>CM029400.1:30779639-32258530 GCA_017139565.1 Luffa aegyptiaca | reverse complement strand
AACCCATGCCGAAACCTCGCTGCAGGACAACACGAAACGTTGAAATACTACTGTACTGTCGCGTCGCCGCTGGAAATCGAACAGACAGAGAGAGACTTAAAGAGAGAGATCGGGTGAGAGGAAAAAGACCCAAAAAAAACTCCCACCGTCAACGAACGAACCCGTTGAACCATCGAACACAAAAACGCTTCAGATCTGAAGTCGTTGAACACGAAAACGCTTTAGATCTGAAGCCATCGAGTCGTCGAACACGAAAATGCTTCAGATCTAAAGTCGTCAAGCCGTCGAACACGAAAACGCTTCAGATCTGAAGTTGTCGAGCCGTCGAACCAAAAAACGCTTCAGATCTGAAGCCTTGAACACGAAAACTTGAACCTGTCAATCTGAAGCTGCCCACCGCGTTAGATCTGAAGCTTCCGACATTGAAGGTGCCGAAGACTCTACCATCGAAAACTCTGAAGCAGATGAGAGTTCTAGCGAAGGATAATGACGTGCCTGTGATTGCGGTGGAGGAGATGGCAGAGACGGACTGGTTCTTGTTTCAAGATAAAAAAAAAGAAGAGAAGAAAAGAAAAAATTTGACGGCGACGATCGACGATGACGGTGGCTGGTGGCTGTCGGCGGCCAACAGTCGGGTTGGAAGAAGAAGGAGGATGGAAGAAGAGAAAGAAAGAAGAAAAGAAGAAGAAAGAAGAAGAGGAGGAGGTGAGCTGAAGTAAACAAATAAAAAATAAATATATATTTTAATTAATTTAATATTATGTTTATTTAAAATTTTAAAAATATTTTTAAAGAAAAAATAGGTTCCACGTCAACATTGTGTTAATTTCTAATGAAAAAATGGATGGAGGGACTAAAATGAAACGAAATCCAAACCTCAGGGACTAAGTTGTCGAGTTTGAAAACTCAGGGACCAAAACGAAACCTAATCCAAACCTCAGGGACCAAAAGTATAATTTTCCCTCACTTTTTAATCAAGTTTTATAAAAAGTAACTTCAAATTAATAATGAATACTGATTTGAAGCTTTATTGAAAATGTTAGTTAAATTTGAATGTTTGAAAGTGTATGAACTGAAATAAAATAAGTTCTAAAGTATAAAAATCAAAATAGAATTTTAATTTTTAACATTCTTTTTCATCTCATAAATGAATTTAAATTCATTAAAAGAATAAAAATGAAATGAAAATCTTGTTTATGGATATTAGGTAAGCTAATCGGTGATAAAATCAAAATAGAATTTTAATTTGTAACCTTCTTTTTCATCTCATAGATGAATTTAAATTCAACAAAAGAATAAAAATGAAATGAAAATCTTGTTTATGGATATTAGGTAAGTTAATCAGTGATAAAACATTTAAAGAAAAACATTAGAAACATATATTTACAAAAAAAAGCACAACATCGGAATCGAACTTGGGACAATAGGGGGGCCACACTCATATAAGAACCGAAGAAATTTTAAATTGTAAAACTATATTATTAATACATAACTCTAAAAGTCAGGGTGTGCCCCCCTTGCCCTTTCCTACATCCACCCTTGAACGAAGTTGTCGCCCATGGTGCATTTGATGTACAAAGATTCTTGAATTGACAACTAAGGGCTCATTTGTTAATGTTCTCGTTTCTCATTTCTCATTTCTTGTTTTCTGTTTCTTTATTGTTTCTTAAAAACTAAAAACAAAAATATGTTTAATAACTATTTATGTTTCTTGTTTCTAAAAACAAAAAAAGAAATAGAAACAGAAGTGTTTGATAAATGTTTCTCATTTCATGTTTTTTAGTTGAAATAAAATTTAGTACATATAATATAAAAAAATATATAACATGTGACGCCCGTGCATTTTGGTATATTTAAATTCCATGTATTTAGTCAAATTAAATGTAATTATTATTTGGACTTGTATTATGGAATTATTAAGCTTATACCAAGACATTTGGGAATTAGTTCTTGAAATATAAGCATGACATTAAATTAATTTTCTCCTTAAAAGCTCGTTAAAATTCTAAGTCAGCGTTGGTTTTAAGGTCCGTCTAAGACGTTGAAATTCCACGCTTATTAAGGGAGTTAAGTTGGTGGTTAGCTATTCCTGGAGTTCTATTTTTGGGTTTTGGTTTATTAAGTAGAAAAGAATTTAAAGAAAATTAAGCAAAGGAAGGAAAAAGAAAGAAAAAAAAAACCCATTTCCATCTCTCCTTCTCCTTCGTGGAAACCCCCCTCCCCCTTTGGCCATGTGTCCAACCGCCTCCAAAGATCGAAGCGTCGTCGACTGTAGCAGCGTCGCTGGCCGTCTAGTGATAGCGAGCATAGCAAGCGATTTTTCCCTATTCATTTTAGTTAGTCTTTGATATTAAATTGGCCAAATTTATGCATTTTAATGTTCTATTTGTAGGAATCACTTATTGGAGCCAAATTGAGAAAATAGGGATGATCGGGTGTTCGAGATGCGAAAAGAGGCAAAAAAAAAAAAAAAAACGAAGTTGAATCGAAGTGGAAGCTTTTAATTGAGTTCAATCCGAGAACCAGCGTCGAGACACTAGTTTCTCGACGTCTCGACGCTGGAGTTTTGATAGGACCTAAATAGTCCTATTTTATCACCTCTAATCTAAGCTTCTTAGAGTAATTTTATGCTTTACTTGTCTTATTTACAGGATCTTTGAGCTTAGGCGAAGTCGGGAGCCAATTACGCTAAATTGGTGTTAATTCGAGCCAATTCCAGAGTTTTGAAGCCATCTCTGTGTCTTGGACGACGAGGAGGTGAAAAGACCCAAATGTATTGAAGCGAGTCTGAAGAACGACACCAAGAGCCGAAGATTGGATCCCCGTACTGAAATGAAGCGAGACGGGCCCGAGAAGAAAAACAATATGCAAGGATCAGGGATGGCGTCGAGATGCTGCCCTTGGCGTCGAGACGCTGCCCCTGGCGTCGAGACGCCGACACGAAATTGAAACGGTGTATAAAGTTCATGGCGTCAAGACGCTGCCCTTGGCGTCTCGACGCTGCGATGTTTTCTATAAATAATAGGGCTCGGTTTAGTCCGCCGGTAGCTGAAGCAAGTGGAGAGGAGCGGGATTCAAGGCTTGGTTCGTGGAGATCGTGATGGGGGACGTGCGGTTTCGGCGACTTAGTGTTTAATCTTCTTTCCCTCTTACTTTATTTGTTTTCAATGGCTGTTTTAGACTTAGTTTATATCGTAACGCGTTGTATGAGTAGCTAAGTTTATTATCTTAGGGATGTAGCCCTTTGGGAAATTATGGATTGATTTTTGGATGTATGCTATGCTTTCATTTATGCATAATCTTTCTTTAATGCTTTCAATTTATTGGCCATGAATTGAATGAAGTTTTGTCTAAATCTTGCTCGAGAGAGGAGTTTTAGCTTAGATCTTGTTATGGATAACTAGGATAGTCTTGAGATCGGGAGATGATAGATAATCTTAGAAATCGTTAAAAAGGATTAGACTTAAGGCCTTCCATGTTAATGAGTTTAGATAGGGATATTGAATTCATTGCATGTCAGAGAATTGCTTATGCTTGGAAGAGATAAATATTGTAACCGGTATCTGATGCCCTGGTTTATTGTATTTATACATTGTAATACGTTTTATGTAATATACATGTATTTTATACACCCACTGCTGTTATGGATTATAGTACATCCCACTGAACTAGAGTTTTAGTTCAAGTGGGAGATTGTTGGGATTGGTGTCCTAAAACTCGTAGATAGTGAATGTTAAACAAAAATTATATGCTTATTCGATAAAGGCGTCATCGAGATTAATTCAGTGAAGTCATTACTGAATAAAGTAAATTGCACATTTAATAACCCAAATCCAATAAACCAAGATCCATGGCTATAGGATGAACACTTGAGATTTATGTAGAGACATAAAAGTGGATCAAGCTCGAGTAATAGCCAAAACGGTCTATAGTATAGGGATAGGGCTGGGTACCTTATTTTGGGGACACTATGAGACGCAACCCACTTTATAGATGGTATAGACGATGTGATCCTAAATCGTCCATGTAGAGACATGCGAGTGGGGGCGTCCTATGCAATGAGTTTGCATCGCTTTATAACACCGTTTACTGACGAGACTGACTATTTCATGCGATGACCTAGGTAACTCGATCTTAATCCTGAGCTAACTATGAACTCCTGTTTATTCGGGCTTATCCTTAGATCTGCATAGGTGAGAGTGGCTCAGTTTCGCCGACTCAATAAGCCTCCCATTTCAGGGATAGGAACGGGTAGATAGCTGGGGACATAGTCGTGCGAGAAGGAATTCACTCCTACCCAAATTAGGGATAGTAGAGAGGTTGTTCCCTTAAGTGCTGACTCCGGGGCTTGAACAAAGGGATCCCGCCCTCTCATTGGCCCGAGAGGGACTCGGTTTATTGGTTGAACCATAAACCAATTGTTCATTAGAGGATCAGTGGTACTTAAGGAACTAGAAGTACTATAGGGGTGAAACGGCTTTTTGACCTAGCTATAGCTACGAACAACCTATGAAGGATCGACTTACTAATCATGGTTAAATCAAGTGGACGGAAATATATCTATAGTGAGGGGAGTGCAACTATCGGGCTATAGTGGAGTGTCCCGGTAGTTAACGAATGTTGGCTAGCTTGGATAATGAGATTAGTCGGTTAGCCTCGAATCGTTGGAGCCCATGATCTATAGGTCCATTAGGTCCCCCTACTAGCTCATATCGGATTAAAGCCTAGAACATATTGATAGGAATCTTTGAATCGTTCAAAAACGGGAAATAGGGTATTATCGTAAAATGTGTTTGACACAATGATTTAATTATGAATTAAATTAGAAATTGAGAGATAAGGTATTTAAAAGTGTTTTAAATACCATATATATGTATTAGGAATCATATATATTGAATGGCACTAGGTGACAATGATTAATTTGATTAATCATGTCAAATTACTTGGAAATGTCCCAATTAATTACCTAGAAATCAAATTCAATTTAGAATTGAAATAGGAATGAATTGCAAGCTGAAAATTCAGAATTTGGATTCAATTTAGAGGATTTAGTGGGATTCCCACTCTTGCATGTTGATGCATAGTAGAAAACAACACAACCATGCACTAGTTGCATGTGTTGTGAATTAAACACCTAGAACCCACTTTGAGTTGCAATTTCACCATGTGTCTAGTGTCATGAAGCTTGTCTTTGCATGGAAGAGGTTTATAAAGGAGTATGAATCAAATTCAACTCCAAGAGAGTGATTTTCCATATTGTTATGCTGCTGGAATTTACACTCAAACACTCTCATCTCCTCATATCTCTCAAGTGCTTGAACCTTCAAGCATTCCCTTCCCATTCCCTATCTTTATAGACTCCCACAAGTCGTTCTTGGCCCGGAGAATTGTAGGAAAGACTCTAAGGGTTGTCCTAAGTAGATTGGAGAAGAAATCATCACAACGAGGATCACCCAAGTGAGCTACAAAGAGGTTGGTGCTCTCTAACTCTATGTTCTGTTTTTGTAGAACATGCATGCTTTAAGTATAAAATTGATGTAGTTAGGTGCTTCCGATCTTCAATTGCTTCCGCATGTGTTATATGAACACCTTCAATTGGTATCAGAGCATGATTAGAGCACTTAACTTGCATTAATTTTTCTGTGGTGGGTACCATTCTGAAAATGAATTTTTCTGGGTGCTAAAGTGGAGTTTTCTGGTTTGACAATTTTTTGAGCTTTCATTCCTTTATGAAATTGTAATTGCTCGGTAATGTATGAGCATTAATGTGTGTTCTAGAGTCTGTAATTTTTATAGAGTCAATAGAGTCCATATAGGCTGTAAAATCGAAGAAAACTGAAGAAGACGCAAGCTGGAAACGCAAGCAGTAGCTTCTGGTCGAAGGAGCGTCGGGATGCTGTTCATGTAGCGTCCCGACGCTGTTCATCAATTTTTCCAGAAATTGTAGATTTCCAGATCCGGTTCGGTCCAGGGGCGTTTTTGGGGTCCGATTCGGTCTGAGGGCAGTCGGTTCAGTCCTTTTACACTCATTAGAAGTCCGGTTCAATCCTTGGAGGGTCGGTTCGGGGCGGTTCGAGTTGCTCGGGATCATTACAAGCATTTGTTAATAATTATTATTGTAATAATTAGTTAATTGCTTGTTTAAAATTGCCAAACCAATCCACTTTAGGTTGTTTTAATTTATTTATGCATTGTGAATGTATGATTAAATTGAATTGATTATATGTGCATTATGAGCATGCCATATAGTTTTAAAATCCCACCATAGGAAAGCATGATCACATTTATTTAATTTTAATAAGTGTTATTAATTATTTCAAATGTATGATGGAAATTTCATGTTTTGATTAATATAAATGTTGTATTAATTAGGGAGATTCATGCTTGAATGGTTAATTCCCATATTAATTAATTGATTAATTCTTATAATAGTTATATTTATTAAAAGATATAATTAACCAAGCATGAAGCATGAAATTTCTTTAGTTTGATTATAAGTGTTATATTCAAATTAGGCTTGTTATGGATTGGTTTTATAATTGTTATAAAAGAGATAGAAATCTAAAATCTATAACAAGATTAAGTGCATGCTCACTTAGGTTAATGAACCTCCAAATCGATCCACTTGCATAGTTTAGGTCGATATCTTGTAAAATAACGGTTACAAGAGAACTCACCCGACAAGATGCTGATAGCGAGCATAGCTAGCTATTTTTCTCTGATTAATTAAGCTAGTCTTTTACAATTATTTGCCCAAATTTATGCATTTTTATGTTTTATTTGTAGGAAGTATGTGTTTGAAGCTTAATTCAGCAATTGGAGTCAAATGGAGTCTTCAATCTAAAAAAAAAAAAAAAAAAAAAAAAAAAAAATTCATAGCGTCGCGACGCTATAGGCAAAATTTCCAAAAATGCGGTATCGCGACAGCGTCGCGACGCTGTCCATAGCGTCTCGACGCTATAGCCAGATTTTCTATAAATTCATCTTTTTATGCTACGGCCAAGGGGAGTCCAATTGGTTAGATTTTAGCCTTAATTTCGACTAGAGACCTTTTGTGGGAGCTAAAGGCAAGGCCAAGGAGCGGGAATCAAGCGAGAAGACGTGGAGATCGTGACGGGGACGTGCGGTGTCGGCGGATTCGAGTTTTCCTTTCTCTTTCCCTTAACTCTTGTAGTTTTTATGGCTTTTCTTTCAATTAGTGTTTGTGGTTTAAAGACTATGAATTGCTAGTTGTTTGTCTTAGGGTATGATGTAGTTGCTTAAATTGTTGGATTGAATTTTGGGTATGAATGTGTTCTTACTCTATGCATGCAATTTTATGTGTAATGCTTTCAATTACTTGATCACTAATTGAATGATTTAAGTGTTGAATCTAACTCGGGAGAGAGGATTTGGCCTAAGACTTGCTTTGTTCAATTGCATGACTAGAGTAGAAATTCTAAGTTTGTGACGGGATTTAGAATATCTCTAGAAGTATAACAAGGACCGAACCGGATAATGCCTTGCATGTTAATGAACTTAGATAGGGATATCAAGTTAGTTATATGCATGAGAATCAATTATACTCGGGAGAGGTAATCGTGATAAATGTTTCCTTGGCTTGTAGAATAATTGCACGGTCAATTCATTCCTATTAATCAATCCTCAATCTTAATCAACGAAATCAATTCCCTAAGAGTCTTTCCCTTTGAGTCTCCACCTTTATTTTATGCTTTTTGTCTTTACTTTTATCTTTATCATTGAGTTTTGCTCCCTAAATAAAATTGGACAAAAGTATTCACGATACTTAATTTGCTAGAAAACCAATCCAGAGGACGACACTCGTTTTACACGAAAACACTATATTATTACTTGACCCGTACACTTGCGGTTAGCAATTTGCGCACCAAGTTTTTGGCGCCGTTGCCGGGGATTGGCATATTTAGTTAAATTAATATTGTGGAAAAATTGTTTGGTCTTAGTTTAGGGTGTATTTTATTTTTTGTTATTTTTGTTAGTTTTGTTTTTAGGTAGATTGCCTTTTTTTCCTTTGTTGGTTTGTTTTCCATATTTAGATTTTTCCATATTTGTTTGAGTTTTCCATAGATAGAATTTTTCTTTTTAGTTTTTTCCTTTTTAGTATAGTTTTTCCTTATTTGCTAGTTTCCTTATTTGTTTTTGCCATATTTGTTTTTGCATTCCTTATTTTTATTTTGTAGATAGATTGCTTTTCTTTTTCCTTATTTGTTTTCTTTCCATATTTGTTAGTTTCCTATTTTAGTTTTTTCCTTACTTGTTTGATTTTTTTCCCTTATTTGTCTTTCCCTTATTTGCTTTTGTTTTTTTTATTTTTTTTTCTTTCTTTCCTTTTTTGTTTGAGTCTTAGTCCTTTGTTCTTGTTGGGTTATTATTTGATTGGAAGCCTAATTATCATTGATGCTTTAATTGAATGGCTTTTTATTCAACACCATATTCCAATTTTTCATCTTCAAGTTTCCCCCCTTTAAAAGAAAATTCTTCCTTAGAAAGCATAATTCAAAATTATATTGAGGAGTCTAGAGCGAGGAGTCTAAAATTTGATGAAATTATAAAAGGACTTCAGACCCCAAAGGAAGTTAGTGAGGTGGGATCCACTTCCATAGGATGTCTAGTGAGTCATGTGGCCGATGATTCATTGGCACCTATCCAGGAGCATAATTCTTTCGATTTTGCTATGGTTGAGCATTTAGGGGTGAGTTGCATGAATAGTGGGGAAGAATTGGAGAGTTGTAGCACCTATCAAGAGCATGTTTGTGAGGAAGAAAAAGAAAATGAGCTTGCAGTGACAGAGGAAGTTCAGGAGGTAGAGTTTGAGGTTGAAAAGCTTTCGTCTGTTTTATCTTCTTCATCCTTTGTAGATTTTGATTGTTCTTTTTTCTATTCTCACGAGTCAGTTATAGAGTCAGAGTCTCTTTATTTTGATATTTCTCCTTTTATGCTTATTTTGTTCAAAAATTCAAAAAATAATCCTATTTCTGGGGCCCATGAGAAACTAGTAAGCTTGCTAGCGATAGTGAGTTTTATTGATTCAAGAAAGAAGGGTCCAAAGAAATACGAGAATTTTTATGTGCCTTGACAGAGACTGCGCGAGCACGTCGAGCTAAAGACGATAAACAAGCGCTTATGGGAGGCAACCCAAGTTATTTTTTTTTCTTTCTTTGTTTTTATGTTGTTGTTGTTTTTGTTTTGTAGGAGTTCCCGGGCTCTTGACTTTGCTAGCAATCATGAAAGGTCATCATTTCAGGGCAGTATCGTTCACCCCTTCCATTCTTTATTTGTTCTCATGCTTGACTATGCTTTATTGATTTATACATTGAGGACAATGCATGTTTTAAGTTTGGGGGTGGAATATCATGTTTGTGGAGCCCTTGAGCATCTGAGTTCGGGCCATAGTTTTGAGCTTTCTTTGAATTGAGTATGGTTGTTTTCTGGATGCTATTTTTGCATGACTATGATTTCCTAGGATAGGCTTTCTTGTCAATTTTCAAGCTTTCGATGAGTTGTAAGCATGAGTGCCCAAAAAGGGAGACTTTTTAAACTTTTTCTAGGAGATGTCTTGCATGAGTAGAGTATTTGTCTTGGCTAGATTTGGATTTGAATGCTTAGGAGCGAATTATTAGGTTCATATGCTTGTTGTCACCTCGATAGGTGTAGGGAAGAGCTAAAGAGTTAATTTTTTGCAAATTAGCATGTTTGATCTTGCTTAGGAGGAAAGAAAAGAATATATGCTTATCATGCTCTTAAAGAAAAATCATTCTTGTTGTCACAATTTGAAAGAAAAAAAGAGTCATGGCCTGTGCACAGTTTGCAATGAGTAATAAAGATTTAGGCAAAAAGAGCTACCCCTGTTGTGATCAGTTAGGCCAACCAGAGAAAACTCAGGTTAAGGGTCCCTGCAATAGGTGTGTGAAAGCTAGTGCCACATATAAATGCTTGATTAAATTTTCAATTATAAGCACCTAAGTATGGATGAAAACAAACTAATTTGTTCCATTGACTCGTTAGTGAATCCTTAGTGCCAGTGTAGAGGGAAGATGAGTTGAGAGTTTAATAATCCAATCCCGGGCTAGTAGAGTCTGATCTAGTTGAGTTAGATCTTGCTTGTGCAAGTTAATTTTGGAAAACTTTTGATTTGTCTCCCTCATTGGTCCTTATGTGCATGTCTCTTGATTGCTTGACTATTGACTTTTGAGCCTTGAGGATTGAGTCTTGTTTGTTGCATCCATTCTTCCACTGTATGCTTGATTTTTAGTTTGCTCGAGGACTAGCAAAAGCTTAAGTTTGGGGGTATTTGATAGCGAGCATAGCTAGCTATTTTTCTCTGATTAATTAAGCTAGTCTTTTACAATTATTTGCCCAAATTTATGCATTTTTATGTTTTATTTGTAGGAAGTATGTGTTTGAAGCTTAATTCAGCAATTGGAGTCAAATGGAGTCTTCAATCTAAAAAAAAAAAAAAAAAAAAAAAAAAAAAAAAAAAAAAATTCATAGCGTCGCGACGCTATGACCAGCGTCGCGACGCTATAGGCAAAATTTCCAAAAATGCGGTATCGCGACAGCGTCGCGACGCTGTCCATAGCGTCTCGACCCTATCGCCAGATTTTCTATAAATTCATCTTTTTATGCTATGGCCAAGGGGAGTCCAATTGGTTAGATTTTAGCCATAATTTCGACTAGAGACCTTTTGTGGGAGCTAAAGGCAAGGCCAAGGAGCGGGAATCAAGCGAGAAGACGTGGAGATCGTGACGGGGACGTGCGGTGTCGACGGATTCGAGTTTTCCTTTCTCTTTCCCTTAACTCTTGTAGTTTTTATGGCTTTTCTTTCAATTAGTGTTTGTGGTTTAAAGATTATGAATTGCTAGTTGTTTGTCTTAGGGTATGATGTAGTTGCTTAAATTGTTGGATTGAATTTTGGGTATGAATGTGTTCTTATTCTATGCATGCAATTTTATGTGTAATGCTTTCAATTACTTGATCACTAATTGAATGATTTAAGTGTTGAATCTAACTCGGGAGAGAGGATTTGGCCTAAGACTTGCTTTGTTCAATTGCATGACTAGAGTAGAAATTCTAAGTTTGTGACGGGATTTAGAATATCTCTAGAAGTATAACAAGGACCGAACCGGATAATGCCTTGCATGTTAATGAACTTAGATAGGGATATCAAGTTAGTTATATGCATGAGAATCAATTATACTCGGGAGAGGTAATCGTGATAAATGTTTCCTTGGCTTGTAGAATAATTGCACGGTCAATTCATTCCTATTAATCAATCCTCAATCTTAATCAACGAAATCAATTCCCTAAGAGTCTTTCCCTTTGAGTCTCCACCTTTATTTTATGCTTTTTGTCTTTACTTTTATCTTTATCATTGAGTTTTGCTCCCTAAATAAAATTGGACAAAAGTATTCACGATACTTAATTTGCTAGAAAACCAATCCAGAGGACGACACTCGTTTTACACGAAAACACTATATTATTACTTGATCCGTACACTTGCGGTTAGCAATTTGCGCACCAGATGCTGTCTAAGGCTGGAGGTATTTAAGTTGACGATTTACGGAACACCTCCTACCTGGGCATCGAGTCGGTTCTTGAGTTAAGTTAACTCGAGTTTTATGAGCATGCGTGAGCGATGTGAGGTTTTAAAGGGTTTTCACCTTGACATCGTAGTATAAAGGGTTATACACACCTAGACATAGGTTGTTTCTAAATGGTGCTTTGTTTATAACTTGAATGATTGATTGTTATATGCTTAAAAACACCATTAGAAAGCATGTTATAGGGTTAATTCATTAAAAGTTATAAGAGTTATAAATGTTAATAAATAGAAACCGTAAAACCTATAACAAAGAGTTGCATGCTAACATAGGATCTTAGGATCTTGTCATTCTTTAAATGGTTTAAAATAAAATAGACCTAAGATCGCCTTTTCTAATAGGATTAGAAATATGTCTTACTTAGATTTTTAAAATAGTTTTAAAATTCAAGTAAGTAGGACATAAGACCTTGGTTATAAGGGAACTCTCCCGACAAATGTTCCGGAACCTGAGTTGAATTAACCATAGTCTTACTAGCATGCAATGTCACTATGTAATTAAAAGAGTTTAATTCACCTAGACATTTAGTGTAAAGACCTTGTTTAATAAGGCATAGACTTAGATAGATTCATTTAGCCGGAATTTACCTAAGTAATAAACCCTAAAACCTTAGAACACTTTAGTGGGAGGAAAAGTATAGAAACGAAATGTTCATATTAAGTTTCTACTCTCACGTCCCCCTGAGTTCACACTGTGAGATCCATGCTTGGCCTCGAGGCGCCCTGGGAGAGTCCCCCTATGGATGGTGTTTGCATGGGTTAATATCAAGGTGAATGGGGAAAGTGTTCATAGTAAGTGGGAGAAGGAAATGTGTCAAACGTATCCTGCAGTCTCCATCATTAGGTTGCACCGTGAGATTCCCATGCGCTGCCTGCGAGTCGCCCTAGGAGTTATCACCCTACGGAGGGCTTGCGCATGGGATTCGGAACAACGCAAACTCCAGAAATGGATAGGGTTTCCTAGGGCCATTCCCAACATTAGCTCTTCCCTACGATGGCATTGTTGGGGCCGTCCTCTGCAATCTGAAAATGATGGGTAACACTTACACGATGGTCTTGACCAAATTAACGTTAGCTAATAACTATTGGAGTAAGAGTTATTCTGGCAATAGTATTTGGTCGAGATTGTCTCGATTCAGAAGAGGAGTAGCTGACTGCCCTACGGTAACGGTTATTCTAAACCCCTGAAGTACCGTTGCAAATAAATCAATTGTATATATGGGTCGATGATTGCTTTTGCTAAAATCTGATTGGATAATATGAATAATGGGTTTAGTGCAAGTATTCTAATAGAGATTAATTTGTTTGTTTCAGCAATATGTCAAAAAACGAATGTGCTTTGTCGAACGCCAAATTAAACGGTTTAGTACATACGACTAAGAATACTTACTTAAATGCTAAACACGTGGCAAACAATTTAGGTTTGGTCTCAACTGAGGAATGTCCTCAAACTAACTGCTTAGCCAAGAAAAACATGATCCACGACTCTAAATGCGATTTATTAGTCTTGGAAACGTGTTTAGTGGAAAACGACGATTCTGCCTGGATACTCGATTCAGGTACCACTAATCACGTATGTTCTTCATTTCAAGGAATGAGTTCCTGGCAACAGCTAAGAGCTGGAGAGATGACTCGTAAAGTCGGAACAGGAGAAGTCATCTCGGCTATTGTAGTGGGAGACATAAAATTATTCTTCGTCAAGGAACGTTACATGATATTAGATAATGTGTACATAGTTCCGAAAATTAAAAGAAATTTGATTTCTCTATCTTGTTTAATTGAACAAGGTTATTCAATTTCTTTTTCTGTTAATGAAGCGTTCATAACTAAAAGAGGAATTGAAGTTTGCTTTGCAAACATGAAGAATAAATTGTATGTTTTGAGACCAATTGAGTCTAAAGCTATTTTAAATCATGAGATGTTTAAAACTACTGAGACTCAATCTAAAAAACGAAGAGTTTCTCAAGATACCTATCTCTGGCACTTGAGGTTAGGCCATATCAACCTCAATAGGATTGGGAGATTGGTCAGAAGTGGACTTCTAAACAAGTTAGAAGACGACTCGTTGCCTCCTTGTGAGTCATGCCTTGAGGGAAAGATGACAAAACGACCTTTTACTGGAAAAGGTTATCGTGCCAAAGAGCCCCTAGAGCTCATTCATTCGGACCTCTGTGGACCAATGAACATTAGAGCTCGAGGAGGGTACGAATATTTCATCAGTTTCATTGATGATTATTTGAGGTATAACGAGTTGTGACGTGGCAGTTTTACTCCCATCTTTGCTGCAGCACAAAATTTGCTCCCTCAAGTCGCCCAGCAACAGATTCTGCACAAAATGATCTCCAAAGCTTCCATTCTTCCAAATGGGTTAAAACATGTAATATATATCCAAAACCAACCCTATTAAGCACAAAAGACACACAAATCAATATAGAAATGAGGCCTAAATAACTACCTTTTGGGCAGTTATCACACCCCCAAACTTGAACTATTGCGTGTCCCGAGCAATACTATCCAACATTCCCTTCAAGAATTCAAAACGTTAGACAAAGCATAGCTTAATCAAAACAGATAATCCATCACCACCTTCAACCTTTTCCTGAGCATTCTGCAAAACCAAGCTCTGCTTCAGCAAAATAATTCTTCCGGCATGGACAAATAATCACCACTTTTAACTCAATTCTAAGGACTTGCCACATCCTAGCTCTATTATCAGACATATTTGAACACATATTTTAGGGGTTTATATTTTCATTTTTCAGACTTAAAGCAGCCCTACAGTCATAAGCTCTTAAGCACGGGATGACCCACTTCATGGTGCAGTATACCCTTGCCTCAAACTCATCACCAATTAGGCTAAATACTCTTTGTAAAGCTCAAAAATCCTTAGTTATTTCATCTCTTGCCCCTCAGAATGGCAACATTTTATGATGAAGCTCACCTAAGTTCTGGGAGACAGAAAAACTTCTGGTCTATCATTCATCCTTCAAAACTTTTGCTCCATGAATTTTCTCAGCAAAATTTTCAACAATCACTTTTTTCAGCAAATAATTTTTCATCATTTCCTAGGTTATCTTTTGACGCGAAGACAAACTGTGGGTATCACAAATGTCCCCGGTTACTCAATAACCTAACAAATTATTTAATGAAGGAGAGGAATGCTCGAGCAAAACAATTGGAGTAGCAAAAAGTCCCCCAAACTTGAATTATTCATTGTCCCCAATGAATTATCAGTTTTGCAATTATACCCCCAAACTTAAATTTTTCTATTTGAATTTTAAAACTAAGCGTGTGACTAGACCTAAGCTTAAAGTGGATCACATAAGTCAACACTACATCCAGAATTTTCTTTGCCGCAGCAACGACCAGGCCAGAGAAAATGCTCAAGCAAAAGGTTTCTGGAGATCAGAATACCTTGATCTAATTAAGCTTAGCCAGTCCAAGCTTCAAAAATTCAGAAAGAGAATTAGTTAAGTTAGAGTTACTCAACGCTTATGGAACAGAAATAACTTCAGAAATTTCATTAAAAGCATAGAAAAAGAAATTACATAAGCAGATCTATTTTTTTAGCATCAGAAAAATTAAAAAGAAACAGAACAATTTAAGCAAACATAGAAAAAGATGTGGTCAGAAATGCTCGAGCAACAAAATTAATTCATCAAAAAGTTTGCTCGCCCAAATTTCCCTTCTTCAATCCTCCTGACCAGGATCTTCTTCTCCATCTCCTTCTCTCTCGACAGGCGGTGGCGGAATCCAGGGGTTCAATAAATCTTCAGGGAATGCTGGAAGGGCTGGAAATGGTTTGGAAAAATTCTCCTGCAGCGCCTTCTTCAGATTGACATCACGAGTTCTAACATAGTTCCAAAAGGTTAAAGCTTGCCTCTCGGCAAACTCCTGCCTGCTGGCCGAAACTGTGAGTTGTTCTAAAATCGTGTTGATGCCGTAGACCAGCCCACCCTGACGTGCCTCTTGCGTACGCTGAAGCCGCGCCAAGTTAGGCGTGTCAATGATTCCCTTGTCAAATAATATCACATCTCCTTCATTCTCTGGAACCCCTGCTCACTTCCAAAGCACGGTAATGGTATTTGGGAAAAACAGCTTCCCCACTTTCTTCTTCCAACAATCAGATATTTCATCAGCAATAATTTTTCCCACATCAATACTGAGAGACCTCAAAATAGCGAAAGCCAGAAGCACTCGTTCCCTAGAAACCGTCGAGTCATGAGTCGTTGGAAGCAACCTTTGTTTGATAAATCTCATCCAAGTATTTGCTTCCCTCTTCAAATAGGCTGACTGGAACATCCTCTTCTTTGTTTTCGAAAGCCACCACTGCGCCCCTTCAATACCAACTTCCCTCACAGCGTCACTCAGCTGCTCATTGGATGGCGCTACAGCCATCTCATTATATGCTGCGTGGGGGAAATTTTGAAGGTTATACAGTGCATTAATAGCACCAGGACTCCAGTCGACCTCAATACCTCGAACAATCGCTAGGAAACCTTCTTCTGTGTCAATATTTGCATAAAACTCGCGCACCACCTGCGCGTTCACAGATTCAGGCTTTGAACAAAACCGTTCCCAACTGTGGTCTGCAATACCGGTCCTTAGAAAATGTGGAAGATCACCACTAAATCCCCTCTCAAACAGGAAGTCTCTTTTCAGCAACTCTGCATATTTTGCTCTGGCAAGATTGTTGACAAAGCGATCATACGGCAATTGTGACTCTTCTATTTCATCAGGTTCCTCCGATACCGCAGCAACACTCTTGCCCCTGTCTGCCCTTTGCTTGCGCAATCTTTCTTCTTCAGCCTTTTTCTCTGCTTCCTCTCTTGCTTTATCCTCAGCCTCATTCTTCTCACGCTCTTCTTTCTCAGCATTCTCTCTTTCAGAATCAGTAGCTGGAGGCGAGGGGGTATCAGCTCGGACTACCTTAACACAGCCCGCTTTTCGCTTTATACGGCGGCGTTTGGGCACTTCCGGCATGATCACCTCCACACGAGTAGGGGTGATCATCGGTCGGTCGGAATCGGTTTTGGGCTAAAACCGACCCCGACCACCGACATGTCGGTTTCCGGCGATCGGTTTTCGTCGGTTTGGAAGACGTCAGTTGCGCTGGCCGACCGACTACACCGGCGGTCGGTCGGTATAGTCGGTTTAAAAACTCCAACAAACAGAAAGAAGAAGATGAAGAAAAAAACGTTCAAATCTGCCCAAAAGAACATAAGAAGAAGAAGAAGAAAGAAAAAACGAAGAAAGAAGGAAATAAATGAAACCAAAGAAGGAAAAAAAACAGAGAAAGAAGGGAAAAAGAAATGAAAACAACGAAGAAGGAAAAATATTGAAGACGGACAAGAAGAAGATAAAAATGAAAAAATAAAGAAAAAAGGGATAAAAGAAAAAGCCATAAACAGAAGAAGAAGAATGCAAGAAACGAAAAAGAAAGAAACGAAAAGGAAAAAAGAAAAAAAAGAAAGAAGAAGAAACGAAAAAGAAAAAAAAAGAAGAAGAAGCCATGCAAGAAACGAAAAAGAAAGAAACGAAAAGAAAAAAAAAAAAAGAAGAAGAAACGAAGTTGCTGAGAAACGAAAAAGAAAAAAAAAAGAAGAAACCATGTTGCAGAGAAGAGATGGAGAATGGATGAAAAGAAAGAAGATGAAGAGAGAAATGAAAAATTAAGTTTTGAAATTTGAAAAAAAAATAAATAATTTTTTTTTTTTTAATAAAACTTTGGGAAGACCATCGGCTGATGGTCTTCCCAAAACACCACCAAAGCTGCCAGCATTAATGCTGGCAGCAGTCTGATATGATGTGTCATCATCATATATATATTTTTTTTATAATTTTATAATTTCGGTCGGTTCAGTCGGTTTTTGCCCATTTTGGGTGAACCGACCGACCGACGTCGGTTCGGTCGGTTTCGGTCGGTCGGCTCGATTTTCGGATTCTTTTTACTCACCCCTACACACGAGCCTCCTGTTCTTGCTCACTAACTTCTTCAGGCGCAACCTCTGCCTATTCTTCTTGCACATCCTCGACCTGCTTTTCTTTAACTTCCTCTGTATTTTCTTCTCGAACTTCCTCTGCATTTTCTTCTCGAACTTCCTCTGTATCCGCAACTCCTGGCTCGGACTGCTCTTGATTCCGTCCTTCTGGTTCTTTCGGATCTTCTTCCGCAATAACATCCTCCGTCGCTTTCTGAGCAACCTCTTGATCTTCAGTCCTCTGCTGTTTTCTTCTTCTTTTAGCTTCTTTTTCTTCTGGTGTCTTCTTCTTCTTTGCCTTTACTTTCGGTGCTTCGGGGGTCACGGGTACCTCCTCTTCCTCATTATCTCTCTCTTTTCTTGCTCTCATTTTAGCCATTGAAGACTCAACAGAATTTTTACAGCACACAGAGAAAGAAAGAAGAATGCAAATAGCAAGGGACGACAAGAAATTGAAGAAGAACTTACCGAAGGCTTAGGAATAAATAGGGCTGCAGCAAATCAAATTGTAACCGAAAGATTTTGCCCCGTATTAAATGGATTTACCGTTCACATTTAATTTGCAAATCAAATCCACTAACGGTAAAAACTTGAATTTCAATCGCCCATGGTAAATAACTGCATGCTGTCAACGGCTAAACCGTTGGATTATCCCTGCGCAACACGTGGCAGCATCCATGCAATTTACCTGCCCACAGAAAATTCAAAATCAAACGGTAAAAGTAATTAATTCACAACAAACCCTTTCCATCCGGACGGAAGATTTGCTTCAGCCATAACTTTGCCGCAACATCCTTCTAAACACAAGATTATTTTCCAGAAAAATCTCGGATACAAAATCAAATCGGGAAATTCAAATTTAATCGCTCAAATCAAATCTGATCTTTTATTTTTATTCGAAGCCAAATAAATCAAGAAAATCTTTATTAAATCTAAACCTGAACAGAAATTCAAATAAATAAAAATAAATACAGAATTTAAAATATAATTAAATCTAATCAGAAAATAAAACTCAACCAACTCGAATCTAAACTAATCAAATTAAATAAAATATCTAGCGAAAATAAAATAAAATCTACGGAATTAAAAATAACTACAAATAGAGATAAATCTTGCAGAATTTAAAGCAATCAAATCTACTACAATTAAAATTAAAATTAAACCAAATCATAACAACGAAATTAAAATCACAACAAATTCTGGGAGCTCAAAATTTTGCTCTGCGAACTGCTCCCGCAAAAATCATGCTCACTCAATCATCAACCAGCTCTAAGGAAGGATATTTCGACTGAAACTCCTCTCCCCAATAATGCTTGACACGCTGTCCATTCACCTTGAATACTCTTCCATCTTTTTCATCTTGCAAAGTAATTGCTCCATGGGGGTAAACCTCAATCACCACAAACGGACCTGACCATTTGGACTTTAGTTTCCCAGGAAACAATTTCAATCTAGAATTATAAAGCAAAACTTTTTGACCTTTGACAAACTCTTTAGGCTTAATTTTCTTGTCATGCCACAACTTAGTCTTTTCTTTATACATTTTCGCATTCTCATAAGAAAATTGGCGAAATTCCTCCAATTCGTTAAGCTGCAGCATTCTTATTGCTCCCGCACGACTCAGATCAAAATTTAATTTTTTCAAAGCTCAAAACGTTTTATGCTCAAGCTCTAATGGTAAATGGCAAGCTTTCCCATATACTAACCTATAGGGAGACATACCTAGAGGAGTCTTATAGGCTGTCCTATAAGCCCAAGGAGTCTCATCCAACCTAAAAGACCAATCCTTTCTAGATGGATGAACTACTTTCTCTAGAATAGATTTAATTTCCCTATTACTAATTTCCGCTTGACCATTTGCTTGTGGGTGATAAGGGGTAGCTATCCTATGCTTAATCCCATACTTAGCTAAAAGCTTAGTTAAGATATTATTAACAAAATGTGTACCCCCATCACTTATTAGAGCTCTAGGTGTCCCAAATCGCGCAAAGATGTGCAATTGGAGAAACCTTGAAACCGTCTTGGCATCACTCTGATGGCATGCAATGGCCTCCACCCACTTGGACACGTAATCTACTGCCAATAAGATAAAAACATTGCCATTAGAAGGGGGAAATGGCCCCATAAAATCAATACCCCATACATCGAATAATTCAACTTCTAAAATGTAAGTAAGAGACATTTCATCTCTAGGCCCTAAGTTCCCTCTCCTTTGGCAAGCATCACATTGCTTGTAGAACCAATGGGCATCCTTAAACAAGGTAGGCCAGAAGAATCCACATTGCAAAATCCTCATAGCTGTCCTCTGACCGCTGAAATGGCCTCCATACGGCGAAGAGTGACATTGCTCCAGGATTTCCTTTGCTTCATCACCTGAAACACACCTACGAATAATACCATCAGAGCATTGCTTATACATAAATGGCTCATTCCAATAGAAAAATTTTGCATCATGCTTAAACTTTTTCTTCTGCCTCCAATCCATGTCAATAGGAGTGACTCCCTTCACCAAAAAGTTAGCAATATCAGCATACCAAGGGACATCCCTGACTACCTTTACCTGAACAACAAAGAGCTGTTCATCCGGAAAATCATCTAAAATGGCAGATTGCTTCAGCAAAGATGATGATGGATTAAGACGAGACAAATGATCTGCAATGATATTCTCTGATCCCTTCTTATCCTTTATCTCCAAGTCGAACTCCTGCAATAATAAAACCAAACAAATTAGTCTAGGCTTTGCATCTTTCTTAGTCATTAAATACCTTATTGCTGCATGATCCGTGAACACCGTGACTTTGGATCCAACCAAATATGGCCGGAATTTCTCGAAGGCAAACACCACAGCTAACAACTCCTTTTCAGTAGTTGTGTAGTTGACTTGTGTCTCATTTAAAACCTTGCTTGCATAGTATATAGGATGAGTAAATTTGCCCTGCTTTTGCCCCAGCATAGCACCTACTGCAGCATCACTCGCATCGCACATTACCTCAAATGGTAAATTCCAATTAGGTGCACAAAGAATGGGTGCTGAGATTAAAGCAGCCTTCAATGCTTCAAAAGCCTTCCTACAATCTGCATCAAAGTCAAAAACATGATCAGTACACAATAAGTTACAAAGAGGTTTACTGATTTTTGAAAAATCTTTTATGAACCTTCTATAAAATCCAGCATGACCTAAAAAACTCCGAATCCCCTTCACTGAATTCGGTGGTTCTAATCTTTCAATAATCTCAACTTTTGCTCTATCAACTTCTAGACCATTCTTAGAAATCCTATGACCTAACACTATGCCCTCCTTCACCATGAAGTGGCATTTCTCCCAATTGAGAACTAGATGGGTATCCTCACATCTTTTTAACACCTGACCTAAATTATCTAAACAACTCTGAAAAGACCCTCCAAAAACTGAAAAATCGTCCATGAATACCTCAACAGTGGACTCAATCATATCAGAAAAAATTGCTAACATACACTGCTGAAATGTTGCTGGAGCATTGCAAAGGCCAAAAGGCATTCGCCTAAAAGCAAACGTCCCGTAAGGGCAGGTGAAAGTGGTTTTTTCCTGATCCTCAGGAGCAATAGTAATCTGGTTATACCCAGAATAACCATCCAAGAAACAGTAGTAGGCCTGACCAGCCAATATATCCAACATTTGGTCAATAAATGGTAGAGGGAAGTGGTCCTTACGGGTGGCTTTGTTAAGCCTCCTGTAATCCATGCAAACCCTCCAGCCAGTTACTGTCCTGGTTGGAATCAACTCATTGTCTTTATTGCTCACCACAGTGACACCTCCTTTCTTAGGACCACATGGACAGGGCTTACCCAATTGCTGTCTGCAATTGGATAAATGATGCCAGCATCCAACCATTTAATCACCTCCTTTTTAACCACTTCTTTCATTGCAGGGTTAAGCCTTCTTTGTTGCTCAATACTCCTAAAGGATCCCTCCTCTAGAGTGATTTTGTGCATACAAAAAGATGGGCTAATCCCCTGAATGTCAGCCAATGTCCAACCAATAGCCTTGCGGTATTGCTGCAACAATTTTATTAAGGCCTCCTCATGCTCCGGCATTAAACCTGATGCAACAATAATAGGCAATGTCTCACCTTCCCCAAGATACACATACTTTAGATGATCCGGCAAGGGCTTCAAATCTAAAGTAGGTGCCTCAATCAGGGATGGCTTAATCGGGGGAGCCTTTCTTTGATCTAAATCTAAAGACTCAAAAACATCCTCACACCTAAACAATTCTTTTTCATTTTTTCTTTCTAAAGGACAAACCTCTAAATCTTCTACACTAACCTCTCCATGATTTTCCAAATGCTTATTTGTCGAATCCCGAATTGCTGTCTCAAAAATTGTGCTCTCCAGAATCCTAATGAAAGAGCAATCTTCCATCTCGTCTGGATACTTCATGGCCTTAAACACATTAAATTTTACTTCCTCATTACAGACTCTCATTGTTAATTCCCCTTTTTGAACATCTATTAACGCCCTACCAGTAGCCAAAAATGGACGTCCTAGAATAATTGGGACATCTTTGTCAGCCTCATAGTCTAAAATAATGAAATCAACAGGACATATGAATTTATCCACTTTCACTAAGACATCCTCAATTTTACCCTCTGGATATGTGATAGACCTATCAGCAAGTTGGAGTGTGACTGTGGTAGGTCTAGCTTCACCAATACCTAGCTTCCGATAGACCGAAAGAGGCATAAGGTTATTGCTTGCACCTAAATCACAGAGTGCTCTACCTAACTCTTTTCCACCTATAGACACAGGTATAGTGAATGATCCTGGATCCTTAACCTTGGTTGGTAGCCCATTCTTAAGAATAACACTACATTCATCAGTAAGAGATACAGTTTCAAACTCACCTAACCTCTTCTTTTTAGTTAAAATATCCTTAAGAAATTTAGCATAATTAGGCATTTGCTCTATAGCTTCTACTAAGGGGATATTTATATGCAATTGCTTAAGAATCTCTAAAAACTTTTTAAATTGACCATCCTGATTCTTAGGCTTTTGCCTTTGTGGAAAAGGTAGAGGTGGTACATAAGGTGGGGGCGGCACATAAGGTGGTTCCACATCTGGAATAGAACCAGATGCTCCAGCATCTTTATTGCTGCCTCCAGCACCCTGACCAGTCTCCAACTCTTTCTCAACAACAACATTTTTATCACCATTTTTTTCTACAGCTTGGGTGTTACTAGGCTCTACTCTTTCTTCCAGTGGCTTACCACTCCTAAGAGTCACTGCCTTTACCTGCTCCTTACCTTCCCTTCTAGGGTGTTTAGTATCTGAAGGAAGTTTCCCTTAAGGCCTTGCCTTCAGCTCATTGGCTAGCTGACCCACTTGCAATTCAAGGGCTCTCATTGAAGCTTGATTACTTTGAATTGCGGCGTCTGTACGAGCCATAAATTCTTTCATCATTGTCTCGAGAGAATTCCCCGAATTTTGCTGGGGCAAAGCCTGCTTATTTTGCTGGGGCAATACCTGCGCTTTAGCAAATCCCGGTTGGTTCACCTTTTGCTGTGTTTGCACATTACTCCCTTGTCCTCCCCACGCGAAGTTGGGGTGGTTGCGCCAACCTGGATTATAAAAGTTAGAATAAGGGTTATTCCTCTGATTACCTACAAAAAACACAGAAGCTGGATTGCTGGGGCAAAACTCGTAGTTGTGATCTTCACCACAATAGACACAAGCTTCCTCTGCAACTTGGTTCACCATTGCAGCAGGCTCCCCAACTGGCGGCTGCTGATGACTAATCACTGTCACATTCTTAAGAGCGTTAGCAATCATTGCAAGATCAGCCCTAATGGTGGACACACCATCAACTTCTAATACACTCTTAACCTTTTTATTTGTGCCTCTAACATCCGACCACTAACAACTATTAGTAGATATTCTTTCCAAAATTTCATAGGCTTCGTTAAAAGTTTTTGCCAAAAGGGCCCCTCCAGCCGAAGCATCGACCACACCTTGAGTTACCGCGTTCAATCCATTGTAAAATGTTTCCATTTGGATACAATGTGGTAAGCCATGGTGGAGACACTTTTGCAAAAGCTCCTTAAACCTCTCCCAAGCCTCATTAAAAGTCTCATCTTCAAGTTGCCTAAACCCTACTATTTCACTCCTTAATTTAGCATTTCTATTAGGTGGGAAATATTTACTCAAAAATTTTTCAGCTAACTCATCCCATGTCCTAATTGATCCTGGAGCAAAAGAATTTAACCACGCCTTCGCTCCATCCCCAAGAGAATACGGGAACAAGGTTAATCTAAGAGCATCTCTAGGCACTCCTTGAATTACAAAAGAATCACTAACTCCTAGAAAAGATTTAAGATGTAAATGAGGGTCTTCAGATGACAAACCATGGAACTGACCCACGGTTTGTAACATCTGAAACATTATCGGTTTCATTTCAAAATTTGCCGCTTGAATTTGAGGACGTGCAATCCCTGGATTCAACTCATCAAACATTGGAAAAGCATATGCTCGAATGGCTCTGGTCCTATCATTCGCTACCAAGATAGGATTCTCAGCCTGATTATTTTGCTGCTCATTTTGCTCCAGCGGCGGGTTTTGCTGCAGCACACGATTCTGCTGGGGATCAGTTGGATCTTCTGAACCCTGCGGGAGGCGCGACACGTCAGCCATTTGATTTTGCTGTCTACGCTGCTCTCTCCTTCTTCTCCTGAATGTTCTCTCGATTTCTAGATCAAGCTCGAACCTCACCCCAGGCGGATCGCTCATGCACCAAACTCACGCCTGCAAAAACAAAAGAAACAATAAAAAAGTTCTAGCACCAAACCACTAAAACACATACACAAAACAGATCAGATAAAAACTTATTCAAGTCCCCGGCAACGGCGCCAAAAACTTGTTGGGTTCCTAGAGTGAGTAAAAATATAGTATATAAAAGGACTCTAGAACTCTGTGCAAGTATACACAGTCCGCAGCAAGTAATAAGTATTATCAATCCAAGGCCTGAACTAGCTTCCACTTTATCTATTTTGTATAATTCTTTAATGGTTTCAAAGATGGTAAAAATGATTGGTTTTTATAAGAATAATGCTGAAGCAAAAGAAATGACAGAACAGAAAGTAAACGGATAGACAGACAGATTAGAAACAGAAGCTGGTCAGGATTTAGTAATTGTTTTAAAAGATGCTCTAGCAATATTATTGTTTATGCAAAACTCTCGCAGTCTTATTAGCAGATTCCTCCCAGAACTCCGGATCTTTTGGAATGTGTTTCAACTCCAATGAAGTACTACCGATCAAGCACTACGCAACTGGCTATCCCTAGCTTAGTCACTGGCGTTCACCAATACACAATGATCTAGTGTGATTAACCGCCACACACTCCCTAAATCATCCCTGAAACTAGAGAGAGGTATTCATACCGGTTGGCCAAGCGGGCATAAAATAGAAATGAACACAACAATTAATCAAGATGCATAGAATCAATATTTATTACTAGAAATTAAGCACGGCAATTACATGTTCCTAACCAACGCCTAAGCTACTTAGTTCATAATATGCATGGAGACGCACGCTACAATCTGAGTAGGCATGTCCATAATTACAAGATAATAAAAGGAAATACTAATCTCCTCGATCAGCTTGCAATGATGGTCTTCTAGGTGGTCTCCAATCTCTCTCCTCTATTCGGCTCCCAAAGGTGGAAGGAACTTCCCAAGAATGGAATGTTTTCTCCCAAAAGTGGAATGACTTTGACTTGGGCGGCTACTTCCTTTTATAGAGTTGAGGAAGGCTTGAATTAGGTTGACTTAGACACGTGGATGGCTCTCCTTGCTCCTTTATCCCGAAAATAACTCAACATAATTCGGTTCATTAAATTGGCTAACGAGCTGTGACGTGGCAGTTTTACTCCCATCTTTGCTGCAGCACAAAATTTGCTCCCTCAAGTCGCCCAGCAACAGATTCTGCACAAAATGATCTCCAAAGCTTCCATTCTTCCAAATGGGTTAAAACATGTAATATATATCTAAAACGAACCCTATTAAGCACAAAAGACAAACAAATCAATATAGAAATGATGCCTAAATAACTACCTTTTGGGCAGTTATCAGGATCCATTAACCTTTAAACAGGCAATGGATGACATTGACAAGAACGAGTGGATTAAAGCCATGGACTTGGAAATCGAGTCCATGCATTTTAATTCAGTATGGGATCTTGTAGATCAACCTGAGGGAGTTAGACCCATAGGGTGTAAATGGATCTACAAGAGAAAACGAGACGCTGCTGGAAAGGTATAGACCTTTAAGGCACGACTTGTGGCAAAGAGTTTTACCCAGAGGGAGGGGATTGACTATGAGGAAACCTTCTCCCCTGTTGCCATGTTGAAGTCGATCCAGATACTTTTATCCATTGCCACGTTTTACGATTATGAAATATGGCAAATGGATGTCAATACTGCTTTTCTGAACGACAATCTTGAAGAAGGTATCTACATGTCTCAGCCAGAGGGGTTCTTTGCTCAAGATCAAGAGCAAAAAGTTTGCAAGCTTAAACGACCCATTTATGGATTGAAACAAGCGTCTAGATCCTGGAATATGAGATTTGATACTGCGATCAAATCTTATGGCTTTGAACAAAACGTTGATGAGCCTTGTGTTTACAAAAGGATCATCAACAACTCCGTAGCTTTCTTAGTATTGTATGTGGATGATATCCTACTCATCGGAAATGATGTAGGTTATCTCACTGACATTAAACTATGGCTAGCAACTCAGTTCCAAATGAAAGATTTGGGTGAGGCACAATATGTTCTAGGGATCCAAATTGTTCGAGACCGAAAGAACAAAACGCTAGCCCTGTCTCAAGCGTCTTATATCGAAAAATTGTTGGTTAGATATAAAATGCAAAAATCCAAGAAGGGACTATTACCTTTCAAGCACGGAATTAATTTGTCTAAGGAACAGTGTCCTCAGACACCTCAAGAAGTTGAGGACATGAGACGCTTTCCCTATGCCTCTGCAATAGGCAGCCTAATGTATGCCATGTTGTGTACAAGGCCTGACATTTGTTATGCAGTAGGGATTGTTAGTAGATATCAATCCAATCCACGATTCAATCACTGGACAGCCGTTAAAAATATCCTCAAGTATCTAAGGAGAACGAGGGACTATGTGCTCGTATATGGATCCAAGGATTTGATCCTTACAGGATATACTGATTCTGACTTTCAAACCGATAAAGATTCGAGGAAATCTACATCGGGGTCAGTATTCACTCTGAATGGAGGAGCAATAGTATGGCGTAGCATCAAGCAAGGATGCATTGCAGACTCGACCATGGAGGTCGAATATGTAGCCGCTTGCGAAGAAGCAAAAGAGGCAGTATGGCTCAGGAAGTTCATAACTGACTTGGAAGTCATTCCGAATATGCATCTGCCTATCACCTTGTATTGGGATAATAACGGCGCAGTTGCAAACTCAAAGGAACCTCGTAGCCATAAGAGAGGCAAACACATCGAAAGGAAATATCATCTCATTAGGGAGATTGTGCACCGAGGAGACGTGATCGTCACAAAGATAGCGTCGGAGCACAACATTGCTGATCCATTCACGAAGGCTCTCACGACTAAAGTGTTCGAGAGTCATCTAGAAGGTCTAGGTTTGCGAGATATGTATGGAAAATAATCTAGGGTAAGTGGGAGAATTGTAACCGGTATCTGATGCCCTGGTTTATTGTATTTATACATTGTAATACGTTTTATGTAATATACATGTATTTTATACACCCACTGCTGTTATGGATTATAGTACATCCCACTGAACTAGAGTTTTAGTTCAAGTGGGAGATTATTGGGATTGGTGCCCTAAAACTCGTAGATAGTGAATGTTAAAAAAAATTATATACTTATTCGATAAAAGGCGTTATCGAGATTAATTCAGTGAAGTCATTACTGAATAAAGTAAATTGCACATTTAATAACCCAAATCCAATAAACCAAGATCCATGGCTATAGGATGAACACTTGAGCTTTATGTAGAGACATAAAAGTGGATCAAGCTCGAGTAATAGCCAAAACGGTCTATAGTATAGGGATAGGGCTGGGTACCTTATTTTGGGGACACTATGAGACGCGGCCCACTTTATAGATGGTATAGACGATGTGATCCTAAATCGTCCATGTAGAGACATGCGAGTGGGGGCGTCCTATGCAATGAGTTTGCATAAGACCAGGACCGAGAAATAAGTCACTCTCGCTTTATAACACCGTTTACTGACGAGACTGACTATTTCATGTGATGACCTAGGTAACTCGATCTTATTCCTGAGCTAACTATGAACTCCTGTTTATTCGGGCTTATCCTTAGATCTGCATAGGTGAGAGTGGCTCAGTTTCGCCAACTCAATAAGCCTCCCATTTCAGGGATAGGAACGGGTAGATAGCTAGGGACATAGTCGTGCGAGAAGGAATTCACTCCTACCCAAATTAGGGATAGTAGAGAGGTTGTTCCCTTAAGTGCTGACTTCGGGGCTTGAACAAAGGGATCCCGCCCTCTCATTGGCCCGAGAGGGACTCGGTTTATTGGTTGGACCATAAACCAATTGTTCATTAGAGGATCAGTGGGACTTAAGGAACTAGAAGTACTATTGGGGTGAAACGGCTTTTTGACCTAGCTATAGCTACGAACAACCTGTGAAGGATCGACTTACTAATCATGGTTAAATCAAGTGGACGGAAATATAGTGGAGTGTCCCGGTAGTTAACGAATGTTGGCTAGCTTGGATAATGAGATTAGTCGGTTAGCCTCGAATCGTTGGAGCCCATGATCTATAGGTCCATTAGGTCCCCCTACTAGCTCATATCGGATTAAAGCCTAGAACATATTGATAGGAATCTTTGAATTGTTCAAAAACGGGAAATAGGGTATTATCATAAAATGTGTTTGACACAATGATTTAATTATGAATTAAATTAGAAATTGAGATATAAGGTATTTAAAAGTGTTTTAAATACCATATATATGTATTAGGAATTGTATATATTGAATGACACTAGGTGACAATGATTAATTAGATTAATCATGTCAAATTACTTGGAAATGTCCCAATTAATTACCTAGAAATCAAATTTAATTTAGAATTGAAATAGGAATGAATTGCAAGCTGAAAATTCAGAATTTGGATTCAATTTAGAGGATTTAGTGGGATTCCCACTCTTGCATGTTGATGCATAGTGGAAAACAACACAACCATGCACTAGTTGCATGTGTTGTGAATTAAACACCTAGAATCCACTTTGAGTTGCAATTTCACCATGTGTCTAGTGTCATGAAGCTTGTCTTTGCATGGAAGAGGTCTATAAAGGAGTATGAATCAGATTCAACTCCAAGAGAGTGATTTTCCATATTGTTATGGTGCTGGAATTTACACTCAAACACTCTCATCTCCTCATATCTCTCAAGTGCTTGAACCTTCAAGCATTCCCTTCCCATTCCCTATCTTTATAGATTCCCACAAGTCGTTTTTGGCCCGGAGAATAGTAGGGAAGACTCTAAGGGTTTTCCTAAGTAGATTGGAGAAGAAATCATCACAAGGAGGATCACCCAAGTGAGCTACAAAGAGGTTGGTGCTCTCTAACTCTATGTTCTGTTTTTGTAGAACATGCATGCTTTAAGTATAAAATTGATGTAGTTAGGTGCTTTCAATCATCAATTGCTTTCGCATGTGTTAGATGAACACCTTAAATTGGTTTTCCTTTTTTAGGTTAGATTAGATTGTGCAAGCGAAAGGTTAGGGAGTTGGCCTTAGTTTCCTTTGACCCGGAGATAGAAAGAACTTATAATAGACTTCGAAGGGAGAATCAAGAAAATCTCATCCTAATGGCCAATCCTAACCCTGAGGAGCCTAAGCCAATTAGGGACTATTTTAAGCCGGTCTTTCAGGAGCAACAATCGGGTATTGTCTATGCTCCGATCAATGCTAACAATTTTGAGCTGAAAACTGGTCTCATTCAAATGGCTCGAAACTGCGCTTATAGAGGATCACCCACGCAGGATCCAAACTCTCACCTAAAATCTTTCCAAGACATCTGTGGGACGGTAAAGTTAAATGGAGTGTCTAAAGATGTCATTCACTTACGTTTATTTCCCTTTTCTTTGCAGGATAAAGCGAGGGACTGGTTGCAATCTATTCCACCTGGGAGCATTACCACCTGGGATGCTTTGGCTTTCCCCCTGCTAAGACGGTCAAGCTGAGGACTGAGATTGGGACGTTCCAGCAACAATTTGACGAGCAGTTATTTGAGGTATGGGAGCGTTACAAAGAGTTGCTGAGGAAGTGCCCTCAGCATGGATATCCTGACTGGTTACAAATTCAACTCTTCTATAACGGTCTAAATCCCAACACTAAAACCATTGTTGATGCAGTTGCAGGTGGGACTCTGTTGTCCAAGACCGTGGAGAACGCGCGCACACTACTGGATGATATGGCCACCAACAGCTATCAATGGCCATCTGAGCGGTCTACACCGAAAAAGATCTTTGTTGGAGTATTTGAAATTGACAACGTAAGTGCACTCCAAGCCTAGATGTCTTCCCTTGCTAATGCGTTTTTAAAGTTTTCAGGTACAAGGATGCTCAATCGATCGAGTCAGCAGCTGCCCTTGCATCTCAATCTCAAGAGGAGACCTTAGAACAGGTTCAGTATGTTTCCAATTCTAATTTTAGGGGATATAGTAATAATTATACACCTACACATTATCACCCTAGCAATAGAAATCATGAGAACTTCTCGTATGCTATTAATAAAAATGTATTAAATCCTCCTGGTTTTGCCCCTCCTAAGTAAGAAAATAAACAATCGTTAGAGGATCTCGTTGGAGCCTTCATTGCAAAATCTAGTAACAGGACGAACAAGCTGGAGGAGGCCGTGATCGCCATAAACACCACAGTAAATGACCATAGTGCAACAATATTCACTACTACAAATTTGGCCTTTGTTGACGGCTAAAAAGTCTCAACTATCCCATTCATTGACGTTTTTTGGAAGTCAATAATAGTGGTATCAATAAAACTAAAGCGACAATATTACTATTATCATTGACGCTTATAGGACGTCAACGAACATGTCTTTGTTGACGTTTATTAGTCGTCAACAAAGACATTATTGACACGTTTTATCCGTCAATGATATTCATAAAGCGTCAACGTAGCCACATTTGTTGACGTTTAATAGCCATCAACAAATTTTATTATTGACATGTTTTATCCGTCAATGATATCCATAAAGCGTCAATGTTGCCACATTTCTTGATATTTATAAACCGTTAATATAGACTTATGTTAACGTTTTTTCATTGTCAATTATAGGATCAAAAATGTCAATATATATATCTTTATTGACATCTTTACATTGTCAATATATCCTTTTATTGACGTTTATGAGTCGTCAAGTTACCATGTTAAATTGTCAAATTGTACTTTCATTGACGGTTAATATCCATCAATAATTATATTTTTAGTGACATTTTTTAACTGTCAACTATACGTATTTGAAAAAAAATAAAAAAAAAACCTCCCGATTATTTTTACCCCTTCTTTGCAACTTGCATTTATACAAAAGTAACAAGCTACCAACTGGAACGCTCCCAAAAGACCCAATTGCAAACCATGCACCACCCTCACCATACAAGCAAGCAGAACACCATTGGCAGACTTTTGGATTATTCATTACATAACTAGCCAATGAGAATTTCAATCTTCATGTATTAAGAGATCATTACTTACAGAAATGAACAACCAAATTCAATAATAAACACCATCATCAAAGATCTATGGATAAGCCATTTATCAACTAATCATGGACAATCTTATGGATAAGTCATTTATCTAGAAAATTGTTATATATAAAGAATCATTCAATTTAGAAGCTACCGTGTCATTACACAAGCATATGAAGAAATGAAGACTCTTTACACTAAACACCACCTGGTACATGACCTCAATTCCATAATCTTGATGGGGTCGATCATTGTATCTTAGTGCGTCTAGCTGGTGTTGAATAGCTTCTTATGTAGTGAACTATATGGAAAGTTTCAATATAAAGTTATTAACAGAAAAAGAATTACAACATTTAATACTAACTTGCATAGTTGAACAGTTGCATGTAAACTTTGGACCTAGAAGATTCTTCTTGTCTGCTTCATGCCTGCCAAAGAGAAGAAAATATTTAGGGAGGCTTGAAAATAGAAATTTCGAATGTGTTTGGCAACTAAGTTAACAAATTTCGTACAAATATTATTTTACAACACTGTTTGAGTTTTAGTATATGTACATGTTTCAATTATAACAACAATGAAATGAGTTTGTAACATGAAATAGTACATTAAAAAACTTATTCACCAAACAAATATTTCAAACACATAAACTGTGTTGCATCCAAAACATACAAAACTAGCACATAATTTTCATGAAACTGTTTGGCCTGAGGAAGAAAGGACAAAATAGTGAAGGAATCTGAATTCTAACACAAGGAAAATTATCAACTAATCATGGACAATCTTATGGATAAGCCTTTTATCAAGCAGTGACTAGGAGTTTCTAGAGTTCCTATACACCCTAGCAAACGAGGTTCACCACCATTGACCATTTTTTTCGAGGTAAAAATCAAGGGGCTGGCAGAAAATAAATATTCATGTGAGATGAAAATAAACAGTCTACAATAATAAGATTTTAGGTATAAATCACAAGGCTTTTGGAAAGTGGCTAACATCACATAAACATCTACAAAAGTTATTCCTAACCACATGATAGCAGACACAAAATGTGAAGAAGAACCAATAGATTGATAGGAATATCACAAATAGCTTCAGTTTTTTTAGAAAGTTTCGAAACAAGCAAGGATAACAAAAAAACACATACATGTAGCAATAAGAATGCTTTATAAATTATATTGCAATTTTTCAGCGAGCTTCATGAAAATAAACACATGACATCCATAAGGAAGTTGATTTCAGTATAGTGTGTGTGTAAGGAGAAAAAAACCACATGTCTGCATCTTATTATATTGGCTAGTTCGATTACTACTTTTCATCTTATTATATGAAGTTTGCAGAACATAATTATAAAAATGCAAAAGTATCAAGCTCTTATAACACCATACCAATAATATCTAAATGATCATTGACTTGTTTAGTATCACACTCACCTTAGCGGGTTCAAACTTTAGGCATTTTCCACACTTCGAAGTTTGGGCCTTTCCCATGCCTAAAACAAACAAAAGGCTCAATAAATTTCGAAATCAACTACAAGACTCAATCTTAAATATGAAGCTTATTAGAAAATGCCTAGAGAAAATTATAGAGTTAGACTTACCCAATACTAATGTAAAGAAAATAAAATGCTCTTAATATTATAGAAAGTTCCATTTGCTAATAAGTTTGTAATCCTTGTAAAAATCTCTCTTCAAAGCAAGCAGAGACAAGATATTAGAGCTACAATACTTACTAAGATTCAAGATCTTGAAAAAAATTATATTAGTCTAGTTCTAAGAGAATAAATTGGAAGATTACAAGAAAACATAAAGAAATTACACAATAACAGTTCAAAAAGATGACTATGTAATATAATCTTTGTTATAGGTAATTTTGGACCACACTGACGCAGAAGGAGCTGACGAGGACAATTGGGCAGAGGTGGGACCAAAAAGCCGACCCAGAGGAAGACCGGACCAAAAGGTCGGGCCAATTTGGCCCGACCCATATGGTCGGCCTCGGCATATAGCCGAGGCCGACCATTCGGCCCGCGGGCGAGGGCTGGGCTTGGCCACCTCCCTTCGGTCCCTAATGTCTATGACCGTCCCGGTTTGGCTTGGTTCGTCCCAAAACACCTCCGGATTCTTAAAAACCCTAGGAGGATGAGGTCGGCCTCGGCCCATTTCCGAGGCTGACTAGGGCCAAAGGCCCGGAGATCATTTGAAGTCCGGCATCGACGAAAACCCTAAGAGGAAATCTATAAAAAGGGAGACCGCACACGCATTCAGGTATGCCAAAAACTACACCCTAAATACATTCTACGTGTTTTCCGGTCAAGGCTAACTTAAGCATCGGAGTGTGTGTGGTCTACACCACACCGGTGTGCAGCGTTTGCTCGTCTTGCAGGTCACGTTTTTCGCGCTCATCTACAAATTCACTGTTGACCGTCACGTGAAGCGAGGGGTAAATTCCTGAGGGAAATTTGACCATTAGCAGTTGGCGCCGTCTGTGGGAAGAACGCTGACTAGCAAACGTTGAGTTCGGTAGGAAAACGTAGCAGCAATGGAGCACCAAGATCAACCAGTGACTGACGAACCGAATCCCCAAGTTCGACTCCAGGCCCAGGAAACCGAGATCGCAGCAATTAAGGGGAGGATGAACGAGATGGGGCAGAATTTGACTGAAATCCTCAGTCTGTTGAAGAAGCCCGAGTCTGTAAGGCCCGAGGAAGAGCATGTGCGCAGAGACCCCAAGAAGGGTAAAGGAATAGCAGATTAGGAGGTTGGAGATTCAGAGAGTGTAACTAGTCGAATGCACCGTCCAGGGGGTGACCACACCCGGAGGGAAGCTAGACCCAGTCATAAGAGGGTTCGTAGGAATTCACCACTGAAATCAGCGCCAGGTATGCGTACAGAGGACAATGACAGGAAAAGGTTGGAGGCCCGGGCAAGGTCCAGGGCCGAGCAGGACCAGAGGGGGCGAGAGCGGGAGCTGTCCAGGTGGCTGAAGGAGGAGGACAGCCATCGAGACTCCCAGAGAAGAGCAGAGAACGAAGACATTGAAGGGTTGATCGGGCAGATGGAGCCATCCTTCACTGACGAGATAATGGGGGGGGGGGGAGGTGCCACATAAATTTAAGGTGCCAAACTTCCCACAGTATGATGGAAAGAAGGACCCGAAGCAGCATCTAGACACATATTTGCTTGATGGTACAAGCTTTTGGAAGGAGATGAAATGAGAGAGAATTTGAGGGAGAAAATTTGCAGCATAACACTAAATGAAAGCTTGCTCTTCTTGAATCTAATTCAAGCCCCTTTTATAGACATCTTCCATGCAAAGACAAGCTTCATGACACTTAGCCACATGGTCAAGATGCAACTCAAAGTGGATTCTAGGTGTCTACTTCACAACACATGCATCTAATGCATGTTTGTGTTGTTTTCCACTATGTATCATTATGCAAGAGTGGAAAAACCACTAAATCCACTATGGAATGTCTTAAGTGCTTTCGATCTTCAATTGCTTCCGCATGTGTTATATGAACACCTTCAATTGGTATCAGAGCATGATTAGAGCACTTAATTCGTTTTAATTTTGCTTTGGTGGGTACCATTTTGAAATTGAATTTTCTGTGTGCTAAAATGGAAGTGTTCTGGTTTGGCAATTTTTTGAGCATTCAAACCTTCATGAAATTGTAATTGCTCGGATATGTAAGAGCGTTAATGTGTGTACTATAGTCTGTAATTTTTATAGAGTCATTAGAGTCCATATAGGCTGTAAAATCGAAGAAAAACCGGAGAAGACGTAGCAGAAAATGAAAATTCCAGCAGCAGTTTTTTTTTTCTTCTTCTTTTCCAGTCCGGTTCGGTCTGCTGCAGCTTATTTACACATATTTGAAGGCCGGTTCACTCCATGGAGGGTTGGTTCGGGTCGGTTCGTAAAGCTCGGGATCATCACAAGCAATTTTATTGATTATTATTGTAATAATTAGTTGATTGTTTGTTTTAAATTGCCAAACCATTCCATTTTAGCTTGATTTAATTTCTTTTATGCGTTGAGAATGTATGGTTTAATTGGATTAAATGTATGTGCAATATGAGCATGCCATATAGTTTAAAATCCCACCATAGGAAAGCATGTTCATGCATTTTTAATAAGTGTTATTAATAGTTCAAATGCATGAGGGAAATTTCATGTTTAAATTGATATAAATGTTGTATTGATTTAGGGAGATTCATGCTTGAATGGTTAATTAAAATTGATTAATTGATATAAAAGTTATATTAATCAAAAGATAAAATAAACCTAGCATGAAGCATGAAATTTCCTTAGAATTTTGTTTATAAGAGTTATATTCAAAAGGCAAGTTTGTTATAGTTTAGATTTATAATTGTTATAAATCACATAGAAATTTAAAATCTATAACAAAGAAAAAGGTGCATGCTCACTTAGGGTTAATTTGATCCAACTCTCGATCGATTTCAATTAGATTCAAATAGGTCGATAAGCTTGTAAAACATAGGTTACAAGAGAACTCACCCAACGAGATGCTGTCTAAGGCTGGAGGTATTTAAGTTGACGGTTTACGGAACACCTCCTACCTGGGCATCGAGTCGGTTCTTGAGTTAAAGTTAACCCAGTTTTATGAGCATGCACGTGTGTGATGTGAGGTTTTAATCGTTATCACCTAGACATCGTAAGTTTAAATGAACTTAGACTTAGGGTTATTCAATTAGCCGGAATTCGCCTAAGTATAAGTATACCCAAAACCGTTTAAAATACTTAGTGGGAGGGGAGAGATATATCAAATCCATTTCCCTTTCACGTTCTCCCTTTTGTTCACAAGGTGAGATTTATGCTTGGCCTCGTGTTGATTATAACTCAACTGCTCCATTCGGAAGGTGTTTGCATAAATCAATAACAAGGTGAATGGAGAAAGTATTTATAGTAAGTGAGTGAAGGAAGTGTGTCAACACATCCTGCGGTCTCCTCCGTTAGGTTGCACCGTGAGATTTCCATGTTGCGCCTGCTTGTATGCCCTGGAGCTACTAACCATTCGGAGGGTTGTAACATGGAGATCGGAACAACGCAAACTCCAGAGATGGATAGGATTACTTAGGACCATTTCCAACATTAGCTTTTCCATTCGGTAGCATTGTGGGGTCGCTCTCTGTAATCTTAAAACGGCGGGTCACACTTACAAGGGTTACTAAGTGTTAGTAAATTCCTGACCAAACGTAACGATAACTAAACAACTATAGGAATAAGAGTTATTCTGGGATTAGTATTTAGTCAAGAACGTCTTGGTTTAGTGAAGGAGTAATTGACTGCCCCTCGGTAGCGGTTGCTCTAACTCACTAAAGTGTCGTTGCAAAATAATAATCCTGGGTACATTATTACTTTTGCTAAAACCTAATTGGATTTTGTCTAAAAATGGTTAATAAGCAATTTCTAATAGTTTTGTTTAATTTTTCAGCATGTCTAGCTCACTAGTACAATTACTCGCTTCGGATAAGCTTAACGGGGATAACTATGGAACTTGGAAGTCTAATCTAAACACAATACTAGTAATCGAGGATCTTAGATTTGTCCTTACCGAAGAGTGTCCGCCTAACCCTGGCTCGTCAACAAACCGAATTGTTCGGGAAGCATATGAGAAATGGACTCGAGCTAATGATAAGGCAAGGGTCTATATCTTAGCAAGCATCTCAGATGTCTTGTCAAAAAAGCATGAGAGGATGGTCACCGCGAGGGAGATCATGACTTCGTTGCAAGGTATGTTTGGACAACCGTCCTCACAAATTAGGCACGAAGCTCTCAAGAATGTTTACAATTCCCGAATGAAGGAAGGTGCTTCAGTTAGGGAACATGTTTTGAACATGATGGTTCAGTTTAACATTGCTGAAGTAAACGGTGCTACAATTGACGAGGGTAGTCAAGTAAGTTTCATAATGGAGTCTCTTCCGAAGAGCTTCATTCAGTTCAGGACAAACGCTGTCATGAACAAAATAGACTTTAACCTGACTACTTTGCTAAACGAGCTCCAGACTTACCAAAGTCTCACTAAGAGGGGACATGAAGGGGAGGCAAATGTTGCTACAACCAAAAGGTTCCAAAAGGGATCATCCTCAGGAACCAAGTCTGGACCTTCCACTTCAAAGAATAAGAGTATTCAAATGAAGAAAAAGAAGGATAAAGGGAAAGGAAAAGCTCCAGTGGGAAGCAAGGCAAAAACTAAAGCTGCAGATAAAGGAAAATGTTTCCATTGTAATGTAGACGGACATTGGAAACGCAATTGTCCCAAGTACCTTGCGGAAAAGAAGGCTGAAAAGGAAAAACAAGGTAAATATGATTTGCTCGTTATCGAAACATGTTTAGTTGAGCAAGATAGCTCTGCCTGGATATTAGATTCAGGAGCGACTAACCATGTATGCTCTTCTTTACAGGAAATTAGTTCCTGGCATATGCTGGAAGACGGCGAAGTAACTCTCAAAGTTGGAACTGGAGAGGTCGTCACAGCCAGAGCTTCAGGAACTCTTAAGTTGTCTTTTGGAGATAGATTTTTGTTACTAGAAAATGTCTTGTACGTTCCCGATATAAAAAGGAACTTAATTTCTATCTCTTGTTTGATTGAACATGAATACCAAGTATCTTTTGATATTAATAAAGTGTTTGTTAACAAAAGAGGTATGCATATATGTTCTGCAAAACTTGAAAGCAACTTATACGTGTTAAGGCCAATTCAAGTTAAAGCTATTTTTAATACGGAAATGTTTAAAGTAGCAGAAACTCAAAACAAAAGGCGAAAAGTTTCTCCTAATACCTATCTTTGGCACTTGAGATTAGGCCACATAAATCGCAATAGGATTGAAAGATTGGTAAGGAGTGGACTACTAAACCAGTTAGAAGATGACTCGTTACCACCATGTGAGTCCTGCCTCGAGGGAAAAATGACTAAACGACCTTTTTCGGAAAAAGGTTATAGGGCCAAAGAATCCTTAGAACTCGTGCATTCGGATCTCTGTGGTCCTATGAATGTCAAAGCACGAGGAGGGTATGAATATTTCGTCAGCTTCATTGATGATTATTCAAGGTATGGCTACCTTTACCTAATGCATCATAAGTCTGAAGCCCTTGAAAAGTTCAAGGAGTACAAGAACGAGGTTGAGAACCACTTAGGTAAAACGATTAAAACACTACGATCAGATCGAGGTGGAGAATATATGGACCTACAATTCCAAGACTATTTGATAGAACATGGAATTACGTCCCAACTCTCAGCCCCTGCTACACCACAACAAAATGGTGTATCAGAGAGGAGAAACCGAATCTTGTTAGACATGGTTCGATCAATGATGAGCTATGCTCAGTTGCCTGATTCGTTCTGGGGATATGCAGTTGAGACTGCCGTATACATTTTGAACATGGTTCCCTCTAAAAGTGTTTTTGAAACACCTTATGAGCTATGGAAAGGGCGTAAAGGTAGTTTACGTCACTTCAGGATTTGGGGATGCCCGACACACGTGTTAGTACAAAACCCAAAGAAGTTGGAACGACGTTCAAAACTGTGCTTATTTGTAGGATATCCTAAAGAAACGAAAGGTGGTCTATTTTACGATCCTCAGGATAATAAAGTGATTGTATCGACAAACGCTACGTTCCTTGAGGAAGATCACATAAAAGATCATCGACCTCGCAGTAAGCTAGTATTAGATGAGATTTCAAGAAAAACTACAAAAGAATCTACAAAAGTTGTAGATCAAGCTGGTCCATCAAAAGTTGTTGATCAAACACATCCATCTCAGGTAGTGAGAGAGCCTCGACGTAGTGGGAGGGTTATAATTCAACCTGACCGTTACATGGGTTTAACAGAAACTCAAACCATCATGTCTGATGATGGTGTAGAGGATCCATTGTCCTTTAATCAGGCAATGAATGATGTTGATAAGGACCAGTGGATCAAAGCCATGGATCTCGAAATGGAGTCAATGTACTTCAATTCGGTCTGGGAACTTGTAGAACAGCCGGATGGGGTAAAACCTATTGGTTGTAAATGGATCTACAAAAGAAAACGAGACCAAGCTGGTAAGGTTCAAACCTTTAAGGCTCGACTTGTGGCAAAGGGTTTTACCCAACGGGAAGGAGTGGATTTTGAAGAAACTTTTTCCCCTGTTGCCATGCTTAAGTCGATTAGAATACTCTTATCCATTGCCACATATTATGATTATGAAATATGGCAAATGGATGTCAAGACAGCCTTTTTGAACGACAATCTTGAAGAGACTATCTATATGGCTCAACCAGAGGGATTCATAGTCCAGGGTGATGAGCAAAAGGTTTGCAAACTTAAACGATCCATTTATGGATTGAAACAAGCATCAAGATCCTGGAATATACGTTTTGACACTGCGATCAAAACGTATGGCTTTGAGCAGAATATTGACGAACCTTGTGTTTACAAGAAAATCGTCAAATCCACTGTAGCTTTTCTAGTTCTATACGTAGATGATATTCTACTTATTGGGAATAATGTAGGATTCCTGACTGACGTAAAACAATGGCTAGCGACTCAATTCCAAATGAAAGATTTGGGTGAGGCTCAATTTGTTCTAGGCATTCAAATCATTAGAAATAGAAAGAACAAAACGCTAGCACTGTCTCAAGCATCATATATCGACAAAATGTTGGTACGATATTCGATGCAGAACTCCAAGAAAGGATTATTACCTTTTAGACACGGGGTTCACTTGTCAAAGGAACAAAGTCTTAAGACACCTCAAGAAGTTGAGGAAATGAGACGAATTCCCTACGCATCAGCAGTTGGTAGTTTGATGTATGCCATGCTGTGTACCAGACCCAACATATGCTATGCCGTAGGAATTGTCAGCAGATTTCAGTCCAATCCTGGTCATGCGCATTGGACTGCCGTTAAAAACATCCTTAAGTATCTAAGGAGAACTAGGGATTATACGCTCGTGTATGGAGCTAAGGATCTGATCCTTACAGGATACACTGACTCAGATTTTCAGACCGATATAGATTCAAGAAAATCAACATCGGGATCTGTGTTTACTCTAAATGGAGGAGCAATAGTATGGAGGAGTACTAAGCAAGGTTGCATTGCTGACTCTACCATGGAAGCAGAGTACGTAGCCGCCTGTGAAGCAGCAAAAGAGGCAGTATGGCTAAGAAAATTCCTAACAGAGTTGGAAATTGTTCCAAATATGCAACTACCTGTCACCCTCTATTGTGACAACAGTGGTGCAGTTGCAAACTCTAAGGAACCTCGAAGTCACAAGCGAGGAAAGCATATTGAGCGCAAATACCATCTCATCAGGGAGATCGTGCAACGAGGAGATGTGATCGTCACGCAGATTGCTTCGGAGCACAACATGGTTGACCCGTTTACAAAACCCTCACGGCTAAAGTTTTTGAGGGTCACCTAGTTAATCTAGGATTACGAGCTTTGTTTGACTAGGGCAAGTGGGAGAAATGTAAGGGTATGGATGATGCCCTAGTTTATTGTCTTTATACTTTTCTCACACCTAACTTCATGTACCCCACTAGAGTTTCTAGTCCAAGTGGGAGTTTGTTGGGTTTAATGTCCTATAAACTCGTAGTTTGTAAATCATTAAACATATTCTATTTCCAATAAAGACGTTATTGAGGTTATTCAGTAAAAGATGTTATTGAATATGTAAATTGCGAATGATTAACCTAAATCCAATAAACTAAGATCCTTGGCTATAAAATGAATACTTGAACTATATGTAGGGACATATCATAGGATCAAGTTCAAGTTTATAGTCAAAATAGTCTATAGTATAAGGATAAGGTCGGGTACCTTATCCTGGAGACACTACGGACGCGGCCCACTTTGTATTAAGTACAAACGATGAGATCCTAAATCGTTCATGTGGTGACATGCGAGTGGGGGCGTCCTATGCAATGAGTTTGCATAAGACTGGACCACGAAATAAGTCACTTTCTCTTTATAACACCGTTTACTGAAGAAACTGACTATTTCTCATAGATGACCTAGGTAACTCGTTCTTAATCCTGAGCTATCTATGAACTCCTGTTTATGCGAGATTATCCTTTGATATGCATGGGTGAGAGTGGCCAGCATCGCCGACTCGACAAGCCTACCATTTTGGGGATAAGATCGAATAGATAGCTGGGGACATAGTTTCGCAAGACGAAATTCACTCCTACCCATTTCAGGGATAGCAGAGAGGTTGTTCTCTTAAGTACTAACTCCAGGACTTGAACAAGGGGCCCCACCCTCTCGTTGGATCGAGAGGAACTTAGGTTTGATGGTTGGACCGCAAACCGATTGTTCATTAGAGGATTAGTGGAACTTAAGGAACAAGAAGTACTATAGGGGTGTAACGGTTATTTGACCTAGCTATAGCTACGAACAACCTGTGAAGGAACGACTTACTAAACATGGTTAAATCAAGTGGACGGAAATATATCTATAGTGAGGGGAGTGCAACTATCGGGCTATAGTGGAGTGTCCCGGTAGTTAACGAATGTTGGATAACTTTGATAATGAGATTAGTCGGTTAGCGTCGAATCGTTGGAGCCCATGATCTATAGGTCCATTAGGTCCCCCTACTAGCTCATATCGGATTAAAGCCTAGAATATTTTGATAGGAAACTTTGAATCGTTCAAAAACGGGAAATAGGGTTTTATCGTAAAACATGTTCGACACAATGATTTAATTATGAATTAAATTAGGAATTGAGAGATGAGGTATTTAAAAGTGTTTTAAATACCATATATATGTATTAGGAATCATATATAATTCATGACATTAGGTGATAAAGATTGATTGGATCAATCATATCAAAATTACTTGGAAATGTCCCAATTAATTGCCTAGAAATCAATTTCAATTTTGAATTGAATTTGAAATGAATTGAAAGCTTAAAATTCACAATTAGGATTCAATTCATAGTGGATTTAGTGGTTTTTCCACTCTTGCATAATGATACATAGTGGAAAACAACACAAACATGCATTAGATGCATGTGTTGTGAAGTAGACACCTAGAATCCACTTTGAGTTGCATCTTGACCATGTGGCTAGGTGCCATGAAGCTTGTCTTTGCATGGAAGATGTCTATAAAAGGGGCTTGAATTAGATTCAAGAAGAGCAAGCTTTCATTTAGTGTTATGCTGCAAATTTTCTCCCTCAAATTCTCTCTCATTTCATCTCCTTCCAAAAGCTTGTACCATCAAGCATTCCCTTCCTATTTCTTTCTTCTATAGACTCCCACAAGTCTTTCTAGGCTCAAGAGAATAGTAGGGAAGACACTAAAGGTTGTCCAAGAGAAGTTGGAGAAAGATAATATCACAAGGAGTTCCTTACAAGTGAGCATCAAAGAGGTTGGTACTCATTTACTCTCTTTTCTACCCTTTCTAGAACATGCATGCTTTAGGAGTAAAATTGAATGTCTTAAGTGCTTTCGATCTTCAATTGCTTCCGCATGTGTTATATGAACACCTTCAATATTTGACGTGGATGGACTTCCATGGGGCGAATGAAGCAACAAGATGTCGGGCGTTCGCACTGACGCTTACTGGTTTGGCAAGACAATGGTTCAGCAAAATATCGCGGAAATCAATCGGTTCGTTCAAAGAATTGGCGCGAGCATTCGTTACGCAATTTCTAGGAGCCCTGAGCAGGCAGAAGCCCCAGATCAACCTGCTGACAGTAAAACAGGGGTCGCGGGAAAGTTTGAAGGATTACATTAACCGATTCAGCAACGAAGTTTTGCAGGTGGAAGGTTATGACGACGGAGTCGCCTTGACTGCGATGATCTCGGGTTTGCAGGATGAAAGGTTGCTCAACTCGATTGGCGAAAGCCAGCCGCGAACATATGTGGAGTTCATGACCCGAGCACAGAGGTACATCAGTGTCGAGGAGTTGCTTAAGTCCAAGCAGGAAGAAAGGGAGAGCCGAGGAGTTTCTTTATCCGACCGGCATCGAGAGGACCGGGCAAAGGGGCGCCGAGCCGAGGATAGAAGCCGAGGCTGACATGAACAGTCCTCGGCCAATGGCCGAGGCCGAACAAAAGCCAAGGAGCTGCGGGGCCGTGCGGAGCCGAAAGCCAAGTTTGACAGGTATACCCCGCTAACGGCTTCACTTGAACAGGTTTTGGCCGCGATACAGGATACGAATCTGCTAAAACGCCTGGAAAGGCTGAGGTCGGACCTAGACAGGAGAAACAGGAACAAGTATTGCATGTTCCATGGAGACCACGGTCACACAACTCGGGAGTGCATACAGTTAAGGGATGAAATAGAAACCCTAATCCGAGAGGGTTACCTCAAGGAGTTCGTGGGACATGATAGGGGGAAGAGGCCAGTGCAGACAGAGCCAGGCAAGAGGGGCAACAACCCACCGCTGGAGATACGGACTATCCTTGGGGGACCCACCGGGGGAGAGTCGAGCAGGAAGCGAAAAGCCGCAATTCGAGAGGTGCATATGGAACCCAGAGAGCAAGGTATGTACTCACTCTTACTTGATAGAAACTCACCAAACTTAGAGTTTTCAGAGAAAGAGGCAGCAGGCATACACCACCCACACAATGATGCACTGGTGGTGACCCTAACAGTGGCCAACGTCAAGGTACACCGAATATTGATTGATGGGGGGAGTTCAGCTGATGTTCTCTCAACCATCGCATTCGATGCCATGAAGCTGGGAAGCGACCGCCTGAGGCCGAGCCTCACACCGTTGGTGGGCTTTGGTGGAGAAAAAGTAAGCCCAAGGGGAAGCATCGAGCTGCCGGTGACGTTTGGTGAAGGGCTGCGAACAGTTACTAGAATGGTAAGCTTCCAAGTAGTAGACTGTGTCCCAGCATACAACGCAATCCTGGGACGGCCAACCCTACATGGGCTCAAAGCAGTAGCCTCGACCTACCATCAAGTCTTGAAGTTCCCAACCGAAGAAGGCGTAAGAGAGGTATGTGGGGAGCAAAGGACATCAAGAGAGTGCTATTTCATGGCACTCAAGAATATGGACAAAAAGGCTCAAGCAGCGCCCACCTCGGGAAATGGCCGAGGCCGAGCTCCGAGGGGTTGGGTCACCCAATGGAGCACTGACTTCCCCCCCTCGCAATGCATCCTGTCAGGAATTTGTCAAAACTTTGTTTAAGTTTCTTTTATTTTTAACAGCAAATTAGCAAAATGTAATCAGACTTATTTGAAATAAAATGACGGATTTCATTTAAAGCAGTTTGCACTGGAAGAGAGGCCTGGGAATTTCGTCAGCCTCCCCAAGCTTTCCCCAGAAGAGTGTACGCACCCCTGGGATGACTCCAAGACGCTTGAAGAGAGGCGTGGGAATTTCCTCAGCCTCCCCAAGCTTTCCCCAGAAGAGTGTGCACCCCTGGGATGACTCCAAGACGCTTGAAGAGAGGCTTGGGAATTTCCTCAGCTTCCCCAAGCTTTCCCCAGAAGAGTGTACGCACCCCTGGGATGACTCCAAGACGCTTGAAGAGAGGCCTGGGAATTTCCTCAGCCTCCCCAAGCTTTCCCCAGAAGAGTGTACGCACCCCTGGGATGACTCCAAGACGCTTGAAGAGAGGCCTGGGAATTTCCTCAGCCTCCCCAAGCTTTCCCCAGAAGAGTGTACACACCCCTGGGATGACTCCAGGACGCTTGAAGAGAGGTCTGGGAATTTCCTCAGCCTCCCCAAGCTTTCCCCAGAAGAGTGTACGCACCCCTAGGATGACTCCAAGACGCTTGAAGAGAGGCCTGGGAATTTCCTCAGTCTCCCCAAGCTTTCCCCAGAAGAGTGTACGCACCCCTGGGATGACTCCAAGACGCTTGAAGAGAGGCCTAGGAATTTCCTCAGCCTCCCCAAGCTTTTCCCAGAAGAGTGTACGCACCCCTGGGATGACTCCAAGACGCTTGAAGAGAGGCCTGAGAATTTCCTCAACCTCCCCAAGCTTTCCCCAGAAGAGTGTACGCACCCCTGGGATGATTCCAAGATGCTTGAAGAGAGGCTTGGGAATTTCCTTGGTCTCTCCAAGCTTTCCCTCAAAGGAGTGTACGCACCCCTGACATTAGCACAGTAGGACGGATCGGCAAGTGAAATGCTCGGCCTCATGCCAAGGCCGAGGTCGAGCATTCAGCAAAGCTCGATTGATTCGAAGTCTGTTGATCAATTCACTCTTTCAGCATAGCTCAAACGTTCAAAGCGGTGAGGGAATGCCCAAGTAGGGAGTAAGTCTGCACATAAGCCCAACAACGGAGCAAGCAAGCAGATAACGAAGACAGATGGTCCGCCTCATGCCAAGGCCGAGGTGAACCACCTGGAGGCTAAGTTCAAAAATCCACCCACCGAAGCCCAGGGAAAAGTACAGGATACATGGTAGAAAACGGAATTTATGAAAGCAGAATTGAGAAAGCATAAAGTCAGCAAAAGCAATAAAGCATCTGGGTTGTCTAATTGCGGTCGTCCCCCGAGAAGCCCATGTCCTCACGACCACTCGAGGAGCTCTCCGAAGCTGGATAAGAGCTGGGACCAGCAACCATGGATGAAATCTCGCCCCGCATGATAGAATGATCAAGGTCAGGAAAGAGAGGCTCAGGAATTTCCTTAGGCTCCCCAAGCTTTCCCAGAAGAGTGTACGCACCCCTGGGATGACTACAATACTTGAAGAGAGGCTCGGGTATTTCCCCGGCCTCCCCAAGTTTTTCCCGACTGAGTGTACGCACCATCGGGATGGATACAACAGAGCAAATTAGCAAGCAAAGCAGAAGAAATGCTCGGCCTCATGCCAAGGCTGAGGCCGAGCATCCGAGCTCCGAAGCCAACCCTCAGGCACGCATTCAGAGCAGCGTGACTGGTTCGAGTTCTCAGTCACTTCACTTTTTAGCACAGCCGAAGCGCCCAAAGCTGCAGGGAGATGCTTAAGGTGGAGCGAGCATGCAAACAGCACCGAGGAGCCGGTCAGCCTCATGCCAAGGCCAAGGCCGACCATCCACCTTCAAAAGGCCAGGTATGAAATCAGTCATTCTTACTCGAAAAATGCAACTCTTGAAGTAATAAATGCACATGTTGAGTGGGGGCTGGGAATAAGGATAAGTTAGACCATTCCATTCCTTTGTTGTAATCATCATGCAACTCTCCCATTATTTTCCAGTAAGGACTGACATATGAATGCAGGGGGCTAAGTGTTGAGCTAACAGGGGCTTGAGGCCAAGGTCGATCCTAGCCTCCTCCCTCATTTTCCTTTTGCAGAAATTAATTTTTTCAATGCAGGATTGTGAAGTCTTCTGTTTTCCCTATTTTTAATTATGGATAAGCCCTGGATCTGGAATGAAGCACTCCGAATGACCAAGTACGCCCCCTAAGCTAAAATGGGAAAGTGTTGTGCTCGGCCTCTTCCCGAGGCCGAGGCCGACCAGAGAGGCCCTCCAGCCACTTTTGATAACGAGGAAGTCACACATGGGTCAGCACGAGACAAGAGTCGTACTCTTAAACCTGGCTTAAGGAGCTCAGCCTATAGCATTAAGTCGCACCTGAATCCCAATTCAAGAGTGGGGGCTTAATGTTATAGGTAATTTTGGACCACACTGAAGCACAAGGAGCTGACGAAGACAGTTGGGCAGAGGTGGGACCAAAAAGCCGACCCAGAGGAAGACCGGACCAAAGGGTCGGGCCAATTTGGCCCGACCCATATGGTCGGCCTCGGCCCAAGGCCGAGGCCGACCATTCGGCCCGCGGGCGCTGGCCGGGCTTGGCCACCTCCCTTCGGTCCCTAATGTTTATAACCGCCTCGGTTTGGCCTGGTTCGTCCCGAAACACCTCCGGATTCTTAAAAACCCTAGGAGGATGAGGTCGGCCTCGGCCCATTTCCGAGGCTGACTAGGGCCAAAGGCCCGAAGATCATTTGAAGTCCGGCATCGACGAAAACCCTAAGAGGAAATCTATAAATGAAGGTGTTCATATAACACATGCGGAAGCAATTGAAGATCGGAAGCACTTAAGACATTCAATTTTGCTCCTAAAGCATGCATGTTCTATAAAAGACAGAATATAGAGTTGAGAGAACACCAACTTTTGTAGCTCACTTATGTGGAACTCCTTGTGGTGTTTGCCTCTCCTATGCTCCTTGGACAACCTCTAGAGTCTTCCCTACTATTCTCTTGGGCCTAGAAAGACTTGTGGGAGTCTATAGAAGAAAGAAATAGGAAGGGAATGCTTGATGGTACAAGCTTTTGGAAGGAGATGAAATGAGAGAGAATTTGAGGGAGAAAATTTGCAGCATAACACTAAAATGAAAGCTTGCTATTCTTGAATCTAATTCAAGCCCCTTTTATAGACATCTCCCATGCAAAGACAAGCTTCATGACACTTAGCCACATGGCCAAGATGCAACTCAAAGTGGATTCTAGGTGTCTACTTCACAACACATGCATCTAGTGAATGGTTGTGTTGTTTTCCACTATGCATCATCATGCAAGAGTGGAAATGCCACTAAATCCATTATGAATTGAATCCTAATTGTAAATTTTCAGCTTGCAATTCATTTCAATTTCAATTCAAAATTGAAATTGATTTCTAGGCAATTAATTGGGACATTTCCAAGTAATTTTGATATGATTGATCCAATCAATCTTTATCACCTAATGCCATGAATTATATATGATTCCTAATACATATATATGGTATTTAAAACACTTTTAAATACCTCATCTCTCAATTCCTAATTTAATTCATAATTAAATCATTGTGTCGAACATGTTTTACGATAAAACCCTATTTCCCGTTTTTGAACGATTCAAAGTTTCCTATCAAAATATTCTAGGCTTTAATCCGATATGAGCTAGTAGGGGGACCTAATGGACCTATAGATCATGGGCTCCAACGATTCAAGGCTAACCGACTAATCTCATTATCTAAGCTAGCCAACATTCGTTAACTACCCGGACACTCTACTATAGCCCGATAGTTGCACTCCCCTCACTATAGATATATTTCCGTCCACTTGATTTAACCATGTTTAGTAAGTCGTTCCTTGACAGGTTGTTCGTAGCTATAGCTAGGTCAAATAACCGTTTCACCTCTATAGTACTTCTTGTTCCTTAAGTTCCACTAATCCTCTAATGAACAATCGGTTTGCGGTCCAACCATCAAACCTAAGTCCCTCTCGATCTAACAAGAGGGTGGGGCCCCTTGTTCAAGTCCTGGAGTTAGTACTTAAGGGAACAACCTATCTACTAACCCTGAAAAGGGTAGGAGTGAATTCCGTCTTGCGAAACTATGTCCCCAGCTATCTATTCGATCTTATCCCCAAAATGGTAGGCTTGTCGAGTCGGCGATGCTGGCCACTCTCACCCATGCAGATCAAAGGATAATCTCGCATAAATAGGAGTTCATAGATAGCTCAGGATTAAGAACGAGTTACCTAGGTCATCTATGAGAAATAGTCAGTTTCTTCAGTAAACGGCGTTATAAAGAGAAAGTGACTTATTTCGTGGTCCAGTCTTATGCAAACTCATTGCATAGGACGCCCCCACTCGCATGTCACCACATGAACGATTTAGGATCTCATCGTTTGTACTTAATACAAAGTGGGCCGCGTCCATAGTGTCTCCAGGATAAGGTACCCAACCTTATCCTTATACTATAGACTATTTTGACTATAAACTTGAACTTGATCCTATGATATGTCCCTACATATAGTTCGAGTATTCATTTTATAGCCAAGGATCTTAGTTTATTGGATTTAGGTTAATCATTCGCAATTTACATATTCAATAACATCTTTTATTGAATAACCTCAATAACGTCTTTATTGGAAATAGAATATGTTTAATGATTTACAAACTACGAGTTTATAGGACATTAAACCCAACAATAAAAAGGGAGACCGCACACGCATTCAGGTATGCCAAAAACTACACCCTAAATACATTCTATGTGTTTTCCAGTCAAGGCTAACTTAAGCATCGGAGTGTGTGTGGTCTACACCACACCGGTGTGCAGCGTTTGCTCGTCTTGCAGGTCACGTTTTTCCCGCTCATCTACAAATTCACTGTTGACCGTCACGTGAAGCGAGGGGTAAATTCTTGAGCGAAATTTGACCATCAACAATCTTTTTACTTAAAAAATTGGACAAAAAATATTCTTCAAAAGTAAAGAAAGGTTGTCCTCTTCGTCCTAGATTTGGATGTGGGCATGAACAACTTTTATAGAATCAATAAGAAGGTTTTGATTTCATAGTGTTAGAATCGGTAAGCTTTTTTCCACATAGTCTTGAAATAGGTTATAATAAGAAATTTACAAGTTTTATTAAAACGTTGTAGATTTAGTTCGTTGGAATAAAAGGATAATGGTGAAGATTAAAAATGGAAGAAAACTACACCTTGCCTAAGGAGGTTGATGAGCCCTCAAGCCTTAGGAATGCCAACAACGGGGACCAACATCATGACTTTTCTGAAAGTAGAAGCTTAAGCAAGTGATAGTCAAGAAATCTGTCAAAATTTCTCCAAATAAAATCTGTCTTATATATGAAACTTTCGCAACTTCCTTTCATAGGCTGACAAAAGATCATTAATGAACTCTAAAAAGTCCAATCTACTAGAAATCAACCATCAAAAGGGATTTTAAGAACTTAAAAACAATAAGACAATAAAAGATGAGAAATATCACCACTAATTATTCAAGGACTACAACCATTTCCTCCTAATGTTCCTAATTACCCAATAAAGCAATCGCCTGCGATTAATGAAGTAATTGGCTGCCTTTATGTTCCACAATTTCTAAAAACGTAAGAGCACAAATGTGAAATGGGTTAAAAAAATTCAGCATAAAAGAATTGAAAAGAAGGCTATTGAAGGAGAAATTTTGGCCAATCACAAATTGCCACGTCATTATTTAAAATTAATGACGAAATTACAAAGAATTAAATTTGGGACCAATTATAAATGGACATGTGTCCCAAATTTAATTTGAACACAAAGTTGGCCAATTATAAAATTTTAGAGCCAAATGTCCATTTGATCAATTAATTAAAAATTAATTATTTTGATCAAATTAATTAATTTGACCAATTAATTAAAAAAATAATAATTAATTGGATCAAATTTGGTCTTTTAAATATTTGGGTCATGTGATTTTTGGGTCAAATATAAATCAAACCCAAAACCAAATAGTTGAGCCCAAGCCCAATTTAAGCCTAAGCCCGCAAAGGCCTTTGGAAAACTTTATAAATAGGAGGTCTTGACTCATTTGAGGGGGGAGCAGAAAGAAAGGAAGGGGAGAATTTTGGAAGCTCTCAGCCAGAGTCAAAGAATTCAAAGAAACAACACCAAGACTTCTTGAAGACTGAAGACCCTTCAAGACTAGAGGACTTCAACAATCCTTGAAGACCATGAAGGATTGGAATTCCGTAATTCCATAAAGCGGAAGCGTGATTGGGACCGATTCGTAATTAATTTTGTTTAATCTAAAATACCAATACATTGGCAATAATATTAGAACTATTCTAAATATATATTAAGGCTAAGCATACAAAAATATTAGATCTAAATCTAATTTATAAAGTAACAAATTACTTACTCTCGTTGACGACTCAGATTAAATTCACCAACTGCTTGTGAATTAATCACGAACTAGTGTGAACACTACCACTATGGCTACACCGGTATGACTCTGAGACTTCTAGAGGCAGGAGACTTGTGGGAGCCTTTGGGAGAATTCTCTGAGAGTAGGAGAATGAATGGGATGCCTTTCACCCCACCCAGGGGTCCTATATATAGTAAAGGCCAAGACCTTTTTCCTAATAGGAAAAGGGAGACCTTTTCCTAATAGAAAAAAGTCTCTAATTTTAATAAATAATTAATTAATTCCATAATTAACTAATTTCCCAATTAAATATCATATATTTAATCTTAGGGATTTTATTAAAATTAAAATTAATATGAATCCAATTCATATTAAATTTATTTGAACTCTTTCAAATATTTTCTTTCCTAATAGGAAAAGGTCTCTAATTTTAATAAATAATTAATTAATTCCATAATTAATTAATTTACCCAATTAAATATCATATATTTAATCTTAGGGATTTTATTAAAATTAAAATTAATATGAATCCAATTCATATTAAATTTATTTGAACTCTTTCAAATACTTTCTCTCAAGAATTAATTAATTCAAAAATTATATTATAAAGTTTCATAAACTTTATATTATAATGTATCAATATACATTAAACGATTTCCCAAATAAATTGAACACTTTCAATTTACAATTTATACTTAATTGCCTCAAGTCTCTTTACGAGCTACCAGTGGGACCTAATGGACCTACAGATCAGAAGCTCCAACGATACGAGACTAATTGGCCAAACTCATTGACCAAGTTTAGTCAACATTCGTTAACTGTGGGTCACTCCACTAAAGACCCACAGCTGCACTCTTCTCACTATAGAATATTTCTGTGTCCACGGATATCGACCAAGCAGTAAGTCAATCCTTCACGTGTGTTCGTAACACCAGCTGGGTCAAATTACCGTTTTACCCCTGGGTTACCTCTGGTTTCTTAAGTACCACTGATTCCTCTAATGAACAAGTTGTTTAGGGTCCAACCACTAAACAGGAGTTCCTCTCAGGCTAGGAGAGGACGGCGCGCCTTCGTTCAAGCCCTAGAATCAGCCCTTAAGGGAACACACATCTACTTACCCCAATAGGGGAAGGAGTGAATTCCATCTTATACTGTTATGTTCCAAGCCCCCATTCGGTCTTGCCCCTGAAATGGTAGGCTTATTGAGTCGGCGAACTGGCCACTCTCACCCATACAAATCTAAGGACAGTCCCTCCTGAACGGGGTTAATAACAGACTCAAGATTGAGATTGAGTTACCTAGGTCATCCTATTGAAATAGAAACCTAAACTAGTTAACGGCGTTACATCTAGTGGTTACTATTTCGCGGTCCGGTCTTATGCAAACTCATTGCATAGGATACCCCCACCCGCATGTCTCCTACATGGATGCTTTGGATCATTGCATCTGTATCGAATACAAGGTGGGTCGTATCACATAGTGTCACCAGGATAAGGTACCTAGCCTTATCCCTATACTATAGACCATTTAGGTTGTTACTTGGACACTGATCCCCGTATGTCCCCACATACTAGTCCAAGTTTCATTTAAACAACCTTGGATCTTAGTTTATTGGATTTAGGGTTTATTAATGCAAACTCGATTATTCAATAACCAAATTACTGAATTACTCAAATAACACTTTATTGAGATCGATTAATTTGTTTCATTTACTATCTACGAGTTTTAGGGCATAAAACCCAACAGACCAAAGGCTCTTCAAGACTCCAAGACCTCAAAAGCTTCAAGAATCCATTGAAGCCTCAGACTTGAGAACAAACACTACAGCCCTCGAGTAAACACATCACACACAAGAGAGAGAATCAGAGGATTAAAGTTAGAGATTGTACAACCACATGCATATTACATCAATACAAATATATATATTTATTCCACGTGTCTCCATCCCTGAAGTAACGTGTGAACAAATTGGCATGCCCAGTGGGACAATCTCTACCTCTCATCTCTCTCTCTTATCTCAAAACACAAGTGTAAACATGTCGTTCAAGACTTTCTCAATGGTCGCTGTCATGAACAAGTCTTATATTTTTCAAGAATGCATTTTTTAAAAAACATTTTGTATAAAAATTGTTTAAAATTTAAACACTCATATGTTTGGTTACAATTTCTCATAAGTGTTTTATACACAAGTTATTGTATACTTAAAAACTCTTTTTAAAGAAGTTGGTTTCAAGTGTTTCTCTCAAAATGGTTTATTTCTCAATCTCATTTTCTAATAAGTCATTTTTAGTGGTTGTCAAACATTAGAATTTTTTTCAAAATGATTTATTTTCAAAATTAAACACTTGACAAGTTAAACCAAACACACCCTTACATAGGTTCTACTGCTCATTGTTTCTTCAATGAACTGACGTTGCAAGAAGATAAAACTTCTATCGTTGCAGGCCAAGAAACAACATTGCAAGGGGCATATACCAATAACAAGTTGTTTGTTAAGTATAACCCTTTGTTTGAACCTGATTCTGATGTAGTGACTATCTTGATGACTGAGACAAGAACTATGGAAGAAAGAATGGTTGAGATGTAGGAGCACATCAACACCTTGATGAAGGCGATTGAAGAAAAAGATTCTCAAATCGCGCAACTTAGAGAGCCAAATTGAGAACCAATATATCGTAGAATCAAGTCAAACCCAAGTCGTAAAAAATCACGACAAAGGAAAGACTATAGTGCAAGATGATCAGCCACAGTGTTATGCTTCGATCGCTTCACTATCCATCCAACAGCTCCAAGATATGATCAGAAGCTGTATAAGAGCTCAGTACGGTGGACCTACTCAAGATTCCCTCTTGTATTCCAAACCTTATACTAAGAGGATTGATAACTTGAGGATGCCAATCGGGTATCAGCCACCGAAATTTCAGCAGTTTGATGGAAAGGGCAATCCTAAACAACATATTGCCCACTTCGTTGAGACATGCGAGAACTCTAGTATTCGAGGGGACCTACTAGTCAAGCAGTTCGTTCGAACACTTAAAGGAAATGCTTTTGACTGGTATATTGATCTAGAACCTGAGTCAATAGACAGTTGGGAGGAATTCGAAAGAGAGTTTTTGAATCGCTTCTACAACACTAGACGAACCATTAGCATGTTCGAGCTCACCAACACTAAACAACGAAAAGGTGAACTCATTGTTAACTATATAAATCGTTGGAGAGCCATGAGTCTAGATTGCAAGGATCGCCTCACTAAACTCTCTTCCGTTGAAATATGCATTCAAGGCATGCACTGGGAACTCCTCTACATCCTTCAAGGTATAAAGCCTTTCACCTTTAAAGAACTAGCAATTCGCGGCCACGATATGGAGCTAAGTATTGCTAGTTGAGAAAACCAAGACCTTCTACTCACTAACATGAGGAAAGAAGGAAGGAACGACGAAGAGACTATAGAAGAATCTATGGTTGTAAACACAACCCTTCTCAAGTCATCTTCAAAAGAAAAACGACATGAAAATGGAATACGTCGCTTAACCTTAAAGGAAAGGCAGAAGAAAATCTATCATTTTTCCTGGTTCTGACATTCCTGACATGCTAGAACAACTACTGGAAGCACAACTGATAGGGCTTCCTAAGTGTAAACGACCAGAAGAGATGGATAAAGTCGATGATCCCAAGTATTGCAAGTATCATCGAGTTGTTTGTCATCCAATGGAAAGATGCTTCGTCCTAAAGGACTTAATTCTAAAGCTAGCTAAGGAAGGAAAAATTGAGCTCGACCTTGATGAAGTAGCTCAATCAAATCTTGCTATAATCAAAGGAAAGAGCAAACATCAAAGAAAGAAGGATCCTAAGAAACTTCAACCCAAGAGGAAGAGAAGTAAAAAGTTTTCTCAACCTCAACAACTGGTGATGATGTTGAATAAATCCTTCTCCAAAACTTTCCACAAAAAGGAAAAAGAAAACTTTGCAACTTCCTATTGCATCGACGTAGAAGAAGTTGACAATTCTGAGAAGGGTGAACAAAGGACTTCCGTCTTTGATCGCATCAAGCATTCAACTACTCGTCCTTCGGTATTCCAAAGAATGAGTATGGCCGCGACAGAAGAAGAAAATCAATGTTCGATGTCCACCTCCACTCGAACTTCAGCTTTCCAAAGGCTAAGTGTCTCCACATCGATGAAAAGCCAGTCTTCAATATCTGTCTTTAATCGCCTCAAAGTAACAGACGATCAACCTCAAAGAAAGATAGATAACTTAGAGGTGAAACTGTTTGATGAAGTAAGCAGTGACAAGAAGCTTCAAAGTATTGTATCGTCATGTATGAAAAGGAAGTTCTCTGTTCTCGTAAATACATAAGGTTCCTTGAAGGTGAAGTCAAATCTCATTATCCTGACTAATCTACAAGTGAAGGATCTGATCAAGACCATGATGAAGATAAGGGCTTTTAAAATGTAAAAGCTCCTGATCGCAAGAGCCTAAACTGCATGATGCTCATAGCCCACATGAGCTTAAAAGGTGGTAAAAAAAAAACCAAATTGAACTACGTTATGACTTAATCCCTTTTCCTCAAGGGTACGTAGGCAACTTAAAGAAAACTTTAAGTTTAGTCTCTGCAAATAAAAAAAGGTGCAACAAATATTGAAGCATGACAATAAAAATGGAAGAAATTCTCCACTATTGGGGGCAACACAACAAATTGAAGTTGTACACCGTTATAAATGTGAAGCTACGAGTTGGATGTATAAAAGAAGACCTCATTCCTCCAAATTCAATGTCTCGCTAGCCTCAAGTTTGGTGTTTCACTCACCCTAAGTTCGTTGTTCCCTCTTCTTCAAGTTTGAACGTTCTCGCGTTGCTCTGAAGGAACTTCCTCTAAGTTTGAAGTTTCTCACGTTGTACACTGCATGTTCCCTCTCCAAGTTCGAAGGTTCTTACGCTGTACGTTGCTGTGTTGTTCCTTCTCCAAGTTCGAGGTTCTTACGCTGTACGTTGTTGCGCAGTTCCTTCTCCAAGTTCGAAGGTTCTTACGCTGTACGTTGTTGCGCAGTTCCTTCTCCAAGTTCGAAGGTTCTCTGTTGCTTTGTAGCTCCTTCTCTACCTTCAAGTTCGAAGGTTCTCGCGCGTTACGCTACTTCCTACTTTTCTTCAAGTTCTGAAGGTTCTCACACGCTACGCTGCTAGTCTTTCCTCTCAAAGTTCGAAGGTTCTCGTTGCTGCTACGTTGCTTGTCTCTTCTTCCCAAGTTCGAAGGCTCTCTCTCCAAGTTCGCAGTTCGGAGGTTCTCGCTGCTACGCTGCTAGTCCCTCCTTCTCTCTCCAAGTTTGAAGGTCCTCCTGCGTTTCGCTGCAGTTCTTTCTCTCCAAGTTTGAAGGTTCCTCACGTTGCGCTACTTCGATGTTCCTTCTCCAAGTTTGAAGGAGGTTCTGACACTTCTGACGCTGCACTGCTTATCTCATGATACGTTGCGCAGCTTGTCTCTTCTCTCCAAGTTCGAAGATGCTGTTTGTTCTTGTCCAAGTTTGAAGGTTCTCCACACGCTACGTTGCTTAGTCTCTTCTCTCCAAGTTTAAAGGTTCTCGTTGCTGCTACGCGCTTGTCTCTTCTCCCCAAGTTCGAAGGCTCTCTCTCCCAGTTCGCCATTCTCTCCACAGGTGTTCTCTCCAAGTTTGAGGGTTCTCACGTCGATTCTTGTCCAAGTTTGAAGGTTCTCACACGCTACGCTGCTTGTCTCTTCTCCCCAAGTTCGAAGTTTTCTTCTCTCCATAGGTGTTCTCTCCAAGTTCGAGGGTTCTCACGTCAATTCTTGTCCAAGTTCGAAGATGCTGTTTGTTCTTGTCCAAGTTCAAAGGTTCTCGTGGCTGCTACGCCTGCTTATCTCTTCTCCCCAAGTTCGAAGGCTCTCTCTCCAAGTTCGCCATTCTCTCCACAGGTGTTCTCTCCAAGTTTGAGGGTTCTCACGTCGATTCTCTTGTCCAAGTTCGAAGGTTCTCGTTGCTGCACGCTGCTCTTTCTCCAATTTTGAAGGTTCACTGCTTGTTCTCATGATACGTTTCGCAGCTTGTTTCTTCTCTCCAAGTTCGAAGGTTCTCTTCTCTCCACAGGTGTTCTCTCCAAGTTCGAGGGTTCTCACGCCGATTCTTGAAGGTTCTCACGTTGCTTCGCTATTGTTCCTTCAATGTATCTTAAAAAATTAAGATTAACAGTTTTGGGACTCAAACCCACGACCAATGTTTAGCTTGGCTATTAAACCATTAGACCATGCAATTGTTTTGATAAACATCCGCTGGTTATTTGGTCGACTCGGATTATTCTCGGTTCAATCATGTCAAACCCAAAATTAGCCAAAGTCCAAACTCAAATTCTATTCCAAATGCAAGTTAATTGGAAATAATCTTACCTCAAGTCAAAAGTTGTGCATAATTCAAATTTTATTCCAAATCGACCAAAGTCCAAACTTAAATTCTATTCCAAATGCAAGTTAATTGGATAGGTTTTACCTCAAGTCAAAAGTTGGGCATAATCCAAATTTAATCCCACATGGACCAAAGTTCAAACCTAAATTCTATTCCAAATGCAAATTAAAATTGGATAGAATTTTACCTCAAATAAAAATTTGGGCATAATCCAGATTTTACCCAAACTTAAGTTCAAGTCAAAGTTTGCTGCCAAATAAAGGAAAATCAAAATTTTGACCAAACTTCAAATTTTGATTAATTGGCGATAAAAGTGTGTCAAATAAAAAAAAAATAATCAAATTTTTGAATAAGATTCATATTTTGATTAAAATTGACACATCAAATGGAGTCAAAATTAAGAACAAATACCTTGCATTTTGATTCCAAAACATATTTTTCGAGACTCCCTCACACATAGCTTGTGCCTAAATCTCGAAAAGGGGGCATTTGTTGAAGGAGAAATTTTGGCCAATCACAAATTGCCACGTCATTATTTAAAATTAATGACGAAATTACAAATAATTAAATTTGGGATCAATTATAAATGGACATGTGTCCCAAATTTAATTTGAACACAAAGTTGACCAATTATAAATTTTTAGAGCCAAATGTCCATTTGATCAATTAATTAAAAATTAATTATTTTGATCAAATTAATTAATTTGACCAATTAATTAAAAAAATAATAATTAATTGGATAAAATTTGGTCTTTTAAATATTTGGGTCATGTGGTTTTTGGGTCAAATATAAATCAAACCCAAGACCAAATAGTTGAGCCCAAGCCCAATTTGAGCCCAAGCCCGCAAAGGCCTTTGAAAAACTCTATAAATAGGAGGCCTTGACTCATTTGAGGGGGGAGCAGAAAGAAAGGAAAGGGAGAATTTTGGAAGCTTTCAGCCAGAATCAGAGAATTCTAAGAAACTCCACCAAGACTTCTTGAAGACTGAAGATCCTTCAAGACTAGAAGACTTCAACAATCCTTGAAGAGCAAAGACTCTTCAAGACTTCAAGACTTCAAGACCCCTTGAAGACTGAAGACCCTTGAAGACTAGAAGACTTCAACAATGCTTGAAGACCAAAGACTCTTCAAGACTTCAAGACCCCAAGACTTCTTGAAGACTGAAGACCCTTCAAGACTAGAAGACTTCAACAATCCTTGAAGATAAAAGACTCTTCAAGACTTCTTGAAGACTGAAGACCCTTCAAGACTAGAAGACTTCAACAATACTTGAAGACCAAAGACTCTTCAGGACTTCAAGACTAGAAGACTTCAACAATCCTTGAAGACCAAGGACTCTTCAAGACTTCAAGACCCCTTGAAGACTGAAGAACCTTCAAGACTAGAAGACTCCAACAATCCTTGAAGACCAAAGACTCTTCAAGACTTCAAGACTCCAAGACTTCTTTAAGACTGAAGACCCTTCAAGACTATAAGACTTCAACAATCCTTGAAGATCAAAGACTCTTCAAGACTTCAAGACCCCAAGACTTCTTGAAGACTGAAGACCCTTTAAGACTAGAGGACTTCAACAATCCTTGAAGACCAAAGGCTCTTCAAAACTCCAAGACCTCAAAAGCTTCAAGAATCCATTGAAGCCTTAGACTCGAGAACAAGCGCTACAACCCTCCAGTGAAACACATTCACACACAAGAGAGAGAATCAGATGATTAAAGTTAGAGATTGTACACTGTTGCTAACCGCAAGCGTACGGGTCGTCACAAGTAATATAAAACGGAAAGAACTCCGAGTATCGAATCCACTGGGAGGCGAAGCGAAATTTAAGCAAGCAAAAATCTCTTGAGCACTAAAAATAATTAGGAGAAATAATATTTAGGGGGCAGTTCATGCAGTTAAAAAGATTCCAAAAATCAAAGTAGTTAAAGAAAATAATTTTGATCAATCGATAAAAATAAAATGTGGAGAAAGATTTTCTTAATGAGAAGAGGGGTCTTGAAAATCAATTATTAGCCAAACAATTGTTATAATTATCCTATCTCATTGCCCAACTAATTATAATCCTAGAATCTCCGTTAATAACATAGGATCTCCTGTCGGTTTCCCCTAATTGTAATTAATTCATTTTAACAACCTAAGTGTCCTTAGCGCTATTAAAAATCATTAATTATTACGCTCTGATTCATTTTAGGAATCTAAGTTTAATCAACTAATCCCGGTGTCACGACAGGCAATTAAACTAGTTGCATGGATTATGATCTATCCTAACTTCTCTCCGTCGAGTTTCCATTAAGAATCGAATCATTACACAATTGGCCAGATTGAATAAAGCATTAAGCACATCCATACAAATAATTAGGAAAAAGGGCAAGAGACAGGTAATTATAACAACATTTCAACTATAATTTCATTCCAAGACCCCAATTTGGGGTTTAGCTATACATAGCTAAAATATCCACAACATTTACAATAGAAAGCATAATTAAGAGCATAAAAGGAAAGGAATTGACCGTCGAAGAACCCCTTTGCTGACGCTCAGAGCTCCGCCGAACACTCCTTGAGCCTCCTAGGATGCTCCCCAAAATTCCCCAAATATTTCCCACTAAGAAATCTCTCAAAAAGGCTAGGAAGCCTTGAGAGAGGCTCCAAAGGAGCCAAATGAAGGAAAGAAAGGATGAATTCAAGAATGATTTGATTGATGCATAATGAGGCACCAAGAGGTGCCTTTTATAGGCCCAGATTGGGGGTAGCGTCGCGACGCTACATTGCACAGCGTCGCGATGCTGCAACGCACGCGTCTTGTTGCCCAAGAAATGGGTAGCGTCGCGACGCTACCTTCACCGCGTCTCGGCGCTGACCCAATTTCCAGAATTTCCCAGCTTCGGTTTGGGCTGATTTTTGGGCCTTCTCTTCACTTCTTTCTGGGCTTTTCTATCATGATTGGCTTCTTTGACTCCCCTATTTATCCAAGCTTGGATTTGGGCTTGATTGGCTTCATTTTGGGCACTTTTGTTTTTTCCCAAAATCCACAACTTTGCTCCTAAGGACCAAATAACGAAATACATTAAATATTTTCATTAAAAACACGATTAAAGCACAGAAAAGCCTAATAAATTGGGACTAAAATAGCGACATTTTTGCTCGCTATCACACCCCCAAACTTAAGCTTTTGCTAGTCCCGAGCAAAATAAATTCTAAAGATGCATGAAATAGAATCACTCAAGCCTCAATGATTTTGGAATTCCTAAGATAGAATGGAAAACATGCAAGTGGAATAAGCAAGCACCACATACTCTTGGAGAAATCTTAAACTAGTTTGAACTTAAGATTAATGAATAGCATGCTCAAGACTTATCTATTGATTATTTTACTAACCTAGATTAGTCTTATGGCTTTCTCCATTTGTTTTCCCCCTACACTGGCTAAGAGCCCCTAATAGGTCGGAGTTCTTCTATCATGCAAAAAAAAGAAACTAGGGTGCCTGATATTTTTTCTTTTCATGGGGGAGCAAAACTCTCAATCGATTTTTCACTTTCTTTTTCTTTTTCTTTTTCTTTTTCTACTCCCCCAAACTTGCATTTTGATATCTAATGGTACTAGCTTTCACACTACGGTGCAGGGACCCTTAACCCGAATTTTATTCTCTGGTTGGCCTAACTGATCACACCGCAGGTAGCTCTTTTTACCCCTAGGCTTTTCTTTTGTGCAAGCAAAAATTTTCTTTTTCAACATATTTTTCTTTTCTCTCATTTTCTTTTGTTGCTTTTGCTTTTCTTTCAGCAAGCATAACATTTTTTTTTCTACCTAGCTCTTTAGAACAATCAAGCATGAACTTCCTAGTATTAGAAACTAAGCCTATCGGGGTGACAACAAACTTTAAAAATCATAATAAGAATCTAGATTTTCAAAGACGTCATTAGATAAGGCTATTGCATGCTTTAGACATCAAAACTAAGTATCAAAATAAAATTTAAAATTTCACAATTTCTGCCGTGCTCCCAGATTCCACAACATATAAACCATTTTCTCCCAAAATTTCTAAAATCACATCCTTGGCTATCATGGCTATCTATTCATGCATCCAAAAGAATTTAAATATGCTCAACACAGCGAAAGCCTCCCCCCCAAACTTAAATTAAACATTGTCCCCAATGTTTTTAAAACAGTAAAGCATAAAGAGGGATACTAAGACTTCCCTGAGCTAGGAGCGCTTTATCCTCTTCCTTTCGATCCAGAAAAATGGGATTCTTGGAATTTTGGGATATGCTTAAGGTGATTCTGCAAAACAAAATTGAATCACGAAGCAAAGAAAATTATTTACCGCAAAAACAACTATCTAAACTTTAATCCTTGGGTTGCCTCCCAAGCAGCGCTTTCTTTAACGTCTTTAGCTAGACGAGGCTCGGCACGCTTACGGAGGCTCGAAATAAAAGTTTTCATCATCCTCCGAGCTCTGCAAAAAATCATGCACCGAATTGCACACAGCAAACAGGGGAGAAAAAAAACTTTCCCCTGACCCATCATCACTAAAGAGATTATCATAATAACATTTCAGAAAATATGCAACAGCATCAAATCTCTTTTCTAGATCTCTATTCTCAAAATAATTGTTAACAGAGTCATCAAGCGTTATGATATCTACTGGTCTGGGATCTAAAGATGGCCTATCAATCATGCCAATCCATTCATCAGATTCAATATCTATATGCTCAGAAGATTCCTCAGACTCAGAATTAAAAAATGATTCGACTAGGCTATCATATGACTCACTATCAGAATTAAAGAATTCAAGCTCTTCAGGGTCAGATTCTATACTATGCACAGATTCGAGCTCCTCTGGGTCAGTTTCTATGCTATATACATCATCAGGACACGAATCAAAGGTATTAACATTGTCTGGTTTCATGCATTCAGGAATATCAAGATCAGACTCAATAGATTCAGTGTTATCATGATCAAACTCAGAATTATCTATCAAGTAATCCTTTTTATACAATTCATGCTCATCCTCAATGTCAGGCAAATCAATATCATCATCAAAATCATTGATTTCAGGTAAATCCAACTCATTTTCAAAAGAAGGTAAATCATCAACTGCAGACTTTTCATTCTCATAAGCAGGCAATTCCAATTCATTTTCAAAGTCAGGCAAATCCAAATCATTCAGCTCATTTTCAAACAGAGGGTCATCTAATAAAGCATTATGATCGAAATTCCCATCATCCATAAGCACTTCTCCTAAGCCTAAGCCAAGATTAAACTCTACCTCTTCATCATCATCAGTCAAGTATTCAGGACCAATAGAAAAACAAGTATGCAAACTACATACAGACTCATCTTGGCCAAAAATACTAAACACAACTTTTTCATCATCAATGTTCAAGGAAAGCTTACCTGTATGCACACTAATCTCAGCTTTACCTGTAGCTAGGAAAGGTCTGCCTAGGATAATGGGCACCTCTCTGTCCTCCTGCATGTCTAGTACCACAAAGTCTACAGGGAAGATAAATTTATTGACCTTCACCAACACGTCCTCCACAACACCCATCGGGTGGATAATTGATCTGTCAGCTAACTGAAGAGTAACGTCGGTGTCCTTCATTCCTGTTAAACCAATCCTCCTGTAAACAACATAGGGCATCAAGTTTATACTAGCACCTAAATCACACAGAGCCCTATTAAAAGATACTTCTCCTATGGTGTAGGGAATGGTAAAACTCCCTGGGTCTTTCTGTTTAGAAGGCATCTTCCCAGAAACTATGGTACTACTACTTTCAGATAATTTAAAAACTTCTTTTTTCAAACTTTTCTTCCTAGAGAGCATTTCTTTCATGAATTTCCCATAATTAGGCATGTTATACAAGGCATCTATTAAGGGAATATTCACAGACAATTTCTTAAACATTTCAAGGAATTTTTGAAATTGCTCATCTAGTTTAACATTCTTAAAGCGCTGAGGAAAAGGTAACTCCCTGTAATCAAAGGTTGGACATTCGCCCCTCCGTTTGGGAGGGTTGATGTTTGAACCTTTGTCATGGTGGTTGCATGGAACCACTTCTTCCTCGTACAGTTTCTCCTCTTGCCTTTCTTCTTTGTCTTTTCCTGCAAAAGATTTAGAAAAACCACAATTCAAATCAATAGAGTTAGGAGGATGTTGGGACCTTTCAGAGGAGGCTTTTTGTGCCTCAGCCCTTTCATCTTCATCCTTGCTCTTTTCTTCTTCCTTCTTCTTTTCTGAACTGATCTCCAGCTTCCTACCACTTCTTAGTGTCACCATCTTGCACTGCTCTCTTGGGTTAGGCTCAGTGTCACTTAGAAATTTTCCCTTCTGAAGGGCATTCACCGCTGAAGCTATGTGACCTATTTGAACTTCCATATTTTTCAAAGCAGTGTCGTAGTTATTGACTGCCGTCTGGAGATTGACATTCAACACTTTCTGTTCCTTTACAAACATAGCCACCAATTCCTCCAGGTTATTCTTCTTTTCAGGCGCACTGGATGATGCAAAACCTAGCGGCGGCTACAAGACATTCTTTGTGTTTGAGTACGAGAAGTTCTCGTGATTGCGCAGATTCGGGTGGTAGAAGTTCGGTATTCCTTGCGTAAATGGTCTGTTCCCCACGTACTGGACTTCTTCCACATCCTGACCTTCCTTCTTCGAATAGCCTTCAGCTAAGGTGGAAATGGATTTGACCACCTCAGATGAAGTTAACTTGTTCAGGGCGTTGGTCAGCGATGCAATCTGAGCTTTCAACGAACTCGACTCATCCAATTCATAGATTCCAGCCTTCTTTGAAACTGCTCACCTCTCCGTCGGCCATTGATAACTGGTTGCCGCCATTTCCTCTAACAAATCCTTGGCTTCTGTCACCGTCTTGGAAAGAAAACTTCCTCCTGTTGATGTGTCTAGGACTGTCTTAGTGGAGGGATTCAATCCATTGTAAAATAATTGCACTTGGAGCCAATCAGGATATCCATGCTGGGGGCACCGCCTAAGCATCTCCTTGTATCTCTCCCATGCCTCGTACAACTGCTCCTCGTCAAGTTGTCTAAACGTCCCGATCTCTGTTCGGAGCTTGGTAGTTTTGGAAGGCGAGAAAAATTTAGTCAGAAAAGCCTGGGCAAGCTCATCCCATGTACTAATACTGCCCATCTCGACTGATTCGAGCCAATCCTTTGCTTTGTCTTGTAGAGAAAATGGAAACAATCTCAATCTGATTGCGTCTGCCAGAACTCCATTCATTTTTACTGTCCCGCATATTTCCAAGAATGATCTCATATGTGAGTGTGGGTCCTCTGAAGGATGTCCCTTAAAAGAATTATCGCGCGCCATCTGAATCAATCCCGTCTTTAACTCAAAATTTGTAGCTTGAATTGGGGCGTAAACAATTCCGGAATTCTCAGTCGGGAGAACTGGCTGTAAAAAGTCTTTGATTGCCTTGGGAGCTTCTTGTTGGGCCATTGCTTCTGCTAATCTTTTCTCTCTACGAATGGTTCTAAGAGTCCTGTTGTAGGGCTCCTAGAGTGAGTAGAAATATGGTATAAAAGACTCTAGAATTCCTGTGCAAGTATACACAGTCGGCAGCAAGTAATATTATCAATCCGAGTCCTGAACTAGCTTCCACTTTACCTATTTTGTGTAACTTTCTAATGGTTTCAAGGTAATAAAAATGATTTGGTTTTGTAAGAATAATGCTGAATCAAAATAAACGACAGAACAAAGAATAAACAAATAGGCAAACAGATTAGAGGCAGGCGCTGGTTAGGTTTAGTAATTGTTTTAAAAGATGCTCTAGCAATATTATTGATCATGCAAACTCTTGCAGTATTATTAGCGGATTCCTCCCGGAACTCCGGATCTTTTGGAATGTGTTTCAACCCCAATGAAGTGCGACCGATCAAGCACTAGGCAACTGGCTATCCCTAGCTCAGTCACTGGCGTTCACCAATACACAATGATCGTAGTGTGATTAATTGCCACACACTCTCTAAATCATCCCTGAAACTAGAGAGAGGTATTCATACCGGCTGGCCAAGCGGGCATAAAATAGAAATGAACACAACAATTAATCAAGATGCATAGAATCAATTTATATTACTAAAGTTAAGCACGACAATCACATTGTTCCTAACCAACGCCTAAGCTACTTAGTTCATAATATGCATGGAGACGCACGTTACAATCTGAGTAGGCATGTCCATAAGTACAAGATAATAAAAGGAAATACTAATATCCTCGATCAGCTTGCAATGATGGTCTTCTAGGTGGTCTCCAATCTCTCTCCTCTATTCGGCTCCCAAAGGTGGAAGGAACTTCCCAAGAATGGAATGTTTTCTCCCAAAGATGGAATGAATTTGACTTGGGCGGCTTTCTCCTTTTATAGAGGTGGTAGGAGGCTTGAATTAGGTCAACCTAGACACGTGTATGGCTATCCTTGCTCCTTTATCCCGAAAATAACTCAACAGAAGTCGGTTCATGAAGTTGGCTAACGAGCTGTGACGTGGCAGTTTTGCTCCCAGCTTTGCTGCAGCACAGAATTTGCTCCCTCAAGTCGCCCAGCAACAGATTCTGCACAAAATGATTTCCAAAGCTTCCATTCTTCCAAATGGGTTAAAGCATGTAATATATATCTAAAACCAACCCTATTAAGCACAAAAGACACACAAATCAATATAGAAATGAGGCCTAAATAACTACCTTTTGGGCAGTTATCACACCCCCAAACTTGAACTATTGCGCGTCCCGAGCAATACTAACCAACCTTCCCTTAAGAATTCAAAACATTAGACAAATATTAGCTTAATCAAACCAGACAATCCAATACTACCTTTAACCTTTACCTGAGCACTCTGCAAAACCGAGCTCTGCTGCAGCAAAATTATTCCTCCGGCATGGACAAATAATCACCACTTTTAACTCAATTCTAAGAACTTGCCACAGCTTAGCTCTATTATCAGACATATCAAAACACATTTTCAAGGGGTTTATATTTTTGTTTTTCAGACTTAAAGCAGCCCTACAGTCATAAGCTCTTAAGCACGGGATGATCCACTTTATGGTGCAGTATACCCTTGCCTCAAACTCATCACCAATTAGGCTCAATACTCTTTGTAAAGCTCAAAAATCCTTAGTTATTCTATCTCTTGCCCCTCAGAATGGCAACATTTTATGATGAAGCTCACCTAAGTTCTGGGAAACAGAAAAACTGCTGGATCATCATTCATCCTTCAAAACTTTTGCTCCATGAATTTTCTCAGCAAAATTTTCAACAAATAATTTTTCAGCAAATAATTAATTTTTTTTTATATATTTCCTAGGTCACCTTTTGACGCGAAGACAAACTGTGGGTATCACAAATGTCCCCGGTTACTCAATAACCTAACAAATTATTTAATGAAGGAGAGGAATGCTCGAGCAAAATAAGTGGAGTAGCAAAAAGTCCCCCAAACTTGAATTATTCATTGTCCCCAATGAATCATTAAAAATTTTAAATGACACCCCCAAACTTAAATTTTTCTATCTGAATTTTTAACCTAAGCGTGGGACTAGAACTAAGCTTAAAGTGGATCATATAAACCAACACTACCTCCAGAATTCTTCTTTGCCGCAGCAACAGTCCAGGCTAGAAGAAAATGCTCAAGTAAAAGGTTCCTGGAGATCAGAATAGCTTGATCTAATTAAGCTTAGCCAGTCCAAGCTTCAAAAATTCAGAAGAAAATTAGTTAAGTTAGAATGCGCAGTGCTATAGAACAAAACATCTGGAAATTTCATTAAAAATATAGAAAAAGAAAGTACATCAGCAGATACTTTTTAGAAGCAGAAACATTAAAAAGAAACAACAAAACATCAACAGAAAAGGAAAGTCGAAAATGCACGAGCAAACAAAAAGTCAGAACAAAAATCATGCTCGCTCAGGGCCACTTCATCCTTCAGTCCTCTTGGCCCGGTTCATTTACATCTTCCTCTTCTCCTCCTTCCATTGGTGGGGGCGGAATCCAGGGGTTCAGTAGGTCCTCAGGGAATACGGGTAAGGCCGGGTATGGTTCGGAAAAATTTGATTGCAAGGCCACCCTTACGGCGAAATCCCTTCTCTTTACATAGTCCCAGAAAGTCTGAAATTGCCTTTCAGCGAATTCCATTCTGCTGGAATGCAACTGCAACAGCTCCTGAATTTGTTGGATGCCGCACACCAAACTCCCTTGGCGTGCTTCCTGTGTTCTCTGAAGCCTAGCCAAATTTGGCGTATCAATTATTCCCTTATCTGGTAATATCATATCATCCTCACTCTCTGGCACCCCTGCCCTTCGGCATAGCATCGTGATAGTGTTGGGGAAAAACAGCTTCCCCACCTTTTTCCGCCAGCAGTCAAGAATCTCAGACGAAATTATTTTTCCTACATCAATACTCATTGAGCGAAGAATAGCAAAGGCAAGCAATACCCTGTCCCGAGATACTGTGGAGTCATGCGTAGTCGGTAGTAAGCGCAACTTAATAAAACCCATCCAGGTGTTGGCCTTGCTTTTCAAATAAGATGCCTGAAATGTGTGCTTCCGCGTCTGCGACAACCTCCATTGGGCCCCCTCAATGCCAACCTCTCGGACAGCCGTACTTAACTGATCGTTAGATGGGGCAACCACCATCTCATTGAAGACTGCATGCGGAAAATCCTGGAGATCAAACAATTCATTAACAGCTTCTTGGCTCCAATCCACTGGGACTCCTCGAACTATAACCTGAAATTCTTCCTTATTGTCAAGATTTGCGTAAAATTCCCGAACAAAGTTGGAATTTACAGGCTCTGGTTTCGCACAAAATTGGCTCCAGCCGAGGTTCTCTATTCCAGTCCTCAAGAACCATGGCAACTCATTGCCAAATCCTCGTTCGAACAGAAAGTCCTGTTTCAGCATCTCCTGGTATTTTGCTCGAGCAAGGTTGTTGACGAAGCGAATAAAAGGTAACCCTTGTGCCTCAACCTCGTCAGCCGCACCTGATGCCTCGGCAATACCTTTGCCCTTGTCTTCTCTTCGCTTCTGCAAAATCTCTTCCTCAGCCTTCTTTCCTTCTTCTCGCACTCTTTCCTCAGCTTCTTTTTTCTCTCTTTCCTCTCGCTCTGCCTTCTCTTTCTCAGAATCCGACGATGGTGGTGATGGGGTATCAGTCCGAATCACCTGAACGCGCCCAGCCTTCCGCTTGATGCGACGGCGCTTTGGTGGTTCAGGCATTATGACCTCAACATGAGCCTCCTGCACCGTTTCCTGTTCATCCCCATCCTCAGGCACAACCGCGGTCTGTTCGTCTCGAACTTCTTCAGCTTGTGTTTCTTGATTCTTCTCAACATTCTCCTTTTGCACCGAATCTTGGACTATTGGTTCTACCTCAGGATTCTGAATTCCTTCCGTATCTGGGTCATTCACTGGTCCTTCTTGGATAGCTTCTTGCTCCGCAACCCTCTGCTGCCTTCTTCTCCGTTTGGCTTCTTTCTCTTCTGGCGTTTTCTTCTTCTTGGTTTTAGCTTTCCGAACTTCAGGGGTAACGGGCACCTCCTCCTCCTCACTTTCTCTTTCTTTCCTTGCTCGTGTTTTTGCCATGAAGGATTCAAGGATTTTTCCAGAGAATGAAAGGGAAAAAGAAAGAATGCAGAGAGATTAAAACAAGAAGACGAAATGAGAAGAAACTCACCAATGTCTGTGAATAAATAAGGCTCCTGCAAAATGCAATCTCAACCGAAAGGATTTGCTCTGCATTAAATAATATTACCGTTTTAATTGCATGCAACCGGAAAATTTTAAACCCACAACGGTAAAATCGTGAAGTTCAATCGCCCACGGTAAATCACTATGCGCTGTCCTCTATTAAACCCCTTGGATGATTACTGCGTGACACGTGGCTTCATCAAATGACACTTGCAAATTTACCTGCGAAAATTCAACGAAAATCCCAACGGTAAAACTAATAAATTCGCAACGAAATCCCTTCTTAGTTCGGATGATTCTGCTCCAGCCACCACCTTGCCGCAACAACCTTCTGACCCTGCAGAATCTTAGATACGGAATTTTAAATTTCAAAATCAAATCTTTCAAATTCAAATTTGAATAAGCCAATTCAACTCAAATCAAATTCTTTTCAAGCGAGGCCGAATAAATTAGAGAAAATCTTTATTAATTAAAACTAGAATTCAAATAACTGAAAATAGAATCTAGATAAAATCTAATCCAACTAATTAAAAGATAATTCAAAGATAATTTAAATAAATAACCCGAAAATAAAATCAAATTCAAAAATGAAATAGATAAAACCTAAACTACCAAAAATGATAAGAATACTAAAAGATAAAATCTAGTAAACCATGCAACACTAAATCTAACCTAATCGAAATTAAAAAAAAAATAAATAAATCAGCGAAAAATAAAATTAATACAAACTCTGGGAGCTCAAAATTTTGCTCTGTGAAATGCTCCCGTAAAAATCCTGCTCTCTCAATCATCAACCAACTTTAGGGAAGGATATTTCATCTGGAACTCCTCTCCCCAATAATGTTTGACACGCTGTCCATTCACTTTGAACATTCTCTCATCCTTCTCGTCTTGCAAAGTCACTGCTCCATGGGGGAAAACCTCAATCACCACAAACGGACCTGACCACTTGGACTTTAGTTTCCCAGGAAACAATTTTAATCTAGAATTATAAAGCAAAACTTTTTGACCTTTGACAAATTCTTTAGGCCTAATTTTCTTGTCATGCCACAACTTAGTCTTTTCTTTATATATTTTCGCATTCTCATAAGAAAATTGGCGAAATTCTTCCAATTCGTTAAGCTGCAGCATTCGCATTGCTCCTGCACTACTCAGATCAAAATTTAACTTTTTCAAAGCCCAAAACGTTTTATGCTCCAGCTCTAATGGTAAATGACAAGCTTTCCCATATACTAACCGATAGGGAGACATACCTAGAGGAGTCTTATAGGCTGTCCTATAAGCCCAAAGAGCCTCATCCAACCTAAAAGACCAATCCTTTCTAGATAGATGGACTACTTTTTCTAGAATTGATTTAATTTCCCTATTACTTATTTCAGCTTGACCATTAGCCTGTGGGTGATAGGGGGTAGCTATCCTATGCTTGATTCCATACTTAGCTAAAAGCTTAGTTAAGATATTATTAACAAAGTGTGTACCCTCATCACTTATTAGAGCTCTAGGTGTCCCAAACCGCGCAAAAATGTGCGATTGGAGAAATTTTGAAACTGTCTTGGCATCACTCTGATGGCATGCAATGGCCTCCACCCACTTGGACACGTAATCTACTGCCAATAAGATAAAAACATTGCCATTAGAAGGGGGAAATGACCCCATAAAATCAATACCCCATACATCGAATAATTCGACTTCTAAAATGTAAGTAAGAGGCATTTCATCTCTAGGTCCCAAGTTTCCTCTCCTTTGGCAAGCATCACATTGCTTGTAGAACCAGTGGGCATCCTTAAACAAGGCAGGCCAGAAGAATCCGCACTGCAAAATCCTCATAGCTGTCCTCTGACCGCTGAAATGGCCTCCATACGGCGAAGAGTGACATTGCTCTAGGATTTCCTTTGCTTCAGCACCTGAAACACACCTACGAATAATACCGTCAGAGCATTGCTTATACATAAATGGCTCATCCCAATAGAAAAATTTTGCATCATGCCTAAACTTTTTCTTCTGCCTCCAATCCATGTCAATAGGGGTGACTCCCTTCACTAAAAAGTTGGCAATATCCGCATACCAAGGGACATCCCTGACTACCTTTTCCTGAACAGCAAAAAGCTGTTCATTTGGAAAAGAATCGGAAACGGCAGATTGCTCCAGCAAAGATGATGATGGATCAAGACGAGACAAATGATCTGCAATGACATTCTCTGATCCCTTCTTATCCTTTATCTCCAAGTCGAACTCCTGCAATAATAAAACCCAACGAATTAGTCTAGACTTTGCATCTTTCTTTGTCATTAAATACCTTATTGCTGCATGATCCGTGAACACCGTGACTTTGGATCCAACCAAATATGGCCGGAATTTCTCAAAGGCAAACACAACAGCTAACAACTCCTTTTCAGTAGTTGTGTAGTTGACCTGTGCCTCATTTAAAATCCTGCTTGCATAATATATAGGATGGATAAATTTGCCCTGCTTTTGCCCCAGCATTGCACCTACTGCAGCATCACTCGCATCGCACATTACCTCAAACGGTAAATTCCAATTAGGTGCACAAAGAATGGGTGCTGAGATTAAAGCAGCCTTTAATGTTTCAAAAGCCTTCCTACAATCTGCATCAAAGTCAAAAACATGATCAGTGCACAATAAGTTACAAAGAGGTATACTGATTTTGGAAAAATCCTTTATGAACCTTCTATAAAATCCAGCATGTCCTAAAAAACTCCGAATCCCCTTCACTGAATTCGGTGGTTCCAATCTTTCAATAACCTCAACTTTCGCTCTATCAACTTCTAGACCATTCTTAGAAATCCTATGACCTAACACTATGCCCTCCTTCACCATGAAGTGGCATTTCTCCCAATTAAGAACTAGATGGGTATCCTCACATCTTTTTAACACCTGACCTAAATTATCCAAACAACTCTGAAAAGACCCTCCAAAAACTGAAAAATCGTCCATAAAGACCTCAACAGTGGACTCAATCATATCAGAAAAAATTGCCAACATACACCGCTGAAATGTTGCTGGAGCATTGCAAAGGCCAAAAGGCATTCGCCTGAAGGCAAACGTCCCATAAGGGCAGGTGAAAGTGGTTTTTTCCTGATCTTCAGGAGCAATAGTAATCTGGTTATACCCAGAATAACCATCCAAGAAACAGTAGTAGGCCTGACCAGCCAACCTATCCAACATCTGGTCAATAAATGGCAGAGGGAAGTGGTCCTTACGGGTGGCTTTGTTAAGCCTCCTGTAATCCATGCAAACCCTCCAACCAGTTACTGTCCTAGTTGGGATCAACTCATTGTCCTTATTGCTCACCACAGTGACACCTCCTTTCTTAGGAACACATTGGACAGGGCTCACCCAATTGCTGTCTGCAATTGGATAAATGATGCCAGCATCCAACCATTTAATCACCTCCTTTTTAACCACTTCTTTCATTGCAGGGTTAAGCCTTCTTTGTTGCTCAATACTCCTAAAGGATCCCTCCTCTAGAGTGATTTTATGCATACAAAAAGATGGGCTAATCCCCTGAATGTCAGCCAATGTCCAACCAATAGCCTTGCGGTATTGCTGCAGCAACTTTATTAAGGCCTCTTCATGCTCCGGCATTAAATCTGATGCAACAATAATGGGCAACGTCTCACCTTCCCCAAGATACACATACTTTAGATGATCCGGCAACGTCTCACCTTCAGGACCCTGCGGTAGATGCGGCACGTCAGCCATTTGATTTTGCTGTCTACGCTGTTCTCTCCTTCTTATCCTGAATGTCCTCTCGATTTCTGGATCAAGCTCGAACCTTACCCCAGGCGGATCGCTCATGCACCAAACTCACACCTGCAAAAACAAAAGAAACAATCAAAAAGTTCTAGCACCAAACCACCAAAACACATACACAAAACAGATCAGATAAAAAACTTATTCAAGTCCCCGGCAACGGCGCCAAAAACTTGTTGGGCTCCTAGAGTGAGTAGAAATATGGTATAAAAGACTCTAGAATTCCTGTGCAAGTATACACAGTCGGCAGCAAGTAATATTATCAATCCGAGTCCTGAACTAGCTTCCACTTTACCTATTTTGTGTAACTTTCTAATGGTTTCAAGGTAATAAAAATGATTTGGTTTTGTAAGAATAATGCTGAATCAAAATAAACGACAGAACAAAGAATAAACAAATAGGCAAACAGATTAGAGGCAGGCGCTGGTTAGGTTTAGTAATTGTTTTAAAAGATGCTCTAGCAATATTATTGATCATGCAAACTCTTGCAGTATTATTAGCGGATTCCTCCCGGAACTCCGGATCTTTTGGAATGTGTTTCAACCCCAATGAAGTGCGACCGATCAAGCACTAGGCAACTGGCTATCCCTAGCTCAGTCACTGGCGTTCACCAATACACAATGATCGTAGTGTGATTAATTGCCACACACTCTCTAAATCATCCCTGAAACTAGAGAGAGGTATTCATACCGGCTGGCCAAGCGGGCATAAAATAGAAATGAACACAACAATTAATCAAGATGCATAGAATCAATTTATATTACTAAAGTTAAGCATGACAATCACATTGTTCCTAACCAACGCCTAAGCTACTTAGTTCATAATATGCATGGAGACGCACGTTACAATCTGAGTAGGCATGTCCATAAGTACAAGATAATAAAAGGAAATACTAATATCCTCGATCAGCTTGCAATGATGGTCTTCTAGGTGGTCTCCAATCTCTCTCCTCTATTCGGCTCCCAAAGGTGGAAGGAACTTCCAAAGAATGGAATGTTTTCTCCCAAAGATGGAATGAATTTGACTTGGGCGGCTTTCTCCTTTTATAGAGGTGGTAGGAGGCTTGAATTAGGTCAACCTAGACACGTGTATGGCTATCCTTGCTCCTTTATCCCGAAAATAACTCAACAGAAGTCGGTTCATGAAGTTGGCTAACGAGCAGTGACGTGGCAGTTTTGCTCCCAGCTTTGCTGCAGCACAGAATTTGCTCCCTCAAGTCGCCCAGCAACAGATTCTGCACAAAATGATTTCCAAAGCTTCCATTCTTCAAAATGGGTTAAAGCATGTAATATATATCTAAAACCAACCCTATTAAGCACAAAAGACACACAAATCAATATAGAAATGAGGCCTAAATAACTACCTTTTGGGCAGTTATCACCTGTCAATTTCAAGATCTAGCGGAAACAAATTAACCACCTTGTTCCTTCGCATACAATGCTCCCAATCAACCAAAAGATCCAAACAAAAACAAAAAAATAAAATGATATTCACAAAATAATAAAAGAAAAATATTTACACCTAAATTACTATTTATCCCTTTCTTTTCGATATCAAGAAAAATTGGTTTGCTTAAAAATCAAGCCTCCCCGGCAACGGCGCCAAAAACTTGTTGCAAACCGCAAGCGTACGGGTCGTCACAAGTAATATAAAACGGAAAGAATTCCGAGTATCGAATCCACTGGGAGGCGAAGCGAAATTTAAGCAAGCAAAAATCTCTTGAGCACTAAAAATAATTAGGAGAAATAATATTTAGGGGGCAGTTCATGCAGTTAAAAAGATTCCAAAAATCAAAGTAGTTAAAGAAAATAATTTTGATCAATCGATAAAAATAAAATGTGGAGAAAGAGTTTTCTTAATGAGAAGAGAGGTCTTGAAAATCAATTATTAGCCAAACAATTGTTATAATTATCCTATCTCATTGCCCAACTAATTATGATCCTAGAATCTCCGTTAATCACATAGGATCTCCTGTCGGTTTCCCCTAATTGTAATTAATTCTTTTTAACAACCTAAGTGTCCTTAGAGCTATTAAAAATCATTAATTATTACGCTCTGATTCATTTTAGGAATCTAAGTTTAATCAACTAATCCCGGTGTCACGACGGGCAATTAAACTAGTTGCATGGATTATGATCTATCCTAACTTCTCTCCGTCGAGTTTCCATTAAGAATCGAATCATTACACAATTGTCCAGATTGAATAAAGCATTAAGCACATCCATACAAATAATTAGGAAAAAGGGCAAGAGACAGGTAATTATAACAACATTTCAACTATAATTTCATTCCAAGACCCCAATTTGGGGTTTAGCTATACATAGCTAAAATATCCACAACATTTACAATAGAAAGCATAATTAAGAGCATAAAAGGAAAGGAATTGACCGTCGAAGAACCCCTTTGCTGACGCTCAGAGCTCCGCCGAACACTCCTTGAGCCTCCTAGGATGCTCCCCAAAATTCCCCAAATATTTCCCACTAAGAAATCTCTCAAAAAGGCTAGGAAGCCTTGAGAGAGGCTCCAAAGGAGCCAAAGGAAGGAAAGAAAGGATGAATTCAAGAATGATTTGATTGATGCAAAATGAGGCACCAAGAGGTGCCTTTTATAGGCCCGGATTGGGGGTAGCGTCGCGACGCTACATTGCACAACGTCGCGACGCTGCAACGCACGCGTCTTGTTGCCCAAGAAATGGGTAGCGTCGCGACGCTACCTTCACAGCGTCTCGATGCTGACCCAATTTCCAGAATTTCCCAGCTTCGGTTTGGGCTGATTTTTGGGCCTTCTCTTCACTTCTTTCTGGGCTTTTCTATCATGATTGGCTTCTTTGACTCCCCTATTTATCCAAGCTTGGATTTGGGCTTGATTGACTTCATTTTGGGCACTTTTTTTTCCCAAAATCCACAACTTTGCTCCTAAGGACCAAATAACGAAATACATTAAATATTTTCATTAAAAACACGATTAAAGCACAGAAAAGCCTAATAAATTGGGACTAAAATAGCGACATTTTTGCTCGCTATCATACACCCACACGCATATTACATAAATACAAATATATATATTTATTCCACGTGTCTCCATCCCTGAAGTAACGTTTGAACAAAGAGAGAATGAGGAAGATGCTTAGGGTTTTTTTTCTTTTTTTTTTTTTCTTTTTTCCCTTTTCTTTTATTTCTCTTAATCCACCCAAATAATAATAAAAAAAAAGTCTTGGGTTTCTTTTTTTTTTTCCAACTTTATCTCTTTTCCAATTAAAAACTCAATTTAAACTCCTAAAATCACTTCAAATTTGGGAGTAGTTTAAACATAAATCCAAAATCCCAAAAAAGCTTAAATTTTTTGACATTTAATACTCGCAAGAAACCCCCATTAATATTGACGCTTATTGTGAGTCAATATAATAATGTTTACTGACACTTATTAGCCGTCAATGATTGCGGTTTTCATTGACAGCTAATAAGCGTCAATAAAAAACCGTCAACAAAACTTTTTTCATTGATGGTTTTTGTCCGTCAACTATGTGAAAAGGCAGAGTTGGACGAAAATCTACGTAAATTAATCTTTTAATCACATTCATTGACGTTTTTTAACCGTCAACATAAACCAAATCATTTTTTGACACAATATAACCGTCAACATACCTATTTATTTATTAATAATTTATTTTAAAGTACAAATGATACCTTTATTAACGTTTTCTTGATACAAGCGTCAACAAACCTAAAAAGCCAAGCGTCAATAAAGGTCAAATTTGTAGTAGTGTAAAGAACATCGAAACTCAGCTGGGACAACTAGAAAGTGTTGTTAGTACCATGAACAAGGGTAAGGCCCCAGTTGAACAGGAGAAGTCGTATATGGAGTACTACAAACCCATCGTTGTGCATCACAAGGAGGAAACTCGAGTAGCTGAGGAGCAGGAGACTACTGAATCATAGGACCTCACTGAAGAAGCCGAAGAGGGCACAACCTCAAATGAAGTTGTAAAGCTTGATCCTGAGCCCCCTATCCCTTCTCCTACTATTCTAGTCCCTAAATTGAGGAAAAAGAAAAAGAAGAATTCAAAAGCTCAGTTTGAGAAATTTTTAGATGCTTTTATGGGTTTGAATGTTAATATTCCTTTTGCAAATGCGCTGGAGCAGATGCCTAGCTACAAGAAGTTTATGAAAGAATGACTCATTAAGAAGAAAAAGGAAAAACAGATGGAGACAGTGTACCTCGCATCAACATGCAGTGCTCGCCTTCAGAAGAAAGTACCTGAGAAACTGGCTGATCTAGGGAGTTTTTCTATACCTTGTAATTTTGGTACTTACTCTTGTAGAGTATTATGTGATCTAGGTGCCAACATAAACATTATCCCTTTGTCATTATGCAAGAAACTAAACATAGGAGAAATAAAATCTACTTCTGTTAGGCTCCAGTTGGCTGACCAGTCTGTGGTTAGTCCATATGGAATTGTAGAGAATGTGTTAATTAAAGTAGGTAAATTTTTCCTTCCTGTTGATTTCTTTGTGATGGATATCAAAGAGAATCCTGCAGTGCCTATCATATTAGGGAGACCATTCCTTGCTACGAGGCGAGCTATAATTGATATTGAACGTAGGGAGCTTATCATTAGGGTCCAACAAGAGAAAGAAACTCTGAAAGCGTTTGAAGACCCTCAGAGCACATCAGAGGCAATGATAGTGGGCTATAGGAAAGGTGCTAGAAAGAGCACCATTGATGGAACACCAGACATTCGACCACCATGATGCATATTCGGTCAATACGTCGAGCTAAAGACGTTAAACAAGTGCTTATGGGAGGCAACCCAAGTAAGTTTATTTTTTATTTTTTTTATTTTTTTGCTTTTGATTTGCTTTTTGTTTTTGTTTTGTAGGTCTTTGGATCCTGTGGCTCTTTGCTTGAAAGCATCCATGAGAAGGCCATCATCATTCCAGGGCAGTATTGTTCACCCCTTCCATTTTTTTCTTATTCTCATGCTTGGTTATGCTTTTCTTGTATATACATTGAGGACAATGCATGTTTTAAGTTTGGGGGTGGAATGCTTTGCTTGTTGAGCCCTTGAGCATCTGAGTTCGGGCTATATTTTTTAGCTTTCTATGAATTTAGCATATGGTTGTTTTGTGGATGTTATTTTTGCATGACTATGATTTCCTAGGAGATAGACTTTCTTGTCAATTTTCAAGCTTTTGATGAGTTGTAAGCATGAGTGCCCAAAAAGGGAGACTTTTTAAACTTTTTCTAGGAGATGTCTTGCATTAGTAGAGTATTTTCCTTGGTTAGAATTGGACTTGTATGCTTAGGAGTGAATTATTAGGTTCATATGTTTGTTGTCACCTCAATAGGTGTAGGGAAGAGCTAAAGAGTTATTTTTTTTTGCAGATTAGCATGTTTAATCTTGCCTAGGAGGAAAGAAAAGAATATATGTTTATCATGATCATAAAAGAAAAATCATTCTTGTCTTTACTTTGAAAGGAAATAGTGTCGGCTTGTGTACACAATATGCAATGTTTAATAATGTTTTACGCAAAATGAGTGATAGCAGGCAGAAATGCCGTTATTTTATCTCTAAATTTATGGGCTTTTGTGTGTTTTTATGGTATTTTTATGTTGCATATCTATTTAATTTCATTATTTTGTCCCTAGGAGAAATTTGTGAAGAAATGGAGAAAAAGAGCCCAAAATCATGGATTTCAAGCATTAATTATCAAGTTGGGTCAAGATAAGAAGCCCAAGATCCACTACATGAAGTATTTGGGCCAAGGAGTAGTGGGAGGCCCAAATTTCCGTGCAAATCCGCTTCTAGAAGGTTCTGGAACTGGGACAGTATTGCAACACTGTCCCCCAAGCGTCTCGACGCTATCCTATTCTTACCGCACGAGACAAGATGACGTCATAGCGTCGCGAGGCTACCCCATTTCCAGGCCTATAAAAGGTGTGCCTCACTCCCTCATTTCATCATCAATCATTATCCATTTCCATTCCTTTAGTCTTTTTTAAGGCTCTTAAAGCCTCTTTGAGGGTCGAGTGTGAGAATTAGTTGGAAATCATTGTAACGAGCATTTTTGGAGGGCTCGGGAGCTTGTTTCGAAGGGGATCCATAGCGCAAGCGAGGGGTTCTCAACGTTCATTCTCCTAACTCTTATCTTTCTCATTTTCATGCTCATTAGTATGTACATTTGGGAAATTTTGACCATGTATAGCTAAATCCCATTTGTGGGTCTTGAAATGAAAGTTTATAGTTGATTATTATTCTTAATTGCCTATCTCTTGTCCAAATACTGATTATTTGTGTGGATGGTCTTAATGCTTTATATAATCTGGCCAATTGTATAATGATTAGATCCCTAATGGAAACTCGACGAAGAGAAGTTAGGATAGATCATAATCCACTAAACTAGGCTTAACTGCTCGTAGTGACAGCGAGAGTAGTTGGTTAGGCTTAGAGACCGAAAATGAATCAGGGCTTATTAATTAACGAATTTAATAGCGATAAGGAAACTTAGGTTATTAATATGAGTTAATTACAATTAGGGGAAACAAAGGAGAACCTATGTGCTAAACGAAGATTGTAGGTTTATAATTAGTCGGGCATGAGATAGGACAATTAGAATAACTGATTAGCTATAATCTGAATTTCAAGACCCCGTCTCACATTCGATTCTTTCTCCACTTTTTATTTTGATTGATCACTTGAATTCGTTTATTGCTTTATTTCTTGATTTGCTTCATCATCATGTTTTGGCTCCTAAATAATATTTTGTCTTAGTACTTTTAGTGCTCATTTTTTTTTATCTTGCTTAATCACCGTCATCCTCCCTGTGGATTCGATACTCGGTATACTTTACCGTTTTATTATTACTTGCGACCCTTTCACTTTGCGGTCATCAATGAGCTACCTCTGTTGTGAACAGTTAGGCCAACCAAGGGTTAAACTCGGGTTATGGGTCCCTACAATAGGTGTGTGAAAGCTAGTGCCACTTTTAATTGTTTGATTCAATTTAATTTAAAAGCACTTAGGTATGGATGAAAACAAACTAATTTGTTCCATTGGCTCATTAGTAAATCCTTAGTGCCAGTGTAGGGGGAAGATGAGTTGAGAGGTTTAATAATCCAATCCCGAGCTGTTAGAGTCTAATCTAGCTAAGTTAGATCTCACTTATGTAAGTTAATTTTGGAAAACTTTTGATTTGTCTCCTTCATTGGGCCTTATGTGCATGTCTCTTGATTGCTTGTTTATTGACTTTTGAGCCTTGAGGAGTGAGTCATGTTTGTTGCATCTATTCTTCAACCATTGCTTGATTTTTTAGATTGCTCGAGTACTAGGCAAAAGCTTAAGTTTGGGGGTGTTTGATATCGAGCATAGCAAGCTGTTTTTCCCTATTCATTTTAGTTAGTCTTTGATATTAAATTGGCCAAATTTATGCATTTTAATGTTCTATTTGTAGGAATCACTTATTGGAGCCAAATTTTAAAAATAGGAATGATTGGGTGTTCGGGATGTGAAAAGATGCTAAAGAAACGAAGTTGAATCGAAGTTGGAAGCTTTTAATTGAGTTCAATCCGAGAACTAGCGTCTCGATGCTAGTTTCTGGGCGTCTCGACGTTGGAGTTTCCTTATTTGATTCAGGCGGCAAAAGAGCACAGCGTTGAGATGCTGTGCTATAGCGTCTCGACGCTCTCGGGTTTTTCCTAAACAGTATGCGTGGTATGCGACAGCGTTGCGACGCTGTGCCTATAGCGTCTCGACACTATCGACAAAATCCCTATAAATAGAATGTGATTAGGGTTGGCCAAGGGAACTTCTTTGGATGAAATTTTAGCCTAAATCTCGACTAAAAACCTTCTATGGGAGCTGAAGCAAGTGGAGAGGAGCGATATTCAAGGCTTAGTTCGTGGAGATCATGACGGGGACGTGCGGTTTCGACGACTTAGCATTTAATCTTCTTTCCCTCTTACTTTAGTTGTTTTCAATGATTGTTTTAGACTTAGTTTATATCTTAACGCGTTGTATGAGTAGCTAAGCTTATTATCTTAGGGATTGATGTAGCCCTTTGGGCAATTATGGATTGATTTTTGGATGTATGCTATGCTTTCATTTGTGCATAATCTTTCTTTAATGCTTTCAATTTATTGGCCATGAATTGAATGAAGTTTTGTCTAAATCTTGCTCGAGAGAGGGGTTTTAGCTTAGATCTTGTTATGCATAACTAGGATAGTCTTGAGATCGGGAGATGATAGATAATCTTAGAAATCGCTAAAAAGGATTAGACTTAAGGCCTTGCATGTTAATGAGTTTAGTTAGGGATATTGAATTCATTGCATGTCAGAGAATTGTTTGTGCTTGGGAGAGATAAATATGATTTAAGTATTCCTAGATTTATGAATCATAGCATGTTAATCATCCATGAATTAATTCATAATCCCAATTGGTGAAATCAACTCCCTAAGAGTTTTCCATCATTTGATTTTCATACTTTTAGTTTTGTGTTTGTTTACCATTCATTCTCACTATAATTTGTTCCCTAGATAAAATTGGACTTGAGTATTTACGGTAATTAAATTGATTAGAAACCCAATCCAGAGGACGACATTCGATCTAATAAATCACTATATTATAACTTGGCCCGTACACTTGCGGTAAGCAAATCGTGGATCATGTAGCTCCGTGGGTCGTGCATCTCTCTCCCTCTCATGCGATCTTGCCCTCGTCTCTCTCCCTCTCGTGCGATCTTGGCCTTGTTTCTCTCCCTCTCGTGTGTTGCCGTGAACCCGTCCAGCCACCGCCGCCGTAGTCAGCCTGAATCGCCGCCCTTTCGCGCGAGTCTCTCTCTCTTTCCATGGTGTATTGGTGAACGCCAGTGACTAAGCTAGGGATAACCAGTTGCCTAGTGCTTGATCGGTAGAGCTTCATTGGAGTTGAAACACATTCTAAAAATCCGGAGTTCCGGGAGGAATTTGCTAATAAGACTGCGAGAGTTTTGCATGATCAATAATATTGCTAGAGCATCTTTTAAAACAATTACTAAATCCTGACCAACGCCTGTTTCTAATCTGTCTACTTTATTTGTTTACTTTCTGTTCTGTCATTTCTTTTGCTTCAGCATTATATCAAAACCAATCATTTTAACCATTCTTGAAACCATTAAAGAGTTGCATAAAATAGATAAAGTGGAAGCTAATTCAGACCCTGGATTCGATAAATACTTATTACTTGTTGCGGACTGTGTATACTTGCACAGAGTTCTAGAGTCTTTTTATACCTTATTTTTACTCACTCTGGAAACCCAACAAGTTTTTGGCGTCGTCGCCGGGGACTTGAATAAGTTTTTATCTGATTTGTTTTGTGCATGTGTTTTAGTGGTTTGGTGCTAGAAATTTTTTATTGTTTCTTTTGTTTTTGCAGGTGTGAGTTTGGTGCATGAGCGATCCGTCTGGGGTAAGGTTCGAGCTTGATCCAGAAATCGAGAGGACATTCAGGAGAAGAAGGAGAGAGCAGCGTAGAAACCAGAATTCAATGGATAACGTGTCGCGTCTTCCGTAGGATCCAGAAGATCCAGCGAACCCCCAGCAGAATCGTTTGCTGCAGCAAAACCACCCCTGGAGCAAAATGAGCAGCAAAATAATCAGGCTGAGAATCCTATCTTGGTAGCAAAGGATAGGGCCAGAGCCATTCGAGCGTATGCTTTTCCAATGTTTGATGAGTTAAATCCAGGGATTGCACGTCCTCAAATTGAGGCAGCAAATTTTGAAATGAAACCGGTAATATTTCAGATGTTGCGAACTGTAGGTCAATTCCATGATTTGTCATCTGAAGACCCTCATTTACATCTTAAGTCTTTTCTAGGAGTTAGTGATTCTTTTGTAATTCAAGGAGTGCCTAGAGATGCCCTTAGATTAACTTTGTTCCCGTATTCTCTTAGAGATGGAGCAAATGCATGGTTAAATTCTTTTGCTCCAGGATCAATTAAGACATGGAATGAGTTAGCGGAAAAAATTCTTAGTAAATATTTCCCACCAAATAGAAATGCTAAATTGAGGAGTGAAATAGTAGGGTTTAGGCAACTTGAAGATGAAACTTTTAGTGAGGCTTGGGAAAGGTTTAAGGAGCTTTTGCGAAAGTGTCCCCACCATGGTTTACCACATTGTATCCAAATGGAAGTAATGTGCAAGCACAACAAAAGGTGAACCAATCGAGATTTGCTAAAGCGCAGGTATTGCCCCAGCAAAATAAGCAGGCTTTGCCCCAGCAAAATTCAGAGAGTTCTCTTGAGGCAATGATGAAAGAATATATGGCTCATACAGATGCCGCAATTCAAAGTAATCAAGCTTCAATGAGAGCCCTGGAATTGCAAGTGGGTCATTTAGCTAATGAGCTGAAGGCAAGGCCTCAAGGGAAACTTCCTTCAGATACCGAACACCCTAGAAGGGAAGGTAAGGAGCAGGTAAAGGCAGTAACTCTTAGGAGTAGTAAGCCACTAGAGGAAAGAAAAGAGCCTAGTAAAACCCAAGATGTAGAAAAGAATTGTGATAAAAATGTTGTTGTTGAGAAAAAGTTGGAGTCTGGTCAGGGTGCTGGAGGCAGCAATAATGATGCTGGAGCATCTGGTTCTGTTACAGATGAGGAACCACCTTATGTGCCACCCCCACCTTATGTACCACCTCTACCTTTTCCACAAAGGCAAAGGCCTAAGAATCAGGATGGTCAATTTAAAAAGTTTTTAGAGATTATTAAGCAATTGCATATACATATCCCTTTAGTAGAAGCTATTGAGCAAATGCCTAATTATGCTAAATTTCTTAAGGATATTTTAACTAAAAAGAAAAGGTTAGGTGAGTTTGAAACTGTATCTTTTACTGAGGAATGTAGTGTTATTCTTAAGAATTGGCTACCAACCAAGGCTAAGGATCCAGGATCATTTACTATACCTGTGTCTATTGGTGGAAAAGAGTTAGGTAGAGCACTTTGTGATCTAGGTGCAAGCATTAACCTTATGCCTCTTTCGGTCTATCGAAAGCTAGGTATTGGTGAAGCTAGACCTACCACAGTCACACTCAAATTAGCTGATAGGTCTATCACATATCCTGAGGTTAAAATTGAGGATGTCTTAGTGAAAGTAGATAAATTCATATTTCCTGTTGATTTTATTATCTTAGACTATGAGGCTGATAAAGATGTCTCAATTATTCTTGGTCGTCCATTTTTGGCTACTGGTAGGGCTTTGATAGATGTTCAAAAAGGGGAATTAACAATGAGGGTCTATAATGAGGAAGTAAAATTTAATGTGTTTAAGACCATGAAGTATCCAGACGAAATGGAAGATTGCTCTTTCATTAGAATTCTGGAGAACACAATTGTTGAGACAGCAATACAGGATTCGGCTGACAAACATTTGGAAGATCATGGAGAGGTTAATGTAGAGGATTTAGAAGTTTGTTCTTTAGAAAGAAAAAATGAAAAAGAAGTGTTTAGGTGTGGGGATGTTTTTGAGTCTTTAGATTTAGATCAAAGAAAGGCTCCTCCTATTAAGCCATCCCTAATTGAGGAACCCACTTTATATTTGAAGCCCTTGCCGGATCATCTAAAGTATGTGTATCTTGGGGAGGGTGAGACGTTGCCCATTATTGTTGCATCAGATTTAATGTCGGAGCATGAAGAGACCTTAATAAAGTTGCCTTTGTGTATTCTTCTCAAATCAGTGTTCCAAGTGTGCTTCATTGATGAGCGGTTATTTAGAGTAACTTATATTAAGGCAGTCAAAACACCTTGGTATGATGACTTTTCCAATTACCGTGATTTTGGAAATTTGCCTCCTGGTTTATCAAAAGAACAGATGAAAGAATTTTTCCATGGAGTGAAGTTTTACATATCAAATGATGCATCTATGGTTAGACAATGTGTTGATGATGGCTGTGTGTTCAAAGTGAATGGACAACGTGTGAAACATTATTGGGGAGAGGAGTTCCAGACGAAATATCCTTCCCTGAAGTTGGTTGATGAATGAGAGAGCAAGATATTTGCGGGAGCATGTTACAGAGAAATATTTTGAGCTCCCAATGTTTGTTTTGATTTTATTTCTCGCTAAGTTGATTTGATTTTAATTCAGGTATTTAAGATTTGTTTTATTTAAATTTTGCATGATTTATTTTAAGTTCATTGTTATTTTTAATGCAGTAGATTTTATTCTTGAAGTATTTTTATTTTTGGTACTATTAGTTTTTATTCCGATTAGATCTAGTTAGATTTTAATTCAGTTTTTATTTGCTGTTATTTAAATTTCTGGTTGGATTTAGATTAAATAAGATTTTTCCTGATTTATTCGGCTTCAAATAAAAATAAGAGAAGATTTGATTTGAGCGGTTAATTTAAATTTGAATTTCCTGATTTGATTTTAATTTGAATTTTCCATATCCGAGATTCTTCAGGTTATCTTTTGTTCAGAAGGTTGTTGCGGCAAAGTTATGGCTGAAGCAAATCTTCCGTCCGAGTAGGAAGGGTTGTATTGTGAATTAATTACTTTTACCGTTTGATTTTGAATTTTCTGTGGGCAGGTAAATTGCATGGATGCTGCCACGTGTCGCACAGGGGTAATCCAACGGTTTAGCCGTTTGACAACACATAATTATTTACCATGGGCGATTGAAATTCAAGATTTTATCGTTGATGGATTTGATTTACAGATTAAATGAGGTTTGAACGGTAATTCCATTTAATGAGGGGCAAAATCTTTCGGTTACGATTTGTTTTGCTGAAGCTCTATTTATTCACAAGCCTTCGGTAAGTTATTCTCACTTCATCTTCTTGTTTGTCCCTTGCCATTTATATTTTTCTTCTTTTTCTGTGTTCGGTAAAATCCCTTTGAGTCTCCTATGGCGAAAATGAGAGCAAGAAAAGAGAGAGACAATGAGGAAGAGGAGGTACCTATTACCTTCGAGGTACAGAAAGCTAAGGCAAAGAAAAAGAAAACACCAGAAGAGAAAGAGGATAAGGGGAGAAGAAGACAGCAGAGGGCTGAGGATCAAGAAATAGTGTAGAAGATAGTTGAGGAGGTTGCTGCCGAGGCAGTTGAAGAAGGCAATCCGAAGGAACCTGAAGGACAAAACCCAGAGTAGACTGAGCCGAGAGTTGCGGATACAGAGGAAGTTCGAGAGGAAAATACAGAGGAAGTTCGAGAAGAAAATGCAGAGGAAGTTCAAGAAAGGCAGACTGAGGATGTGCAAGAAGAACAAGCAGAAGTTGCGCCTGAAAAAGGTAATGAGCCAGTACGGGAGGCTCGAGTGGAGGTGATCATACCGGAAGTGCCAAAACGTCGCCGCCTGAAGAGAAAAGCTGGTCGCGTCAAGGTAGTCCGAACTGATACTCCCTCACCGCCAACCACTGACTCTGAGAGAGAAAATGCAGAAAGAGAGGAACAGGAGAAAAAAGAGGCCGAGGATAAAGCAAGAGAGGAAGTAGAGAAAAAGGCTGAAGAAGAAAGGTTGCTCAAGCAAAGGGCATAAAAGGGCAAGAGTGTTGCTGCAGCATCGGAGGAACCTGACGAGATAGAAGAGCCACAGTTGCAGTATGTCTGCTTCGTCAACAATCTTGCCAGAGCAAAATATGCTAAGTTGCTGAAGAGAGACTTCCTGTTTGAGAGAGGATTTAGTGGTGATCTTCCACATTTTCTGAGGGTCGGCATTACGACCCATGGTTGGGAGTTATTCTGTTCTAAGCCTGAATCTGTGAACGCGCAGGTAGTGCGCGAATTTTATACAAATATTGACGAGGAAGACGGTTTCCAAGTAATCGTTCGAGGTGTAGAGGTCGACTGGAGTCCTGGTGCTATTAATGCATTATATAACCTTCAATATTTCCCACACGCAGGATACAATGAGATGGCTGTGGCGCCATCTAATGAGCAGTTGAGTGATGCTGTGAGGGAAGTTGGCGTTGAAGGGGCAGAGTGGAGACTTTCAAAGACTGAGAAAAGGACATTTCAGTCAGCCTATCTTAAGAGGGAAGCAAATACATGGATGAGATTCATCAAACAGAGGTTGCTTCCAACGACTCATGACTCGACGGTTTCTAGGGAACGTGTTCTGCTGGCGTTTGCGATTTTAAGGTCTCTCAGTATTGATGTAGGGAAGATTATTGCGAGTGAAATATCTGGATGTTGGAAGAAGAAAGTGGGGAAGTTGTTTTTCCCGAATACTATTACAATGCTTTGCAAGAGAGTAGGGGTTCCGGAGAATGAAGGAGATGTCATTTTATTTGACAAGGGAATCATTGATACGCCTAACTTAGCACGGCCTCAGCGTATGCAAGAGGCACGTCAGGGTGGGCTTGTTTTTGGCATTCACAAGATTATAGAACAACTTGCACTGTCGGCCAGCAGGCAAGAGTTTACCGAGAGGCAATATCTAACTTTCTGGAACTATGTTAAACATCGTGATGCCAACCTAAAGAAGGCGCTAGAGGAAAGTTTTTCCAAACCATACCCAGCCCTTCCGGTGTTCCCTGACGATTTGTTGAACCCCTGGATTCCGCCCCCACCGATGGAAAGAGAAGAAGAGGATGATGAAAATGAGCAGGGTCAGGAGGACTGACGGATGAAGTGGCCCTGAGCGAGCATGATTTTTGTTATGATATTTTTGTTTGCTCGCGCATTTTCTAACCTCATTTTCTTTGAATGTTTTCAATTTCTGCTTCTATGTTATCGTTTTTTTTAGGCCTTCACATTTTTTTTTTTGCTTTGTAAATCTTTTTTGCTTTATTTTTAATGAAATTTCCGAAGTTGTTTCTGTTCTATGGCACTGAGTAACTCTGACTTAACTAATTTTCTTCTGAATTTTTGAAGCTTGGACTGGTTAAGCTTAATTAGATCAAGGTATTCTGATCTCCAGAAACCTTTTGCTTGAGCATTTCTTCTAGCCTGGTCGTTGCTGCGGCAAGAAGATTCTGAGGTAGTGTTGATTTATTTGATCCACTTTAAGCTTAGTTATAGTCCCACGCTTAGGTTGAAAATGCAGATAGAAAAATTTAAGTTTGGGGGAAAACTTCATAAATTTAATAATTCGTTGGGGACAATGAATAATTTAAGTTTGAGGGACTTTTTGCTACTCCAATTGTTTTGCTCGAGCATTCCTCTCCTTCATTAGATAATTTGCAAGGTTGTTGAGTAACCAATGACATTTGTGATACCCACAGTTTGTCTTTGCGTCAAAAGATAACCTAGGGAATAAGAAAAATGAAAAAATTATTTGCTGAAAAAAGATTGATTGTTGAAAATTTTGCTGAAAAAATTCATGGAGCAAAAGTTTTGAAGGATGAATGATAATCCAGCAGTTTTCTGTCTCCCAGAACTTAGGTGAGCTTCATCATAAATGTCGTCATTCTGAGGGGCAAGAGATAGAATAACTAAGGATTTTTTAGCTTTACAATGAGTATTTAGCCTAGTGGGTAATGAGTTTGAGGCAAGGGTATACTGCACCATAAAGTGAGTCATCCCATGCTTAAGAGCTTATGATTGTAGGGCTGCTTTAAGTCTGAAAAACAAAAATATAAACCCCTTAAAAATGTGTTTTAATATGTCTGATAATAGAGCTAAGTTGTGGCAAGTTCTTAGAATTGAGTTAAAAGTGGTGATTATTTGTCCATGCCGGAAGAATTATTTTGCTGCAGCAGAGCTTGGTTTTGCAGAATGCTCAGGTAGAGGTTGAAGGTAGTGTTTGATTATCTGTTTTGATTAAGCTATGCTTTGTCTGATGTTTTGAGTTCTTAAGAGAAGGTTGGTTAGTATTGCTCGGGACGCGCAATAGTTCAAGTTTGGGGGTATGATAACTCTCCAAAAGGGAGTTATTTAGGCCTTATTTCTATATTGATGTGTGTGTCTTTTGTGCTAAATATGGTTGCTTTTAGATAGATATTATATGTTTTAACCCATTTTGAAGAATGGATGCTTTGGAAGTTATTTTGTGCAGAATATATTGCTGAGCGACTTGAGAGAGCAAAGTCTGTGCTGGAGCAAAGCTGGGAGCAAAACTGCCACGTCACAGCTCGTTAGCCAATTTAACAAACTGAATTTTGTTAAGCTATTCTCGGATTTATGGAGCAAGGAGAGCCATCCACGTGTCTAGGTCAACCTAATTCAAGCCTCCTATCACTCTATAAAAGGAGATAGCCGCCCAAGTCAAATACATTCCTTTTTGGGAAGGAAAATCCATCCTTGGGAGGAACATTCCACTCTTGGAAGGGGATCATTTCTCATTTCCATTTTGGGAGCCGAATAGAGGAGAGAGATTGGAGACCAACAAGAAGACCATCAATTGCAAGCTGATCAAGGGAATTAATATTTTCTTGTATTACTTTGTAGTTATGGATGCATATACTTAAATTGTAATATGTGTTTCCATGCACTTTATGAACTAAGTAATTTTAGGCGTTGGTTAGGAAACATGTAGTTGTCGTGCTTAATATCTACACAATAAATGTTGATTGATGCATCTTGATTATTTGTTGTGCTCATTTATATTTTGTGCCCACCTGGCCAGCCGGTATGAATACCACTCTCTAGTTTCAGGGATGATTTAGGGAGTGTGTGACATTTAATCACACTAGATCATTGTGTATTGGTGAACGCCAGTGACTGAGCTAGGGATAGCCAGTTGCCTAGTGCTTGATCGGTAGAGCTTCATTGGAGTTGAAACACATTCTAAAAATCTGGAGTTTCGGGAGGAATCCACTAATAAGACTGCGAGAGTTTTGCATGATCAATAATATTGCTAGAGCATCTTTTAAAACAATTACTAAATCCTGACCAGCGCCTGTTTCTAATCTGTCTACTTTATTTGTTTACTTTCTGTTCTGTCATTTCTTTTGCTTCAGCATTATATCAAAACCAATCATTTTAACCATTCTTGAAACCATTAAAGAGTTGCATAAAATAGATAAAGTGGAAGCTAATTCCCCGCGGACTGTGTATACTTGCACAGAGTTCTAGAGTCTTTTTATATCTTATTTTTACTCACTTTGGAAACCCAACAGCAACCCAAGTCAGCAAGATGGAGAACAAGAGTTTTGGTAAGCTGCCTGCCCAACCTGAAGTAAATCCAAAGGCAAACGTGAGCGCAATATGGGGTGGAGTAGCCGCACCCAACTGTCCCCCAGGATTTCTCGCTGTTTCTGAAAATTTTTCTATTATTTCTGATAAATTTTCTTCACATTATATGAATTCTTTTCTTGTTTCATCTGTGAACTTTACTGAAACTGCTACTCCAAGTGTGCATGATGGTTTAGATGTCTTTAGGAAAGTGAAGGTGAACATTCCACTACTTGAGGCAATCTTAAAAATACCAACCTACGCCGAGTTTCTCAAAACTTGGTACGAAGGTAAAGAGAAATCCTTAGGTAAGGAAGAGGTTAGTGAAACGTAAGTGCATTACTGTCTAAAGACTTACCGGTGAAATGTTCTGATCCTGGCATGTTTACTTTATCGTGTATGATTGGAAATTGCAAGATAAAATATGCCATGTTAGATCTAGGAGCATCAATAAATGTTATGCCTTTGTCTGTTTATAGGAGATTAAACTTGACTAATATAAAGACATCTGGCATAGTCATACAATTAGCAGATAAGTCATGCATAAAACCTCTTGGGATAGTTGAAAATGTTTTAGTTAGTGTAGAGGATTTGGTCTTTCCTGCTGATTTCTATGTTTTAGACACCCCTAATCCTGATCACCATCCATCTTCTGCGACGATACTTCTTGGTCGTCCCTTTATGAAGACTGCCAAGACGGTTATTGACGTAGACGAGGGTATTGTATCGGTAGGATTCTAGGATAAGACCTTATGCTTCAAAATTTTTGATGATATTGAAAATCCCCATGCATCTTCTGTTGAGTACTACATGCTTGAGCCCGACCCAGTGAATGATCGTGCGTTAAATTCTAACTCATGCATGGTTACTGGTAATGAGATGCATTCATCTATCATTAGATGCCCCGACATAGAAGGTGAGTTGTATGATGTAGTTGACGAGCACCAGATAACTGTTACTGATAAATCTGGTGGAATCACCAAGTGCTCGTCTTCTAAACTCAGGGCTGAGCGAATCTTTTGTTAGCCCACTTCTACTTCCAATATTTTTTCTGCTTCTACTAATTCTTCTCTACAGGCCCCAAAGTTAATCAAACAAGAATTTTCCAGAAACAATGTGGTTTGGACCTGTGGAGAGAAACCACCATGAAAGAAGGAGGAGAAGAGAGTGTGGTCGAGCAAACGACCTTAAACATTTGCAATGAATAATTTTTTCTGCTTTCTGTCTTTTCAATTCTTAGATAGGTTTATTTTCTTTGGTTGCTTTGAGTCTTGTATCTTGTTTTGTTTGTTTTAGGATTGGCGGTACCAAAAGCAAGCCCCTATATTTGTATGCAAACGTGATCCACCTCCCATGAGTGCAAATTCAAGGAAGTTTTCTATTTTCCTTACTCATTGTCCCATTTTACCTGATCTATTACATTAAGGACAATGTAAACTTTTAGGTTGGGGGTGGGAGATTCTGCTTTGTATTTCTGTTGGGCCTTGAGCAACTGTGCATCAGGCCAGTGTTTGTGCTGAATGTATGTCTTGCATGCCTGTTGTGTATATACTTGTTTTAGTGATGATGATTTCCTAGGATTGGCTTAAATTTTTTCGAAAATTTATAGCTTTCTATGAGTTGTGACCGTGAGTGCCCCAAAAAGGAGCCTTTTTAAAACTTTTCTTGGATATGTCTTGCACATGTTGGATGTCTTTCTTACTTTAAAGTAGGATTTGAATGCCTATGAGCGAGTTACTTAGCTCATATTCCTGTTGTCACCCTGATAGGTGTAAAGTGTAGTGAGAAAGTCTAATTTCTTTTTTTGCAAAATAATGTGTGGAGTCTTGCCGAGGAGAGAAAAAGAAAATGCGCCTGCTAAAAAAAAAAGAAAGTGAAAAAAATGAGATATTGAGCACAAGCCGAAAAGAAAAATCATATGCTTGTCTTTCTTGTTTTGAGAAAAAGCATGTTTGCATTGTATTGAGCGCTTAGGGGTAAAAAGAGCTACCTACAGTGTGATCAGTTAGGCCAACCAAGGGAGTGCCCCATCCTAAAAAGATATGCAAAAAGAAAAAGAAAAAGAAATGCAAAAGAAAAAGAAAAACAAAAAGAATTCCTTGTTCAGACACCTTGGCAAAGAGGAAGGAACCTAGTTTGTTCCATTTAGGTCTTTTAGCGAGACCTTAGTGCCAGTGTAGGGGGAAGATAGGATGAGAGTTTAGTAAGCCAATCCCGGGCTAGTAAAGTCTTCTTTAGGTGGGATAGAACTCTCTTGTGCAAGATTATCTTTGAAAACTTTTGATTTTTCTCCCCATTGGGTCTCATGTGAATGTCTCTTGATGGCTTTAGTTTTTGAAATGTTTGAACTTTGAGGATTAAGTCACTTTACAATTATATGCACAACATCTTTTTCTTTGATTTGTGTGTGTCTTGCTCGAGGACTAGCAAGATTTAGGTTGGGGGTTTTTGATAGGACCAAAATAATCCTATTTTATTACTGAAGGAATTGAATCCTCTAGCGGAAGCGGTTTTCACCGATCGTGATTTTAATTTCAGTCAAAAGAAAACCAATACGTTGGACAAATAGAAACGATTTCTAGAATTAGATTAAACATGTTGTAAAACGAATCTAAACTATTTTAGATTAAGAAAAACTTACATGAACAGTGTTGGAAAATTCTTCACAATGCTCCTCAATCACGTACAAAAATTTTCTCCAATGAACACGACCACCCCGGAACACCCACTATCCTCTAGGTTGTGAGATAAGGGTTGTGGGATCCTAAACCTCGTCTTGAAGGGAATTTTTCAACAAATTACTTGCTGGTTTTTGGTAGAGAGAATTTGAGAGTTTAGAGAGAACCTCTTCTCTGTGATTTTCGTGAATGAGAGAATTGGGGGGGAAGTCAGGGTAACCCCCATCATCCAATACGTAGGATTAGGTTAGGATAACTCCCTAACCAATCCTGTCCATTGATCTAAACCTATTAAATCTGGACCGTTTAATTATTATCAAATAATAATTAATAATTTAAATAATTAATTATCTAATTAATTATAATTAATTTAATTAAACCAATTTTAATTAAATCAATTATAACATATAGGTTTAATTCAATTAAATCATATTCAATTGAATTAAATGGGTCATTCAATTAATTTAAATTAATTGATCGCACATTAATTAGATATCAAATATTTAATTAATATTACAATTGAATCACATTCAATTTTAATCTCTCTCATTTAACCTATAGTTTTAATGTGCATCAAAATGTACATTAATATAAACTATAGTATTAATTTGATTAAATCATATTTAACCAAATTAAATTAAGTTAAATAATTCCCAATTAATTAATTCAGGAATTAATCAAATATCACATATTTAATTAAATTCATAATTCTCTCATTAATTAATTTTGAATCATATCCAAAATTAATTTTATTATAAAGTTTAATTCATTAATTAAACTTATACTATAATGTATCTCCATACATTATATTAATTGTATCAAAATACAATTAACTCAAATTTCCTTTAATATCAAGACTAAATTATCTCAGAACCCGTTATGAGCTAGCATATGGACCTAATGGACCTACAGATCAGAAGCTCCAACGATACGAGATTGATCAGCTAAACTCATTAACTGAGTCAATCAACATTCGTTAACTGTGGATCACTCCACCAAAGACCCACAACTGCACTCTTCTCATTGTAGAATATTTCTGTGTCCACGGATATCGACCAATGCAGTAAGTCAATCCTTCACGTGTGTTCATAACACAAGCTGGGTCAAATTATCGTTTTACCCCTGGGTTACCTCTGGATCCTTAAGTACCATTGATCCCTCTAATGAACAAGTTGTTTAGGGTCCAACCACTAAACAAGAGTTCCTCTCGAGTCAGGAGAGGACGGTGCGCCTTTATTCAAGCCTCGGAATCAGTCCTTAAGGGAACACACATCTACTTGCCACAATAGGGGAAGGAGTGAAGTCCATCTTGTACTGTTATGATCCCAGCCCCCATTCGGTCTTGCCTTTGAAATGGTAAGATTATTGAGTCGGCGAACTGGCCACTCTCACCCAAACAAATCTAGGGACAATGCCTCCAGAAAAGGAGTTCATAACAGACTCAGGATTGAGATTGAGTTACCTAGGTCATCCTATTGAAATAGAAACCTAAACTAGTTAACAACGTTACATCTAGTGGTTACTATTGAAGGGATAAAAGCCTTACGCAGCGGAAAGTATTATCGAACCTACTCAGAGTCTTAGATTCTAATTGAAATACCAATACAATTTGCAAAATGTTACAACAATGAATCTATATTTAATGGCCTGTACAACGGCTATAAACATGCTAAAAATAACTAGATCTAATCTAGACGATCCTAGTGATCAAGGATTTCATAGAAAACTTACTTTTGTAGAAAGCCTTGATCGATTCGCCTTTTCTTGCTAGTAGGATTGAAAACGTAGCAACCTTCTTGTGCGAACACCACCAATCGGTTACACCAGTATATCTTTAAGACTTCTTGAAGCAGGAGACTTGTGGGAGTCTTTTGGGAGAGATCTCTGAGAGAAGGAGAGTCAATGGGATACCTTTCACCCAACCCCAGGGGTCCTATATATAGGTAAAGGCCAAGACCTTTTCCTAATAGGAAAATGTCTATGAATAAGTTCAAATCTATTATCTGAACAATATCTAATTTTAATAAATAATTAATTAATTCCATAATTAATTAATTACCCAATTAAATATCATATATTTAATCTTAGGGATTTTATTATTGTTAGCTTTACGAGCTTCAATCATACTATAGGTTTTGATGATAACAAACTTTAATTTACTAATGATTTTAGTGTTTTAAAGTGTTCTATAGATTTTAGTTTATCATACTATAGATTTTAGTGTTTTATATTTAATCTTAGGGATTTCATTATTTTAGGTTTTGATGCCACGTGGCGCTTACGTGGCATCCAACGTGGCAGCTGATGTGAATGATCAATTTCCTCCATGTTTCTCTTAATTTTAATTCCCTTCATTTTATTATTTTCTTTCATCCTATTTTCTCAAAATTACATCAAAATTCCACCAATTCAAATTCTATTCTTTCCAAAATTCCACCAATTCAAATTTTATCATTTCCAAAATTTGCATCATTCAAATCTTGATTTATTCTCAAATTTCAATATTTCCAATCCTTCAAAATTCTCCCTTAATGTTGAAATTCTTTCCTTTTCCATTTTAAATTCAATCTCCATCATCCATCTTTAGTTTGATCTAACGACCAATGTTCATCCTCCTCGCCTATAAATTGGACTTGATTTTCACCTTTCAGAAACACACAAAAAGACATCAAAGTCTTAAACTCTCAAGTCTCCTTACTCTCCATTCTTGTCAAAATTCCTCCCTTGCTCCTAAATTGGCCTATTGTTATTTTGTGAGGTTTTATTATTGTGAGTGCTCAACCTTGTGTAATTAGCCTTCAAGAGGTATTTTATTTTGTGAGCTTCTTTTATTTATTATTGGGAAATTGTATTAAGGTGTGGGTGCACCTTGGGAATTGAGTGAGTGGTTTAATCCTGAACCCGAAAAAGGATTTGTAGTGGTTTGATCCTGAACCCGGTTAAAAGGATCATAGTGGTTTGATCTTGAACCCGTTTAAAAAGATCGGTATAGGTTGGGTCCTGAACCTGTAAAAGGATCGGTAAAGTTTTACTCTTGAACCTGGAAAAAGAGTCGGTTTGGTTCTCACCCGTAAGAGAGCTGTTGCAGTAAAATACCCAAGAAGGAGTCTTGGGGAGTGGAGTAGGAATTTCCGAACCACTATAAAATTTCCTGGTATTATCTCTTTCTCTCTACTCTTTTAATTTCCGCTATTTCATTTTTATGAGTAGATTGCATGCTTAGGAAAATTTTCAAATATTTCTAGCATACTTTATGATTTATAGTGCTTATTAAATTTATTTAGTTTAAATCAATTCTTTTTAATTTAGCAAAAAGTTTTAAATTTTATTAAGCAACTCTATTCACCCCCCTCTAGTGTTGCCATACGATCCTACAATTGGTATCAGAGCGGGTTGCTCTTGTTTTTAATTAAAAATATTTTTCAAAAACTCATTTGTATTAACATTCATTGTTTGAGTTCTTTATTCCAATAATTGGTATTTGGAAGTAATTTCTCTTTTTGAAAAATTATTTGAAAAGCTTAATTGCTAAGAGCTATGGCAACTATAAATTTTCTTGAAGGTCAATGTATTGATAAGCCTCCATTCTTTAATGGTGAAAATTATGATATTTGGAGAAAAAGAATGAAAACCTTTTTGCTTGCTATTGATTTTAATATTTTGTATGCTTGTGAGCATGATTTATCTAAATTGAAATTGAATGAGAAATTTTTCTCTTTTAATGCCCAAGCCATGAATATTATATGTTGTGCTTTGGATAGTAAAATATGTGATAAAATTTCACATTTTAATTATGCATATGATGTTTGGAATTTTCTTGATAATATGTATAATGTTGAAAATTCTCTGTGTTCTACTAATGATTTCTTTGATGTGAAGGAGAATTATAATTCTCAAAATCAAGAAAAGTTTCACGGAGTAGAAAAATAAAAATGTTATGGATCCTCCTTGTGCTGGATGGCTCATTCGGATAATGATTATGGTGATGATAGTGATGAAAATGAGGTAAATCACAAATCTCTTACTTATGATGAACTTTATGATGCTTTTGAAAGTATGCATCAAGATTTAGAAAAACTTGGTTCAAAATATGTGAAATTATCAAAGAAATATAAGACATTGTCTATTGAGAATAAATCTTTGATAAATGAAAATGCATGTTTGAAAAATGGAGCTAATAATGTTTTGTTGCATAATGAGGTTGATAGTGATTGTGATGAGAAAAATGTTAAGGTTAATAGAATTAAATTTCTTGAGAAAGAGAATGAGGATCTCAAATCTTTATCTTGTGAATTGAAACTTGAATTAAATGATTTGAGAAACAAGAATGAGAAAATTGAATCTTTTTCATTAGAATTGAAAGATGAAATTGTTAGCTTGAAAAATAAAATTATTGATTTGGAAACTAGCAATACTTCTTTAGAGAATGATAAACTTGCCTTGATTGACAAGATTAAATTCATTGAATGTGATAGTCATGAGAAAAATGATCTTTTGCATGTGCTTAAAGAAAAAGAATTGTTAGCTAATAAAGAGCTTGAAATTGCAAAAGAGTCCATTAAGAAATTGACTATAGGTGCACAAAAATTAGATAAAATTATTGACATGGGTAAACCTTTTAATGACAAAAAGGGATTAGGCTATGTGGATGAAAATTCTTCGTCTAATTGTAAGACTATTTTTGTTAAAGCTACTCCTAGTATGCCTAAAAATATTTTACCCAATGTGTCCAATTTTGTTGAATCTAAATTTGTGCCAAGAGATGAGAAATTTAGACCTATGCATGAAAAATCAAAATTTGTGCCTAAACATGATGAAAATTTCAAATGTATGCATAGTGCTAAATTTGTGCCTAGACATAAAAAGGCTAAAAATGTGGATGAAAAATCAAAATTTGTGCCTATATGTCATTACTGTGGTATTAAATGTCATATTAGACCAAATTGCTGTAAATTGAAAAATGCTCGGTTATGGAAAGAGAAATGTTCCTTATAAAACAAAAATTCAAAATACTCATAAAAGGAACACTTATGTGAAAAAGAATATGCATAGATATTGTGTGAATGAAAAGTTTATGCATAATGTTACTTGTTATTCATGTGGCAAAATTGGTCATACATTCAATAATTGTTATTTGCCAAAATTTAATGGTAGTAATGTTAGAACTAATTTGAAATGGGTTCCAAAAATGTTGCTCACTAATAATGAAGGACCCAAGAAATGGGTACCAAAATCCTTTGATTGAGCTTTCTTTGTCGGTGTGATTTTCAAGAAGCAAATGGTGGCTTGGAGTTCAAATGAGAAATTAAATCAAATGGAGCAACTATATGGCTTACTTGAATCTAAGAAAGGAAAATGACTTATTTGGTAACATTTATTTTTGGATTATTTAAATCATTATTCTTTTGGTATCTTTATGGAAAATAATATTTGAAATGTTTGAAATGATTTTTTTTTATATTTATTGATTATTAGATTAATAAGTAAATTAATATTTTTTTCATATCTATGATTGATCATCTTGTGAATTATTGGATTATTTCCTTTTAAATCTTGTGGTCAATTACTTTTGAAATTCATCCACAATCTTTATGGTTCCTTTATTTGAATTATAGATGCCATGAAAAAATATTGAATATTTATAATGCTTATTATTAAGAATTTTAATTGTAGTAATTGTGGACTTGATTGATTATTAGATTAAATGTCCATGAGATTGCTTGTTTATGGAATACATGATTATGTGTTATTGAGAAATTAAAATTGATTAATTTCAAATTGCTTCTTGTTTATTCTATAATCTTCTTTGCCTTATGTTTAAATTAAATTTATAGAATTAATTACATGTCATAAGAAATTGTTGAAAATCTATTTTGACATACTATTGATTCTTTTGAATTTGAGTCTTATGAAATATACTTGATATCTTGATTGTTTGAAATATTGAATTTTGATAGTGTCTTTAAATTTGACCATTGAATATTTGATTATTGGAATTGTTTTTGGAATCTTTTTGTGCATTAATTATTGCTTGATAATTAAAATTGACTAGAATTAATTCTTGTTATTAATTTATCAAAGAAGTTGTTTAGAAATATTTTTTTAACTATCTCACTTTATACTTTGTTGTTTGAGTTCTACTCTTACAATTGGTATTGAGGTTTGTTAGTTTGAAAATATTTTGAATCATTAAAATGCTTTATGAGCTTGAATGTCTATTCCTTATTTTAAGGCATTATGTTTTGATGATCTAGTTTTGAAAAGTTATTAAATGTGTTATGGAAAAAGAGTTGTTAAATTCCTTTTAATAGGGGGAGCACTTTAAAAATAATAATAATAATAAAAAAAAATTATTCCCCATTGGTTGTGAATTTGAATTTATTTATTTTCGTCTCTAAATGAAATTTGTTTTGCTTTGTAATAATTATTTACATATTTCATTAATTGATAACTATTTCCTTTTATGGACAAAATTGCCTTGAGTATGGTTGTTATTGATGTATCTCATATTAGTATGTAATTTTTGGCATAATGCATATTGCATAAAATTAATATACTTTTGTTATGCCATAATTCTATGAATTAGATTCTATCAATTGGTATATGTTGTGAAATTTTTGAGTGCTACATGTTTAAATATTTTATATATCTTGTTTTTTTTTATTGGTATCTCATATTGCCTAAATGCCTGGTTTTTATGAGATGGTGTGATTAAGTACTTTGAATTGAATTCTATATTTGGTATGGCCCTAAAGTGATTTACTGTATTTGGAATGTTTTTATTAATGCCCTTTTCATTATGGTTAATTGAGTCATTGAAAAAGTGATTAGAATTTAAATTATTCATTATATAGATATATGAAACTCCATGAATTCCTCTTAATATCTTTATTGGAGTTTGCTTATTTTTTAGGGAGCAAATGCCTTTTAAGAATTAGATATTTTTTGTGGACTTAATTGTTGACAAATTATTTGTGATATTTTTAAGTAATTATGAATTATCCTTTTGTAACATTTATTTAATATGAGAAATTCAAGTCTTGATTAAATTGATTAATGTTTGGTTGTTCCTCATTTGCAATATTTACTATGTCTCATATATTTAGGGGGAGTTCTTATTCATTTGTCCAAATATTTATATGATTCACTTGTTTAGGGGGAGCTACATATATTTTGTTGAAAATATTATGTTACTTATTTTTGAAGTGTGATATTCATTGATTTATTAAAATCAATCATTAATTACATTTGAACTTAAAAGTGATATTACATGTTTTGATTAGCCATTATATTTCTTAATATTAGTTTTGCTCAAATTGATTGTTGACTTCATTTATTAAGGGTGCTTGAATGAACTTGTTATTATTTGCTTAACTATTGTTTTGAGGGGGAGCTTTAAGTTTCAATTATTACTTTGAGGGGAAGCCTTATCTTTTAATCATTCCTATGATATTTTTGTAGGGGGAGCTTGTGCTTTAAATTGTTATCTTTTGATGATAACAAAAGGGGGAGAATTTAGAAAAATATATGTGATGTTAAATGAATAAATGCAATGTTTACTGATTGAATTCCTTTGATATCATTATTCTTCACATTCTACTTTGAGAATATTTTTCTTAAGTAGTTTGTCATCATCAAAAAGGGAGAGATTGTTAGCTTTACGAGCTTCAATCATACTATAGGTTTTGATGATAACAAACTTTAATTTACTAATGATTTTAGTGTTTTAAAGTGTTCATAATGTAGAGCTTGGAAAGACAATTCCAACGCATTTTGAATCGCTCAAATCGGAGTTCAAACGAGAAAGTTACAAGCAAAAGAAGATTGGAAGAAAAAGCCTACGTGGCAGTGACGTGGCGCTTACGTGGCATCCAACGTGGCAGCTGATGTGAATGATCAATTTCCTCCATGTTTCTCTTAATTTTAATTCCCTTCATTTTATTATTTTCTTTCATCCTATTTTCTCAAAATTACATCAAAATTCCACCAATTCAAATTCTATTCTTTCCAAAATTCCACCAATTCAAATTTTATCCTTTCCAAAATTTGCATCATTCAAATCTTGATTTATTCTCAAATTTCAATATTTCCAATCCTTCAAAATTCTCCCTTAATGTTGAAATTCTTTCCTTTTCCATTTTAAATTCAATCTCCACCATCCATCTTTAGTTTGATCTAACGACCAATGTTCATCCTCCTCGCCTATAAATTGGACTTGATTTTCACCTTTCAGAAACACACAAAAAGACATCGAAGTCTTAAACTCTCAAGTCTCCTTACTCTCCATTCTTGTCAAAATTCCTCCCTTGCTCCTAAATTGGCCTATTGTTATTTTGTGAGGTTTTATTATTGTGAGTGCTCAACCTTGTGTAATTAGCCTTCAAGAGGTATTTTATTTTGTGAGCTTCTTTTATTTATTATTGGGAAATTGTATTAAGGTGTGGGTGCACCTTGGGAATTGAGTGAGTGGTTTAATCCTGAACCCGAAAAAGGATTTGTAGTGGTTTGATCCTGAACCCGGTTAAAAGGATCATAGTGGTTTGATCTTGAACCCGTTTAAAAAGATCGGTATAGGTTGGGTCCTGAACCTGTAAAAGGATCGGTAAAGGTTTACTCTTGAACCTGGAAAAAGAGTCGGTTTGGTTCTCACCCGTAAGAGAGCTGTTGCAGTAAAATACCCAAGAAGGAGTCTTGGGGAGTGGAGTAGGAATTTCCGAACCACTAGAAAATTTCCTGGTGTTATCTCTTTCTCTCTACTCTTTTAATTTCCGCTATTTCATTTTTATGAGTAGATTGCATGCTTAGGAAAATTGTCAAATATTTCTAGCATACTTTATGATTTATAGTGCTTATTAAATTTATTTAGTTTAAATCAATTCTTTTTAATTTAGCAAAAAGTTTTAAATTTTATTAAGCAACTCTATTCACCCCCCCCTCTAGTGTTGCCATACGATCCTACAATTAAAATCAAAATTAATATGAATCCAATTCATATTAAATTGATTTGATCTCTTTCAAATATTTTCTCTCAAGAATTTTTTAAATTAATTCAAAAATTATATTATAAATTTTCATAAACTTTATATTATAATGTATCAACATACATTATACGATTTCCCAAATAAATTGAAAATATTCAATTTACAGTTTATATTTAATTGCTTCAAGTCTTTTTACGAGCTACCAGTGGGACCTAATGGACCTACAGATCAGAAGCTCCAACGATACGAGACTAATTGGCTTAAACTCATTAACCAAGTTAGTCTCCATTCGTTAACTGTGGGTCACTCCACTAAAGACCCACAACTGCACTCTTCTCACTGTAGAATATTTCTGTGTCCACAGATATCGACCAATAAAGACAAGTTAGTCCTTCACGAGTGTTCGTAACTCCAGTTGGGTCAAATTACCGTTTTACCCCTGAGTTACCTCTACCTCCTTAAGTACCAGTGCTCCTCTAATAAAAAACCTGTTTGTGGTTCAACCATCAAATAGAAACCCCTCTCGGGCCAGTGAGAGGGTAGGACCGTTTGTTCAAGACTCGGAGACACCACTTAAGAGAACACTCATCTACTTCCTAAAAAGTCGGGAATGAGTGAATTCCATCTTGTGTGATTATGTTCCTAGCTCCCCACTCGGTCTTGTCCCCAAAATGGTAGGCTTATTGAGTCGGCGTACTAGCCACTCTCACCCATACAAATCAAAGGACAATCCCTCGTGAACAGGAGTCCATAATCCACTCAGGATTCAAACTAAGTTGCCTAGGTCATCCTAGTGAAATAGAAACCTAACTAGTTAACGGTGTTATAGCTAGCGGTTACTATTTCGCGGTCCGGTCTTATGCAAACTCATTGCATAGGATATCCCCACTCGCACGTCTACTACATGGACGCTTTGGATCAATACGTATGTATCAAATACAAAGCGGGCCGTATCACATAGTGTTACCAGGATAAGGTACCCAGCCTTATCCTTGTACTATAGTCCTTTTAGGTTGTTACTTTGAACATCGATCCCCGTATGTCCCCACATACTAGTTCAAGTTACATACAAACAACCTTGGATCTTAGTTTATTGGATTTGGGTCAAATAGTGCAATATTTAACAATAACATTTTATTGCAGAAACTAAATAACACTTTATTAAACACAAGTATAAAATTTTGTTTACATTCACTAACTACGAGTTTTAGGGCATAAAACCCAACAAACTCCCACTTGAACTAAAACTCTAGTTTAGTGGGATGTACAACAATCTATTCAGTAGTGGGTGTATAAATACATGTATAAAACATATACAATGTACAAATACAATAAACTAGAGCATCACTATACCCATTACATAATGGTATCACTATACCTATTACATTTCTCCCACTTGCCCTAGATTTCATCTTTGTACATAACTCGGAGACCTAGACCTTCTAGATGACTTATACCCTCTAGCCGAGAGAGCCTTCGTGAATATTTCAATTTAATTAAATGTGCTTGCTTGTCTTGGGCTGCAAAATTCTTATGAATTTGCCACAGCACCAACGTATCATTATAAAGTGTGATGGGCACGTTCACATTTGGAACACATTCCAAATCAATCAAGAACTTTCTAAGCCTTACAGTCTCAATCGCTGCTTCACAAGCAGCTATATTTTCGGCCTATATGGTCAAGACTGTAATTATGCTACACTATAGCTCCTTTGTACAGTTTGACCATGGATACTGATTGATATCTGCTGACTATCCCTACAGCATAACAGATGTCAGGCCTCGTGCAGAGCATTGCATACATTAAGCTGCCCACAGTAGAGGCGTAGGAAATTTGTCTCATATCCTCAATCTCTTGAGGTGTCTTAGGACACTATTCCTTAGACAAATGAACCCCATGCCTGAAAAGCAATAAGCCCTTCTGGGAGTTCTGCATCGAATATCGGGACAACATTTTTTCAATATACGTTGCTTGAGACAGGGCTAGCATTTGTTCTTCCGATCCCGGATTATTTGGATTCCAAGAACATATTCGGTCTCTCCTAAATCTTTCATTTGGAATTGGGCCGCTAGCCATTCTTTTACGTCAGACAGATATCCTTATCACTCTTTAAAATCCATGTCAGTGTATCCTGTAAGGATCAAATCCTTAGTCCCATACACGAGCATATAGTTCCTCTTTCACCTTAGATACTGGAGGATATTCTTAACGGTTTTCCAGTGATCAAATCTTGGATTAGATTGATACTTACTGACAATCCCTATTGCATAGGGCATTCGTCTCATGTCCTTAACTTCTTGAGGTGTCTCAGGAAACAGTTTCTTAGACAAAATGAATTCCACGCCTGAAAGGTAGTGAACCCTTCTTGGAATTCTGCATCTTATATCTAACTAACATCTTGAAGATATAAGACACTTGAGACAAGGCTAGCCTTTTGTTCTTATGGTTCCTAACGATTTGGATCCGAAGAACAAACTTAGCTTCTCCCAAATTTTCATTTGGAAATGAGCTGCTAGTTTGTTTTACTAGTCAGTAAGATAACCTACATCATTCCCAATGACTAGGATATCAATCACATACAACACTAATAAAGCTACTGAACTATTGACGATCTTCTTGTTAAGACAAGATTCATCAATGTTCTTGATCAAAGCCAAAAGATTTGATCACAGTATCAAATCTTATATTCCAAGATCGAATTGCTTAGGTCAATCCATGAATGGATTACTTAAGCTTGCAAACCCTTTTGTAATCCATAGGTGTTACCCAATTAGATAGATCTACAAGATTCTAGATGGAATTGAAATCACATATTTCAATTTCGGGTCCATCTCTTTAATCCAATTGGTTCTTGTTAACATCATTCATTGCCTTTCTCTAAGACAATGAATCCTCTAAGTCATCATCAGGTATGACGATCTGGGCTTCAATTAAGCCCATGTAATGGTTAGATTGTAGAACAATCCTCCCACTATATTGAGGCACTCTCAACTCTTGAGATAGATGTAACTAACCAGTTGTATTGGCCCTATCAAAACTCTTGTTAAAAGTCCAGCATCATCAACAACCCTTGTTGACTTATCAACAACTCTTGTTGATATTTCTGTAGCTTTATCAGTTAATTTACTTAAAACGATCTTACTTTGTGGCTTATTATTTCTTATGTGGTCTTCTTCTGAGAATGTAGCATTTTTCGGTACAAATTCTTTATTCTCTTGCGGATTGAAGAAGGATCCACATCTCTCGTTTTCATAGGGTAGCTGACGGAAGAGATTGTCGCGGTCTTTGTCAAATAAATTTGTAATCCACGATTCCTAAAGCTAACTTGTAGCAGTAGTGGTCGGGGTCGAACACAGGGAGCACAATTATAACTTGTTTATCTTAGATTTATTGTGATGACCGGACTAATGGGGGGTTTTTATATTTGGAAAAGAAATTAAACAAGGAAAGAAAACTAATTATGGAAAATGTTGTAAAAGGAAAGTAAGAGAATTAAAGAAAGAAGAAATAACAATACCTCAAAAGTCATGCAACCGGGATAGTCATGGTAAGTTCAATTCAATTAAATCATCAATTTCACTAATAAGTCAAAACAAGTTTAAGCCCGGCGTATTCTGGCAACAAACCGAGAATCATGATCCACTATCACAAACATGAAAATGCTAAGTTTGATTCTAATTTAAACTAATTAATTATCAAATTAACTAATCTAAACCGCATTGGGATCTAGCCGAATTAATTCACATGCAACGGGCAACAAACCACAATTACAATTGATTAAATCATTTAGTTCTAGGGACGCATGCGTATGGACATAACGTTAACCTATATGCTACTAAGAATTAGCAAGTAAATTTAGAGAGGGCGCGGTCAAGGTTGTCAATCTTTCCTACCACAACTAAATTTATAGAAAAAGAACTAAAATCACATAAACATGCTTTGATAATTCAAACAAGAAATTTCATTAATAGAATATGAACTTACTCTTTACTTCCCGGTTACATGAATGAAGAATCTAGCCTCTTATGGAGCAAGAACAAGCTTGATACATAAAGAAAAGCAAGAAAGACTAAGAAGAATGGTGGAAAGAGGGAGAGAGATGGACTACAAAGTTGTAGTGAATTGTGTGTTGAGGGATGATTCTAAACCTACACCAAAGGCCTCTATTTATAGGGATTCTTGGCTTTCAATTCGTGGTAGAATAGTGCTGAATTGGGTCTTCAAACATGGAAAATTTCAGCCAAATTTGAAAAATTTCAATTCTGGAAAACTGCCTAGCGTCGAGACGCTAGGACACAGCGTCGCGACGCTAGGCCTTCAAGTAAGGAAATGATTCTGCGGATCTCGTAGCGTCGCGACGCTACCGCTTCAACTGCACGCCAATGCCTTTTTTCCTTATTTGAGTAGTGTCCCGACGCTTGGGTTGAAGGGTCTCGACGCTGTGACGCCTCCAAGGGCAGAATGGTCATTTTACGTCTCGGTTTTGCTCGTTTAAGCCCGGAATCGCTTCCAAAGCTCCGGCGAGGACCTATAGACATATTATACTCATTTTAAAGCATTTTTCGCAAGGAATTCAACTAAGATAAGCAAATTGGGAGATTCTAAGTGTATAATAAATTGGACTTATCAGTAGCCTACGAATAGGTATACTGTTTGAACAGTGTTCCAATTTCTTTTTGGTTGGTCACAAGCACATGTGTTGGACTCCCCAAAAAATAACGTAAACTACTTTTACAATTCAAAAGATGTTTCAGAAACACTTTTGATGGAACATTGTTCGAAATATGCACTGCAGTCTACACTGCATGACCCCAAAACGAGTCAGGCAAATGAGCATAGCTCATAATGAATCGAACCATATTCAATAGGGTTCTATTTCTCTTATTTGATACCCCGTTTTCCCAAGGTGTTCTCAGGGGTTTGAGAGTTGAGATGTAATTCCATGTTCTATCAAATAGTTCTTGGAATCTCAAGTCTCATATACTCTATACCTCGATTAGATCGAAGTGTTTTTATTATCTCACCTAACAAGTTTCCAACTTCAGTCTCAAACAACTTTGAATTTCTCAAGAGCTTTAGACTTAAGTTGCATTAGGTTGAGCTACCCATACCTTGAATAATTATCTATAATATAGACGAATTATTCATGCCCTCCCACTGCTTTAAGATATTGGATCACAAGGATGCTAATGTATAAGCTCCAAGGGCTCTTTGGCTCTATAGTTCTTTTCAAGCAAAAGAATCTATTAGTCATATTGCCCTTAAGGCATGACCTATAAGGTAGCAGAGAGTTATCTTCTAACTTGCTTAGAAGTATACTCTTGACCAATCTCCCAATCATATTGAGGTAAATATGTCCTAACCTTAAGTGCCAAAGAAAGGTATTTTCCTTTAGGAGAAATCCTTTGCCTTTCATTTCTTTGAGTAGTAGCAGCCTCTGGCAACGCATTGTTTATGACTGCCTTACTCTTGATTAGTCTTAAAAACATTTATGTTATTTTTCAGTTCAGCTGAACAAAAGTTAACTCCCTTTCTTGAAATGAAATGCGTTAGCAGGGAAAGGTAAAGAGTAACATTATTCCAGCCAATAAGATACAAAAATCAAATTTCTTTTGATCTTAGGAATTATATACACATTATCTAATAATATGTATTTGATACCACTGGGAAGAAATAACTTAACGTTCCTCATTGCTACAGCCAAGACAACCTCTCTGATTCAAAATTTTGAGAGTTATCTCAATAGCATGAAGCTATTGCCAGAAATTCATTCCTTTTAATAAGAAGAACAAACGTGATTTATGACTATGAATCAAGTATTCGGGTAGAATCATCATTCTTCACAAATTACACTTCCAAGACTAGTAAATCGAATTTACTGTCTTTGGACAAGTCTTCTTTGGCTGAGCAAGGCTCAATGTCACATTCATTAATAACACTTTTTAATGAATTAAACATTTGAGGCATGAGAACATTTCTCTGTTAAGACTAATCTTAAATTGTTCGCCACAAATTAATCGTTTAAATTTGTTGTATAATCACCGTTATTTATAAAATGGGCGTGATAAATCCAATTTATTATACACTTAGAATCTCCCAATTTTCTTATCTTAGTTGAATTTCTTGCGAAAACTGCTTTCAAATGAGCATAATATGTCTATAGGTCCTCGCCGGAGCTTTGGAAGTGATTCGGAGCTTAAACGAGCGAAACCAAAGTGTAAAATGACTTTTCTGCCCCTGGAACAGCATCAGCGTCGAGACCCTTCCAAGTAGCGTCGGGACGCTATTCAATTAAGGAAAGGATTCTGGAATTTGCTTGCGAGCATGAGCGTTGAGACGCTGTTGCCCTAGTGTCGCGACGCTAGGGCAACCCGAGAACGTTTTCCTATTATGGAGGGGGCAGCGTCGCGACGCTGCGACTGGGTACATAGTGTATTTTTTCAGATTTCTGCGGGTTCTGTTGGCTTTTTCCCCTTAGACCCGATTTTTCCTTCTTCCTCCTTATACTATTCTGAATTCCTTTGTAATTTAAGTGAGTTGTATTATATTTTGGGATGGCTAATCAAGCCGAGGAGTTTAGTTGGAGCGTTTCGATGACCGGCTAAGTTTACATCGTTGCAATTGGGGACTTCTAATGTAAGTTTGGCATACTCTTGAGACCTTGTTTATGATTTTAGATGAATTATTGTTGGTTATGTCTTGAATTCCCATTCTCAAATTACAATTGCTTTGATAGAATAGCTTGACAACTATTTGCTTGATTTAAAGTAATTGCTTTACTAAATTGGTTAGTGACAGATGTATTGTGTGATTGTGTTGAAAAGAGTGTTATCTCGATTAATATAATTGCATGATAGATTTAGGAATTTGAGCTTAGAATTGTATGAATTTAGGTTGTTCCTAGTTCTTGCAAATTTACTCAACGATCCAATTCTCTTAAAGCGGTTAGGTTCATGTTTATGAATACTAATTAGATTCTAACTTTGATGTATTTGTCAAGTTGGAAAAATATAGATCATAATCATTGGTTTCAATGAATGTTGAGTTCTACTCATTGAGCCTAGTGTAGTCCTTTTAGTTAAGAAAAACAAGACTTGAGGTTCCTTGAGCATACATGAGTTACTAGACTTGAGGTTCCTTGAGCATACATGGTGCTCTTTTTATTCAAACTTCTTTTTTCTCCCAAGAGTATCCTTGTTGTCACCTTTACCTTCGTTCTAGCTTATCGATACTTTGTGGTGAAGATATCTAGTTACGAGCAAAGTTCACAAGCTCAGAATGATACTCACTTCCCTAAGTAAACCTTTCATGCAGTGGCAAACCATGGGTGTCATGAATGCCCCTGGTTACTCAGTAAACTCTCGGAAGGAGGAGTAGCTCTCGGTTTTTTTTTTTCATGAAATATACTGAGCACATATTCTTTTTCCAGCAGTACAAATTTACAAGCAAGCATGAAACATAAATATTTACAAAGTAAAGCACCCCCCCCCCCAAACTTAAAGTTAGACAATGTCCTCATTGGCTTTGTTTTTTAGGCATGGGCTTAACATGGGGCTTTTTATTTTCCAAAAATTTAAGGCTAAACTCTCCTAGAGTGTTAGAAAGGTTAAACACGAGGGAGTTTTAGACTTAAGACAATTCTGTAAAGGAAAGCCTATGACTAGAAAACAATTCAGTTGTGACGGTGGCACTTTTGAGATAGAACAAAGCTCTAGTTTTCATCATCAAGGGCTTAAAAGAAAACTCCTTTGAAAACATGCTTTCTTCCAAAAACATTTTCTATCAAGCAATGTTTTCTTAAAGTTGATTTTTTTCTTCAAAAAGTTCATAGGTTAAGCTAAAAAACAGCAAGCAGATTTTTAAAGAAAAGTTTCAAAAACCCAAGTTTTCCTAATCTAAATTATCAACAAGCTATCTAAACTACTCTATGAACATAGATATTAACAAGCTAAACAATTAAAAAAATAAAAAACAACCACTAAACAATTAAAAATAGAATGTAAACATGCTAAAACTCAAAAAGCAGCAAGCAACAAAAAAATAGTATTATATACAAAAAAACAGCATGTAAAATGGGTCAGAAAACTCCCATAGTCCTCGTTTAAGGAACTCTCTTTCTCTTCATCTTCTTCATCATTTTCTTCTTCATCTTCATCGGAATCCTTGTCTTCTTGAGGCAGCAGCGATCGAGGGAAATCGGGAAAGACCGGGGCAATACTCGGGGAGATAGAGAGATAGAACTCTCTAATGGCTTCATCCCTCTCCTTTGCATATGCCCAATAAGTCCTTAGGTTGTCCCTGATTTGATCAAGCTGACGGTCGGCAATGGCTAGGGCTTCGCATGACGGTGAGGGCCCTGAAAAAGAAGTGTGCTGGGACGGAGAAGTTATGTTCGGCCCTGATGGTGGAGTGGCCTGAGATGTGGAGGCTTTGTCTTTCCTTTGGAGGCTATTATGTTGAAGCTTCCCAATCAAGGATAGGTCAATGGTAGGCTTGAAGAAATGTTGCTCCTCATCCTTGCCCGGAACTATCTTCACCCTCTGACAAAGCTGGGTGATAAGTGATCCAAAGAAAAGTTTACCTGCTCGTTTTCTTCCACAGGCTAGAATCTCCTCCCTGATTATGCTCCCAATATTGATCTCCAACCCCTTCATAATACAGTAGAGGAGCATGACTCTATCTACTGAGATGGTGCTATCGTGGGTGGTCGGCATCAATCGATTTTTCAGAAAGTGAAGCCAAACTGCCGATTCTGGCTTGAGATTGCTTGGCACTAGAGTCTTCACCTTCGTCTAGGACTCTATCCACTGAACTCCCTTGTTGGCCACTAGTTTTAGTGCTTTTTTCATTTGTTTGGCCGAGGAGTTCCTAATGACATCATTCCCTCTTGGATGTAAGGGTGCTTTGATTCTGTACACCCGGTTGATATCTACTGAAGAGAAGCTGACCATTTTGCCTCTCACTACCGCCATACTGATGCTTTCCTCCCTTAGGCCGGCGTAAAACTCTCTCACTAAAGGCACCACGGCCTCCTGAGGGTGAGCACAAAGCTCCTGCCACTTGTACTGTGAGATAATTATGAGTACGAACTCTGGCAGTGCTCCAGCTCTGTTAAAGAATCCCTTCTCGTTGAGGAAATCTCTTTTTCTCATTATCTCCATCCTTTCCTGAAAATTTACATCTCTTAATACTTCGGGGAATGGATTTTTAGGAGATGCAGCCTTAGGAGATTTGGCTTTCGACTTGGCGGGTGAGACAGTAGGAGGAGCTGCAGGAGAGGCGTCCATGGACCTAGTCCTCGGCCTCTTGGCAAATATGGGGTCATTCTTGTTTTTGGTCCTCCTTTCAACTTTAATCTCTCTTCTTCTCTTTCTCCTCAATGTTGCAGAGATAGGAACTTGGTCGTCATCCAGCTCCTTAATCTCTGAGTCGGATTCTATCTCTGAATCACAGGAGGTCTCGGCCTCCTTGCTTTCTTTCTCTTTTTCACCTCTCTTCTCTCCCGAAGAGGTGCTATCAGCTGCTGGTGGGTCATCTTTGAATAGAGGTTTGAAAACCTCATCAGCAGGCTGAGCTTCAGTGGCTTCATCCTGGCCTTCTTCAGAATGCGGCCCAGATGCGGTCGCATTCTGGGCTTCAACTACTTCTTCTGTTTCTTTTTCTTTTTCTTGGTTCTCTTCACTTGGCCCCTGTTGGGCCTTTTCTTCTCTTCCTCGCAGCATCTCAACCTCACTTTGAGCCTTGTGGAGTGGCTCAAAAGCTGCAAGGAAGTCTAGACTTCCTTCTTTTCTCTTCTTCTTTTAATTCTTCCCTTCTTTGTTTTTCTTCCTCAAAGAGTTGCAATTCAACTGCTGCCCTCTTGAGATTTCCTCATAACTTTCTTTCCTCTTCTCCAGCTAACTTAGCCCTCTCGGCCTCTTGCCATTCCTCTTCTTTCTTTTTTCCTTCTTCAAGATCTCTTTCTCTCGTAACCTCATCCTCTTCCCTCATGTGCTGATTTTCAAGTTCTCTTTCAGCCTCAATTTCCCTCAAGGCTTCTTATTCAGCCTTGTAGCCTTCGGCAATCACTAGAGCCTTTGCCACAGCTTGGCGGATTATTTCCTCGAAAGTACTCGAGCTGAGTTGAAAAGCATGCCTGATAATATTGATAAGATAGAAACATATGTGACAAAACTGGGGAAGCATGTAGACAAACAAGTGCAACTGACCCAAGAGACAATCCTTACAACAGAAGTTCCCTTCGCTGCAAAGGTTGATGATGAAGAAATTGAGTGTCCACTGCCATCTCACGATCGATCTTGTGAGGTTAAAGAAGAGTCTGAACCAGATTGTAAGGAAATTCAGGTGATAGAGTTTCGGGCTGATGAGTTTGAATTTGTTCTTCCCCTTGATCCCCCTTCATCTGATTTATCTTCTAAGCTGTCTCACAAAATTTTATCCTTTGAGTCTTTATCTTTTGATTTTTCCTCTTTTTCATATATTCAAAAATTAAAAAAATACAATGCCTCCTCTAGGTCCCATGAAAAATGGGCAAGCCTGCTTCTGTTTGCAGGCTTCGTGGATTCGAGAAAGAAGGGCCCAAAGAAATATGAGAATTTTTATCTACCCTAACAGGAAGATGAGAATCCCGTTGAGCATAACGACGTTAAAAAATTGCGCTTATGGGAGGTAACCCAATTAGTTCAATCCCTTTCTTTTCAATTTAGTAGTTTATTCATTTGATGTTTTCTTAATTGTCTTTCTTTATTGTTTGATAGGACCCCACACCAAATCTCTTCAATTTTTGCCAATCGTGGGAGTTTCCATCCTTGCCAACCAATGCTTCAACAGGGGAGGTTTTCTGTTCCCCTTTACCTTTTTATTCTTTAGGTTGCATGCTTAGTTTACATTGAGGAAAATTTAATGTATAGGTTGGGGGTGGGGGTGGGAACATATGCATGTTGCTTTATGCTTTATTGGACCTATTATTTTAAGCAATTTAAGAAAATGAGAACCCGAATAGGCGAAGTTCTGTCTAAGGTTGGAGGTACTTAAGATGACGGTTTACGAAACACCTTCTACCTAGGAACTGATCCGAATCGGAGTTCGAGCAATTTTAAAATGAGAAGAATTGTTGAGTTTATTCGGTTACTTGAAGTATAGTTATGAAGATCAATAAGACATTCTTTTGAAATATTCTATTTGTTTTAAGCAATGTGAAGCATTTACCAAAAATTGACCAATTTTTAAAATTTTTCTAGATTTTTTCTTGCACATATTGAGCACTTAGCTTTTCCTTAGGTAGTTTTGAAAGCTTAGGACCATCTTATGAGTTCCATATGTTCGTTGTCACCTCGATAGGCTAGATCTAACTAGATGGTAATTTCAAAAATGATTACTTGTAATGCCTTGCTTAGAAATGATAAAAGAAAATATGTCTGGTGTGCTTAAAAGTAAAATCATTCTTATATATAAAAAAAATGAAAGAAAGAAAAGACGTCTTATGAGCGCTCTGCAATGTTTAAAAATGTTAAGGTAAAAAGAGCTACCCCTATTGTGATCAGTTAGGCCAACCAAAGGGTTAAACTCGGGTTATGGGTCCCTGCAATAGGTGTGTGAAAGCTAGTACCATCTTTTAAATGCAAAATATAATTTGTTCTATTTTTAGGCGCCTAGTAATGTATTACTCGTTTGACTATTTGAATTGCTTAACGGTTGGGTCCTTGGCCAGTGTAGGGGGAAAATTAGTTGAGGTTCTCATATGGTTATCCTGGGTTAGTAAAAGCACCTTAGGAAAGCTCCCCACACAGACACGCAAGAGAAATTCAAGAAAAATTTTGAGTTGTTTAATTATTGCTTCAATGTGTTAGCATGCTTCGAATAAGTTGAATGATTCTTTTGAATGTTAAGGTTGGAGCTATATGAATTGCAACTAAATAAATCTCAATTATTATTGATCTTATTTTATGTTTGCTCGAGGACTAGCAAGGTTTAGGTTGGGGGTATTTGATCGGTCTAATTTGTTATACACTTAGAATCAGCCAATTTGCTTATCTTAGTTGAATTCCTTGCACAAAATGCTTTAAAATAAGTATAATATGTCTATAGGTCCTCACTGGAGCTTTGGAAGCAATTCAGGGCTTAAACGAGCGAAACCGGAGCGTAAAATGACCATTTTGCCCCTGGAGCCTCATCAGCGTCGAGACACCCATCATTAGCGGTAACAGCGTCACGACGCTAGGGCAATCCGAGAGATATTTTCCAAAATTGAAGGGACAGCGTCGCGACGCTAGGCAGTTTTCCAGATTCGATTTTTTTCTAATTTGGATGGAAATTTTTCTTGTTTGAAGACCCAATTCAGCACCAAATGACCATGAATTGAAGCCCAAGAATCACTATAAATAGAGGGCCTTGGTGTAGGTTTAGAATCATCCCTCAACACACAATTCACTACAACATTGTAGTCCATCTCTCTCCCCTTTCTCCACCATTCTTCTTAGTCTTAGTTTTTCTTGCTTTCCTTGATGTATTCCATGAAGAATTCAGCTTGCTCTTGCTCCACGAGAGGCTAAACTCTTCATTCATGTAATCGGGGCGTCAAAATATAAGTTCAAGTTCTTTTAATGAAATCTCTTGTTTGAATTCTCAAAGCATGTTTATGTGATTTTAGTTCTTTGTCTATAAGTTTAGAATGTGGTAGGAAAGATTGACAACCTTGACCGCGCCCTCTCTAAATTTACTTGCTAAATCTAAGTAGCAAATAGGTTAACATTATGATTATACGCATGCGTCCCTAGAACTAAATGATTTAATCAATTGTAATTGTGGTTTGTTGCCCGTTGCATTTGAATTCATTCGGCTAGATCCCAATGCGGTTTAGATTAGTTAATAGGCATATTAATTAATTTAAATTAGAATCAAACTTAGCGTTTGCATGTTTGTGATAGTAGGATCATGGCTCTCGGTTTGTTGTCGGAGTACGCCGGACTTAAACTTGTTTTGACTAATTAGTGAGATTAATGATTTAATTGAATTGAACTTACCATGACAATCCCGGTTACATGATCTTGGAGGTAATGATTTCATTCTTTCTATTTCTTGCTTCTACTTTCCTTTTCTATTATTTTCCATAATTAGCTTAGAGCCTGTTTGGTAGATAATTCGGATTCTGTTTTATGTTTTCAGATTCACTGAATTCAGTGAATATGCGTTTGGCAGATGTGTTTTTGAAAACTGTTTTCGGATTCTGTGATCCAAATAGTGGAAATTCTGAAAACAACTTTTTTATGTTTTCATTGTATCCAGATTTTGAATTTGAAAATTTTAAATGCAGAATTAAATTAAAAAAATCAAAACTTTAATAAATATAGTATTTTCATGTTATAAACTCAATTCATTTTTGTGAAATTAAAATTTTTATAATATAATGTATTATAAATTATATGATTTTATAAAATAATAATTATACAAAATTTATAACATATAAAATGTTTATAAATTAATTAATAATAGTTTATATTCAACTTAATACTTTAATTGATAACTACAAATAGTTTATGGTTTATAAATATATTATCACACATTTTGACCAGTTTTTGAAATTGGAATCAAAATTTTAAATTTGCTATCAAACACATATCTGAAAACATGAAATACAACTCTGTTTTCATTGAATCCCTTGTTTTCAAATTTCTGTTTTCAGATCACCTACCAAACGGACCCTTACTTTCCATTATTTTTTCTTTTCCAAATATAAAAACCCCCCATTAGTCCGGTCATCACAATAAATCTAAGATAAACAAGTTATAATCGTGCTCCCGATGTTCGACCCCAGCCACTACTGCTACAAGTTAGCTTTAGAGGTTGTGGATTATAAATTTATTTGACACGACCCTCGACAAGTCTTCCGTCAAAATGCGACCGCATTTCTGGGCAGACAGAGGCAGTTCCGAGTCCTTCGCAGGTCGTTTTGAATGAGTGTTTTGCGCATCTAACTAATTGTTTTGACTCCGAAACTGACTGGGCTACCTACCAGCACGACTCAAGCATGGCAACAGGGGAGAAGGTTTCTTCGTAGTCAACCCCTTCCCACTGGGTATAACCCTTTGCCACAAGTCGGGCCTTAAAGGTTTGAACCTTACCGTCCTGGTCTCGTTTTCGTTTGTAGATCCACTTACAACCAATAGGTTTGACCCCATCGGGTTGCTCTACAAGTTTCCAGACTGAGTTGAAGTACATTGACTCCATCTCGAGGTCCATGGCTTTAATCCATTGGTCCTTATCTATATCAGTCGTTGCTTGTTTATAAGTCAATGGATCCTCAATGTCATCATCAGGTATGACGACTTGAGTTTCTGTTAAACCCATGTAACGGTCAGGTTGTTTTATAACCCCCCCCCACTACGTCGAAGCATTCTCTATTCTTCAAAAGGATGAGAATGGTTGGAAGGACTAGCTTGATCAACAACTTTTGTTGTCTTATTTGTAGCTTCTTCAGAAATCTCTTTTAATACTAGCTTGCTTCGAGGTTGATGATTCCTCATAATGAATCAGGCAGTTAAGCATAGCTCATCATTGGTCGAACCATGTCTAACAAATTTCTGTTTCTCCTTTCTGATACACTGTTTTGTTGAGGTGTACCAGGGGCCGAGAGTTGAGACGTGATTCCATGTTCTATCAAATAATCCTGGAATCGTAATTCCATATACTCTCCACCTCGATCAGATCAAAGTGTTTTAATCGTTTTACCTAAGAGGTTCTCAACCTCAGCCTTATACTCTTTGAACTTTTCAAGTGCCTCGGATTTTTGATGCATTAGATAAAGATAGTCATACCTTGAATAATCATCAATAAAACTGATGAAATATTCATACCCTCCTCGTGCTTTGACGTTCATTGGACCACAGAGGTCTGAATGCACAAGTTCTAAGGGTTCTTTGGCCCTATAACCTTTTTCAGAAAAAGGTCGTTTGGTCATTTTACCTTCGAGACAAGACTCACATGGTGGTAATGAGTCATCTTCCAACTAACTTAGGAGTCCACTCTTAACCAATCTTTCAATCTGATTGCAATTTATGTGGCCTAATCTTAGGTGCTAAAGAAAGGTATCATGAGAAACCTTTTGCCTTTTATTTTGAGTTTCAACTGTTTTAAACATCTCGGTATGCAAAACAACTTTCGTTTTAGTTGGTCTTAATACATATAAGTTATTTTTGGATCAAAAGCCACTCAATTTCTTTAATTTAGCAAACTAAAACATGCAAGTAATAAGAACCGAGAAAAGAGAAAGAATACCAACCTTGTTGAAACTCGAATTCAGCTCACTCCGTGGATGAATTCTTCTCACGAACAAGACATGGACAACCACCGAAGCCTTCCCCGTTATTCTTCGGCCTTAGAACGAGTTGTGAGACTCAATCAAGTGATGGATTTGGAAGTCGAGCTTGAATGTTCAAGTTGTGAGGGAAAAGAAAGTTCAATGTTTTTTAGAGAACATTTCACCATCATAACACTAACTTGATCCTTCACAGGTTGTTCATAACTACAGCAGGTCAAATTTCCGTTTTACCTTAAGTCCCACTGATCCTCTAATTAATAATTGGTTTGTGGTTCAACCAATAAGCCTAATCCCTCTCGGTCAATGAGAGGGCGGGGTCCCTTTGTTCAAGCCCCGGAGTCAGCACTCAAGGGAACAACCTATCTACTATCCCTAAAAGGGATAAGAGTGAATTTCGTCTTGAGGTAAGCCACTAGGTTGAGGTAAGCCACTCTCTACGCGAGATGACCCTTGATAGGCCTAGGATGCATGTTAAAGGTTGTAGGAATTAGATTTAAATTGCATTTGAATTTGGTTCTTACAATTCTGGACCCACGATCCCAAAGCGGCTAGTTTTAATAGATAGTTGCAAAATTGCTTGTTATAAACTAGTTAGATATAATTAGTAACCGTTGCAGAGGTCTCGAATGGTTACTATTTTATGAATAAGGGGTGGCAAACGATAAAGTTAATATTAATTAATCTTATTAATTGCAAAATTCACGGTTAGCAAGTTAATTAGCACAGGTTAGTGTAGGGGGGTCCTCCGAGTAATCCAGAAGCCGACCAGACTAATGAAATCAGCATAGAACGATTATTAGAGAAAACTAGAAAGCCAACGAATTAGAATCAAGCATAAGAAATCCCAATCCAACGATCCATTTTCATGTTATTGATCTCGTCTTATTTTCGATTTGCATGGTTAGTTTTCTGTCTTTTAAAATTCATCATTTAATTATTTTATCATTTTTGCTTGTCCTTCATTCTAAAAATCCCCCCTGTTTTCGTTAGCACAAAATTCTACAACTGCTAGGTCCCTTTCCCTGTGTTCAACCCCGACCACTATTTCTACGAAATAGTAGTAGTGTCGTGGATTATAAATTTTTATTTGACAACTAGGAGCCTCGACAACTCCAGCCCCGTCAAAACTGCTCTTAAATTTCTTTTGAAAGGTAACCAAAAGGAATAGTTGATGTTCAGTTTTGTAAAACAAATAAACAAACAAGTAAAGAAATAACAATAATAAAAAAGCAAGGTATTCAATATAGCTTCAACCCTAAGGCAAATATGTTAGGTTTTATGACCTAAAACTCAGGTTTTGTAATCTTTTTATAATAAAGATGTTATTCAGTGAAATTGTTTGTTTTATATCATAATCCAATAGAAACATTCATGGTTATAATATGAAATACTCGAACTATATCGTGGATATAGACAAGGATCAAGTTTCAGTACATAACCTAAATGGTCTATAGTAAATGGATAAGGTTGGGTACCTTATCCTGGTAAAACACTATGGGTGCGGCCTACTCTGCGAATGAGGCAAACGACGTGATCCTGGATCGTTCAAGTAGAGACATGCGAGTAGGGGCATCCTGTGTAAGGTAAAAGATGTTTACACAAGACAGGACCGAGAAATAAGTCACTCTTACTTTATAACACCGTTTACTGTTAAGACTGACTATTTCATGCGATGACCTAGGTAACTCGATCTTAATTCTGAGCTTGCTATGAACTTCTATTCGTTTAGGATTATCCTTTGATCTGCATGGGTGAGAGTGGCCCAATAGTACCACTCGATAAACCTACCATTTTGGGGATAAGACTAGATGGATAGCTGGGGATATAGTGTAGCAAGACAGAATTCACTCCTACCCGAATCAGGGATATACTAGAGAGGTTGTTCCCTTAAGTGCTGACTCCAAGGCTTGAACAAGGGGCCCCACCCTCTCATTGGCCCGAGAGGGACTCTGTTAGTGGTTGGACCATAAACAAATTGTTCATTAGAGGACCAGTGGACTTAAGGAACAAAGATGTGCTATAGGGGTAAAACGGACATTTGACCTAGCTATAGTAACGAACGACCTGTGAAGGATTGACTTACTAATCATGGTTATATCGAGTGGACGGAAATATATCTACAATGAGGGGAGTTCAACTACTAGGCTATAGTGGAGTGTCCGGGTAGTTAACAGATGTTGGTTAACTAGGTTAAAAGGGTTTAGCCGGTTGAACATCGTACCGTTGGAGCCCATGATATGTAGGTCCATTAGGTCCCCTTGCTAGCTCGAGATAAACCTTTGGAACAATATGATGGATTGAATTAGAATAAGTTCAAATTCACTTTAGGGAAATGGTTGGATAGGTTTGACGTTGTCGATACGTGGGGTTTTGTATAAACCGAGTTGTGAGAGATTTAATATTTAAATACGATTTAAATACCAAAAACATGAATAGGGATTCATAGTTGAAAATAAGATTTCGGAAATGTTCGAGATTGATGGCAAAATATTAATTTAATATTGGATATTAATGTAATTAATAATTATTTTAAATTAATTTGGAATTAATTTAAAATTGAAAAATTAAAATTAGATTTTATATTTTTCAGATTATTGAAATTAAATAATTAAGAAATTAAATTCAAGATTAACTTGAATTAATAAAAATCAAAATTAATTGATTTTTTGGAGGTGGAGTGCATGGTGACTAAACTCATGCACTCCCCTCACTTTAGCCACAACATTTCCCACTTAGAGTGGGCTGAATTGGTGTCAATCCTCGGGGGTTTTCTTCAGCTTTGATCCCTCTATAAAAGGGAAGAAGAAGGCTGAAGAAACTATGGCTTTTTCCATAGTGAATTGCTGCCAAAATTTCTCCTCACCATAACCCACCTCCATAGCTTGTTCTTCAAGCTTTTCTCATCAAAATCCATCACTAGAGGATCCCACAATCCGTTCCAAAGGCTTGAGGATTGCAAGGAAGATCAAGTGGTGGTTCGTGACTATTAGAGAAGAAAAACAATACAAGGGTTCAACCAATTTCACGAATTAAAGAGGTTGGTATCCATGTCTCCGTTTTTCTTCTTTAGAACAACATGCAAAGATTGATCAAATTGAGCTTATTAAGTGCCAAAGATCCAAAATTGCTTCCGTAATTTAGATATTAACACTTTTAAAATAACTCTAATAATGGCTTATTTAACCTAAGTCTACTTATGCATTGGGTCAGGTTTAACTCCTATTTGGCCTTGCTCCTATGAAGCGTTAGAAGGCTAAGCGAGTACCGTTATGCACATTTTTGTGACTCGACTCCGACATAGATTGTTCATGCATGCAACGTATAACCCTATAGTTGTTATAAGGTGACCTTCCCCTATAACACCGAATACACTCTCTCGAGCCCTTTCTCCTATATCACCTTTATGAGAACCGATATTGTTTGGTTCTTTTAGACTCAATCTCACATAGCATGCAAAGTCTAAGTGATCAAGTTAAACTCAGCAAGATTAGAATGATAATCAATAAAAGATGACATGTAATAAATAGAACTTAGGCAAATAAGCACTTTCAAGCTATTTGAACCATAAGGGAATTCACTATACCGAACTCCTCAATGGAATTTAGCTACGCATGACTAAATACAATGCAAATGAACAACTTTTCATGTAAATAATGAGTAAAGAATACAGAATAATGAAAAGAAACAAGTGCTGGAAAAATATTGTGCAATAGCTAAAACTAGGGTTTTTTTCACTTTATCCAATCCTTCTAGAGTTCTCACGACACTCTACTCTCTACTCTCCTTTTTGAAGGTGTTCACATAACACATGCAGAAGCAATTGAAGATCGAAAGCACTTAACTCTATCAAATTTACTCCTAAAGCATGCATGTTCTAGAAAAGACAGAACAGAAAGTTAGAAAACACCAACCTTTGTAGCTCAAATGAATTGATCTCCTTGTGATGTTTTCTTTCTCCAACCTCTCTTGGACAACCTCTAGAGTCTTCCCTACTATTCTCCGGGCCAAGAACGACTTGTGGGAGTCTTATAGAGATAGGGAATGGGAAGGGAGTGCTTGAAGGTACAAGCTCTTGAGAGATCTATGGAGGTATGTGAGTTTGAGAGTAAATTCCAACAGCATAACAGTAGGTAACTCACTCTCATTGAGTTGAATCTGATTCATACTTCTTTATAGACCTCTTCCATGCAAATACAAGCTTCATGACACTAGACACATGGTGAAATTGCAACTCAAAGTGGATTCTAGGTGTTTAATTTACAACACATGCAACTAGTGCATGGTTGTGTTGTTTTCCACTATGCATCAACATGCAAGAGTGGGAATCCCACTAAATCCACTAAATTGAATCCAAATTCTGAATTTTCAGCTTGCAATTCATTCCTATTTCAATTCTAAATTGAATTTGATTTCTAGGTAATTAATTGGGACATTTCCAAGTAATTTGACATGATTAATCTAATTAATCATTGTGACCTACTGCCATTCAATATATATGATTCCTAATATATATATATGGTATTTAAAACACTTTTAAATACCTTATCTCTCAATTTCTAATTTAATTCATAATTAAATCATTGTGTCAAACACATTTTACGATAATACCCTATTTCCCGTTTTTGAACGATTCAAAGATTCCTATCAATATGTTCTAGGCTTTAATCCGATATGAGCTAGTAGGGGGACCTAATGGACCTATAGATCATGGGCTCCAACGATTCGAGGCTAACCGACTAATCTCATTATCTAAGCTAGCCAACATTCGTTAACTACCGGGACACTCCACTATAGCCCGATAGTTGCACTCCCTTCACTATAGATATATTTCCGTCCACTTGATTTAACCATGATTAGTAAGTCAATCCTTCACAGGTTGTTCGTAGCTATAGCTAGGTCAAAAAGACCGTTTTACCCCTATAGTACTTCTAGTTCCTTAAGTCCCACTGATCCTCTAATGAACAATTGGTTTATTGTCCAACCAATGAACTGAGTCCCTCTCGGGCCAGTGAGAGGGCGGGATCCCTTTGTTCAAGCCCCGGAGTCAGCACTTAAGGGAACAACCTCTCTACTATCCCTAATTCGGGTAGGAGCGAATTCCTTCTCGCACGACTATGTCCCCAGCTATCTACCCGTTCCTATCCCTGAAATGGGAGGCTTATTGAGTCCGCGATACTGAGCCACTCTCACCTATGCAGATCTAAGGATAAGCCCGAATAAACAGGAGTTCATAGTTAGCTCATGATTAAGATCGAGTTACCTAGGCCATCATATGAAATAGTCAGTTTCGTCAGTAAACAGTGTTATAAAGCGAGAGCGACTTATTTCTCGGTCCTGGTCTTATGCAAACTCATTGCATAGGACGCCCCCACTCGCATGTCTCTACATGGACGATTTAGGATCACATCATTTATACCATCTATAAGGTGGGTCGCGTCCCATAGTGTCCCCAGAATAAGGTACCCAACCCTATCCCTATACTATAGACCGTTTAGGCTATTACTCGAGCTTGATCCACTTTTATGTCTCTACATAAAGCTCAAGTGTTCATCCTATAGCCATTGATCTTGGTTTATTGGATTTGGGTTATTAAATGTGCAATTTACTTTATTCAGTAATGACTTCACTGAATTAATCTCGATAACGCCTTTATCGAATAAGTATATAATTTTTGTTTTAACATTCACTATCTACGAGTTTTAGGGCACCAATCCCAACACTTTTACAAGGTGGGAATAGGGTGAAATCTCTACAAACACTCGGGTTTGATGTCTAACTAAGGGTTAGAATTTAGTCTTCTAGTAATGACCTTGGGCATCCCTACTCATGGGCGTCTACTAGGGTTTTGTCACCACCCTCTTCTTCCTAGTGAGTTCTGCTTGAATTTCCCTTTGAATCGTAGCCTTTTATAGCATGGGGAGTGGTTGAGGAGTCATGAAAATGGTGTTTGTAGGTGGCCTAGTCAGTTACAGAGTCAAAACAGCCGGTTAGGTGCGAAAAACACTCGCTCAAAATGACCTGCAACGGACTCGGAACTGTCTACCTCTGCCATCGCATATCTGGGAACTTTTCCAGATTCCTCTGTTTTCTGCAAAAACACCAAAACCAAGTCAAATTCACACAAAAATGAGTTCTTTTAAGCACAAATACGCATAATTTGACACACATGACTCTTGGCATCCTAACTTATCAACTTTAGCACTTTTTAAGCTCAGGAATAGTGTTTTTTATCTAAAACATACAATTTTGACAAGAGAATGAGCTAAATATAAAGGTAAAATAGGTATATTTTTTACCCTTATCATACCCCCAAACTTAACTCATTGTTTGTCCTCAAGCAATAACAAATCAGAATGTTAGGGCTCAATTATAATTGCAAATCAGAATGTTACATATCCAATGTAATTGCAATCAGAATGTTATAAATCAGATGTAATTGCAAATCGGAGTGCCAGAGCCTAACTTAATTGCAAATCAAAATGTCATGAATAAACCATATGGAATCAAGTAAATTTGCTTCTCAAGATCGTTTTCTAAAAAGTTGCCTTTCAGGAGAGGTTTCTACTCTAGTGCCAGTCACAACTTCTAAGTTTCCTAGGCATGAAGATTTCTACTTTTCTTTTTCAAAGCAAAACTTTCCCTAGTTCATCCGAACCATTATGTTTAAACTACCTAACTACTACTCATAGAGTCTAGTGAAGTCCTTTTAGTTAAGAAAAACTAATCTTGAGGTTTCTCGATCATACATGAGTTTTCTAGACCTTTTCTATCTCCCCTAAACTTATTTGTCTGCTGGTGCTCTTTTTATTAAACTTTTTCTTTTCCCCAAGAGAATCCTTATTGTCACCTCTACCTACGTTTTATCTTATCGACACATTGTGGTGAAGATATCTAGCTTTGAGCAAAGATCACGAACTCGGACTAATACTCACTTCCTTAAGTCAACCTTTCATGCAGTGGCAAACCATGGGTGTCATGAATGCCCCTGATTACTCAGCAACTCTAGGAAGGAGGAGTAACTCTCGGTTTCTTTTTCTCTTTTCTTTTATTTTTTTTCTATAATGTATATATACTGAGCATATATCTTTTCCAAAATGCATATTTACAAAGTAAAGCACCCCCCCCCCCCAAACTTCAGATAGGCAATGCCCTCATTGACTTTTGTTTTTGAGGCATGGGCATAACATGAGGCTTTTTGTTTTTCAAAACATCAAGGTTAAACTCTCCTAGTGTGTTAGAAAGGTTAAACATGAGGAAGTTTAGGCTTAAGAAAATTTTGTAAAGAAAAAGACTAGTGGAATGCCTATGACTAGAAAACAAATAGGTTGTGACGGTGGAAATTTATGAGATAGAAATAAGCTCTAGTTATCATCATTAAGAAATTAAAAGAAAACTCAACTGAAAACATGTTTCTTCAAAACATTTTTTAAGCCAAAAAAGTTTTCATAAAGTTTAATTTTTCCAAAATTTCACAAATTTAGTAAAAAAAAAAAAAACAGCAAGCAATTTTTTTAGAAAGCTCAAAACCCAAGTCATTCTAAACTTACCTAACAGCAAGCTATCTTTAAACTAATCTAGCAACATAAACTAAACAACTAACTACACATTCAAAACAATGAACACAACAACTATACAAGAATTTGAAGGGAATGAAAGTCCCCACGCAGCGGAAGCGCATCGAAAGGACCTTACGCCGTATATTAATTAACATTAAAATACCGTTACGAAAAAACTCAAATACACTTTAAACACACTTTAAAGTTGCTGGAAAATTGGTTTAAACATGCTGAAAAATAAATCTAAATTTATTTTCATGCTTTTCTAAAGAAAAGGGCAAGAACCGTTACAAACCTTCGTTGTAGACTTGACCGTTCTTCGCCAACGACGCTCCAACGATCGAAAACGCAACAGCCTCCTTGTCTTATAATCGCTGGAAATTTCTTCTTGATTGACACAATAACCACAGAGGTTACACCGGTATGTCTCTAAGTCTAGGAGGCAAAAGACTTGTGGGAGTCTTTCTCTAAGAGGGAGGCTAGAGAGAATTCTAGGTCTTGTCTTGTGATTCTAAGAGCAAGAGGAGAGTATCATTGACCAATTAGGTCTAGTGTTCTATTTATAGAAGAGAGGCCATGAATAAAATATTCAATTAAATCAATCTTTTCCAAAATTGATTCAATCTTATTCCTTATTTAATCAATCCATGATCAATCAATTCCACAATTGATTAATCTTTTCCACAAATGACTAATTACTTCCATAAGTGATTAGATCATTTCCATAAATGATTAATCACTTCCTTAAGTGATTAATTATTTCCATAATTGATTAATTCTCGATTAATGAATTCTTTAATTAATTAACCACCAATTAAATATCACATATTTAATTTTCGGCCTTGAATTAATTAATTTGCCCAAATAGATTTTAGGCCTTAAATTAATTAATTCATTATTTGAACTCTTTCAAACTTCCATAAATTTATATTAATATTTGAATTTCTTCAAATATTAATTTCTCTCATAATAATATATCAATATATATTATATTTGTTTCCCTTGGTAAATTGAACATTTTCAATTTACATTTATTACTTAGTTGCCTCAAATTACTTTATGAGCTATCAGTGGGACCTAATGGACCTGCAGATCAGAAGCTCCAACGATATGAGATTAATTGGTCAAACTCATTAACCAAATTAATCAATATTCGTTAACTGTGTGTACATTCCACTATAGACTCATAGTTGTACTCTTCTCACTGCAGACATATTTTCTGTGTCCACGGACATAGACCAATATCGACTAGTTAGTCCTTCACAAGTGTCCGTAACACCAGCTGGGTCAAATTACCGTTTTACCCCTGGGTTACTTCTATTTCCTTAAGTACCAGTTCTCCTCTAATGAACAACCTGTTTGTGGTCCAACCATCAAATAGAAAACCCTCTCGTGCCATTGAGAGGGTAGGGCCCTTTGTTCAAGACTCGGAGTAACCACTTAAGGGAACACTCATCTGCTTCCCTAAAGTCGGGAAGGAGTGAATTCGATCTTATACGATTATGTTCCCAGCTCCCCATTCGGTCTTGTCCCCAAAATGGTAGGCTTATTGAGTCGGCGTATTGGCCACTCTCACCCATGCAAATCAAAGGACAATCTCTCATGAGCAGGAGTCCATAATCAACTCAGGATTAAGACTAAGTTATCTAGGTCGTCCTAGTGAAATAGAAAACCAACTAGTTAACGGTGTTATAACCAGTGGTTATTATTTCGCGGTCCGGTCTTATGCAAACTCATAGCATAGGATACCCCCACTCGCATGTCTCCTACACGAACGCGTTGGATCATAGCGTTTGTATCAAATACAAAGTGGGCCGTATCCATAGTGTTGCCAGGATCAGGCACCCAGTCTTATCCCTATACTATAGACCCTTTAGGCTGTTTCTTGAACAATGATCCCATATGTCGCTACATATAGTTCAAGACTCATATTACAGCCTAGGATGTCTAGTTTATTGGATTAGGGTTATTTTTAGGCAAAAACAAATATAAAATAACTAATAACATTTAATGGAAAAATATATATCAATATTATTTCATTAATATCCGGTCAACGGTTACATTCACTATCTACGAGTTTTAGGGCATAAAACCCAACAGAATTAACAGTAAACTAACATGCAAAAAACTAAAAAAAACAGCAACTAAACTAATAAAAGAAACAGTTTTAAACATGTAAAAGGGATAAAAAAACTCCCCTATTCCTCCTCCGAGGAACGTTCTTCAACTTCTTCTTCTTCTTCGTCAGACTCTTCTTCATCTTGAGGCAGCAAGCTTGGAGGAAAATCAAGGAAAATAGGGGTGATGCTTGGGGCGATAGAGAGATAAATCTCTTTAATTGCTTCATCCCTCTCCTTCGCGTAGACCCAATAAGTTTTCAATTTATCTTCAATGTGGTCTAGCTGGCGGTAAGAAAATGCAAGGGCCTCGGATGTTGGTGTAGGCCCTGAAACAGGAGTATGTGGTGGAGGTGAAGCATGTGTGAGCCCCAGAGAAGGAGTAGCATGGGAGGCAGAAGCTTTATCTTTCCTTTGCGCATTGTTCTGCTGCAACTTCCCAATCAGTGGCAAGTCAATGGTAGGCTTGTAGAAATGTCGTTCCTCATCCTTTCAAGGAACAATGTTGACTCTTTGACTTAGTTGGGTTATGAGGGACCCAAAGAATAGCTACAACACTCTCTTTCTTTCCGCAGGATAGAATCTCCTCTCTAATGATGCTCCCAATATTGATTTCCAGCCCCTTCATTATGTTGTAGAGAAGCATGACCCCTCTACTGAAATTGTGTTGTCATGGGTGGTGGGCATCAACCTGTTTTTGATGAAGTGAAGCCAAATTGAAGGTTCAGGCTTTAGATCGTTTGGCACAAGAGACTTCACCTTTGTCTGAGATTCTTTCCATTGAACTCCCTTCCTGGCCACCACTTTTAATGCTTCCTTCAATTGCTTGGCCGAAGGGTTCTTTATTGCATCCTTGCCTCTCGGATGCAAAGGAAATTTGATCTGATATACCCTGTTGATGTCCACTGAGGAGAAGCTCACCATCTTCCCACACGTACAATCGCCAAACTCAAACTTTCTTCCCTTAGCCCTGCATAAAACTCTCGGACTAGAGGCACCACGACCTCTTGAGGGTGAGCACAAAACTTTTGCCACTTGTACCGAGTAATGATTTTGGTTACGAAATCAGGCAAGGTCCCTGTTCTGTTTGAGAATCCCTTCTCATTCAAGAAGTCCCGCTTTCTCATGATCTCCATTCTTTCTTGGAAATTCACATCTTTGAAGACCTCGGGGAATGGATTCTTTGGCGATGCAACCTTTTTTTTGTAGGTGTGGTGGTAGGAGGTACAGGAGAGGCGTCCATGGACCTAGTCCTCGACCTCTTTGCGAATATAAGATCATTCTTGTTCTTTGTCCTCTTCTCATCTAATTTCTCTTCTCCTCTTCTTCCTCATTGCTGAAGAAATTGGAATTTGATCATCGTCCAATTTCTTCACCTCTGAATCTCTTTCGATCTCACTGTCATTAGAGGTCTCGACCTTTTTTTCTTCATTTTTCTCTTCATCCTCTTTCTCTTCTGAAGAAGAACTTTCGGTAGCTGGTGAGGGTCCCCTAATGTCATACTCGAACAATGGATCGAGGGGCTCATCAGCTTGCTACTCATCCACAACCTCATCTTAGCCTTCCTCAAAATGCTGCCCAAATGTGGTCACATTCTATCTTTCATTGTCTTCTTTTTCTTCTTTTTCTAGTTCTTCAATACTTGGCCCTTCAGGGGCCTTTTCTTCTTCTTCTTGCAATTCCTTAGCTTCCCTTTGAGCATTATGTAAAGGCTCAAAGGCTGCAAGAAATTCCTCAGCCTTTTTCCTTCGGTTTTCTTCTTCTCGAAGGATTTCTCTTCTTGCCTTCTCTTCTTCAAGGAGTTGGAGTTCAGCAGCCAACCTCTTTAATTCATCATCTTCTTTTCTTGCTCTTTCAGCCTCAATCGCCCTTTGGCCTCTTGTTTTATTCTTCTCTCTTTTTCTCAGCTTCTTCCTTTTTCTTCTAATCCTCCACATCTTTTTTTCTTGATAACTCATCTTCAGCCCTCATGCTCAGTAATTCTCTTTCTTTCTCAGCATTTATATCATTTATTGCATCTTGCTCAACCCGGTATCCTTCATCAATTACAAGGGCTTGTGCAACGACTAACTGAACCATGTATTCTTCTTTGCATTGTAAGTCACGAACGATTTTTCCCTGCAAGAAGTAGAGTCAGTCAAAGGTTTAGAAGTTTTACCCATTGAAACTCCCCCTTGCCGTGAGCTTTCTCCTACCTTAGGGAATGGATTTTCAGCTTCACGCAACTATGCCTCTTCTTCTATGGTCGCACGCATTTTAGCTCTCATCTCTTGGATCATGGCGTACCATTCCTTGTAACGTTTCTTGAGAGGTTTCTCCATGGATTTTTGAGTTTGGTGGAGGCTATCAGTGGGTGTGGGCCTCTTGTGACGTGAACCACTCGGATTCTCCCCGTAGAAGTCGGCATTTGCGCAGATGAGAGAGTTGGAGTCGTGGGTCTTCGTTCTACAGTGATTTGTGAAGAACCCGTGGGTCTCTCGTTTCTTGTCTCATGCATGCGTGGTTTGTGCCCTTCTTCTTGACATTGATCAGCTTGTTCATCACGTTGGGCACTCTGATTACTCAAGGAATGAGTAATCTTGCAAGGGATTGAGGATTGAGGAGTGTTCTTCATACTTCTTGGTCTTGGGTCTTGCGGTTTCAAGAGAGAATATGGAGAGTTTGGTAGGTTTGACTTGAATGCAAGAAAGTCCAAGTGATTTTGTGAAGAAGAAAACGTAAGTCAAGCTATTCATAGGTTTCCAAAAATTAGGTCACATGACTGTCACTACATGACGTCACTACCCTCGGTCAATTGGAAAATGCGGTCGCATTTCCAAATGAACTGAGGAGAAATTGATAGCGAGCATAGCAACCTATTGTTCCCTATGTATTTTAGTTAGTTTTTTTAGAGTAAATTGGAAAAATTTATGCACTTTAATGTTTATTTGTAGGAATTGATTATTGGAGCTTAATTGGAGAAATCGAAGTCAAATGGGTGTTCGGGACACTAAAAGAGGCCAAAGAAGCAAAAAGAATCAAAGTTGGAGGCTTAAGTTTGAGACAAACCCAAGAGCTAGCGTCTCGACGCTACTTTCTGGGCGTCTCGACACTTATTTTCCATTTCTGTTTTTGGCGGTAGCAGGGACAGCGTCGTGACGCTATGCACAGCGTCACGACGCTACATACAATTTTCCTATATATTCCTCACTTGGATCTACGGATTAGGAGAGTCCAATTGGTTAGATTTTAGCCCTAATTTCGACTAGAGACCTTTGGTGGAGCTGAAGCAAGGCCAAGGAGCGGGAATCAAGCGAGAAGACGTGGAGATCTTGACGGGGACGTGCCGGTTTCGACGGATTCAAGTTTTCCTTTCTCTTTCCCTTACCTCTTGTAGTTTTTATGGCTTTTCTTTCAATTAGTGTTTGTGGTTTAAAGACTATGAATTGCTAGTTCTTTGTCTTAGGGATTGATGTAGTTGTTTTAGTTTGTTGGATTGATTTGTGGTGTGAATGTGCATTTATTTTACCTATGCAATTATGGTTAAATGCTTTCAATTACTTGATCACTGGTTGAATGATTTGAGTGTTGAATCTTGCTCGGGAGAGGGGATTTGGCCTAAGACTTTATTTAATTACATGACTAAAGTAGAAATTCTAAGTTTGTGACAGGATTTGGAATAACTTTAGAAGTTGCTTGAAGAACTAAACCCAAAGCCTTGCATGTTAATGAACTTAGATAGGGATGTCAAGTTGGTTGCATGCATGAGAATCAATTATGCTCGGGAGAGATAGTTGTGATAAAAGGTTCCTAGACTTGGTAGAATAATTGCATGCTAAATTCATCCCATTAATTAATCCTCAATCTCAACAATGAAATCAATTCCCTAAGAGTCTTTCCATTTGAGTCTCCACTTTATTTTATGTTTTTTTGTTTTTAGATTTATCTTTTGCATTAAGTTTTGCTCCCTAAATAAAATTGAACAAGATTATTCACGGTACTTAATTTGCTTAAAAACCAATCCAGAGGACGACACTCGTTTAATCACTAAAACACTATATTATTACTTGACTCGTACACTTACGGTTAGCAATTCGTGCATCAGAAATGCAGTCGCATTTTCCCAGTTCACTGCCTTCTTTATTTTTTTTCACTTCTTTTGATTTTCTTTTTTTCTTTCCTCCTTTTTATGGCTGAAACAATAACACACTTATTAGAATGTTCACACATTTAAACATGATTTATTATCCATATTTTTCTTTTCCTAGACAAATGCAAAATAACTTGGGCATTTCAACTCCCAAGTAAATCCCCAGGAAAAGGTGTTCCCTACGGTCAGCTTAAATACCTTTTCTTAGACAGAGTTTACTCTTGCCCATATATTTTGTTATTCTATTTTATTTTCCTTTTTTTCATATTAATCCACATAGTATACAAAAGCTTTTTAGAAGTAGAAATCACATCAGATCTAATACAGACACAAGGGCTTCTTCAGTCCCAAAACTCTTTCCCCGATATTGCTTAATCCTTTGACCATTTACCTTGAAATGTGTACCTTGGTGATCCATTAATTCTACAGTTTCATAATAAAAAAAATCTCACAATCTTGAAAGGTCCTGACCATCTCGATTTCAGCTTTCCTGAAAACAACTTCAATCTTGAATTAAAGAGTAGCACCTGCTAGCCCTTATGGAATTCCTTTGGATGTATCCTTCGATCATGCCACCTCTTGACTTTCTCCTTATATAATTTTTCATTTTCATAGGAGAAATAACGAAGTTCTTCCAATTCATTCAGCTGCAATTTTCTTTTAACTCCAGCTTTGTCTATATTGAAGTTGAATTTCTTCAACGCCCAATATGTCTTGTGTTCCAGTTCTAGAGGTAGATGGCAAGCATTTCCAAATATAATCCGGTACGACGACATTCCCAAGGGTGCCTTATATGCTTTTCTATGTGCCCATAGTGTCTCATCAAGACGTAGCGACCAATCTTTCCGAGAAGGGTCCTACTGTTTTCTCCAAAATTGCCTTTATCTCTCGGTTAGAGAGCTCTGCTTGTCCATTTATCTAAGGATGCTAAGCAGTTGCAAATTTTACAAATTGACGAGCAGTCTCCGAATTTCTTCAAATTGACGGCCTAAATGGACTCTATTGACTCTCAAATTTTACAGACTCCATATGAACACATTAAAGCCCATAAACATGTAGGCAATTACAATTAATTCCAACGAATTGACTGAAAATTAAAATCAATCCCAAAACCAATTTTCTTTAGTTTTTACACAGTTTCATCATATGAAAAGCTACCCACCAAGCTAAAATTAATGCATGTTAGGTGCCTTAATCATGCTCTGATACCAATTGAAGGTGTTCATATAACACATGCGGAATAAATTTAGGATCGGAGGCACTTAACTACATCAATTTTAGAAAATGAAAACATGCTGTCCAAATACCGTAAGGAGAGAGCAGAATTTTTACCAACCTTTTGGAGACCGATTCAACAACTCCCTTTGATTCCTTTGATCACGAACGGTGTGTGGACCACCTCTAGTGTCTTCCCTACTATTCTCCGGGCCAAGAACGACTTGTGGGAGTCTATAGAGATAGGGAATGGGAAGGGAATGCTTGAAGGTTCAAGCACTAGAGAGATATATGGAGATGAGTGAGTTTGAGACCAAAATCCAGCAGCATAACAATATGGAAAATGGCTCTCCTTTATTTGAATCTGATTCATACTCCTTATATAGACATCTTCCATGCAAAGAGAAGCCTCATGACACTAGACACATGGTGAAATTGCAACTCAAAGTGGATTCTAGGTGTTTAATTCACAACACATGCAACTAGTGCATGGTTGTGTTGTTTTCCACTATGCATCAACATGCAAGAGTGGGAATGCCACTAAATCCACTTAAAATTGAATCTAAGTTCTGAATTTTCAGCTTGCAATTCATTCCTATTTCAATTCAAAATTGAAATTGATTTCTAGGCAATTAATTTGTACAATTCCAAGTAATTTTTACATGATTAATCCAATTAATCTTTATCACCTAGTGCTATGAATTATATATGATTCCTAATACATATATATGGTATTCAAAACACTTTTAAATACTTCATCTCTCATTTTCTAATTTAATTCATAATTAAATTATTGTGTCAAACACAATTTACGATAATACCCGTTTTCCCGATTTTGAACGATTCAAAGCTTCCTATCTTTTTGTTCTAGGCTTTGTTCCGATATGAGCTAATAGGGGGACCTAATGGACCTATAGATCATGGGCTCCAACGATTCGAGGCTAACCGACTAATCTCATTATCCAAGCTAGCCAACATTCGTTAACTACCGGGACACTCCACTATAGCCCGATAGTTGCACTCCCCTCACTATAGACATATTTTTTTGTCCACTTGATTTAACCATGATTAGTAAGTCGATCATTCACAGGTTGTTCGTAGCTATAGCTAGGTCAAAAGCCCGTTTTACCCCTATAGTACTTCTAGTTCCTTAAGTCCCACTGATCCTCTAATGAACAATTGGTTTATGGTCCAACCAATAAACCGAGTCCCTCTCGGGCCAATGAGAGGGCGGGATCCCTTTGTTCAAGCCTCGGAGTCAGCACTTAAGGGAACAACCTCTCTACTATCCCTAATTCGGGTAGGAGTGAATTCCTTCTTGCACGACTATGTCCCCAGCTATCTACTCGTTCCTATCCCTAAAATGGGAGGCTTATTGAGTCGGCGATACTGAGCCACTCTCACCTATGCAGATCTAAGGATAAGTCCGAATAAACAGGAGTTCATAGTTAGCTCAGGATTAAGATCGAGTTACCTAGGTCATCACATGAAATAGTCAATCTCGTCAGTAAACGGTGTTATAAAGCGAGAGCGACTTATTTCTTGGTCCTGGTCTTATGCAAACTCATTGCATAGGACGCCCCCACTCGCATGTCTCTACATGGACGATTTAGGATCACATCGTCTATACCATCTATAAAGTGGGCCGCGTCTCATAGTGTCTCCAGAATAAGGTACCCAACCCTATCCCTATACTATAGACCGATTTGGCTATTACTCAAGCTTGATCCACTTTTATGTCTCTACATAAAGCTCAAGTGTTCATCCTATAGCCATGGATCTTAGTTTATTGGATTTGGGTTATTATATGTGCAATTTACTTTATTCAATAATAACTTTACTGAATTAATCTCGATAACGCCTTTATCGAATAAGTATATAATTCGTTTAACATTCACTATCTACGAGTTTTAGGACACTAATCCCAACACATATAACACATGCGGAAGCAATTGAAGATCGAAAGCACTTAGTTCATTCAATTTTACTCCTAAAGCATGCATGTTCTAGAAAAACAGAATAGAAAGAAATAGAGAACACCAACCTTTGTAGCTCACTAAAATGGAACTCCTTGTGGTGTTTTCCTTCTCCAACTTCTCTTGGACAACCTTTAGTGTCTTCTCTACTATTCTCCTTGCCTAGAATGACTTGTGGGAGTCCATAGTGATAAGGAAAGGGAAGGGAATGCTTGAAGGAACCAGCTCTTGAGAGATCTATGGAGGTGAGTGTATTTGAGAGTAAATTCCAGCAGCATAACAGTAGGTAATTCACTCACTTCAGCTTTGAATCTGATTCAAGCTCTTAAATAGACCTCTTCCATGCAAAGACAAGCTTCATGACACTAGACACATGGTGAAAATGCAACTCAAAGTGGATTCTAGGTGTTTAATTCACAACACATGCAACTAGTGCATGGTTGTGTTGTTTTCCACTATGCATCATCATGCAAGAGTGGGAATGCCACTAAATCCACTATGATTTGAATCTTAATTCTGAATTTTCAGCTTGCAATTAATTCCAATTTCAATTCAAAATTGAAATTGGTTTCTAGGCAATTAATTGGGACATTTCCAAGTAATTTTTACATGATTAATCCAATTAATCTTTATCACCTAGTGCCATGAATTATATATGATTCCTAATACATATATATGGTATTTAAAACACTTTTAAATACCTTATCTCTCATTTCCTAATTTAATTCATAATTAAAACATTGTGTCAAACACATTTTACGATAATGCCCTATTTCCCGTTTTTGAACGATTCAAAGATACCTATCATTATGATCTAAGCTTTAATCCGATATGAGCTAGTAGAGGGACCTAATGGACCTATAGATCATGGGCTCCAATGATTCGAGGCTAACCGACTAATCTCATTATCTAAGCTAGCCAACATTCGTTAACTACCGGGACACTCCACTATAGCCCGATAGTTGCACTCCCCTCACTATAGATATATTTCCGTCCACTTGATTTAACCATGTTCAGTAAGTCGTTCCTTCACAGGTTGTTCGTAGCTATAGCTAGGTCAAATAACCGTTTTACCCCTATTGTACTTCTTGTTCCTTAAGTTCCACTAATCCTCTAATGAACAATCGGTCTCTCTCGATCCAAAGAGAGGGTGGGGCCCCTTGTTCAAGTCTTGGAGTTAGTACTTAAGAGAACAACCTTTCTGCTATCCCTGAAATAGGTAGGAGTGAATTCCGTCTTGCAAAATTATGTCCCCAGCTATCTATTCGATCTCATCCCCAAAATGGTAGGCTTGTTGAGTCGGCGATGCTGGCCACTCTCACCCATGCAGATCAAAGGATAATCTCGTATAAACAGGAGTTCATAGTTAGCTCAGGATTAAAAACGAGTTACCTAGGTCATCTATGAGAAATAGTTAGTTTCTTCAGTAAACGGCGTTATAAAGAGAAAGTGACTTATTTCGTGGTCCTGTCTTATGCAAACTCATTGCATAGGACGCCCCCACTCGCATGTCTCCACATGAACGACTTAGGATCTCATCGTTTGTACTTAATACAAAGTGGGCCGCGTCCATAGTGTCACCAGGATAAGGCACCCAACCGTATCCTTATACTATAGACTATTTTGACTATAAACTTGAACTTGATCCTATGATATGTCCCTACATATAGTTCGAGTATTCATTTTATAGTCAAGGATCTTAGTTTATTGGATTTACGTTAATCATTCGCAATTTACATATTCAATAACATCTTTTACTGAATAACCTCAATAATGTCTTTATTGAAAATAGAATATGTTTAATGATTTATAAACTACGAGTTTATAGGACATTAAACCCAACAAACTCCCACTTGGACTAGAAACTCTAGTGGGGTACATGAAGTTAGGTGTGAGAGAAGTATAAAGACAATAAACTAGGGCATCATCCATACCCTTACATTTCTCCCACTTGCCCTAGTCTAACAAAGCTCGTAATCCTAGATTAACTAGGTGACCCTCAAAAACTTTAGCCGTGAGGGGTTTTGTAAACGGATCAGCCATGTTGTGCTCCGAAGCAATTTGCGTGACGATCACATCTCCTCGTTGCACGATCTCCCTGATGAGATGATATTTGTGCTCAATATGCTTTCCTCACTTGTGACTTCGAGGTTCCTTAGAGTTTGCAACTGCTCCACTGTTATCACAATAGAGGGTGATAGGCAGTTGCATATTTGGAACAATTTCCAACTTTGTTAGGAATTTTCTTAGCCATACTGCCTCTTTTGCTGCTTCACAGGCGGCTACGTACTCTGCTTCCATGGTAGAGTCAGCAATGCAACCTTTCTTAATACTCCTCCATACTATTGTTCCTCCATTTAGAGTAAACACAGATCCCGATGTTGATTTTCTTGAATCTATATCGGTCTGAAAATCTGAGTCAATGTATTCTGTGAGGATCAGATCCTTAGCTCCATACACGATTGTATAATCCCTAGTTCTCCTTAGATACTTAAGGATGTTTTTAACGGCAGTCCAATGCGCATGTCCAGGATTGAACTGATATCTGCTGACAATTCCTACAGCATAGCATATGTCGGGTCTGGTACACAGCATGGCATACATCAAACTACCAACTGCTGATGTGTAGGGAATACGTCTCATTTCCTCAACCTCTTGAGGTGTCTTAGGACTTTGTTCCTTTGACAGGTGAACCCCGTGCCTAAAAGGTAATAACCCTTTCTTGGAGTTCTGCATCGAATATCGTACCAACATTTTGTCGATATATGATGCTTGAGACAGTGCTAGCGTTTTGTTCTTTCTATTTCTAATGATTTGAATGCCCAGAACAAATTGAGTCTCACCCAAATCTTTCATTTGGAATTGAGTCGCTAGCCATTGTTTTACGTCAGTCAGGAATCCTACATTATTCCCAATAAGTAGGATATCATCTACGTATAGAACTAGAAAAAGCTACAGTGGTTTTGACGATTTTCTTGTAAACACAAGGTTCGTCAACATTCTGCTCAAAGCCATACGTTTTGATCGCAGTGTCAAAACGTATATTCCAGGATCTTGATGCTTGTTTCAATCCATAAATGGATCGTTTAAGTTTGCAAACCTTTTGCTCATCACCCTGGACTATGAATCCCTCTGGTTGAGCCATATAGATAGTCTCTTCAAGATTGCCGTTCAAAAAGGCTGTCTTGACATCCATTTGCCATATTTCATAATCATAAAATGAGGCAATGGATAAGAGTATTCTAATCAACTTAAGCATGGCAACAGGGGAAAAAGTTTCTTCAAAATCCACTCCTTCCCGCTGGGTAAAACCCTTTGCCACAAGTCGAGCCTTAAAGGTTTGAACCTTACCGGCTTGGTCTCGTTTTCTTTTGTAGATCCATTTGCAACCAATAGGGTTTACCCCATCTGGCTGCTCTACAAGTTCCCAGACCGAATTGAAGTACATCGACTCCATTTCGAGATCCATGGCTTTGATCCACTGGTCCTTATCAAAATCATTCATTGCCTGATTAAAGGTCAATGGATCCTCTATACCATCATCAGATATGATGGTTTGAGTTTCTGTTAAACCCATGTAACGGTCGGCTTGTATTATAACCCTCCCACTACGTCGAGGCTCTCTCACTATTTGAGATGGATGTGTTTGATCAACAACTTTTGATGGATCAGCTTGATCTACAACCTTTGTTGATTCTTTTGTAGTTTTTCTTGAAATCTCATCTAATACTAGTTTACTGCGAGGTCGATGATCTTTTATGTGATTTTCCTCAAGGAATGTAGCGTTTGTCGATACAATCACTTTATTATCTTGAGGATCGTAAAATAGACCACCTTTCGTTTCTTTAGGATATCCTACAAATAGGCACAGTTTTGAACGTCGTTCCAATTTCTTTGGGTTTTGCACCAACACGTGTGCCGGGCATCCCCAAATTCTGAAGTGACGTAAACTACCTTTACGCCCTTTCCATAGCTCATAAGGTGTTTCAGAAACACTTTTAGAGGGAACCATGTTCAAAATGTATATAGCAGTCTCAACTGCATATCCCCAGAACGAATCAGGCAACTGAGCATAGCTCATCATTGATCGAACCATGTCTAACAAGGTTCGGTTTCTCCTCTCTGAAACACCATTTTGTTGTGGTGTAGCAGGGGCTGAGAGTTGGGACATGATTCCATGTTCTATCAAATAGTCTTGGAATTGTAGGTCCATATATTCTCCACCTCGATCTGATCGTAGTGTTTTAATTGTTTTACCTAATTGGTTCTCAACCTCGGTCTTGTACTCTTTGAACTTTTCAAGGGCTTCAGACTTGTGATGCATTAGGTAAAGGTAGCCATACCTAGAATAATCATCAATGAAGCTGACGAAATATTCATACCCTCCTCGTGCTTTGACATTCATAGGACCACAGAGATCCGAATGCACGAGTTCTAAAGGTTCTTTGGCCCTATAACCTTTTTCCGAAAAAGGTCGTTTGGTCATTTTTCCCTCGAGGCAGGACTCACATGGTGGTAACGAGTCATCTTCTAACTGGTTTAGTAGTCCACTCTTTACCAATCTTTCAATCCTATTGCGATTTATGTGGCCTAATCTCAAGTGCCAAAGATAGGTATTAGGAGAAACTTTTCACCTTTTGTTTTGAGTTTCCGCTACTTTAAACATTTCTGTATTAAAAATAGCTTTAACTTGAATTGGCCTTAACAAGTATAAGTTGCTTTCAAATTTTGCAGAACATATATGCATACCTCTTTTGTTAACAAACACTTCATTAATATCAAAAGATACTTGGTATTCATGTTCAATCAAACAAGAGATAGAAATTAAGTTCCTTTTTATATCGGGAACGTACAAGACATTTTCAAGTAGTAAAAATCTATTTCCAAAAGACAACTTGAGAGTTCCAGAAGCTCTGGCTGAGACGACCTCTCCAGTTCCAACTCTGAGAGTTACTTCGCCATCTGCCAGCATATGCCAGGAACTAATTTCCTGTAAAGAAGAGCATACATGGTTAGTCGCTCCTGAATCTAATATCCAGGCAGAGCTATCTTGCTCAACTAAACATGTTTCGATAACGTGCAAATCAAATTTACCTTGTTTTTCTTTTTCAGCCTTCTTTTCCGCAAGGTACTTGGGACAATTGCGTTTCCAATGTCCGTCTACATTACAATGGAAACATTTTCCTTTATCTGCAGCTTTAGTTTTTGCCTTGCTTCCCATTGGAGCCTTTCCTTTCCCTTTTTCCTTCTTTTTCTTCATCTGAATACTTTTATTCTTTGAAGTGGAAGGTCCAGACTTGGTTCCCGAGGACGATCCCTTTTGGAACCTCTTGGTTGTGGCAACATTTGCTTCCCCTTCATGTCTCCTCTTGGTGAGACTTTGGTAGGTCTGGAGCTCGTTTAGCAAAGTAGTCAAGTTAAAGTCTATTTTGTTCATGACAGCGTTTGTCCTGAACTGAATGAAGCTCTTCGGAAGAGACTCCATTATGAAACTTACTTGACTACCCTCGTCAATGGTAGCACCGTTTACTTCAGCAATGTTAAACTGAACCATCATGTTCAAAACATGTTCCCTAACTGAAGCACCTTCCTTCATTCGGGAATTGTAAACATTCTTGAGAGCTTCGTGCCTGATTTGCGAGGACGGTCGTCCAAACATACCTTGCAACGAAGTCATGATCTCCCTTGCGGTGACCATCCTCTCGTGCTTTTTAGACAAGACATCCGAAATGCTTGCTAAAATATAGACTCTTGCTTTATCATTTGCTCGAGTCCATTTCTCATATGTTTCCCGAACAATTCGGTTTGTTGACGAGCCAGGGTTAGGTGGACACTCTTCGGTAAGGACAAATCTAAGATCCTCGATTACTAGTATTGTATTCAGATTAGACTTCCAAGTTCCATAATTATCTCCGTTAAGCTTATCCGAAGCGAGTAATTGTACTAGTGAGCTAGACATGCTGAAAAATTAAACAAAGCTATTAGTAATTTTCTTATTAACCATTTTTGACAAAATCCAATCAGGTTTTAGCAAAAGTAATAATGTACCTAGGATTATTATTTTGCAACGACACTTTAGTGAGTTAGAGCAATCGCTACCGAGGGGCAGTCAATTACTCCTTCACTAAACCAAGACGTTCTTGACTAAATACTAATCCCAGAATAACTCTTATTCCTATAGTTGTTTAGTTATCGTTACGTTTGGTCAGGAATTTACTAACACTTAGTAACCCTTGTAAGTGTGACCCGTCGTTATAAGATTACAGAGAACGGCCCCAACAATGCTACCGAATGGAAAAGCTAATGTTGGAAATGGTCCTAAGTAATCCTATCCATTTCTGGAGTTTGCGTTGTTCCGATCTCCATGTTACAACCCTCAGAATGGTTAGTAGCTCCAGGGCATACAAGCAGGCGCAACATGGAAATCTCACGGTGCAAACTAACGGAGGAGACCGTAGGATGTGTTGACACACTTCCTTCACTCACTTACTATAAATACTTTCTCCATTCACCTTGTTATTGATTTATGCAAACTCCTTCCGAATGGAGCAGTTGAGGTATAATCAACACGAGGCCAAGCATAAATCTCACCTTGTGAACAAAAAGGAGAACGTGAAAGGGAAATTGATTTGATATATCTCTCCCCTCCCACTAAGTATTTTAAATGGTTTTGGGTATACTTATACTTAGGCGAATTCCGGCTAATTGAATAACCCTAAGTCTAAGTTCATTTAATCTTACGATGTCTAGGTGATAACGATTAAAACCTCACATCACACACGTGCATGCTCATAAAACTGGGCTAACTTTAACTCAAGAACCGACTCGATGCCCAGGTAGGAGGTGTTCCGTAAACCGTCAACTTAAATACCTCTAGCCTTAGACAGCATCTCGTCGGGTGAGTTCTCTTGTAACCTATGTTTTACAAGCTTATCGACCTATTTGAATCTAATTGAAATCGATCGAGAGATTGGATCAAATTAACCCTAAGTGAGCATGCACCTTTTCTTTGTTATAGATTTTAGATTTCTAAGTGATTTATAACAATTATAAATCTAATCTATAACATGCTTTCCAATTTGATTATAACAGTTTATAAACAAACACTAAGGAAATTCCATGCTTCATGCTAAGTTAATTTTATCTTATAATTAATATAACTTTTATATCAATTAATCAATTTCAATTAACCATTCAAGCATGAATCTCCCTAAATCAATACAACACTTATATCAATAAAACATGAAATTTCCCTCATGCATTTGAATTATTAATAACACTTATTAAAATTAAAAATGCATGATCATGCTTTCCTATGGTGGGATTTTAAACTATATGGCATGCTCATAATGGACATACATTTAATCTAATTAAACCATACATTCTCAATGCATAAAAGAAATTAAATCAAAACTAAAATGGAATGGTTTGGCAATTTAAAACAAGCAATTTAACTAATTATTACAATAATAATCATTAAAAAATAGCTTGTAGCAATCCCGAGCGTCACGAACCGACCCGAACCAACCCTCCATGGAGTGAACCGGCCTTCAAATGTGTGCTAAGGGGTTGAACCGGCTGCAGGCAAACCGAACCGGACCCAAATCAGGCTGTTGAACCGAACCGGACTGAAAACTGTTGCTTCTGGGAAAAATTGTTCATCAGCGTCGGGACGCTACATGAAGAGCGTCCCGACGCTCTCGCGACAGCAGCCCACTGCTGCTGTTTTTCTACTGCGTCTTCTCCAGTTTTCTTCGATTTTACAGCCTATATGGACTCTAATGACTCTATAAAAATTACAGACTCTAGAACTCACATTAACGCTCTTACATTTCCGAGCAATTACAATTTCATGAAGATTTGAAAGCTCAAAAATTTGCCAAACAAGAACACTTCCATTTTAGCACACAGAAAATTCAATTTCAAAATGGTACCCACCATAGCAAAATTAAAACGAGTTAAGTGTTCTAATCATGCTCTGATACCAATTGAAGGTGTTCATATAACACATGCGGAAGCAATTGAAGATCGAAAGCACTTAGCTCATTCAATTTTACTCCTAAAGCATGCATGTTCTAGAAAAACAGAATAGAAAGAAATAGAGAACACCAACCTTTGTAGCTCACTAAAATGGAACTCCTTGTGGTGTTTTCCTTCTCCAACTTCTCTTGGACAACCTTTAGTTTCTTCTCTACTATTCTCCTTGCCTAGAATGACTTGTGGGAGTCCATAGTGATAAGGAAAGGGAAGGGAATGCTTGAAGGAACCAGCTCTTGAGAGATCTATGGAGGTGAGTGTATTTGAGAGTAAATTCCAGCAGCATAACAGTAGGTAATTCACTCACTTCAGCTTTGAATCTGATTCAAGCTCTTAAATAGACCTCTTCCATACAAAGACAAGCTTCATGACACTAGACACATGGTGAAAATGCAACTCAAAGTGGATTCTAGGTGTTTAATTCACAACACATGCAACTAGTGCATGGTTGTGTTGTTTTCCATTATGCATCATCATGCAAGAGTGGGAATGCCATTAAATCCACTATGATTTGAATCTTAATTCTGAATTTTCAGCTTGCAATTAATTCCAATTTCAATTCAAAATTGAAATTGGTTTCTAGGCAATTAATTGGGACATTTCCAAGTAATTTTTACATGATTAATCCAAGTAATCTTTATCACCTAGTGCCATGAATTATATATGATTCCTAATACATATATATGGTATTTAAAACACTTTTAAATACCTTATCTCTCATTTCCTAATTTAATTCATAATTAAAACATTGTGTCAAACACATTTTACGATAATGCCCTATTTCCCGTTTTTGAACGATTCAAAGATACCTATCATTATGATCTAAGCTTTAATCCGATATGAGCTAGTAGAGGGACCTAATGGACCTATAGATCATGGGCTCCAACGATTCGAGGCTAACCGACTAATCTCATTATCTAAGCTAGCCAACATTCGTTAACTACCGGGACACTCCACTATAGCCCGATAGTTGCACTCCCCTCACTATAGATATATTTCCGTCCACTTGATTTAACCATGTTCAGTAAGTCGTTCCTTCACAGGTTGTTCGTAGCTATAGCTAGGTCAAATAACCGTTTTACCCCTATTGTACTTCTTGTTCCTTAAGTTCCACTAATCCTCTAATGAACAATCGGTCTCTCTCGATCCAAAGAGAGGGTGGGGCCCCTTGTTCAAGTCTTGGAGTTAGTACTTAAGAGAACAACCTTTGGGCCGCGTCCATAGTGTCACCAGGATAAGGCACCCAACCGTATCCTTATACTATAGACTATTTTGACTATAAACTTGAACTTGATCCTACGATATGTCCCTACATATAGTTCGAGTATTCATTTTATAGTCAAGGATCTTAGTTTATTGGATTTACGTTAATCATTCGCAATTTACATATTCAATAACATCTTTTACTGAATAACCTCAATAACGTCTTTATTGAAAATAGAATATGTTTAATAATTTATAAACTACGAGTTTATAGGACATTAAACCCAACAAGTTCAAACTAAAAAATTAAACCTTCGCAATAATATGGCTACAAATGAATGTAATCAGTGTAACAAGTAGAAGATCTTCAGTTCAAACTCCACTAGAGTTTCAAATTGGAGTTCACACATGTCATGTCTGCAACATATTAGGAAATGATCGAGACAGGAAACTTTAGGGCCTGTTTGGTAGGCAATTTAGATACTGTTTTATGTTTTTGGATTCAGTGAATATGCGTTTGGCAGATATGTTTTTGAAAACTGTTTTCGGATTCTGTGATCCAAATGGTGAAAATTCTGAAAACAACTTTTTTATGTTTTCATTGTATCCAGATTTTGAATTTGAAATTTTTAAACGCATAATAGAATTAAAAAAAGATAAAAACTTTAATAAATATAGTATTTCATGTTATAAACTCAAATCATTTTTGTAAAATTAAAATTTGTATAATATAATGTATTATAAATTATATGATATTGTAAATTAATAATTATAAAAAAAAATATAGCATATAACATTTTTATAAATTAATTAATAATAATTTATATTCAACTTAGTGTTTAGTTGATAACTACATATAGTTCATGGTTTATAAATATATTATCAAACACATTTTGAACAATTTTTTAAATTGGTGTCCAATTTCTGAATCTGCTACCAAACACATATCTGAAAACATGAAATACAATTCAGTTTTTATTGAATCCCTTGTTTTCAAATTGCCTACCAAACGCACCCTTAGAAACTTAATTAATTCATTCAGTTGTATGATAAACTCAACATAATTGAATATTTCACTTCCAATAAATGAAGTGAAATACGAAAAGGATTCACAAAAGAATGAAGTGAAAATTGGCTTAGGTTACCGCTTCCTATGACGCTTGATCTTGAAATGCTTGTCCCTTAGAGATACATTCACAAAGTATCGGCTGAAACCACCATTCATGAACACAAATATTATAAGAAAACAGTCCATAAACACAAATATTATGAGACCCCAACCATACCATCAATATAATTAAATCAAAATACATAAAACCCCAAACCACTACGTACAACACTGTTTTGCCCATACCGTTGAACTTTGATCCGTGTAGTGAGGTGAAAACTCACCATGCTTTTTGGTAGGCATTTCATCCATGTTGAACTTTGATTGCAGGTTTAAATAGATTTCTCAACTTGGATGGATAACGTAAGCATAAACTCTTCAAAATTTCATCCTTTTAGCTGGGCCTTGATCAATAATGGGATCTGTTGGAAGCTATTGCAACTCTCCTTGCTGGTTTTCAGGGCCTTTTTCTGCTTCTGATGCGAGAGCAGGAACATAACCTTTTGGAAATGGTGGGCGTGGTGGGGCAGAAGGCAACTGCAATTTTTAACAAGAAAATTTGCCTCTTTACTAAGATTTCTAGCCACTGCATTAGATATATAAAAATATACACAAATATGATCATCCAAGTCTCAATATCAAAGACATAAATCATAAATATGCATGTAGTGTCAGTTGGCAGCTGCAATTTTTAACAAAAAAATTTGCCTCTTAACTAAGATCTTGTGTAACGACCCTACTTTTCATGCCTAGATCCTAAGGCCATTACTACATGCATTTCATTCTACTTTTAAGAACAGCGGAAAATTTCCATTTAAAGAAACTATACTTAGAAATTTGCGAAACATTTCAATCTGGGATCCCAGTTTAAAACAGAACAAACAAAACCTTTAGTAAATCAAACAAACTTAAAGCGGAATAAAACGTAAATCATTCAACACAAGTTCAAAGGGAAATTTCAAACGTAAAATGCGGAAGACTTAAACTAAAGGAGATCCATGGCTCAGCAGCTCTCCGTCACGCGTTCCGTACACCTTCACCTCTACCTGCAGTTGTGTGTAAGGGAAAAGAATGAGTATTTAAGGAAATACTCAGTAAGTAGCAATAAAATTTTTAACATCTTATTCGAGTTAAGGGCCTAAGGGTTAGGTCATCTCATTTCAGTTCATTTCATTTCATTTCATTTCAGTTCGGGTCTCATATTCAATTAGTACACCTTTAAATATATATAGGTTTGCCAACTCACTGATAGTGCGCAAGTGGGAGTTTTTGGGAGGTCTCTACTCCTACTGATGGTAGATGGCACCCAGTCAGTGAAGCTAAGTCTCATCCCTCAAGGCACTAATAGGCGCGTAGCGCTCTAAACTACCATTTCACTGGTGGGGCGTTCATGGGTTTAAGTCAGGAATTTACTTCCACAGTTAGTAAATGGCACCTAAACTGCGAAGCCAAGTCCCGCCCATTAAGCCCCTCATTTCAGTCTATTACATCTCAGTCCTAGGTGTTTAATTGACACGACCCTTGTCTAAGGCACTAGCCTATTCCCTTCTCTTTCCTAATCCTTTCCCTCAAGGTAAATATGATTCCTAAGCCATCTTGAGGCTACCGAAAATTCGGCAGCATAACGACGTACGTAGAGGGAACCCAAATTTTTTTCTATACACCTGGAAACAGTAAATTGCACTTCTATAGCCACAACGGGACAGATGTCGCATCCAACTTCAATCCAAACCCAACAGACATTTAACCCATTCCCCAACATCACAAATAAATCCAGAGAAACACATTGCCATCCAAGCCAAACATGCTTTAAAACAAACCAAGAGATGCTAGGTTAACTTTAAGATCCTCGTGCTATCAACATGACTTATAATGAAGCTTATCATGATTCCACAATCAAAACTCAAGGCGCAAATCTTATACATGCTAACATGTTAACTTTTCAAAGAAAATTAAGCCAAAGCATATAACTAAATCCAACGACTACGTATACATTAATCCCAAGCATTTCAGTTCATGGCTAACCAAATAGGGTATGAAAATCACGGCCCCAACACAAACAAGAACACTTAGCCCAAACTCCAATTATTCCATAATCCACGCTTCTCATTTAATGCCCAAATAATGACAATCTCAACATGCTCAATCATGCTTCAAAAGTTAACCCAACACACTTTACTTAAGCTTAAGGACCAACTTAGTTAAAACAAATGGCACTTCAATCCAACTATCCACTTTAAATTCCCAATTAACAAACAAGGGTCAATTAGTCTAAGACATAAAATTTGAATCCAACTAGCTACTTACCTTAGTGAAGGAGATACTTGATTAACCTCCAAGAAATTCCTTAACTCCAAGGTTCTTAAGCAAGCTACAACAAGGAAATGAACTCTTAATTAACTATGGACTCTAACCAAGCATTCAACTAAGAACCCATTACATTTGGGGTAAAATTAACAACCAAAGCTTACCCCAAACAGAACCACAGCTTGCTGTCCAGCAGTCCCAAATCGCACAAATTTGATAATTCGGCCTCCAAACACCACGGGCACCTTGAAATCGGAAGCTAAACTCAATGGGCATCCATGATTAAACATTAAATAAACCCAAAACACCTTAAATCTCACTTACCCACTGCCGAAATTGCTCAAACACGCTGAAACTTGAAGACCCACTGCTTGAATCGCCGGAATTGAATGGGTACGCTTGCTGAACGGGTGAAAAAGTGAATGGGTAATCGTTTAAATGCAAGAACTAACCCACAAAAGCCTCAAATCAACTTACCCAATGCGGGAACTCACCTAAAACAGCCGAAAACACGGAAAAATGGTCCCTCCTCGCTGCTGTCCGCGCCTACAGTGGCGACGGCGACTCGCAGATCGACAGCAGCTCGTGAGTGGGTTGCAGGCGGCGGCGCGTCGGACCTGCTACACAGAGAGAGAGAGTGGCTGAGAGAGAGATAGAGAGATCGAGGGAGAAAGAGACGAGAGAAACAAAATCGAGAGAGAGAGAGAGGGACGGAAAACGTTACCGGCGGCGGCGACTTGCGACGGACGGAGGCGTGCGGCGGCGGCGGCGACGGTTGGCGTGCGGCGGAGGGAGACAGAACCGAGAGGGAGCGAGAGAGAGAAAATCGAGAGAGGGAGGGAAAGCTGCGAGGGAGAGAGGGAAAACGTGAGAGGGAGAGAAGAAATTCAGATTTTCTTTTTTTTTTTTTTTTTTTTTTTAAGCTGGTCAAATTGACCGAAAATGTGGGGGGAAACTTCCCCCCCACTCACCCACTTTGACCGCCTAAAAAAAAACCATTTCCCCCTTTTTTTTTTTTTTTTTTTTTTTTTTTACACTGGTTGTTACATCATACTAACCTTAAAAGAACTTTCGTCCTCGAAAGTTGCTAGTACTGGAACAGCTCTGGGTACTTGGCCATCATTTCGTCTTCTCTCTCCCACGTTGCCTCTTCAGACAAATGGTTTTGCCAAAGGACCTTTACGAGTGCTATCTCGCGATTACGAAGGACCTTCACCTCTCTATCAAGAATTAGAATAGGCCTCTCCTCATAAGTCAAGTTCTCGCTAAGTTGCAAGGGTTCAAAGTCCACTCTGTGGGTTGGATTCGTCAAATACTTCCGCAGCATGGAGACATGGAAAACGTTGTGTACTGCCGAAAGGGAAGGCGGCAACGCTAGACGATAAGCTACCGGACCAATTCGTTCTAGAACTTCAAACGGACCAATGAAACGTGGACTGAGCTTACCTTTCCTTCCAAACCTCAAAACTCCTTTCATTGGAGCTACCTTCAAGAAAACATGATCACCCACGTCAAACTCTAAATCCCTTCTCCTTGTATCTGCATAGCTCTTCTGTCGGCTCTGAGCCGTTAACATCCTCGATCTGATTGTGCGAATAGCCTCACTGGAGGCTTGAATCAATTCAGGTCCCAACAACTGACGTTCACCGACCTCATCCCAATAAACAGGGGACCTGCATCTCTTCCCATAGAGGGCCTCAAACGGTGACATACCGATGGTTGCTTGATAGCTATTGTTATACGCAAACTCCATTAAGTGCAGGTGTGCATCCCAACTACCTGAGAAATCCAAGACACATGCTCGCAACATATCCTCTAGAGTTTGGTTCAATCGCTCAGTTTGACCATCTGTCTGAGGGTGAAAAGCTGTACTGAAACGTAACTGAGTACCCAAGGCCCTTTGCAAACTCCTCCAAAAGTTAGATGTGAACCGAGGGTCTCTATCTGACACGATTGATACCGGCACCCCATGAAGCTTGACTATCTCCGTCATGTATAACTGTGCCCACTTTTCAACAGTGTAAGTAGGCTTTCCAGGGAGAAAGTGCGCTGACTTGGTGAGTCTGTCGATAATGACCCAAATCACGGTGTAACCCTTGACCGTTCTAGGCAATCCTGTGATGAAGTCCATAGATATATGCTCCCACTTCCATTCTGGGACACCCAACGGCTGTAACAATCCTGCTGGTTTCTGTCTCGGGGCCTTCACTTGTTGGCAAACAAGGCATTTACTGACAAAATCCGCTACCTCTCTTTTCATGCCCTGCCACCAGTAATACTGTTTCAAATCATGGTACATCTTTGTACTTCCTGGATGGATTGAAAAAGGTGAACTATGCGCCTCTGCTAATAATTCTTGTTTGAGTTCGGCATTCCCAGGTACGCATAAGCGACCCTGGTAACACAAGCCGAGGTCTGAAGATAAGGCAAACTCGTTCACCTCTCCTGCCTCCACTTGACTGCGTTTAACAGCAAGGTCAGGGTCATTTGGTTGTTCATCTATGATCCTCTGTCTCAAGCTCGACTTAACTGTCAACTGAGCTAGGCGTGCTGTAACTTCGCCCACTGCAATCATAATCTCTGCACGTTCCAAGTCATCCAATATACGAGCCTGAGTAGTAATTAAAGCGGACGCATGAGCAGTCTTCCTACTGAGGGCATCTGCAACCACATTTGCCTTGCCCGGGTGGTACTGGATGTCACAATCATAATCTTTCACTAACTCTAACCATCTTCTTTGCCTCATATTCAGTTCTTTCTGGGTGAAGAGGTATTTCAGACTTTTGTGGTCCGTGAAGATTTGGATTTTCTCTCCGTATAAATAATGCCTCCAAATCTTCAAGGCAAAGACCACTGCTGCCAATTCCAAGTCATGGGTCGGGTAGTTCTTCTCATAATCTTTCAACTGACGAGATGCATAAGCAATGACCTTACCATGCTGCATTAACACACAACCCAATCCCTTCTTTGAAGCATCGCTGTAAATAACAAATTCTCCTGAGCCATCAGGTACTGTAAGTACCGGTGCTGAAACTAGTCTCTGCTTAAGCTCTTGGAAGCTTGCCTCACAAGCTTCATTCCACACGAATGGAGTACCCTTTCGAGTCAACTGAGTTAGAGGTGCGGCTATACTGGAAAAACCTTGCACAAAACGACGATAATAGCCTGCTAACCCCAAGAAACTCCGAATCTCGCTGACTGAAGTAGGTCGAGACCAATTGGTCACTGCCTCTATTTTGGATGGATCTACTGTGACACCCTCCTTTGACACCACGTGCCCTAAGAAGGAAACTCGTTGTAACCAGAACTCACATTTAGAGAATTTGGCATACAACTTGTTCGTTCTTAAGGTAGTTAGAACTCTCCTGAGATGATCCTCATGTTCCTCTTCTGTCTTGGAGTAGATAAGGATGTCGTCGATAAAAACAATCACAAATGAATCCAGGAATTCCTTAAATACCCTGTTCATCAAATCCATGAAAACTGCGGGAGCATTAGTAAGCCCAAAGGACATCACAGTAAATTCGTAATGCCCATACCTGGTTCGGAAAGCTGTCTTGGGTATATCGTCCTCTCTAATCCTCAGCTGATGATAACCTGACCGTAGATCTATTTTAGAAAACACTGCTGCACCTTGAAGCTGATCAAAAAGATCATCAATCCTGGGCAGAGGATATCTGTTCTTTATTGTTACCTTGTTCAGCTCCCGGTAGTCGATGCACAAACGCATTGTCCCATCCTTCTTTTTCACAAACAAAACCGGAGCACCCCACGGCGAGACGCTGGGGCGTATATAACCTTTGTCCAACAGCTCCTGTATTTGCACCTTAAGCTCTTTCAATTCCGCTGGAGCCATCCTATATGGAGCTTTAGAAATCGGATTAGTCCCTGGCTCAAGCTCAATGCAGAAGTCAACCTCTCGTGCTGGTGGTAGTCCTGTCAGATCTTCAGGGAATACATCTGTGAATTCCCTCACTACCGGAATTGAGGTCATTGATGCCTCGATTTTCCTGGTGTCAACCACGCTAGCCAACAAGCCCCAAGCTCCTTTGCTAATCAATTTCCTCGCCTTCATCGCAGAGACCACTTTAGGAGCACCTTTGATCATCGATCCCTTAAACTTGAAGCTTGCCTCTGACGGAGGGTTAAAGATCACCTCCTTACGATGACAGTCTATGTTGGCATAATTAGAAGCCAACCATTCCATTCCCAAGATAACGTCAAAATCACTCATATCCAGGGCGATCAATGTCACATCCATCGATCGATCAGACACTAACATTTGGCAGGCTTTCACCGCTTCACTAGCTAGCAGTGTTACCCCTGCAGGGGTTGAGACTGACAAAACATAGCCTAGCGGCTCTAGTTCTAGGTTGGCTTGACTTACAAATGATGCAGAAATAAAAGAATGCGTTGAACCCGAATCAAACAACACAAAAGCATAGTGGCCGAGGATAGGGATGGTACCTGTCACTACTGCGTTAAGGTCCTCGGCCTCTTGTCGGGTGGTGGCAAATATCTTGCCCTGATGTTGTGCTGGTCTCGCCCCAGATGCCTGATTTGAACTGGACGGCTGGTCGGCATAATTAGCTTTCTTCTGATTACAATTCGGAGCAATATGCCCTTCCCGACCACACTTGAAACAAACACGGGTCCCTGCCAAACAACGACCCCAGTGGTACTTCCTACAGGTCTGACATAATGGCCTATCCTGATTAGGCCTTGACTGATTCTGTGCTCTCTGTCGACGGTCCTGGGGCGGACCTCGTCTAGGGTAACGGTGACCCCTCTGTGTGTTCGAGCTCATCTGATCGTACCTTCGCTTATGACCTGAAGAAGGTTCTGAAGAGACAGCTGACGGTCGTCGATCAATTAGCTGTGCCACCCTAACTGCCGTGGCATAGTCTTGGGGTTCATGGGCTGCCACACTGCCCTGAATCTCTTCCTTTAAGCCTGTGATGAAACGTTCCACCTTATCAGCCTCTACAGCTACCAGGGCAGGGGCAAACCGAGACAGTCTGGCAAACTCTGTCTCGTACTCCTCTACGGTTCGGTTTCCCTGCGTAAGAGCCACAAACTCTGATTGCTTCTTGAATCGGGAGGCGGCAGGGTAATACTTCCTGAAAAACTCCCCCCTGAACTGAGTCCATGTGACAGGTCCGTTGCTGACGTCTAAGGTCCTTTCAATCGATTGCCACCAAATCAGGGCGTTATCTCGTAACAAAAACACGGCACAATACACTTTCTGGTCCTCGGGGCAGTTCATGTGACGGAAAACCGTCTCGATGGAGGACAGCCACAACTCTGCTACCGTGGGGTCCCTTGAGGCTCCATCGAACGGACAGGGGTCCCACTTCCTGAAATCTCTTAGGCACCTAGCCTCCCGTGATAAGGCGGCTTCGTTATTCTGAGGCGCTTGGGCCTGTCGCCCTGCAAGCACGCCCGCAACTGCGGCCTGAACTGCGGTCTGAACTATTGCCTGAATGTCCACCGGGACAGGTCCTACCGCAGGCCCCGGCTGTTCCACTTGTGGGTTTTCTGGTAGGTTTCCTTCCTGCTCTACTGGTGGCACGACTTGCTCAGGGGCTGTACGACCCCTACCACGACCTCTTCCTCGACCTCTTCCACGTCCTTGTGCTCGGGGAGGCATGATCTATTTCACAAAAATTTTATCATCTTACTAACAGGCTTGAATCCTTTAAACAATTCTCAGGCACTAAACCTCATGCATATCTTTCCCACAACATGAATCTTTTCCGAACATATATAACATATAATATTTACAGGCTACAAGGTAATCAAACGTGTACCTGGCGTGACCGGATGCTTGCTGATAAGCCATGGACATACCTAAGGTTTACGATGTAAACCAGTCTACAGAACCTATAACCTAGAGCTCTGATACCAACTGTAACGACCCTACTTTTCATGCCTAGATCCTAAGGCCATTACTACATGCATTTCATTCTACTTTTAAGAACAGCGGAAAATTTCCATTTAAAGAAACTATACTTAGAAATTTGCGAAACATTTCAATCTGGGATCCCAGTTTAAAACAGAACAAACAAAACCTTTAGTAAATCAAACAAACTTAAAGCGGAATAAAACGTAAATCATTCAACACAAGTTCAAAGGGAAATTTCAAACGTAAAATGCGGAAGACTTAAACTAAAGGAGATCCATGGCTCAGCAGCTCTCCGTCACGCGTTCCGTACACCTTCACCTCTACCTGCAGTTGTGTGTAAGGGAAAAGAATGAGTATTTAAGGAAATACTCAGTAAGTAGCAATAAAATTTTTAACATCTTATTCGAGTTAAGGGCCTAAGGGTTAGGTCATCTCATTTCAGTTCATTTCATTTCATTTCATTTCAGTTCGGGTCTCATATTCAATTAGTACACCTTTAAATATATATAGGTTTGCCAACTCACTGATAGTGCGCAAGTGGGAGTTTTTGGGAGGTCTCTACTCCTACTGATGGTAGATGGCACCCAGTCAGTGAAGCTAAGTCTCATCCCTCAAGGCACTAATAGGCGCGTAGCGCTCTAAACTACCATTTCACTGGTGGGGCGTTCATGGGTTTAAGTCAGGAATTTACTTCCACAGTTAGTAAATGGCACCTAAACTGCGAAGCCAAGTCCCGCCCATTAAGCCCCTCATTTCAGTCTATTACATCTCAGTCCTAGGTGTTTAATTGACACGACCCTTGTCTAAGGCACTAGCCTATTCCCTTCTCTTTCCTAATCCTTTCCCTCAAGGTAAATATGATTCCTAAGCCATCTTGAGGCTACCGAAAATTCGGCAGCATAACGACGTACGTAGAGGGAACCCAAATTTTTTTCTATACACCTGGAAACAGTAAATTGCACTTCTATAGCCACAACGGGACAGATGTCGCATCCAACTTCAATCCAAACCCAACAGACATTTAACCCATTCCCCAACATCACAAATAAATCCAGAGAAACACATTGCCATCCAAGCCAAACATGCTTTAAAACAAACCAAGAGATGCTAGGTTAACTTTAAGATCCTCGTGCTATCAACATGACTTATAATGAAGCTTATCATGATTCCACAATCAAAACTCAAGGCGCAAATCTTATACATGCTAACATGTTAACTTTTCAAAGAAAATTAAGCCAAAGCATATAACTAAATCCAACGACTACGTATACATTAATCCCAAGCATTTCAGTTCATGGCTAACCAAATAGGGTATGAAAATCACGGCCCCAACACAAACAAGAACACTTAGCCCAAACTCCAATTATTCCATAATCCACGCTTCTCATTTAATGCCCAAATAATGACAATCTCAACATGCTCAATCATGCTTCAAAAGTTAACCCAACACACTTTACTTAAGCTTAAGGACCAACTTAGTTAAAACAAATGGCACTTCAATCCAACTATCCACTTTAAATTCCCAATTAACAAACAAGGGTCAATTAGTCTAAGACATAAAATTTGAATCCAACTAGCTACTTACCTTAGTGAAGGAGATACTTGATTAACCTCCAAGAAATTCCTTAACTCCAAGGTTCTTAAGCAAGCTACAACAAGGAAATGAACTCTTAATTAACTATGGACTCTAACCAAGCATTCAACTAAGAACCCATTACATTTGGGGTAAAATTAACAACCAAAGCTTACCCCAAACAGAACCACAGCTTGCTGTCCAGCAGTCCCAAATCGCACAAATTTGATAATTCGGCCTCCAAACACCACGGGCACCTTGAAATCGGAAGCTAAACTCAATGGGCATCCATGATTAAACATTAAATAAACCCAAAACACCTTAAATCTCACTTACCCACTGCCGAAATTGCTCAAACACGCTGAAACTTGAAGACCCACTGCTTGAATCGCCGGAATTGAATGGGTACGCTTGCTGAACGGGTGAAAAAGTGAATGGGTAATCGTTTAAATGCAAGAACTAACCCACAAAAGCCTCAAATCAACTTACCCAATGCGGGAACTCACCTAAAACAGCCGAAAACACGGAAAAATGGTCCCTCCTCGCTGCTGTCCGCGCCTACAGTGGCGACGGCGACTCGCAGATCGACAGCAGCTCGTGAGTGGGTTGCAGGCGGCGGCGCGTCGGACCTGCTACACAGAGAGAGAGAGTGGCTGAGAGAGAGATGGAGAGATCGAGGGAGAAAGAGACGAGAGAAACAAAATCGAGAGAGAGAGAGAGGGACGGAAAACGTTACCGGCGGCGGCGACTTGCGACGGACGGAGGCGTGCGGCGGCGGCGGCGACGGTTGGCGTGCGGCGGAGGGAGACAGAACCGAGAGGGAGCGAGAGAGAGAAAATCGAGAGAGGGAGGGAAAGCTGCGAGGGAGAGAGGGAAAACGTGAGAGGGAGAGAAGAAATTCAGATTTTCTTTTTTTTTTTTTTTTTTTTTTTTTAAGCTGGTCAAATTGACCGAAAATGTGGGGGGAAACTTCCCCCCCACTCACCCACTTTGACCGCCTAAAAAAAAACCATTTCCCCCTTTTTTTTTTTTTTTTTTTTTTTTTTTACACTGGTTGTTACATCTTGAGTCAATGCATTAGAGCCTTGAGATATAGAAATATACACGAATATAATCAGCTAAGTCTTGATATCAAAAACATAAATCATAAATATGCATGTAGTGAAGGTGTTAATATAACACATGTAGAAGCAATTTAGGATCTTAGGCATTTAATTTCATCAATTTGAATCAAGAAGACATGTTCATATTTCAAAAAACAGAGTTTAGAAGCACCTACCTCTTGTAGCTCCCAATTAATGCAATGGTTCTTGGACGAGCACTTGGATCTTCTCTACTATCCTCAGGCCTTGGAACGGATTGTGGGATCCTTAATTGATAGGAATTATAGTAAAAGGCTTATGGGTTCAAGTGTTTTTTAGAGTTTGAACTATGGAAGTTCTAGAGAGAATTTGGCAACATTTTAGGTTGGAAAATCACATGATTCTCCATCAGCTCTTCCTCCATTTATAGAGCAATATCATGCATTCCAAATATAATGCACAAGAATCAGCCAGCAAAATGGGATTAATTTGAGTCATTAGAGAGGTGTAACAAGAAGGATATACCATGGTGATTAGTCATTAAGCACCACCTCCTAAAATTAATAGGTTAGGGATATATATAATTAATTAATAATAATTTATTACTCTTCCCAATTGTAATAGGATTGGGATCTATTTAATTAATTAAGTAAATCAACAATAAATTAAATAAAATTTAATTATTTCATTTAAATCATATTTAAATGAACATCTCCTAAGTCCTCATAACCTGTAGTTTTAACATGAATCCAATTCATATTAAAATTAATATTTGAAATCGTTCAAATATTTAATTAATTTTAAATCATATCCAAAATTAAATGTATGGTATACATTATATTATTTTCCTTATTAAATTTGAACACTTCAATTCACAATCACGACTTAATTTCCTCAATTACCTTTTACGAGCTACCAGTGGGACCTAATGGACCAACAGATCAGAAGCTCCAACGATATGAGATTAATTGGCTAAACTCATTAACCAAATTAATCAATATTCGTTAATTGTAGGTACACTCCACCAAAGACCCACAGCTGCACTCTTCTCACTGCAAAATATTTCTGTGTCCACGGATATAGACAAATAAAAGCAAGTTAGTCCTTCACAAGTGTTCGTAACACTAGTTGGGCCAAATTACCGTTTTACCCCGTGGTTACCTCTATATCCTTAAGTATCAGTGCTGCTCTAATGAACAACCTGTTTATAGTCCAACCAATAAACAGAAACCTATCTCATGCCGGTGAGAGGGTAGGGTCCTTTGTTCAATACCTGAAGACACCACTTAAGGGAACACTCATCTACTTACCCTAGAGTCGGGAAGGAGTGAATTCCATCTTGTGTGATTATGTTCCCATCCACCCACTCGACCTTGTCCCCAAAATGGTAGGCTTATTGAGTCGGCGATTTGGCGACTCTCACCCGTACAAATCAAAGGATAATCCCTCGCGAATAGAATTGCAATTTTGTTTAAATGGTTTCAATTAATTGGTCACTAGTTGAATGATTTAAGTGTTGAATCTTGCTCGTGAGAATAGATTTAGCTTAAACTTTACTAATTGCATGACTAAAGTAGAATTCTAAGATTGGGAGATTTAGAATAACTTCAGAAGTTGTTAAAATAACTAAACTCAAAGCCTTGCATGTTAATGAACTTAGTTAGGGATATCAAGTTTATTGTATGCATGAGAATCAATTATGCTCGGGAGAGATAGTTGTGATTTATGGTTCTTAGACTTATAAATTAATTGCACGTTAAAAATTCATTCCCTTTAATTAATCTTAATCTAAATTGATGAAGTCAATTCCCTAAGAATTCTTCCAATTGAATTTTCATCCTTTAATTTGCGTTACCTTTTGATCTTAGTTTTCATCCTAGTGTGATCTCTAAATAAAATTAGGCAAAAGTATTCATGGTAATTAGTTTAACTAGAAAACCAATCTAGAGAACAACATTCAATTTTCATTTCACTATTGAAGGAGTGTAAATCACTCGAGCGAAAGAAATTACGGATCTTAGGCGTTTAATTTCATTAAATTCCTCATACAAAGCATGTACATATTCAACCTGAAAATAGACCAACGAAAAACATACCTTTGTAGATCGATTCCAAGCATTTCACTGGTTGTTTCTTCACACGAACTTGTCGTGGACCACCACCGAGATCTTCCCCGCTATTCTTCGGCCTTAGAACGGGTTTGTGGAAACCGGTAAGTGATGAATTTTAAGCAAGAAAATCGTGGGTTTAAGAGCTTTTTCCATTCTGTTTTGAGAGAGAAATTTTGAAACTTCATTCATGCAAATTGTCAGCCACACCACCTCTTTATGCAAGAAATCTATATATACATGAACACAAAATCTTGTGGGAGAAGATTAGTCATTAGACTATGTGTCCAACACACAAAATTTGTATGAGATTTGGCTTAAAATTAACATGTAATTTAACTTTAACATGAAATTCAAATTTAAAGTTAAATTCATAATTAATTTTAATAATTAACTAATTAATTAAAGAAATGTAATTAATTATTTTTATTTAATTTAATATCAAATATTAAATTGAACCAATCCTGATCTCTCTCAAATAACTCGGTTTAATTGAATATGAATCCCTATTCACATATATAAACTGAAATATGTATATGTACATATTTGCAATATTTATATCATATTTAAATAATTCGAACTCTCCTTACAATTTAATTCATAATTAAATTATAATGTGTTAAGTATATCTCATATAATTAACGTGTACTCCTTAAATCGAATTTGACCGATTCAAATTCTTTCGTCACTTTTGTTCTAAGGTAGATTTTGTATGAGCTAGCAAAGGGACCTAATGGACCTACAAATCATGGGCTCCAATGATCCGAGATTAACTGACTAAACTCATTAACCTAGTTAATCAACATTCATTAACTAACGGGACACTCCACTATAGCCCGTAGTTGCACTCCCCTCACTGTAGATATATTTTTGTCCACTCGATATAATAATAATCAGTAAGTCGACCCTTCACAGGTTGTTCGTAACTGCAGCGGGTCAAAAGTCCGCTTTACCCTTGAAGTTACATCTTGTTCCTTAAGTTCCACTAATCCTCTAATGAACAATTTGTTTATGGTCCAACCATTAAACAGAAGTTCCTCTCGGGCCAGGAGAGGACGGCACACCTTTGTTCAAGACCCGGAGTCAACACTTAAGGGAACAACCTCTTATATCCTTATAGGCAGGTAGGAGTGAATTCCATCTTGCAAGATTATGTCCCCAGCTATCTACCCGATCTTATCCCAAAAATGGTAGGCTTATTGAGTCGGCGATGATGAGTTAATCTCACCCATGCAAATCAAAGGATAATCCCGAATAAACAGGAGTTCATAGTTAGCTCAGGATTAAGATCGAGTTACCTAGGTCATCGAATGAAATAGTCAGTTTCACAGTAAACGACGATATAAAGTGAAAGTGACTTGTTTTGTTGTTCGGTCTTATGCAAACTCATTGCATAGGACGCCCTCACTCGCATGTCATGACATGAATGATTCAGGATCACATTGTTTGTATTAAATACAAAGTGGGTCGCGTCACATAGTGTCCCCAGGATAAGGTACCCAGCCTTATCCCTATACTATAGACCGTTTTGGCTATTACTCGAACTTGATTCGCTTTTATGTCACATAAAGTTCAAGCGTTCATTTTATAGTCATGGGATCTAGTTTATTGGATTTGAGTTAATTAATGTAGAATTAAACAACCATCCAATAACAACTTATTGAATAACCTCAATAACGCTTTATTGATTATAATTAACTTTGTTACATTTACTATCCACGAGTTAAAGGACATAAAACCCATCAACTATATTATTACTTGACCCGTACACTTGCGGTTAGCAATTTGCATATCAAGTTTTTGGCGTCGTTGTCGGGGATTGACATATTTAGTTAGATTAACATTGTGGAAAAATTGTTTGGTCTTAATTTAGGGTGTATTTTTATTTTTTTAGGTAGTTGAAACTTTTTTCCTTATTTGCCTTCTTTCCATATTTTTTTTTTTCCTTTATTGTTGTTTTCCATATTTGTAATTTCCTTATTTATTTTAGTGTTTTCCTTATTTGTTTTGATTTTTACCTTTTTTGTTGTTTTCTTTATTTGTCATAGATTTTTTTTGTTTTTAGTTAGTTTTGTTTCCTTGTTTGATATTTTCCTTAATTGTCTTTTCCTTATTTGATTTTGCATTCCTTATTTATTAGTGTTTCATTTCTTAGTTTATCTTTTCCTTTTTGTTTTAGTTGTTTCCTTTTCTAGTTTCTTTCCTTATTTGTTTTTCTCTCCATTTTTGTTATTTCCTTTTTAGGTTAGTTTAGGTTGTGCATGCGAAAAGATAGGGAGTTGGCCTTAGTTCCCTTTGATCCCGAGATTGAGAGAACTTATAATAGACTTCGAAAGGAGAAAATCCAAATCCACCTGAGGAGCGAGCCTAAGCCCATTAGAGACTACTTCCAGCCCATGTTTCAGGGGCAACAGTCGGGAATAGTCTATGCCCCGATCAATGCCAACAACTTTGAGCTGAAGACCGGTCTCATTCAAATGGCTTGTGATTGTGCATACAGAGGATTGCCCACCAAGGATCCAAATTCTCATCTAAAATCCTTTTTAGACATTTGTGGGACGGTAAAAATAAATGGAGTGACTGAGGATGCCATTCGATTACGTCGTTTCCCTTTCTCTTTGCAGGATAAAGCACAAGATTGGTTGCAGTCTATTCCACCTGGGAGCATCACCACTTGAGATGCTTTGGTCCAGGCTTTCTTGAAGAAATTCTTTCCCCCTGCTAAGATGGTCAAGCTGAGGACCAAAATTGGGACATTTCAGCAGCAGTTCGATGAGCAGCTATTTGAGGCATGGGAGCACTACAAGGATCTGTTGAGGAAGTGCCCTCAGCATGGATACCCTGACTGGTTGTAGATCCAACTCTTTTATAATGGTTTAAATCCCAATACTAAGACTATAGTTGATGCAGCTGCAGGTGGGACTCTGTTGTCCAAGACCGTGGAGAATGCACAAACTTTACTGGAAGATATTGTAACGACAACATTAACGGTAAATTCTTATTTCTCTAATTTGAGTTTAATTTCTTGGAATTGATGGAAAATAGGATTTATTGTAATGGTTTTTGTCGTTATTCCTTAAAGTAATAGGATGAAAGGGGCATTTTTGTGAATAACTTTAAGTTGGAGTTAACCCTAAGCCATCCTCTTTTTATTCTAACTGCACACAGCCCAAGGAAGCAAATTTTCAGCCTTCATCTTCTTCTCCTTCACGTGTGCAGCCACCAACCCCCTTTTCCATCGATTTCTTCTTCTTTTTTTTTGTATTTCCAGCAGCCTAAGCCTTGCCCTTTCGTGGTCTTCTTCTTCTTCAGCTGTGGGATCCTCACCGTCGGCCACCTTCCCCGTCGACGACGCTCATCTTCGGCAGCAAGCGGTGGCGAGTTTGGTCCCAACAAGTCGTGGTCTCGGTTTTCTTTCAGCCAGTAGGAATTAGGTGCGTTTTTTTGTTCCTTTTCTCCGGTAGCTTGTTGATAGCGCGCATAGCGAGCTATGTTTCCCGATATATTATAGTTAGTCCTTGAGTAATTTTGGCCATTTTAATGCACTTTAATGTTTATTTTGTAGGAAATGAATTCTTCTACGAAATGTTGAATTAGGAAGTTGATTGAGTGCTCGGGGGACCAAAGAAAGAGCAAAAGAAACAAAAAGAATCAAAGTTGGAGGCTTAAGTTTGAGACAAACTCGAGAGCTAGCGTTTCGACGCTGCTTTCTAGGCGTCTCGACGCTAGTTTTCCTTTTCTGTTTTTGGCGGTGGCAGGGACAGCGTCGCGACGCTACAGACAATTTTCCTATATATACAATCTTTTGTGCTATGGATTAGGTGAAGAAGCGATTAACACTCGAGCAGAAGCGTTTGCGGATCTTAGGCACGGATTTTCATTAATTTCGTTGATTAAAAGCATGCTTAAATAAGAACGAAAACAGAGCATTAGAAAACTTAACTTTGAAGCAAGAATTCGTGAGCTCTCTTGGATGATTCTCTGCACGATCACTTCATGGACGACCACCGAGATCTTCTCCGCTATTCTCCGGCCTTAGAACAGGCTTGTGGAAACTCGAGCATGATGAATTTGAGAGGAAGAAAAATGAGAGAGAAAATGGGTTTCTTTGCCATTCTTGTTCACGATTTTGAGCGAGAGAGAGATACTTTCACCAATTTTGCATGTTTCTTCAGCAAAGAAGACAGCCCATCACCACCTTTTAATTGATGAACTAAGCTTTATATATGAAGCTCAAAATATGGCCAGCAAATCCAATTTGCAAGATTGGTGTCATATCCTCATATTTTACCTCTTGATTAAAATTAATTGAAAATGAAATTGAATTCTTAATTATATCATTTAAATTAATTCAAATAATTTAATAATTTCCATTTTCAATTTCTAACATAATTAATTAAAAATTTTAATTAATTTACATATCAATTTAATATCCAATATTAAATTAGTTATATATATATGTACACCAATCTCGACCTCTCTTGTACCCGTACATGAATATGAATCTTAATTCAAATTCAAACTGAAAATATATTGAATATATTTTCCAATATTTAAATCATATTTAAATAACTATAATTCTCTCAACATATAGTTTAATTCGTAATTAAACTAATGTGTTAGATTATATCAAATATAATTAACGATATCTCCCTAAATCGAATTTGAACGTTTTTCAAATTCTTTCATCACTTTCTTCTAAGGTTAATCCGTTTGAGCTAGCAGGGGACCTAATGGACCTACAGATCATGGGCTCCAACGATCCGAGATTAACCGGTTGAACTTTTCGATCCTAATTAACCAAGATTCGTTAACTAACAAGACACTCCACTATAGCCTGTAGCTAAACTCCCCTCACTGTAGATATATTTCTGTCCACCCGATATAACCGTGATTAGTAAGTCAATCCTTCACAGGTTGTTCGTAACTATAGTAAGGTCAAAAGTCCGTTTTACCCCTATAGCACTTCTTGTTCCTTAAGCCTCCACTAAGTCCCTAATGAATAATTGGTTCGTGGTCCCACCACTAAACCTAAAACCTCTCAGGCCAATGAGAGGGTGGCGCGCCTTTGTTCACATTCTGGAGTCAGCACTTAAGGGAACCACCTCTCTACTATCCCTAAAGACGGGTAGGAGTGAATTTCATCTTGTAGGATTATGTCCCCAGCTATCTACCCGGTCTTATCCCCAAAGTGGTAGGTTGTTGAGCGGTAATTTCTGGGCACTCTCACCCATGCAAATCAAAGGACAATCCCGAATAAATAGGAGTTCATAGTTAGCTTAGGATTAAGATCGAGTTACCTAGGTCTTCGCTTGAAATAGTCAGTTTCAAGGTAAACGGAGTTATAAAGTGAAAGTGACTTATTTCGCAGTCCGGTCTTATACAAGCTCTTTTGCATAGGATGCCCCCACTCGCATGTCTCTACATGAACAACACAGGATCACATCGTTTGAATTAAAACAAAGTGGGTCGTGTCACATAGTTTCTCTTAGGATAAGGTACCCTAGTTTTATCCCTATACTTTAGACCGTTTTAGGCTATGTACTTGAACCTGATCCATTTTTATGTCACTACATATAGTTCGAGTGTTTCATATCATAGCCATGGATTCTAGTTTATTGGATTTGGGTTAATAAAAACATAAATAAACTAACCTTTCGACAACCAGTAATTGAACTATTCCAATAAAGTTTTATATTTAACTTTGTTACATTTACTATCCACGAGTTTTAGGACATAAACCCCAACATTAGGGGAGTCCATTTGGTTAGATTTTAGCCCTAATTTCAACTAGAGACCTTCTGTGGGAGCTGAAGCAAGGCCAAGGAGTGGAAACCAAACTTGAAGACGTGGAGATCGTGACAAAGACGTGTCGGTTTCAACGGATTCAAGAGTTTTCCTTTTCTTGTTGTTTTTATGGCTTTTCTTTCAATTAGTGTTCGTAGTTGCAAGACTATGAGTTGCTAGTTGTTTGTCTTAGGGATTGATGTAGTTGTTTTAGTTTGTTGGATTGATTTTTGGTATGAATGTGTTTTTTGTTTTATCTATGCAATTATGATTAAATGCTTTCAATTATTTGATCACTAGTTGAATGATTTAAGTGTTGAATCTAACTCGGGAAAGAGGATTTACCTAAGACTTAATTTACTAATTGCATGACTAAAGTAAACCTTCTAAGATCATGACGGAATTTAGAATTACTTTGGAAGTTGTTAGAAGAACTAAACCCAAAGCCTTGCATGTTAATGAACTTAGATAGGGATATCAAGTTGGTTGCATGCATGAGAATTAATTATGCTAGGGAGAGATAGTTGTGATAAAATGTTCCTAGACTTGGTAGAATAATTGCACACTAAATTCACTCCACTAATTAATCCTCAATCTTAATCAATGAAAATAATTCCCTAAGAGTCTTTCCATTTGAGTCTCCACCTTTATTTTATGCTTTTTGTCTTTAAAGTTATCTTTATCATTAAGTTTTGCTCCCTAAATAAAATTGAACAAAAGTATTCATGGTACTTAGTTTAACTTAAAAAACCAATCCAGAGGACGACACTCGTTTAATCACGAAAACACTATATTATTACTTGACCCGTACACTTGCGGTAAGCAAATTGCGCATCACTCGCTCCTAGTCCCTTCCTCGTGCCTGATCTCTCATTCTCGGATCATTCCCTTGTGTTTCCTTCGTTTTTCAACGTTTCTCCCGCATTTAGCGGCTCCTAGGCGTGGGTTTCAGTGGTTTTGGCAGTGAGGCGCGCGGACAGCAGTGGTTGGTGGTCGTTTCCTCTGTTTTTCCGGCGTTTCGTGTAGTGGGTAAGTGTTTAGAAGTTGTTTCGTGGTTGCTTTTTGAGTTTAATCGATTACCCATTCGTCATTCTTTCCGTTTGCAAGCGTTATCATCGTATCTGGCGTTTTGAGTGTTGGATCTCCAAGTTTCTGCAGTTTTGGAGCGTGTTCGCTTCGGGTAAGTGAATTTAGTCAAACTTTTGGTGTTTTGTTTGTGTTAGAAGGATATACCCATTGATATTGGCCTTTTGTTTCAAGGTGCCCATTGCGTTCGGTGGTTAAATTTCCTATCTTAGGTGGAGTTGCGAGCTTGGACAGCAAACTTTGTTGTTGTTTATGTGAGTTTTCGGGAGTTAAATCATTCCCGAATTTAGTTGACTCCTTATGCCCTCTTGGTTTAATCAAGTTTATGAGTTTAAGATTATTTTTCCCCTTTATGTTTAATTGTTTAGGGGCTTGGAAGCTAGGGAGTTTATTTCTTTGTCAAGCTAATTCCCTATCTAAGGTAAGTAGCTATTGGACTTAATTTTCAAGCTTAACCCCATTGCATGATTGTTGGATTCGACAAAATCTAGTCTGATGCTTTAAACTATCTTCTCTTGAGAATTTAGCATGTTAGCATGAGTTAGTTTAACCCTTGTGGTTGCTTATAGATTTAAAGGAGTTAGTTTAAGAATTTCATGTCGATGCATGATGTAGGCATGAAATATGATTTATTAATTATAACATATCTTAGACTACTTCTGGATGGGTTATTACCTTTTGGTACTTTCGGAAAGCATGTTTGATAGTATGGATTTGTTGCTCTGAATATCTGGATAGTTGTGGATGCGAGGTCTATCTCGCTTTGATTGTGGTAGATCAGAGTACCCTGTAGTTGTGGTTGAGCTGTGTTGATTATAGAAGTGTTTGAAGGGATAAGAGCCCCACGCAGCAGAAGAATTTAACAGGACCTACTCAGAGTCTTAGATTCTAATTGAAATATCAATACAATTTGCAAAATATTACAGCAATAAATCTATATTTAATGGGCTGTATGTAGGCTGTAAACATGCTAAATGATCAACTAGATTGATCCTAGTGATCAAGGATTTCATAGAAGACTTACTTTTTGTAGAAAGCCTTGATCAATTCGCCTTTTCTGGCCAATAAGATTGAAAACGCTGCAACCCTCTTGTGCGAACACTATACCAATCGGCTACATCGGTATATCTCTAAGACTTCTTGAAGCAGGAGACTTGTGGGAGTCTTTTGGGAGAGATCTCTGAGAGAAGGAGAGACAATGGGATGCCTTTCACCCCACCCCAGGGGTCCTATATATAGTAAAGGCCAAGACCTTTTTCCTAATAGGAAAAGGTCTCTAATTTTAATAAATAATTAATTAATTCCATAATTAATTAATTACCCAATTAAATATCATATATTTAATCTTAGGGATTTTATTAAAATTAAAATTAATATGAATCCAATTCATATTAAATTTATTTGAACTCTTTCAAATATTTTTCTCTCAAGAATTAATTTTTTAAATTAATTCAAAAATTATATTATAAAGTTTCATAAAGTTTATATTATAATGCATCAATATACATTATATGATTCCCCAAATAAATTGAACACTTTCAATTTAAAATTTATATTTATTTGCTTCAAGTCTTTTTATGAGCTACCAGTGGGACCTAATGGACCTACAGATCAGAAGCTCCAACGATACGAGACTAATCGGCTTAAACTCATTAACCAGGTTAGTCTCCATTCGTTAACTGTGGGTCACTCCACTAAAGACACCACTTAAGGGAACACACCTCTACTTACCCTAGAGTCGGGAAGGAGTGAATTTCATCTTGTGTGATTATGTTCCCAGCTCCCCACTCGATATTGTCCCCAAAATGGTAGGCTTATTGAGTCGGCGTGCTGGTCACTCTCACCCATACAAATCAAAGGACAACCCCTCGTGAACAGGAGTCCATAATCCACTCAGGATTGAGACCGAGTTGTCTAGGTCATCCTAGTGAAATAGAAACCAAGACAACTAACGGTGTTACAGTTAGTGGTTAACTATTTCGCGGTCCGGTCTTATGCAAACTCATTGCATAGGATACCCCCACTCGCATGTCTACTACATGGACTCTCGGATCAATATGTCTGTATCAAATAAGGAAGGTGTTCATATAACACATGCGGAAGCAATTAAAGATCGGAAGCACCTAACTACATCAATTTTACTCCTAAAGAATGCATGTTCTAAAGAATCCAGAACAAAGAGATAAGAAGAACCAACCTTTTTGCAGCTCAATAGGTGGACCTCCTTGGATTCTTTTCTTCTCCAATCTACTTAGGACAACCCTTAGAGTCTTCCCCACTATTCTCCGGACCAAGAACAACTTGTGGGAGTCTATAAAGATAGGGAATGGGAAGGGAATGCTTGAAGGATCAAGCTATAGAGAAGTATGTGAAATGAGAGAGTTTGAGTCCAAATTCCAACAGCATAACAGTAAGGAAAATGACTCTCTTGGGCTTGAATCTGATTCATACTCAACTTATAGAGAGTTCTCATGCAAGGAGAAGGCTCATGAAGCAAGACACATGGTGGATTTGCAAGCTAAAGTGGATTCTAGGTGTTCATTTCACAAGACATGCAACTAGTGCATGGATGTGTTATTTTCCACTTTGTATCTTCATGCAAGAGTGGGAATCCAACTTAATCCACTAACTTCAACTTTGAAATCTGATTTCAAGCTTTCAAATTTACCCCAATTTCAATTCTAAATTGAAATTAATTGCTTGGTAATTAATTTGAAACATTTCAAATTAATATGATATGATTAATCCAATTAATCTTTGTTACCTTATGCAATTCATTATATATGATTCCTAATACATATATATAGTATTCAAAACACTTTTAAATAATTTATCTCTCATTTTCTAATTTAATTCATAATTAAATTATTGTGTCAAAACTGAAGGTGTTCATATAACACATGCGGAAGCAATTTTAGGATCGGAGGCACTTAACTACATCAATTTTAGAAAATGAAAACATGCTGTCCAAATACCGTAAGGAGAGAGCAGAATTTTTACCAACCTTTTGGAGACCGATTCAACAACTCCCTTTGATTCCTTTGATCACGAACGGTGTGTGGACCACCTCTAGTGTCTTCCCTACTATTCTCCAGGCCAAGAACGACTTGTGGGAGTCTATAGAGATAGGGAATGGGAAGGGAATGCTTGAAGGTTCAAGCACTAGAGAGATATATGGAGATGAGTGAGTTTGAGACCAAAATCCAGCAGCATAACAATATGGAAAATGGCTCTTCTTTTCTTTGAATCTGATTCATACTCCTTATATAGACATCTTCCATGCAAAAAGAAGCCTCATGACACTAGACACATGGTGAAATTGCAACTCAAAGTGGATTCTAGGTGTTTAATTCACAACACATGCAACTAGTGCATGGTTGTGTTGTTTTCCACTATGCATCAACATGCAAGAGTGGGAATGCCACTAAGTCCACTTAAAATTGAATCTAAATTCTCAATTTTCAGCTTGCAATTCATTCCTATTTCAATTCAAAATTGAAATTGATTTCTAGGCAATTAATTTGTACAATTCCAAGTAATTTTTACATGATTAATCCAATTAATCTTTATCACCTAGTGCCATGAATTATATATGATTCCTAATACATATATATGGTATTCAAAACACTTTTAAATACTCCATCTCTCATTTTCTAATTTAATTCATAATTAAATTATTGTGTCAAACACAATTTACGATAATACCCGTTTTCCCGATTTTGAACGATTCAAAGCTTCCTATCTTTTTGTTCTAGGCTTTGTTCCGATATGAGCTAGTAGGGGGACCTAATGGACCTATAGATCATGGGCTCCAACGATTCGAGGCTAACCGACTAATCTCATTATCCAAGCTAGCCAACATTCGTTAACTACCGGGACACTCCACTATAGCCCGATAGTTGCACTCCCCTCACTATAGATATATTTCCGTCCACTTGATTTAACCATGATTAGTAAGTCGATCCTTCACAGGTTGTTCGTATCTATAGCTAGGTCAAAAAACCGTTTCACCCCTATAGTACTTCTAGTTCCTCAAGTCCCACTGATCCTTTAATGAACAATTGGTTTATGGTCCAACCAATAAACCGAGTCCCTCTCAGGCCAATGAGAGGGCGGGATCCCTTTGTTCAAGCCCCGGAGTCAGCACTTAAGGGAACAACCTCTCTACTATCCCTAATTCGGGTAGGAGTGAATTCCTTCTTGCACGACTATGTCCCCAGCTATCTACTCGTTCCTATCCCTGAAATGGGAGGCTTATTGAGTCGGCGATACTGAGCCACTCTCACCTATGCAGATCTAAGGATAAGTCCGAATAAACAGGAGTTCATAGTTAGCTCAAGATTAAGATCGAGTTACCTAGGTCATCACATGAAATAGTCAGTCTCGTCAGTAAACGGTGTTATAAAGCGAGAGCGACTTATTTCTTGGTCCTGGTCTTATGCAAACTCATTGCATAGGACGCCCCCACTTGCATGTCTCTACATGGACGATTTAGGATCACATCGTCTATACCATTTATAAAGTGGGCCGCGTTTCATAGTGTCTCCAGAATAAGGTACCCAACCCTATCCCTATACTATAGACCATTTTGGCTATTACTCAAGCTTGATCCACTTTTATGTCTCTACATAAAGCTCAAGTGTTCATCCTATAGCCATGGATCTTAGTTTATTGGATTTGGGTTATTATATGTGCAATTTACTTTATTCAGTAATAACTTTACTGAATTAATCTCGATAACGCCTTTATCGAATAAGTATATAATTCGTTTAACATTCACTATCTACGAGTTTTAGGACACCAATCCCAACAAAAACACAATTTACGATAATACCCTTTTTCCCGTTTTTGAACGATTCAAAGCTTCCTATCTTTTTGTTCTAGGCTTTATTCCGATATGAGCTAGTAGGGGGACCTAATGGACCTATAGATCATGGGCTCCAACGATTCGAGGCTAACCGACTAATCTCATTAACCAAGCTTAACCAACATTCGTTAACTACCGGGACACTCCACTATAGCCCGATAGTTGCACTCCCCTCACTATAGATATATTTCTGTCCACTTGATTTAACCATGATTAGTAAGTCGATCCTTCACAAGTTGTTCGTAGCTATAGCTAGGTTAAATGACCGTTTTACCCCTATAGTACTTCTAGTTCCTTAAGTCTCATTGATCCTCTAATGAACAATTGGTTTATGGTCCAACCAATAAACCGAGTCCCTCTCGGGCCAATGAGAGGGCGAGATCCCTTTGTACAAGCCCCGGAGTTAACACTTAAGGGAACAACCTTTCTACTAACCCTAATTTGGGTAGGAGTGAATTCCTTCTCGCACGACAATGTCCCCAGCTATCTACCCGTTCCTATCCCTGAAATGGGAGGCTTATTGAGTCGGCGTTACTGAGCCACTCTCACCTATGCATATCTAAGGATAAGCCCGAATAAACAGGAGTTCATAGTTAGCTCAGGATTAAGATCGAGTTACCTAGGTCATCACATGAAATAGTCAGCCTCGTCAGTAAACGGTGTTATAAAGCGAGAGTGTTGGTCACTACCGCATGCGCACGGTATCGCAAGTAATATAAAACGGAAGAGTTCCGAGTATCGAATACACAGGGAGGCGAAGCGAAATTTTAGCAAGCAAAGATTCCTAGAGCACTAAAAATACTTGGGATAAATAATATTTAGGGACCAAATCATGCAATCAAGAAAATTAAAAATCAAAACAATTAGAGAGAAAATTTTGCTCAATCGTTAAAAATAAAATACGGAGAAAGAGTTTTCTAATGGGAAGAGGGGTCTTGAAAATCAATTATTAGCTAAACAATTGCTACAATTGTCCTATCTCGTCGCCCAACTAATTATACTCCTAGAATCTCCATTAATAACATAGGTTCTCCTGTCGGTCTCCCCTAATTGTAATTAATTCATTTTAACAACCTAAGTGTCCTTAGCACCATTATAAATCATTAATTATTACGCTCTGATTCATTTTAGGAATCTAAGTTTAATCAACTAATCCCGTTGTCACGACGGGCAATTAAACTAGTTGCATGGATTATGATCTATCCTAACTTCTCTCCGTCGAGTTTCCATTAAGAATCAGATCAGTACACAATTGGCCAGATTGCATAAAGCATTAAGCACCTCCATACAAATAATCAGGACAAAGGGCTAGAGATAGGCAATTATAACAACATTTGAACTATAATTTCATTTCAAGACCCCAAATGGGGGTTTAGCTATTCATAGCTACAATAATTACAACGGACAGCATAATAAAGAGCATAATAAAAGGGAAGGAATTGACCGTAGAAGACCCCTTCGCTACGCTTGGAATCCCTCCAAAAACTCCTTGAGCCTCCTAGGATGCTCCCCAAAATTCCCCAAAATATTCCCACTAAGAAAGCTCTCAAAAGGCAAGAAAGCCTTGAGAGAGGCTCTAAAGGAGCCAAAGAAAGAAAGGAAGGAATGAGGAAATGATGATTGATGCTGAAATGAGGCACCAACCTTTTATAGGCTCGGAAATGGGGTAGCGTCGCGACGCTACATGGCACAGCGTCGCGACGCTGTGACGTCATCGACTTGCCGGCCAAGAAATGGACAGCGTCGCGACGCTGTCCTTATAGCGTCTTGTTCGTGGTCGGTATCGCAAGTAATATGAAACGGAAGAATTCCGAGTATCGAATCCACAAGGAGGCGAAGCGAAATTTAAGCAAGCAAAGATTCCTAGAGCACTAAAAATACTTGGGATAAATAATATTTAGGGACCAGATCATGCAATCAAGAGAATTAAAAATCGAAACAATTAAAGAGAATTTTGATCAATCAATAAAAATAAAATGCGGAGAAAGAGTTTTCTAATGGGAAGAGGGGTCTTGAAAATCAATTATTAGCTAAACAATTGCTACAATTGTCCTATCTCGTCGCCCAACTAATTATACTCCTAGAATCTCCGTTAATAACATAGGTTCTCCTGTCGGTCTCCCCTAATTGTAATTAATTCATTTTAACAACCTAAGTTTCCTTAGCGCCGTTAAAAATCATTAATCATTACGCTGTGATTCATTTTAGGAATCTAAGTTTAATCAACTAATCCCGTTGTCACGACGGGCAATTAAACTAGTTGCATGGATTATGATCTATCCTAACTTCTCTCCGTCGAGTTTCCATTAAGAATCGGATCAGTACACAATTGGCCAGATTGCATAAAGCATTAAGCACATCCATACAAATAATTAGGACAAAGGGCTAGAGATAGACAATTATAATAATATTTGAACTAAAATTTCATTTCAAGACCCCAAATGGGGGTTTAGCTATTCATAGCTAAAGTATTCACAATAGTTACAATGGAAAGCATAATAAAGAGGATAATAAAAGGGAAGGAATTAACCGTAGAAGACCCCTTTGCTACGCTTGGAGTCCCTCCAAAAACTCCTTGAGCCTCCTAGGATGCTCCCCAAAATTCCCCAAAATTTTTCCACTAAGAAAGCTCTCAAAAGGCTAGAAAGCCTTGAGAGAGGCTCCAAAGGAGCCTTAGAAAGAAAGGAAACAAGGAATGGAATGATGATTGATGCCTAAAATGAGGCACCAAGGGGCGCCTTTTATAGGCCCGGAAATGGGGTAGCGTCGCGACGCTACATGGCACAGCGTCGCGACGCTGTGACGTCATCGACTTGCCGGCCAAGAAATGGACAACATCTCGACGCTAGGTGTTTTCCAGACTTTCCAGCTGCGGATTGGGCTTCTTTTCTTGGGCCAACTTCAATTCTTTTTGGGCTTTATCTTCATGATTGTCCTCTTTTGACTCCCCTTGACCCAAGCATGGAAATTGGGCTTGAATGGCTTCATTTTGGGCACTTTTTCCACAAAATCCACAACTTTGCTCCTAAAGACCAAATAACAAAATATATGAAATATTTTCAATAAAAATACAATTAAAGTACAAAAAAGCCTAATAAATTGGGACTAAAATAGCCACATTTCTGCTCGCTATCACACCCCCAAATTTAAGCTTTTGCTAGTCCCGAGCAAAATAAATTATAAAGATGCATGAAATAGAATCGCTCATGCCTCAATGATTTTGGAATTCTTAAGATAGAATGGAAAACATGCAAGTGGAATAAGCAAGCACCGCATACTCATGAAGAAATCTTAAACTAGTTTGAACTTAAGATTAATGAATAGCATGCTCAAGACTTATCTATTGATTCTTTTACTAACCTAGATTAGTCTTATGGCTTTCTCCATTTGTTTTCCCCCTACACTGGCTAAGAGCCCCTAATAGGTCGGAGTTCTTCTATCATGCAAAAAAAAGAAACTAGGGTGCCTGATATTTTTCTTTTTCTTGGGGGAGCAAAACTCTCAATTGATTTTTCACTTTCTTTTTCTTTTGCTACTCCCCCAAACTTGCATTTTGATATCTAATGGCACTAGCTTTCACACTACGGTGCAGGGACCCTTAACCCGAATTTTATTCTTGGTTGGCCTAACTGATCACACTGCAGGTAGCTCTTTTTACCCCTAGGCTTTTTTCTTTTGTGCAAGCAAAAAAAAATTTCTTTTTCAACAGATTTTTTTCTTTTCTCTCATTTTCTTTTGTTGCTTTTGCTTTTCTCTCAGCAGGCATAGCATTTTTTTTCTACCTAGCTCTTTAGAACAATCAAGCATGAACTTCCTAGTATTAGAAACTAAGCCTATCGGGGTGACAACAAACTTTAAAAATCATAATAAGAATCTAGATTTTCAAAGAAGTCATTAGATAGGACTATTGCATGCTTTAGACATCAAAACTAAGTATCAAAAAATTTTAAAATTTCACAATTTCTGCCGTGCTCCCAGATTCCACAACATATAAACCATTTTCTCCCAAAACTTCTAAAATCACATCCTTGGCTATCATGGCTAATTATTCATGCATCCAACAGAATTCAAATATGCTCAACACAGCGAAAGCCTCCCCCCCAAACTTAAACTAAACATTGTCCCCAATGTTTTAAAAACAGTAAAGCAAATAGAGGGATACTGAGACTTCCCTGAGCTAGGAGCGCTTCATCCTCTTCCTTTGGATTCAAAAAATGGGATTTTTGGAGCTTTGGGATTTGCTAAGGTGATCCTGCAAAACAAAATTGGATCACGAAGCAAAGAAAATTATTTACCGCAAAAACAACTACCTAAACTTAAATCCTTGGGTTGCCTCCCAAGCAGCGCTTTCTTTAACGTCTTTAGCTAGACGAGGCTCGGCACGCTTACGGAGGCTCGAAATAAAAGTTTTCATCATCCTCCGGGCCCTGCAAAAAATCGCACACCGAATTGCACACTGCAAACAGGGGAGAAAAAAAACTTTCCCCTGGCCCATCCTCGCTAAAGAGATTATCATAATAACATTTCAGAAAATATGCAACAGCATCAAATCTCTTTTCTAGATCTCTATTCTCAAAACAATTGTTAACAAAGTCATCAAGCGTTATGATATCTACTGGTCTGGGATCTAAAGATGGCCTATCAGTCATGCCAGTCCATTCATCAGATTCAATATCTATATGCTCAGAAGATTCCTCAGACTCAGAATTAAAAAATGATTCGACTAGGCTATCATATGACTCACTATCAGAATTAAAGAATTCAAGCTCTTCAGGGTCAGATTCTATACTATGCACAGATTCGAGTTTCTCTGGGTCAAATTATATGCTATATACATCATTAGGACACGAATCAAAGTTATTAACATTGTCAGGATTCATGCACTCAGGAATATCAAGATCAGACTCAATAGAATTAACACTATCATGATCAAACTCAAAATTTTCTATCAAGTAATCCTTTCTATGCAAATCATGCTCTTTCTCAATATCAGGTAATTCAATATCATCATCAAAATCATCAATCTCAGGCAAATCTAACTCATTTTCAAAAGAAGGTAAATCATTAACTGCAGATATTTCATTCTCATAAGCAGGCAATTCCAATTCATTTTCAAAGTCAGCCAATTCTAAATTATTCAGCTCATTCTCAAACAGAGGGTCATCTAATAAAGCATTATGATCGAAATCCCCATCATCCATAAGCACTTCTCCTAAGCCTAGGCCAAGATTATATTCTACCTCCTCATCATCGTCAGTCAGGTATTCAGGACCAATAGAAAAACAAGTATGCAGACTACATACAGACTCATCCTGGCCAAAAATACTAAACACGACTTTTTCATCATCAATGTTCAAGGTAAGCTTACCTGTATGCACACTAATTTCGGCCTTACCAGTTGCTAAGAAAGGTCTACCTAGAATAATGGGTACCTCTCTGTCCTCCTGCATGTCGAGTACCACAAAGTCTACAGGGAAGATAAATTTATTGACCTTCACCAACACGTCCTCCACAACACCGATCGGGTGGGTAATTGATCTATCAGCAAGTTGGAGAGTGACGTCGGTGTCCTTCATTCCTGTTAAACCAATCTTCCTGTATACAGAATAGGGCATTAAATTTATACTAGCACCAAGATCACACAAGGCCCTATTGAAAGATACTTCTCCTATGGTGCAGGGAATGGTAAAACTCCCTGGATCTTTCTGTTTAGAAGGCATCTTTTCAGAAACTATGGTACTACTACTTTCAGACAATTTAAAAACTTCTTTTTTCAAACTTCTCTTCCTCGAAAGCATTTCTTTCATGAATTTCCCATAATTAGGCATGTTATACAAAGCATCTACCAAGGGAATATTCACAGACAATTTTTTAAACATTTCAAGGAATTTCTGAAACTGCTCATCTAATTTAACATTCTTAAAGCGCTGAGGAAAAGGTAACTCCCTGTAGTCAAAGGTTGGACATTCGCCCCTCCGCTTGGGCGGGTTGATGTGCAAACCTTTGTCATGGTGGTTGTATGGAACCACTTCTTCCTCGTACAGTTTCTCCTCTTGCCTTTCTTCTTTTTCTTTTCCTGCAAAAGAGTTAGAAAAACCACAATTCAAATTAACAGAGTTAGGAGGATGTTGGGACCTTTCAGAGGAGGCTTTTTGTGCCTCAGCCCTTTCATCTTCATCCTTGCTCTTTTCTTCTTCCTTCTTCTTTTCTGAACTGATCTCCAGCTTCCTACCACTTCTTAGTGTCACCATCTTGCACTGCTCTCTTGGGTTAGGTTCAGTGTCGCTTAGAAATTTCCCCTTCTGAAGGGCATTCATTGCAGAAGCTATCTGACCTATTTGAACTTCCATATTTTTCAAAGCAGTGTCGTGGTTATTGACTGTCGTCTGGAGATTGATATTCAGCACTTTTTGTTCTTTGATAAACATAGCCACCATCTCCTCCAGGTTATTCTTCTTTTCAGGCGCACTGGATGATGCAAAACCTGGCGGTGGCTGCAAAACATTCTTTGTGTTTGAGTACGAGAAGTTCTCGTGATTGCGCAGACTAGGGTGGTAGAAGTTCGGTATTTGAGTAAATGGTCTATTCCCTACGTATTGAACTTTTTCCACATCTTGACCTTCCTTCTTCGAATACCCTTCAGCTAAGGTGGAAATGGATTTGACCACCTCAGATGAAGTCAGCTTGTTCAGGGCATTGGTCAGAGATGCCATCTGTGCTTTCAATGAACTCGACTCATCCAATTCATACATTCCAGCCTTCTTAGAAATTACTCCCCTCTCGATCGGCCACTGATAACTGGTTGCTACCATTTCCTCTAACAGATCTTTGGCTTCTGTCACTGTCTTGGAAAGAAAACTTCCACCTGCTGATGTGTCCAGAACTGTCTTGGTGGAGGAATTCAATCCATTGTAAAATAACTACACTTGGAGCCAATCCAGATATCCATGTTGTGAGCATCGCCTGAGCATCTCCTTATATCTTTCCCATGCCTCGTACAACTGCTCCTCGTCTAGCTGCCTAAACGTTCCGATCTCAGTCCGGAGATTCGTAGTTTTGGCAGGCGGGAAAAATTTAGTCAGAAAAGCCTGGGCAAGCTCATCCCATGTACTAATACTGCCCGTCTCGACTGATTCGAGCCAATCCTTAGCTTTGTCTTGCAGAGAAAATGGAAATAACCTCAATCTTATAGCGTCTGTCGGAACTCCATTCATCTTTACTGTCCCGCATATTTCCAAGAATGATCTCAGATGTGAGTGTGGATCCTCAGAAGGATGTCCCTTAAAAGAATTATCGCGTGCCATCTGAATCAATCCCGTCTTTAACTCAAAATTTGTAGCTTGTATCGGGGCGTAAACGATTCCTGAATTCTCGGTCGGGAGAACTGGCTGTAGAAAGTCTCTGATTGCCTTGGGAGCTTCTTGTTGGGTCATTGCTTCTGCTAATCTTTTTTCTCTACGAATGGTTCTAAGAGTCCTATCAATTTCGAGATCTAGCGGAAACAAATTAACCACCTTGTTGCTTCGCATACAATACTCCCAATCAATCAAAAGAACCAAACAAAAAAAAAACAAAAATAAAATGATATTCACAAAATAATACAAGAAAAATATTTACACCTAAATTACTATTTATCCTTTTCTTTTCGATGTCAAGAAAAATTGGTTAGCTTAAAAATCAAGCCTCCCCGGCAACGGCGCCAAAAACTTGTTGGTCGCTACCGCAAGCGCACGGTATCGCAAGTAATATAAAACGGAAGAGTTCCGAGTATCAAATCCACAAGGAGGCGAAGCGAAATTTTAGCAAGCAAAGATTCCTAGAGCACTAAAAATACTTGGGATAAATAATATTTAGGGACCAAATCATGCAATCAAGAAAATTAAAAATCAAAACAATTAGAGAGAAAAATTTGATCAATCGATAAAAATAAAATACGGAGAAAGAGTTTTCTAATGGGAAGAGGGGTCTTGAAAATCAATTATTAGCTAAACAATTGCTACAATTGTCCTATCTCGTCGCCCAAATAATTATACTCCTAGAATCTCCGTTAATAACATAGGTTCTCCTGTCGGTCTCCCCTAATTGTAATTAATTCATTTTAACAACCTAAGTGTCCTTAGCGCCATTAAAAATCATTAATTATTACGCTCTGATTAATTTTAGGAATCTAAGTTTAATCAACTAATCCCGTTGTCACGACGGACAATTAAACTAGTTGCATGGATTATGATCTATCCTAACTTCTCTCCGTCGAGTTTCCATTAAGAATCAGATCAGTACACAATTGGCCAGATTGCATAAAGCATTAAGCACATCCATACAAATAATCAGGACAAAGGGCTAGAGATAGGCAATTATAACAACATTTGAACTATAATTTCATTTCAAGACCCACAATGGGGGTTTAGCTATTCATAGCTACAATAATTACAACGGACAGCATAATAAAGAGCATAATAAAAGGGAAGGAATTGACCGTAGAAGACCCCTTCGCTACGCTTGGAGTCCCTCCGAAAACTCCTTGAGCCTCCTAGGATGCTCCCCAAAATTCCCCAAAATTTTCCAACTAAGAAAGCTCTCAAAAGGCTAGAAAGCCTTGAGAGAGGCTCCAAAGGAGCCAAAGAAAGAAAGGAAGGAATGAGGAAATGATGATTGATGCTCAAATGAGGCACCAAGGGGCGCCTTTTATAGGCTCGGAAATGGGGTAGCGTCGCGACGCTACATGGCACAGCGTCGCGACACTGTGATGTCATCGACTTGCCGGCCAAGAAATGGATAGCGTCGCGACGCTGTCCTTATAGCGTCTCGATGCTAGGCATTTTCAAGAACTTCCAGCTGCGGATTTGGGCTTCTTTTCTTGGGCAAACTTCAATTCTTTTTGGGTTTTTTCTTCATAATCTTCCTCTTTTGACTCCCCTTGACCCAAGCATGGAAATTGGGCTTGAATGGCTTCATTTTGGGCACTTTTTCCACAAAATCCACAACTTTGCTCCTAAAGACCAAATAACAAAATATATGAAATATTTTCAATAAAAACACAATTAAAGCACAAAATAGCCTAATAAATTGGGACTAAAATAGCGACATTTCTGCTCGCTACAGAGAGCGACTTATTTCTCGGTTCTGGTCTTATGCAAACTCATTGCATAGGACGCCCTTATTCGCATGTCTCTACATGGACGATTTAGGATCACATCATCTATACTATCTATAAAGTGGGTCGTGTCTCATAGTGTCCCCAGAATAAGGTACCTAGCCCTATCCCTATACTATATACTGTTTAGGCTATTACTCGAGCTTGATCCACTTTTATGTCTCTACATAAAGCTCAAGTGTTCATCCTATAGCCATGGATCTTAGTTTATTGGATTTGGGTTATCTAATGTGCAATTTACTTATTCAGTAATGACTTTACTGAATTAATCTCGATAACGACTTTATCGAACAAGTATATAATATTGTTTAACATTCCCTATCTACGAGTTTTAGGGCACCAATCCCAACAATCTCCCACTTGAACTAAAACTCTAGTTCAGTGGGATGTACTATAATCCATAACAGGAGTGGGTGTATAAAATACATGTATATTACATAAAACGTATTACAATGTACAAATACAATAAACCAGGGCATCAGATACCGGTCACAATTCTCCCACTTGCCCTAGATTATTTTCTATACATTTCTCGCAAACCTAGACCTTCTAGATGACTCTCGAACACTTCAGCCGTGAGAGCCTTTGTGAATGGATCAGCTATATTGTGCTCCGACGCTATCTTTTTGGCGATCACGTCTCCTCGGTGCACAATCTCCCTGATGAGATGATATTTCCTTTCGATGTGCTTGCCTCTCTTATGGCTACGAGGTTCCTTTGAGTTTGCAACTACGCCGCTATTATCACAATACAAGGTGATTGGCAGATGCATATTCGGAGACTTCCAAGTCAGTTAGGAACTTCCTGAGCCATACTGCCTCTTTTGCTGCTTCGCAAGCGGCTATATATTCGGCCTCCATGGTCGAGTCTGCAATGCATCCTTGCTTGATGCTACGCCATACTATTGCTCCTCCATTTAGAGTGAATACTAACCCCAATGTAGATTTCCTCAAATCTTTATCGGTTTGAAAGTCAGAATCAGTGTATCGTGTAAGGATCAAATCCTTGGAACCATACACGAGCACATAGTCCCTCGTTCTCCTTAGATACTTGAGGATATTTTTAACGGCTGTCTAGTGATCGAATCCTGGATTGGATTGATATCTACTGACAATCCCTACTGCATAACAAATGTCAGGCCTTGTACACAACATGGCATACATTAGGCTGCCTACTGCAGAGGCATAGGGAAAACGTCTCATGTCCTCAACTTCTTGAGGTGTCTGAGGACACTGTTCCTTAGATGTGATTCAGGGCCTCAGGTATACTTAGCAAATCGTTAAGCCGTGTTCAAGCTAGGGTCGTTCTCTTTCCCCATCTCAGGATACTGATGGAACTTACCTACAGGCACGAGATCGTGCACTCTATCAGTGACTGGTAGAGCTTACTTTTCTGGCACGGGATCGTGCATTCCATCAGGACGGTGTCAAGCTAGGTACAGGATTGTGCGCCAGATGGCATTCGAGCATGCTTCATGCCTAGGTTGCTCCACCATACTTTGACTTCACGATTTAGGGGTGTTGTGTAGGGATAGGTGAAGTTCTGCTAGAGGTTGCCAGCTAGTCCCTAGTTTACTCGCCTTACTTGACTAACCCACACAACACCATAGTTAGCACAGGTTGAGGGTAGGGAACCACCCTAGGGAGATCTTTACCTGAACCCGAATATGGCCCTCGGGTTAGAAACCCAAATTGATGTTTCTAGATAAGTTCCTATGACGTAGAGACCCGGAAACTAAGTTTCATGTTACCTGATTTTATGATTATCAGATTCAGCTCTTAAGTGGGCTACTTACTGAGCATATTCTTATATACTCACACATGCTACTCGGTTTTCCTTTTCAGGTGGTACTTGAGCATGACTGACGCTTGCCGAGAGCTGTGACTTTGTTGGCTATAGGATCGCAGCTGCAGTTTATGTCTTTTGATTATTTCTAGTCTCTGATGTCGTAGGATTGAATTCTTGTTTTAGATGTGATGTTTTAAAACTATGAGTTTTTCAGAGTTTTGTTTCAAATGTTCTATTTTATGATTTATGAACTTAACTTATGTTTTGGGCCCTTTTTAGCAAATGAAAGTTATTTACTTCCACTGCTAAGTGTTTGTCTTTCTTTTTAAAAAAACAATTCATGATTTAGTAGCGACCTTCAGTACGTTTTAACTTTATTCTAGTTTGGTCGTTACAGTTGGTATCAGAGCCCAGTTTATAGGTTCTGTAGACTCGCTTACATCGTAAGCATTAGATCTCCCCAAAGCCAAGCGCAAGTAATCACGCCTCGTCATCGTCGGGTATGTTAGTACTAAGTAGGATAGAGTGTATGCATGATGATTTATTTTATGCATGAAACTTGAGATAGTTCAATCTAGCTAGCTGGGATAGGATGAACTTATTCTTGTTGTTGTCAGTTTGGAAGATCTTAGCTTGACCATTTGATACCTTTTTTCTTTTTAGACTATGCCTCCACGTGGTCGAGGACGTGGACGTGATCGTGGTTGTGGTAGGGGGTCATGCAACTCCTGGTCAAGTAGATCCTCCTGTGGATCACCAAGCTGACAATCAACTGGAAGAAGAAATACTTGCACCCCCTGCGCAGCCACTGACGGTCACCTTGACGTTGGAAGCTTTACAGGCGCTCCTGAGCAATGTTGCTGCCAATCAGGCACCTTAGGCAAATCAGAATCAGAATCAGGTGGGGGCGACTGAGGGTTCCAGGTATTTGAAAGATTTCAAGACATATGACCCTCTGACATTCAACGGGAAGATGGTGGACCCTACTGCTGCAGAGGCATGGACATCCACGATGGAGGAGATCTTCCGATACATGGGGTGCCCCGAGACTCAGCAAGTCCCATGTGCTGTATTCATGCTGAGGGAGGACGCGTTGTTGTGGTGGCGGTCTGTTGAGAGATCCATCGATACCACCGCAGGACCTGTCACATGGCTCTAGTTCAAGGAGGCATTTTTTCAAAAGTACTACTCTGCGATCCTCAAGTACAAGAAGGAGGCAGAGTTCATGGCTTTGAAGCAGGGTGACAAGTCGATGGAGGAGTACGAGCTGGAGTTCATGCGGTTGTCCTGTTTTTCCCCAGAAATGGTGGATACTGAAGCTAAGAAGACTAAGAGGTTCATTCTAGGCCTCAGAGATGATGTGCAGCGGGTTGTAGGGTCCCTTGCCCCAGCCGATTATGTTGCAGCCCTTCAAGCGGCTACGTTTATGGGTATGCCAGCTGTGAATGCTACCCCAGTTGCCAAAGAGCCCGAGCCCAGCGTAGGTGGTGCGTTGTCGGCCGAATGATGGATGTGAGATAAGATGATAAATAAGAATAAAGATAATTCAGCCAACCCTAGTGCAAGTATACACTGTCGCACGTAGTAATAAAAACCTTAGAAGTATTCCAAGGGTATCGATCCCACGAGGACTAAATTGGAAATTCAGATTTGAATAAGAAACTGCTCAACTTGATTGCTTAAAGATAGGTGACCAAAAAAATAAGATTGATGATTGGTTTTTAGAAAAATAGATAAAACAAGCAAATAAGTAAAGAATAACAATAATGAATAAAACGAGGTATTCAACATGGATTCATCCAAAAGGCAATAACCTTAATCATGAAGTATTTAACTCAAGCCTATTCAATGTCTTTAATCCTGTGAAGTGTCCTCCGTATGGAGTTGCATGACAGGCTCCCAATATGAGAGGTATTTCGTCTTCTAATACGCACCGTCTTAGTATTTGATCAGGCCCTAGCTTATACAAGTACGGTTCATCCCAGTAGTAGTCTTTGACGTCTTTCAAGAACTTCTTGAGCTGTTGAGTGGTTGTTTCTGGTGGTTTTAGTCCACTGACTAGATAGTTTACATAATCTGCAAACCATGGGAGTTCAACAGTCCTGACTGCCAGAATTTGCTCATCTGCAAACGACTCTTGAATATCCAGCCCCTTTTCTATTTGTGCTTCCTCTCCAAGCCTTGATAGGTGGTCTGCTACCTGATTCTCTGTCCCTTTTCTGTCTTGGATCTCAATGTCAAACTCATGCAAAAGCAAAATCCATCGAATTAATCGGGGTTTGGCATCTTTTTTTGAAAGCAAATGTTTGAGGGTTGAATGGTCTGTGTGAACTATGACTTTAGTTCCCACAAGGTAGGATATAAATTTGTCAAAGTCAAATACTACTGTAAGTAGTTCCTTTTCTATGACTGTATAGTTCAACTGAGCCTCATTGAGTGTTTTGCTTGCGAAGTAAATCGGCTATACTATCTTCCCTCTTTTCTGACATAGGACTGCACCGACTGCAAAGTCGCTCGCGTCGCACATCAACTCGAATGGTAGGGTCCAATCTGGTTCAATCATGATCGGTGATGTGCTGAGTGCCTTCTTTAAAATCTCGAACGCTTGTTTGTAATCTTCATTGAAGTCGAATGGTCTATCTACCTCCAGTAACCTGCACAAAGGTTTGGAAATTTTAGAAAAGTCTTTAATGAATCTTCTATAGAAACCTGCATGGCCTAGAAATCTTCTGATATCTCGCACTGTTTTTGGGAAGGGCAACTTGGATATGATCTCGATCTTTGCCTTGTCCACCTCAATTCCCTTCCTGGAGATGTGGTGTCCAAGGACTATGCCTTCTCGTACCATAAAATGGCACTTTTCCCAGTTCAGTACCAAATTGGTCTCTTCACATCTTTCTAGCACTTGGTCTAAATTTCCCAAGCATGCCGCAAATGATTCACCGAAGACAGAAAAGTCATCCATGAATACTTCCACGGTTCGTTCTACCATGTCGGAGAATATAGCCATCATACACCTTTGGAAGGTGGTTGGTGCATTGCATAAACCGAATGGCATTCTCTGGACGGCAAACGTCCCGTATGGACATGTGAACGTAGTCTTTTCTTGGTCTTCTGAGGCTATTGTTATCTGATTGTAACCGGAGTAACCGTCTAAGAAGCAATAATAGTCCTTCCCTACAAGCCTGTCCAGCATCTGATCTATGAATGGTAATGGGAAGTGGTCTTTCCTGGTTATTTTATTAAGGCAGCGATAGTCTATGCAGACTCGCCAACCTGTAACTGTTCTTGTTGGGATCAATTCATTTTTCTCGTTTTCTACTACAGTCATCCCACCCTTCTTTGGAACGCATTGTACTGGGCTGACCCAGCTACTGTCTGAAATTGGGTAGATGACGTCTGCGTCCAGCCACTTTAAGATTTCCTTCCTAACAACTTCCTTCATGATGGGATTTAATCTCCTCTGGCTTTCAATAGAGTTTTTAGCTTCATCTTCAAGGTTGATTCTGTGCATGCAGAATGAAGGGCTAATTCCTCGAATGTCTGCAATTGTCCATCCTATTGCTTTTTTATGTTTAGAGAGGACTTGTAGCAAAGAAATTTCATCTTGTTCAGTAAGGTAAGCAGATATGATAATTGGTAATGTCCTGTTTTCACCAAGAAAACTATATTTAAGATGCTCCGGTAGAGGCTTGAGTTCCAGTTCAGGAGGATTGATTAGAGATGGTCGTAACGGCCTGAGTTCTTCTTGGTCTGATGAATCCCTTAATGCCTCTATTCTCGCTGCTGTAGAATCATTTGTGACTGGTACTTCTACATCTTCTTCTTTTTCGAACTTGTTCCCTTCCAGTGGTTTTCCCTTTAGTGACTCCTGCAAAATAGATACAGAGAGTTCGTCAACTTCTTCAATCATAGAGCATTTCTCAAGGTATCCTGGATATTGCATTGCCTTCATCACATTAAAAGTGACTTGCTGATCATTGACCCTCATGGTCAGTTCTCCTTTCTGCACATCAATTGGGTTCTGCCAGTAGCTAGGAACGGTCGTCCTAAGATGATTGACACATCCTTATCAGCTTCACAATCTAAAATGATGAAATCTGTTGGGAGTACATATTTGTCAACCTTGACCAACACATCTTCAATTTTTCCAACAGGATGTGTAAGTGATCTGTCTGCTAATTATAGAGTTACAGTTGTTGGTCTTGCTTCTCCTATCCCTAATTATTTAAATACTGAGTATGGCATTAGGTTGATACTCGCTCCTAGATCGCATAAAGTTTTGCCTACATCCCGTCCTCCCATGGAGCATGGAATGGTGAAACTTCCTGGGTCTTTGAGCTTAGGAGGGATCTTATTCTTGACTAGTGCACTGGAACATTCAGTGAGTGCAACTGTTTCGTATTCTCCTAATCTTCTCTTCTTTCATAGAATATCCTTCAGGAACTTCACATAGGTAGGCCTTTGTTCAATCGCTTCCACCAATGGGATATTGATGTGTAGTTGCTTTAATACATCTAAAAACTTCTTAAACTGTATATCCTGCGAAGCATGTTTGAATCTTTGAGGGCATGGAGGAGGTGGTCTGTATTCTGGATCTATTACAAATTTTTGAGGTCTTGCGGTCGCATTCCCTTGTTTTTTCTCTAATTTTGATTTTTCTTCTTTTTCTACCAAGGATTCATGTTCCTTGGTCTTTTCTTCATTGCCTTTATTCTGTAAAACATCTGAGGTAATGTCTGACTTCTTTTCTAAGATCTTTTCTCGAGCTTCTTTTGGGATTTCTGCTTCTTGATTTACTGGGTACTTTGGGCCATCATATTCTAATCCACTTCTTAAGGTCACTGCCTTGCATTGCTCTTTTCCTTCTCTGTGAGGGATCTCGGTCTTGCTAGGCAACGTCCTTTGTGGTCTGTTCTTAATCTCCTGAGCAATCTGTCCAAGCTGTACTTCCAAATTCCTTACTGCAGCATCATTTCTTGCCATATACTCCTTCATAAGAGTCTCTAGATTTAACTCTTGATTCTGCAGTTGGACTTGTTGGAAGTTCTTCTGCGGCTGCTGTTGTGTAGGAGGTTTCCCAAATTGATTTGTGTTGGAATTACTTGACCCAGCTTGTCCTCCCCAAGAGAAGTTTGGATGTTGTCTCCAACATGGATTGTATGTGGCGGAATATGGATTCCATCTATTTTGATTCTGGTTCCCCTGTTGACCTACATAAAATACAAACGCGGGATTTAGTTGACAATTATCAGCAATGTGTTCCTCACCACAAATTTCACAACAGGGAGAAGAGATAGCATTGGCAGGGGCTATATTTGCTTGATTGTTCATGCTCATGCCCATCATCATGCTATGGATAGCCTTGATCCGGGCTTGCATAGTAGAATTAGCCTCTGTTTCCACTATTTTAGCTGGATTTTTCAAGATTGTTGTTGGCTCGATCTCTCCCCAATGTCTATTGTTTGTGGCTATGGTATTCAAGATAGCATGCGCCTCATTTGCAGACTTCTTCAAGAAAGATTCGTTTACAGATGCATTGACCAGTGCCTTCGAAGCTTGATTTAATCCACTATAAAAATGCTCCAAGATGATGCAAACAGGCAATCCGTGGTGTGGACACTTCCGAACCAGCCTTTGAAATCTTTCCCAAGCTGCATCCAGAGGTTCATTGTAAGATTGTCTGAAAGCAATAATTTCAGCTCTATATATGGCATTTTTATTAGAAGGAAAAAACTTCTCTAGAAATTTCTCAGCCAAATCATTCTAAGAAGTGATGGAGTTTGGAGGGAATGAGTCCAACCAAGCTTCAGCATCTCCCTGCAAAGAAAATGGAAAAAGCTTTAGCTTCAAAGTATCTTCAGGCACTCCGGTAACTTTAAAAGAATTGCAAACTCTAAAAAATAACTTAATGTGTTTGTGTGGATCTTCATTTGGAAGTCAAGAGAATTGGCCCATGGTATCCAACATTTGGAACATCACTGGTTTAAGTTCAAACTATGGAGCATCTATCGGTGGCTCCAAAATTCCTGGATTTAAAGTCTGAAAAACTGATAAAGTGTAGACCTTTATTGCTCTATTGCGGTCTTCAGCAATATAGATTGGATTTTCTTGTTGTGGCACCGGTGGAACTGGAGGAACTGGAGGAATTCTTCCACCATTTTGCTTCCTTCCACGATTCAGTGGATCAACTTGAGGATCGACTCCAGTGGGTTCCATTGGAAACTCTTGTATGTCAGAAGCTTCTTCTAGACGTTCCTGTGCGCTCAACTCTTGTTGTTCCCTTCTCTTTTGTCTTTGTTCCTTCCTTCGATGACGAAAGGTTCTTTCTATCTCAGGATCAATGTCAAGGAGTGGACACTCCTTGTTCATGCACTAACTTCAACCTGCAAAAGAAAAACAAATGCAAATCAAAGTCAAATTCCCTTAGAGACAAAAATGCGGTCGCAATCTTATCACAATTTCAAAACAAAACTGGTTTCAATTTTGGTCCCCGGCAACGGCGCCAAAAACTTGGTGCGTCGTCGGCCGAATGATGGATGTGAGATAAGATGATAAATAAGAATAAAGATAATTCAGCCAACCCTAGTGCAAGTATACACTGTCGCACGTAGTAATAAAAACCTTAGAAGTATTCCAAGGGTATCGATCCCACGAAGACTAAATTGGAAATTCATATTTGAATAAGAAACTGCTCAACTTGATTGCTTAAAGATAGGTGACCAAAGAAATAAGATTGATGATTGGTTTTTAGAAAAATAGATAAAACAACAAATAAGTAAAAGAATAACAATAATGAATAAAACGAGGTATTCAACATGGATTCATCCCAAAGGCAATAACCTTAATCATGAAGTATTTAACTTAAGTCTATTCAATGCATTGGGTCAGATTTAACTTCTATTTGGCCTTGCTCCCAAGAACCGTTAGAAGGCTAAGCGATTACCGTTATGCACATTTTTGTGACTCGACTCCGACATAGATAATTCACGAATGCAACCTATAACCCTATAGTCGATATAGGGTGCCTTAGGCAGCTTGCCCTATACCGCCGAACAATCTCTTTCGAGCTTTTTCTCCTATATCACCTTTATGAGAACCGATATCGTTTGTCCCTTTCGAGATCAAACTCACATAGCATGCAAAGTCTAAGTGATCAAATTAAATTCAGCAAGATCAGAATGATATTCAAGGGAATTCACCACATTGAACCCCTCAACGGAATTTAGCTACTCATGGTGAGATCAAGTGCAAATGAATACCTTTCCATTGAAATAAGATGTAAAGAATACATATAAATGAAAAGTATCAAGAGTTGGAAATATGGACAGTAGCCAAATACTATGGGTTTTCTATTTATCCAATCCTTCTAGAGTTCGCTTAGACACTCCACTCTCTCGCTTTTACAAAGTGGGAATGAGTGAAAATCCCTACAAACCCTAAGGTTTGATGTCTAACTCAGGTTAGAATTTAGTCATCTAAGAAGGACCTCGGGCATCCCTACTCATAGGCGTCAACTAGGATTCTGTCACCACCCTCTTCTTCCAAATGAGTTCTGCTTGAATTTGACTTTGAATCTCGAGCTTATATAGTGTGGGAAATGGTTGAAGAGCTACGAAATATGTGCTGGTAGGTAGCCCAGTCGGTTTCGGGGTCAAAACAGCCGGTTAGGTGCGAAGAAGACTCATCAACAACGACCCGCGGACGACTCGGAACTGACTCTGTTTTTCCAGAAATGCGATCGCATTTCATTTTGCCTTCCCAGAAATGCGGTCACATTTCTGGGCAGATTCCAGCTTTTCCTCTGTTTTCCTGCACAGCAACAACTTAGTCAAATACTCTTAAAATTGAGTCCTTTTAAGCACAAATGAGCACAATTTGACAAAAGTGAATCTCAACACCCTAACTTATCAACTTTAACATATTTTGAGCTCGGGAATAGTAAAATTGATTTAAACATGCAATATTTGACAAAGAAATTAACTAAATATAAGGGTAAAATAGGTATATTTTTTACCCTTATCACCTGTCTTTTGCAAACTCATTGCATAGGACGCCCCCACTCACATGTCTCTACACGAACGATTTAGGATCTCATCGTTTGTACTTAATACAAAGTGGGTCGTGTCTATAGTGTCTCCAGGATAAGATACCCAACCATATCCTTATACTATAGACAGTTTTGGCTATATACTTGAACTTGATCCTATGATATGTCTCTACATATAGTTCGAGTATTCATGTTATAGCCAAGGATCTTAGTTTATTGGATTTAGGTTAGATATTCGCAACTTACATATTCAATAACATCTTTTACTGAATAACCTCAATAACGTCTTTATTGGAAATAAAATATGTTTAATGATTTACAAACTACGAGTTTATAGGACATTAAACCCAACAAACTCCCACTTGGACTAGAAACTCTAGTGGGGTACAGGAAGTTAGGTGTGAGAGATAATATACATAAAGACAATAAACTAGGGCATCAACCATACACTTATAACATATTAATTAATGCATGATTCATACTTTCCTATGGTGTGATTTTAAATCTAAATGACATACATTATGCACATAAAATACTATTTAATTAAAACATACATTCAATAATGCATAATTAATTAAATTAACTAAAGTTAATTGGTTTTGAGATTTTTAATCAAGCAAAAAAAAAACCTAAAATTATTACAATAATAATTTCAAATAGGGCTTGGACCGCTCCCGAACCATTCGAACCGACCCGAACCGCCTGTGGATTGCTTGAACCGGACCATTTTGCCTTTTAGTGAAGAACACACTTGGGCTGAAACTAAAAAACAGCTTGCTGGAATTTTCGACCAGCTTTGAACAATCTTCGAATTTCTTCAAATTGACGACCAGACTACAGCTCCCCCATTGAGGGTAAATACTGACCCTGATGTAGATTTCCTAGAATCCTTATCAATCTGAAAGTCAGAGTCTGTGTATCCTGTAAGGATCAAATCCTTAGAGTCATACACAAGCTGATAGTCCCTCGTTCTCCGAAGATAATTGAGGATGTTTTTAACTGCAGACCAGTGGTCTAACCCTGGATTGGACTGGTACCTGCTAACTATCCCAACTGCATACCAAATGTCAGGCCTAGTACACAACATGACATACATAAGACTGCCCACAGCTGAAGCATAAGGGATCCGTCTCATATCCTCAATTTCTTAAGGTGTCTTAGGACACTGTTCCTTAGACAAATGAACTTCATGCCTGAAGGGTAGTAAACCCCTCTTGGAATTCTGCATCTTATATCTAGACAACATCTTGTCTATATATGATGCTTGAGACAGGGCTAACGTTATGTTCTTACGATTCCTGATAATTTGAATCCCTAGATCATACTGAGCTTCACCCAAATCTTTCATTTGGAACTCAGTCGATAGCCATTTTTTAATGTCAGCTAGATATTCTACATCATTCCCAATGAGAAGAATATTATCTACATACAACACCAGAAAAGCTACTGAACTATTGATAATCCTTTTGTAAACACAAGGCTCATCAACGTTCTGGTCAAAGCCATAAGATTTGACAGCAGTGTCAAACCTTATATTCCAAGATTTGGAAGCTTGCTTCAACCCATAAATGGATCATCTAAGCTTGCAAACTTTTTGCTCCTGACATTCAGCAATGAACCCCTCTGGTTGAGACATTAAGATGTTCTCATCAAGATTGCCATTCAGAAAGGCAGTCTTGACATCCATTTGCCAAATCTTTTAATCATAAAACGTGGCAATGGACAAGAGAATCCTTATCGACTTTAACATGGCAACTGGGGAGAAGGTTTCCTCATAGTCCACCCCCTCCTTTTGGGTATAACCCTTTGCCACAAGTCGAGCTTTGAAAGTCTGTACTTTCCTAGTTGCGTCTCGTTTTCTCTTGTAGATCCATTTGCACCCTATGGGTTTAACCCCTTCAGGTAGGTCTACAAGATCCCAGACTTGATTGAAGTACATAGACTCCATCTCTAGGTCCATAGCTTTGACCCACTGGTCATGGTCCACATCATTCATTGCCTGTCTAAAGGTCAATGGATCCTCAACTCCATCATCAGGTATGACAACTGGATTTTCTGCTAAACCCAGATAGCATTCAGGTTGAGTAACAACCCTCCCACAACGTCGAGGCATTCTCAACTGTTGAGAAGGATGGGCTTGATCAGATGTACTGGGCTCATCTACAACTCTTGTTGAAGGTCCAGTCTATGTACTGGGCTCATCAACAACCCTTGTTGAAAGTCTAGCCTCATCAACAACTCTTGTTGATTCATTTGTAGCTTCACCAGAAAGTTCACTTAACACCATTTTACTGCATGGCTTGTGTTCTCGAACATGGTCTTCTTCTAAGAAAGCAGCATTTGTCGAAACAAACACTTTATTTTCTTGTGGATCGAAGAAGTATCCACCTCTTGTTTCTTTTGGGTAGCCTACGAATAGGCATCATTTTGAACGTGAATCCAATTTCTTTGGGTTTGCTACTAGCACATGTGCAAGGCAGCCCCAAATTCTGAAATGACGTAAACTAGCTTTACGCCCTCTTCAGAGCTCAAATGGTGTTTCAGAAACACTCTTTGAGGGAACTACATTCAAAATATAAACTACAGTCTCTACTGCATAACCCCAAAAGAACTAGGCAAGAGCATAGCTCATCATAAATCGAACCATGTCCAACAAGGTTCTGTTTCTCCTTTCAGATACACCATTCTGTTGAGGTGTACCTGGTGCTGAGAGTTGAGACGATATTCCATGTTCTATCAAATAGTTCTGGAATTTTAAGTCCAAATACTCTCCACATCGATCAGATCGAAGTGTTTTAATGGTCTTACCTAACAAGTTCTCAACTTCAGTCCTGTACTCCTTGAACTTTTCAAGGGCTTCAGACTTATGACTCATTAGGTATAAATAACCATACCTTGAATAATCATCTATGAAAGAGATGAAATATTCATACCCTCCTCGAGCTTTTACATTCATTGGACCACAGAGATTCGTATGTGCGAGTTCTAAGGGCTCCTTGGCACGATAACCTTTTCCAGTAAAAGGTCGTTTGATCATTTTACCTTTGAGACATGACTCACACGGAGGTAAAGTACCATCTTCTAACTGGCTTAGAAGTCCGTTCTTAACCAATCTCCCAATCCTATTGAGATTTATGTGGCCAAGTCTCAAGTGCCAAAGATAGGTACTTTGAGAAACTTTCTGCCTTTTTGGTTGAGTCCCAGTTGTTTTAAACATTTCATTGTTCAAAATAGCCCTAGACTCTATTGGTCTTAAAACATACAAATTGTTCTCCATTTTTGCAGAATAGATATCAGTACCCCTTTTAGTAATGAAAGCTTCATTCACAGAAAAAAACACCGAATATCCTTGTTCTAGCAAACAAGAAATAGAAATCAAATTTCTTTTTATTTTGGGAACTATATATACATTATCTAATAACATATAGCGTTCCCTGGAGAAGAACATTTTAATATCTCCCACTGCTTTAGCTGAAATGAGCTCCCCAGTCTCAACTCTGAGAGTCATTTCCCCAGCATCCAACTGTTACCAGGAGTTTATTCCCTCAAAGGAAGAGCATACGTGATGAGTGGCACCTGAATCAAGGATCCAGGTTGTATCATCATTTTCCACTATACACGTTTCAATGACCAATAAATCAAATTTATTTTCATTGAGATGTGCTAAGCAGTCTATGTCATATTCATCATGAACAATTTCAGATGAATTAGACATGTGGGCTTGAGGACCATCCTCAGTTAAGACCAATTCCACGCAATTAATGTTTAAGTTCATTTTCTTAGTTGTATTAGAAATACTAGTTTTGTAATTGGCGTTATTCGAGGCATACAAAGAACGTTTCATGCTGAGAACAAACAGATTAACTTAATAAGTGATGTTGCATTAACCCATTACACAAAATAATAGTATTATTTTAATCCAATCAATTTAGCAAAAGTAATTATCGCCCCATAAAGTAAACATTCATTTTGCAACGATACTTCAGAGGTTTAGAACAACAGCTACCGTAGGGCAGTCAGCTACTCCCCCTCTGAATTGAGACAATCTCAGCCAATCCCTATTCCCAGAATAACTCATATTCCAATAGTTCTTAGCTACCATTTTTTTCGGTCAGGAAATTATTAACACATTAACAATTTCCCGTAAGTGTGCCCTCCATTTTTCAGATCTTAGAGGTCGGCCCCAACAATGCTACCGTAGGAAAAGTCAAAGTTGGAAATGGACCTAAGAAACCCTATCCATTTCTGGAGTTTGCGTTGTTCTGACTCCCATGATCAAGCCCTCCGTAGGGTGATCACTCCCAGGGCGACTCGCAAGCAGATCATAGGGATCTCACGGTGCAACCTAATGGAGGAGACCGTAGGATACGTTGACACGTGTCCTGCTCCCACTTACTATAAAATACTCCCTCATTCACCTTGATATTGATCCATGCAAACACCATCCGTAGGGGTCACTCCCAGGGTGACTCGAGGCCAAGCATGGACCTCACGTTGTGAACTTTTGAAGACGTGAGAGCAAAACTTGATTTATGAAAATCTTGTTTTGATATATTTCCTCCCACTGAGTATTTTTATAATTATAGGGTCTATTACTTAGGTAAATTCTGGCTAAATGAATCTATCTAAGTCTATGCCTTATATAACTCTTATATGGAGGTCTTTAATCTAATGTCTTAGGTGAATTAAACTCTTTTAATTAACCTGGCAACATTTCATGCTAACATAACTATGGTTAATTCAACTCAAGTTCCAGGTTAGTTCCCAGGTAGCAGGTGTTCCGTAAACCGTCATCTTAAGTACCTCCAGCCTTAGACAGAACTTCATCGGGAGAGTTCCCTTATAACCATAGTAATGTAAACTCTTTACTCTAAAGATCTAGGTGAATTAAACTCTTTAAAAAAACCTAGTGACATTGCATGCTAACATTTAACTATGATTAATTCAACTCTGGTATTTCGGGTTAGTTCCCAGGTAGGAGGTGTTTCGTAAACCGTCATCATGCTTAGACTAGGATTTAACCTTAGATGGGTGAATTTGGTCATGAACTGTATTTCCTTTGCCGAGTTCTCTATTCTTATAAATGGTGACAAGAAAGGTTGCTTTAGGTCTAATAGAGGTTTACGCCAAGGAGACCCACTATCGCCCTATTTGTTTCTATTAATAACTGAAGGCTTGTCCCATCTAATCTCAAAAGAAATAAACAAGGGTAACATCTCTGGTTTATCTTGTGCTAATAGTCCTATAATATCCCATTTATTATTTGTGGACGATAGTCTTATATTTTGTAAAGCTAATGAAAGAGAATTATCGTATCTTAAGAACCTATTGAATATATTTGAAATAGCTTCAGGGGAGGCTATTAATTTTTCTAATCTGCAGTTCTCTTTTCTCCCAAATTGGATGACCATAGAGGTGATTTTCTTAGTAACATTTTAGGGGTTAGGAAAGTCAAGGATTTTGGTAAATACTTAAGTGTGCCCTCAGTTTTATCTAAAAATAAATCTAAGGACTTCAGTTATATCCTAGATAAAATCTGGAATGTTGTTCAAGGTTGGAAAAGATCATTTTTTTCTATTGGGGGTAAAGAAATCCTCATAAAAAGTATAGGTCAAGCTATCCCTACATACGCCATGAGCGTTTTTAAATTTCCTAACCATTTATGTGAGGAGATTACTAGAAGTTTTTCTAGATTTTGGTGGGGGTCTAGCTCGGATAAAAAGAAGCTTCATTGGGTTAAATGGGACAAATTATGTCTTCCTAAAAGCCTAGGTGGTCTTAACTTCAGGGACATTGAGGGTTTCAATAAAGCCCTTATAGCCAAACAAGTTTGGAGAATTTTTTATAGGCCTAACTCCCTTGTAGCTAGATTTTTACAGAATATCTATTTTAAAAACTCAAGTATCCTTGAAGCTGAGCTAGGTAGAAATCCCTCTTTTTTATGGAAAAGTCTTATTTGGGGTAGGGACCTTTTAAAGAAAGGCATTCGGTTTAGAATAGGAAATGGGGAGTCAACTAGTATGTTCAAATGACCCTTGGATTCCTAAAGAGGTTTCGTTTAAGCCTACTTGTATAAACAGGTCCCTGATAGATAGCAAAGTTTCTGATTTCCTATCTCCTTCAGGTGGATGGGATATTCAAAAACTAAGTGGCTCGGTTTTAAGCTCTGACTGTGATATTATTAGAAGTATTCAAACAAACAGAAATCTAAAAGATAAAAAAATATGGCATTACAATAAGACAGGGTCATATACTGTAAAAAGCGGATATAAGCTTTTTATGAAAGATAAGATGGGGTATCTTCCAGTTCAAACTCTATGAGTAAAATTTGGTCAAACCTATGGAACCTAAAGATCCCCTCTAAAGTTAAACATTTTTGTTGGAAGGCCTTGAATAATACTCTTCCAAACAAGGAAAATTTAAATCGCAGAGGTATAAACATCTCTAATATTTGTCCTATGTGTAATGCATATCCAGAAAGTACAGATCATTGTTTGTTTACTTGTTTTCGAGCCTATGATATATGGAAACTTACTTTCGATTCGGTGTTTTTGGACAAGGACTTTCGTGGAAGCTTTGTGGATAGGTGGATCAAGATCGATTCCTGCACATCAAAGGAGAATTTAGGTCTCATTGCCATTACATGTTGGGCCATTTGGAACGACAGGAACAAGAACGTTCATGGAGAAGCTATCCCACCCTCCCAAATCAGAAGCAATTGGATTAGAAATTACCTCGAGTCCTATCGCCTTTCAAATTCTGTAGATTCGGCTGGGGAGTTGACCTTGCATGGCGATCTCACTAGGCCTTTGCGAGCAGATGATCGTTGGAAACCTCCATATAGGGATTTTTGGAAATTAAACACTGACGCGTCTTGTTTCTCAGAACCCTCTTGGACAAGTACAAGAAGGATTTGCCGAAATCATGTGGGCGAAGTAATGGGTTTTGCGTCTAACTGTTTGGATGTCCAATTGGAGGCCCATGTAGCTGAATTATGGGCTATTTTCGATGGATTGAAGCTGGCTTTATCGTTGGGTTGTTTGAAACTGGTTGTGGAATCAGATTGCTTATTGGCCATTAAATTCCTGAGAAGAGAATTGTCTGTTTGGGTTGATGTTGAGGCCCAAGTTGAAGCCATTTGGAGTCTTTTACCCAATTTTGTTGAAATCTCCTTTAGTTTTATTCCTAGAAATTGTAATAGAGCAGCCCATGAAATTGCAAGGCATGGGAAATCACTGAATAATTATGAGGCTTGGATCGGGTACGTTCCAAGTTGGTTGTTGTTATGGGTCGAGTATGACCGTTCATTTTTAGCCCAAGTGGCGTTATAATAATATGAGGTATTTTTTTCAAAAAAAAAAAAAGTACCTTCAGCCTTAGACAGAACTTCATCAGGAGAGTTCCCTTATAACCATAGTAATGTAAACTCTTTACTCTAAAGATCTAGGTGAATTAAACTCTTTAGAAAACCTAGTGACATTGGATGCTAACATTTAACTATGATTAATTCAACTCCGATATTTCGGGTTAGTTCCCAGGTAGGAGGTGTTCCGTAAACCGTCATCTTAAGTACCTCCAGTCTAAGACAGAAATTCATCAGGAGAGTTCCCTTATAACCATAGTAATGTAAACTCTTTACTTTAAAGATCTAGGTGAATTAAACTCTTTAAAAAACCTAGTGACATTGCATGCTAACATTTAACTATGATTAATTCAACTCCGGTATTCCAGGTTAGTTCCTAGGTAGGAGGTGTTCCGTAAACCGTCATCTTAAGTACCCCCAGCCTTAGACAGAACTTAACCGGTGGAGTTCCCTTATAATCATAGTAATGTTTTTCCTACTTAGTCAATTAAAACTATTTTTAATTCTAAGTAAGAATAATTCTAATCCTATTAGAAATATGATCTTAGGTCTAATTAATTTTAAACATTTTAAAATTAATCTAATTTTCCTAAGATCCTATGTTTGCATACAATTCTTTGTTATAGGTTAACGGATTCTAAATTTTATAACACTTATAAAATTTTAATGAATTAATCCTATAACTTGCTACTATAGTGACATAAATTAACAATCGAAATCTAATTAATTTATAACCATACAATAGCATTTATGACATACATTAATAGAACAATTATATTAAACTAAGGTAATGTCATGTTCAATGCATTTTAATTTTCATCCATTTAATATAACACTTTATATTAAACATCTATGAAAATAAAATTCATACATATTTCATACATTATAACATTTATAATAATAAATATGAATGAATATGCTTAACCTAAGGTGGGAATTTAAGCTATATGACATCCATAAAGCAAATAAATAGCAATTGAGCCGATTAATTTTGGCCCCTAGGATAAAATAAAGCATAAATTACAATAATTATAGTTAAATTCTATCCTAAAAGTCCTTCTGCAAATCCAAATACTGGTCTAGACCGTCTGAACCGACCCGAACCGCTTGAAACCAGCCCCTGAAAAACACGAATCGAGCCAAATTCCAGCAGAACCGGACCAAATCGGTCTCAGCCCAAGTGGACCGTGCGAACCAGACCGCCAGCTACCTTGAACCGCCTGAAACACGTCCTCGCGAAACCCTAACGCGCGCCGCACATCGTGACAACGTCGCGACGCTTGTAACACAGAGTCGTGACGCTGCGGCTTCTTCTCGCCTTCTACGTCTGCGAATTGAGACAGCGTCGCGACACTGTTGCGTCTGGAGCACTTTCTAGGCAAAAAACAGCGTTTGTTCTTCGTCTTTGTCTTCGATTTCAGCCGTGAATTCAACATTTTTCATTTCATAAAAAACTTAATCTAGACCCATACTTACAAAGGACTCGATTTTACATAAAATACCCGAAACACCGGGCCCTTACATGATCAAATCACATAAAAAACAATAAAATCTATGGCCATAAAATTAACCTAAATAGTCCAATGCAAACCATACATACATTATGCATTAATCAATCCCACCAATAGCCAATGCAAATTTTAGAGAAACAAAATTAGATCTACGATCGGCTCTGATACCAATTGAAGGATTGGAATTCCGTAATTCCGTAAAGCAGAAGCGTGATTGGGACCGATTCGTAATTAATTTTGTTTAATCTAAAATACCAATACATTGGCAATAATCTTATGACTATTCTAAATTTATATTAAGGCTAAGCATAAAAAATATTAGATCTAAATCTAATTTATATAGTAACAAATTACTTACTCTCTCGTTGATGACTCAGATTAAATTCACCAACTGCTTGTGGAATAATCACGAACTACTACGAACACCACCACTATGGCTACACTAGTATGACTCTGAGACTTCTAGAGGCAGGAGACTGGTGGGAGTCTAGAGGGAGCCTTCAGGGGAATTCTCTGAGAGTAGGAGAATGAATGAGATGCCTTTCATCCCACCCCAAGGGTCCTATTTATAGGAAAAAGGCCAAGACCTCATGAATAAGATCTAATCAGATCTATTATCTTATTCATATTTAATTTAATAAATAATTAATTAATTCCATAATTAATTAATTACCCAATTAAATATCATATATTTAATCTTAGGAATTTTATTAAATTATTTATATTAATATGAATCCAATTCATATTAATTATTCGAACTCTTTCAAATTTTTTCTCTCAAGAATTAATTTTGAAATTAATTCATAATTATATTATAAAGTTTCATAAACTTTATATTATAATGTATCAATATACATTATATGATTCCCCTAAATAAATTGAACACTTTCAATTTACAATTTATACTTAATTGCCTCAAGTCTCTTTACGAGCTACCAGTGGGACCTAATGAACCTACAGATCAGAAGCTCCAACGATACGAGATTAATTGGCTAAACTCATTAACCAAGTTAGTCAACATTCGTTAACTGTAGGTCACTCCACTAAAGACTCACAGCTGCACTCTTCTCACTGTAGAATATTTCTGTGTCCACAGATATCGACCAATGCAGTAAGTCAATCATTCACGTGTGTTCGTAACACCAGCTGGGTCAAATTATCGTTTTACCCCTGGGTTACCTCTGGTTCCTTAACTCATTGCATAGGATACCCCCACCCGCATGTCTCCTACATGGATGCTTTGGATCATTGCATCTGTATCGAATACAAGGTGGGCCGTATCACATAGTGTCACCAGGTAAGGTACCCATCCTTATTCCTATACTATAGACCTTTTAGGTTGTTACTAGGACACCGATCCCCGTATGTCCCCACATACTAGTCCAAGTTTCATTTAAACAACCTTGGATCTTAGTTTATTGGATTTAGGGTTTATTAATGCAAACTCGATTATTCAATAACCAAATTACTGAATCACTCAAATAACGCTTTATTAAGATCGATTAATTTGTTTCATTTACTATCTACGAGTTTTAGGGCATAAAACCCAACACCCTCACTGTAGATATATTTTTGTCCACCCGATATAACCATGATTAGTAAGTCGACCTTTCACAGGTTGTCCGTAACTAGAGCTGGGTCAAATGTTCGTTTTACCCCTGAAGTTACATCTTGATCCTTAAGTCTCTAGTTGAGTCCCTAATGAACAATTGGTTTGTGGTCCCACCACTAAACCTAAAACCTCTCGGGCCAATGAGAGGACGGGATCCCTTTGTTCACGTTCCGGAGTCAGCACTTAAGGGAACAACTTCTCTACTATCCCTAAATTGGGTAGGAGTGAATTCCGTTTTGCAAGACTATGTCCCCAGCTATCTACCCGTTCCTATCCTTGAAATGGGGGGTTTATTGAGTCGACGATGTTGAGCCACTCTCACCCATGAAGATCTAAGGATAAGCCCGAATAAACAGGAGTTCATAGTTAGCTCAGGATTAAGATCGAGTTACCTAGGTCATCGCATTGAAATAGTCAGTCTTGACAGTAAACGGCGTTATAAAGCAAGAATGACTTATTTCTCGGTCCTGGTCTTATGCAAACTCATTTGCATAGGACGCCCCCACTCGCATGTCTCTACATGAACGATCCAGGATCACGTCATTTGTACTCAAACAAAGTGGGTCGCGTCACATAGTTCTCCTACATGGATGCTTTGGATCAATGCATCTGTATCGAATATAAAGTGGGTCGTATCTCATAGTGTCACCAGGATAAGGTACCCAACCTTATCCCTATACTATAGACCATTTAGGTTGTTACTTGAACACCGATCCCCGTATGTCCCCACATACTAGTCCAAGTTTCTTTTAAACAACCTTGGATCTTAGTTTATTGGATTTAGGGTTTATTAATGCAAACTCGATTATTCAATAACCAAATTACTGAATTCCTCAAATAACGCTTTATTGAGATCGATTAATTTGTTTTATTTACTATCTACGAGCTTTAGGGCATAAAATCCAACAGGGTGACCTCTGTGTTGGTCTGTGGAGACAATCTTCACCCTTAGAAGTCATTTAAGATAAGTATGGTGACGTGGTTAGGTCAAGGTTTCGAATCTGGATTTTGAATCTTGATCTAAATCGCTTGAGAGGGAACTTAGTTTATGATTGAATCACAAACAAATTGTTTATTAGAGAGGATGAGTAGTTGTTAGAAATAATGAACTTTAAAGTTGTTTATAAGGTCTTTACCTAGCCTATAATAAATTACTTCTATTTGGTTTTTGGTTTTTTGTTTTTTAAAATTAAGCTTAAAAACACTACTTCCACCTTAAGTTTGTTGGTTTTGTTATCTATCTTATTCTCATTTTTTCAAAAACCAAGTTAAGTTTTGAAAACTAAAAAAAATAGTTTTCAAAAACTTGTTTTTGTTTTTGGAATTTGGCTACGAATTCTAATGTGTGCTTTAACAAAGATGCAAACCATTGTAAGAAAATTGTGAGAAAACAAATTTAATTTTAAAAAACCAAATAGTTATCAAACGGAATCTAAAATGTTCAAATTTTGGTATAATTTAATGGATTAGATCCATCAACAATAATAAGAAGAACAATATACTTTTTTTTTTTTTTTTTGAGATAGAAGAACAATGTACTTTATTTAATGTCTTGGATGTATTAAATAAATATAAAAGAAACATATTTTTTATTTGATGTATCAGGTGCATTGAATAAATATATATATATATATATATATATATATATATGTATATATGTATATATATATTTTAATGTTTCTAGTATATTATATTAAAAATATTAAAATAAATATTAAGTTATTTGAGTTATACTCAACTGTTAACTTAAAGTCGTCTTTATAAATAAACTCATTATCTGGCTTTTCTTTGAAATAGGCGACTACCTGCTTTGATTTTGGTGATAAAGGGTATAACGAGAGGAAAAAACTTGACTGGTATATAGAGATCTCACCACATAGCACCATTAAAATGTTGACAACTAGGAGAGATAAAAAAGTTTTCTCATTTTCTATTTCTCTTTCTTAGTTTTCAAGATTTTAATGGAGTATGATCCCTATATACCAGTATGCAGTCAAGTATTGTTCATTGCAAAAAAAAAAGGTTTGATCAAGGTTGTCCATCTCTCGGTAGAATATTTCAAAATGTTTGCTAAAAAAGTACATATTCATTATAATTTTAAATCAAACAAATATTTCTCCAGCTATTAATTTCTAAGGCTCAATAACCATTTGATTTTTTAAATTTATTTACGGTATACTATCATAGTATGGAAAGATTTTTATGTTACTTTTATTAATTTGATTGTTTGCCACATTAGCAAAACATTTAAGAATAATATGAGTAAGGTTGTTTGTCGGCCGATTGGTGTCAGTTTTGGATAAAAAAGAATGTCGAAAACTGACGGGTTTTGATCGTTCGATATGATTGACAATTGTAAGATGCTTCATGAAATCGACTGACAAAATACACGATCAATCAGTCAATTTTTTCGGGTTTTTGGATGTTGATGAGTGAGAGATGAGATGTTGTTTCCAAAAGAAAAGGAAGAGATAGTCAAAAAGTTAAGGGAGAAAGAAGAGATAGAGATGAATTTTGAGAGAAAAGAGAAAGAAAAAGGGAGGGCTTGGAGTATACAGTGAATGAGGAGAAAAGAACGGAAGAAAAAAAAAAAGGAAAGAAAAAGTTGAAGCTCGGTAATTAAGAGTGAAAAAGGAGAAAAAAAATTGAGGCTTGGTGAGGAATAGGGAAAAAGAAAAGAGGAAGAAAGAAAGATAGTTGGGAAGAGGGAAAGAGAGAGAAAATAGAAAAAAAATAAAGAAAAAAAAAGTATCAATTGTGTTATAAAACGTAAGAACAATAAGAACACTAAGAGAGAAATTGAGAGAGCAAAGGTAGGGAGAAAAGAGAGCAAATTATTCTCATTCAATTGTTGTTGTTTTCAATACTTCATACAACCCCTATTTATACTAATGCAACGGGATAGGTTACAACTTCAACATACTTAAAATAGAATGGAGGGAGAGTCTCATGGCTATTCCTAAGGGAGAGGGAGAGTCATAAGAATAGCTATAATTATGGATTGAAAAACGCTAATGGAGTAATATGGATATCTATAATATATACTAGGTATATTTACAACACCGTTGGATTTTTTAAAATGAAAAGATTGCACTGTGCAATGTGCAACTGTTGCAGAACCATTATTATTGTTATTATTTATTTACTGATAGATTTTTTTTCAGAAATAATTTACTGATAGATTTAAATGTTTGTTGGTTGGTTATTCTCGTTAAATTATAAATTTAGTCCTTGAATTTTCAGAGTTGTATCAATTTGGGCTATGAACTTTAAAAAGTGTCAAATAGGTCCTCGAACTTTCAATTTTGTTTCCAATAGATCTTTTGATTTTAAAAAAATATCCAATAGGTCCTTACACTTTCACTTTTCTGTCCAACAAGTCTTTTAATTTCAATTTTGTATCTAATAAGTCCTTAAACTATTTGATATTTTATAAAATTCATAGGCCTACTAGATACAAAATTAGAAGTTTAGGGTCCCAATAGGCACAAGATTCAATTTTATATCTAAGAGATCGGTTAATTTTTATAAATCTAGAATGTGTCAGAGACCTATTAGACACAAAATTAAAAGTTCAAGGATCTATTAGACATTTCTAAAGTTTAGGGACCTATTAGACAAAAAAAATTGAAAATTCAAGGACCTATTAGACACTTTTAAAGTTCAAAGATCTAATTGATATAACCCTAAAAGTTTAAAGACTAAACTTGTAATAAAACTGTCAGTTTTTTTACATTTTTTAGTTCATTTTCAATATAATTTTGAACAACCTAGATATGAGAATCATGAAATGGAACAAGGAAAATTTTATAATTTTGGATGTTTTAATGATGATGAGATCTCCCTACCCACCATCATTAAAACATCGATAATTATGAAAGATAAAATAAAATTTTTATTTTCTACACTTATCTCTCTTAGGCCCCGTTTGATAATCATTTGGTTTTTGGTTTTTCAAAATTATACTTGTTTTTTCTCAATCTCTTTACTGTTGGGAATGACTAAGCATATCTACTTGGGTATTTTTGGCTTTTCCATGTGTTTACTTTATGTTTGTCCCATATGGAAAGATTTGGAGTTGGGAAGAGTGTTTTTATACAATCACTCTTCCCTACTCTTGTAAAAGTGGTTAAGGGTGGTACCTAGACCTCTTCCCACACGCGCGCCGCCGGCCAGTCGGACAGGCGGGTGGGTTCGGGTTCGGGTAAACCGCGCTCGCGCGTAATAAAGAGACGGGTTTTACCTTTTTTGCCAAAATATCCTTTATTTTATTGCCACCCACGTGTCACAATGTTGCTGCTCCACATGTCCATGCGGTTCAACGGTCCGGTTCGGTCCATCCACGCTGAAGGAAGCAGTCCGTTCGTCCGTATGACTCACGCGCGTTGACCGTCCGTTCCATTGGAAGCGTTCCGTTGACCGTGAACTTCGCCTGCATGGACTGCTCCAGACGTGACACGTGGCAGCTGCTTGTCTTCTTTTGTGGGTAAGCAATTTTCCGATTGGCCTATAAATACAGTCTTTGAGCAGAGTGGAAGATGTCGAATTCATTTTCATTCTTCCTACTTTCTCTTCTGATTCCAATCCTTCTCTCTCGAGTGCACGAACGAGAAGGGTGTTGTGTTAACCTTGGGGAGCAACCGGCAAAACGATTTAGCACCGTGGTCGTGCCGAAATTGCTTTCAAGGCAGTGGTTATCTCCACGACACAACAACTGTGTTTCTCAACTTCTTCCTTTAAGTTGAAAGCAAATTCGAAAATGTCCATCAAATCCAAGAACCATCTTCCAGATCTATCCAAGCTAGAACCTCTTGATGGTTCTAACTACCGTCGTTGGTCTCAGAAGTTGCTCATCTTCTTCGAACAACTGGAGGTTGACTACATTCTAACCACCGATTATGTGGAGAAAACAGCAGCACCCGTCACTGATCTGGAAAAATCCAAAGAGGTCCAGCCTGATCCACATAGTTCAAAGGAGGTTCAAACAGTCCCTCAAAAACCAAAGGGAAGTCAGGACATTGATCTAGAAAAATTCGAGAAAGACAACAAGGCGGTTCGGGGTCATCTTCTGAACCACATGAACGACTCACTGTACGACCTGTTCGTTGTTCAAAAGTCAGCTAAAGTTATCTGGGACACTCTGGAGTCCAGATATGGCGGCGATGATGCAGGAAGGAAAAAGTACGTGGTCGGTAAGTGGATGCGGTTCCAAATAACGGATGACAAACCAGTGATGGACCAGGTTCATGAGTACGAGAATCTAGTGGCAAACATTCTGACAGAGGGTATGAAGATGTGCGAGATTCTCCAGGCGAATGTCTTGCTCGAAAAATTCCCTTCTTCATGGAGCGACTACCGCAATCATTTAAAGCACAAGAAGAAGGACCTGACGTTACAAGAATTGATCAGCCACATGCGAACTGAAGAAGCCAACAGGCAAAAGGATAAGTTGGAATCTAAGTCCTTGAATTCAGTTAATGCTAACCTAGTTGAATCTTCTGCTGCATCAAAAGACAGGTTTAGAAATAAAAACAAAGACAAATCCTCGCAGAAGAAGAACCATCCATTCAAGTCTCCTAGCGGGAAAATAGTGAAGGAGAAGTCCAAGCTAATATGTTATGTCTGCGGAAAACCAGGACACAAATCCTATCAGTGCAACCAGAGGAAAGGGAAACCAGATCGGAAGTCTGATGGTGCACAAGCCAATGTTGTTGAAGCAGACAATATCATTGTTGCAGTGATGGTGGAGGCTAACTTGGTGGAGAATAAATCAGACTGGATTCTTGACACTGGTGCCTCAAGACACTTCTGCTCAAATCGAAGCTTGTTCCACGAGTTCCATGACATTGTTGATGGCGAATGCGTATGCATGGGGAACTCGGCCACTGCTGGAGTACTTGGGAAAGGGAAGGTTCTCTTAAAACTTACTTCTGGAAAAACTTTATCTTTGAATGATGTATTGTATGTTCCTTCATTGCGTAGGAATCTGGTGTCTGGAAGTCTGTTGAACAGGGCAGGGCTTAAAATTGTGTTTGAAGCTGACAAGGTTGTCATCACTAAAAATAGTGACTTTGTTGGTAAGGGATATTTAGCCGATGGTCTTTTTGTGTTAAACACTGTCTCTATTCCTGCTGAAATGAATGAAAGTACATCTCGTTCTGCTTATATTGTTGAATCTGTTGATGTGTGGCATGGTAGACTAGGTCATGTGAATTTTGCATCTATTAAAAGGCTTAAACAATTGCATCTTCTTAATGTATCTGAGACACCTGAAAATAGTAGATGCTCTGTATGTGTAGAGGCAAAATTTGCTAAAAAAACCTTTTAAGCCTGTTACAACGAGATGTACTGAATTGCTTGAATTAATTCACTCTGATCTAGCTGATTTCAAAAACACTACTAGTAGAGGTGGCAAAAATTACTATATATCCTTTGTCGATGATTTCTCTAGATACACAAAAATATATCTTCTGAGATCAAAAGATGAAGCTAGTAGCATGTTTAGGAAATACAAAGCAAAAGTAGAAAACCAACTAGATAAAAAGATTAAAAGGTAATCCGATAGGGGAGGTGAATACAGTGACAAGTCTCTCAAGGAATTTTGTGAATTAAATGGTATTATCCATGAGAGTACTGCACCATATTCTCCTCAACAAAATGGCATAGTTGAACGTAAAAATAGATCATTAAAGGAAATGATGAATTCTATGTTGCTAAGTTCTGGATTGCCTAACAGTATGTGGGGGGAAGCTGTGCTTTCTGCCTGTTTTGTTCTTAATAGGGTTCCTCACAAAAAGTTGGATAAGACACCATACGAGCTTTGGAAAGGATATTCGCCGAACCTGAGTTATCTGAAGGTATGGGGGTGCTTAGCTAAAGTGGCATATCCGGTATTTAAGAAACCTACGGTAGGATCTAAAACCTTTGATTGTGTGTTTATTGGGTATGCTCATAATAGTGCGGCTTATAGATTCATGTGTCTAGATGATAATTCAATTTGTGAATATAGAGACGCTGAATTTTTCGAGCACATTTTTCCTATGATTAAAAATGAGCCAGATAATATCTCACGATCTAGTCAAGTGTCTGTTTGTCCTACATCTACTACTGATATTATGCATGAATCTGAACCTAGGAGGAGTAGAAGAAAGAGAACTGAGAAAGATTTTGGATCGAATTTTTTAACTGTTTTTCTTGTTGAAAACTCAGATAAAATTGACGATCAGTTTGCATGCATGTATCTAATAGATGAGGATCCTAAAACCTACCAAGAGGCCTTAAAATCTGTAGATTCTAGTTTCTGGAAAGAAGCCATTAAAAGTGAACTGGACTCTTTAACTATGAATCAAACGTGGAACTTGGTAGATTTACCCAAGGGAAACAAACCTATTAGGTGTAAGTGGATTTTTAAAAAGAAAATTAGACCAGATGGTTTAATTGAAAAATTCAAAGCTAGATTAGTGGTTGTAGGCTATTCGCAAAAACAAGGTATTGATTACTTTGATACTTATTCTCCTGTGACTAAAATAGCTACTATTAGATGTCTGGTCGCTCTTTCAGCTATTCGTGGGCTGTTAATACATCAGATGGATGTGAAAACAGCATTTCTCAATGGAGATTTAGAATAGGAGATATATATGACACAACCTGAAGGCTTTGTAATTTCTGGTCAAGAAAACAAGGTATGTCAGCTTAAAAAATCTCTTTATGGTCTTAAACAGACTCCCAAACAATGCTATGAGAAATTTAATAATACCTTAGTAAACAATGAGTTTAGGGTAAATTCCTCTGACACATGTGTTTACTCGAAATTGTTTGGTGTTGATTATGTGATTATTTGCTTATATGTTGATGACATGCTTATTTTCGGTACAAATTTAGAAGTAATAAATGATACCAAGTTATTTTTATCCTCACACTTTGAGATGAAAGATTTAGGTGAGGCTGATGTGATACTTGGTGTTAAGTTGAGAAAAACCGAAAATGGGTATTCATTGAGTCAATCACACTATGTTAAAAAGATGCTAAAGAGATTTGATTGTTTTGATGATATGCCTGTAAGAACATCTTATGATGCTAGTATGAAACTTAAGAAAAATAAGGGGGATAGTGTCTCTCAATCTGAATATGCAAAAATTATAGGTAGCGTAATGTACCTAATGAATTATACTAGACCTGATATTGCATATGCTGTGAGTAGATTGAGTAGGTATACACATAATCCTAATAAAGATCATTGGGTTGCACTTCGTCGTTTGTTGAGATACCTTAAAGGTACAATAGATTACAGTTTGCAATTTAATAAATTTCCTGCAGTATTAGAAGGTTATTGTGATGCAAACTGGGTAACTGATAACGACGAAGTAAGTTCAACTAGCGGGTATGTGTTCGTTTTTGGTGGAGGGGCTATATCGTGGAAATCTGCAAAGCAGACGTGCATTGCGCGATCCACCATGGAGTCTGAGTTTATAGCTCTCGAGCTTGCAGGGCAAGAGGCGGAATGGTTAAGAAGTTTACTTCAAGACGTACCACTGTGGGGGGCGTCAGTACCAGTCTCTTTGCACTGTGATTCACAAGCTACCATAGGAATTGCCAAGAGCAGTGTATACAATGGCAAAAGAAGGCATATACGCCTGAGACATGGAGTTGTGAAACAGTTGTTGAAAGGGGGAGTTATCTCCTGTGAGTATGTGAGGTCTGAGAGGAATTTGGCAGATCCTCTCACCAAAGGCCTAACAAGGAGAGTAATCCTAGAGTCCTCAGGATGTATGGGACTTAAACTGTTGAAATGAGTCCATAGCCCTTTATTTGGGTGGTCCAAATTCGGACTTGATGGACACGTTTTGGAAAGTCTTCATAGCTCAAGATTTTGAGTGGTTTACTGCGGTAGGCTTGATGAAGCATGACGTGATTGTGAAGGTGTGGCCGCCTTCTATGAAAGAGTGTAAAGTAATCTCTTTCTAGAGCTTTCACGATGACCCAAGGTGTTTTGTGCATGGCCTTAAATAGCACTTGGTCTACTATTGTATCGCGGAATCAAGGGAAATTTGAGGATTCAAACGTTTTGTGGGGGCCTAAACCATGACTATTGAAAGCTCAAAAGGTAACTTACTTTCTCTATGTTGGTTATTGCCTTACTTCACTATGCATTAATTCAAATCGAAAGATATTAATGCTTAAGTTTAAATTCCTCCTTTGCTCAGAGAAATATTGCTTATCGTCATTCTTGAGGGATTGTTGGGAATGACTAAGCATATCTACTTGGGTATTTTTGGCTTTTCCATGTGTTTACTTTATGTTTGTCCCACATGGAAAGATTTGGAGTTGGGAAGAGTGTTTTTATACAATCACTCTTCCCTACTCTTGTAAAAGTGGTTAAGGGTGGTACCTAGACCTCTTCCCACACGCGCGCCGCCGGTCGGTCGGACGGGCAGGCGAGTTCGGGTTCGGGTAAACCGCGCTCGCGCGTAATAAAGAGACGGGTTTTACCTTTTTTGCCAAAATATCCTTTATTTTATTGCCACCCACGTGTCACAATGTTGCTGCTCCACATGTCCATGCGGTTCAACGGTCCGGTTCGGTCCATCCACGCTGAAGGAAGCAGTCCGTTCGTCCGTATGACTCGCGCGCGTTGAGCGTCCGTTCCATTGGAAGCGTTCCGTTGACCGTGAACTTCGCCTGCGTGGACTGCTCCAGACGTGACACGTGGCAGCTGCTTGTCTTCTTTTGTGGGTAAGTAGTTTTTCCGATTGGCCTATAAATACAGTCTTTGAGTAGAGTGGAAGATATCGAATTCATTTTCATTCTTCCTACTTTCTCTTCTGATTCCAATCCTTCTCTCTCGAGTGCACGAACGAGAAGGGTGTTGTGTTAACCTTGGGGAGCAACCGGCAAAACGATTTAGCACCGTGGTCGTGCCGAAATTGCTTTCAAGGCAGTGGTTATCTCCACGACACAACAACTGTGTTTCTCAACTTCTTCCTTTATTTACCATGGTTTTCATCTTGGTTAAGGAGACATTACAGGTTTTAGCCAAATTCAAAAAACAAAAACAAGTTTTTGAAAACTATATATATATTTTTTTTTCAAAATTTGGCTTGGTTTTTGAAAACATGGGAAGGATGTAGGTTCATACAAAAGAAATAGATAGGTGGAAAAGTATTTATAAGCTTAATTTTCAAAAACCAAAAACAAAAAACGAAATGGTTATCAAATGGAATCTTAGTTGTCAAGATTTTAATGAGGTGTGTAAGGAGATCCCCACATAATAGTATGCAGTCAAATATTATTTATATAACAATATAACACTTGATGATGTATCAAATTGTGAATGAAAAAAAAGTAGGTACACATCGGGAAAATTTCTAGTACTACGGTAGTACCTACTCCTTCCATTCAGCATTTGACACGTTACTTAATGAGCATTTAATGATATAATATTATATTCCATGGGTCCCACACAATTCTTAAATACTTCTTTCATGACAAACAATGAATTGAGATAGTATGAAAAAAATTTCATACTACCGTAGTAGTTTCGCGTACACATCTGAAGAGTCTTGCATGTAAGAGAGAGTAGCCTTGCATGAAGGAGAGGAAGTGAAGTTTGGATGTTAGGGAGAGACAAGTCTAATTACTGCATGCTCAGAAAAGAGGATATATGGTGTTTTGCCTTGCATGGATGAGAGATAAAGTAGTTTTGTGTTGGATGCATTCAACACTACTCTTGCATGAAGGAGAGAGAGTAGTGATCCTGCATGTGTGAGACAAAATTAAAGCTGCGCCAACCATATGCGTTTCTAAAGCTTCAAAAATAATATAATTGACCATAAAGTTTAAAATTTATTGAATTAAATATTAAAAAATAAGTAGTGTACGTAGTTTTTTTTACCATTTTGAAATTATTTTCTCCCCTCAGCTCTTCTTCTTTTTTAGGAAAAAACTTAGCTGCATACATGTATATAGGGATCTTCCTACGTATCACTATTAAATTGTTGACAACTAAGAGAGATAAAAAAGTTTTCTCATTTTCTACCTTTTTCTTTCTTAGTTGTCAAGATTTTGATGAGGTATGAAGAGAGGTCCCTACATACCAGTATTCAGCCAAGTATTGTTCTTTTTTAAATACTAATGAACTCATTGGTTAGTTTAATATTTACCTATATTGGCTATTATATAAATATGGTAGGATAGATTGATTCTTATAAACTTCAAGTCTTGGTGACAAGGGCAAAACTAGAAATTTTTATAGGTAGGGTTAAAATTACATTTTAATTGTTTATACATATAATTTTTTGAATTTTAAAATTTTGAGAGGACAAATTAGGGAAAAAAAAGTCAAAAAAAATTAGTTCATTTTCTTAATCTATGACGAAGTAAGTGAGAAACAATTGTCTCCCTCCTTCATCCTTCACACCACACTTAGTGGCATATGGGTATACACATTAATGAGACATGGACATATATAATCCCTTGTTTTGGTATAAGGTTTGAAATTGATAGCGAGCATAACTAGCTAGTTTTCCCTAATTAATTTAGCTAGTCTTTTATAATTTATTGGCCAAAATTATGCATTTATGTGTTGTATTTGTAGGAAATATAATTTTGAGCCAATTGGATGTTCGGGATGCGAAAAGAAGCCGAAGAATGAAAAAGAATCAAAGTTGGAAAATTGAAGATAGGCCCATCCGCAAACCAGCGTCGAGACACTGCTCTCTGGGCGTTTCGACGCTGACACTCTATATTTGGAGTTCGCAATTAAAAAAAAAATCACAGCGTCGCGACGCTCTCGGTCGAAAATCTCAAAATCTGAAAAATCGCGGTAGCGTCGCAACGCTACGACCAAAATATTTCTTATAAGTATTTTGCGATTAGGGCTTTTTGGGGGAACTTTTTTTGGGAGATTTTGAGCCGAAAACAAAGAGAAAAAACCCTCTTTGGAAGCTGAAGCAAGTGGTAGAGAGCGGGATTGAAGACTTTGTTCGTGGAGATCGTGACGGGGACGTGCGGTCTCGGCCACCTAGTGTTTAATCTTCTCTCCCTCTTACTTTAGTTAGTTTTAATGACTTTTTCATGCTTAGTTGATCTTGTAAAGCCATGTATGAGTAGCTAAGTTTGTTGTGCGGTCTCAGGGATTGATGTAGTCATTTTGGTTTATGGATTAATTTATGGGTTGAATTGTGCAATTGTTTTATGTTTGCATTCTTAATTTAATGCTTTCAATTAATTGGCCATTAGTTGAATGATCTAAGTGTCGTTGAGTCTTGCTCAGGAGAGGGGATTTAGCGTAGACTTAATTAAGCTAAGATTGCATAACTAAAGTAGAATTTCTAAAATCGTGACGGAATTTAGAGTAACTTAAGAATTGGTTGCATATTAAAGAACTTAGATAGGGATATCAAGTTAGTTAATTTGCATGAGAATCAATTATACTCGGGGGAGGTAGTTGTGATTAAAGGTTCTTAGACTCATAAAATCATTGTACGTTATAATTCATTCCCTAAAATCAATCCTAGATTAAATTGACGAAATCAATTCCCTAAGTATTCTCTCAATTGAATTTCATATCTTTAATTTTGCATTACCTTAGTTTCTAAAATTCACTACTTTTTGGTCCCTAAATAAAATTGAACAAGAATATTCATGGTAGTTAATCTAAGTTAAAAATCCAATCCAGAGGACGACACTCGATTGCAAAATCACTTTATTATTACTTGACCTGTGCGCTTGCAGTAGGAAAATTCCACATCAGAAATATGGGACAACATGAGAGTAAGTCATTTCCATATTTTCTTTATATATATATATATATAGTTCAACAATATTTAAGGGTAAGAGGATCCAAATATTAACTTCTTAGTCAATGATAGTATATATATGCCAATTTTTTTTTTTTTTTTTTTGAACAGGGTATATATATGCCAATTAGTTAGCTCACTTTGACCTATTTTCTTTATACTTATGTAGGGTATTTGATAAGGTTTGAATCTCTTTGCCTCCAAATATTGTTGAACTAAAAAAAATTGTTACTTATAATTAATTGAATTGTATTTATATATTAATCCAAATCCTGAAATATTGTGGATCTTTAAAAAGATGACTTTGGAAAAATGTTAGTTGTTCAATTAATGTATCACAATTATATAAAATTTATATATTAAGCTCATAAAACAAATACAAATATCATTTTATTATAATGATTTCCCTCGATATTATTCTCAGACATTTTATTTCTAGAGATCTTTTATACACAGGCATCTAGTAAAATCTTAAACCGAACTAAAAAATAATGAACTTAATGATGTAAACCTCATTCAACAAAAATATCAGAGTTCTTTCTAAATTACAAATATTAAATAAAAGCAAATTTTGAAGGTTCCAAGCCTATTAAAAACATGAACAAATTAGTTTTGTATTAATAAGTTCATAAACTTTGCCAACAAGAGCATAACTCAACTGGCATAAAGTTGTACGGTTAACCACGAGATTTGTGGTTCAAACTCCCCACCCCATATTGTCAAAAAAAAAAAAAAAAATAATAATAATAAGTTCATAAACTTTTAATTTTATATCTAGTAGGTCCCTAAATTTTGAGAGTGTCTAATAAATCTTTAAACTTTCGATTTTTATCTAATAAAAAAAACTTTTAATTTTATGTCTAATAGATCATCGATTTATTTGGCATTTTTTAAAATTCACAAAATTATTAGATACAAAATTGAAAAAAAATTAATCTCGTCTAATAATTTCGTTAAATTTAAAAAATGTTAATATATCAAAGATGTATTAGATACAAAATTGAAAGTTAGTAATTTTATATAATACTAATTTGATCTAAAATCAAACCATACCTAAAATTATAAATAAATAATTATAAAGCAAATTGACAAAAAAGTAAAAGGTTCACCCATTTCAAAAAAAAAAAAATTAAAAAAAAAAGTTCACCCAAACCCAAACAATCCCAAGGCCCTAGCCACTCGTTCATCCAATTCGCTCTTCAGTGGTCCCCGCCTCCTCTCTCCCACGTGGCAAAATTCATCGCTTTTTTTATTATTTTTTTTTTTTTTAATTTGGATCACATCGTCTTTTTCCATTTGCTTATTTTCAACATTTAAAAAATACAAGTGGTAATATAAATAATAAAATGGTTGTAAAAAAAATATGAAAACTATTTGCGCATAATCGAATCAAAACCAGACGAACAGCCGATCAAACCAACACAAAAAGCAAAAACAAAGCACAAAAAACCTTTCATTGTTGATCCTCCTTTTTCTTTACAACTCCAAATCTATATTCCTTCTTCACCTTCTCTCTCTCTCTCTCTGCTTCTAAATTCTTCCTCTTATGCCGTTCCCTCCAAGTTTTTCTCCTCCTTCAATCTGATTCAGGTATGATCCACCCACTCCCCAACCGTCTTTTGTCGCCCAATCTATTTTTTCATTTCTGCTTCTTCTTCTTCTCGCGATTTTCACTCCACTTGTGCTTTTTAGCCTTGGGTTTTGTTTATTTCTGCTTTTTTCGTAGTTTGGAGCTCTTTTAGGGTTTTTTCCTCCCCTGTTTTTCACTTTTCTGGTTGTTGGCGGTCATTGCGCTGGAATTCTTACGGAACGGTGCCATCTCGCGGCTATAACCTACGTCCTAGTTTATTCTGTTCACTGTCGAAGTTTTCCTTGTTCGTTAATCGTTATTCTTATTTTTTTAAGGCTTCGTGTAATGTTCGTATCTGTTTATTTTCGTTGCTTACATTTTTATTTCGATCATGCTTGGGAAGGGAATTGTTAGGCCCTGGAAGAATGAATACGCATGCGGAATTAACCGGAAAGCTTGTGCATCATCGTTGTAGGTCGAGGGTCAATGTTAAAAAACTTGGATATTACATGTCAGAATCAATACTTGATTGGGTCAGTTTGTCAAAGAAAAAAAAAAAAAAGGGTTTGGTGTAATTTGGTGTCTGAGAGCCTTGTGGTGTGGCACTTGTCATTAGGTTTGAGGTTGTTCTGAATTATTTTGTTCGACGTGTTTTATTTTTTTTTACCGCACTCAATGATTTCAGATTATTGGTTTGCATTGTTGAAGTGGATTGTGTCCTTTGAGGTAGTTTGACATTATTGTGATCTATTCCTGTGAATCTTGTAGATAAATTTTTAACGCAAGCCATTGTATCATTCCTCTGTTACAAAAAAGAAAAAAAAAAAAAAGTTGTCTTTAAGAAATGGATGCCCCCCTACACGGTCGCCATGTACTGATTTGTATTTCCTTTTTTTTTTTTTTTTAATCTAAATATTGGGACAGTGTTGAAATGAGAAAAAATAGAAATGAAAAGCTTAGGAGCCGTGCAAGAAAACTCACTTGTAAAGTATACCTAGATTTCATATGATATCTTTTTCTGATTATTTAATTTTTAACCTAAAATTTATTCCTTCCGTCTTTTCTACATGAGTGAAGAGTATGTCTAATTGCATGGCATGATAGATTTGTTCTTTCGTTTAACAAATACTCAGTTTAGACTTTTTGACATGAACCTTGTTTATATTTTGCTTCTGCAGCGTATAGTGCTCTCTGCATCTGGAAGTTATTTGGTTTCGTTATTCAACTTGTATTTGATGCACTCTGAACTGCCTGCCTAAGTCCCATTCTATCCATCTCAAGTAATTTGTATTCTTCAGAACCTGTAGTGGAGGAACAGTGGCAGATAGTCTTTAAAAATGTCTAGTGGACCTATGAGAAGAGTCTCACGCCAAGATATCCAATTGGTATGCTGACGTGTTCTTGGTCCATCACTTATCATCTCTCTATCTCTTTATCTCTCATATTTTTAGGCGTCAAAAATTGGTTGGCGAAACTAAGCTTCACCAGATAAATATACATGAGGAGCTATATGGAAATGTTAAAAACAGTAAAGCAAAAGATGGCTTTGGTTTCTCCATTTCTTTTAGGTTCTTTTCTATGATAAAATAAATTTCACTCTGCTGCAGTTATGTTTGGCAGAATCGTTATAAAGGACACTTTTTTCTTTGACTATCCAACTTTCCTTTCATGAGATAATGGTGTGCTACAGTATTTCCTTTCTGTCTGATGCTAGGTGCAAAATCTTATTGAGCGATGCCTTCAGCTATACATGAACCAAAAAGAAGTTGTGGAAACACTGCTGAACCAAGCAAAAATCGAGCCTGGTTTTACAGAACTTGGTAACAAGGACTTCATATTTCTTTCTGCCTTTCTGCACCCTTGCATAGACGTTTCTTATATGGTCATTTAATGATAGATTGACATAATTCTTTGATTTTTTTTGCTCGGTAGCTTACTTAAATGGTAAGCAAGATTTGTCATTTATATACGAATGCATCAACTGGTTCCCTTATGGTTAATTATTGTCTATTTTTGTAGGAATCAATAGTTATAGAATAAAAACTTTCTACCACTTGTTTGTATAGTTATGTATCAAACTGCCCACTCTTTGGCGTTGGCTACTTTATAGTTGCCACAATGTATTCTAACATGTAACATCAAAAGGACAACTATAAGTTGAATATCCTCATATCAGTGAATGGTCTAGATGCTGGGGGATTTTTTTTGATGTCTAACAGGTTTTGGCACGGAATTAATATTCAACAAGCAAGACTGCCATATTGAGCTAAGTGTCAATGTTGGATATACTGACAGGCACATATTTAACTTGTGATCTAGGGTGTCTTAACTTTTTTATAATTTTAATTTGGGACACATCAGGACGTGTGCAGGGTCATTTTTAGCATTTTGTAATGTGTTTCTGTTTAGATCATTCTATGCATATGTAGTTAGGCACGATATCATGATGGCTTATTATATTGTGAGAAGTGCAGTAGGCTCATAGTGATATTACATACGCTGTTTTTATTGTCTTCTCTTTTTATTTTATTTTATTTTTTTTCATCTCTTGTTATTACAGATAATAACCATTGAAAATTGTGAGAGGTGTTGATGGGAAGATTATTATATTAAAATTAAGGCCCCGTTTGATAACCATTTTGTTTTTGGTTTTTGGTTTTTGAAAATTATGCTTGTTTTATGTTTGGTTTCTCCCAATTTTCATAGGATGGTCTCCATCTTTGTGGAGGACACATTTGAATTCTTAACCAAATTTCAAAAACAAAAACAAGTTTTTGAAAACTACTTTTTTTAGTTTCCAAATTTGACTTGGTTTTTGAAAACATAGAAAGAAGGTAGATAGCAAAACAAAGAATCTTCTAGGTAAGTAGTGATTATAAGCTTAATTTTTTAAAACAAAAAACCAAAAACCAAATGGTTATCAAACGGGGCCTAAATTAGCATAATACTGCTTTCCTGGTTTCTTTATAATAGAAATATGATCCTAGTCCTAATGCCATGTCAACAAATTTGTTTGTTTGATGGAATATTTGCTTTGTCACTTAACTTTCAGACAGTTGAAAATTTTGGATTAGTCATTTTCTATAGTAGATATTCTGGTTGTCTTACAGCAATTTAATGTATTTCTTGCGCTCTAGTTTGGCAAAAACTTGAAGAAGAGAATCGTGAATTCTTCAGGGAGTATTATCTGAGATTAATGGTGAAGCGTCAGATAGTTGAATTCAACAGGTTGCTTGAGCAACAAGTTCGGATGATGCAAATACAGGAAACTGGAGTTACTCCCCTGCCCACCTCCAATGGATCCCTCGTCCAACAAAGTGAGTCTGCTATGCAATTGTCTTGCTTTCTTTGCCTTTTTCTTTTTCCTTTTATATATATATATAGGAGTTTGCTTTTTTCTTTTTTCCCTTCTTTTGTTAAGCTTCAGTGGTTTTCATCTGGAAATGTCGTCTATGTAATTTATTATAATTTCAATTGCACGTCACTCTTTTTCTTCTAAAATAATATCAATGAATGGTGTGGTTTATCTCATTTATTTTATCCAATGAAAAATAGTTGGTGTCAAGTTGAAACTGGAGAAATGAGGGATTAAATGATTATACATTGTCATCATACTCTTGGGCTCACTTTTCTGGTCCCTAAACCATGGATTCAGATAGTTGGTGTCAAATTGAAATTGAAAGATACTATTTTTTACCCCTGCCCAATTCAGATATAAAACAAATCAGATCAAGGAAAAGAGGCCCTGACTTCTTTTGCTATGGTCTCTTGTTCAGCAAGTAAATATTAAATTACTTTGGTTAATTGCTGGCAAAAAGAAGTCATATTTCTGCTTTCTTTAACAGGATTGGTCGTGGAAATATAGTTTTGTTGTTACTAGAAAGCACCTCTAGTGACATTTTGATATGAGGTCTTATACTTTATTTAACAGATAATGTTCACTGCATTTAGGATATGCCCGATCCATTAGTAATGTGGTACAAACTAAGTAATACTTATCAAGTAATTTTTTTAATTTTTTTTTTGTTTGTGATGAATAACCAAACTTTGATTGAGAAAAAAAATGCAAGAAATACTTATCAAGTTAATGTTTCAAAACTTCTAAACGTCTTATTCAGTTTCTACATGCCCTTCTCTGGATAGATTTTACTCCTTTATAAGTTGATTTGGCAGGCTAAGATTTTGCATAAAGACAGCTTTTGTTTGTGCTGCTTGTTGAAAAGATTAGACCTGATAATTTGTTGCAGAAAATATTTATTTATTGTTTGTTTTTTGAAATATAAAATATTTATTTATTGTTGTCTCTTGATGTGAAAAGCAAATTTATATATGGACCATTCTTCGACCTTATTTGTTTGCTCTTCCTTGTTAAGTTACGCCGTTTCTCTTCCTAGCTTCTTTGTGAGTTTTTTTGGTGACTAGTTCCCAATGTAATCTTATAGAATTGGTACACGTGCATGTTTGATTTCTTCCTATGCTTTCCACGTAAATAACTCTTTTAAAAGAAAACTGTTGTTTCATAAAAGAAATATTGACAATTGTCAGGAGTTTTTTCGTGCATGTTCCTCAAGTTATTATTCTATGAGGATTAACTTCAATAACTGTTGACATTCCATCTTTGAACAGTGCACCAGAATCCAACATACACAGTATCTTCACTGAAGCAGAATAATGTTCAGCATCCTTTTGGCAACAGCATGCCCAATAATGCATTTCCCAATGGTGCTGTGTCATTGCATGGGAGAATGCATACAACAGTTGACATGTCTGCTCATGCAAGTAGGATCGAAGCACCACCACCTATACATCCAACCCAAAGCTCGAACGTAGGGTTGAATGGGAGGACAATAAAATCAGAAGCTGGATATCCAGGCAATTCCCCTTACATGTTTGGGGGTGTCGATGGCAATGTGGTGGAAGCACGCCAAACAATAGGGGATGTATCGGTGGCACCTTTCCCTGGCATGGAGTCCGGTGCTCAACCCATGAATGAACCACTCCTGGAACCGGACACTTCCTCTTTTGGATTTCTTGGTCAGATTCCTCGGAATTTCAGCCTATCAGATCTAACAGCCGACTTTTCCCAGAGTTCAGGTCTGTGCTGTTTTCTTGCTGTTCTCTTATGAAAGATGGCAATCGTATATTCAAAAATCGGATTTACAATTCTTTGATAATCATTAGTTTCTATATTAGACCATGAATTAAGAGGGTATAAATTATAACAAATTTTATATAAGTTGATCTTGTTTGATGGTGTATCCAGCTTAAGACTCGATATGCTATTTAATCTTCCTTGACACTGCCCGATACCAATATCTTGCTTCTATTAATATATCTCAGATATACTGGAGAGCTATGCCAGATCTCCTTTTCTCGCTCCAGAAACTGAGAACTTTTTGGATATTCGCGAAAGAGAACATCAAGGTGGAAATTATTTGTATGCACCAAATCTTGCAATTTGTTTGCTTGAATGATTACCGACGCCATCTTCTTTTGCATGTTTAGGAGACAATAAAAGGTCGTTGGATACCATATCAGAAGGCTTGAGTTATGAAGACTTCGGGAGTGACTCATGAGTATGAGTATCCTGTTTGGTAAGATTAAGGTAACTCTTTTATTAACTTTATTTGATCTCTCGCGAATTTTGTGCTTATGTGTCCTCACAGTCATTTTCAAATATTCTGTTTTAGTTCACAAATAGCTTATAATGATCCTATTTTAACCTATTTTCTTAGTTTTGAATCTCTCTGCTGAGGCTTAATTTCTTGTCGTGTTCATTTTGAATTACTAATGCAGGTCTTTATTTTCTTTTGGAGGAAAAGGGGGGTTGACTAATAATGTTTGGGAGTTTCAAACTGGAAATGCATCAGATTTGGATTCTTTAAAAAAAAAAAAAAAGAAAAAGAAAAGAAAAGAAGAAAAAGCCTTTTCGGTTACACATGCTTGAGATTATACTGACATCACATGTAGTGGTAAAGCTTGGGTCGACTTTGGGAATGTATGTAAAGTCATCGTTCGTTTTGGTCTCAATTAATTATCTTTTGATAGGATTTGTAGTTGGGTTGTTTCTTTTTCTGATTTTTTTTTTTTTTTTTTTTTTGTTGGGGTCTATGGTAAATGTAACAATATTTAGATGACATTGTATCTAAAGTATCTTTTATATTAGAAACATTTTCGTTTGTTTTGTTTAGTTTAGGATTTGGACGAAGCAAATAGTTTGGTGCCCCTTCTTTTGATTTCAAGTATTTCTTTGCCTTTGAGATTTGGAATTGAGATTTAAATTTACATACAAATGTTGGGTATTCATAGAAATACTGAGATTTCAATTTAATGATAATCAAATTTGATGACAACATATACTTTTTGGGTTGGGTAAAAGAAATTAGTGTTTTTAGATTTTTTTTTTTTTTTTTTTTTAATCTTAAAACTGTCCCTTGCCAAATTGAATTTTAGGTTTTAAACTAAGTGTTGCAATTTCTACCTCATATCTCATTTTTGCTAACCAACCTAGTAAGTTTTAAAAGTTCATTAATTTCAATGGAAATTAAATTTGGTTTTAAATTAAGTTTGTCAATATAAACATAGTTTGACAAACATAAAACTTATACTGTGTGGTTCAGATCTACATATTGTTAAAAAAATAAAATAAAATAAAAAACAACTTATTCACACAATTTACCATTTTAAAATTTCCAAATTTAAATGTTGAATTCAACGCATTATTGGTTTGAAAGTCCTATTAAATAGAATACCTTTTCTAACCATTTTTCAAATAAAATACCTAAGGTGAACATTGTTTTTTTTTTTTTTTTTTTTGAGTCTAAGATGAACATTGTTATCAATTCCAATGGTGCAATATGATAAAAATGAATAAACCTAGCTTAATTTTGGGAAAAAGTGGATACTGTCCCTTTCAGAAAAGTTAAAAAATGTAGAGTTCAACCGTTTCATTTAAATAAATTAAAATCTTTAATAATACCAAAATTTTGCTGATATTTTTTTAAAAAAATTAAGAACTGTCCATTAATTTTAATATTGATGATGAATTAATTTTGACAAAAATAATGGCATGGATATTTCATTCCTACCTAGAACGCAAGGTTTTGTGTATATACTAACAAAATACACAACAGCACTGAGTCCAGTTGGGATCTCAAACAAAACCATTTGATAATTTCTTTGGTTCTGTTTCCAACTGTGCTTAGTGGTGCTAAAGGTTTCTTTAAGGTACAAAAATATATTCATCAAACGCTAACCATTACAACCTTGGCTTCGTATTTCACAGAATTACAACAACTAATTCATTGCTTCGCACCTTCCTTGTAACTGCAGAAACCTGAAAAATTAGTCAAGCAAATAAAACAACCATACACATCTCCTTCCAGTGAAGGCTATCTTTTATTATTATTTTTTTTCTTTCACAATATTATATAACAAATAGGATTAGATTCAAACTTAGAATACAACCTGTAAGAAATACCCAGGAAGGCATAAATGATCGATCACTTGAGCTACACTTCAGCATTTGCAGGCAGTCTAACTATAGATAATTGTTATTGAGTATATTAAAGATCATGCCTATTTAAATTAAGTCTTTAAGTCAGTTCAAGAGATTAGATATTAATGTCTCTTCTTATGGGTTATAGATTCAAAACCATTTATATATATATATATATATGATGTTGGAGAAGAAAAATCAAGCTAGATTACTATATATATAATCTTCTAAAAGAAAATCATCCTTAAATTTGTTGCATAGTCAGAACGTTGTCACAGGAAGTAAATTATGAGGTTGAAAGTAGAGAGTTAACCACAAGGGGCGGAAATGAACTTACATAAGACAATATTAAGTTTGCGCAGAAGTGCCTCTTTTACGTGAGCTTCTCCTAACTCGCAATTTGGAGGTCCCTGCTAAACCGCAGGCAACGTATCAATGGAAATTCTTGATATCTCAAAAAGCTAAAACAATCAAATACTCGAGCTCATCATACCTTCATTCTTAACTTGGGATGATTGAATCTCAGTATTACATGTTTCTGACTCTGTCAGTTCACTGGAGGTACCAGAATCTTCTGACCCCTCTACGAACTTTGGTTCTGAATTGTAATTTATAGATTCAGCATCTTCAGATGATTCAGCGTTTCCATCTGCAAGAATGATCTTCTAATGTTAGAGTTCCTACCAATGAGATGGTATTAACTATTTAGAATAGACAAAGTGAACAAAATGCACATTTTGCTGTATCCGTTTTAATACGTATTCAGAACAAAAAGGGTAGCTTCAACACCGGATTCTAAAGAATAAGACATGATAACAATAATATGCCACAACTTAAATGCTTCCTAATATGTAACTTAGAGCCAAGGAGCGGAGGAACACAGTGGAAAAAGAACAATGGAAATTAGTTGGTGGCTTAAACCAACCTTCAGTGATTTCGGACTCTGGAGCATCTTCTTCATTTTTCACTGCCACAGAAGGAGCTTCAACGTTACCAATTCTCTGTTGATGAACTTGGGCATTTCTAGCAGTGACTTCCTGCTCCTTCCTTTCCATATGAGTCTTGTTAAGCTTTTCTTCGAATTCTTCAATGTACAACTTGAGTTCTGGTTTAGCAAATTTCTTACTCTGAAATAAATTACGGAGAGATGAGAACTTTCCAATTCATACGTTAGGGTATGTGAGTTATAGCCAATAATAAGCTCATACCTTGTTTATGATGCTCTTGAAATGTTCCATTACAGAGTCTTCCGAAACAACATGTTCATATGTCTTGAATGAATCTATCAACTTTTTCATTCCCTTTTCGGTGAAGCCAAGCTGAGAAAGGCAATATGATATATATTCCCACTGTCTAACATCTGCAAACGTATAAGAGTCATAAGCTTCAAAACATCATCATACATTTAATTGGGAAACTTGATGCTTGATACCAGAAAGTAAGATTATAGCCAATGTTGGTTGGTTAAACAGAGAAGACATAAAACTCGAAAGAGATGGATTTATCTCTAAGATGGTAAAATGCAGATCACACTCTGGGAATAATAGTGCAAGGAAAAATTTAATAGTTTAAACATTCAAAATGTTGAGGTTCATTTAATGAAACATAGTAAAAAAAAAAAAGGAAAGAGAACTTTAGGCCTCGTTTGATAACCAGTTGGTTTTTGGTTTTTGGTTTTTGAAACTTAGGCTTGTTTTCTTTAAATTTCCTCACCATGATTTTCATTTTTGTTAAAGACACACTTGAATTCCTAACCAAATTCTAAAAACAAAAACAAGTTTTTGAAAACTACTTTTTTTAGTATTCAAAAATTGGCTTGGTTATTGAAAACATGGGAAGAAGGTAGGTGAAAAGCCAAAGAAACTTAGAGTTGGAAGTAGTGTTTATAAGCTTAAAAACCAAAAACCAAAAACAAAAAACCAAATGGTTATCAAACGGGGCCTTAAGTACTAGCACCACCGGCGTTCTTTTTTCTAAAATTAGCAGTCCAAAGTTTCAATTTACATCGAGGGATCTTACTTAATAAGACAACTACCAAACCTATGCTTGTCAATCAAGGGAAAATAGTATCAATACCATGAATTTTCAAAATGGATATTTTTCTGGGGTTAGCAACTGGCAATTTAGTCCAATTAACAAAGGATTTTAGATTAAACTAAACTTGAGTTAATTTTAAGATACTAGACATGACTCTTGTCAGAGGTACACAAACTGAGGAAAAGAGAACGTCAAGGGTTAGTACTTAGTAGGGCTTTATTTTCATCCAAATCCTTGGGTGTTATTGATATGTTGTACTGCTTAGTGGCCATGCAATCACCCCGCATGTCTTATTGGTTGCTCTAGCGTTATTGTTTGGTTGGTAGTTATTGGTTTGTAAGTTTGTTGTTATAGTTGTTTGTTTCTTGACTGGTTTAGTTGATTAGACGGCAATATCTACGAAAAGAATTTTCTGCCTTTGTATTTATAATTAACTTAACTGCACCGATTTATCCATTCAAAATAATAATAATAATAATAATAAACTAAACTGAACCAACATTTGTTAGTATTCTTGCAGAATTCCAATCCTAGGTTGTATCAATTTCTTTCTTTTGTTTTCTTCCGAGATTATACCCACACCTTTATGTACCTTCTTTTAAAATTTGCAAAGATACTTGCGTCCTTGTGTACCAGGTCATTACTACTACTACTACATGAGCAAGAAGAATGCGAAAGGGATGCGCAACTTGGTGCATTTCAACCTTTATTCCCTTTCCTCCTCTTTCTCATTCTCTATTTTCCTTCTTTTTGAAAAGATTGCTGTTTACCAGCAAGCTCCTCATATACCTTGAATGATCTTGTTCCAATTGGATCGTGAACTAGGCATCATCTCTTTTCAATCACCAACTTCTACTAAGGGTGAGCTTGAAATGACTTTGGGAAGGGTAAAAACTACTTTTTGCCTATTGACTTTCTGACTAAAATATCTTTCCCAAAAGTTGCTTAGTTTACAAACAGAATAACTTTAATCATGCATCACAATTCACAAAACTATCAAGTTAAATCATCTACAATATTTCTCCTCTTTCATAGGTGCATAATATGTGATTGTGATGATTTACCCACCACAATGAACACAATAGCATCTGAAAACTCCCCTACTACTCTAAAGAGAACTTGAATGCAACTAAACAAATTAAATATACATCAACAATAATAAATTATTGGGTATTAATAATATCTATACTAGGGAACTTGTTGCGTTAATTATAGAAGTCATACCAGGAGGGCATCATGTAAGTACAAAATCAAAACTTATCTAGTAGTATAATGGGAAATTATTAATTGGAAAACATGCATATGGAGTAAAGAGTTGAAAATTAATACCTGAAACTCCACTAAACCTATTGCAAAGCTTTTCAACGAGTGACTCCATTTGTTTATCCTAGAAAAACATAATAAGTAGTTAGTTTTAGAAATTTAAGTTTAGATTCATCCTATTAAGTTTCCATTACCCTCTTGATGGAGCCAATCAAGAATTGCATAATGTTGCAGAAGGACTCTCTCTGCAGATTCTGATTTGAGAGTTTTCCTAATATGTCTGGTAATAAATTGTATATAGGATTGGCTCCTGTGGATAAGAATAGCAAAATCCAATTCAAGTAGTGAACAAAATGTGAGCATCAATACAAAGTTCATCCACGTTACACAATACCTTTCTTAGATAACTCATGGAAAAATAATTTGGCCAGATTTGATATTCTCTCATCCTCATCTTCTAAACGTAGAGTCATTTCATTTATATAACCTTTTACCTAAGCACAAATGTCAAATTAGTCTCCTTCAAATATGATGAAACAAATGAGTAAAGCAAACAACAATATTGCAACAATCAAACCTTCATCATATCATTTAATATGAGATGCGAAAGCACCAATACAGCATTCTTCCTAACAGAATTTGAAGGATCCTTCAACCTTGCATACATATTCTCAGTCCATGGTTCCAAGAGATTAGGAAAACGAACAGCCAAATCTCCTAAAGCAATAGTGCAATTGGAACGAACAACATCTGATGGTGCGGTTTCTACCACCGTGAAAAGAAGTTGAAGATTTGCATTGCTGGAAGTTCATTTATTAGAAAGTTAGGAAATCTTTATATCAATTCTCACACACACAAACAGAGAGAGGGGTCTCACCAAAAATCTGCATCAATGATCATTAAACGACATAAAGCAAGCATTGCAGATGCTTGTAGGTCTGGGAACTGCAAGAAACAGATGGAAATAATAGATAATAAGAACAAGTCAACTTCAATTTTCAACATTCAAATAAATAATAGAAACTAAAAAGAACATTGGTTCTAATGTTTGAAATATGTATACAATGCACAAATAATAGTATGCCACTGGCATGTTTCAACTTCCCATACAAACCATATTATTCAAAAGCTTTGCATTTTTGCAATTGCTTAGATGTATTTGGAATTTATAAAAGAATAAACATAATGTAGAAGTTCACTAGAAAAACATCACAACCAAGAGAAACAAATAACCATTCCCACACAATATGGTAAATCGATGATCCACTTCCACCAAGTTAATGAATAAAAAGTTACTCCTGAACATATATATAAAAGGGATTAAAGAAACATTCACCTTATGCATCAGGCTGAAATTTCTGCAAAGCCTGGAAAGGAACGGTGCACAGTGTCCTATTAAATTTTTTCCTCCTGAATTACCAAAAACAATTTCTTTTTCTGCCTTCTCTGAAAGAGAATCAATAACTGCATCTTCAGAAGCAGCAAGGCCTAGCTCAGCATTGATGCCATCTTCCTGCGAGAATTCTAATGTCACGTTTTATATTACAAAAATATATTTTCTAGATATTAGAGATGTAATTAAACAGTATGACGTAACTTAATCCTGGTCCAACAACCGATTTATTATTCAAAAGGACATCTCACCTTCACACCATTAGGTACTGTTGCACCATTTCCGTGTACAGTCTGACCATCAGCAGCCATTTTTTCTTTCGCTTTTTGTTTCTGGATCTTTCGGGTGCACAATTCAATATATACTAATTGATTCATGGCTACATGACTTACGATAAATAAATATCTACTAAGTTTCTCTGTTTGGACAGTAGTTAATATGTCAACATTTCCACCTTCAATGTCATTTTGCAGCTCATCTTCCTTGTTACTATTAAAAACAGAAGTAAGAGATTTTTTGACCAAATTTGCTGCTAAGTTTTCAGGAGAGGGATGAATTGAATATATAGCTGCTATGGCTTTATCAGCAGCAGCATACCATATCTTCTCTGGAAGCCAAGAACTAGTAATCAAGCTTTCCAGCTTATCAAACACCCGGCTGCCATTACCAGCGAATAACTTTTTTTTGTCATCTTCAGACAGTCTTTGGATGGCAATGCAGGCAGTCCTGGCAAGCAACGGGTCCACCTTAGACCATCGACCAAATCCAATGTCGATAATGTCCTGTATATGGGAGCCAACAATACCAGTAGATGATTTTGTTGCCATGCAAAGAACAGATAATGCACCTCGGCTTTGCTCTGCTGTAGTTCCTCCAACATTAAAACAAAAGAAGTCCCATAAAGCCGATATCTGGAGAAAAGAAATAAAAGAGATTTTCAAAATAAACATATTTTTAAGTATGTTATCGAATACATGGTAGATATCCATGAATCACGCAGAATGGTGGAGGTGGATGGCCACTAACAAGTATAGCTCAGTAAAATCACAACAGTAAACGAACAAGCTTTACAGATGTTAACATATATGATATAACAACTAAACTTATACTTTTGTACCTCAATTTAGACATGTCAATCTAATTTGTCAAAGCTCATATTTTCAAGTAATTGAAGAAATGTGCGTTCATATTTCATTCTCATAAAGTTCAGATTCTATAAATTTGTTATGGTAGTATATGCCAGTCTAAAGTTAAAAATGTTCCAGGAAATAAGTGAATAAGTTCTACATTTGTTTCTAGTAAATGAACTGAATATCATTGAACTGAATTGATTTAGAAGTAATTCTTTCTTTGAGAAGCCGAGCTAGTATTCAACTCATTCAGACACCAATGACACTGTAAAATATATTAGGAAATAAATTCTCACACCTTATTGCCTATTTGCTATTTTTGTAACACTTAAAAATGTCCTAAAAGTAACTGGCCCCATATAATTCTTAATGGAGGCCCATAGAAGTCCTTTTCCCGCAAAACGACCAGAGAATGTTCTCTTGAAATTTTGAACTGTTATAATACACGATTTTCAGGCCAAACTTCCCAGAAAGTTGTTAACTTGCTAAGAAAAGATGTTAAACAGAGACATAAAGCGAGGCATACCGTGCTAGTAGATATATCACCTTTAGATACCAAGGCATCAATCATGAACTCCAGAGCTGCTAGATCTCCAATGTTTGAATCAATGGCAAGATGTAGAAGATTTTTAGCAGTTTCAAGTGGGATTTTTGTTATATATATTGTAACGAAAGCGTTCTCAACGGCTTCATAGATGGATTTATCTTGAGAAAATGCCTACAAAATAAAGAAATATAAGAGAATGAATTGCACATGTACAAAAGTACTGTTCGGCATATTAATGAATGAACAATATCTAGGAAAAGAAAATTGACAACTTTAAGCTGTGATAAAAGTTCAAGCATACCAGTGGCAACATCTTACGGAGACGAGCCTCTGAGCCATCAATTTGGAATTGTCTACACCTCATCAACAAAAGAATTGTATTCTCAACGTCAGTGACGGAAGAAGAAGCCATTAACTGAATTAGTATGTGCATTACTTCTGATATACATGTTGAAAACCTCAGGCCAGCCTCCAGAGATGCAACCAAAGCCCTGATCTGCTCCATGTTTCCAATATCCAAAGTCAAATTGTCCTTCTGAACAACCTCTTCTTCCATTTGAGTAGGATAGCTATCAGTCGAACTATCCTGCTGATTCCCTGCCCCACCTTCTGCAAGGCCATTATCAACTTCACCATCACCATTAAAGATATCATCATCAAATGGCGAGCCACCTTCCACATTTTCTGAGGGCTTTTCTGGTTCAAGCTCGTCTAATTTCTTCTTATACTGCTCTAAAGTTGCTTCAAATGAAGCTTTTCGCAGCTGTGGACCAAATGGATTATGCTGCAACATAGTGATGAGCAATTGCAGTGCAGATTTTCTGACAATCGCACTCTTATCCTCCAACCTTCCAGCAGCAACTGCTGCCACTTCATTCCACAAACCGATAGAAACAGAATGTTCTTCACATAGTTCAGCCCAAACCTGAAGAACTCGACTCCTAGTGTAAGCTGAAACATCCCGACAACGTTCAAGCAAGATTTCTAGCATTGCCTGCTTGCTTCGAAGACGAACTGATTTACAACTCTGTTCACCTTCAATGTCGCAAAATGCTTTAGCAGTCAACTTACCAAGAACCCCCACCAGAGCATTCCTTATTTTATAGGATTCACCACCAAAATGTGGGATCAGAAGTCCAATGTTGGTTGAGAACAACTTTGGGAGCCTGTCAGCAAGCTCCACTAGGAATCGCCCTATGTTTTCAGCCCCAACTGTGTCTTTAACATAGTCCTTCGGGTTAGTCCTTCCAACGTCTCTAATAAGAGAGACCGCCAGGATTCCATCAGAATATTTCTTCTCCGCCCCAGCAACAGCATCAGCCATGTGGGTCACAACGTAATCATACTTATGAATAAGGTGCATAATTGAGGCACATGATTGCGTCGTAAAGTGATATTTTGTAGAACAAGCACCAATTATACGACACAGAGCATCCTTCGTATCAACGTCCTTCAAAAGGACTGGATTCTCGAACATTGAGAACACGTTTCTATAGAAAACCCAAGTTAAAAATTTTCAAATTACGATGAAAAACACGGGAATCATTTTCACCTAGGTAAGTTATAGTACGTACTTCGCAATAAAAGAAAGATAGTTCTCATCTGGATCTGATGAACCAAAGAGCAACGAAATATTGATCTCCAATGAATTAGCAATCAAGTTCAACATACGGCCCCTCTGTAGTTCCCAATTCCACGAACTTCTGGGCATTTTTTTCCGAGTACTAGCGGTCACCTGAACGCATGATTGGTTGAAATTTGAATCAAGCAAACAGAAGCACAGATTATATATCACTTCAAGAGCAAAAAAGGACTTGCGTAGAGGAATTAACAGAAAACCTTTGAATTGTTGCTGCTACTGACACTGGATTCCTCACTGATAATGATATTGAAGAGGAAAAACGTATAGATTTTAAAAGCATTACGATGCGACGCAATCTGATCGAGCACCGGAGCATCGCCATCATTACTTAGGGAAGCACGTGCAAGGGAATCAATGTTGGGAAGAAGAACACTGAAATTGGAGCGAAGACTCTCAACAATATTCAACTTACAGGAGGGAGAGAGGGTAGTGTACTCGCGAATCAAAGAATACACACGATCAAAAGTATCCTGCTCTTCGACGCAGAAGAGCTCCTTGTCGGAAAGATCAAAAGAAACGCCTGTTGAAATTCGAAAAAACGAAGAGTGTAGATTGAAAACTAAGGCTCATATGTGTTCCGAAATGGAAAAAGTAGTGAAATAGAGGAGGGGGACGAACCTTTGACGAATTCTTCGAGTTGAGATGGAGGAAGAGAAGCGATTTCAGTGGGATTCTGAACGCAGAGGCGATTGTCGTCGAAGTCTTGTTCGAGAGATCGAAGGGTTTGGGGGAAGACGAAATGGGAAGCCATTGGAGAGAAATTGGAGAGAGAAGATGGAGAAGAAGCTTTTCAAGTGAATGTTGAGAGTCCAAATTCAAATTGAAAGGGGTTTTCAAGGAGCGGGAAGGCACTGTCCGACACTGTCTGTACCGGGTCGGGTTGGATGGTCGGTATGATTTGGGGTATTTTTGGATCCCACGTGTTTTCTTTTCCTATCTCACTATTTTTTTTTTTTTTTTGAAATATCCTATCTCACTATGTTAAACGAGACTTTTATTAATTCCCTCAAAAAAAAAAAAGAGAGAGAGAGAGAGACTTTTTTTAATATTATTTAAAAAAAAAAGGGAAAAATACACTTTTAGTCTCGAGGTTTAGGTTAAGTTCCAGTTTGGTCCCTGAGTTTTCAAACTCAAGAATTTAGCGCTTGAGGTTTGGATTTCGTTACACTTTTAGTCCTTCCGTCCAATTTTTTGTTAAACTCTAACAGTTTGCTGACGTGACACTATTATTTTAATAAAAAAATATATTTTTAATTTTTCTAAATAAAAATATATTAAAATAATAAAAATATTATTATTATTTTTATTATTTTTTAATTCTTTCTCCCTCTTCTTCAACTTCTTCATTCTTCTTCTTCAGCAAATCGCCGGTGGCCGACGACTTTTTTTTCTTCTTCTTCTTTTTTCCTCCTTTTCTTCTCTCTTTTCCCACTTTTCTTCTTTTCTTTTCTTTTAAAAAAAAAATAGAGGAGGAAGGAGGGACCTCCCTCCTCCCCCATTTCGCAGTCCCTGCTAGAAGACCAAATTCTAACCTTAGTTAGACATCAAACTTCGTGTTTGTAGAGATTTTACCCTATTTCCACCTTGTAAATGGAATAGTAGAATGTCGTGAGAACTCTTGAGAGATTGGATAAAGAGAAAAACCCTAGTTTTAGCTACTGTACATTAATTTTCTAGCATCTATTCTTTTTCATTATTTCTTGTATTTATGAATTTCTATTCAATGAAAAGTTAATTATTCATATCTTACTCCATCATGCGTAGCTAAATTTCCATTAAGGAGTTCAGTTTAGTAAATTCCCTTGTGGATGGATTAGCTTGAAAGTAGCTTGTTTGCTTAAGTTTTATTTATGTATGTCATCCTTTATTGATTATGATGTTATCTTGTTGAGTTTAAATTGATCACTTTGCAATGTGAGTCTGGTACCGAAAGGGTCAGGTAATAATGATTTTCATAAAGGTGATATAGGAGAAAAGCCTAGAAATAGGGAATTTACTATTATAGGGAAGGTCACCTATAACAACTATAGGTTTATAGGTTGCATGCATGAATTATCTATGTCGGAGTCGAGTCATAGAAATGTGCATAACGATACTCGCTTAGCCTTCTAACATTACTTGGGAGCAAGGCCAAATAGAAGTTAAACTTGACCCAATGCATAAATAGACTTAGGTTTTAAACAAGCTAGTATTAGAGTTAATTCTACTTGGGTTGAAGCTTAAATTGAATTCCTTGTCTTTTATTATTGCATCTTATTCTTTATTATTTGCTTTGTTATTTTCAATATTTTCCAAAACTCAATCAATTTATTTTGTTACCTACCTTTGTGCTTAAGAGCAGTTTCTACTTCAAATCTGAGTTTAATTAGTCCCTGTGGGATCGATACTTTGAAATACTCCATTGTTTTTATTACTACATGTGATAGTGTATACTTGCACTTAATTGACTGAAAGTAATCTTTAAATCTTATTTTCTATCACACTTCTGAAAGAGTTAATATCACGCATGCGAAAGCAATCAGGATCTTATGCACTCTAACTACATCAATTTTAGGATTAAAGCATGCTTGTCTCAAAACCGAAAAATAGAGTTTTTGGTTACTAACCTCTTTGGAGACCAAATTGGATCAACCTGTGGGATGTTTTTTATCACGAACACTTCGTGGACTATCGCCAGTGTCTTCTCTGCTATCCTCCAGCCTTAGAACGGCTTGTGGGAACTGAAATAGTGATGAATTTTGAGAGAATTGCTTGAGAGTTCAAGCTTTAGATATGAGAAATGGTCTTTGGGTTTGAGAGAGATTTTGAGAGAAATCCAGCAACATTTCTTTACCAAAGTTCAGCCACCCATCTCACCTCTTAACCACTTCTTTTTAAAGACATCTAAATGCAAGCTCAAGAAGACACAAAGAGAGGAATTGAAGTTAAGATGTCAACATGTGGTTTCATCATGGAAAAACTCATATTTCCACCACCTCTTGGAAATTCAATTTGTTTTGAATTTCTAAATTAAAATTTAAATAATATTAATTCTATTAATTAATATTAAATAAAATTTATTTTAAATAATTAATTAAACATTTTAATTAATTATAAATTATTTAATTTAATATCAAATATTAAATTGAATAATTACACCAATCCCGATCTCTCTCAAAACTCATTGTTTGTATATGAATCCCTATTCATATATGTAATATTTTAAATCATATTTAAATAATTTTCAACTCTCTCTACAGTTTAATTCGCATTTAAACTATATTACGTTAAGTATATCGTATATAGCCAATATGAGCATAACTCAACTGCCATAACTCTTGTATTAACGACCAAGAGGTTTGTGGTTCAAGTCCCCCCACCCCCACATGTTGTCAAAAAAAGTATATCGTATATATTTACCGCTTACTCCCAAAATTGAATGTTTGATCATGTGAGTGACTGTCGCTCTAGGAGACTTATCCTCCTTCAGCATAAAGGACTTATTGTCACTTCCTCAAGAAGCTAAAAGCGTCCTTATTGATGCATTTGATGGGGTCTGGTGGATAATAAACCTTTATTTGTTTCGGGATACATCCGAGAACAGAAGGTTAGTTGGATCCTCATCGATGATGGATCAGCTGTCAACATAATGCCTAAGTCAACCATGAAGCAATTAGGCATCTTGATGGAGGAACTATTAAACAGTAAATTGGTGATCCAAGGTTTCAATCAGGGTGGACAACGGACGATTGGCATGATACACCTTGAACTCATCATTGGAGACTTAAAAGCTGATACTTTGTTCCATGTAATAGATTCTAAGACCACCTATAAGCTATTGTTAGGTCGTCCTTGAATCCATGGTAATGGAGTCATAACCTCTACATAGCACCAGTGCTTTAAATTCTATCAAGATGGCATCAAGAAAGTTGAAGCTGACACCAACCCATTTTCAGAAGCTGAGTCTCATTTCGTCGATGCAAAGTTTTATCTGAAGAGTGAAAACACATGGGAAACTGTGCCGGCAGAAATCCCCTCGATAAAAAAGAATGATAAACTCGATTTAGTGCCACAAGCAGATGCAAGAAAGGAAGTTGTTGAAGATGTGAATGCTTCCGACCTGAAAAAGGGTGAAGAGTCTACAAGCCTTGTGAAACCTAAGGTTGTAAAGGATGAGAAATGTTCAAATTCACCTATCCTACGATACATCCCTTTATCTCGACATAAAAAGGGTGAATCACATTTCACTGAATGTTCAAAAAGCATAAAGGTCGGTGACGTTGAAATTCTAAAGGAAAGTTTCACTACGCCTCTTACAAAGATCACAAGGCAAGAGGTTAAGAAACCTGAGAATGATCAGATAAAAATGATTTTTTCTGACAAACGGACTAAAGACGGGTTTGACCCCAAGACATACAAACTTCTAGCGAAAGCGGGTTATGACTTCACAACTCACATTGAGTTTAAAAGTCTAAGGGTTTTTTATGAAAGACCCAAGCTCTCTGCAACACAGAAGAAGCTTCTAAAAGAAGGTTATAGTCTGCCTACAACGAGAAAAGGACTTGGATATAAGTCACTCGAGCCGGTTCGCATAACAAGAAGAGGGAAGGCAAAAGTGGTAGACATAAATCATATAACAGTAGAAGAGGTTGATGACTTAAAAGAAAAAGAGAGCGTCGACCAACAGACTTTTGTTTTTAGGCTCATCAGGCCACCAGTTGCTCGTGCTTTAGTCTTTCAGAGATTAAGTGTGAATGAAACAGAAGAATAAAGCACACAACCTACCAATATCTCCACTCAACCTTCAGTTTTTCAAAGGTTAAATATGCCCATTGGGGAAAAATAGAGTACATTTTCAACTCCAGATGTCACTCGACCTTCAGTTTTTCGAAGGTTAAATATGCCCATTGGGGAAGAAAAGAGTACATTTTCAACTCTGGATGTGACTAGACCATTAGTTTTTCAAAGGTTAAGTGTTACTACGAGAAGAGACAAAAAAGAGCAGTCTGCTTCGTCGACTTCTTACCGACTTCAATATGAAGATGCAATGAAAACTGAAAAGATCATGAAGGCCGATGGAGAAATTTGTAGTGCAGTTCCTTCACGAATGAAAAGAAAAACCCTTGTTACAGTCGATACGGATGGTTCCTTGAAGGTAAAGAGACGTGATGTTGTCATCACCAATCCTTCAGAAGAAGATAGTGACCAGGAAGAAGAACAAGCCTCTTGCCTTCATATCACTGTTGAAGAAGAAATAGAGGTCGAAATGTCTGAAGTAGATGAGGACGAAGCACCTTTATCACTTAAAGATGGTAGCGAATCTACAGTGGATGAGCTTAAAGAAGTAAACCTGGGTACACCAGAAGAGCCGCGCCCAACTTCTATAAGCGCGTCACTTACTCTCGAAGAAGAAGGTGAATATATGAGTTTACTCGCTTCATATAGAGATATCTTCGCTTGGTCATATAAAGAGATGCCTGAACTTGATCCAAAAGTAGTTGTCCATTATCTCGCGATTAAAGAGGGGTATCGACCAGTCAAGCAGGCTCAACGACGCTTTCGCCCGGAACTTATCCCTCAAATTGAAATATAGGTCAATAAGTTGATAGAAGCAGGATTCATCCGTGAGGTAAAATACCCTACGTGGATAGCCAACATTGTTCCTGTTAGAAAGAAGAATGGACATTTTCGTGTTTGCGTTGACTTTCGCGATTTGAATAACGCATGTCCGAAAGACGATTTTCCACTGCCAATCACAGAAATCATGGTGGATGCCACCACAGGACATGAAGCTTTGTCTTTTATGGATGGATCATCGGGTTATAACTAGATCCGAATGGCTCTTGCAGATGAAGAAATGACAGCCCTTTGAACTCCAAAAGGGATATACTGTTACAAAGTGATGCCCTTTGGATTAAAGAATGCTGGTGCTACTTATCAACGTGCTATGCAAAAGGTCTTCGACGATATGCTGCATAAACATGTCGAGTGCTATGTCAATGATCTTGTTGTTAAGTCAAAGAGACGACAAGATCACTTGAAGGATCTAAAAGTGGTATTTGATCGTTTGAGAAAGTATCAATTGAGGATGAATCCTCTCAAATGTGTGTTCGGTGTTACTTCTGGGAAGTTCCTTGGGTTCGTTGTTAGACATCGAGGAATCGAAATAGACCAGTCAAAGATTGACGCCATTCAAAAAATGCCAAGGCCTAAAAACTTACATGAGTTGAGAAGCCTGCAAGGTCGTCTGGCCTACATTCGAAGATTCATCTCTAACTTCGCCAGTCGATGCCAACCTTTTCAAAGGCTAATGAGGAAAGGAGAAAAATTCGAGTGGGATGAAGCATGCCAAAACGCTTTCGAAAACATTAAGAAATATTTGCTTAGTCCTCCTGTCTTAGGAGCCTCCATAGCTGGAAAGCCATTGATACTATATATCGCTGCTCAAGGAAGATCACTTGGAGCTTTATTAGTGATAACTTGCAATAAGCAAGTTATTTCTCCTTTAAATTTAAGGTAAATAAGGCAGAAAAGAGCATAGTTGCGCCAATCCAACGCATAAAGATTAGGGAATTGCGATAGTTTTCTGCGGAAGACAATATTTACTGATGCGGTAAGAAATTATTTGTTTTTAAGGCGCTAACGCATGAAAAGTATAGTTGTTTTGTTGCCCAAGTTTTCCTCAGTGCAGGCACAAATCCCAGAGCATTCGTATAATGAAAGCTGGATGAAAGGATCGCGCTGACGTGTAACTGATGTGCAAGCTGGCAAAAGATAACTTGGGCACGCATGCCAATTTCTTGGAGAAGTCAGCCTCCTCAGCCTAAAAGAAGTATCCATCTGTCCAAGAGGGACGGAGACGAGGAGTAGAAAAGATCAGAGAGCAAGAAGCCAGAGATTAGAAGAAAGGATACCGTCGCAGGGTAGACTTGTATTGCATTAGAATGTATTGCTTGATGTATTCTTATTCCAACATGAGCTAATTTTCTTTTATCAAGGCTTAGTGTAGGCACCCATGCGGTGACAAGTTTATGTTGTATGCGTAGACTTTGATTGAATGATAAATTTGTTGGGTTTTATGCCCTAAAACTCGTAGATAGTAAATGAAACAAATTAATCGATCTCAATAAAGTGTTATTTGAGTAATTCAGTAATTTGGTTATTGAATAATCGAGTTTGCATTAATAAACCTTAAATCCAATAAACTAAGATCCAAGGTTGTTTAAATGAAACTTGGACTAGTATGTGGGGACATACGGGGATCAGTGTCCAAGTAACAACCTAAAAGGTCTATAGTATAGGGATAAGGCTGGGTACCTTATCCTGGTGACACTATGTGATACGGCCCACCTTGTATTCGATACAGATGCAATGATCCAAAGTATCCATGTAGGAGATATGCGGGTGGGGGTATCCTATGCAATGAGTTTGCATAAGACCGGACCGCGAAATAGTAACCACTAGATGTAACGCCGTTAACTAGTTTAGGTTTCTATTTCAATAGGATGACCTAGGTAACTCAATCTCAATCCTGAGTCTGTTATGAACCCCTTTCAGGAGGGATTGTCCTTAGATTTGTATAGGTGAGAGTGGCCAGTTCGCCGACTCAATAATCCTACCATTTCAGGGGCAAGACCGAATGGAGGCTGGGAACATAACAGTACAAGATGGAATTCACTCCTTCCCCTATTGGGGTAAGTAGATGTGTGTTCCCTTAAGGGCTGATTCCGAGGCTTGAACAAAGGCGCGTCGTCCTCTCCTGGCCCGAGAGGAACTCCTGTTTAGTGGTTGGACCCTAAACAACTTGTTCATTAGAGGAATCAGTGGTACTTAAGGAACCAGAGGTAACCCAGGGGTAAAACGGTAATTTGACCCAGCTAGTGTTACGAACACACGTGAAGGATTGACTTACTGCATTGGTCAATATCCGTGGACACAGAAATATTCTACAGTGAGAAGAGTGCAGCTGTGGGTCTTTAGTGGAGTGACCCACAGTTAACGAATGTTGACTAACTTGGTTAATGAGTTTGGCCAATTAGTCTCGTATCGTTGGAGCTTCTGATCTGTAGGTCCATTAGGTCCCACTGGTAGCTCGTAAAGAGACTTGAGACAATTAAGTATAAATTGTAAATTGAAAGTGTTCAATTTATTTGGGGAATTGTATAATGTATATTGATTCATTATAATATAAAGTTTATGAAACTTTATAATATAATTTTTGAATTAATTTCAAAAATTAATTCTTGAGAGAAAATATTTGAAAGAGTTCAAATAATTTTAATATGAATTGGATTCATATTAATTTTAATTTTAATAAAATCCCTAAGATTAATATATGATATTTAATTGGGTAAATTAAGTAATTATGGAATTAATGAATTATTTATTAAAATTAGAGACCTTTTCCTATTAGGAAAGAAAATATTTGAAAGAGTTCAAATAAATTTAATATGAATTGGATTCATATTAATTTTAATTTTAATAAAATCCCTAAAATTAAATATATGATATTTAATTAGGGAAATTAATTAATTATTTATTAAAATTAGAGACTTTTTCCTATTAGGAAAAGGTCTTCCTTTCCCTATTAGGAAAAATGTCTTGGCATTTACCTATAAATAGGACCCCTGGGGTGGGGTGAAAGGCATCACATTCATTCTCCTACTCTCAGAGAATTCCCCTCAAGGCTTCCTCTAAACTCCCACCAGTCTCCTGCCTCTAGAAGTCTCAGAGTCATACCGGTGTAGCCATAGTGGTGGTGTTCGCACTAGTTCGTGATTAATTCACAAGCAGTTGGTGAATTTAATCTGAGTCGTCAACGAGAGTAAGTAATTTGTTACTATATAAATTAGATTTAGATCTAATATTTTTGTATGCTTAGCCTTAATATAAATTTAGAATAGTTCTAAAATTATTGCCAATGTATTGATATTTTAGATTAAACAAAATTAATTACGAATCGGTCCCAATCACGCTTCCGCTTTACGGAATTACGGAATTCCAATCCTTCAAAATTAATGCTTTCTACTTAGATGCGATAATGCTTTCATTACTAACTCCCGTCTGGCCAGCCGGATTCAGTAGCAGCATGATAAATCCCTGACAGGTAATGCATGTGGAAATATCTAAGTAGAGCAAGCTAGCGCATTACATGTAGTCTTGGTAGTGTTAAAGATAATACCACCGCAATAAGATAATGCATGAATGAACTGAGACTGTTTTAAGACTAACACAGTCACTTGCAAGTTATTAGAGAACTGGACTAACGCATGAACTAATTAAACAAAACAGTTGTTAGTTCTACGCCAAACGCATAAGTAGTATCGGAAGGGAATCTTATAATTACTTCTCACTTAGGCATTAATGGATTAATTAGTCAAAGTATGCGTGATAACTCTCCAAAAGGGAGTTATTAGACCTTAGTTCTATAGTATTTTGTGTGTCATTTGTGTTAAATAGGGTTGCTTTTAGATGAATATTATATGTTTTAACCCATTTGGAAGAATGGAGGCTTTGGAAGTTATTTTGTGCAGAAAATATTGTTGAGCGACTTGAAGGAGCAAAATCTGTGATCCAGCAAAACTGCCACGTAACAGCTCGCGTAATCCATTTTAATAGAGTGGCGTTAGTTGAATTATTTTCGGATCTAAGAAGCTTAGAGAGCCCTCCACGTGTCTAAATTAACCTAATTAGGTTAAACCTCATCTTATAAAAGGAGGGAGCCGTCAAAGATAAAGGCATTCACGATTGGGAGACCGAATCAATCGGCTGGAGGCCGAATTGACTGCAGAATGGAGATCTAAGAAGACCAAGTGCGATTCCTCTCAAGAAGATGAAGTTCTTCCATGTTTTTGGTGGTTTGGAGCAGCCGTTTCATCTCCCCAATTACTAAAAGGATTAGTATTTCTTGTGTATTTCGCATTATGGATGTACTTATTGAGATTGTAACGTGTTTTATGTTTTCAATCATGAACTAATTGCTTTGTAGGCATGGGTTAAGAATTATGTGATTGTTATATTTACAAAATCTGGAAATTCTATTTGATTATGATCATCTTGAGTTATCGTTGTTCTTCAATTTCATTATGTGCCCGCCTAGCTAGCCAGTATGTATAGCTTCTCCTAGTTTCAGGGATGATTTATGAGTTGTATGACGATAATTCACGTTAGACCATTATGAGTTGGTGAACGCCAGTAGTTGAACTAGGGATAGTCAATTGCCTAACGCTTGATCGGTAGAGCTTCATTAGAGTTGAAACATATTCCAAAAAATCCGGAGTTCCGGGAGGATCCCGCTGATAATACTGCATGAGATTGACGGATCAAAAGAGTTTCTGGAACATCTTTATAAACAATTACAGAAGTCTTAACCTGTGTCTGTTTCCATTCTGTTTTCTCTAGTCGTATTCATTTACTGCTTTCGTATTTCTTTTGTTTCAGCATTTTAAAAACCCAATCAATTTAACCAACCTTTTGAAATTACTAAAAAGGCAAATTTAATCAATAGAGGTAGGCAATTCAAGACCCTGTGGATACGATAAATACTTATCACTTGCTGCTAGATTGTGTATACTTGCACAGTATTTTGAAGTGAATTCTATCTATATTTTTAACCACTTCAGAATTGCAACAATGCGCTACAAGATTACTTATAACGCATGCGGTTGCCGTAGCAAAAGCCTTGATAGCCTTGTCATCTGATATTTTCCTTAACTCTCATCGCATATTCTATGTTTGCTGCACTGTTTTATCAACCAACCCCAAACAACATCTTTTTCAATTGCTATGATACCATGCGTACAAGAGTTTAGTCTGCAAGATATTAAAGCTTGTTAATCGTCCTTCCCTGTGGATTCGGCCCTAGAACTCTCTAGGTACTACTTGATTGTATTAATTTATACTTGGGTTAATGCATATATGCGAAAAATTCAATATTAATTAATCGACCTTCTGTCCAGCGATCAAGTTTTTGGCGCCGTTGCCGAGGAAGGCAACTAAGTTTTAATATTCTTTTTGATCTAACACTCCATTTGGTATTATTCACCTTGTTTCTTGTTGAGTATTTTCTTTTCTCCAGGCAAGCAAGATTGTATGCGTGCTGCTCGCCAGATCAATATTGAGATTGACCCTGAAATTGACCGAACATATCACAGAAGAAGAAGAAATCGGCGTGCTCGATGACCATTAGTTGAGCAACCAAGAGAGATGGCAGCACCCAACCCACAGAATCTGCCGTATATCCCATACAAATGGCTGATGACAAAGCCAGAGGAATCTGAGATTATGCAGCCCCTGTAAACTGCAATTTTAATCCAGGAATAGTGCAGCCGACCTTGGAAACTGAGAGGTTCGAGCTTAAGCCAGTAATGTTCCAAATGCTAACTGCTGCAGGGCAATTTGGAGGAAGCGTAGTTGAAGATCCACATTCGCATCTCAAGTCATTCCTAGATATCTGCAACAAATTCATCATTTCGGTAGTAACCAAGGAACAACTATAGGTCATCCTTTTTCCTTATTCGCTGAGAGATGCTGCCAAAGTCTGGTTAAATCAACAACCAGCCAATTCCATAGCTACATGGAATGATCTAGCTGAGAAGTTTCTGGAAAAATACTTTCCACCAACAGCAAATTCAAGCCTTAGAAAGGAAATCATGACTTTCGCTCAGATGGAGGATGAGACACTCAGTGATGCCTGAGAACATTTTAAAAATCTGTTACAAAAATTCCCACACCACAGTCGGGTCCAAAACTCCAGTTTCAATTAAAAAGGATGGGTTATTATTGGCCTACAATGATTCGAGACTCAATGAAATATGCAAAGAAGTGTGAAGCTTGTCAATTCCATGCAAACTTCATACATCAGCCATCGGAGCCTCTCCATCCGACTGTAGTTTCATGGCCTTTTGAAGCTTGGGGGCTTGACCTTGTTGGCCCTATAACACCTAAGTCTTCAGCAGGACATTCTTACATTCTTGTAGGGACAAATTATTTCTCAAGATGGGTTGAAGCTATCGCATTGAAGGAAGCCAAGAAAGATAATGTTGTGGATTTCATTCGAACTCATATAATTTATCGATACGGTATCTCTCATCGTATTGTGACAGATAATGGAAGGCAGTTCTCCAATGGCCTAATGGAAAGTTATGTGAGAAGTTTAACTTCAAACAATACAAGTCCTCTATGTACAATGCTGCGACAAATGGGTTGGCAGAAGCATTCAATAAAACACTGTGTAACTTATTGAAGAAAATAGTCTCCAAGACGAAGAGAGATTGGCAAGAAAAGATCGGTGAAGTGTTGTGGGCTTACAGAACTACTCATCGCACTTCTACAGGGGTCATACCTTATTCCCTCGTCTATGGGGTAGAAGTTGTGCTCCCGTTAGAAAGAGAGATTCCCTCATTAAGGATGGTCGTCCAAGAAGGGTTGACAACGGAAGATAATGCTAGGTTGCACCTTCAAGAGTTGGAAGCACTTGATGAAAGAAGATTAGAGGCCCAACAAGCATTGGAATGTTACCAAGCACGAATGTCTAAAGCCTTTGATAAGAATGTGAAGCTTCGATCATTTCAAGTTGGTGATCTTATACTCGCTGTTCGCAGACCCATCATCACGACACGACACACAGGGAACAAATTCACACTTAAATGGGATGGACCCTACATCGTCAAAGAAGTTTACACAAACAGGGCGTACAAGATCGTGGATAAAGACGAATTAAGAATAGGCTCGATAAATGGCAAGTTTCTTAAAAAGTTTTATGCGTGAAATGTAATACTCCTTATCGTAAGAGTATAAACTACATGATACTCCTGGCCCGCATGAGTTAAAAAGGTGAACGACCCAAAAAAAAAAAAGAAAATTTGTACATTTGACTATGTTATGACTTGATCCCTTCCCACTTGAAGGGTACGTAGGCAGCTTAAGAAAAAAAAAACTTAAGTTCAGTCAAAGCAATTAAAAAAAAATTATGTTGCAGATAAAGCTTCGAACTTTTATTAGTGCATAGACAAAGGAAGCATAATGCTCGATACAATGCATTGAAAAAAGTCTTACAGGAGACAAGTCTTAAGGTAAATAAAAAAGAGTTCTGGCGATGAATGGAATCTCAACACTTTTATTTATAACATGAATGAATAAATGAATGAATTATTTGACAAAACATCAATTGATCAACAATATAAAAAAAGAAAAAGGTCTTGACATCTAATCTAGAAAGCAGTGGGGGCAATCAAATCATCCACTTGAAGTTCCTCAACTCTTCACGTAGACCCTCTAAGTTGGTACAAATTGTGTCCAAAGACTTAGCGTCCTCATCAGTCATGAGAGGGGCACATTCAATATTGGCAATCTCTTCACGGACCTTAGTAATTTCGAGTCTCTGTTGCTCCAAAACTTTCTCTCCCTCACAAACCGAATTGGAAAGCTTCTCATGTTCAACAATTGCTGTCTCAAGTTTGGCCTCTAGTTCCTTTATCTCCTCGGATGATCGTGCTAGTTGTTGTTCGAGCGTGTCCTGCTTCTTAAGCAAATGGTTTTCGGCAAGTAGTGCTTTCTATAAATCAGAATTTTTCTCCTCTAAGCAGTGATTTCTGCTCGTCGGAGTTAATTGTGTAGAATATGAAAGTTGCAATTTGTTGTACGTCTCTACACTTTTTAAGTAGTCATTCACGAAGTCTTGAGGGAAGGACACGTTGTTCCGATGGATCTCTGAAATAGCAGCAAATATCTTGCGTATCTCTGGTTCAAGGGTAGCCACCTTGTTAAAAGCAGTGTGGACAATTTTTCGATGTATGCTGTCCCACAGAGCTATGGTTGTTTGTCGTCGATGGTTAGAGATCAATGTGTCAGCACAATAATGGGAAGCTTTAGGATCCACATCGATTGCTCTCTTTTGATTCTGCTGATGACTTTCAGAAGTCTTAGGAGGAGGATTAGGGCTCATGGCTTTCTCGTTGGACAACGCCTTGGAGTCACTCATATGTTTCACAGTATTGTCAAAACACATTTGGACTTGTTAATGATTCCTTGTTGCGTTGCTCCTCCACACCTTCAAGGGGATCTTTCAGGGGTGACTGCAAGCAAAAAGACATTAAATAATAATAATAATAATAAAAAGAGGGGAAGTTACTAACCAAAATTGGAGGAGGACTAGGAAATTGAGAAGCCCTTGGAACCTCATCAAAAGAGTTGTCTACATTCATGGAAGACACCTTTGTTTTCTTGGGTGGTCTCTTCCAATGATGGTCGTGAGAGCTGCTGCAACTTGTTTCACCATGCTCTGAAGCATTTTGTATAGGAGCAGAAGTGTCATCCTCGGGCAAACGAATCTTCTTTCCTCCGTGATTACCCCCATTATTTTTGGGTAATTTGGGACGAGATGGAGAAGGAATGGCACTGCCCACTAACTTATGCACGTTCACTTCAAGATAATTTCCATGTTTTGCCGACCACCACTTTTTATATCGTGAAGTAACCTGAGTATGAGGGGTTAAGGTACGAGCTGGTAAAAATACTTGAGAAGATGTTCTACCGTGCGTGCAAATTCTCCAAAGACGTAATGCGTTATCCATGTCAGCCACAGACGGGGTATCATCTAAGTCGTTTGGTATGTCTTGGAAAAAGCCAAATTGTCGACCAAATCGTTATGGACTATATGACTCAATGATCAGTTGGTCCCGACACACGGATGATAATTAGCATGATCGAAGACTTGCAAAATAGGAGGATTGAGAAAATGACAAAGTATTGTTGTCCTTCAGAGTCTCATGCTTGTTTCTGCCTTGAATATTCACATTACATAGGATGGATGCCCCCTTGTGGATCAATTTACGAGCCTCGTACTATTCAAAGTATTTTGATTTGCCCTCACCAGAAAAATTAGCCATCTTTGGGCCTCGAACTTCCATTAGGACTGGATAGTGTGTATTAAAATAATGGGCTAACCAACCATGAACGTAATACATGGGTAAGCAAACCTCCATGCGTCCGATCGGATTAGAAGCCATCGTTATCCGACCCAATCCATGATATATGTTAGCCAAGGTTGGGACAACAAGGCTAAAAATATGACCATCAGCCATAAGGCTAGCAATTCTAAAGACTCCAAGGCGATTTAGTTGGGTACCCTTACAAGGAAATACAAAAAGACATAGCCAGCAAGATAGAAAGGCAGCCAAATATGTATGCTCTTGCCATTCGTCTTCTATGCCAAACTCGTGAAGCAACTTGTGTTCTTGGCTTGACCAGTCCCGATATTTGATACTCGTGCCATCTAAATTGTGAGTAGATTTAGAGCGAGATGTTCTCTTTGGTTTTCTCTGAGGGGGTTTCTCATACTTTTGAACTCCATTAAACCAGAAAGATATCCAGGAGTTAATGCTAACATGGGACTCATTCTTCGAAGATGAGCTGTGGTCATCCTTGGATGAGGATATCAGATAAAAGGCTTTAAAGAGAAATTCAAAACTCTTTGGAAGGTATCGATACTGCTTCCGTAAACCGGTCAGCTCTTTAAAAGAAGGAATGACCTCCTCATAGAACTTACCCTTGATGGGGAGACCTCCAAATATCCATAGGTCCCAAAGAGAGATAGATAGTTCACCTGTTGTAGTATGAAGAGTATTGGTTGTGGGGCACCAAGATTCACAGAAGGCCTAAACCACATCGTTATTCCGATCATACGTATAAAGAGAGGCCATCATCGCATTAAATAAACGAATCTCATAAAGCTTCTGCTCATTGCGACCAACTACCAGCTCCAATCATTCCCAATAGAGTGAAGTGAATGAGAAGTCTCTAGGAACCTTCATCACAAAATTCCAACGGGCTTGGCCATCTATCATTCGACGTCCTAGAGTCAACTCTGGATTTTGGTTGTAAGCTTTAGGATGGATTGAGGATTGTAAAAGCCACACTCGTTCTTCTTGGTTTAAAACCTTTTTTGTCGATAGTTCAGACAAAAATACAATATCATTTAAATTTGGCCATAGGTTTGAAAGAGGGTCAGACTTTGGTTCCTCAACCAAGAGATTAAACTCGTTTTTAATAGGCTAATCTTTGTCCTTGAGAATGACAAGATATTTATTCTCGGAGGAGATTTGCTCAGTGAAGTATACCATGATCCTGAGAATAATAAAAAAAATAAAAAAAGTTGGGTTCAGTTGTTGAAAAGAAAAAGGGGCAAAGCAAATAAAATTCGTTGGAAGCTAAGTAGGGGATGAACACTGAGGGTCATAGCCCTACCTCATAAGTGTCATTCCCCACTTTCGCTTGGTTTCGATTTTAAGGTTGGAAGCTAAGAAGAGAATGAACACTGAGGGTCATAGCCATACCTCATAAGTGTCATTCCCCACTTTCGCTTGGTTTCGATTTTAAGGTTGGAAGCTAAGCAAAGAATGAACACTGAGGGTCATAGTCCTACCTCATAAGTGTCATTCCCCACTTTTGCTTGGTTTTAGCTTAAAGATGTGATTTTCAATACCTGGATGGTGGATGAAAGCTACTGTGAAGGAATTCAACACTGGTTGGCAAACAAATATCAGTTGTGCAATGAGAGCAATTGGACACGATTGTTCCCTGAGATCAAGAAAGAAAGGAGTAATTAGCAAGCAAAAAAACAAAACAAAAAAAAAGTTGGAAAGTTAAAAGATAAAAAAATCAATAAACAAAAAAATAATAAAGTTAAAAGATATTTAAAAACAAAAAAATAAAAATAGTTGGAAAGTTAAAAGATAAAAAAAAAATCAATAAACAAAAAATAATAATAATAAAGTTAAAATATTTATAAAAAAAACAAAAAAAAAAAAAGGATTCAGAAAGTTAAAAAAATTATAGAAAAAAAAAACTAAAAAAAACGAATTGTAAAAAAATATACAAATTAAAAGAAGAAAAAAAAGTTGAAAAAAAAAATAAAAGTTAGAAAGCTAAAAAAAAAAAAAGAAAGTTAAAAAAAACAAGAAAAAAAGGTACACGTTTTTTTTAGAAAGTGAAAAAAAAGGAAAATTAAAAAGGGAAACCGATAGTTTAAAAACATTGGTTAGACAAAAAAAAAAAAGAAGCAAATTAAAAAAAAAACTAAAAAAAAAGAAGAAGAAAGAAACGGGGTACACACATTCTCATTAAAAGACAAAAAAATAAAAAAAATAAAAAAATTAAAGAAAAAAAGGAAACACTGAAAGTTAAAAAAAAAATAAAAGAAGATTAAAAAAATAACAATAAAAAGAACAACAACAAAAAAAAAATAAATAAAAAACAAAAGAGAAGCTAAAAAAATACAAATTAAAAGAAAACAAAAGTTAAAAAAAGAAAGAGGCGGAAAGTGTAAAAAAAAAAGTTAAAAGATAGAAGTCAAAAAGTTAAAAAAAAAATATTGAAAAAAATTAAAACTAAAAAAGGGGGAAGCGTGGAGTGGAAATGATTTCACTAAAGGACAAAAAAAAATATTTAATAAAAAAATTTTAATTGCAAAAGCAGGAAGTTAAAAAATAAATAAATAAAAATAAATAAAAAACGATTCCTTCTTTCTCTCAACCGTTTCCCCCCTTCTTTCTCTCACCATCTTCTCCATATTTTTTTCCCTCTCTCTCAACACCACAGACCGTCTCTCTTATCTCTCTCTCTAACTTTCCTCCCCCTTGTCGTTGTGATGCACAATTTGCTTACCGCAAGTGTACATGTCAAGTAATAATATAGTGTTTTCATGATTAAACGAGTGTCGTCCTCTGGATTGGTTTTCTAGCAAATTAAGTACCGTGAATAATCTTGTCCAATTTTATTTAGGGAGCAAAACTTAATGCAAAAGATAAATTTAAAGACAAAAAGCATAAAAATAAAAGTGGAGACTCAAATGAAAAAACTCGTAGAGAATTGATTTCATTGTTGAGATTGAGGATTAATTAATGGAATGAATTTCACATGCAATTATTCTACCAAGTCTAGGAACCTTTTATCACAACTATCTCTCTCGAGCATAATTGATTCTCATGCATGCAACCAACTATCTCTCCCGAGCATAATTCATTAACATGCAAGGCCTTGGGTTTAGTTCTTCAAGCAACTTCTAAAGTTATTCCAAATCCCATCACAAACTTAGAATTTCTACTTTAGTCATGCAATTAAATAAAGTAAGTCTTAGGCCAAATCCCCTCTCCCGAGCAAGATTCAACACTCAAATCATTCAACTAGTGATCAAGTAATTGAAAGCATTTAACCATAATTGCATAGGTAAAATAAATGCATATTCATACCACATATCAATCCAACAAACTAAAACAACTACATCAATCCCTAAGACAAACAACTAGCAATTCATAGTTTTTAAACCACAAACACTAATTGAAAGAAAAACCATAAAAACTACAAAAGGTAAGGGAAAGAGAAAAGAAAACTCGAATCTGTCGAAACCGGCACGTCCCCGTCACGATCTCCACGTCTTCTCGCTTGATTCCCGCTCCTTGGCCTTGCTTCAGCTCCCACCAAAGGTCTCTAGTCGAAATTAGGGCTAAAATCTAACAAATTGGACTCCCCTTGGCCGTGCAAGAAAGTGTTGAATTTATAGAAAATCTGTCGACAGCGTCGAGACGCTATGGACATCGTCGCGACGGTACCCCAAATCCAGCATTCTGTTTAGGAAAATATCTATAGCGTCGAGACGCTCTTGTCACAGCGTCGCGACGCTGTTGCAGATTCACACCTAATGCCTTCTCAGGTTGGGCAGCTCCAAATTCTTTCCTTATTTATTTTCTTTGCTTCTTTTTTAGCGCCCGAACACCTCATTATCTCCAATTTCTCTATTTTGATTCCAATAATCAATTCCTACAAAAAGAACATGAAAGTGCATTAAATTGGCCCAAAACCACTCAAAGACTAACTAAAATATATCGGGAAATATAGCTCGTTATGCGTGCTATCACGTTGCCGCCACGAAGACGCCGCCGTGTTTCTGCAAGCAGCGACCCGACATAAAAAAAAAAAAGAAGACGACTGGATCTCTCTCGTCTCTGTAGTTCTAACTAATGAGAGGGAAATGAGAAAAATGGGAAGTGTGTAAATTTCATTCTAGAAAACTCCATATAAATACATATCTTAAGTCTAAAAATAGATTCCACAATGTTAGCAACTAATCCCACTAACTTCACAAGAATAGGAACTTAGACTTGACTACAACTAAAAATGACTTCAACTATTTCCTAGAAACTAGGAATTGACTAGACCAACTCAAAAACTAATTTGCAGCTTTGAGTTACTAACATTCTCCTCCTAACTCAAATACTGCAAACACCTAACTTGCTCCTAAGCGCTTGAAAACGACTCACACAAAAAGACTTAGTGAAGATAATACTTGATCTGCAATGTACCAGTTGCACTTCTCCTTCCTTCTGCATCTCTCTCAGAACATAATACTTGATCTTAAAATGTTTGGTCCTTCCAATGAAAAACTGGATTCAATGAAATGGCTAGAGTGGCTTGATTATCCACAAACACCTTCACACACTTTTCCTGCTTCAGATGCAAGTCATGCATCAATTTCTTCAACCAAACAGCTTGGTTGACTGCTGCCGTCGCTGCAATGAACTCAGCTTCTGCAGTTGGCTGAGCCACTATATCTTGCTTTTTTTAACATCATGAGAAACACCCTGAGCCAAAAGTGAAACAATAGCCAGAGGTGCTCTTCATATCATCTAATGACCCAGCTCAATCACTATCTGAGTAGCCTTGCAACTCAAAATTTTCAACTTTACTAAATTTGATCCCAAAAGACAGTGTGCCTTTTAGATATCTCAGAACCCTTTTTCCAACAACCGTATGATTCTTGCTTGGACAGTGAAGAAATCTAGATAAGACACTTACAGTGTATATAATGTCAGGCCTAGTGGATGTGAGATACACAAGGCATCCAACTAGACTTCTGTACACATTCTCATCGATAGGTTCCTCTCCATCATCTTTTTGCAACTTCTCCTTCTGAATCATTGGAGTGTTCACACTCTTACACTCCTCCATATTGAACCTCTTCAATATCTCTCTTACGTACTTCTTCTAACAAAGGAACATGTAACACCCCACGTTTCGAAATCGAGCCATTTTGGAATTAATTGGGTGTTTTTATTCTAATTTGAAAATTAGAATTTAAGCTTAGCCTTGGGTCGTAAATTAAATTTCTATAATTTAGGGAAAATAGATTTTTAATTAAATCTTTAATTCCTAAGTTTCAAGGTTTAATATTTGATATTTATTTCAAATATCAAAAGACCCAAATCTCAGATCTATTGGGCTATATTCTTTTCCAGATCTTTTAAGAGTTACGAGATTTAAGTGGGATTAATTTGGATAATCCAAGACCTTTTCCCCCCTTTCTAAAATGAGTTTTTCTTTTCTTAAAATGAATTTTAAAAGAAAAGGAAAATATTTAAGAAAAGAAAAGCCCTAGGTCACTCATCTCCCTCCCTCTCTTCATCTCTCTCGTGCGTGAACAACCCCCCCTCTGTGTTTTCTTCAGCTGCCGCCAGCCCCCACGCGAGTCTTTCCTCCCCCTCTCTCGGTTTCTTCTTCCCGCTGGTAGGGCCCACCGCGTCGCCGTCGTTGGAGTTGCAGCGCCACCGCCCAGCCTGAGCTGCACCGCTGCTCCTCTCCCTCTCGTGTGGTTCTCTCTTTCGTGTTCTTTCCCGCTGGCGTCAAGACCCACAGGCCGTCGAGCAGCAGCAGGTTTCGTTTCCTCCCCGCACGAGCAGCCGTGAGTCGTCCTCTCGCTCCCGTTTTCTCTTCTTCTCCTGTGGGTGATTCACGGCCAGCGGCGTTTTAAGGTCATCCCCCTCCTTCGCGCGCGTTTCCGTTGGTCTCAGTAGGTGGGTCGCGGATTTATCTCTTAGTTCGCGTGTAAGACTTCTCTCTTTCTCCTTATTTCATTCGAGTTCAACGAGCAACGTGTTAATCTCCTCTTCTTCCTCTTGTTTTCGGCTAAGCTAGTGAGTAGAAGCTTGAATCTTCGTTGTTCCTACGTTTTGGGTGCGTTCAGGCTTATTTAAGTCCATTTCAACGTGCTCGGGATCTTTTGGTAAGCCTTCATCGTTACCCATGCTTTATTAACCTCAAATTTAGATTACCCACTCTTGTTCGATGTTTAAACTAGGTCTCATGGTTGATTTCTTGCATTTTCAGCGCTGTGCAGTGTCGTTTTGGGCTCGATATCGCTCTAATATTGTGACCCATTCTTTGGTTGGCCTTAAACTCGAACACCCACTGTCTAGGGACTCTAAGCAAGTGGTTTTAAACCTCCTTGTTTGCTGGACAACATGTGTTCGGGGTTATTCGTTGTTGAACGGTAAATTCCAACACTTCTTAATTCCTTTATTAAGTCTTTTAGGTGCCTTAAATTCATTCCTAACGCTTAGAAGTTGTTGTTTGTAGTTCGGGCTCCTTAGGCTTTTCTGGTTTGTCCTGTTGGTCTTTTAGGATCGCTTAGGAGCGCTATATAAGTAAGTAATTCTTACCTGTTGAGGTTTGTTTGATTGCATGATGCACGCTGCTTGTTTACTCGCTTTATAACTATTCTCTTGCTTCTTACTTATTGCTTCTATGCTTATATACATGTTTTGCTTCGTGCTTTTATTGTTTATGTATATATGAAATCTTCAAGTAGCATGAACTGTTGTTGTGTGGCGATTGGTTGTTAAGTATGCTAGATTTGTTGTGCATTCATGGGTTAGCATGAGTCGAGAGCACGTTCTTGTATGTATATGCTTGGTGGGCATAGTACATGAGGCTAGGAGCATGTTGCAGGGCATATGCTTTCTAGATAATTGTAATAAAGAGGTTAGGGACCTGAAAGTGAAAGAAAGGCAAGTTGGGTGAATGTCAGTGCACCTCAGGTACAAATGATCGAGGGGTGGCATGTCACCGGTGGTTTTAAGAGGAACATCGAGGCCTTGGGTACAAATGGTCAGGGATCGGTGTGATGAGTTTAGAAAGCATTGGTGCACCTTGGGTACAAATGGCCAAGGGGCGATGCACAGTTCGAGGCCTTGGGTACAAATGGTCAAGGGTCGAACGCCGAGCTCCGTAGAGAGAATTGTGGCCCTGGGTACAAATGGTCAGGGGGCAGTGCGACTCGAAGGGTTAGTCTTGGAGAGCCAAGTGAGGGCTAAATACGTTTGATGATTAGTTGTGTGTTGCATAGAGGGTTGCATGAGTCATGACTTAGGAGAGTCACTCACTTTATTAGCCTTTGAGCATGTCGTTATGTTAACACTTAAAGAAGCATGTTGTTTGTGCATGAAAAGTATGTTGTTTGTTGGTTGTTTGTGTGATGGCTTTTCAAGTAAGGGTTGCTTACCAGTACCGTGGGTGTACTGACCCCCTCCCCTCCTTTCCCCCAACATTTTAGATTATGCAGGTTATGAGGACTACTATGAGCCTGATGGTGCAGAGGAGACGCATGAGGAAGGACCGTAGTTGGATAACATTATGCTTTTTCCTTTATTTTTTCCTATGTATGCCGTTATGCTGCCGAAAGTTTTGGTGCATTCGGTTAGTTTGGTTTTTAGAGTTAGTAATGTCGCTAGGATAGTTTTAAAATCCTGGGGCGTTACAAAATATTCCATTTTGCCTTTGATGAATTTCCATACCTAGGAAGTGATGCATCAGACCTAGATCAGTCATCTCAAACACCTTCATCATTTCTTGCTTGAATATCTCTATCTGAACATCATCACTTCCTGTCACTAGCAAGTCATCTACATAGAGAGATACAATCACAATAGCAGTACTTGATTTCTTCACATAGAGTATGGATTCACTCAGACTCTTCACAAAACCCAAGTTCAGCAAGTGATCATCCATCTTGCTGTACCATGCCCTAGGAGCTTGCTTCAACCCATAGAGAGCCTTCTTCAACAAATAAACATTCTGCTCTTGTCCTGGTATGATGAATCCGTTTGGTTGCTCAACATAGATCTCTTCTTCTAACACTCCTTTTAGGAATGTTGACTTCACATCTAGCTGATACACTTTCCATCCATGCTGGGCTGACACAGCCAGTAGCAACCTGATTGTGTCCATTCTTGCAACTGGTGCAAAAGTCTCAGAAAAATCAATTCCCCAGACTTGTGCATACCCTTTTACCACTAACCTGGCCTTGAGCTTGTTCACAGAGCCATCTGGTTCAATTTGGCTTTGAAAACCCATTTGACTCCAATTACTTTTCTGTCTGTAGGCTTCTCCACCAGCTCCCATGTATTGTTTTTCTCTATCATACTCAACTCTTCCTTCATTGCTTCCATCCACTTCATATCTCTTTTAGCTTCTTCATATCCGACAGGCTCTAATGCAGCTACGCTACTTCTTTCATACACCTCCCTCAATAGTCTAGTCTCTCTAACTGGTACATCATCAACTAATTCATTAGGATCCGAGAAACTTCTTGTTGCTTCACTTCTGCTTCTTCTGTCTAGTCCCACTCCTCATCATCCAAAAATTGAACATCTCTGCTAATCATCATCTTCTCTGTGTGAGGTTGATAGATCTTGTAAGCTTTGGACACCATGCTATAGCCTACAAAGATTCCTGGTTCGACCTTTTCACTCAACTTGTCTCTCTTCACCTGTGGAACATAAAAAAACACAAACAGCCAAACACCTTCAAATTTGTCAGTTTTGGTTTTGTATCAAACCAAGCTTCATAAGGTGTCTTCTTCTCCAATACCCTCGTAGGTAGTCTATTCAATAGAAAGACTGTTGTGTTTGCTACTTCAGCCCAAAATTCCTTTGGCAAGTTCTTCTCATGCAATAAGCATCTTGTCATTTCCATAATACTCCTGTTCTTCCTCTCACTGACTTCATTTTGTTGTGGAGAATATGGAGCTGTGAGCTGATGCTCTATCCCAGCTTCTTCACAGAAGGAATTGAACCTTTGCGATGTATATTCAGTCCCATTATCAGTTCTCACCACCTGAATCTTACAGCCACTTTGATTCTCAACCCATCTCTTAAACTTCATAAACACTTCAGCTACTTCAGACTTATGCTTCATGAAATATATTCAACACATTCTGGTATAATCATCAATAAAGATAATGAAATACCTGCTACCATTTAGTGAGAGAGTTGGTTGAGGTCCACACAAGTCAGTGTGGATGAGCTGCAACTTCTCAGTTGCTTTCCATTGTGACTTCTTGAAAGGCATCCTCAAGCTTTGCAGTGTGTTTTCAGCTCCTCCAGAACTGGTACTCCTACTGCCATCTCATTCTTCTGCAGATACTGCAACCCTTTCTGATGAAAATGCCCCAACCTCTTGTGCCATAACTCAGTGTCATTCACTTGACACTTGAAAGCTATCTGCTCCTTCTCCAGTGGATCCAACGAGATGCTCTTGTGTTGCATCTTTATTTTGAACAACTCATTCCCATTGGAATAAAAAAATGAGGCACTTTCCTTCTTCAAACAATACTTTGAATCCCTTCTCTACTAATTGACCAACGCTTAACAAGTTTTGATCAATTTCAGGGACAAACAACACTTCAGTAATCAACTTGGTTCCAGCACAACTCTCTATTGACACTGTGCCCTTCCCCTTTACTTCTAGATACTCACCGTTTCCTATCTTCACCCTTGACTTGAATGACTTGTCAAGGTCCTTGAACAACTCTTTGTCACTTGTCATGTGATTGGTACACCCACTATCTGAAGGGATTAAAGCCCTACGCAGTGGAAGTATTACAGAACCTCAATGTGTTTTTATCACGATTAAAATACCAATACGGTTCGCAAATTAAATTTACAGCAATATAAACAAATGTTGAACTGCTGGAAATCAGTTATGAAACATGCTAATTAATACATGAAACTTAGATCTAATCTAAAAGAAACGATCCTAATGATCAAGGCTCAAAAGGATCTTACTTCGCTTGAAATTCTCGAACGTTTCGCCAACTCCTTAGCCGAAAAACAGAAAATTTCAGCAAGCTTCTTTGATCTCCTTCGCTGGATTTTCCTCCACACACACCACCACAAAGCTACACCAATAGGCTCTTAGGGCCCGTTTGGTTTAAGGTTTTACAAATGCCTGGGAATAAAGGATGCCTGGGAATCAAAGATAACTGTGTTTGGTTGTGCCTGGGAATGTCATCACATTTGCCTGGGAATAAATGATGTCTGTGTTTGGTGTTGCATGAGAATGTTGTCAGATTTGCCAATAAATAAATGATATTTTTACTTTTTTTTTTTTTTTTTTGAAATAATGATATTTTTACTTGGTTCATGCAATTACTTTCAACAATTTAATGCAATTATAAAACATTAAAATTAATCAAAATTAACTTCCAACAATTAATTTACCTTAGTGCATTTCAAAAAATAAAATTATATCAGTTAATTTTAAATAATTAACTGTTGTTAGTTAATTTATTTTTATTAACTCAAATTATTAAAATCATTTTAAGCAATTAAAATGTCATTCATTAGTAAATTATTATAAATAATATACCTTGAACTTTAGACGGTTGATTTTATTTAGCAATGAATCTAATAATTATCCTCAAAGAAATGTATTTAATAAAATTATATAAACTTTTAATCATAATTAATTAGTGCAACAATCAAATTGAATATTAATGATAAATATTATATTTCAAAAATAAAATATAATCAATATCAAAGTGTACTAAACATACACAAAATGAACATTTATCTTCACAGTGAACCATACAAATACAAGATATAGTGACAAGCTAATTCGAAACAAGGATATTTAATCATCTGATAGGGCACACAAAATATAAATGTTTGTCCTTAGCATGTCAATAACATGCTAACCCAAAATAAGAATGTTACATCATCTGATAGGGCACAAAAAATATAAATGTTCGTCCTTAGCATGTCCATAGCATGTCAATGACATGCTGACTCAAAATAAAGATGATACATCATCTAATAAGGGCCCAAAAAATCTAAATGCCCATACATAACATGTTATAAGGTCTCCTATTACATTGAAGAGTCAACACTCACACATAGACTAAAGATCAGTATTCTCTTCTAAAACTTCCATTAGAAATTCATACCTTTCATCAGCTGGAAGATTAAATAAGGAATCAATATGGGATTGATCTTTGGTGATAAGCTTACCAGCTCGAACTCTTTGTCGAACACTCAATCCATCCACCTTTCTAATTTCACTAACTAATGAGTTTCGACGCTCCTCTCTTGTAGATTCTCGTTCAGCTACTTGTCGATAAAACAAAGCAATCTCTTGAATATTTTCATTAGCATTTGAAAGATGACTGCTCATAACATTCTCAAGTCCATTCACTGCCGCTACCAATGGATCCACACTCTTTGCTCTTTTCTTACTAGACCTACTTGATGTACGTGCAATAGATTGTGTATTGATTAGTGCTTCACTCATTGAGGTTCATTCATCCACTTCTTCCCCTCCAACTATTGGTGGATTAGGCACATAAAAGCTGTCTCCTCTCCAAAATTCATTGTCGGTCATTTCTCGTTCCACTGCTTCAAACATATCAGTTGGACCTTCTGCACCAAGTCCATTGACCCTATCTTTCCCAAAAACAATGGCTAATTGTTCAAAGAATGGAAAATGCTTGTTTCTAAGTCCCTTTGCAGTTGGATGACTCTGTAAAAACAAATTAAATCCATTTTAATGCACTTTGATATTTATATCATAAACTATTAAATAAAAAATTCTTTTTACTTACCTTCACTCATTCATCAAATATATGTTTTTCTGCTTCTATGCACTTGTCTCTATCATTCCATCCAAAGCCACTACAATTTGGGCCTAACATTTCAACTATTGCATGGTATTGCTTCTTCAATATTTTAACTCTAGACTCTATGTGTGGTTGAGCCTTAAGATCGCACTTAGGGGGTATTTGGGGGAAGGTTTTTGGAAATAGGAGTTTTGGAAATAGGGGTTTTGGAAATAGGGTGATTTGGGAAATCTTGGGGTTTTGGAAGTCTGTGTTTGGGGTGCTGATTTCTGAAATCTGATTTTGGAAGTCTATGTTTGGGGTGCTGATTTCTGAAGTCTGATTTCGGAAGTCTGTGTTTGGGGTGCTGATTTTTGAAATCTGAGTTTCTGATTTTTTATTTTTTTATTTTTTTTTATCAATGGTATACAATTGTTCTAAAATTAATAATTTAAAATTATCTTTCCACTAACTCTAGGTTTGAGATTTTAACTCACAATTTTGATAAAAAAAAAATCTAAATTCTAAAGAAGAAAAAATCATTTTCTACTGTTCAATTTTTTCCCACACTTGTTACATTTCCTAGTTTTTTTTTTCAATGTTATACAATTCTTCTAAAATTAATAAATTAAAATGTTTTTTCCATTAATTGTAAATTTGAGATTTTAAGTCACAATTTTGATAAAAAATCCGAAGTTTAAAAAAAAATCACTTTCCATTCTTCAATTTTTTCCCACACTTGCCACTGCATGGTCAAAAACTTTGTTACATTACAAAAAAAAAAAAAAAAAGTTTTACATATATTAATTTGCAAATTGATCATAGTTAAGTTTGTCAATTGACACATAATTATCTTAACTTAAAATTGATTAAATTCTTTTTTTTTTTTTAATTAACTCTAAGTTCAATAGGTTTTTTTTTTTTTTTTTTATAAAGTTTCAAATTAAGCCCAATGTTTAAAAATTAAATACACGCATTTGAATCTTATATTAACTCAACTATAGAAAACATTTTTTTTTTTAGTTTTCTTAATTTAACTTGAAAATTGATTACGTTGTAATTGACTCAACGTTTGGTATATTGTGTTTTTTTTTTTAAAAAAAAATAAAACTAAACTTTTGGCACAATTGAATATAATATGTGACTTTACTTTTTATTTTTCTTATTACCTCACTGTTGGGAAATCGAGTTCGTTTTTATTTAATTGCCTCCTATTTGAAAACGCATTGGAAAATTGATTTTGAAGGTTGAATATCCTACCTTATGACTTCAATCATTTGAAATTAACTAAAATGGTTGGAAAATATTTTTAAACAACAAAACTTTATTATTCAACTAAGGAAGTAATAACAAAGAAAGAAAACAAATATTAAATGTGAGAAGGAACGGTGCTGACGTGGCAGTTAAAAATAATAAAATAATATTTTTTAAATTAAAATAATAATAAACTTAATAATTAATAATTAAATAAAATAATAAAAAAAATAAGGGTTAGTGGGGGTTTGGGAAATAGGGTTTTTTCAAAAACAAAAAAAAAAAAAAAAAAAAAGAAAAAAAAAAGAAAAAAGAAAAAGGAGTGATCGTGGAAAATGGAGAGAGAAAGGGGGAATGATTTGTGAAGTGGGGGTTTGGGAAATAAGGGTTTCTAAAAATGGGAGCTCAAACACCAACTTCCAAAAATGGGGTGTTTTCCAAAACCCCTATTTCTAAAAACCTTCCCCCAAACACCCCCAATTCAACCATCCATTTTTCTATTTGAATGAGAAATCCTGGTTTGAAAGTACCGTTATCAGCTTTCCAAGTGCCAATATTAGATAGCTCCAGTAAACATTCCACTAATTTCTCATCTTCGGCCTTACTCCACATGTGTTTCCTACTTGAACCAGCTTTAGATGGTTCGTTGTCATCCATATCTATGATTCACATAATGTATTAAACTATTAAAACTCAAATTTATATAACATAATATGAGAGAAAACATATATGAATACATATCATAAATATGAAATAGGTAGCAAACTAATATTTCATAAAGTCTTGTAAGATCTAAAAAAGCAAAAACATGAATGTTTACATCATCAATCAAACACTCCCTAGATAACAATACTAATGTCTAATGCCTCTCTATTCCTCAAACATCTCAATTGCTAAATTATCTCTCCAATTCGTCCATTTGCTTGAACTTTCAACATGTGTTATTCGATCACTATCCACGTCAAAAGTACTTGAATGAATGTCTCCAACTTCTTCTTCTAAAGGATCTACAGGCATTTCTCTTCTTATAAGATTATGAATGAGGCAACAAGCAGTGATCATTCAACATTGAACTTTTACTGGATAATAAAATTTCGCTCGAAGAATAGCCCATCGAACTTTTAATAGTCCAAATGCTCATTCTATTACATTTCTTGCCGAGGAATGTTTCATATTAAAAAATTCAGCTGGAGTTCTTGGTTGATATCCTTGCATCCAATCATTTAAATGATATCGTTGTCCTCTGTAAGGTGCCAAAAATCCTTCACCATTTGTATAGCCAGCATCACATAGATAGTAACAACCTAAATACATCAATTGAATACTTGAGAATGTACATAAAGCATAAATGAATTGCATATCTACCCATCCAAACATTATACATGTTACCTTTTGGAATTTTTAATCCATTCCTACTAGATACAGCATCTCGTAAAACTCTTGAGTCAGAAGCTGAACCTTCCCATCCAGGTAAAACATAGATGAATTGCATATCTTGGGAGCAAACTCCTAACACATTGGTAGCAATTTCATTCTTCCTTGTTCGGTACCTGGGTCTATCAAGAATACCTACGTTGACTTTAATGTAGGTTCCATCTAATGCACCTAGACAATTCTAAATACAAAGAACACTTAAATTAATTAAGAGAACATTCAATATAGACCACTTATTGAGATTTAAACATGATTAAAGTCCTTCAAAATTTTACCTTAAACCACTTCCACTTTTCGTCCAAGCAGTTGGAATGAACTGGCTCAGGTTGTTTAAGTAATAACTCATGTAAATCTAACACAGAGTTAAGAACCATGTTAAAGTGTCTACTAATTGTTTCTCCTGAACGTGCAAAATGACGACGTATAACCCTATTTTTTACATCATGTGCAAGGATATGTAAAAATATTGCAGATATGTAAAAATATTGCAACCATTTCCTCAACTTCTACATTCTTTGTGCCTTTTAATTTTCCAGTTGTTTTAAGCATATGACATAATATTGTAAAACATCTCCTATTCATACGTGTGGTCTTGAAACATGCTAGGTCACTCTCATGTATTAGACGGAAAAAATTTAATTGTCTAATTCGATGTCGATATAAAGAATTTCCACCCACAAGTCTTCTATGTGTTTGCCCTCTATACGTAAGCATCACTACCAATAGGAAATATGTTTTCATCATCTACTTTAGCATCTCTAAATAAGACAACAAGATACCAAGTATTTGTTGTTAAGTAGCTGAATGTATGTGAGTCATATTTGCATAATAAATAAAATGTTCAAAATTACATCTATAATTATATGAAAACTTTAAAAAAAAAAAAAAAAAAAAAAAAAAAAAAAAAAAAACTCAATAGATAAATTTTTGTTTTCAATACATAAAGAATCAAATAGAAAGTTAGGATGACAACAATCATATAAATAGAAAAATTGTACATGAAACACTAATATAACAAAAGTAATGTATAACATCTTGGTATTTGGCAAAAAGAAGGTCACAAAGTTTGGGGCAAACCAATTAATAACATATAGAATCTAAACAAGTTTTTCAAATAAGGTTACGGGATGTGAAATTCATTTAAATCTACAATCTAATATAGCTTACGGGATGTGAGTAGAGAGAAGAGAACAAATCTTTTCAAGTTCTTCCCTGCAAAGAATACATCTAATAGAATCAAAGCATATAAAGCTTGTAGAACCAAAGGTATTTCTTGGTATTGAGGGCATGTTTGGGAGCGATTTTGAAAGGACTAAAATCACTTTTGTCAGGTTCGAAACCACCCCGAAACATATCATTAATTATTCAAAATCAATTTCATGTTTGATTTTACATTCTTAAACATGATTTTCATGGCATCAAAACTAATTTTAAATTATTAAAGACATGTTTCGGAGTGATTTTGAATACGATAAAAGTGATTTTTACCATTTTAAAATCACTCCCAAACATGCACTGAAACAGCCATGCCAAATAAAGTTTCTTTCTCATCTTAGCAAAAATATATCCTATCTATTACAAGTCTAAACAATCTATATATAAAAAAAAAAAAAAAAAGTCTAAGCAATGCTCAAACAAAATGATACCCCATTTAATACAAACCAAAAACTATTGTAAAAAATCTGATAGCACAATTAAATGGTGATTCTAGTTGAATTCTTGGAGGGGAGACGGTTAAGATGCTAGTTGAATTCTTGGAGGTAGCCAGTACATCGATTGTTTTCCTCAAAGGCATTTACGCTTCTGGTGCAATTCTTACTTTAATATATATGTTTAAGATCCTATTATCTACTTTATTTCTTGGAAAGGATGGTGATTGTAGGAAGTTTACTCACTGTATTTCTACCAATTAATTAAGAAAAAGTTTGTTTTGCTTCAAATTGAGAAAGAAAATTGGACTGTAGGAAGTTTACTCATTGTAGGAAGTTCTACCAATCAAATGACTTGGACTGCAGGAGATTTAAACTGAGAAAAAGTTTGTTTTGCTTCAAACTGAGAAAGAAAATTGGAGGAAGCGATGCCATAACTATTGGAGAATAAAGGGGGTAGGATAACTTGCACCTCTTCTCACAAGATTTTAATCTTGATCAAATACAAATGGGAGGACCTCTGTGTTGCAGAAGAATATGGAATGCATCTTAGAGTTATGACCCAATAGAATCTATCTGGGAGATGGTTCAGATCGAACATGGTATGGTGACGATGCTTCTTTGTCGACTTTGGTTCAGAAGGAACAAGAGGACTTTTGAAGAACAAGAGAACAAGAGGCTAAACAACAATAGCCTAGCAAAGCACCCCCCCCCCCCCCATTTGAGATTCAGACAAAACACCCCAACATTTGCAATCTGAGATTCATAATGCATAATCAAAATAATGGGTACTATACGGTAAATATTCCAGCCAAGGACACATACATTTACAGAAGGGTAACCTAGCAAAGGGGAAGCAAATAAAATGAAGAACATAACACAAGGAAAAAGGAAAATTGTAGAGTGTACCTAAACTGGAGTTTTTGCTGATGGATCGAAGAAGAGACTGAGATCAACAAAAATGAAGAGAGAATAAGTAATGGAGCTGCTGGGCGGTGAGAAATTCAAGAAGGAGAATCAAAATCAAACAATGGAGAAGAAAAAGATGTAACCTCGTAAAAAAGACAAGGAAGGGGAGGAGGGAGAAGGAGGAGAGGACATACCTGAGGAGAGGAGCGTCGTTTCACTTTCGACCAAAAAACCCACGAGTAAACCCACGCTTTTCGACAGGTTAAAGAAACCCTCTCTTTACGCTTATCAACGATGCATGGGAAAAAAGATTTCCCAGGCTAATAAACTAAACTCTCCAACCAAATATGGGCTTCAAATCTCCAAGCCCATTCCCCCCTCCTAAAACCTCAAACCAAACGGACCCTTAAGGTAACGTTGAGTATGCTTGTGGGAGCACAGGTTTCTCTAAGGAAATTTTGAGAGAATTGAGATCTTGGGAATCAAAAATTCTCTAGAGTTTTTGTGAGGCCAAAACTAACAATGAACGAACTGGCAAAAAACTCAGAGATATCCCCTTTTTTAGGCGTGAAGGAGAGTTTAGTGGGTCAAAAAACCACGATCTAATAACTGATCAAAATCAGTTATTAATTTAAATTATAATTTAATTGATTAACTAAATTAATTAAATTAAATTAAAGGTTAATTAATTCAAAATTAATTAACTAACTCATTTAAAATGCATTTAAATGATTATCCTTCACATAACCTATAGTTTCAATGCAATTTAATTAAATCTGAATTAAATTATATTAAATCAAAACTAATGATTAATTAATTAATATAATTAAATATCTTATATTTAATTATATTTCTCTCAACTAAACTATAGTTTTAATGTACATCTGATGCGCATTAATTATAACCTATAGTTTCAATATGAACCAAATTCATATTTTAAACTTAATATTCGAACACCTTCGAATACACAATTCTTCCTTAGAAAACAACCTCAACACCTTATTTGAGCTATCGGTGGGACCTGATGGACCTACAGATCAGAAGCTCCAACGATATGAGATTAATTGGTTAAACTCATTAACCAAGTTAATCAATGTTCATTAACTATAGTTCACTCCACTATAGAACCACAATTGCACTTTTCTCACTGTATATATATTTCTGTGTCCACGGATATTGACCAATAACAGCAAGTCAGTCCCTCTCGTGCCATAGAGAGGGCAGGGCCCATTGTTCAAGACACGGAGACACCACTTAAGGGAACACATCTCTACTTACCCTAGAGTCGGGAAGGAGTGAATTCCATCTTGTGTGATTATGTTCCCAGCTCCCCACTCGGTGTTGTCCCCAAAATGGTAGGCTTATTGAGTCGGCGTGCAAGCCACTCTCACCCATACAAATCAAAGGACAATCCCCCACGGACAGGAGTCCATAATCCACTCAGGATTGAGACCAAGTTGCCTAGGTCATCTTAGTGAAATAGAAACCAAGCTAACTAACGGTGTTACAACTAGTGGTTAACTATTTCGCAGTCCGGTCTTATGCAAACTCATTGCATAGGATACCCCCACTCCCATGTCAACTACATGAACGCGTTGGATCATTACGTTTGTATCAAAATACAAAGCGGGCCGTATCGATAGTGTCACCAGGATAAGGTACCCAGCTTTATCCCTATACTATAGACCCTTTAGGCTGAATCTTGAACATTGATCCCCGTATGTCCTTACACACTAGTTCAAGCCTCATACTATCAGCCTAGGATGTTTAGTTTATTGGATTAGAGTTAATAAGACAAGATTACTCAATACAAACACAGAAAAATGAATAATACATCATTTTATTAATGTTCGGTCAAAAGTTACATTTACTATCTATGAGTTTTAGGGCATAAAACCCAACACTATCAACCAACCAACCATCACATTGAGTGACTGATGAGAAACAAGAAGCCATAAAGAGTTGATCTTCTTCTTGCTGTATTACAACATGTGCTCCTCCTTGTTGTTGAGTTTTTGCTTCCATACAGAACCGTTCAATGTGCCCCAATAAGTGACATCTTCTACACTTCACATATGGCCTTCTCCAGCATCTGAAATGTGCATGATTTTGCTTCCCACAATGCTTGCATGTACTATCAGCATCCTTTGCAGCAGACTCTGAGCTACTGCCGCCACTTCCCTTCTTCCCTTTCCCCTTCTTCTCTCTTCCACCTTCTCCCTGCTGTACTCTAGCTTTCAATGCCCCCTCAATGCTTCCTTCTTGTTTCATCAACCTCCTCTGCTCTTGTGCTTGCAAAGCACTAACTACTTCCATCACCTTGAGTTTTGAGAGGTCTTTAGTATTTTCTAAGAAAGCAATGGTTGCTTCATATCTCTTAGGTACTGAAACTAGAATCTTCTGAACCAATCTATTGCAAGATAAATTGGTTCCTAATGCTCTTGCCTTGTTAGCAATCCCAATCAACTTATCTGAATACTCTTTAATGGACTCAGAATCCTTCATTTGCATTCTCTCGAATTCTCGCACCAAGTTCAATACTTTCATGCCTTTAATCCTCTCATCACCTTCATACTCACTTTTGAGGAACTCCCAGATCTCCTTTGCCGACTTCAAGGCCATAATTCTATTGAATATGGTATGAGACACATCTGCATATAGGCAAGCTCGAGCTTTTGCCTTCCTGGTGACCCTCTCCTTATGAGTCTTGATCTGATGTATTGTTGGGTTATCAGGAAGTGGAGCAATCTCATAATCTTGCTCAATTGCTTCCCAATAATCACAACCCTCCATGTAGGCTTGCATTCGGATAGCCCATGCCTGATAGTTTTCACAATCAAACACAAGTGGAGCCAATGAAGAAAGACTGTTTGGTCCTAATTCCATCTCTAACAACTCTCACAGGTGTATCACTCAGTTTCTCTCGGAGATATTTCACTGATGCTCGCTCACATATCCCTTAAGAATTGAGGGTTCTGATACCACTGTAGTTCTAACTAATGAGAGGGAAATGAGAAAAATGGGGAGTGTGTAAATTTCATTCCAGAAAATTCCATATAAATACATATCTTAAGCCTAAAAATAGATTTCACAATGTTAGCAACTAATCCCACTAACTCCACAAGAATATGAACTTATACGACTACAACTAAAAATGACTACAACTAAAAATGACTTCAACTATTTCCTAGAAACTAGGAATTGACTAGACCAACTCAAAAACTAATTTGCAGTTTTGAGTTACTAACAGTTTCTCTCTCTCTCACTCTCCTCCGTCTCGGTTAGACGTCAGTCGCCCCCTCCTTCGCTCCGACCGCTGTCATGCCGCTTGCGCCGCGAGTGATTCCAGCGTCGTTGCCTCATTCTCTTTTCTCGTTTAAGAGCTCAAAGCAGCCCGACGCAAGGAGAAAACCAAAAAAAAAAAAGAAAAGAAAAAAAGGGATGAAAGATAAAAATAAAAGAAGGAAAAAAGAAAACAAAATTTAAAAAAAAATCTGAAGGTTAAAAGAAAAGCAAAAGAAAAAAAGGATTGAAAAGAAAAGAAAAGAAATTAAAGTTCACCGCCTCAAGCTTAAAGAAAAGAAAAGAAAAAAAAAATCTCTTGGGGATCCTTTTATACACGCCTTAAAGCAACCTATGAGGACGTGTGGTGGCGGCGTGGTTTTTCTTTTTTCCGGCAAGTTTAGGCGGAGACTTCAAAGATCCAAAGTCCAGCAGCCATCAAACACAACAAAATTTCGAACCTTGGCTGCAAATGAACTCCAAAGCTCTGACGATAGGACTCCATGATGAAGGACCTCAAGTGCCCATATATATAGCAAGAATTTTGGTTAGATTATTTGAGATTTTTTTTTATTTGGAGAATCTCATATTTCAATTTTGATTTGAATCAAAGCAATATACAAAATCTATGTTGGACGGAATCAAATTTGAGCAAGTACTCCAATTCAAAACCTTGGTGAGATTTAATTAAATTTTGGTTGCAATCTCAAATCTTATTTCAAACCAAGATTTTTGATAAATTTCCAAATTTCAATATTGGGAATATTTGATTTCAAGGTTGAGAATACTCTCAAATTCAAGTTAGTTTTTAAATATAATTTGGATCTTACTTTAAACTTAATTTGAAATTAAAGTAGAGCAAGTTTGATGCCAAATAAGGGAAAATCAAAATTTTGACAAAACTTCAAATTTTGATTGATTGGCAATAAAAGTGTGTCGAATATAAAAAAAAAAATAATAATCAAAATTTTGAATCAAATTCATATTTTGATTAAATTGACACATCAAACGGAGTCAAATTCAAGAACAAATATCTTACATTTTGATTCCAAGACATCTTTTTCGAGATTCACTCACACATAACTTCATAAATCTCGAAAAGGGGCATTTGTTGAAAGAGAAATTTTGACCAATCACAAATTGCCACGCCATTATTTAAAATTAATGACGAAATTACAAATAATTAAATTTGGGACCAATTATAAATTGACATGTGTCCCAAATTTAATTTGAAGACAATGTTGGCCAATTATAAGTTTATAGAGCCAAATTTCTGTTTGATCAATTACTTAAAAAAAATTATTTTGATCAAATTAATTAATTTGACCAATTAATTTTAACCCAAATATTTAAAAGACCCAAATTTGATATAATTAATTATTTTCTTTAATTAATTGGTCAAATTAATTAATTTGATCAAAATAATTTTTTTTAAGTAATTGATCAAACAGAAATTTGGCTCTATAAACTTATAATTGGCCAACATTGTCTTCAAATTAAATTTGGGACACATGTCAATTTATAATTGGTCCCAAATTTAATTATTTGTAATTTCGTCATTAATTTTAGGGTTTAGAGCCAAATTTCTGTTTGATCAATTAATTAAAAATAAATTATTTTGATCAAATTAATTAATTTGACCAAATAATTAAAGAAAATAATTAATTGGATCAAATTTGGGTCTTTTAAATATTTGGGTCATATGGTTTTGGGTCAAATATGAACCAAACCCAAGACTAAATGGTTGAGCCCAAGATCGATAAAGCCCAAGCCCAAGTTGTTAGGCCCAAAAGTAACTAGGGCCCATCCAGCGAGAACTCTATAAATAGAGGGGTTCTCCTCCATTTCAAGGGGTCAGAATTTTGAAGCTCCAAGCCAGATTCAGAGAATTCAAAGAAAATCCATCAAGACTGAAGAGTGAAGACTCCCTGAAATCCATAAGTTTCAAAGCGCTGAACACTTCTGGAAGATTGAAAACTCCTTCAAGATTGGAAGACTTCAAGCTCTCCAAGAATCCATTGAAGCTTCAGACTCGAGATCAAGCATTTCAGCCCTTGAGTGAAACACATCCACACACAAGAGAGAGAATCAGAGGATTAACATTAGTGATTGTACACTCACACACATACAAACAGTAATACAAATATACGTATATTCCACGTGTCTCCATCTTCAAAGTTACGTGTGAACAACAATTATGATAGATCTAATTTTTTAAAATATATTGTATTAACTATTACACATAACATTTCATAATTATTATACAATTTTGTTTTATAATTAGTTTTTAAAAAATTGACGTATTTTTCATCGGTAACTTCTATTTCATTCTTGCCATTTTTGTATTCTTGCTAATGTTTTAGTATTTTTATCACATATCCCCCTCATTATTATTTTTTTTAAATTCATAATTGTCACAAGTTATTTTGAAAAAAATTTAGCATTATTTTACAAACATATACCTTATATATTTTTCATAAATTCCTTGTATATACTTCGTATGACAATGAGTTTGGTTTTTTACATAGTTTCATACAATGTTTATATTGTATATATTCAAGAGTAATAATATAAGTTGTTGGTTGTCATTATTTTCTGTTATTATTTTCCTGTATTTTGTTATTCTGTAGGCTGATACTCTTGAAGCCTTCTCTCTGTGTAATTATCTATAAATAGCCTTTGTTATCATTAATAAAGTGTGAGAGAAATTCAGCCATTCTTGAAACTCTTTATGGTATCTGAGCCTCTGACTAGCTGTCACGGTCCTTCTCTCTCCACGTTTCGTATTTTTTTTTTTTATTTTCTGTTATTATTTCCCTGTATTTTGTTATTTTGTTAGGCTTCGAAGCCTTCTCTATGTGTAATTATCTATAAATAGCCTTTGTTATCATCATTAATAAAGTGTGAGAGAAATTCAGCTATTGTTGAAAGTCTTTAAAGAGCATATTAAGTAACCTAGTTGATATTATTAAATTAATATAATCCAACATATACACTACATTTAGGGAAAAATACACTTTTAGTCTCTGAGGTTTGTGTTAGATTTCATTTTGGTCTCTGAGTTTTCAAACTCAACAATTTAGTCTCTGAGGTTTAGATTTCGTTTCATTTTAGTCCCTCCATCCATTTTTCCGTTAAACCCTAACAGTTTGCTGACGTGACGATATTTTTTATTAAAAAAAATTATTTTTCATTTTTTAAAATAAAAATATTAATTTTTAATCTATTTTATTTCCTTTTTCTTTCTTCTTCAACACCCTCATCATCCATCAAAAACCTACTTCTTCTTCTTCAACACTCCCACCAAAGCTCTAGTCGCCGTCGTCGGCCACCGCTTCCCGTCGGTCACCACCGCCGCCGACCACCGCCCACCGTCGCCAGAGATATTTTTTCTATTTTTTTCTTCTCTCTTTCTCTCTTCCTCACCATCTCCTTCTCTCACTGTCCTTCTCTTTCTCTCACCGCCGGCGCTCTCTCACTCACCATCTCCTTCTTTCACTGTCCCTCTCTTTCTCTCACCGTCGGCGCTCTCTCACTCACCATCTCCTTCTCTCTCATCGTCTCCTTCTCTCTCGCCGGCCGACCGTTTCTTTCCCAACTTTTGTTTTCTTTTTTTTTTAAAAGGAGGAACGGGGAGGACTCCCTCCCCGTTCGCTGGAACTGGGAGGAGGGTTTCCTCTTCCCTGTTTCAGATCTCGTCGGAACGAGGAGGAAGAAGTTCCAGATCTCGTCGGCGACGTACCTCATTTAAAAAAAAAGAAAAGAAAATTTGGGAAAGAAGAAGAGAAGAGGAAAGAAGAGAAAATTTAAAAAAAAAAAAAAAATTATTGTCGTTGGCGGTAGCAGTGACGGATTTATATAGGGCCCAACCCCACCCCCCTCAACTTAAAAATATTTTCTTATTTATATCGACCGTCGCACATTATTATCAATGTTACTACATGGTCCAGCGGCAAAAGCCCCTCCTGACGATCACTCATGTGCCAGTTTGAATCTTGAACAGCGAGTTATTTTTCAGCCTTTTTTGCCTTTTCCATCTTTTTCATGTCTTTTTTTTTTCTTTTCCGTCTTTTTTTACCTAGCGCGTTTTACTTCTTATCTTTTTTTTTCCCGTTTTTTCTTTGTTAAAAACTTAATTAAATAATTTTATTTTTCTTGGGCAAATATATGTAGGATTATATAAAATTAGTTTTAAAATTAAATAGCATGAAACGAGTATAATTCTCGTGAAAGAGAAACAAATCTAACTTGTTGTTTCAATTTCATTAATTTTCTTTTATATTTATATAGAATTTATGTCTACTTCATATTAAAAAAATTAATTGATTAAATTATAAGTTTGATATATGAACTTTGAAAGTTGCTTTTTGGTTTAATGCTTCGATAATAGATTTTTTACTTTTCAATTTGTTGTCTAATAGATCCTTAACCTATTATATATATATATATTTTTTTAAAAGAATATGTTGGATACAAAATTGACAATTTAGGGACCTATTAGACACAAAATTGAAAGTTTAGGTCTCGTTTGATAACCATCGGGTTGTTTGTTTTTTGGTTTTTGAAAAGCATGATTGTTTTCTCCTAATTTCCTTATAATGATCTTCATCTTTGTTAAGAAGATATTTGAATTCTTAGTCAAATGCTAAAAACAAAAATAAGTTTTTGAAAACTATGTTTTTTTAGTTTTCAAAACTTGACTTGGTTTTTTAAAACACGGTGATCGGTCTAATTTTTTATACACTTAAAATCTCCCAATTTGCTTATCTTAGTTGAATTCCTTGCAAAAAAAAAAAATGCTTTTAAATGAGTATAATATGTCTATAGGTCCTCACCGGAGCTTTGGAAGCAATTTGGGACTTAAACGGGCAAAACCGAAGCGTAAAATGACCATTCTGCCCTTGGAGTCTCATCAGCATCGAGACGCCCATCATCAGAGTCGAGACGCTAACCAAATAAGAAAACTACTTGGAGATCAAGTGACGGAAGAGATTGTCGCGGTCTCTTGTCAAATAAATTTATAATCCACGATTCCTAAAACTAACTTGTAGCAGTAGTGGTCGGGGTCGATCACAGGGAACAATCGGTTTATTTCCAAATTCTTTTGTGTTTTTTGAGGTAACCAAAAGGGGGGTTTATTGATAAAAAGATTAAGACATAAAGTAAAGGCGGGAAAATAAATAAGGAAAATTAAATGCAAGGAAAGTAAAGGCGGGGTTAGTTGATCTTACCACGAGGATCACTGTAATCGGGGTTGAACTCTGTGTTAAGTTTGATTAATTTCATTCATTGATTATCAATTGATATTTAATTAACTATCTAAGTCCGGCGTACTCCGGCCACAAACCGTGAGCCATGATCCAACTATCACAAACATGCAAACGCTAAGTTTGATTCTAGTTTAAATTAATTAATTATTCAATTAACTAATCTAAACCGCATTGGGATCTAGCCGAATTAATTCACATGCAACGGACAACAAACCTCAATTACAATTGATTAAATCATTTAGTTCTAGGGACACATGCGTATAATCATAACGTTAACCTATTTGCTACTTAGATTTAGCAAGTAAATTTAGACAGGGCGCGGTCAAGGTTGTCAATCTTTCCTACCACAATCTAAATTTGTATGCAAACAACTAAAATCACAAAGACAATTAACTAAGTAATTAAGAATGGAAATCTCATAAAATTGAATCAAACTTACAAACCGTAGTCCCGATTACAACGATCCAAGCTTAGTTGGCCATAGACAAGCACCTCCAAGCTCGAGGCTCGATCAACCGACCCATGGACTAAGAAAACTTAAAAGAACTTTTGAAACTAGAGAGAAAAGTGGCTACAAAATTGTATTGAGGGATGATTTGAGGGATGATAGGAATGATTCTAAACCTACACCAAGATCCTCTATTTATAGAGTTTCTTGGCCTTCAATTCGTGGTAGAATGGTGCTGAATTGGGTCTTCAAATAAGGAAAAATTCTGGACAAATTCGAAAAAATTGATTCTAGAAATCTGCCTAGCGTCGCAACGCTGTGGAGAGCGTCGCGACGCAGTCGCCAGCTCCGGTTTCGCTCGTTTAAGCCCCGAATCGCTTCCAAAGCTCCAGTAAGGACCTATAGACATATTATACTCATTTTAAAGCATTTTTCGCAAGGAATTCAACTAAGATAAGCAAATTGAGAGGTTCTAAGTGTATAATCAATTGGACTTATCATCAAGCTGGCGAACAGCGTCGCGACGCTAGCGTAATCCGAGAGCAAGTTTCCAAAATTGAAGGGACAGCGTAGCGACGCTATCCACAGCGTTGCGATGCTAGGTAGATTTCCAGAATTTGATTTTTCCTTATTTGGCTGGCGATTTTCTCCAAATTTGAGGATCATTTCAGCACTAATTTTCCACAATTTGAAGGCCAAGAACTCCTATAAATAGAGGCCTTTGGTGTAAGTTTAGAATCATCCCTTGAATCTCTCAATTCATCTTTCAATACAATATTGTAGCCATCATTCTCTTTAGTTTTCTAGAGATCTTTTAAGTTTTCTTAGTCTAAGGGTCGGTTGATCGAGCCTCGAGCTTGGAGGTGCTTGTCTATGGCCAACTAAGCTTGGATCGTTGTAATCGGGACCTCGGTTTGTAAGTTTGATTCAATTTTATGAGATTTCCATTCTTCATTACTTAGTTAATTTTCTTTGTGATTTTAGTTCTTTGTATACAAGTTTAGATTGTGGTAGGAAAGATTGACAACCTTGACCGCGCCCTGTCTAAATTTACTTGCTAAATCTAAGTAGCAAATAGGTTAACGTTATGATATTACGCATGCGTCCCTAGAACTAAATGATTTAATCAATTGTAATTGTGGTTTGTTGCCCGTTGCATGTGAATTAATTCGGCTAGATCCCAATACGGTTTAGATTAGTTAATAAGCCAATTAATTAATTCAAACTAGAATCAAACTTAGCGTTTGCATGTTTGTGATAGTAGGATCATGGCTCTTGGTTTGTTGTCGGAGTACGCCGAACTTAGATAGTTAATTAAATATCAATTGATAATTGATGAATGAAATTAATCAAACTTAACACCGAGTTCAACCCCGACTACAGTGATCCTCGTGGTAAGATCAACTAACCTCGCCTTTTACTTTCCTTGCATTTAATTTTCCTTATTTATCTTCCCGCCTTTACTTTATGTCTTAATCTTTTTATAAATAAACCCCCCCCATTTTTGGTTACCTCAAAAATACAAAAGAATTTAGAAATAAATCGATTGTTCCCTATGATCGACCCCGACCACTACTGCTACAAGTTAGCTTTAGGATTCGTGGATTATAAATTTATTTGACACGACCTTCGACAAGTCGTTCCGTCACACGGTAAGGAGGTATATGAAAAAACAAAGAAACTTATGGGTGAGAGTAGTGTTTATAAACTTAATTTTCAAAAACAAAAAACAAAAAAACTAATAGTTATCAAACGACACCTTATGTCTTACAAGAAACTTTTTAAAGTAAAAGACTTATTAAACATAATCTTGAAATTTTAAAAACTAAACTTGTAATTTAACCAATTTAATATCAAAGTATAAACTAATAAAGTTTAGGGGTAAAAATAAAAACACCTTATAATTTCAAGGTTAAAATTGATATTTTCCTGTATTTCTATATAGACCCCCTCATAGTAGGTTGGTGGTGTGAGGTTGGTTGAAGAGGAAGAAGGAGGGTGGTGGTGAAGGGGTTGAAGAAGAAGAAAGAAAAAAGAATTAAAAAAGAATTAAAAATATATTTAAAATTAATATTTTTATTATTTTTATTTTAAAAAATGAAAAAATAATTTTTTAATAAAAAAAAATAGGTGCCCCGTCAGCAGTCTGTTAAAATCTAACGGAAAAATGGATCGAGGGACTAAAATGAAACGAAATCCAAACCTTAGAGACTAAATTGTTGAGTTTGAAAACTCAGGGGCCAAAATGAAATCTAATCCAAACCTCAGGGACTAAAAGTGCATTTTTCCCCTACATTTATATATATTATTCCATTTTATTGAAATATGTATTTTACCTATTATGGATTTCGTCATATACACTAGGTATATTTAGTTGTTTGCAAAAATATACTCAGTATATTTATTTGTCACCACCATAATTTAATTTTTTAAATATACACTCGAGTGTGTGTGCATATATATATATATATACACACACACATTTAAATATATATATATAAACATGGTATGAAACAACTATATAACCTCTGAAAAGCCTATCGATCAATGCCTCAAATGCACTTAATTGTCCCCACGACTATTGTCAGAACCCTAGCCACAACCTTTGCCCTTAATTTTCCTAACGGTTTTGGTGAATAGATTTACGTCTTTGCACTTATTGGCCTCCTTTTGTAGGCCATTCGATATGTCTCTAGTTGTCATTCATCATTGTCCAACAATTCATGATAGATAGGAGCATGAGGATCTTGCATTGACAATGAGAGTGAAGAAACTAAACCCTGAAGAAGTGAAGAAACTAAACCCCTATCTATTGGATTTTTTTTTATAAATAATGTAATTTTTAAAAAAATAACAAAAATAGAGGCGTTCTGAAACTAATTCCAAAAGTAGGGTAGATAAATCGTGTACGTGGACCACGAGTTAGATTAATCGTAGGCCATGGTCATGATTCTGGGGGTCAATCGTGTACGAGAGACACGATTCCATAGGTAAATCGCGACCCCGATATGCGATTTCTTTGTTGGCACACTGACTAGGCATTGACTGACCTGGTTGGCGGTGATGTGGCGCCAGCGAAGTCGCGTACCGTGTACGCGAGTTCCACGCAGGACTCGTGTACATGGTACACGAGTTTCTTAAGTAAATCGTGTACATGGTACACGATTTTGTGGTCCATAAAACCCTACCCCACTCCCTTTCGTGAAACGCCGCAAACAGAGACCCAGACCCCCCCTCGGGTTTTCTCTCCTTTCCTTGAAAATCTCCGTCGTACGTCCGTATAGCTCCACCGCTACACGTTCCTAGAGTTCCGTCGCCGCCGCTGTAGAGCTTTGTCGCTGCAGTTCGCTGCCGATCGACATTTGGGTATATAATTTTTTTTTCCTTTTTTCGAATTCTCTTGTTTTAGTGGTGATTTTTTTATTGTTTTTGATGGGTTAATGAAGTTTTAGTTATATTTTAGACTTATTTTAGGCTTGTGGACTGTTTTAGACTTCTTTGATGGTTTATGGATTATTTTGGACCGATTGGGGTTGTTTTTGGATTGATTTGGGTCGTATTTGTACTGATTTGGGTTGTTTTTGGACTGATTTGGGTTGTTTTTGGACTGATTTGGGCCACGTTGTATGATTTAATATTTTTGAATTGTTTTGTGGGATTTTATATACATTGGTTAAACTTTATTTTTTGAGTTTTGGACTGTTTTACATATTTTTCATGTTGTTGAAAAAAATAAATATTTAATTGATATTTTTCTAATTTTTTCAGTTATAGTCAAATTGGTAAAATATGTCATTGCCTCGTGAAGAGTTAGTGATACTTGAACCTGGAAATGGTGGGGATAGTGATATAGAGGTAGAAGTTGATGAGTTATTTGGAGAAGTTAATGGTGGGGATAGTGATACTGATACAGAGGCAGAAGTTAACGTTAATACTAATCCTCCCCCTAAAAAGCAAAATGAGGAGCCACCTTCAGATATGTTCACACATATAAATTGGGAGATTACTAATTCAATATGTGAAGTAGGGTCCACATTGGAAGCAGAGGCAAGGTGTGTAGAAATAAACTCAAATGTAATCTCCAAAGGATTGTTATTTGAGAGTAAAAAAGATCTACAACTTGTCGTTAAAAAATATTGTGTTGTAAACCATTATCAGATTACTGTGGTAGAATCGAATCAAGATATTTGGTGTGTGAAGTGCAAACAATGGTCTGAGGGGTGCAATTGGAGGCTTCGTGCTTGTAGGCGTAAAACTCATGGATTGTTTGAAATTACGAAGCTTGAAGGGGAACATTCGTGCTTATACCCAGAACTGACACAAGACCATTCACAGCTAGACTTAGATTTTTTGTGTAATGAAATCCAAAATCTTGTTCGAAGTGATCTTGGAGCTTCCATATCATTGTTACAAGAAACTATAAAAAAAAAAAGACTATGGATATAGTGTTAATTACAGACGTGTATGACAAGCTAAACGAAAAGATTTGGTTAAAGTATTTGGTGATTGGGAAAAATCGTATGAAGAACTTCGGTATTGGTTGATGGCTGTTGCACACTACAATCCAATAACTCGGGTTGGATGGGACTTCATTCCAACTGAGGTGCCGGGCAATCTAATTTTTGGTCGAGTCTTTTGGTCCTTTGGGCCTGCAATAGAAGGTTTTAAATACTGTAGACCAATGATTCAAATTGATGGTACACACCTTTATGGCAAGTATAAAGGGAAATTATTGATAGCTTCATCTGTTGACTCAAATGGACATATTTTCCCCCTTGCCTTTGCAGTTGTTGAAGAAGAGAGTACTTCTAGCTGGTCGTGGTTTTTACGTGCCTTTGTTACACAGAGGGATGGTATATGTTTAATTTCTGATAGGCACAAAGGCATCTTAGCTGCTGTGAATGATGAGGAAAATGGTTGAAGTGAACCTAGAGCATACCATCTATATTGTCTTCGTCATGTGCCCAACAACTTTAATAAAAAGTATAAATCAAAGCAACTGAAAGACTTGGTCTATAGGGCAGGGCATCAGCACCAAAGGCGCAAGTTCAACCGATGTATGAAAGAGTTGAAGCGATTAAATCTTGATTGTCTTGATTTTTTCACGAACATGAACCTAGAAAAGTGGACACAGTCACATGACAATGGGTACCGTTATGGATGGATGACTACAAATCTGACTGAATGTATTAATGGTGTGTTTAAAAGAGCTAGAATGTTACCCATAATGGCATTGGTCAAGTGCACTTGGTATCGAACAATCCATTATTTTGAACAACGTCGAGAAGAAATCAGTGAAGCATTAGATCGTGATGAAACGTATACACGATATGCTTTAAATAAACTCAGGAGGTGGGAAAAGAGAGCTGCTGCACATACTGTAAAGTTTGTTGATAGAAGTACTTCGAGTTTTGAAATTGAAACGGGAATAAGTATGATTTCTCCATACAAGGATTGACAAACACAGGTGGTTTGCTTAAAAGACAACTCATGTACTTGTAGCAAGTGGCAAACCTACAAGATCCCTTGCTCCCATGTAATTGCAGCTTGTAACCACATTCATTTGGCACATTTACCTTTTGTTGATGAAACATACAAACTATCACAAAACCAGCGATGCTACGAAAGCCAATTTCATCCTATACAACATAGAGATTATTGGCCAGAGGTACAATTCGATATACTTCGTCCAAACAAGCATTTGTTGAGGGAACATGGACGGCCAAAAACTTCACGAATTCATAATGAGATGGATTCGCGAGAAGCTGGTACAAAAGTGTGTTGTGGTTTATGTAAGCGAGAAGGACATAACAAGCGCACTTGTCCAACTCGTACTTTAGGCGCTTCATCTTCAACCCATGGATGAATGAGGTTTATTTTGATTCACATTTCATTTCTAAAACTTATTATTACTTGATTAATATTGGATTTGATTTCGTTAAATTTCATCTACAAGTATGAAGCTCGTGTAGTGGACTTTGTAATGGATCATGTAATGGATTTTGTATTGGTCTTTGTAATGGATTTTATATTGGTCTTTGTAATGGATTTTGTAATGGGCTTATATTACTTTCATATTTGTAATGGACTTATGTGTTTTTGTTTATACTTTGTAATGAATTTCTAGTGGACTTTGATTTTTGATCTTCACTTTGTACTGGACTTTGATGTATGTTACTTTCAATGGATGTCGTTTTTTAGGTTTTGAATGTCAATGGACCTAAAGGTTCTAATGAACTTGTGTTTTTAAATTTTCAGTATAAATATGGAACCTGGGCCAATTAATCCAAGACAATTATATTTACAACGTGTGCACCATTCACAGTCGATATGGGATAATTAATCCACTACTATCTTACAATGTCGAAGAAGAGAGGCACTGGTTAACAGAAATATTAATATAGATCAACGCATCGTGCCTTACGTACAACAGGCCGAATTTTGGGGGGTTGCACATATTGGGTTCATGCAATTAAATTGGCATCTTATTACTGCGTTAGTTGAACGATGGAGACCAGAGACCCATACATTTCATATGCCTTGTGGAGAATGTACTATTACACTTCAAGATGTTGCAGTGCAATTCGGACTACCTATAGATGGAGAACTTGTAACTGGCTCATTACAGTATAATTGGGGTCAGGTATGTGAGGATTTTTTGGGAGTTCGACCCCCTGAATTGCATGGATCTAGATTAAGCATTCCATGGTTGGCAGCACAGTTTTCAGAGTTGCCCCCAATGCCGATGACATCACAATACAGAGGCATGCAAGAGCCTATATTATGCAATTGATTGGAGGGTTTCTATTTGCTGACAAGTCAAACACACTTGTTCATCTCATGTTTCTTCCCCTGTTAGGAAACTTCGAGACAGCTGGACAGTATTCATGGGGTAGTGCATGCCTTGCATGGTTGTACAGAGAATTATGTCGAGCTCGTAGTGTCAGTGCATTAGAGATAGCCAGTCCACTAATACTACTACAAGTTTGGGCGTTCAATCGGTTTTCTATTGTCGCACTAGGGGTGAGCAGCGGTCGGTCGGGGTCGGTTTTTGGCCAAAACCGATGCCGAAAACCGACCATTCGGTTGTAGTCGGTCAGTGGTCCTCGGTTTTTTATGGGTGGGTGACGTCGACCGACCGACGATCGGTCGGTTTTGGTCGGTTTTGTGACTCCGGCGAACTCGACGACGAAAAAGCTTGATTTCGGCGAAGAAGAAGGACCGAAGAGAGAGAAGATAGAAGAAAGAAGGAGAAAATTTTTTTTTTGCAACTTGGCCGTTGCGTTCCGACGAAACGGAGCTTCAATGGAGGGGAGCGGCGATGTGGGGAGATAAATCGAAGCTTCAACGGCCGACGAAGCTTCAAGAAAGAAAACAAACGAAGAATAAAAAAATAAAGAAATGAAAACCAAAAGAAGAAGAAAAAGAAAAGAAAGAAGAGGAAGAGCAACCAGTGAAGAAGATACAAAGAAAAAAAAAGTGAGGAGAAAATGAGGGGCCGTGGACATGAAGAAGATACAAAGAAAAAAAAGGAAGAAGATGAAAAGACAGAGAAAAAGTGAGAGAGGAAAGCGTGAGAAAGATAAAAAAAAAGAAATAAAAATAAATTAATTTTTTTAAAAAATATTCTTGGGAAGACCATCCGCCGATGGTCTTCCCAAGAAGCATGACAACATGTGACAGGACAGATGCATGCTGCAGCGCAACAGACGAGGATTTACTTTTTTTTTTTTAAAATAAATTCGGTCGGTTTGGTCGGTTCTCGCCATAAGAAAACCGAAATAATAAGAAAACCGACCGACCGACGTCGCTTCGGTCGGTTTCGGTCGGTCGGCTCGGTTTTTCAGCTTTACTTGCTCACCCCTATGTCGCACCACTACACGACTTACCGACCCCTGATCATTATGCTGGACAACCATTAGTGCTCGGTATGTTAAATTTACGTATAATTTAAATTTGGAAAATTTCAGTGGGTGGCAAATTGGACCAAATTAATAGCAAATATAGCACCATGTAAAAAAAATTGCAAATATAGCAAAATCTATCGGAGTCTATCTGATAGACTTCGATTATCAAAGTTTATCAGCGATAGACTCTGATTAATCAGAAACTATCAGTCTACTGATAGACTCCGATTATTCAGAGTCTATCAATGTCAATCGCTGATAAACTCTGGTTAATCAAAATCTATCAGTGTCTATCAGTGACTATCACTGATAAATTTTGATTAATCAAAGTCTATCAGCGATAGACACTGATATACTTTGAATAATCAGAGTCTATCAGTGATAGACACGGATAGAATCCGACAACAACTTTTTGGTCTTGTACAATTAATTTTGCTATATTTGCAATTAGTTTGAAACTGTGCTATATTTGCTATTAATTTGGTCCAATTTGCCATCTATGCAATTGCCCCTTTAAATTTAACATAAATTTGTATAATAATATAATATGTTTTAATTATATTATATAATGTGCAGATGGAACGAAATTTTGTCTGCATCTGAGCTGAGTACAAATATGTTGATTATGTATCGTATTACATTTGTTCGTCTTATGCCCAACCAGGTAAAACAGTAATCAATTTTTTCTCAAAGTTAAAAAAATATATATATTAACTTTAATTTCATTTATTAAATTTATTGTTTTATAAATTTCAGATCACATGGACACCATATACACCTGATATTATGGCCTCACTACCGGACTACTGCCGTAATGGACAGGAGATTTGGTTGACTGTAAGCCCTCTCATATGTTTTCATATTGTAGAGTGGCATTACCCAAATCGAGTGCTGCGACAATTTGGAATGCGACAAATGGTGCCGCCATATTGTGATACAGGCATGGAGTTACATCAGTTAGATTTGCGAGGTAAGTACAATCACGATTGGCGACATCATGCAACATTTATATCACTGTGGCATGCACGTCGTGATAATTGTGTCTTGGGCTACATAGTACACATACCAGCTGTGTCCGATGACTACTTGCACTGGTATGATTCAATCACAAGGAGGTATATCACGCGTGAGGGTGCTTACTATGCTTGCACGGTAAATAGTATATACTTCGATTTGTTATTATTAAATTTCAGTTATAAATATTTTTATTATATTATTTTAATTATTTTTTTCTTACAGAATAACTTTGTTCGAGATATGCAACATTTTTCTATGGAACAAAATATACCACAGTTAGGTTCTATGTGTGAGCAATACGTCACAAACATAACTGACATTATTCAACAAACTAGGAGGTTGACCGTTGCTGACACTGATCGGACACGTGCTCGTCGTAGACGCCGTCGACAACAGGCTGCAGACATTCCACAACAGAACGAAGATGAAGAACCTCCTATAGTTGATGATGACACTTCAGCTCTTCCTGTACAGTCACTGGCAGATCAGACAGACATTGCTTCAAGTTCTGGTCATGGTGACATAACTCAACAAGATATTGATGATGTGATTCATCACCAATCACACATGAAAGCGCCTCAACCTCGTCGTGGAGCTCGTCAGAGAAGACCACCACGGTGTGGCACTTGAGTTGTATTAATTCCATAAGATTGTTTATTTGCAATTTTTTGTGCTAGCTTTTGTAATAGACATTTTGTTTAATGAAAAAATTGTTGTTTGTGAAATTTTATAAAAATATCTATGTAGGTTTTAATTATGAAAAAAATAAGTAATATTTACTTCAAAATAATAGAAATATCCAATTGAAGGGAAGACAAAAAATATTAAATATAAAAAATAGGTATATTTGTTTTCACAACAATATTTAATATTATAAAAAAAATAAGATCCGAAATCGTGTAGATGGTACACGATTGCATTACTAAAATCGTGTAACATGTACACGATTCCTACAGTAATCGTGTACCGTGTACGCTATTCGGAATCGCGTACCATGTACACAATTTTATCCATGTCATCACCACGAGAATTGTGTACCAGGTACACGATTTAGTACCCAGCCAAAACCACCATATTTTTGTCAATAGTTTCTACTTTCACCCCTAATTTGAAATTTGTTATTTTAAGTACATTATTAATATCATTATTTTAAAAACTACACCAATTTTGTCATTTTTTTTAAAGTACATTATTCGAGAAATTACCCCCTATATATTGCATTGTATATATTTATCATTATGTAATGTAAAGAATGAAAAACCTTACAAAATTTCCATACTTGATTATATTATATGTGTATATATTATATACCTTAGTAAAAAACTATGGTGATTGATTGATAATCAATAGACAACACATGAATGTTAGTTATATATTCAACTGGTATTCAATTCGATAAATGTAACGAAAATGATTTAATAATGTTATAAAAAAAAAACGAAAAATAATTTAATAAATATTAGGCATCTATCCTATTCAACATAATACCTCTTATGCAATATAACAAAAATGCAGTGACAAATAATATTCTAATTTCTTGTGTATATCTTCAATATATATATATATATATATATATCCTACTGTTGATGCCAAAATCCGGACAGAAGACTCACTTGACCTTCACGTGACACCAACAGTGAATTTGTAGAAACTGGGGAAGACGTGACCTGCAAGATCAGCAAAAACTGCACACCGGCGTGGTGTAGGCCACACCGCCTCCGATGCCTAAGTCAGAAAACCGAGGAGAAACTATAGATAGTAAAGGGAGCAGTCGGGCGTAGAGTTTTCGGAACCCCTCTTCCGTGATGAAGAAGGGTTTTTATACCTGTTTGTCCTCCTAGGGTTTTTAGGAATCCGGAGGTGTTTCGGGACGGACCAGGCGGAACCGGGGCGATTCGGGGCATCAGGGACCGAAAAGAGGCCATCGGGCTCGGCCCGCGCAAGCGGGCCGAATGGTCGACCTCGGCCAACGAGCATATGGGTCGGGCCATGTTGGCCCGACCCTTTGGTCTGGTCTTCCTCTGGGTCGGTCTTTTGGCCTTACCTCTGTCCGATTGTCCTCGTCAGCTCCTTGTGCGTCTGTGTGGTCCAAAATTACCTATAACACCTACTATATATCTTATATATGTATATATCCAATTAGGTTTTAGGTTTTATATACACACATATCCTATGTATATATAGAAATACATTTATAAAAATAAGAAAATGAAATAAACACAAGTTTCCTTGAACAATGAAGAAATATACAAAACATAACTAAAAAAAATAAATATAAAATTATTAAAATACAAAAAAAAATGAAATATTAAATATATTGCAAACTTACTCATCTGTCGGATATGAAAATGGAACCATGATTGGAAATCAAAAGAGACAACAAAAATATGGTCGGAAACCAAAATGAAAACGGAAATGTGAAAAAGACACACTAAAAGATATTACAGAAAAATGGAAGTTGACGGATGAAATTAAAAGCTCCAAAGGTAATAGAAAATGAAAATAAAATCTCAGATCCAATAAAGAAATGCAGTGACAGCAAAATGGGATGAAAGAAGAAGAAAAAGATAGAATATAAATAGGCTAAGTTATAAAAAAATACCCAAAAACTATGAGGTTTGTTTCAAAAATGCCTCCGAACTTTAAAAAGTTTAAAAAATACTCCTGAATTTTAAAAAATGTTTCAGAAATACCCTTGTTGTTAATTTTTTGATGCAAACCGTTAAAACCGTTAAAAATGTTTCAAAAATACCCTTGGCAAAAATCTAGTGAAGCTCTTGGGATGATGTGTTGAAAGAGAAGAAAAACTCCTAGTGTATGAATACATAACAAATAGGTAAAGTTTCTCATTAATTTTCATGAATGAAGAATTTACGGTGAGAGAAGGAAAAAGGAAAGAAGCATTTTCCAATAAGGTTATTTTTGAAAACTTTTTGAAAGTTAAAGGGTATTAATGAAAGTGAAACTTTAACAATTTCTATCCAAAAATTAACGGCAAGGGTATTTTTGAAACATTTTTTAAAGTTTAGGGGTATTTTTGAAACTTTTTAAAGTTCAAGGGCATGTTTGAAAGGCTAAATTATAAAAAATGCCCCTGAACTATCGAGTTTGTTTAAAAAATGCCCCTGAACTTTAAAAAGTTTAAAAAATACCCTTGAACTTTAAAAAATGTTTAAAAAATACCCTTGTCGTTAATTTTTGAATGAAAACCATTAAAAATTTCAGTTTTATTAATACTCTTTAACTTTCAAAAGATTTTAAAAAATGACCTTATTAAAAAATGCTTCTTTTTTTTTTCCTTATCCCACCGTAAATTCTTCTTCCATGAAAATTAATGAGAAACTTTACCTATTTTTCATGTATTCATACACTAGGAGCTTTTCTTCTTGTTCAACACATCATCCCAAGAGCTTGACTAGATTTTCGGCAATGGTATTTTCGAAACATTTTTAACGGTTCCCCTCCAAAAATTAACTGCAAAGGTATTTTTGAAACGTTTTGTAAAGTTCAGGGGCATTTTTTATAATTTAGCCATATAAATATGGGTAATAATTAATTCATAAAATATTCACCCAATTAATGTTGCATAAATTTGCCTCAATTGAAAACGGTTTAAATGTGGAGAGAGTTATGGGTATAATTTCAATTCAAATGTTGTCTGAAATGTCAAATGTAAGGATTTTTGTATTTTTTTTTTTTTTTTTTTGGAGTACATCAACATTTGGGATGGGGGAATTGAACCTCTGACCTCATGGTTGAGGGTACATGTCAATTACCGCTGAGCTAGGCTCGCTTTTGGCTCAAATGTAAGAATTTTGTTAATTATAGACATTTGTGAAGTTATAGAATTGAAACATCTCATCCACTACAATTTCTATTTTTATTATTTGATCAATGGGTTATATTGGAGGCATGTGACATTTCAATTTAGAATTTACCAATTTTGTCTTCGAATTAAACTTGGGACACATGTCAATTTATAATTACTCTCAAATTTAATTATTTATAATTTAATTTATCATTAATTTGGAATAATGACATGACAATTTGTGATTGATCGAAATTTCTCATTCAACAACTCCTTTAAGTCGATGCCTATCTATTTAGAAAGAACCAACCTGCCCCAATTATTACAATATTTTTAATTAAAGTTCATACATGTTAAAATATATATTTATAAATAAAATATCTTTTCATCCAAAATGTTTGAATTTGATGTATATTTAATCTTGATATTTGAAAAATGGTTCTAAATAGTATTTAAAATTATCCTTTAGTTAAGTTGACCGTTAGTTAACTAACGACAAATCTTAAATGATGACCATACATAACAATCTCCAAAACCATCTACGCTCCTCCAATCAATTTCTTCTCGAAAGAATTGTGGCTCCTCCAATCAATTTCTTCTCGAAAGAATTGTGCAGATGACCTTTTTATAGAGACCCAAATGAAAAATGTCGTGCCTTAATCAAATTAAGGTTATATATGTCCTTTTGCTTAGGTCATCATCCTAGCAAAATTACCATTTTACTCTCTATATAAAAATACACATTTTTTCTCTAGCTATTTTTTTTCTCTTGTCTCAATTCTCGCTCTCGCTAATGCCTTCTCGCTCAATTTTTTTCTCCATTTTCTCTCTCTTTCTTTTCTCTCTTCCAAGAGCACACAACGAGAGCAAGAGTGGGATGTTGGAGAGAGAGCAAGATTGGAGGGAGAGTGAGAAATTGGAGAGAGAAATGAGAGAGAGAGCAAGATTGGAGAGAGAAATGAGGGAGAGATTGAATAAGGAGAGGGAGAGATTGGAGAGAGAAATTAGAGAGAGAGTGGGAGATTGGAGAGAGAGCAAGACTTAAGAGCGAGGAATGAGAGAGAGAGATTGAAGGGCAATAGATTGGAGAGAGAAATTAGAGGAGAGAGTAAAATGATAATTTTGCTATTGTAAAAAAAAATGATAATTTTACTATTCTCAAAAAAAAAAATGATAATTTTACTAGGATGCTGACACAAGCAAAAAAAACATATAACCTTAAATTGAAAGAGTAGAACATTTATCATTTTAACATCCGTATGATTTATTTCAAAAAAAAAAAAAAAAACATGCGTATGATCATCCCTTTATTCTCCTCATTCCAACATCATTTTTCCTTTATGCACCCAACAAAAGGAAAAATCCCCATCATTATCTCCACGAAGCTTAGATGGAAATTCGAGTTCCTTTTTTACGTTTTGCATATGATCATACACGACTTGGTCAATTGTTAGAATTAGACTTTTTGAAAATCTTTGGGTGCCTTTATTTAGTAACTTGAAAACAAAAATTGAAAAACAATGGATTTAATAAAAAAACATAGCAATATTTCATATTTTTATTGTTTCGAATGTGTTTGGTGATATATTTATAAACAATAAAAGTAGTTATAGTTACCATTCCAAACTAAAACATTGGGTAGAATATCAGCTATTATTAATTAATTTACAAACATTTTTTATCTAATAAACTTCATATAATCATCATTTTATACTATTATATAATTTATAATATATTAGGTTAAACATATTCTAATTTTAACAAAAATGAAATGAGTTTATAACATAGAATAATATATGCATTAAATATTTTAACCAAATATTATTTTCAAAATTTTCATTGTTTAATATTTGGATCACAGAATCCAAAAATAGTTTTAAGGTTTAAATGTTTATTTTGGTCCATGTACTTTCAAAACGTCCATTTTGGCAAGTTACAATATAACTTTTAAATTATGATCAATTGACTCAGATATTATGAATCATCACACAACTATTCACAAGCACATGATTTTTCAAAAATAGGCTATTTGTGAGAACAAACTAAAGGAAGATAAGTCATTCGGATAAAAGTTCACTGGATAAGACATCAATTACCATTCCAAAGATTGATGGTTTTCAATCCCCTATCCTTCAATTATTGAATGCACGACAAAGAGAAAGGGGAGATAAAAGAAAGACCTACTAAATAAAAGTAACCAAACATGTTTTCAACTACATTTTCGTTCCAAAAGAAATAATCAGCTATCACTTATATCGAAATAGAAACTTCTTTTTCCCTCTTTTGTGATTTTGAAATATATTTTCAACTATTAATTCAAACTATCATGTTAGTCATCCATGAACTGGAAGGCAGTTTCTCAGGGCCATTCTCTCGATCATGAGGAATAACACAAAACTGATTTCAGGGCCAGAGCACTTCAACAAGTTAAAAAATGCAGATGACTCGAGAATATACAACTTTTACCAATTCAGGATGGAAGTGGAAGCAGTAGCCAGAGTTCAATACGAAAAGTTTTGTTCATCAGCTTTTACAGTTTGTACTCATCTAATAGCTTTCAATGCATCTTCAAATTAGATCTGCCATTCTTTTTATACCTGCATATGAAAAAGTATATGCATTCTTCAATTAGAGAGAATGGAAATAACAGTAAAATACAATTTTTCCCTCAAACCATTGCTAATCATGGGTAGGACCTGGAAATTTATAATTAGAAGCGTGCAATTATAGCTGTCTGTTCCTGCATTAATAAACCATGTTGTCTCTCAAGTCTACTACAAGTGCAATGTGCAATGAGCTTGTCATTGCTATTATTTTACTTGCTAGACTTTAGTAGATATAAATGTGGAGCCCATCACAACAATTATGGAAGTACCTATCATCTTAAGCAGGCATTGGCATACAAATATAAAGTTGTGCAACGTATGGAAGCTTTAGCTCATCTACCGTTGCTACATATCTAGTCTATCAGGAACGGCTACCCATATGCATTCATTTTTAGAAATTGGTTAACGAAAGGAGTTTATAAATAGGGTGAGTTTGGTTTGGGGATTTGCAAAAATTGGAGTGTAGTTTTCTTGGAAGAGTCTGTTTCTCTTCCAAAAAAAAAGTTTTCTTGGGAGAGTCCAAGCCTCTTGAAGTTCTTGGGGTGGGGCACTTTAATTTTTCCTTTTATAACTTGTAATATAATTTCAATGATATTTTCTTATTTCTATGCTCAATATTGGGTTTTTATCGAGATCTTAACTTCTTAGTGAAGCTCTCGAAATGCAAATTTACATGTGAGTTGAAACTCATTAGTCTATGTTATGGGTGGAATTTGTAACCAATTATGCATCTATGTGACACCAATTGGTAAGGCCATGTAAGTATTGTGTCACACATGCCCACAAAGGCATGATGATGACATAGCTTAGAGTAAGGTAGAACGAGTATACTTGTAAAACTACAGGTCAAGGTAGGATGAGCATGTGAGAATACTAATTGGAAATATTAGTAGGTAAGTAAGAGCATAATGGTACTTAGTTAGGAGTAACTTGGTTATAAATAGGGGAGTTAGGTGTCTTAGAAAGAAGAAATGATTTTGTAGTATTTTCCAATGTGGGACTTAGGGGGAACTTAGGGAGAGAGATAACCCTCTTGAAAGGCTATTGATATTGTAATTTCTTTCATATTGCACTATGGTTCTATCTTTGTGTGTTCTAGTGATTCCTTGTTAGAAGCATCCTATCAGAGTAGTTGACACACAAAGCTAACAAGGTAAGTGAGAAAGTTCATCTTGGTACAGTGCAACCTACAGGCCAGGCAAAGAGATCAGTGAAACATCCTGTGGCTTGGCTAGGTGCTTCGACAAATATCAGATATTGACATATAGTTAACATGTCAATCAATATTCAATCCATTGTGGTAAACTCTGATAAGTAGGAGAATATTCAATTGAAATGTACCAAGAAACTAAAGCAGATAATTGACAATGGATTGCAGAGGGAAGCATAGCCCTGCAAACAACTTCACAGTAACCGGATGCCCTATCTCATTGATAAAGAAAGCTAAAATTAGCATATGGAGTTCAATGATTCCCATATTGTTTATGGCGAACTTCTGGGTTAAATATAGATTCCGAAGTTAATCCATATTTCACCATTTAAACCTTCTACTGGATGGGGATGGCATATTTTGGAAGACCAACGATCAAATTACGTAAGCAATCACCGGTACTAGAAGCAGAATATGTCTCTACAATTTATTTTTTAAAAAACTAATTTCCAAAGGTTTTCCAGGGCATTCAATTAGATTCAAGCTAGAATCAGTCTGGAAGAAACTCAGTTTATCAGAGATCCAAAGAATATTAATGACATCCATAATGATAAGCAACAGAAAAATGCAGCCTCAAGGACTTGGCACAATAGCTCTCCAAGCTTGATGATGTCAGTTGAATCAATGAAGGCTAAACCAATTTCTATAGTTCCCATCGTAGCTAGCTATAATCCCTCTGTATAGGAAAGCAAAAAACTAAAAAAATAACCACTCACCTCTTCAATTTTTTGAATAACAAGACTCTCTAAAACTAATGCCATTCCTAATCACAGTTCATACGGCTGAGAGAAAAAACATGATTCATCGGACTCTAAAACCCTATCATCAAGCACCCGAAGAGCATAATTTGCACAACTCTGATACTGGAAAGTCACAAGGTTATTCCAATCGACATGAATTAGCTCAGAAACAGAATTACCACACAAAACAAACATTCAAACATCAGAATTGAAAACCAAACGCCAAAATGGAAAACGATCAGAAGAATCCGAGTCACAGTACGAACCAGAGCTCTTTATGAATTGATGGAATCGAAGAATCTCCGGTCAGCCAATATGAAAAGGGCCAATGTCGCCAGTTCTGATGGAGCCGGCGATCTCGTCGGCGAATGCCAAGCAAGAACAAATACAGCCCCTCAGGGCTACCCAAACCATGTCGGCGATCCAAAACGCCATGTGCCATGGCAAAGCCATGACCTTCGCAGTGTGTTGTTAGAGATAAAAATGTGGATCGGGATTGGGGAGTTTCAGAGCGAAATCGAATCCATTGAAGGAATTGAGTTAAAATTAGAGGAAGCCATTGGAGAAGAGAGCAGAGGGAGTTGGGCGGTGGAGTCAAGGATAAAGCTGCGAAGTAAAGACTGAAGAAACGTGACTCCTAGCGTGTAGCTAATGCCGATTTGACCAGGATTTTATTTTTTCAGATTTTCTTATTTTAGAAAAAAAAAAAAGGAAAAAGATTTAAGGAAAATCAAATTTTACAATAAATTTTTAATTTTCATGCTTGCACATGAGCATAGCTAAACCGACCTAAGTTTTGTATTAAGACTAAGGGGTTGTTTGGGACAAAGAGTTAGTTGTAAAGTATGTGGTTATTATAGTTTAAAGTTATAATAGTTTGTGAAGTTATAGTGCGTTTGAGACTTTAGAGTATTTTAGTTTGGGTTTAGAGAATTTGTATTTAGGGTGTACAGTTGGTTATAATACTGGGGTTATAACTATTTATTTCTCTTTTTTATTATTATCATTATTATTATGAGAATGGTAAATATGACAATCAATTTTGCTATCTATTCTAATTTTTTAAAAGAAAAACAACCCCTAAAATGTACTAATTAAAAAAATCATTAAATGCCAACACAACTAAAAAAAATAGACCATTAAATAAATCTTTTAACTTTTCCAATGTTTAACATCTAAAAAAAATCTACTAAAAAAAGAAAGAAATGCAACATTCATTAACGTTTTTTTTTTAATACAACAAATATGAAGTATGAAAATTTGAACTTTCGACCTTAAGAAAAAGAGTACATGAAAAATCTCACATGTAATTGAACAAAAAAAAAAAAAGTGCTTAATTCATGTGTTATTCACAAAAGTGTGCATTATTTAGCAAACAGATGATATATTTCCGATCAAAATTTTAAAAGAATATAACCGTACAACCTATACAAAGTAGGGTTCTTCTTAGGTATGTATTAGTATGAGAAACTTGGAACTGTCGTCGCCCCCAACCACCTCTGACGACCACCACTGCTGCGGGTGGTGATCAATTTTTTTTTTCATTTTTTTCATCTTTCTTCTTATTTTCATTTCGAAAAATAAAAAACGAAAATAAAGAAAGAAATAGAAGAAAAGAGGTAGAAGAAGAAAGAAAAAGATTTTGATTGTCGACGGTGGTCGCCGAAATTTTCGTTGGATTTGCTCCGGCATCGGTGGTGATCACCGAAATGTTCGTTGGTGGCAATAGGGTTGAAAGAGGCTATAATAGCAAAATGGGGGTATTGTAGCAAAATAGGGGGAATGGTAGAATAACTCAACCTCTCATTTATTTAGGGTCTGTTAGGAATACATTTTAATTTAAATATTTTTCAAGAATGCATTTTTTAAAAAAAAAAATTGTATAAAAATTGTTTAGAATTTAAACACTCATATGTTTGGTTACATTTCCTCATAAGTGTTTTTATACACAAGTTATTGTATGCTTAAAAACTCTTTTTAAAAAAGTTGGTTTCAAGTGCTTCTCCCAAAATGGTTTATTTCTCAATCTCATTTTCTAATAAGTCATTTTTAGTGGTTGCCAAACACTAGAAATTTTTTCAAAATGATTTTTTTTTTTTTTTTTTTTTTTTTTTTTTTTTTTTTTTTTTTTTTTTTTTTTTTAAAAAAAAATTTAAACACTTGAAAAGTTTTACCAAACACACCCTTAAACTAGCATTCCAAACGTTGAGTGGGTTATAATAGCCTACTCAACTCAACCCAATCCAGGGACCGTTAGGCCTTTGGTTCAAATCCTCCACCCCACATATTGCTTTCCAGATCATAATTAATTAGTACAATTGAATAAATTATTATGCTTTAATTAAGAATAAATTGTAAAAAAAAAACATAACTTAGTGATAATTGACATATACTCTTGACTAAGAGGTTCAAGTATCATCTTACTAGTTTAAACTCAAATAAAAATATTAATAAATGTCCCAACGTTCCACCTAAAGTGAAAAACAAAAGTGTTGTTACGTCTTCAAAGTAGAGATAAGGGCAAGGTAGAACAGAAGGCTATTATAAAAAATCTATGTGAAGAACTTCATGAAACATTGGACATCAAACAAATTCTAATGAAGGTTTTGACCTAATGATATATACGTATATCCAGTAGACTCTTCCATAAATGAGTGATGTTAGTATTGAGAAAATGATAGGGCATTCAATGTATTAGATAAAAATGGGGTTCCATCTCAAAACCAATTGGCAATGAGTGGAGTAACTCATCTATCTTATAAATTGTGAGGTCTCCACTTATCTTTTCAATGTGGGATCCTCAACATGCCCCCTCAAGATGGTGCCTCTTTGGGTTCATCATTCTTGGATCGAATCCCATTTTTTTTCTTGGACCGAATACCCGTTTGGGTTTCATGGACCCTGATGCAATATTAGATAAACATGGGTTCCATCTCAAAACTAATTGACAATGAGTCGAGTAACCCATTTATCTTATAAATTGTGAGGTTTTCACTTATCTTTTCAACGTTGAATCCTCAACACCATGGACCCAACAACCTGAAAAATCCAATCAACCCAATTCGAAACATAAGGGTTAGGTTAGGTTAGATTAGCTCTCTGTTTGGGTTGGGTTATGTTTTTCAAAAACTGATCAATTCAGTTCGGTTCTCAGATTTAAGTAAAAAATTAATTCAATTCAAACCGAATCGGTTTTTTTCCTATATACATATATATAAGGCTTTCATTCTATTGGGATTTATGTCCTAAAACTCGTGGATAGTAAATGTAACAAAGTTTATTATGATCAATAAAGCGTTATTGAGATTATTCAATAAAGATATTATTGAATGGTTGTTTTAATTATGCATTAATTAACCCAAATCCAATAAATTAGTATCATTGGCTATGATATGAACACTTGAACTTTATGTAGTGACATAAAAGTGGATCAAGTTCGAGTGATAGCTGATAACTCTCCAAAAGGGAGTTATTTGTGCCTTATTCTATGATGATTTATATGTTATTTGTAAAAAATGGGTGTGTTATTAGATGAATATACTGCGTTTTATCCTAATTATAAGAATTGATGCTTTGGAAGTGCTTTTGCAGAAAAAATAATGTTGATCGTATTGAGGGAGCAAAATCCATGATCCAGCAAAGCTGTGAGCAAAATTGGCCACGTGAGCTGCACGTGATTCATTTACGAGGTGACGTTTCCAGTGGTGATCTCGGATTTAGGAAGCTTGGAGAGAGTTCCACGTGTCATATTTGACCTAATTAGTGTTGACTTCACTGTATAAAAGGGAGTAGCCGTCTCAAGTCAAAGAGGATTCCAAATTAATTCCATCTTTGGAGGCCGAATAGAGGAGAATCGATTGGAGACCTTAGAAGACCATTTTCTACGAATTTTCTCAAGGAGGACTATTCATGGATGCGCTTAATTAGATTGAAGCGTGTGCTATTTCTATTTCCATGAGCTAAATTACTTTAGGCATTGGTTGAGAATAATGTAATTGCCATTTCTTTATAATCTAGCGATACTTATTAATTTTTGAGCATCTTGATTACTTGTTATTCTTAATTTCATTTTATGCCCGCTTGACCAGCCGGTATGGATATCTTCTCTTAGTTTCAGGGATGATTTAAGAGTTGTGTGGCTCGTAATCACATTAGACCTTTGTAGTTGGTGAACGCCAACAATTGAGCTAAGGATAGCCTGCGTAATGCTTGATCGGAAGAACTTCATTGGAGTTGAAACCTATTCCAAAAAATCCAGAGTTTCGGGAGGATCCTGCTGATAAGACTGCGAGAGATTGCCTGATCAATAGAATTGTTGGAGCATCTTTTTAACAATTACAGAAGTCTTAACCAATGCATGTTTCCAATATGTCTTCTTTATCCGTTTACATTTCTGCTTTATCATTTCTTTTATTCCAGCATTTTTCCAAAAACCCAATCAATTTATCAACCTTGAAATCACTAAAAGACCAAAACAAAATAGGTAAAGTGAGAATATTCAAGACCTCGTTGATACGATAAAATACTTATTACTTGCTGCAGATTATGTGCACTTGCATAGTGTTTTGGAGCTAATTTATATCACATTTTTAACCACTCCAGAAGGCAACAATAGCCTAAACGGTCTATAGTATAGGGATAAGACTGGATACCTTATCCTAGGAAAACTATGTGACGCGGTCCACTTTGTTTTAGTACAAACGATGTGATCCTGAGTCGTTCATGTAGAGACATGCAAGTGGGGGCGTCCTATGCAAATGAGTTTGTATAAGACCGGACTGCGAAATAAGTCACTTTCACTTTATAACGCCGTTTACTGTGAAACTGACATATTTCAAGCGATGACCTAGGTAACTCGATCTTAATCCTGAGCTAACTATAAACTCCTATTTATTCGGGATTATCCTTTGATTTGCATGGGTGAGAGTGGCCCAACATCGCCGCTCAATAAGTTCCTACCATTTTGGGGATAAGACTAGGTAGATAGCTGGGGACATAGTCCTATGATAACTCTCCACAAGGGAGTTATTTAGGCCTTATTTCTATAGTGATTTGTGTGTCATTTGTGCCAAATAGGTGTATTATTAGATGAATGTTAGATGTTTTACCCTATTTAGAAGAATGGATGCTTTGGAAGTTCTTTTGCAGGGAAAATAATGCTGAGCGACTTGAGGGAGCAAATTCCATGATCCAACAAAGCTAGGAGAAAAACCGGCCACATGAGCTGCACGTGATTCATTAATGAGGTGACATTTTTAGAAGCAATCTCGGATCTAAGAAGCTTGGAGAGCCTTCCACGTGTAACATTTGACCTAATTAGGGTTGACTTCACTCTATAAAAGGAAGTAGCCGTCTCAAGTCAATTCATTCGAGGAGGAAAGTCCATTCTTTCCATTCTTGGAGCCGAATAAAGGAGGAACAATTGGAGACTCAAGAAGACCATCAACTACGGATTTCTTCAAGGGAAATTATCTTTTCTTGTGAAAGTTTGTAGTTATGGATGCACGTGAACATATTGTGACGTGTGTTGGTTTTCATTCCATGAACTAAATTTACTTTAGGTGTTGGTTAGGATTATGTAATTGTCGTACTTCATAATCTAGCAATTGATATTGATTTTGAGCATCTTGATTACTTGTTGTATTTATTTTTATTTTGTGCCCGCTTGGCCAGCCGGTATGAATACCATCTCTTAGTTTCAGGGATGATTTAAGAGGTGTGTGGCTCGTAATCACACTAGACCATTATGTGTTGGTGGACGCCAGTGATTGAGTTAGGGATAACCAATCGCCTAGTGCTTGATCGGTAGAGCGTCATTGGAGTTGAAACACATTCCAAAAAATTTAGAGTTCCGGGAGGATCCTGCTGATAAGACTGCAAGAGAACGTCTGATCAATATAATTGCTAGAGCATCATTTTAACAATTACAGAAATCTTAACCAATGCCTGTTTCCAATCTGTCTACTTTATCCGTTTACATTCTGCTCTATTATTTCTTTTGCTTCAGCATTATTTCAAAACCCAATCATTTTAACAACCTTGAAATCACTAAAAAGTTACACAAGATAGGTAGAGTGAAGGCTATTCAAAACCTCGTGGATACGATAGATTACTTATCACTTGCTGCAGACTATGTGCACTTGCATAGTATTCTAGAGCTAATTTTTATCATATTTTTAACCCACTGTAGAAGGCAACAAGTTTTTGGCGCCGTTGCCGGGGACTTTGATTGGTTGTCAGTTGTCTTAGTATAATCAGAAATATTGTCGTAGATAATAATCAATCCAAGCATAAATTGACTTTAATCAAGTAATACCTGGTGAGTCCAGGGTCGATTCCTCAGGGAAGGGATATTCACAAAGTCTTTTAACAATATTTACTGATCTAAACTCAAGAACGTATGATATTATTTAAAAGAATAAAAAGATTTGATATATTTAAAGAGTGACTGTTTGCATAAAAATAACACATGCGACGAGAATGAAAGGAAAATTTATAAGGAAAATAATCAAGGTTGTTGCGGTTGCAACCTCATGCGTTTTAATAACCTTGTAGCGCATACTTTGATTAATTGATCCATTAATGCCTAAGTGAGAAAATATCATAAGTTTCCCTTCCGGTACTCCTTTGCGTCTGGCATAAAACTATCAAGAGATTATTTGACTAGTTCATGCTTTAGGCGTAGTTCTCTAAAACTTACAAGGGACTGCGTTAGTCACAACACAGTCTAAGCTCATGTGTGCACTATCTTTTAGCAGTAGTGTTTTAACGCTACCAAGACTACATGACATGCGCTAACTTGCTCTACTTAGAGATGTCTGCATGCGTTACCTGTCAGGGATTTAGCATGCTGCTACCGCATCCGGCTGGCCAAGCGGGAGTTAGTAATGAAAATAGTATCACAACTAAATAGAAAGCAATTAATGTTTCATTTAACTCAAAATATGCGCTTACAAAATATGCTTATCACTGCATGAGGTGCTTGCGCTAAGCCTTGAAGAAGAATTTAGCTCATGCTAGCAAAACAAGACATCATGAAATAGAACATTACAAACGCAAGATTGCTCATAATCACAGATCTTTGTGATTTCTCTGTTGATCTTCCTTCTTCTCTCTTTTGAGCAGAAAAAAATGAATCAAGGATGATCCTGATATTTGATTTTTGGCTTCTATTTATAGGTGAGGGAAGATGACTTCTCCAAGTAATTAGCAACTTGCGTTAATCATCATTAGGCAACTTGCTTTAGTTTTTTCTCCCCTTTTTTCGCCCACTTGCGTTGGTTGTGTCAGCGCTTGTCCTTTCATTATCTTATCTGTTTCTTGATCATCTTGAGATGTGTGCCTGCGCTAAGAAGACACTTGAAAAACAACCGAATTAGTTGCGTTAGCGCCCTATATTTTATAATTTCACACCGCATACATGAATACATCTCGCCGCATAAAATTATCACATTTTTCCCTTTTTATGCGCTGAAGCAACGCATCTTTGTTTCTTTTGGCCTTGTTTTAGTCTAAGTTTAGAGGACAAATAACTTGCTTTTTGCAAGTTATCAAACCCCCAAACTTAAACTATTGCTTGTCCTCAAACAATGCCTATTATCCACTCTGCGATAGTTACTCAGCTCATCTTTGCTTCCGATCTTAGCATCCTCTTTCCTCTTTTTCTTGCATGCACTATTAAACCAAATTAACTTTTGCCAAATTTCCTTCATTGCTTAAAGAAAGCTCCTTGCGCTTAGATTCTTCCTTGCGTTAACTCAGCCAATCTTCTCCTGCATGTTCTGGGCGCATGTATTTATTATTATTATTCTTTTTTTTTTAGAAAGAAATTAATTGAGAACAATGGACATCAAAACGCATGCTTTCGTTTTGACTTACCCACATTTGTGATGAAAGGTATCCAACTACGGGCATTACATTTTTTTTTTTGATTTTTTTTACTGTCCTCTACGCTCATGGGTTGCGTTTGTCTTCGTGCAGTGGCAAACTATGGGTGTCATAAATGCCCCTGGCTACAAACATGCCGCATACCTAGAGGAACGCATGTATTATTTATTTATGCGCGGACTCCCCCAAACTTAAAATGGACAATGTCTCCATTGTCCCCCAAACTTACACTGGAGCGCAAGGAGTGCAGAAAATCAAGGCTGAGTTGCGGCAAGTCGAAAATGCGAGGAAAATTTCCTTAAGGTCTGAGGAAATGAAGACAAAGGTTAAACCATTTTAAGTAATGCGGTTAAGGAAATTCAGATAGTTAGATGCGCGGATTTAAAACAAAGGAGCTAACTCAGAGTATTTGCTAGATAAAGACATTAAAGTAAGGCAGAGAGAAAATTGCGATGAGATAAATAGCGAGATATATTAATGTATTGCGGAACAAAATTATAAACAAGGGCGCATACATTTAAACAACAAAAAGTAGGGAAAGTAGATGATTGGGTCTATTCCTGCGGTGGCGGAGGTGGAGGTTGTCTAGGGTCCCTGGGCGCAGGTGGAGGCATAGTTCCACGCATTTGGGCTGGGCCTGCGCCTGGAGGTCTTTGTTGTCCTGCTGGCCGTGCAAACAAATTGGGCGTGACAGGCAAGCGGCCAAAGCTCTCAGTCCATCGCATGAGGAAAAGGACTAAGGCGTTGACCCTTTGCGATAATTCGAACTGTTGTTTGCGCAGCAACTCCTGCTGTTGGCACAACCTTTCTTGCTGCTGTTGCAGGGGCTGAATAACTTCTTGAAGTATCTGCCGCATCTGGGAAAAAATCAGAGCTTCGTCTACATCAATGGTTAGATCAGGCTCAGCCTGACTTGTGCTCGCAGAAGCTGTTTCGTGCGGCGTTGGTGTTGGAGCAGGAACTTCATTATTGCGAGGAGGACTAGGTAGAGGGCCTTCGAAAACCTCCTCCGGTGGCAAGTCTTCAGTGGGCTGTGGTGAAGGTGGGTTCAGATTAGTGGGTGATGATGCTGGTGGAGGTGGAGGCAGATTTTCTTGTGATTGCGGCAAGGATCCCTGAGGTTGGGCGCAGACAGTGCTTTCCTGCGCTAATTGAGTAGATTGAGGGGTCCTTGCGTCTGGTGGTGGATACCTGCCCGCAATCTGCTTGCGTCTCTTCTTCTTTTGTGGCTCAGGCGCAGGCGAGGGCTCAGTGGGGTGGGATGCTGTGGCTGGTGGTTGCGGCGGTTTGGCGCAATGTTTCGACGAGGATTTGGCCCAAGTCGATAGGGATTCCTCGCATAATGCAATAAACTAAAATTACCCGTTGCAAGCTTAGTGTGGCATCATGCGTTGTGGGCATGATGCGGTTCTTGACCCAATGCATCCAGCAAGTCGCCTCGAAGTCTAGCAGCTGCGATTTGAGGGTCCTTGCAGCTCCTTGTCCATCCCATTTGGCCCCAGGTCTGGCCACTGCAATCAATACTGCGTTTAAGAAATCGTTGTCGAGGCAGTCAAGGAGTGCATTCCCTTCTGCGTTCGGGATATCCTGCAGCTCGAACACACTATTGATGTTTGCGGAGGAGAATGCGATTGCGTGACGTCTGACCATGACCTCATCGATTTCTTTTTGCCACTGGGCCCTATAGAAATCATGGACTAGTGCAGGGGCATATGTGCGGGGATTCTCGCAAACAGTTTCCCATTGGCGTTGGGAAATTTGATCGGTCATTGGTTGCGGCAAGGGGCAGCTGAATCCACGTTCTTCTTGAAATTTTCCTTAGTTGCTGCCCTCCTTTTCATGGACTGCACCCACTTTGGCTTTGCTTTTGTCTTTGGTTGCGGTGGGTGCTTTTCGTTTCTTGCTGGGGGCTTCCGCAGGCTTTTCAGAAGGCTCGCAAATGACTACCCCAGATGAACGGATGTTGCGGCGACGGGTAAGGGGAAGCTCGTCCTCAGGATCAGAAACTTCTACTTCCATGGCTGCCGCAATAGTGGCCAAGTTGAATGCGACGATTGCTTCGGCAGGCGGATCCTCCGCATTGCCTTGTCCTTCTTGTTCTTTCGCCGCATCGTTCACTGCGGCGGCTTCGCGAGCGGTTTCTTTTGAGGCAGCCTGTTCTTGGGCGTCTCGCAGATGACGTGCTTCACCTTCTTTCCCTAATTCTCCCATTAGGGAGTTCCATGCGGCCAGTTCCCGCTCAAAAAACTGCAGGGAAATGGGTTGCGCTGTGGTGACTGGTGTTTGAGAAGTTTTTGTGGGGGAAACAGAGGAAGATGAAGGGTTGCTTGACGGTGCTAGGGCAGCCGAGGAATTAGGCAGTGGAGCAAGAGAGGGTATCGAAAGGAATGGCGATGGAAATGGGGTTAGGTTTCGAGGGGTAGGAAGATTTTGTGTGGGCTGAAGGGTAACTGACTGTACGGAGAAGGTGGAGGTGTCTAATGGGGCGATGTTGAGTACCTCGATGGTGTTCGCAACAGAGGAGGATGGATCGGCGGCGAGCGGAGCTTCCAGGCTTCCCATGGGTTGTTCCCCATCTATGACTTCTGGTTCATCTTCCTCCATTTGATCAACATTTTGTGGATTTTCCTCATCCGAGGAGATAATAACATCCCTGTGTGGTCCTTCCACCTCTGGTGATGATGGGGGTGCATCATCAGCGTAGCCACCAACTGAAAGGTTTTGGGAATCCGACATTGCAAGGTTTCGGTAAAGCTTCGAGAGAAAATCAAGGGTTTAGGGCTTTTAGCAAGAATGACGAAGATGAAGGAAATGAGAAAGAGAAAGAGAAATCGCATCCCTATTTTATAGCTAACGCAAGGTAGTGCGCTCTTTGGTTCTGGTGCCCTTTCGCATCCACGTAGGTCGGTTATCATGATTATCATGGGGGAATGTGAGCGGTTGCCTTGGTTATTGTGCAAAGACAGAGATTAGTGCGGTTCATTAAATGAAAACATGATTATGGCTGCGCCTCTAATGCGAGAAAGATGCAAATGGATTGGGATATGCGACGGGATTTCCTTCTAAGGCTCTCCGCAACAAAACTACGGACGCAATGATTCTATCAAAATGTTAATTGATGCGAGTTAATCATGCGATGTGATCTAGACTACCAAAATATTAACGCAATAAAATAAACATTCGCGAAGAAACAAATAATTACAACTTCTAACCTGTTGTTCTTCTACCTTACGCTAGGTCCTGCCGCAATCAGAGAGCACTCTTGTTCTGGACCTATTTTGTCTTGTTGCTTTAAGGTGGATTTTTCAGAAGAATAATCTCAACCACCTCGTCCAAAGTCCCTTCAATGTACGGTTTTACTCTTTGCCCGTTGACTTTGAAAATTCTCTTTCCATCAGTAGAATGTAGGTCCACTGCCCCATGTGGATATATTTTATGGATAGTAAATGGGCCCGACTATCTGGATTTTAGTTTTCCTGGAAAGAGACGTAAGCGAGAATTAAATAATAATACTTTCATACCTGCTCGGAGATCCTTTTTGCATATTCGTCGATCATGCCATTGTTTCTGTTTTTCTTTACTGATCTTGGCATTTTCATAAGCACATCTTCTGAATTCTTCCAATTCGGATAGCTGACGCAATCTTTCTTGTCCTGCCACCTCTAGATCAAAATTTAGACGTTTCATTGCCCAATGCGCCTTGTGCTCCAATTCTAAGGGTAAATGAAAAGCCTTGCCAAACACCAACGCATATGGAGATGTTCCTATGGGTGTTTTAAAAGCTGTGCGGTATGCCCATAGCGCATCATCTAGATGTTGCGCCTAGTCTTTTCTGCTTGTGCTGACAACTTTCTCGAGAATTTTCTTTATCTCTCTATTTGATACTTCGGCCTGCCCATTACTCTGCGGATGATAAGCTGTTGCGATATGATGTTTAACATTGTATTTCTGCAACAACTTATTCATGACCTTATTTATGAAATGGGTCCCTTCATCGCTAATCAGCCTGCGTGGCACACCAAACCTTGTAAAAATATTCTTTTTGAGAAATTTTGCCACGGTCGCCGCATCGTTCTTAACACACGCGATTGCCTCCACCCATTTTGTGACGTAGTCAACTGCGAGGAAGATATATTGGTATCCTTGCGACGATGGGAAGGGTCCCATGAAATCAATGCCCCAGACATCAAACGGCTCAAGTTCTATTATGTAATTTTGTGGCATCTCGTTCCTTGCGCTGATATTGCCAGTGCGTTGGCACTTGTCGCAACTATCCACATACTTCTTTGCGTCTTGGAACAAGGATGGCCACCAATAACCACTCTGTAAAACTTTCGCCGCGGTGCGCTGGCCTCCAAAGTGTCCCCCATATAGAGCTTTATGACAGGCTCCCAAAATTTTCAACTCATCTCTATGTCCAACGCATCTCCTGATGATCTGGTCAGGTCCCCTGCGATAGAGATAAGGGTCATCCCATAAATAAAATTTTAATTCATGAAAGAATTTCTTACGGTGCTGCGCTGCGTATTTCTCAGGTAAGACTCCTGCGGCGAGGTAGTTTGCAATGTCTGCAAACCAAGGCTCTTCATCTTCAATCATCAAAAGCTTTTCATCAGGAAACTCTTCTGCGATAGGGATTCTTGGCGCATCCACCTTCTCAGGATTGTCCAGGCGTGACAAATGATCTGCGACCAAATTCTCACTCCCCTTTTTGTCCTTGATCTCTAGGTCAAATTCCTGCAGCAATAGGATCCATCTGATCAACCTAGGTTTCGCATTTTTTTTTGTGATGAGATATTTTATCGTCTCATGATCTGTGTAGACAATGACTTTGGAGCCAATTAAATAAGCACGAAATTTGTCAAATGCATAAACAACCGCTAATAATTCTTTCTCGGTTGTCGTGTAATTTGTTTGTGCTTCATTCAATGTTCTGCTGGCATAATAAATGGGATGCAGAATCTTGTCATTTTTCTGTGCCAGCACTGCTCCAACTGCCACGTCACTAGCATCGCACATCAAGACAAAAGGCTCCCTCCAATCGGGAGTTGCAAGAATGGGTGCACTCACTCGCGCAAGCTTCAAATCCTTGAATGCCTTGACACATTCCACTGAAAATTCAAAGTTTCTATTTGCTTCCAGCAATGCGCATAGTGGCTTTGTAATATGCAAGAAGTTCCTGATGAATCTGCGATAGAATCCCGCGTGTCCCAAGAAGCTTCGAATTCCCTTAACAGAAGTTGGTGGTGGCAATTTCTCAATGACATCAATTTTCGCCTTATCGACTTCAATTCCTGCGCTTGATATGCGGTGACCTAGAACAATGCCTTCTTTTACCATGAAATGACATTTTTCCCAATTTAGTACTAGGTGGGTCTCTTCGCATCTCTTTAACACTTGCTCTAGCTACGTTAGACAGTCTGTTAAGGTCTTCCCATAAACTGAGAAGTCGTCCATAAAAACTTCCACGGATTTTTCTAGTAGATTTGAGAAGATGGCCATCATACATCTCTGAAATGTTCCAGGCACATTACACAATCCAAAGGGCATCCTTCTGAATGCAAAGGTGCCATATGGGCAGGTGAATGTAGTCTTTTCTTGGTCTTCTGGCGCAATGGTAATTTGATTGTATCCAGAGTATCCATCAAGAAAACAATAATATGCTTGTCCCGCAAGACGATCTAGCATCTGATCAATGAATAGAGGGAAATGATCCTTCTTAGTGATTGCGTTCAATTTGCGGTAGTCCATGCATATGCGCCATCCTGTAGTGGTGCGAGATGGAATCAACTCATTGTTTGCGTTAGCTACCACTGTCATACCAACTTTCTTGGGCACGCATTGGATTGGGCTCACCCATCTGCTGTCTGCGATGGGATATATCACACCTGCGTCGAGCCACTTAATGATTTCTTTTCGCACGACTTCCATCATCGCAGGATTTAGCCTTCTTTGTCGTTCAACAAATTCATTGGATTCATCTAGCAGCCGAATTTTATGCATGCAGTATGAGGGGCTAATTCCCTTAATATCTGCTAGACTCCACCCAATGGCCTTTTTATGCCTTGCGAGGACTTGCATCAATAGGTGCTCTTGTGATGCATTGAGCTTTGATGAGATGATAACGGGGAGTGAGTCTGTTTCTCCCAAGAACCTGTACTTCAAATGTGTTGGTAATGACTTGAGTTCTAGCGCAGGAGGTTGCACTATAGAAGGCAAGGTGGGGATTCTTCCTTTCAGATCCAGCATATGGATAACTTCTTCATGTTGTGCTAGGGTGCAATTTTCTTCCACCTGTTCTTCCTGGTTTTCTTCTTTCATGGGGCTGAACGCATTTGATTGTAGCATTTCCTGCGGAGAGCATACGTCTATGCGAGCTACCATGTCGCACTCTTTGTTGTCATCAGGATATTTTAATGAGGAGAGAATATTAAAAACCACTTTCTGATCGTTTATACGCATTGTCAGTTCTCCTTTTTGTACGTCAATCAGTGTTTGGCCGGTGGTAAGGAATGGTCTTCCCAAAATAATGGGAATTTCTCTATCAGCTTCATAATCTAGAATGATAAAATCTGTAGGAAAAATAAACTTGTCAACTTTGACCAAAACGTCTTCAATTTTTCCTTCTGGGTGGACCACAGATCTGTCTGCTAATTGGAGTGTAACGGTTGTTGGTCTTGCTTCTCTGATCCCTAGGCGCTTGTAAACAGATAATGGCATCAAATTTATGCTTGCGCCCAGGTCACATAATGCCTTGTCCACATCGATTCCTCCTATTGAACAAGGAATTGTGAAGCTTCCAGGGTCTTTCAGTTTTGGGGGAAGCTTGTTGGCAAGTATTGCGCTGCACTCACTTGTCAACGCAACAGTTTCAAACTCTTTCCACGGTCGTTTATTCATCAAAATGTCTTTCAAGAATTTGGCATAACTTGGCATCTTTTCTAACGCCTCTACAAGTGGGACGTTGATATGCAGCTCTCGCAAGACATTCAAAAACTTCTGAAATTGAGCCTCATCATTTTTCTTTCGCAACCTTTGAGGAAAAGGGATTGCGGGCTTATATGCGTCAGGCTCCTTTTCTGTGTGGGCCTTCTTCTTTTTGGACTCTTCATCCTCATCTACTTTTTCTACTTGCGTCTGGTTATGATCTTCTGCAACTGCATTTTTAGGCAAATTGTCCTGTATTGGCGCACGGTCATTTACCTGCAATTGCTTTCCATTGCAAAGAGTCACCGCATGGCAGTGCTCCTTCCCTTTTGGATCCTCCGTATTACTGGGCAATGTTCCAGCAGATTTATTCTTAACTCTGACGCAAGTTGTCCAACTTGTATTTCCAGACTGCGCAGAGATGCGGCCTGGCTCTGAACCACTGCGTCATTCTTCGCCATATACTCCTTTTGACTCGCCATAAATTCCTTCATCATATTTTCCAACGCATTCGAGGATGATGCTCTTTGGTTTCCTCCGTCGGTATTGCGCTGAAAATGTCCCTGCGAGGATTGATCATTGTTAGAGTTAAATAATCTGGGCGCAGGGTTTGCATTACCTTGTTGTGGCTGCTTATTTGCGCCACCATTCCATGAAAAGTTCGGGTGATTTCTCCATCCTGGATTATACGTGTTTGAAAATGGGTTGTGGCGCGCGGCTCCTTGCGGGCCAACATAGAAAACTGATTCGGGGTTTGAAGGACATTGATCATGCGTGTGTCCTTCACCGCAAATTCCGCACCCAACTGCATTGAGTTGCGCGATCAAAGGTGCTGTACTGGCTGTGAGCGCATCCATCTTCGTGGTCAACGCATCAATCTTTGCGTTTACTGAGGTCATTGGATCAACTTCAAAGCTTCCTGAACTAGTTTTGATGGGTCTCCTTCTTCTATCTTCCGCATTGCCCCACTGGTAATTGTTGCGTGCAATCCGATCAAGGATTGCATGGGCTTCGTCATACGTTTTTCTAAGTAGTGCACCATTTGCAGATGAGTCTACCAAAACTTGCGAGTTCTTGTTAAGACCTACATAGAAGGTCTCTAATTGAATGCATAATGGTAGTCCATGGTGCGGGCATCTCTGCAGCAAGCTCTTGAAACGTTCCCACGCCTCACTCAACGTTTCGTCTTCCATTTGTGTGAAAGTCATTATTTCCTTCCGCAATCTGGAGTTTGCGGTGGGTGGAAAGTATTTTTCTAGAAACTTTTCAGCCAAATCATTCCATGTTGCGATGGAATTTGCTGGCTGCTGATTAAGCCACACTTTCGCCGCATCTCTTAATGAGTAAGGAAATAGGATAACTTGCAATTGCTCATGTGTCACTCCTGGAATAATAAACTTATTACAAATGTCCAAAAATGACTTTAGGTGGGAGTGAGGGTCTTCTGCTATGCTTCCACCGAACTGTCCTGCAGCAGTCAGCATTTGAAACATGACGGGTTTTAATTCAAACCTTTCTGTTTCTAGAGTAGGCTGAATTATCCCTGGATTGAAATTACAATTTGCAGGGGCTGCATAGTCTCGAATTCTTCTGGCCCTATCATCGGCCCGTTAGGATGGGATTTAATGGTCTGTTTGGTTGTGCTGCCATTTCTCCTGATTGCCTTCGGTTCTTCGATTTCTTCTTCTTCTATGATATGTTCTATCAATTTCAGGATCAACTTCAAAATCGATTCGTCGAGCGGCACGCATACAACCTCTGGCTACCTGGAGAAAAAGTACTCGACAGGGAACACAGTAAATAATATCAAAACGGAGTGTCAGATCGGAAAAATCAATAAAAAAATTTCGTTGCCCTTCCCCGGCAACGACGCCAAAAACTTGATTGGTTGTCAGTTGTCTTAGTATAATCAGAAATATTGTCGTAGATAATAATCAATCCAAGCATAAATTGACTTTAATCAAGTAATACCTGGTGAGTTCAGGGTCGATTCCTCAGGGAAGGGATATTCACAAAGTCTTTTAACAATATTTACTGATCTAAACTCAAGAACGTATGATATTATTTAAAAGAATAAAAAGATTTGGTATATTTAAAGAGTGACTGTTTGCATAAAAATAACACATGCGACGAGAATGAAAGGAAAATTGATAAGGAAAATAATCAAGGCTGTTGCGGTTGCAACCTCATGCGTTTATAATAACCTTGTAGCGCATACTTGATGTGGAATTTTCCTTACCGCAAGCGCACGGGTCAAGTAATAATAAAGTGTTCGTAAAAACGAGTGTCGTCCTCTGGATTGGATTTTTAAGCAAATCAAGTATTGTGAATTATCTCGCTCAATTTTATTTAGGGATCAAAAAGTGATGAATGAATGGTATGAAATCTAAATCAAAGCAAGTAAAAAGGTGTGGAAATTCAATTGGGAAAAACACTTAGGGAATTGATTTCGCCGATTTAGTCTAGGATTGATTTTAAGGATTAAGTTATTATGCACAATGAAATTATGAGCCTAAGACCCTTTTATCACAACTACCTCTCCCGAGTATAATTGATTCTCATGCAAATTAATCTACTTGATATCCCTATCTAAGTTGGTTAACATGCAAGGCAATGAGATCTTTTGACCAATTCTAAAGTTAATCTAAAACCGTCACGAATTAGAAAGTAAACTTTAGTCATGCAATCTTGAGTAAGTCTATATTAAACCCCCTCTCCCGAGCTAGATTCAAAACTTAAATCATTCAACTAATGGCCAATTAATTGAAAGCATTAAATCAAGATTGCAAACATAATCAACATTGCACAACTTAAACCATAAATCAATCCATAAACAAAATCAACTACATCAATCCCTAAGCTATGAGTTTAGCTACTCATGAATGTAATTACAAGCTCAACTAAACATAATGAAGCCATAAATCTAACTAGAAAAAAGGAAAGGGAAAAGAAAACTCAATGTAGGCCGAGACCGAACGTCCCCGTCACGATCCCCACGAACGATGGGTTGATTTCCGCTTTTCTCCCTCTTGTTCAGCCTCAATCCTCTGCTTTCTCCTCTGTTTTACGGCTCCCCAAAGGTCCCAAAATTGAATCCCCTAAAAACCTAGCCGAAAGGAAGCTTTTATTCTGATTTTTCGTCGTAGCGTCGAGACGCTACCCAGACAGCGTCTCGACGCTGCCTCTAAAACACGCGCGTCTGGAATGGAAATTTCGCAACGTCGAGACGCTAAGGTCGCAGCGTCTCGACGCTGTGACCTTTTTGCGCCTATTCTGATATGGAATGCCAGCGTCGAGACGCTCAAGGGATGGCGTCTCGACGCTGGTCAAATGTTGACCGAATGTTGACTTTTTTCTCTTTGATTCTTTTTCATTCCTTTGCATCTTTTCACGTCCCGAGCATCCGATTAACTCCAATATTGCGCTATAGCTCCAATCAACCATTTCCTACAAAATAAACAATAAAGTGCAATAAAATGGCCAATAATCATCAAAAACTAGCTAAATTAAATAAGTAAAGATAGCTAGCTATGCTCGCTATCAAATACATGGAATAACATGTTTGTGGAGCCCTTGAGCATCTGAGTTCGGGCTATAGTTTTGAGCTTTCTTTGAATTGAGCATATGGTTGTTTTCTGGATGCTATTTTTGCATGACTATGATTTCCTAGGATAGGCTTTCTTGTCAATCTTTAAGCTTTCGATGAGTTGTAAGCATGAGTGCCCAAAAAGGGAGATTTTTTTTAACTTTTTCTAGGAGATGTCTTGCATGAGTAGAGTATTTGTCTTGGCTAGATTTGGATTTGAATGCTTAGGAGCGAATTATTAGGTTCATATGCTTGTTGTCACCTCGATAGGTGTAGGGAAGAGCTAAAGAGTTAATTTTTTGCAAATTAGCATGTTTGATCTTGCTTAGGAGAAAAGAAAAGAATATCTGCTTATCATATTCATAACGAAAAATCATTCTTGTTGTTATTGTTGAAAAAGAAAATAGTCATGACTTATGCGCGCAATATGCAATGGTTAATAAAGATTAAGGCAAAAAGAGCTACCCCTGTTGTGATCAGTTAGGCCAACCAGAGAAAACTCAGGTTAAGGGTCCCTGCAATGGGTGTGTGAAAGCTAGTGCCACATATACATGCTTAATTCAATTGTTAATTAAAAGCACCTAAGTATGGAGAAAAACAAACTAATTTGTTCCATTAACTCATTAGTGAAACCTTAGTGCCAGTGTAGAGGGAAGATGAGCTGAGGGTTTAATAATCCAATCCCGGGCTAGTAGAGTCTGATCTTGTTGAGTTAGATCTCGCTTATGCAAGTTAATTTTTGAGAAATTTTAATTTGTCTCCCTCATTGGTCCTTGTGTGCATATCTCTTGCTTGCTTGACTATTGACTTTTGAGCCTTGAGGATTGAGTCATGATTATTGCATCCTTTCTTCCATTGTATGTTTGATTTGTAGTTTGCTCGAGGACTAGCAAAAGCTTAAGTTTGGGGGTATTTGATAGCGAGCATAGCTAGCTATCTTTACTTATTTAATTTAGCTAGTTTTTGATGATTATTGGCCATTTTATTGCACTTTATTGTTTATTTTGTAGGAAATGGTTGATTGGAGCTATAGCGCAATATTGGAGTTAATCGGATGCTCGGGACGTGAAAAGATGCAAAGGAATGAAAAAGAATCAAAGAGAAAAAAGTCAACATTCGGTCAACATTTGACCAGCGTTGAGACGCCATCCCTTGAGCGTCTCGACGCTGGCATTCCATATCAGAATAGGAGCAAAAAGGACACAGCGTCTCGACGCTGCGACCTTAGCGTCTCGACGCTGCGTAATTTCCATTCCAGACGCGCGTGTTTTAGAGGCAGCGTCGAGACGCTGTCTGGGTAGCGTCTCGACGCTACGACGAAAACACCACTCCAGCAGCAATCTTTTTGGGTGTAGACCGCTCAGATGGCCACTGATAGCTGTTGGTGGCCATATCCTCTAAAAGTATGCGAGCATTTTCCACGGTCTTGGACAACAGAGTCCCACCTGCAGCTGCATCAACAATCGTTTTCGTACTAGGAATTAAACCATTATAAAACAATTGAACCTGGAGCCAGTCGGGGTAGCCATGCTGAGGGCACTTCCTCAGTAGCTCTTTAAATCGCTCCCAAGCTTCGAACAGCTGCTCATCATATTGTTGTTGGAATGTCCCAATCTCGGTCCTCAGCTTGACCGTCTTTGCAGGAGGGAAAAATTTCTTTAAAAAGGCCTGGACCAAAGCATCCCAGGTGGTGATGCTCCCAGGGGGAATGGACTGCAACCAATCTCGTGCTTTATCCTGCAAAGAAAAAGGAAACAAGCGTAAGCGAATGGCATCCTCAGAGACTCCATTAATTTTTACCGTCCCGCAAATGTCCAAAAATGATTTAAGATGAGAATTTGGATCCTCGGTGGGCGATCCTCTATAAGCACAATCTCGAGCCATCTGAATGAGACCGGTCTTCAGCTCAAAGTTGTTGGCATTGATTGGGGCATAGACAATCCCCGATTGTTGCCCCTGAAACACGGGCTGGAAGTAATCTCTAATAGGCCTAGGCTCCTCAGGTGGATTTGGGTCGGCCATTTGAAAATTTTCTCTAGTTTCCCTTCGAATCCTATGAATTGTTCTCTCGATCTCGGGATCCAAAGGTTCCAAAATCAAATCTTTATTACTTCGCATATAAAATCAAAAATACCCTACAAAAGAAAGAAAACAAATAAGGAAAGAAAATAAAGAAAAGAAAACAACTAATCTAAATATGGAAAATATAATCTAGAAAAGGAAACAAAATAGCCTAATATGGAATGCGAAAATAAATATGGCAACCACAAATAAGGAAACTAACAAATAAAGAAAAACTAATCTACAAAGGATAGAAAACACTAAAAAGGAAAAAGAATCTATCTATGGAAAAAATCAAACAACCTAAACTAGAAAAACAAATATGGAAAGAAAAACAAATAAGGAAAAAAAATGCAAACAACCTAGAAAAGTAAAAATACACCCTAAATTAAGATCAAACAATTTTTTCACAATATCAATCTAGCTAAATGTGCCAATCCCCGGCAACGGCGCCAAAAACTTGATGTGGAATTTTCCTTACCGCAAGCGCACGGGTCAAGTAATAATAAAGTGTTCGTAAAAAACGAGTGTCGTCCTCTGGATTGGATTTTTAAGCAGATCAAGTATTGTGAATTATCTCGCTCAATTTTATTTAGGGATCAAAAAGTGATGAATGAATGGTATGAAATCTAAATCAAAGCAAGTAAAAAGGTGTGGAAATTCAATTGGGAAAAACACTTAGGGAATTGATTTCGCCGATTTAGTCTAGGATTGATTTATTAGAGTAAGTTATTATGCACAATGAAATTATGAGCCAAAGACCCTTTAATCACAACTACCTCTCCCGAGTATAATTGATTCTCATGCAAATTAACCAACTTGATATCCCTATCTAAGTTTATTAATATGCAAGGCAATGAGATCTTTTGACCAATTCTAAAGTTAATCTAAAACCGTCACGAATTAGAAAATAAACTTTAGTCATGCAATCTTGAGTATGTCTATATCAAATCCCCTCTCCCGAGCTAGATTCAAAACATAAATCATCCAACTAATGGCCAATTAATTGAAAGCATTAAATCAAGATTACAAACATAATAAACATTGCACAACTTAAACTATAAATCAATCCATAAACTCAATCAACTACATCAATCCCTAAGCTACAAGTTTAGCTACTCATGAATTGTATTACAAGCTCAACTAAACATAATAAAGCCATAAGGTCTAGCTAAAGAAAAGGAAAGGGAAAAGAAAACTCAATGTAGGCCGAGACCGAACGTCCCCGTCACGATCCCCACGAACGATGGGTTGATTTCCGCTTTTCTCCCTCTTGTTCAGCCTCAATCCTCTGTTTTCTCCTCTGTTTTACGGCTCCCAAAGGTCCCAAAATTGAATCCCCCAAAAACCTAGCCGAAAAGAATGATTTATATTGATTTTTCGTCGTAGCGTCTCGACGCTGTCAAGACAGCGTCTCAACGCTGCCTCTAAACACGCGTATTCTGGAAAGGAAATTACGCAGCGTCGAGACGCTAAGGTCGCAGCGTCTCGACGCTGTGACCTTTTTGCGCCTATTCTGATATGGAATGCCAGCGTCGAGACGCTCAAGGGATGGCGCCTCGACGCTGGTCAAATGTTGACCGAATGTTGACTTTTTTCTCTTTGATTCTTTTTCATTCCTTTGCATCTTTTCACGTCCCGAGCACCCGATTAACTCCAATATTGCGCTATAGCTCCAATCAACCATTTCCTACAAAATAAACAATAAAGTGCAATAAAATGGCCAATAATCATCAAAGACTAGCTAAATTAAATAAGTAAAGATAGCTAGCTATGCTCGCTATCAAATACCCCCAAACTTAAGCTTTTGCTAGTCCTCGAGCAAACTACAAATTAAACATACAATGGAAGAATGGATGCAATAATCATGACTCAATCCTCAAGGCTCAAAAATCAATAGTCAAGCAAGCAAGAGATATGCACACAAGGACCAATGAGGGAAACAAATTAAAATTTCTCCAAAATTAACTTGCATAAGCGAGATCTAACTCAACAAGATCAGACTCTACTAGCCCGGGATTGGATTATTAAACTCTCAGCTCATCTTCCCTCTACACTGGCACTAAGGTTTCACTAATGAGTTAATGAAACAAATTAGTTTGTTTTCCTCCCAACTTAGGTGCTTATAATTAACAATTAAATTAAGGAAGTATATGTGGCACTAGCTTTCACACACCCATTGCAGGGACCCTTAACCTGAGATTTCTCTTGTTGGCCTAACTGATCACAACAGGGGTAGCTCTTTTTGCCTAAATCTTTATTACTCATTGCTTTGTGCGCACAAGTCATGACTTTCTCGATTTCAAATTGTAACAATAAAATTGATTTTTCTTTATGAGCATGATAAGCAATTATTCTTTTCTTTCTTCCTAAGCAAGATCAAACATGCTAATTTGCAAAAAAATTAACTCTTTAGCTCTACCCTACACCTATCGAGGTGACAACAAGCATATGAACCTAATAATTCGCTCCTAAGCATTCAAATCCAAATCTCGCCAAGACAAATACTCTACTCATGCAAACCCTCTCCTAGAAAAATTTTAAAAAGTCTCCCTTTTTGGGCACTCATGCTTACATCTCATCGCAAGCTTGAAAATTGACAAGAAAGCCTATCCTAGGAAATCATAGTCATGCAAAAATAGCATCCAGAAAACAACCATATGCTCAATTCAAAGAAAGCTCAAAACTATAGCCCGACTCAGATGCTCAAGGGCTCCACAACCATGCTACTCCACCCCCAAACTTAAAACATGCATTGTCCTCAATGTATAAAGAAAGTAAGGCATAAACAAGCATGAGAACAATAAAAGAATGAGAGGAGTGAATAATACTGGCCTGAGTTGAGGATGACTTCTTGCTTGAAATCTTGAAAGCTTGAAAGCAAAGGAGAGACAAAAAACAAGACCTACATCACAAAAACAAACAATGAATCAAAAGCAAACAGAAAAGCACAACTACACTTACTTGGGTTGCCTCCCATAAGCGCTTGTTTAACGTCATTAGCTCGACGTGTTGGCCGTGCTTCAAGGAGGCTTCTTTTCTGTGAATCCAACAGTGGTGCTCTTTCTTGCACCTTTCTTGTAGCCCATGAAAAGCACGTCCGAGTGTCCCTTAGAGTCTTCAACTGCTTTAAATATTTCTTTGTCATTCCTGACTCTTACAGTGAGCTCCCTGCGCTCAATATCAATAATCACTCGCCCAGTGGCGAGGAATGGTCTTCCTAATATGACAGGCATTGAAGGATTTTCTATCATGTCCATAACATACAAATCAATAGGGAGGAAAAATCTACCTACTCTGATTAAGACATTTTCTATAATGCCAACTGGTCTAACCACAGACTGATCAGCCAATTGGAGCTTTACAGGAGTAGATTTAATCTCACCTATGTCTAACTTTTTGCACAGAGATAGAGGAATGATATTGATGCTAGCACCTAAATCACATAATGCTCTGAAAGAATAAGTACCAAAACTACAAGGAACAGAAAAACTCCCTGGATCTGCTACTTTTTCAGGTACTTTCTGTTGTACTCTGGTGCTGCATGTGGAAGCGAGATATACGGTGTCAACCTTCTTTTCCTTTCGCTTCTTTGCTAACCACTCCTTCATGAACCTGTTATACTGTGGCATCTCTAATGCCTCTGCAAAAGGAATATTAATGTTCAGATTCATAAAAGCATTCATAAATTTATCAAACTGAACCTGATTGTTCTTTTTCTTCTTTTTCTTTTTCTTTTCCTTGGGAACCATCAGTGTGGGATAAGGAGTAGGAGGCTCAAGGTTAGGCTTTTCAGCCTCATCTGCTGATGTGTCCTCCTCAGCTTCCCCTGTGGGCGTTTCATAATCCTCAGACTCAGGCTCCTCTTCAGCTTCCTCCTGATGCACAGTGATTGCCTTACAGTACTCCATCTGAGTTTTCTCCTGTTCAGCTGGGGCCTTACCTTTATTCATGGTACTTACAACACTTACCAACTGTCCCAGCTGAGTCTCAATATTCTTGATGGCAGCACCGTGGCCATTCACTGTGGTGTTGATGGCAAAGACTGCCTCCTCTAATTTGGTTGTCCTGTTACTAGACTCTGCAATGAAAGCTCCAACAAGATCTTCTAACTTTTTATTTTCTTGAGTTTGAGGGGCAAAACCAGGAGGGTTAAGAACATTCTTAGTATTTGCATAAGAGAAATTTTCATGGTTCCTATTGTTAGGGTGATAATGTGTAGGTGTAGAATTATTATTATATCCCCTAAAATTAGAATTTGATACATACTGAACCTGTTCAATGGTCTCCTCCTGAGGTCTAGATGCTAAAGCAGCAGCTGATTCAATTGACTGTGCACTCCCTGTACCTGAAAATTTCATAAAAGCATTAGCAAGGGAGGTCATCTGGGCCTGGAGTGCACTTACTTTATCAACCTCAAACACTCCAGCAGCAATCGTTTTGGGTGTAGACCGCTCAGATGGCCACTGATAACTGTTTGTGGCCATATCCTCTAAAAGAATGCGAGCATTTTCCACGGTCTTGGACAACAGAGTCCCACCTGCAGCTGCATCAACAATCGTTTTCGTACTAGGAGTTAAACCATTATAAAACAATTGAACCTGGAGCCAGTCGGGGTAGCCATGCTGAGGGCACTTCCTCAGTAGCTCTTTAAATCGCTCCCAAGCTTCGAACAGCTGCTCATCATATTGTTGTTGGAATGTCCCAATCTCGGTCCTCAGCTTGACCGTCTTGGCAGGAGGGAAAAATTTCTTCAAGAAGGCCTGGACCAAAGCATCCCAGGTGGTGATGCTTCCAGGTGGAATGGACTGCAGCCAATCTCGTGCTTTATCCTGCAAAGAAAAGGGAAATAAACGTAAGCGAATAGCATCTTCAGAAACTCCATTAATTTTTACCGTCCCACAAATGTCTAAAAATGATTTTAGATGAGAGTTTGGATCCTCGGTGGGCGATACTCTATAAGCACAATCTCGAGCCATCTGAATGAGACCGGTCTTCAGCTCAAAGTTGTTGGCATTGATCGGAGCATATACAATCCCCGACTGTTGCCCCTGAAACACGGGCTGAAAGTAGTCTCTAATAGGCCTAGGCTCCTCAGGTATATTTTGGTCAGCCATTTGAACAATTTCTCTATTTTCTCTTCGAATCCTATGAATTGTTTTCTCGATCTCGGGATCCAAAGGTGCCAAAATCAAATCTTTATTACTTCGCATATAAAATCAAAACTACCCTAAAAAGGAAAGAAAACAAATAAGGAAAGAAAATAAAGAAAAGAAAACAACTAATCTAAATATGGAAAATATAATCTAGAAAAGGAAACAAAATAGCCTAATATGGAATGCAAAATAAATATGGCAAAACACAAATAAGGAATCTAACAAATAAGGAAAAACTAATCTAAAAAGGAAAGAAAACACTAAAAAGGAAAAAGAATCTATCTATGGAAAAAAAAATCAAACAACCTAAACTAAAAAAAAAACAAATATGGAAAGAAAAACAAATAAGGAAAAAAAATGCAAACAACCTAGAAAAGTAAAAATACACCCTAAATTAAGATCAATCTAGCTAAATGTGCCAATCCCCGGCAACGGCGCCAAAGACTTGATGTGGACTTTTCCTACCGCAAGCGCACGGGTCAAGTAATAATAAAGTGTTCGTAAAAACGAGTGTCGTCCTCTGGATTGGATTTTTAAGCAAATCAAGTATTGTGAATTATCTCGCTCAATTTTATTTAGGGATCAAAAAGTGATGAATGAATGGTATGAAATCTAAATCAAAGCAAGTAAAAAGGTGTGGAAATTCAATTGGGAAAAACACTTAGGGAATTGATTTCGCCGATTTAGTCTAGGATTGATTTTAAGGATTAAGTTATTATGCACAATGAAATTATGAGCCTAAGACCCTTTTATCACAACTACCTCTCCCGAGTATAATTGATTCTCATGCAAATTAATCTACTTGATATCCCTATCTAAGTTGGTTAACATGCAAGGCAATGAGATCTTTTGACCAATTCTAAAGTTAATCTAAAACCGTCACGAATTAGAAAGTAAACTTTAGTCATGCAATCTTGAGTAAGTCTATATTAAACCCCCTCTCCCGAGCTAGATTCAAAACTTAAATCATTCAACTAATGGCCAATTAATTGAAAGCATTAAATCAAGATTGCAAACATAATCAACATTGCACAACTTAAACCATAAATCAATCCATAAACAAAATCAACTACATCAATCCCTAAGCTATGAGTTTAGCTACTCATGAATGTAATTACAAGCTCAACTAAACATAATGAAGCCATAAATCTAACTAGAAAAAAGGAAAGGGAAAAGAAAACTCAATGTAGGCCGAGACCGAACGTCCCCGTCACGATCCCCACGAACGATGGGTTGATTTCCGCTTTTCTCCCTCTTGTTCAGCCTCAATCCTCTGCTTTCTCCTCTGTTTTACGGCTCCCCAAAGGTCCCAAAATTCAATCCCCAAAAACCTAGCCGAAAAGAACTATAAATACTGATTTTTCGTCGTAGCGTCGAGACGCTGCCTCTAAACACGCGTATTCTGGAAAGGAAATTACGTAGCGTCGAGACGCTAAGGTCGCAGCGTCTCGACGCTGTGACCTTTTTGCGCCTATTCTGATATGGAATGCCAGCGTCGAGACGCTCAAGGGATGGCGTCTCGACGCTGGTCAAATGTTGACCGAATGTTGACTTTTTTCTCTTTGATTCTTTTTCATTTCTTTGCATCTTTTCACGTCCCGAGCATCCGATTAACTCCAATATTGCGCTATAGCTCCAATCAACCATTTCCTACAAAATAAACAATAAAGTGCAATAAAATGGCCAATAATCATCAAAGACTAGCTAAATTAAATAAGTAAAGATAGCTAGCTATGCTCGCTATCAATACTCCTTTGCGTCTGGCATAAAACGGAAGCAATTTTGGATCTTAGGCACATAAGAAGCTCAATTTGATCAATTAAGACATGCTGTTCATATGAAGAAAAACAGAGACAGATCACCAACCTTGTTTCAATTGAGAAATTGGTTGGATTTCCTTCTTGTTTTTCTTCACCAATGAGTCACGAACCACCAAAAGATCTTCCTTGCTATCCTCAAGCCTTTGGAACGGATTGTGGGATCCTCAAGTGATGGAATTTAAGAGAGAAAGCTTGAAGAACAAGCATATGGAGGTGGGTTTGGTGAGTATTCAATTTGGCAGCAATTCAATTTGGTGAGTATTCAATTTGGCAGCAATTCAAGATACATTTCTTCAACAATCTTCTTCCCTTTTATAGAGGGATTAAAGATGAAGGAAAGCCCCAACAATTGACACTCAATCAGCCAAGGAGTAGTGGGAATTTTGGTGTCCAACATGAGGGGAGTGCATGGGTTTAGTCACCATGCACTCCACCTCCAAAAAATCATGTTTTATGATTTTAATTAAATCAATAATTATCCTAATTTAATTGGATAATTATCCAATTTTCAATAATCTGAAAAATCAAAAATTGAATTTTAATTTTTCAATTTTAAATTAATTCAAAATTAATTTAAATAATTATTAAATAAATAAATAATTATTAATTTAATATTAAATATTAAATTAATATTTTGCCACCTTTCCCAAACATTTCCAATATGTTTTTTTCAATCATGAATCCCTATTCATGTTTTCGGAATTTAAATCATATTTAAATATTAAATACTCACATACACGGTTTTCACAAAAACCCGACGTACCGACAACACTTATTTAAATATTAAATACTCGCATACACGATTTTCACAAAAACCCGACGTACCGACAACGCCTATCACCTCTACTAATTTTTCTCAACATGAACTTAAAGTAATTCATATTTTATCCATCATATTGTTCCAAAGGTTAGTCTCGAGTTAGCAAGGGGACCTAATGGACCTACAGATCATGGGCTCCAACGGTACGAGGTTAAACTAGCCAAACTCTTTTAACCTAGTTAACCAACATCCGTTAACTACCAGGACACTCCACTATAGCCTAGTAGTTGAACTCCCCTCACTGTAGATATATTTCCATCCACTCGATGTAACCATGATTAGTAAGTCAATCCTTCACAGGTCGTTCGTTACTATAGACAGGTCAAATGTCTGTTTTACCCCTATAGTACATCTTAGTTCCTTAAGTCCAATGGTCCTCTATTGAACAATTTGTTTATGGTCCAGCCATAAAACAAGATCCCTCTCGGGCCAATGAGAGGGTGGGGCCCCTTGTTCAAGCCTTAAACTCAGCACTTAAGGGGACAACCTTTCTACTATCCCTGTATCGGGTAGGAGTGAATTCCGTTTTGCTATACTATGTCCCCAGCCATCCATCTAGTGTGTATCCCCAAAATGGTAGGAATATTGAATGGTACTTTTATGACCACTCTCACCCATGCAGATCAAAGGATAACCTTAAACGAACAGGAGTTCATAGTAAGCTCAGGATTAAGATCGAGTTACTTAGGTTATCGCATGAAATAATCAGTCTTAACAGTAAACGACGTTATAAAGTAAGAGTGACTTATTTCTCGGTCTAGTCTTGTGTAAACATCTTTTACACAGGATGCCCTACTCGCATGTCATTACACGAATGATCGAGGATCACGTCGTTTGCCTTATTCGCAAAGCAGGTCGTATCCATAGTGTTACCAGAACAAGGTACCCAACCTTATTCATTTACTATAGACTATTTAGGTTACATACTCAAACTTGATCCCTATCCATATTCATGATATAGTTCGAGTATCTCATGTTATAACCATGAATGTTTCTATTGGATTATAATATATAAATAAACATTTTTCACTTAATAACATCTTTATTTATATAAAGGATAACAAAACTTGAGTTCTAGGACATAAACCCCAACAGTGCCGCTCCTCCATCTGGGCAACAGAGTCCGTTGAGCTGTCCCCATGCTCGAAGCTACTAGGTTTCGTAGATTTACTCTCGAGGTTCTCAACCCTCATCATCAATTCTTGGATGGGCATTCCATCCACGCGGCTAGCTACCGCATCAATCTTGTCTGTCTTGGTCGCAATCTCTTTAAGGTAGGATTCAAAGAAGCATACCGAATCAGGGACTACCCTCAATAGAGCATCTGCTCTTCGATCTCTACCAACCATTCAACATGGGTCTTGCCCATCTGTTTTGCTGCTGACATGGTTTCGAACTTCTAACTTCATGAGCCAATAAGGCTCTGATACCAATTGTCACAATCGCGTTCTGTTGGGACTCGCAAGCGATTGTGAGACACTTACTCTTGCCCACGAGTAAGTCAGCCAATTCGATTTTGGATCGTGGGTGGCACAAAGTGCCTATATCGCAACTTTCACCCCCGTTCTTGGATAATGGTTTTAGACAACGGTGTTAGAGAAAAAGCTTTGGAAAATGGTTGAAAACATTTTGAAAGAATATTATTTGTGAGCTACCAAGTAAGCAAAGGGACAACAACATCTTGATAGCGAACAACTTCGGGTAGGAAGGTTTGACAACTAGTCGTACCCCTTTATAGTATATTATTAAGCATTTTGCCTTTGGATGACTTGAACATCACAATACACGAGGAGTCATACACTATAGAAATGTAAGGAAAAATAAATAAGCAACAAAGGAAATACATACACATGAAAGCATGAAAGCGTGGGGTTGTCAAGGGCATGCGGCCATAGGCAACACGCCTTGGACAAGCATGACCGTGACACTAGGCACAACATCAAGACGCTACCCCAATTTTTGCCCTAGCTTCGAGACACTATCCTCTCGGATTTTTGGCTTGAACTTGCTTCAGAAATGGCATTGAGACGCTGTTTTGGAGGATCTCGACACTGGGCTTTGGCTCCAAGGGCAATTTGGTCATTTATGCTCCAGTTTTGCTCGTTTTAGCCCCGAATTGCCTCCAAAGCTCCGTCAAGGAACTATACACATATTATACTCATTTTAAAACATTTTTTTGCAAAGAATTCAATAAACATAAGCAAATTGGGAGATTACAAATGCATAAAAAATTAGACCTATCAAAATACCCCCAACCTAAACCCTGCTAGTCCTCGAGCAAGCCAAGACTAATGAATAGAGATTAAACATGTTTTGCCTAAATCATGACTCTAATTCTCCTAGCATTGCATGATCAAAATTTTGGCCAAGAGAATGTCAAGCATCAAAAACATAAATAGAGACAACTCAAAATATTTTTAGAAATTTCCTTATGCATAAATTTGAGCTTAACCTTCCCTAGATAAATTTTGAAAAGATTCGAGATAGGCATATAAGACTTCCATTCTATCTTCCCTCTGCACTGGCACTAAGATCATGCAATCAAGCAACTCAAACAATCAAGCAAGTAATACATTACTACGCGCCCTGAAATAAACCAGATTTTTTCCTAATTCTTGCATTTTAAGGTGGTACTAGCTTTCACACACCCATTGCAGGACCACATTTCCCGAGTTTAACCATTGGACGACCTAACTGATCACAACGGGGTTGCTCTTTTTACCTTAGAAATTAAGCATATTACAAGCACTTTCAATCAAAATATTTCTTTAAAGCACATGAGAATTCTCTTTATATGTAGCATAATAAACGAGCATATATTCTTTTCTTCTTCCTAAGCAGGGCATTACAAGCAATTAAGCTCAAAATCACTATCAAGCACGTCTTACACCTATCAAGGTGACAACAAAAATCTAAATCCTATAAGGCTATCTAAAACACACAAAACTTCACTAGAAAGGACAATAGCTCAATTTAGACAAGATAATTTTTTTAAAAATTTTAATGGAGGTTCTAAATATGCTAAACATGCTTGAATTCAACTATAAACAAAATATATACTCATGCAAGCTACTCATGGAAACGTCATAATCAATCTAGAGGCAAAACAGTCAATCTCAACATAAAAGCTCCAAAAATTGTTTGTTTGAATTTTGCTCAAAATAATAGGTCCGATGTTCAGATGCATGGCCTCAATCTGATAATCACGAAGCAATCAAATAAATCAAACGTGCATATAGAATATAGTTTTTGCACCAAGACTCAATGAAAATCTAGCATGCAATATACTACCTCCACCCCCAACCTAAACGTTACATTGTCCCAAATGTAACTTAAACATGAAATCTAAGGGACAAAAATAAAGGGAACATAAAACCTCCCCTGTTTAACCACAAGGTTGGCAAAGATGGAAACTCCTCACATTGATCTAAAATAGTAGTTATGAATCAGGGGAACCTACCAAAATTGAAAACAAAAAAAATTAGGAAAATAACTAAGTAAAGAAAGAAAACAAAACAAAGGGATAGAATTTTGGGCTAGCTCTCAAAAGCCAAATATCCATGATGCCCAACTCTTTTTCCTTGCTTCTTGGCATGATAGCAAGCTTGCTCTTGCTAAAGGATTGTCACGAAGGCCTACAAGAAACTAGAAAAAGGGGAAAAACACAAAGGAAATTAGAAATAAGATATCGTGTTCCCCGACAACGATGCCAATTTGACGGAAGAGATTGTCGCAGTCTCTTGTCAAATAAAATTTATAATCCACGATTCCTAAAGCTAACTTGTAGTAGTAGTGGTCGGGGTCAATCACAGGAAACAATCAGTTTATTTCTAAATTCTTTTGTGCTTTTTAGGTAACTGAAAGAGGGGTTTATGGATAATAAAGTAAGAACATAAAATAAAGGAGGGAAAGTAAATTCTAAAATTAAATGCAAGAAAAAGTAAAGGCGGGGTTAGTTGATCTTACCACGAGATTACTGTAGTCGGGGTGGCACTCGGTGTTTAGTTTGATTAATTCCACTCATTGATTATCAATTGATTTTAATTAATTATCTAAGCCTGGTGTTCTCTAGGAATAACCCGAGAGTCGTGTCCACATTCACAAACATGCAAACACTAAGTTTAATTCTAGCTTAAATTAATTAATTCGCCGATTAACTCATCTAAACCGCATTGGGATCTAGCAGAATTAATACACATGCAATGGGCAACAAACCTCAATTACAATTGATTAAATCCTTTAGTTCTAGGAATGCATGAGGAATATCAAAACGTTATCATATTTGCTACTTAGATTAGCAATTAAATTTAGATAAACCGCGGTAAAGATTGTCAATCTTTCCTAGCACTATCTAAACTTATATGCAAGCAACTAAATTCACATAGATAATTAACTAAGCAATTAAGAATAGAAATCTCATAAAATTAAATCAAACTTACACACCGAGGTCCTGATTACAACAATTCGAGCTTAGTTGGCTATAGACAAGCACACTCCAAGCTCGAGGCTTGATCAACCGACCCTTGGACTAAGGAAACTTAAAAGAGATAGCTTGAAACTAGAGAGAAAAGTGGCTACAATTGATAGAAATTGAAGTGATACAAGGGATCATTCAACCCTAAACCAAAGCTACATATTTATAGGAGTTTTTGGCCTTGAAAATGTCTGAATTTGGCGCTGAAATGAGGCCTGAAACATGGAAGTAGTCATGTGCAAAAAAGGAAAATATCAATTTTGGAAAGTTGCTAGCGTCGAGACGCTACCCCAATATTTGCCTAGCGTCGAGATGCTATCCTCTCGAGTTTTTGGCTTGAACTTGCTGCAGACATGGCGTTGAGACGCTGCTTTGGAGGGTCTCGATGCTGGGCTTCAGCTCCAAGGACAATTTGGGCATTTATGCTCCGATTTTGCTCGTTTTAGCCAAATTGCCTTCAAAGCTCCATCAAGGACCTATACACATATTATACTCATTTTAAAGTATTTTTTCGCAAGGAATTCAATAAACATAAGCAAATTGGGATATTATAAATGTATAACAAATTAAACCTATCAGAGAGGTAGGGTCTGAAGGGATTGAATCCCAAGCGGAAGCGGTTTTCACCGTTCGTGTTTTAATTTCGATTATTCTGAATATCGGTACGTTGGGCAAGAAATCACAGAAACTATTTTCTATCCTATTTCCAGATTAAGCATGTTGTAATTTACAATCTAAACAATTTTAGATTAAGGAAACTTACATGATTTGAAGTAGAAATCAGCACTATGCTCCAAGATCTCTATCAATCGACACCACCATTACGGATCACCCACTATATCTCTTGGATTACTTGAGATTGCGATTGTGGGATCGCCGTGGCCTTGAAAGGGAATTTTTTCAGCAAATTACTTGCTATTTTTCTTTTGGGTAGAGAGAATTTGAGAATTCAGAGAGAAACTCTTCTCTGTGTGTTTTTCGTGAAAATGAGAGAATGGATGTAGGTATGGGAACCCCCATCAACCAATACGTAAGATTAGGTTAGGATAACTCCCTAATCAATCCTGTCCATTGATCTAAACCCATTGGATCTGGACCATTTAATTATTATCAAATAATGATTAATAAATTAAATAATTAATAATTATTTAAATAATAATAATTAATTATCTAATTAATTATAATTAATTTAATTAAACCAATTTTAATTAAATCAATTATAACATATAGTTTTAATTCAATTAAATCATATTCAATTGAATTAAATAGCCCATTCAATTAATTTAAATTAATTGATCCCATATTAATTAAATATCAAATATTTAATTAATTTTATAATTGAATCATATTCAATTTTATCTCTCTCATTTAACCTATAGTTTTAATGTGCATATAAATGTACATTAATCTTAACTATAGTATTAATTTGATTAAATCATATTTAACCAAATTAAATTAATTAATCCCCAATTAATTAATTCATGAATTAATCAAATATCATATATTTAATTAAATTCATAATTCTCTCATTAATTAATTTTGAATCATATCCAAAATTAATTTTACTATAAAGTTTAATTCATTAATTAAACTTATACAATAATGTCTCTCCATACATTATATTAATTGCATCAAAATACAATTAACTTAAATTCCCTTTAATAGTTATGAGCTAGCAGGTGGACCTAATGGACCTACAAATCAGAAGCTCCAACGATACAAGATTGATCAGCTAAACTCATTAACCGAGTCAATCAACATTCGTTAACTATGGGTCACTCCACTAAAGACCCACAACTGCACTCTTCTCACTGTAGAATATTTCTGTGTCCACGGATATCGACCAATGCAGTAAGTCAATCCTTCACGTGTGTTCGTAACACCAGCTGGGTCAAATTATCGTTTTACCCCTGGGTTACCTTTGGTTCCTTAAGTACCATTGATCCCTCTAATGAACAAGTTATTTAGGGTTCCAACCACTAAACAAAAGTTCCTCTCGAGCCAGGAGAGGACGTCGCACCTTTGTTCAAGCCTCGGAATCAACCCTTAAGGGAACATACATCTACTTGCCCCAATAGGGGAAGGAGTGAATTCCATCTTGTATTGTCATGTCCCCAGCCCCCCACTCGGTCTTGTCCCCAAGAAGGTAGACTTATTGAGTCGGCGTGCAGGCCACTCTCACCCGTACTAATCAAAGGACAATCCCTCGTGAGAAGGAGTTCATGACACACTCAGGATTAAGACTGAGTTACCTAGGTCATCCTATTGAAACAGTAACCTAACTAGTTAACGGTGTTACATCTAGTGGTTTACTATTTCATGGTCCGGTCTTATGCAAACTCATTGCATAGGATACCCCCGCTCGCATGTCTCCTACATGGACGCCTTGGATCAATACGTCTGTATCGAATACAAAGCGGGCCGTATCACATAGTGTTACTAGGATAAGGTACCCAACCTTATCCCTGTACTATAGACATTTTAGGTTGTTATTTGAACACTAATCCTCGTATGTCCCCACATACTAGTTCAAGCTACATGTAAACAACCTTGGATCTTAGTTTATTGGATTTGGGTCATATTGTGCAATTCTAGACTTAATATGACAATAACACTTTATTGCATAAACCTCAATAACACTTTATTGATACAAGTGTATAATTCGTTAATCATTCACTATCTACGAGTTTTAGGACATAAAACCGAACAGGGTCTTGAATTCCAAAATGCGATTGATTATCTATCCTGATTGCTAATTATTAATCTGATCTAATTATAAATTTAGAACATTCTTGCATACATAGGATCTCCTGTCAGTTTCTCCTAATTATACCTTACTTTAATTAACAACCTAAGTGTCCTTAGCACCATTAATCAAGTTAATTAATTACGCCCTAGTTCATTATTGATCTCTAAGCCTAACCAACTACTCTCGTTGTCACTACGAGCAATTAAGCCAAGTTGTATGCTTTATGTTCACTCTTAGTTTCTCTCCGTCGAGTTTCCACCAAGAAACGAGTTAATATAAATTTTTCCAGGATTTATAAAACATTAAGAACATTCAAACAAATAGTCAGTATATCAGACAATAATTAGACAATCAGAATGACAAAACAATCACATTTATTTATTCAAAACCCAAATGTCGAGAATTTAGCTATACATTGTCACGATACGAACATAAAATTTCATCATTCTCATTACGAAAGCAGTAAATGAACAGTAAAAGGGGAAAAAGACTAAACCAATGACGAATCTCTTGCTTGCGCCCCTGATCTGTCACGATCTAAGCCTCGATTGGATCCCGAACAAGTCTTCAATTGTTCCCTGGGAGTGCCCACTCACTCACTCTATTTCCTATCTCTTTAAAAGGCTCTCATTTTAGCCTCCAATTCTTGCTTGATGAAAATGCCGAAGAGAATCGCGCTTGAAGTAGACCTCCAGCGGCCCTTGTGTCGAGCACTACAAGCCAACGCTTGGCGTCCTTTGCTTGGCACCCAATTTCGTAAGCACCTCGACGCTAGGCCTCAAATTGGCTAAATTGAACTCGATCTTGGCTGAATTTTGGGTTGGATCAAATCTGTAACGCCACAAATTTCAGGTAAAGTTCTTTTCAAGTTTTAAGTTAAATTCGAGTTTAAATAAATTTCATTTTTCATATTAAGATATATATATATATATATATATATATATATATATATAATTATTTATATTGTCGAGATTTATTGGGCTTCATGAATTCTTGAATTATTTGGGAGTTTAAAGGAGAGAGTCGGATTTTAGAGTATATGGTGGCTTGTTCAAGTCAATTTGGGCCTTATTTGGTTAAGTAAGGGAACCCTAATTGAAAAAAAAAAAGAAAGAAAAAACATAATATTACCTCTTTCTCTCCCAGCCGCCCACGCAAAAGGACCCCCTCCCCCTCGTGTTTCTGCATTTTCTTCCTTCAGCCGCACACGCTCTCTCTCTCACTTTGCCGTTCAAATCGCTGCTGTCGGAAGCTTGGGTTGCCATCGACGTCAAGCTGCTGTTGTAGTTCCCCTTTGTCGCTGCTCAGTTGTTCTCCGTCATCACTACAAAAGCTCCTCTGTCGCGTCTAGCAGTCACGTTCGGGTTGTTTCTGTCTGTGTTTCAGCCGCTGCTGCCGTGGACTGGTGTTGTTGTCGCCGTCTGTTGAGTGCAGTGGTGCCAATCCCGACAGTTTGCTTTGTTGGGTAAGTTTCGTTGAGTTTTCGTGACCGTTTTGGGATTTAAGCGTGAGTTTAATGGATATTTAAGTAACCCAATGTGTTTGCACTTTAGTTTCAGCCTTAACCACTCGTTCCCGGCGTTCAAATTCCGATACTCGGCCGTTTAAGCATAGAATTCACCAATTTTCCCGGACAGCATCTCGACGCTACGAATGCAAGATGCGACCATTTTAGCGTCAGCGTCTCGACGCTGGTGCGTTTTTATAAAAGGGACCTTTTCGCAATTTTAGGTCATTCATGTTCGTTCTAAGTTTGATTTTCGTTGCTTTTCTCCTATTCTCTCTCAATTTCGTTGTACTTTCCAGATTTCTCTTAGTTTAAGCTTAGTTAGGATGGCTAATCGAGCCCCGGCGCTTAGTTGGAGCATTGCAATGTCCGGCTAAGTATAGATCATCGTAGTTGGGGACTTCGAATGTAAGTTTGGCATTCCTTTGAGACCTTGTATCTAAGATTTCAGTGTATTATTGTTTAATTGTGTTCTTAATTCCAATTTATATTACAATTGATTTGAATCTTTGGATTGACAACCTATTGTGTTTTTATCAATTGCTTTGCTAGAATTGGTAGCAAATAAATCTATTGTTAATCTTGATTAAAAGGTGTTTTATCCCTATTGGTCAAGATTGCATGATAGATTTAGGAGTTAAGGTTTAGAATCGTATGAATTTAGGCTTTTCCTAGTTTATGCATTCTATCTAACAATCCATTGTCCTTAATGCGATTAAAATCTAATTAGTGAGACGTCATTTGTTAGATTCTTAATTAGGTTATGGCCTCGATGCATTGGTCGAGTTAGAAATAACTGGGATCGTTAATCCCGCTGGCTTTTCCAATGGGTAGTTAGACAATTAACCAATAATTTGTTAAATAAGAGAGTCTATGATTTGGAATTGCCAAACTGAATTCGGACAACCAACTACGCGATCCTAAGGTAAGATTAGCGAGTCCATTCTTCTATTTTCTAGTTATTTAAAATTTTGTAATTTAATTTCTAGCATTTTTATTTGTTTCATCTTCAAATTCTTCCATGCCACCCCCCTCCAGTTACTAATTGAAAAATCTTAAGTCATGATAATTAATTCGATTGCTCCCTGCTTTCGACCCCGACCACTATTTCTACAAAAATATTTGTAGTGCCGTGGAATTATAAATTTATTTGATCCGAGGACTCGACAAACTCGTTCGATCAATACTCAAGAGAAATTTCAAAATGAAACTTAGAATTAATGAATAACATGCTCAAAACTTATCTAAAGGTACTCCTACTAACGTAGATTTGTTTTATGGCATTTTCCATTTGTTTTCCCGCCTACACTAGCGAAGGGTATAAACTATAATATTTCAGAACCTAGCAATCATGCAAAACAAAGAAGCTTAGGTCGCCTGATTTTTTTTGGGGTGGGTCCTCCCCTTAACTTGCATTTTAAGGAATATTAAGGGCACTAGCTCACATATCGTTGCACGGACCCATATTTTGAGTTTAACCCTTGAATAACCTAACTGATCACAACGGAGGTAGCTATTTTTACTCCTAATCCTTTTAAATCATTTTGCAAGCTAACTTGATCTTTCTTTTCTATTTTTTTTCAACAGCTTTTTTTTTTTCAATTGTTCTTTTAGCAGACATAGCATATTTTTCCTTTTTATTTTACCTAGCTCTTAAAAACACAACCAAGCATGTATTCTTAGTATTAGAAACTAAGCTTATCGGAGTAACAACAAACTTATAAAAACCATAAGAAAAATCTAAGGGGGTGTTTGGCCCATGGTTTTGGGTTTGGGTGGTTTTGTGTTCCAAACCCAAAACCATGTTTGCCCCATTGTAATCACAACACCATGGGTTCCAAACCCAACCCCATGGTTTTTCTATCCAAACCCACCTCAAAACCACTCAAAACCTATGATTTCTCTTTCTTCCATAAAGTTGGTGGGACCCACTATTACTTTATCCATTTTTGTCATAAATTTGGTGGGTTTCATCATTTATCTTTCCATTTTTCTCATAATTCTTTTTATTTCTCTATATTAAATTAACAATATTTTAATATATATATATATATATAATTTTATAATTTTAACCTAAGGAAAGGTATTTTAGCCAACTTACCCATATATATATATATAATTTTATAATTTTAACCTAAGGAAAGGTATTTTAGCCAACTTATCCATATAAATATTTTTAAAATAAAATATTATTTTGAGTTAACGTATTAAAAAAATATGTATTTATTTTCAAATTAACAATATTCCGAGTGACAAAAATAAATAGTATGTTATTTTGAATTTATTAAAGTAAAATGAATAATATTTAATTTTAAATCCGCTATAGTAAATAAAGTATTTAATTTTAAATTACATACACAAAAACAAAAAAAAAATTATATGTACAATTTTTTTTTAGTTCAACAACATTTCAATGTGGGAATATTCGAATCTCTAACTTTTTGATCTAGGGCATATATCAATTATTGCTAAGCTAAGTTTATTTTGACATATGATATTTATTTTGAACTTATTTATATTTAAATAATATAAATATACATAATTTTATATTTAATTTATTCATTTTAAAGTAACCTATAGATTCCATTTTATTTATTATGTGATTATATGTTCCAAATTTTTCTTTTCCCATGAACCATGTTTTTTTTTTGTCTCAATAACTACTTTAATTTGACATTAATGAACTATTGTTTTGAATTTAAATTTTTGCATGTGGATCCATGGAAAAAATGACCAAACTTAAACCCCTGTTTAATAATTTGGCTTTTGGTTTTTGATTTTTGAAAATCATATTTGTTTTCTCTCAATTTTCTTAGGATGATTTTCATCTTTGTTAAAGACACATTTGAATTCCTAGACAAATTCCAAAAACAAAAACTATTTTTTGAAAATTATTTTTTTTCTCAAACTTTTAGGCCCCGTTTGGTTCGTGATCCGAAAATTATTTCCGAAAATAAAGAATCTAGCAAAAAACGAAAACAAATTTCTTATTTTTACTATATTTGAAAACACGTTTGGTTTCAATTTAAAAACTTTAAATTCGAATTCAAAATTTGAAAACTGTGTTTGGTTGTGAATTTGAAAATGCAGGAAACGAGTAATATGTGTTTGGTAAAATTCATTAATTTAATATAATTATTTCTTATTAACAATCCTGGTTGAGTAAATATTTTAACTATATATATCTCAAAAAGTAAACAATGTACAATTAAATTAAGCCTGATAACAAAAGTTATAATTTATTATAATCTAACAAAAAGAAATAATAAATTATACTTTAGAATCATCATTTCTATTGATTACGCTATTGTTACATTGTTGTCATTATTAATATAAATAATAACATGAGTAGTAAAAGATATAGATTACATAACTATGTTGTCTCCATATCAAATATAAGAATTTACAATGGTAGATTTCAATTCGGCCTACAAATATTTCACATAATAAAATAAGATATTATATGAAGTAAAAATAAACAAATAAACACATAATTTTTCATACATTTTAAGAAAGGTTACTACATTTGATTATTATATTCAAGCCACATAGCTCCGGCAATATCATCTCTCATGGTATTCATTTGACCAATAGATTCTTGACTCATATCCATATTAGGAACTTCTTGTCTATTGCCATACCCTCTTCATCTATCATTTCTAAGCCATCAACGGAGTATTCTTCAAATAATCGATCATCTATGGATTGGCTTCTAATAAAATTATGTAATGCACAACAAGCAATTGGTATTTTTCTTTGCTTCCTAATAGGATAGTTTGGCATTAACTTGAGTATGGGAAATCGAGCTTTAAGTACTCCAAAACAACGCTCAATCACATTCCGAAGAGATGAATGTCTATAATTAAATAGTTCTTGTGGACCTCTAGGATGTCTTCCTCTACCTCTATAATCTCGTAAGTGATATCTTTTCCCACGATATGGGCTTAGAAAGCCAAACATATTTGTATAGCCAGAATCAACAACATAGTATTTACCTATAAATAGAATTATCGTGTCATATATTAATAATTAAAATTCATAAAATGTAATTATAAAGAGATTTTCAAACCTTCCGGTGGCATTGGAAAATTATTTTCATCTCTACTTATAGCATCAAGTAATACTCTTGAATCATTTGTAGTTCCTTCCCATCCAGTGTACATAATATTTTGAGTGACTTGAACTTTTCGTCCTCGATAAGGGGTTTGCTTTGATGAAGGTGTCCATGCACTTATGTGAGTCCCATCAATGGCACCAACACAATCCTATGTGACAATTTTTTCAATAATCAAATATATTAAATACACATAATATGAATGACTTAAATTCATTTTTTTTACATACCTTAAACCAAGGGTAGTACTTGAAATTGCCTATAATTTCTTGAGGAGTGACTCTCATATTCGGTGGTTGAATAATATCGATGGCCAACTTGCATAAAGCCTTTAACACCCTATTGAATTGACGTGAAATTGTCTCTTGAGAGTGTTGAAATCGTTCTGACACAATTCGATTACGCATGTTATGGCCTACTGTAATAAGGAAGATGCCAACTGCTTCTTCAACACTTACAATTTTATCATCTTTCAAATAACCTAATGACTTTAATCTTTGACACAATGATCTAAATGTGCATTGGTTCATTCGAAAAGAGTCATAAATCCTATCGGGATGTCCGTTTAATAACCCTATAATATATTCCCGACCTGATAAGACAGATGTTCGACAAGGTTGTTTTAGAATTCTAAAGTCATATGCATTAGTCAATTCCATAAGTAATATCATTCCTCCAATCTCATCTTCTGACGATGTTGATGACCATGTATCATCTTCCATCATATGTGATGGGGTTGATGCTCAATACCTAATATGATAGTCATATATTCAAGTAAACAAGAAACATATAAACAAAAATCAATCTTATCCCAAATTTTATAGCGAATAGAAAATAGTTTGATACAAATTTTAAACAAACTAAGATTTGATGCATCAAAATAAAATGTCAAATAAAACCATTCAATTTATCCAAAAATAAAAAATAAAAAATTATCATGGTTGGAAATTAGGACCCATAATGTAACGAATATTCTCTTCATCCATCAACATAAACATGGTCCTCCATTCAAGTGAAATAAACTTGGTGCAAGCTCTAGCATATGACTCTCTGTCTAGATTAGGGATGGAGTTCAATTTTTTCATGCACTCTTCAATTGAATATTTTTCAATAATTGTGTCCGTAGAACTCAAAGCCTCTTGTTTAGCAGCCCTTCTTATCGTTTTTTCATTCATTGATTTAGTCCATACTTCAAGAGCAGTATCCACTGTAGATTTAGATACACGTGGTGTCTTACGAGTACGTTGGTCAATAGGAGGATCCATACTACAATGTCGGACTCTAGAAGTATGGAAGAATTCACTATCTTCATTCACCTCTCCTTGATATTCAACTTCTACATGAGCCCCAGAGCCAATAAAATCTTTCTCCAATTCTCTTTCTTCATCAGAATTAAGTGGAACATGAGTTGATGCAAAACGCATTTGTCCAGTTGCAGTTGTATTATTGAAAATTTCTCCGAGTAAGTTGTAATGTTCACATCCTTTCTTACGAAACCTTTTTCCAAATGGATTTTTCTGTAAATAATAAACATTACAAGTGTGTCAGTCATGAACTTTATTAACATCTTATTAATTAGTATAATTGAATAATTAGAAAAAATTCTAGATATAATTATATACCTTCAAGTAAGTTGTCCAAATGTCTTCGGTTGCATTGACTGTATTATTGATAGGATCCCATCCCATGCCAGTATGTTCTAATAAGGTTGAGAACTCCCGGTGTAATTTTCTTAAGCGATTATACTTTGACCTCAGTTTAGGTACTGTAAATCTTTTGCCAAACTTAGAAAATATATTATTATCAATAAGATTCCAAGTTTTCTTATCCAATGTTGAAGTTTGTATTCCCTTTTTACTTTCCTCATACAAAAGATTGATAAAATAAGACTCAATAATCGGAGGCCATTGTGCAACATCGTCAAGATCGTCATTCAAAGTCATGTCTAAAAAATTATGGTAACATTTTATTAAACAATCATATCCTATATACAAGATTAATTACCAATATATATGAGCATATACAAGATGAATTATGGTAACATTTTATTAAATGATTTTATCATATATATCATAATCTAATAAATTATGGTAACATTTTATTTAACAATCATATCATATATACAAGATTAATAATCACCAACATGCTTTTCAAAAAAAAAAAAATAATCACCAACATGAGCATAACTTAATTGGTAAAGCTTCTTTACTAACAAAAAATCAAAAGTAGACCACAATTGAGAGGTTGTATATTATGACTTTGCATAAAATAATCAATTATGAAAGTGAAAAACAAAAAAAGCAAAAGTATAAGAAAGAAACCTGATGTTGCCGACAACAAAAAAGAAAGATAATATAGAGATGGTGGGAAGGAGAAAAGAATTTTGGATTTTCGAAATACAAGCTGTACAATTACAATTTATAAGAGAAAAAAAAATCCTTTTCAAACTAGGTAAAGGAATAAGAAATCTTTTCTAGTAAGAGAAAGGGAAAAAAAAATATTTCCTAATAGAAGATGGGAAAAGAAATCGAGAGTGGTATCCCCGTGTTTTCAATTTTGGAAACTAAAATTGAAAAATTGTGAAAACGACAAAATATCGTTTTCTAAAATGCGTCATCTTTTCTGTTATTTTTGAAAATGGTTTTTGAAAATAAATTAGCCAAACAGATTTTTATTGTTTTTTCTGTATTATTTGTTTTTGAAAACAAAAAAGCAAAAATGAATCCCCAACCAAACGGGGCCTTAAATTTTCAAATGGGACCTAAGAATTTCATGTTATGTTTTTCAATTTGTCAATAATAATCAATATTTTGATTATTAGAAACAATTTTCTTATTCTTCGTCTATACCATAAATTAAATGCTTAATTCAAAATTCTCTTAAAAATTAATCTATGTTACACAAGGGGTTTTACAATTAATAAAACATTCCCCAAAAAAAGAAAAAAATAATAAAATATAAAAGCAAAAAAAAAAAAAAAAACTGTCCAAACCCGGGGTTCAGAACCCAGCACCCCAAACACTGTTTTCTGATTCCCATGGTTCAGAACACAGCACCCCAAACACTGTTTTCTGATTCCCAGGCTTTCAAACACGCCAGAACAAACCCCCAAGGTTCTGATTCTGAAACCATGGGCCAAACAGCCCCTAAGTTTTCAAAGTACTCAAAAGATAAGTTAATCACATGCTTTAGACAATAATTCTATGCAAAAAAATTTAAAATTTCTCAATTTTCAACTATGCTCCCAAATTTCACTATTTATATAAACTATATTATTCAAAAAAGGAATCAAATCAAAGGTCGTCTTTGTCACCTAATCGTGCAACCACTGAATTTTATTAAAGCTCAAAACAGTGAAGCCTACCCCCCAAACTTAAATTAAACATTGTCCCCAATGTTTTAAGCAAGAAAAGCAAAGGGAGAAATGAGACTTCCCTGTTGCATGGAGAAATTTAGAGCCCTTTGAGTTGAGTGAGACTGCAACCTAGGGTTTGACAGACTTGCTACTTGATCACCCGAGACACAAAACTGGATCAAGGGAACAAGTGTTTATTGAATTCAAAAGAACAACTAAGTAAACTTGAGTTGCCTCCCAAGAAGCGATTCTTTAACGTCTATAGCTAAATGGGGCTCACTCCACTCAAGGAGACTAAAAAATGAATGGTTTGTCGACGAGCCCACAAGCACCCTCCAAAGAATCAATTGAATTAAATCGAACACCAAAAAAGGGATGGAAAAAATATTCCCCTGGATGCTCGTCTGCTAATATTGCATTAAAAAAAATTACCATCAAACTATCCACAAAGCCTTTAATCTTCTTACTCTAACTCCAACGAGATCGAATCTCCAAGGTTTCCACAAAGCCTTCTTTGCTATGACTCGAACATAGGACCAAGGCTTACAAGAGCCTTTTGAAAGAAAATCCATAGGGATTGAAGAGGAAAAGGTTTAGAGAGAATTCTTTAATTTTCTATTGTGGAGATGATGTAGTTCATGGCTCAACCTAAAGGTTTTATTTATAGGGACTTAGGGCAAATCTTTTTCATAATTAAAATATTATATTTTAATATTTATTATATTAAAATACATATTATATCTATTTAAATCTCATTCAAATCTCCTGCAATATATATTTAACCTATTTGAATCTCATTCAAATTTCAAATATGTATTTTTCTTTAATGTATCTAATATACATTAATCATTTTCATATTTAAAGTTATCAAATGCAATAAATATATTTTCCTCTTTTATATTTCATATATCTAATATATTAAATATTAATTTCAACACTTCAAATTTTCTTTCAACTAAATCGATCCTTTAGTGTTACTATAAACTAGTTAGGGGACCTTATGGATCTCCAGATTATAAGCTCCAATGATACAAAATTAATTAATTAAACTCTTCAATCAATTAACTTTCATTCATTAACTCTAGGTCACTCCACTATAGACCTAGAGTTGCCTTCTTATATACTGAAGGACAAGTTGTGTCCATAGATATAACCATTACATGCAAATCGATCTTTCACGAGTTGTTTGTAATTATAGTTGGGTCCAAAGTCCGTTTTACCCCTGTAATTACATCTTACACCTTAAGTACCATTGATTCTCTAATGAACAGTCTGTTAATGATCCAATCATAAACCAAGTCTCTTTCAAGCCAGTAACAGTGCAAAACTGACATCTAAGTCCAAAATTGTTGTAGTGTCAAGTCTCGAAATCAACACTTAAAGGAACTACTCATCTACTTTTCCCTATAAGGGAAAGAGTGAATTTCATTTTGTGAAATTTATGAGCTCGTTTGATAACGTTCCCGTTTCCTGTTTCTTGTTCCCGTTTCTCATTTTTTAAGAAACAGAAGTGTTTTATAACTCATCTCTGTTTCTTGAGAAATTACAAAAAGTTGTTTCTCACATTTTGTTTTTGTTTTTTTTTCTATCTTTCAAGCATGTACTCATCTCTCTCTCATTCCTACACTAATCTCTTCTCTTCCTCTCTCTATTTTTTTTTCACCACTTTCTTGACTTTTTTTTTATAATCTTTTTCGTTATTTCTGTTCACACGTAACTTCGAAGATGGAGACACGTGGAATAAACAATATATTTGTATTAATATTTGTATGCGTGTGGATGTACAATCTCTAATGTTAATCCTCTGATTCTCTCTCTTGTGTGTGGATGTGTTTCACTCGAGGGCTGGAACGCTTGATCTCGAGTCTGAAGCTTCAATGGATTCTTGAAGCTTGAAGTCTTCTAATCTTGAAGGAGTCTTCAATCTTCAAGAAGTGTTCAGCACTTTGAAACTTATGGATTTCAAGGAGTCTTCAGTCTTCAGTCTTCAATCTTGATGGAGTTTCTCTGAATTCTCTGACTCTGGCTTGGAGCTTCAAAATTCTGACCCCTTCAAATGGAAGAGAACCCCTCTATTTATAGAGTTCTCGCTAGATGGGCCCTGGTGACTTTTGGGCCTAACAACTTGGGCTTGGATTTTATTGGTTTTGGGCTCAACTGTTTAGTCTTGGGTCTGATTCATATTTGACCCAAGACCATATGACCTAAATACTTAAAAGACCCAAATTTGATCCAATTAATTATTTTTTTGAATTAATTGGTCAAATTAATTAATTTGATCAAAATAATTTAATTTTAATTAATTGATCAAATAGAAATTTGGCTCTATAAATTTATAATTGGTCAACTTTGTCTTCAAATTAAATTTGGGACACATGTCAACTTATAATTGGTCCCAAATTTAATTAATTATAATTTCGTCATTAATTTCATGTAATGACGTGGCAATTGATGATTGGTCAAAATTTCTCCTTCAACAAATGCCCCCTTTTCGAGATTTAGGCACAAAGTATGTGTGGATGAATCTCGAAAAGAAATTATTTGGATTTTTTTTTTGACCCCACTTGCTTGGCAACAAATTGCAATTTGAATCTCAATTGGATTTTAATTCCATATTGAATTTCAGTCGTGTCCAAATTCTATGTAACTTTGAATTTGGAGTAATTTCTCTCTATTTTGAATTTGACTCGAGTTTAATTCGGAGCTGAACTATGATTAAGCCCAAATTATCTCAAGATAAACTCAACCTTAAATACCTTGAATTTCAAATAAGGCTTGAAAAATTTTAGTTGGAGTAATGCTAAACTCTATCCAAAATTTGGTTTGAGGAATAGAATTCTAAAAATATGCCCCTCTTGATTTAGATTTAGCTAAAAATTTAGCTATACTGATTTTAATTTGATTTAAATCAAATCAAATTCGAAATTTATCCAATTTATCTAACTTTAAAATTGGACCAATCCGAATTTTTATTCAAAATTGATTTAAATCAAGTTTCCCACTTAGATTAGGATTTGAATTGGCACTCCTAATTTGATAAGGCTTTAATTAAAGATAAGATTCAATTTAGAATCAAATCTCATAAAACCTTTTCCTTATGGGTTTGACCTAATCCCTTCCTTTATAAATAGAAGAGATTGCATAGGTCAAGACACAAAGCCACCCAAGCAAGAAGTCTAGGTATTGAGAAAAACTCTTCTCTTCAATTTTTTCTTTTCTTTCCTTCATTTGACTTCAAATGCTCATGTGCTTTATCTTTTTGTGTAGGTCTTGAGCTCGAACAATAATCTCCCTTCGTGCTTCTCTCTCGTGTCGTTGGTAAGTAAAAAGAATCTTTTGAAATCTCTTTTTTAGCTACTGCCGTCTCAATACATGTGTTTGTGTGTTTTTAATCTTTGACTACTGATATTGCCGTCAAGCGTTACTCATGTATGTGGTGAAATAATTATATATATATACTTACTGTACACCTCAAACTTAGTATGAATTTGTGTGTGTATATATTTTTTTCAATTGATGCCTACTGTCGTGCAAACTCACATGTGAACCTTTTTTTTTTTTTTCGTCACTTCTCATGTCTGGCACCTAAAACATATATATGATTTTTTTCCCTTAGGTTAGTTAAGTGTGTCAATCTTCCCCTGCAAAACTATCAAATCTTCTTCAAATATTCTTTTTTATCGACCTCCACAAGCTTTTGAATGCCGCTGCTTCAGAATTTTTTTCACGCCGCCTCATGTCTTGCTGCACTTAATACATATATTGCAATATTTTTGTACTACTGCCCCTCTTCATGCTTTTTTTTTTTCCTATTATTATCTTTTTTTAAAAAAAATAGCGTCTCAGTGCGCGACAATTCAAAGTTCCACATTTTTTCTTTATTCTTTCACTGCCAGAAGATATGTGCATGGGTGACTTTTATTATTTTTTTTATATATATATTTTTTTTTTAAAAAAAAGGAATACATATGTGGGATATGAGATTAGTGATGCTGTATTTTTTTTCTTGAATGGATACGATCTTCTTTTTTTTTAGTACGCGTCCCTTTTTTTTTTTTTTTTTTTTGGTAAAATTCCTTTTTTTTTTTCTAATTATATTCCTTTCTTTCAAAGGAATTGGAATTAACAAAGTTGTTTGGAGATCTCCTGGGACACAACATCAATCTTGGTCCACCATCTAAAACGTGTATACATATTATAACTTTTTTTTTAATATGCATATATATTCCATCGGCGTCTTTATTACATGCATATATATTGCTTTGACTGTTCCATAAAAAAATTTTTTGCACATATATTATTGCAATTTGCTTCTTTCTTGCTTGAATGTGTAAGCCTCGTGCAACAGTCGTCATCAGCTTCACTTGCAGTGATTCCACCACCTGTCTAGACCAGCCACTTTGATGACTGTAGTTTCCTACCGGGGTGGTCACCACGGTCGTCATCAGATTCACTTGCAGTGATTTCACCACCTGTCTAGACCAGTCACTTTGATGACTGTAGTTTCCTGCAGGGGTGGTCACCACGGTCGTCATCAGCTTCACTTGCAGTGATTTCACCACCTGTCTAGACCAGTCACTTTGATGACTGTAGTTTCCTGCAGGGGTGGTCACCACGGTCGTCATCAGCTTCACTTGCAGTGATTTCACCACCTGTCTAAACCAGTCACTTTGATGACTGTAGTTTCCTGCAGGGGTGGTCACCACGGTCGTCATCAGCTTCACTTGCAGTGATTTCACCACCTGTCTAGACCAGTCACTTTGATGACTGTAGTTTCCTGCAGGGGTGATCACCACGGTCGTCATCAGCTTCACTTGCAGTGATTTCACCACCTGTCTAGACCAGTCACTTTGATGACTGTAGTTTCTTGCAGGGGTGGTCACCACGGTCGTCATCAGCTTCACTTGCACTGATTTCACCACCTGTCTAGACCAGTCACTTTGATGACTGTAGTTTCCTGCAGGGGTGATCACCACGGTCGTCATCAGCTTCACTTGCAGTGATTTCACCACCTGTCTAGACCAGTCACTTTGATGACTGTAGTTTCCTGCAGGGGTGGTCACCACGGTCGTCATCAGCTTCACTTGCAGTGATTTCACCACATGTCTAGACCAGTCACTTTGATGACTGTAGTTTCCTGCAGGGGTGGTCACCACGGTCGTCATCAGCTTCACTTGCAGTGATTTCACCACCTGTCTAGACCAGTCACTTTGATGACTGTAGTTTCCTGCAGGGGTGGTCACCACGGTCGTCATCAGCTTCACTTGCATTGATTTCACCACCTGTCTAGACCAGTCACTTTGATGACTGTAGTTTCCTGCAGGGGTGGTCACCACGGTCGTCATCAGCTTCACTTGCAGTGATTTCACCACCTGTCTAGACCAGTCACTTTGATGACTGTAGTTTCCTGCAGGGGTGGTCACCCTTTTTTTTTTTTATGATTGATTATTTATGCATCATTTTCTTGCTTTCATAGCTTATTGGACAAGATTGACGTCAAAATTTTTTTCTTGTGTAGAAAAACTTATCTCCATCATGGTGTATTTCACTGAGCATCCTGATCCTGAGAAGAACTGCTTAGTCATCTTGAAGGATAGAGATCAACCTGTTGAAAATGGAGTCATTCTTCATGTAGGAGCGGCGGTGCATGGAAACTTTAGGACATTGCAGCCTTCCTTAGATAGTTCTAAAGTCCTATCTAGATGGTCTGAGGGAAGACCCTTAAATCAAGAATCATCCCTGAAAATGTGGTTCCTAGAATCTCCAATACATAATAAAGCGCCAAGTCAGAATCCAGAGTCAACACTAGGACGTCAAATTATTGAGGGTAAAGCTCGCTGGAGTTCATCGTTTAAAGTCCATGGAGAATTCAGTTACACTCGCCATTATTGGGAATGGTTGGAAATCGTGGTTGCCCGCAATGAGCCGTCACTTAAGAAGGCTCGTCTGCTTGATGCTGTGATGGCTTCCTTATACACCTATGATCGTAACACCGATATAATTCGAGCCTTTTGCGAGGCATGGTGTCCTTCAACCAATACTCTTCATACGTCGTCTGGAGAATTGTCTATCTCTTTATGGGACATGTGGAGATTAGGGGGCCTTTCCATTAAAGGGAAGTTCTATGATGAAGTTATTCCTTGCTGCAAGGAATTGTTAGCGTCATCTGACCAAAACAACGAAGGCCACCCGAAAAGTTGTGAGTATCTATTTGCTGCTTATTATCATATAGCCTCTCAGAACCGTGATCATTTCCAGATTTCCATTAGTTCATGGATTTCTTTTTGGTTTAAGAGAGACTTGAAGTATGAGAAGCCTCCTCCTCGAAAAGCGAAAAAAGCTAGTCGTCCTCGTTCGACTCATAATCCAAATGGAGTTCCTATCAAATGTTCTAACTGGTCTGAGACAGAACTTGAGTTCTTTCATGAGCTGGGTGTAGAAGACGATTTGATAGAAAAGACTTACTTGGCTGCTTTTCTTTCTTGTTGGTTATGTGTATTTGTGTTCCCCAACAAGCAGGTCTCTCTTCGTCCAGAAGTCTTCAAAGTTGCAAGCCTTATGGCAGAAGGTTATGCTTTTAGTCTTGTGTTCCCGGTTTTGGCTAATATCTATCATGGATTGGGCCAGATTTATAAAGCGTCTCCTTCGGCAGGACGTTCAGAGGCTTGTTTTCCAGTGCATTATGTTTACGCTTGGCTTGCTTATTATTTTAACACGCATTATGCAGTTCCAGAGAAAGTTAGGGGCCCAATGATGGTTGAGTTTTCCGGAGAGGGTGGAGCTAAATACTTCGACGATTTTGAAGCTCGTGTACATATTCATAAAGGTAAATATGTATCGTGGTATGCGAATCTCCCTCCCCGCAACAAAGGCATGGTTCTGACAGATGATGACCAGCTATCATTTTGGCATTCCTCATTCTTTATAAGTATTCGATCATGCTTCTTATCTTCCCGATGTGGGTCTTCGATGGTCATTGAATCTTATAATCCTTGTCGATTTAGCCGACAATTCGGATTTTACCAAGATGTGCCAAACGATCTAAGTGAAGAAGCTCCTGAGGTCAACTTGGATAATGTATTGCGCCTTTGGATGATATGCGTTCGAGCAAAAACATTATCTCAAGTTTATCTCCCTACGCACGCGATGAAGCCACACATCCAAATTACCCAATGCTACAGGAGTTGGTGGTTGACAAAAAATGGAAATTATCTTGAAGAAGGCATAGATAAATTGGTGGCTAGTGCTATTCCTCTTCCTCCCAAGCCAAAATTTCCTAAAAAGGTTGGTAATGACAACGGAGGCAAAAGGATTCGCATGTTTGAACCTGGTGAATTTTGCTCCAAGGATAATGATGGTAGTCAGAGCAGTAGCGGCGATCATCACTGGAAAAGGTCTAAAAAGTCCAAACAACCATCAGTATGTGAAGATGAATATTTTGATGGAGTTCCTGGCTCATCACAATTTCCTGAACTCCCTGCACCATTGGTAAGTGTTTTTTCCATTCCCTCTTCATTATAATATTTTACTATTATCATCATCATCATTGCTTACCCTTTTTTTTTTGCAGTCACCTTTAAATGATCCCCTTATAGAAGTCGAGGGGCATCATAGTCCTCCTTCTTTTGTGAGTCCAGACGTTTTTGACTCTGTAGCTGCGCATGTGGGCAATTCTAAAGCGCCAACGGATAGAGTCGTGATTCAATCTTATCATCATGTAATTGATGAAATTCCTGAACAAAAGAAGACAACGACCCATGCAGCTGCGTCTGAGATCTCTGATTACTGTGCTGACGATGTTATTTCCAACTATAGGAAACAGTCTGCCCTTGCCCTGTGGGAGAGCATACACCAAAAGATCATACGCACTCCGTTCGACAAAATACCTCGTCTTAAATAAGAGGCAGTCAAAATACTTCATACAATTTCTGAGATTCGTGTACCCGACTTGGTTTCTCTTAAAGAAATTGTAAGTGCGTATTTCAAGAAGGTAGAGAAGTATAACCAGCTGCAGTCGTCATTTTCTTCTCAATTAACTTCGGAGAGTAAGAATCGCCAACTGGAAGAGACTAAGTTTAGCTTGGAGAAGATACTATATAGTGAAAGTGAACTACTCACCACGAAAGGTTCACTTCAGCAACAACATCTGCAAGCATTGCGAGAAGAAGAAGAATTGGAAGCTAGGCTTGAAGCTGTGAAAGCTAAGCGATGTGAGATTTCTAAGTCGATTATTGAGAAGGAGGATCTTTTAAAACAACATCAACTCGAGGCTTCCAAGCTGCGAGAAACTATAAGTGGTATTGAAGATGCCCCTGTTCTTACTGATGCTGATGCTAAAACTCTGACGATACTTCGTGAAATGTTGGAAGATGCACAAGAAGAGCTGAAGAACTATAAGTGGATACCATGATCAGACTTCATTTTTTTATCATTGTAGGACTTTTTTTTTATATTCTTTTATCGAAGATATCTCCATTTTTTTTTGTAATAGGCAAGATTTTTTTTATTCAACATATACTTGTTTCGCATAATGGAATAATGATTTTTTTTTATTTTATGGATTGAGCTTAAAGTTTCCTTTAAGTTGCCTACGTACCCATTAATAAACGGGATCAAGTCATAACGTAGTTCAGGGTAAAAAAATTTTTTTTTTTTTGGTCGTTCACCTTTTTAACTCATGCGAGCTAGGAGTATCATGCAGTTTAGGCTCTTGCGATATGGAGCATTACATTTCACGCATAAAACTTTTTAAGAAATTTGCCATTTATCGGGCCTATTCTTAATCCGTCTTTATCCACGATCTTGTATGCTCCATTTGTGTAGACTTCTTTGACGACGTAGGGTCCATCCCATTTAGGTGTGAATTTGTTCCCTGTATGTCGTGTCGTGATGATGGGTCTTCGAACAGCAAGTACAAGATCACCCACTTGAAATGATCGAAGCTTCACATTCTTGTCGAAGGCTTTAGACATTCGTGCTTGGTAGCCTTGCTGAGCCTCTAACCTTCTTTCATCAAGTGCTTCTAACTCTTGAAGGCGCAACCTAGCATTATCTTCCGTTGTCAACCCTTCTTGGACAGCCATCCTTAATGAGGGAATCTCTCTTTCTAACGGGAGCACAGCTTCTACCCCATAGACGAGAGAATAAGGTGTGACCCCTGTAGGAGTGCGATGAGTAGTTCGGTAAGCCCACAACACTTCACAGATCTTTTCTTGCCAATCTCTCTTTGTCTTGGAGACTACTTTCTTCAATAAGTTACACAACGTCTTATTGAATGCCTCTGCCAACCCATTTGCCGCGGCATTGTACATAGAGGACTTGTATTGCTTGAAGTTAAACTTCTCACACAACTTGTCCATTAGGCCGTTGGAGAATTGCTTTCCATTATCTGTCACAATGCGATGAGGGATACCATACCGATAAATTATATGAGTTCGAACGAAATCCACAACATTTTCTTTCTTGGCTTCTTTCAATGCGACAGCTTCAGCCCATCTTGAGAAGTAATCCGTCCCTGCAAGAATGTAAGAATGTCCTGCCGAAGACTTGGGTGTTATAGGGCCAACAAGGTCAAGTCCCCAAGCTTCAAAAGGCCATGAAGCTACAGTCGGATGAAGAGGCTCCGGTGGCTGATGTATGAAGTTTGCATGGAATTGACAGGCTTCACACTTCTTTGCATATTCCATTGAGTCTTGAATCATTGTAGGCCAATAATAACCCATCCTTTTTAATTGAAATTGGAGTTTTGGACCCGACTGGTGGGCGCCACAAACACCTGAATGTGCCTCAACTAATGCCTTTGCTGCTTCTTCCTTTCCAAGGCATCGAAGGAAGAGTCCCTCGTAAGAACGACGATAAAGGGTCTCTTTGTAGTAGATAAATCGAGCGCCTCTTCTTCGTATATCGGCCCTACGTCTGGGATCTGTGGGAAGTCTTCCATGTTGAAGATAATTTATAATAGGTTGTCGCCAGTCCTCTTCTTCAATTGCAAAAGCAGAAATCATATTTGCTTCTTGGCATTCATCTTCTACTGGCGGCACAATCCACCTCTGACAAAGTGAGATGTTCATCGACATATCTTCCGGGATAGTTAGGGCAGTCGCCAAATTTGCTAGAGCATCTGCCTTTTTATTTTCTGATCTCGGAACATGCTCCAGTACTATACTATCAAACCTTTCTAGCAGTTGTCTTGCATAGATAAAATAAGGCTTCAAGTCTTTATGCTTTACTTCATACTGGAGTAAGAGTTGACTAACGATCAACTTTGAATCACCATAGACCTCTATATATGTTATGCCAATCTCCAAGGCCATTTGGAGGCCAATTATCAACGCTTGATATTCAGCAACATTGTTTGAGCACAATTCACCAAGCACAAAGCTGTAGGGGAGCATGTGTTTCTCAGGCGAAATAAAGACGATTCCTGCCCCTGCTCCACTTCTTCGTGTTGCGCCATTAAAATACATGGTCCAAGGTTCGGCGATTTCAACATAGAAGACTTCTTCATCAGGTAGGTCTTCACATAACTTCCAATCCGACGGGATTGGATGATCCGCCAAGAAGTCGGCTAATGCCTGCCCCTTAATCGCCTTCTGAGGTACATAAACGATGTCATATTGCTGGAGCAAGATGGCCCACTTAGCTAGGCGTCCAGAAATAACCGGCCTCGATAGAACGTACTTAATAGGATCAGCTTTCGCGACCAAGTGCACTGTGAAAGCTTGCATGTAATGCCTTAACTTGTCAATAGCGAAGAAAAGAGCAAGGCACATTTTCTCAATGGGTGAGTAATTTATCTCAGCACCATTCAGAGTCCTGCTTAAGTAATAAAGGGCTCGTTCTTTTCCTTTCTCACCTTCTTGTGCCAATAACGCTCCGAGCGATCTTTCTTGAGCAGCGATGTATAGAATCAATGGCTTTCCAGATATAGGGGCTCCTAAGACAGGAGGGTTAAGCAAATATTTCTTAATGCTTTCGAAAGCGTTTTGACATGCTTCATCCCACTCGAATTTTTCTCCTTTCCTCATTAGCCTTTGAAAAGGTTGGCATCGACCGGCTAAGTTAGAGATGAATCTTCGAATGTAGGCCAGACGACCTTGCAAGCTTCTCAACTCATGTAAGTTTTTAGGCCTTGGCATCTTTTGAATGGCGTCAATCTTTGACTGGTCTATTTCGATTCCTCGATGTCTAACAACGAATCCAAGGAATTTCCCTGAAGTAACACCGAATGCACATTTGAGAGGGTTCATCCTCAATTGATACTTTCTCAAACGATCAAATACCACTTTTAGATCCTTCAAGTGATCTTGTCGTCTTTTTGACTTAACAACAAGATCATCGACATAGCACTCGACATGTTTATGCAGCATATCGTCGAAGACCTTTTGCATAACACGTTGATAAGTAGCACCAACATTCTTCAATCCAAAGGGCATCACTTTGTAACAGTATATCCCTTTTGGAGTTCGAAAGGCTGTCATTTCTTCATCTACAAGAGCCATTCGAATTTGGTTATAACCCGATGATCCATCCATAAAAGACAAAGTTTCATGTCCTGTGGTGGCATCCACCATGAGTTCTGTGATTGGCAATGGAAAATCATCTTTTGGGCATGCGTTATTCAAATCGCGAAAGTCAACGCAAACGCGAAGCTGTCCATTCTTCTTTCTAACAGGAACAATGTTGGCTATCCACGTGGGGTATTTCACCTCACGGATGAATCCTGGTTCTATCAACTTATTGACCTCTATTTCAATTTGAGGGATAAGTTCCGGGTGAAAGCGTCGTTGAGCTTGCTTGACTGGTCGATAACCCTCTTTAATTGCGAGATGATGGACAGCTACTTTTGGATCAAGCCCAGGCATCTCTTTATATGACCAAGCGAAGATGTCTCTATACGAAGCGAGTAAACTCATATATTCACCCTCTTCTTCGGGAGTAAGTGACATGCTTATAAAAGTTGGGCACGACTCTTCTAGTGTACCCAGATTTACCTCTTTAAGCTCATCTACTGTGGATTCGCTGCCGTCTTCAAGTGATAAAGGTGTTTCGTCCTCATCTACTTCAGACGTTTCGACCTCTGCTTCTTCTTCAACAGTGATATGAAGACAAGAGGTTTGTTCTTCTTCCTGGTCCCTATCTTCTTTCGAAGGATTGGTGATGACAACATCACGTCGCTTCACCTTCAAGGAACCCTCCGTATCGACAGTAACAAAGGTTTTTCTTTTCATTCGCGAAGGAACCGCACTACGAATTTCTCCATCAGCCTTCGTGATCCTTTCATTTTTCATCGCATCTTCATACTGAAGTCGGTGAGAAATCGATGAAGCAGACTGTTCTTTTTTGTCTCTTCTCGTGGTAACACTTAACCTCTGAAAAACTGATGGTCGAGTCACATCCAGAGTTGAAAATGTACTCTCTTCTTTCCCCATGGGCACATTTAACCTTTGAAAAGTTGAAGGTCGAGTGACATTCGGAGTTGAAAATGTACTCTCTTCTTCCTCACTGGGCATACTTAACCTTCGAAAAACTGAAGGTCGAGTGGAGCTATTGGTAGGTTGTGTGCTCTCTTCTTCTGTTTCATTGACACTTAATCTCTGAAAGACTAAAGCACGAGCAACTGGTGGCCTGATGCGCCTAAAAACAGAAGTTCGTTGGTCGACACTCTCTTTTTCTTTTGAGTCATCCGCCTCCTCTACTGTTATATGATTTGTGTCTGCCACTTTTGCCTTCCCTCTTCTTGTTATGCGAACCGGCTCTGGCGACCTATATCCAAGCCCTTTTCTTGTTGTAGGCAGACTATAACCTTCCTTTAGAAGTTTCTTCTGTGTTGCAGAGAGCTAAGATCTTCCATCAAAAACCCTTAAACTTTTAAACTCAGTGTGAGTTGTGAAGTCATAACCTGCTTTCGCTAGAAGTTTGTATGCCTTGGGGTCGAATCCGTCTTTAGTTCGTTTGTCAGGCAAGATTGCTTTTATCTGATCATCCTCAGGTTTCTTAACCTCTTGTCTTGTGATCTTCGTAAGAGGCGTAGTGAAACTTTCCTTCAAAATTTCAACGTCACCGACCTTTATGCTCTCTGAACATTCAGTAAAAGGTGATTCCCCCTTTTTTCGTCGAGATAAGGGGACGTATCGTAGGATAGGTGAATTTAAACATTTCTCATCCTTTACAACCTTAGGCTTCACAAGGCTTGTAGATGTTTCACCCTTTTCCAGGTCAGACGCCTTCACATCCTCAACAACTTCCTTCCTTGCATCTGCTTGTGGCTCTAAATTGAGCTTATCATTCTTTTTTATCAAGGGAATTTCTGCATGTATAGCTTCCCCTGTGTTGTCACTCTTCATATAAAATTTTGCATCAGCAAAATGGGATTCAGCTTCTGTGAATGGGTTAGTGTCAGCCTCAACTTTCTTAATGTCATCCTGATAAAATTTAAAGCACTGGTGCAATGTTGAAGTTATCACTCCATTGCCATGGATCCAAGGACGACCTAATAGCAGCTTATAAGTGGTCTTGGAATCTATCACATGAAACAAAGTATCGGCCTTCAAATCTCCAATGATGAGCTCGAGACGTATCATGCCAATCGCTCGTTGTCCCCCTTGATTGAAACCTTGAATCACCAACTTACTGTTTGATAGTTCTTCTATCGAGATGCCTAACTGCTTCATGGTTGACTTAGGCATTATGTTGACAGCTGATCCATCATCAATGAGGATCCGACTAACCTTCTGTTCTCGGATGTATCCCGAGACAAATAAAGGTCTATTGTGAGGCCTCGACCCTAACAACAAATCTTCATCAGAAAATCCTATAGACATACAACACGAAGCGCATGTGAGTGCCTTAGAGGTCGGGATGTTTGAACTATCAGACTCGATCAACGCATCAATAAGGACACTTTTAGCTTCCTGAGGAAGTGACAATAAGTCCTTTATGCTGAAGGAGGATAAGTCTCCTGGACTTGCCACCGTTTCCGAGGAATTAGCAGGGACATCATCATCTTCCACCACGTCCACAATGTGACATGTGACGATTTCAAGTGCTTCTCCTTGACTATCATCGAGAAAGCGCCTTGGGAAGTATTTTGCCAAAGTTATGGGTTGTGGAGGGCAAAAGAAATCTTCATTTTCCTCCACGACTGGCTTTGACCTCCTTGACTTCTTTTTTCCCTTCTTCCTTTGAGACTTAACCTTTCTTTTACTGTCTCGAAATAGGCGGGACTCTTTTCGTGTGTAACTTTGCTTTTGCTTTTTTGCGACGAACGACAAGGGTCCAGCCTTCTTTCTCATCTTCAATGGAATCATATTTTTCTTGGGATCCCTTCATTGTGGCTTCTTTTTGGAAACGAACCACTACAGGATCAAGGGTGCCAAACTGAATCAGCCTTTCATCATAATCACATGAGAAGATTAGAGGAATTTGCTCCCCTATATTCGCCATTATCGTTGCATGATTTGCTTGGGCAACCTCATCAAGGTCCAGCTCAATTTTCTTTTCACGAGCCAACTTAAGGATTAGCTCTTTTAAAACAAAACATTTCTCCACTGGATGGCTAATGACTCGGTGATACTTGCAGTAGTTAGGATCATTGACTTTCCCTAACTCTTCCGGTCGTTTGCATTCGGGGAGTTCAATTAACTGCTTCTCCAACAATTGTTCCAACATATCTGGGACGTCGGAATCTGGAAACGGATACACTTTTTCTTGTCTTTCTTTTAAAGTTAGGCGACGTCTCTCGTCTGTCTCCATTCGCTTATCAGATTTACTTTCTTTTCCTTTGGAGGAAAATTTCAATGGGGTCGTGTTGACGACCATGGATTCTTTTGTGGCACTCTTCGTAACTTTCTCAGTGCCTTTGACTTCCTTCTTTTCTTTCCTCATGTCTGGGACTATGGGATCTTTGTTCCCCCTCCTAGCGATGCTCAACTCTATATCATGAGCGCGAGTCGCCAATTCTTCAAAGGTCCGGGGTTTTATCCCCTGCAAGATGTAAAGAAGTCCCCAGTGCATGCCTTGGGTGCACATTTCAACAGAGGATACCTCGGAGAGTCTATCTTTGCAGTCGAGACTCAAGGCTCTCCAACGGTTGATGTAGTCGATGACTGGCTCACCCTTCCGTTGCTTTGTGCTCGTGAGTTCCGTCATACTAACTGTTCGCCTCGTACTGTAGAAGCAATTCAGAAACTCTCTCTCAATCTGTTCCCAACTGTCAATTGTCTCAGGCTCCAGGTCAGTGTACCAATCGAACGCGTTTCCTTTCAGTGTTCGGACAAATTGCTTAACAAGCAAATCTCCCCGAGTACCAGCGTTCTCACAGGTCTCAACAAAGTGGGCGATGTGCTGCTTTGGGTTGCCCTTTCCGTCAAACTATTGGAACTTGGGAGGCTGATACCCAGAGGGCAGTCTCAGATTGTCAATCCTCTTTGTATAAGGTTTAGAATACAAGAGGGAACTTTGAGTGGGTCCACCATATTGAGCCCTGATGGAATTCATGATCATGTCTTGCAGCTGTTGGACAGACAAAGAGGCAACTGACGCAGAGTGTTGCGGTTGGTCCTCATGCACGACAGCCTTCCCCTTATCATTTTTTCCTGCAGTAGGGGTCTTATTGTCCTTTCCTGCAGTAGGGGTCTGACTAGACTCAGCCGTTTCTCGGTTTTGTAGCTGGTTCTTCAAATAGGCAATCTCCAGATCTCTTTCATCAACTGCCTTCATTAAGAGATTGAGTTTTCTTTCCATCTCTGCCATTCTTTCATCCTGGTCTACATCAGCCATCATGACAGACATCACATCAGGGTTTAGTGCATCCTTTGGCTGCTTAGATGTTGGAACAACAGATTCGAACAGCGGGTTGTCTTTGACTGCAACTTTATCCTTAGAGGATTCTTCAATCAGCTTTGAGATCCTGCTTGCAACAGCAAGAGGAGTATGATCCTCCCTTATCTCAATTCCTTGGGAACGACTACGAGTGCTAGGACCATTGTAAGAGTCGCTTGATGTTGTAACCTTCGCGGGAGCTTTCTTTGATGCCATCACGTTGGTTGGATCTTTTAACAAGAGAAAGAGATGAGAGGTAGAGAGGTCCCACTGGGCGTGCCAATTTGTTCACACGTAACTTCGAAGATGGAGACACGTGGAATAAACAATATATTTGTATTAATATTTGTATGCGTGTGGATGTACAATCTCTAATGTTAATCCTCTGATTCTCTCTCTTGTGTGTGGATGTGTTTCACTCGAGGGCTGGAACGCTTGATCTCGAGTCTGAAGCTTCAATGGATTCTTGAAGCTTGAAGTCTTCTAATCTTGAAGGAGTCTTCAATCTTCAAGAAGTGTTCAGCACTTTGAAACTTATGGATTTCAAGGAGTCTTCAGTCTTCAGTCTTCAATCTTGATGGAGTTTCTCTGAATTCTCTAACTCTGGCTTGGAGCTTCAAAATTCTGACCCCTTCAAATGGAAGAGAACCCCTCTATTTATAGAGTTCTCGTTGGATGGGCCCTGGTGACTTTTGGGCCTAACAACTTGGGCTTGGATTTTATTGGTCTTGGGCTCAACTGTTTAGTCTTGGGTCTGATTCATATCTGACCCAAGACCATATGACCTAAATACTTAAAAGACCCAAATTTGATCCAATTAATTATTTTTTTGAATTAATTGGTCAAATTAATTAATTTGATCAAAATAATTTAATTTTAATTAATTGATCAAATAGAAATTTGGCTCTATAAATTTATAATTGGCCAACTTTGTCTTCAAATTAAATTTGGGACACATGTCAACTTATAATTGGTCCCAAATTTAATTAATTATAATTTCGTCATTAATTTCATGTAATGACGTGGCAATTGATGATTGGTCAAAATTTCTCCTTCAACAATTTCATTCTCTTTCCTTTTTTTTATCTCTTTTTTTCTGTTATTTCTTTCTCTTTCATTTTTTTTAATTATTTCTTTTTCTTTTATGTTATTTCTTTTTTTAATCTTTTTTTTCGTTATTTCTTTCTCATTCCTACAAATCTGGATTTCCTTTACCCACTTAACTCCCCCTTTGGGCATCCAACTTGCAAAATCTGAACAAATTATTGTTTGTCTATTTTGCACAATGCTTGAAACTGATGCACCTGAGGCCGGTTACATTGTAATTTTTTATCCCTAAACTTGTTTACTCTCCTGTTACTTTCTGACTATTCACTTTATTCACTGACTATTGACATTTATTACTGTCTGCCCACTTTCTGAACTCTATTTAAAAAGGGTGAAATAAATGCAATCTATACCTTCTTATGAACCCAACTACCGTCCATTATATTAAACCACCATCAGTTTATTAATCACACCCCATTTATGAAGTCTATTGAAAAAGGGTAAAGTAGATTGCATTGTTTATATTAAATGCAATCTACTTCCTTCTATCAACTACTGTGTTTCATTTTTCTATTTATAGCATATGATTTCTTCATTACAACCTTGAGGAAAGATCTCCACTGCCTTGTGCTCCACAACCATTCAGTGAGTTACTATCCAAATGCCCGTACCTTTCTTTTACAATGATTTCTTACTCTGTCCTTCCTTTCCCTCAGGCATTCTTTGTGTTGTTTTAATTTTATACAGTGTAGCACATGCTCCATCTCCAGCCGCTGGTGTTGTCATAAGTGTACACATACGTCCTTTTTAGGTGAGCTTGAAAATCTATATATATACTTTTCATTTTACTTTACTTGGTATGTTTTGTGTGCCTATCTTTAACCACCATGTACATTTTATTTCCCTCGTTACAGGGTCCAACAATAAACATGTTTTGTAAGAGGTTCGTTGTTGGTTTTATTTTTCGGGTTTTGTTAATGTAAACTTATTTCTTGTCCAACTCGGGGACTATTTTTTTCATGTATAATGTTAATTCATGTGTGGTTTGTGTATTACATTTGTCTTTCTTCCATACTAGTCACTTTTGTCACACAACTATTCTTTAATATGATATGATTTACATGATTGAATATTTGGCTTGTTGTTTTAAACAAATTTATATAATATGCTATGTGTTCATATCACACTAATATAGGTGGTAAGACTAAAATTTATAATACAAGTTCAACTCTATATCACACTAATACTTGGTACCAAACACTCAAAGAAGAAAAAAAAATGTAAGGTATATAAAATACGTCAATTTTCTCTTCGGTTCATTTATACTTGATTGTGTCAGTTTCATCTTAAAATTTTCAATCTTTTTTTGTAAACTAATAAAAACAATATCATTAGTATAAATATTGTTGATGATCAAATTTCGCTAGGTAGATTACCTTCGCTCCACGTGATAATCGACAGTGAATTTGTTTGATAGCGGGCGAAGACGTGGCCTGCAAAAGAATAAACCTGCACACCGGTGTGGTGCTAGCCACACCGCCTCCGATGCTTAAGTCAGAAAACGAAAGGAATGGCTGGAGAGCAAGAGTATGGAGTAGAGAAGAGAGAGTTCGGGTCCCCTTCTTCAGTAGCGAAGAGGGGTATAAATACCTGCTCATGCTCCTAGGGTTTTTAGGAATTCGGAGGCGTTTCGGGACGAACCAGGCTGGACTGGGGCGACTAGGGGCAGCAGGGATCGAGCGGAGGCAAAAGAACTCGGCCCGCTTGCCTCTGCCTTGGGCCGAGGCCATGGGTCGGGCCATTTTGGCCCGGCCCGTTGGTCGGTCTTCCTCTGGGTCGCTTCCTGGTCCTATCTCCGCCCGGTTGTCCTCGTCAACTCCTTGCATATGGTAGTCCAAAATTATCTATAACAAATATGAAATCGAAAAATACATTAGGAAAAAAGATATCATGTAGAACCTTGCTGAAAAAAATTACAACAAATTACATATAAAATTTAAAAGTTACTCTAAATTTTGTTTATTCTAATAAGAATTTTGTTCAAGTTACCAAATTATATCTTTTGTTGCAGTTCTAAAAACAACTCTTCAGTGTGTTTCAGAAGAGAAGAGAAAAAAAAAAAAAAAAAAAAAAAAAAAAAAAAAAAAAAAGTGGTTACTTCGGAAAATAAATTGATTAGAAGGAACATTATTTTTGTTTTCTATTTTGCAAAGGTATGAGTGCTAAATAAAAAAAGCAATCATCTTTTGGCAAAGTTATCAAAGTTTAGTAAAATACGTTCTACTTACTAGGGGTGATAGTCGGTTTGGTTTTGTCGGTTTTGAGCCCAACCGAGAACCGAACCGAACCAATCGTTTCTACAAAAGAAGAACCGAACCAATGTCCAATAAGACACATAATCGATCGGTTCAGTTCCATTCAATTCGGTTCTTCTCGGTTTTAGGGTTTGTTTTACTTGTGAATCATAGTTCTGGAACTCCAAAAAGGGGGAAAAACTTGTAGATCTAAAAATCACAAAACAAAATCATGGATCTGAAACTAAAAAAAAAAATCGTGGATCTCAAAATCAAAAAAAAAAATCAGGATATAGAACTAACAAATACATTGATCTGAGAAAAATAAAACCAGAAAAAGACAGAAAGGAGATGAAGATGCGATTGTTGTTCGTATGTTGCGATGGTACTATTGTTCGGAAGGTGATGCAAGGCGAGGCGAGGACGACCCACGAAGGCGATCTAGGGAGGAGAAAAGTATACTGCTGCAGGGAGACGATCTTGATGGCGATCTAGGGAGGAGAAAACACTTGATGGCATTGCTACAAAAAGATGATGTTTGTTGATATAGCTACGACGAGGACGACCCACGAAGGCACCGCATGCGAAGACAATGTGTGAGGGGAAGAGCGTGGTGCAGAGGTGAACGATAAAGAGAGAGAGATGAAGGGAAGGGAAGGGAGAGGAGCGTGGTGCAAAGGTGAGAGAGAGAGAGAGGAGGGGAAGGAAAGGGAGAGACAGCTGAAACATGAAAAGGTGAAAATGTGATGGTTTCTAGGGTTTTTCTAAAGAGATATATATATATATACCTTTGGTTCGGTTCGGTTTTGATTGGTTTTTTAAACTATAAACCGAACCAAACTGAAAATATTTGGTTTTTTCAAATAGGAAACCGAGAAGTCCAATATTATGCAAAAAACCCGAACCAAATCATTGGATCGGTTTGGTTCGGTTTGGTTTTCCAGTTTTCCGGTTTTGCCTTGCACTCCTACTACTTACATACAAAGAAACATCTTGGTCTTACCTTCAATACGTTATACAAAACAAAGAATTTGTAAAATTTATTTTTAAAATGTAACAAAGTTGTTTACCATATCATTTTTATTTAACAAAATGTATATACATTTTTTTAAGTATAACAAGATGTTGAGACTTTTTTTTTTTTCAGTTTCATATGAGTTTCAAACCTTTTTCTAAATACAAGAAGATTCTCAATTTGTAAAATTTTATATAACACGAGTAGCAAACCTTTTTTTCTTTCTTAAATACAACTAGAATTTCAATCTTTTTTTAAAAAAAAATAGAAGAAAATTTTCATTTTTCATTTTTTTTAATATAACAAGATTTTCAAACTTTTTTTTTTCTTTAAATACAACAAGAATTTCAATTTTTTTTAGTAAAACAAGCTCTTCCCTCATTATGATGATCTGACAATTATTTTTGGAAATGACTGGGCCATTGGGGCAAGCGTGGAGACTCCTACAATGGCGTCAAATGTTACCAATCAAATAGATGATGATGTGCAGTTGGGATCACAAGATTATTATGTCCCAGAACCAGGACCATTCAATGCAACAAGGGACATGTTTGAAGATGAGCTGCCAGACACACCTACCAGTAGGACTGGGCTAGTGGGGACACCATAACGAGGAAGTAAGGGGAAACAATCTTCCTTTCACACAAAAATGATTGAAGTGGTCAAGGCGGCAATGGATACGCAAAATAGCCACCTTCAGAAGCTCACATCGTGGCAACAGAAAAGGTACGAACAGGAGGCTGCACAACGCAAGTTAGTGGTTGATCAACTTGAAGAAATGGCGAAATTCGATGAGGGAGATAAAGTTCAACTTCTAGGTATGTTGCTTGCTGATATCTAGAAGACTGACTATTTCTTATCCATCCACATGCAATTGAAAAAAAGACATTGCATGGACCTGCTAGGAAGAAACTAATGACTGACCCTTGTTGCCAGGACTCTATTTCTTTTGGAATGATGGCTTTGGATCATTGTTGGCCATTCAATTATTTTTTGGAATGATGCATCTAACCCTTTTTTGGTCATCACATATTTTGTTCATGTAATATGTCTATTGTGCAGCATGTAAAATTTTTTGTTATTATGAATGAAATCTTACTTTGTCTATCTCAAACAATATTGATAAGTACAAAAGTTGTGATATATCCATCAAGTTAACACAACTTAACATATTAACTTGAACTATGGACAATTTCAAATGCTTTGAAAGAATGATCATATTATTATGGACAATTTAAAATAGGAGGAATATAAATATAACTTAAAATATCAATTCAAGAATTGATGGAAACAAATATTTATCACTTATTTTCCTACCATGTTTGAATGTTATGAATTTTGTTTTTTTTTTTTTGTTTTTTTTGTTTTTTTTTTTTTTTTTTTGGGATTTTTAATCAAAATTGTGACTTAAAAGAAAAATGCTAAAACATACTTAAAATCTCAATTTTGCGATTAATGGAAAGAACATTTTTATTCAATAAATTTAGAAAAATTGTATAATTTTTTTTTTTAAAAAAAAAAGCTAACATAAACTCAGACTTCACAACTCTGCTCCCCAAAACACAGACTTCAAAACTCCAAATTTAACAACTCTGCACTCCAAACACAGACTTCACAACTACTCATACTTCATAACTCACCAGACTTCACAACTCCACCTTGTTGCCCCAAACACCCCTTAACCATTGTCCAATTGTTGATAATTCATAATGCCCATGCCTTATCGATCCTAAATGAGTAGGTTGGGCCATATTTAATCCTTGTCCAGCAAGGTTCGAGTCCTATTTGGGTAAGATTGGTGGTTTAGTTTCATGCTTTAAGCCAATTGAATTAGTCACTAATGCTAGGAATCGGTTGCTTGTAGCTTTAGACCATTTATAGCATAATCAAATAAATTTCAACAAAGTATTGCTTTCATTTCATGGAGCTTAGAAGGTAACAATGGTCCTTAGACTCTTTTCTAACATGTTTTAAGTATCTCGAGGTTAGTTCTAGTCTTTTAAAGGTTATCTTTGTGGTTTAGGAGCTTATATTGACTGCTTAGGCTTCTTGAGGTTGTTTTAGGAGCGTTCTGGAATTTGTAAGTAGTTTCTGCTTGCTGGGCTTGTTTGACTGCGTGATGTATGTTATTTGCTATATCTTTGTTCTCTTGTTTGTCGATAAAGCACGACTTGTTGTGATAAAAGCATGATTGGGATGTTTGAACCTAAGCATGAGTTGTGGTGATAGAAGTTGAGCTAGCTATGTTGCATGGCAGAGTTGTAACATGAGTCTAATGGGTTAGGTGGGTTGCATGGCGCGTAATTCATGTGTAAGTTGCGTAGCATGGGGCGTAATTCAGGTGGTAGGTGCATTGCATGGCGCGTAATTCATGTGGTTAGGTGTGTTGCATGACACGTAATTCATGTGTTAGGTGCGTATCATGACGCGTAATGCATGTGTTAGGTGTGTAGCGTGATGCGAAAATCATGTGTTGTTAGAGAGCATGTTGCATAGTGCGAGATGCATGTGTGGTATGCAAGCATGTTGATTGTTTACGACTTTTAAAGCATGTTGGATGCGCGTGAGAAGCATTTTGAATGGAATTGTTTGTTGTTTGTTGGCTCACCAAGCATGAGCAACTTACCAGTATGTGGTCGTACTCATACCATCCCCTTTCTTCCTCCCAACATTTTAGATGATGCGGGTTTGGATGACTGACCATGGTGATGCCGAGGAGGAGACTTATGAGGAGGAACCTTAGAGGATGGTTGAGTTCTTTTTATTTCCATTGAGTAGGCTATTTGTTAGATGGTTGGTTTAATTCTAGTTCTGGTGGTGAAAGTTACCTAGTTATTTCTGTTATTGGAATGGTAAAACTTAGTTGGTTGGAAGGAATTGTTTTAGTTCTGTCTTTCATAGGTTTTTTTTTTTTTTTTTTTTTTTTTGATAATATGTGGGAAAGGGGATTCGAGCCATAGACCTCATGGTTATCAATACGATTTTATGCCAGTTGAGCTATACTCTTGTTGGCTGTCTTTCATAGGTTAATAAAAATTGATTCTTGTTAATATATCTTATTGCATTATGTTTAATCTTATGAGTCTTAGTTAGTTGCTGCTACGAAACTTGACTCGTAAAAGTTGATAGATTAAGATAATCCTGGAATATTTATTTCATCTATTATGGATTTCGTAATTTGCATTTGGAATATTTAGTTGTTTGCAAAAAATATACTCTATATATTTATGGACACAGCTCGAAGACGACAATGGAGGAAATTGTGGGAGTGAAAAATCAAAAAGGATGCAACAATTTTTTTTTTCATATTTTTAACCAAAATGGTTGCAACAAACAAGAAAGTTTTGGAGTGAACAATTTTGTTTCGAAGAGAATATTGTTTAGCCAAAAAAATTAGAAATAAAGAAAATATAATAATAATGATAACTAAAAATGAAAATGAAAAATCGATACAAAATTATGGAGAATAGAATCAAACATTTATTGCAAATTTGGACCTGAGATATTATTTTAGAACGAAAAAAAAAAAAAAAAAAAAAAAAAAAAAAAAAAAAAAAAAAGTCAAATTCAAAATGTTTTCAAATTTTCTTCATTGATAAAGGTGTATTTAGTTTAGAATATAATACTAAATCAAATTTGATTTTATTCATTAATGTAAGGACATTTTGGTTAGAGAAATAAACTAATTCATAGATAAAAACCTACCAATAAAAATTAGGTTAATTAATTAATTTTAAATATCTTTTATTTTATTTGGTTTTGCCCCATTTTCAATCTTCCTTTTTTTTTTTTTTTTCCTTTAGGGAAGAAGCTTGACTTGGAGTTACAATGTTTAAGTAATTTTTTTTTTCATTTGCAGAGAGACAGGTTTGAGACCTATTGGTGTTTCTGTCGTCATGATATCCTTTGTTGTTAAAAGCCTAGAGAACACAAGTATGAGATCTATTAGTGTTCCTGCCACTATGACGATTGACACCCTTTGATGTTAAGCTTAGAGAACACAGGCCCGATGCCTATTGGTGTTTCTGTCGCTATGACATCCTTTAACGTTAGCCTAAAAAACACAAGTCTGAGACCTATTGGTGTTCCTGCCTAAGATGATTGATGTCCTTTAATGTTAGCCAGAGAACAAAGGTCTATGATCTATCGGTGTTGTTGCCACTATACATCCTTTTGACTTTAGTCCAGAGAACACATGTTTGACACCTATTGGTGTTCTTGCCGCTATGATGATTAACACCCTTAATGTTAAGCTGAGAGAACAGAAGTTCGATAGTGTAGACTGATTTTTGGAGAATTCTTTAAACTGAATCTTTATTGAATGATGCTCAAAATACAACCAAGGGACCCCTATTTAAAGGCTACAAACTAGCATTTGATAACAAATTAAGTTACTTACATCAGTAACTAACTAATGACAGCAGTAAAACTAACCATTTAAAATATTAACAAGAACAACTTAAAAGCAACTGTAAATAAGAAATAACAGCCGTAAATGGAAAGTAAAACCATGATAAATGAAGACAGGCTACATCAATTCCCTCCCCCTAAAGATAACTCGTCCTCAAGTTTATAGGGCCAATTGAAAATCATCTGGAGCATGATAGAGTGTAAGATTCGAGACATTAAAAGTTGGAACGATCTTAAAGTGTGATGGAAGGTCCACTTTGTCAGCATTAGGACCATAGTGCTCGAGAATAGAAATCTATATTTTATTACGATTTTGTTGATGACCTTGTTGTCCACACACATTCGCCATGTTCCATCCTTCGTTGAAGCCAATAGCACGACAACAACTCATGGACTAATGTTTGGTTGGATATGGCCCTTGTCTAGGAGTTCTTGATTTTGTTCCTCAAGGATTTTGTACTCCTTCGGACTCATTCTGTAGTGAGGCAAGTTAGGCAAAGTAGAACTTGGGATAAAATCAATTTGGTGTTGTATATCTCTCAATGGTGGCAAAGTATTGGGAATTTTTTTTTTTATTTTTTTTTTTTTTTTTTTTGCTAAATCTGGAAAAGTTTGCAAGATTTCAGCAACTAAAGGGTCAAATTTGTCCCTTGTTTTTCAGAATTTTCTGCTTCTGTTTGCACGATAGCCCATATTTCCTTGCCAATTCCTTGGCCAAATTCTTTAGACCCCAAAACAGTGAACAAATTTCATTGACTCTCAAATTTTGTTTTCGTCACATTTGTTGTATTGGTAAGTGGCAATAGGATTATCTTTTTGCCCATCTAAAGAAATTCACAAGTATTTTCTCGCCCCTTGTGAAGGGCTTGAACATCGTATTGCCACGGATCTCTCAAAAAAATATGACATGCATCCATATTGAGTATGTCACAAATAATCTAGTCTTTGTCATTATTGTCTATAGACAATGGAATAATACAAATTTCATTTACTTGTGTCTCTCCACCTTTTCAGATTCAACTTACCTTGTATGGGTTTGGGTGAGGATCGGTTTTCAAGTGGGGAGCTTGAATGGCCTTACGAGAAATTATGTTTTCACTACTTCCACTGTCGATGATTACATTACAAATCTTACCATTAATAGTACATCGAGTTCAAAATAAAGAATGTTGTTGTGGATAGGCGTTGATCGTTGGTGTAAGGAGTATTCATTGAACAACACAATTTAAGTGTTGCTATCATCGACCACGACATGGGAGACTTCTTCTTCAAGTTCTTCCTCAAATTCATGTTCTTGATACTCAAGGTTTCCCCTTGGTTCTTGAATTTGAAGGAGTGGAAACGTGTTTCTTGGTATTTCTTGCGAAAATCTTGCAAGGTTTTGAGACGGTCTTTGATGAAATAATTATTTTTCTTCCTTGTAGTAGTCATGCAAATGGTGGTGAACTATAGGAGGATTGTTTCTTGCAGAATCTTGCGGGTTTCTTCCTTCAATTGGTGGTCGTTTCTCTCGCTGAAAATGTTGCACAACATTGTTCGTATCTCCATGATGCTATTGGTTGTCATTTGGCCAAATGGCCATTGCATCCATTCTTTCAATCATAGCCTAAGACATTTCTCGGAAAGCGTAGAGAAATTGATTTTGGTGAGAGGAGTTCAACTTCAACATTGGTTTGAACTGTGTGAAAACCAAAAGTCATGGGACCCTTCTTACTTGCCATCAGGTCCTTCGTCGAGGGTGCTCTGATACCAAAACTAGTGTAGACTAATTTTTACTGAATCTTTATTTAATGATGCTTAAATACAACCTAGGGACCCCTATTTAAAGGCTACAAACCAACGTTTAATAACAAATTAAGTTACTTACAACAGTAACTAACTAATGACAACAGTAAAATTAATCATTTAAAATATTAACAACCACAAACAACTCAACAGCAGCACTAAATAAAAAATAACAGCAGTAAATGAAAAAGTAAAACCATGATAAATGAAGACATGCTACATCATCCAAGGCCGGTTAGTGTTTTTGTCACCATGACCTTCTTAGACATTAGCCTAGAGAATGCAGGTGATAACGTTCATTTATGAGTGTTATTTAGCCTTTGAAACATAAGTTTATTGTTTGAATTATGAAGTTTAATTAATATTATTGGATAAATTGAACATATTTAAGTTAAAATGAGTCAAGTGCATAATTTTAGGGGAGATTTCTGAAATATGTGTTTTTAGGTGTAAAAAGAGCCCTCTTTGGTAGGATATTATGAAATTTATTTGATTTTGTGCAAAATCTGAAAATCCCAAGATTTGTGATATACCCTGGAGACCTTACACCCACATAGCTCCTGTAAACAACCCAGCATGATTTAAGGGACTGATTTTGATTTGATTCCCCGATTCTTGAGCTAATTTTGGATCTAGAATAGCACATTGCACTCAGCAGCAACCCTTGTCCTAGAGACCTATAAGAGGCAGCCAAAGCTTCAAGTTTGGGAGAGCCTAATTGGAGATTCATCTAGAGACATTCCCTTGAAGTTTTCGACCACCACTCTGAGTTTCAACAGCTCACAGGTCTAGGTTTTAATAGAGTACGAAAGTATCTCTACTGAGAGCTTGCACTTAATCGGTCACCTACATCAAAAGAGTAGGTGCAACGATCCAATTCCCTTATCTTTCATTCTGTATTTTTCAATTTTAAGTTATATTTTTCCTTTCATTTATGCTTTGTACTTCAACACATTTCTTATTATAAATAAATTCAAGTTATTTCCATTCAATATATGTCTTTATTTTATGTTACCATGAGCTAAATTATCTTTTGGGATTCAAAGATGTGGATGCCCTAAAGGATAGTATGTTGCTACCTATGTAATCATAACCTTGCTCACCCTTAGCATACGTAAAAAACTTACCTTGGTTGTCCGATCGGATAAGTTCTTTTAAGACTGGGGATGACCTCTTCATAAAACCTATCCTTGATAGGTAGGCCTCCAAAATTCCAAAGATCACATAAATAAATTGAAAGTTCCCATACTAGAGTGTGAAGTGTATTGATCGCTTGACACCAAATTTCGCAAAAAAAAACTCTAACTATGTCGTTGTTTCAATCGTAAGCATAAAGGGAGTTCGCCACTGCATCAAACAGATGGACCATGTGTATTCAATCCACATTCCAACAAACAACAAACTCCAGCCACTCTCAATAACAAGGAATAAAAAGAAATTTGCCTGGGATCTTTAATACAAACTCCTAGCAAGTCAGGTTGTCTATTATTCGATGGTTCAACATTACTCTTGTGTCCTGACAAGGATTTTGTGTATGGATCAAAGATTCTAGAAACTACCTTGTGGAGGACTTCTTGATCCAAAGGCCTCTCTATGGACCAATCAAATGTAGAGTGTGGGTTTGGTAATTTAGGTCATTTATTTGCAAGACAGCAAATCTTATGTTTCAAAGGCTAAATAACATTGACGGATTGATTATTATCTCTCAAGAGAACGAGTTGTTTCTCATTGGAAACAACATGCTTTGCAAAATGCACCTTAACTTTACAAAATTTAGAGAAAATGGGTAACATGAGTTGAAAGAATAAAAATAAATAAATTAAAAAAATTAAAAATTAAAAAAAAAAGGGAGGTTTGGAAGGATCCCAACGAGGAAATAAGACATCATCATCAAGAAAAGTGTTCTTGAGATAACGTCGAAGGGTCATAACGATTGGAACACCAATAGGACCCAAACCTGTGTTCTTTAGATTAACATCGAAGGATGCCATAGCAGCAGGAACACCAATAAGCCTCGAGCCTATGTTCTCTAGGTTAACATTAAAGGGCGTCAATCGTCATAACGATAGGAACACCAATAGTTCTCAAACCTATTTTCTAGGCTAACGTCAAAGGATGTCATAGCGACAGGAACACCAATAGGCCTTAGGCCTATGTTCTCTGGGCTTTAACATCAAAGGTGTCAATCATCACAGCGACAAGAACACCAATAAGTCTCAAACCTATATTCTCTAGGCTAACGTCAAAGGATGTCAATCGTCATAGCGACAGGAACACCAATAGGTCTTAGAGCTACATTCTCTAGGCTAACATGAAAGGTTGTCAATCGTCATAGCAGTAGAAACACTAATAATAAGTCTCAAACCTGTATTCTTGTAGCAACCACAAAAAAAAAAAGTGGGCTTTGTACCCAGTCAAAGAGAGAGAAAATGGGGAGAATATTCAATTTTCCCCCCAAACTTTCGGTCAAAGAGACTAAAAAAAAAGATTTTTCTTTCTCTCTCTCCCCGATATCACTCCCCCTCTCGCCCCTCACACTCTCCATACTCGCTCTCTTGCCTTCTTACTCTCACAGTAGCGCCGCCGCCATTCCGCCACGACCGCCGTCGCTCGCGTCGCCACCGTAGTTAAGCCTTGCCCTCGCACCACCGTTGATCCAATTCGTCTCTCTCCTCTGTAGATCTGCCGCCACTCACATACGCCACTGCCATCGTTTCCATCGACAAATCGAGTTGCAGATCCTGTCGTCGGAGGTCGAATCTAGTCGTGAGCCGTCGCCGCCGCCTCTTTCCCTACACTGATCACCTCTCTTTTGCCCAGTCGCCGGTAGCCGCGTCACCTCCACGCCGTCGCTGGTTGCGCCGCCTAATCTGTCGCCGCCTCATCTCAGCCGCTGCAAAGGTCTTGTGTTGGTGATGATTAGGTGATTCCTTGCTCGATTCAAGTTTTTTAGTAGATTTCTTAGGAATGGAAATTTACCCATCTAATTTTCAAACCAGTTTCTAACTTGTAGCTTTTCTCCGACGTTTAAATTCATGTATAGGCACCGTTTAAGCTGCTGTCCAGCAAAGATATATTATTTTAGGTGAGTTCTCTTTCTTTAGGTGAGTCCCGTTGGCGTTTATTTTAGCAATCGATGATGATCATTTGATTGTTTTCATTCGTTCCAGCCTTACCCATTCTTTTTCGGCACCACATTTGTGGAATTTCACCAAATTAAAGCGTTGTGCAGCAGTTGTCTCGCTATCTGTTATTGAATTCCAAGGGTAAGATCCTCCTTAAACTAAATTGGGTCTAAATTAAATTATCGGACTAAATTCCCTAATTTTTAGAACCCTCTCATGTGTAGTCGTGGGCGTGGTTGGCTAGCGATTTAGGGAATCATTGGAGTAAAGAATTTTGAGTAAAATTCTCGAGCAGTTCGGGGTAAGTGACTCCCCTATCAGAGTGTTGGAAAATTTACTGTTTAAATGTGATTGTTGTTTGTCTTGATATTTGCAAAATCATTGGGTACTAATATGTTTTGATGGTGGGAGCATGTATTGGGATGTTATTATGTGAAATTTACTATGTTATATTCTTGATTGTTGAGTGATGAACTTGCAAATTAGGAATTTGATATTTTTGTTATTGTTGGAATGAAATGAAAGTATGTTGCGTGGCATTTATCTTAAAGTTAGTTAGGGGACCTTAGTGCATATGTATGACCCACGGTCGTACGTGCTTAAAATTTTGTTAATGGTATGGCCAAGAGTTTTATTAAGACTTGGCGATATGGTCAAGATGATGATTTTAGTACTTATTTTCTTACAACTTGGCGGTATGGTCATGATGACAGGTGGCGATATGGTCACAATAAAATTTTGGTGACGATAGGGTCACGTTTGGCGTTATGGCCAAGAAATAAAGTTATTTTAAAGCAAAGTTTAGGTCCCTTCATAAATGTTTGTGCTTGCATAACCAACCCTGGTAGAAGGGTTACTTACCGAGTATTTTTAATACTCATTCTTTGTTTATTTTAATTTTTTTTTAGGCAAGAGCGAGAACGTGTTAGACGACTGATCAAGAGCACTTGCTGGTGGTGCTATGGTGGACAGTGTTAGCATATTAGTTCCGTTATTTGAATTTTCTATGTAAATATTCAAAGACTTATTTATTTTGTTGCATTTAGAAGCGTTCAAATATTTTTATGTTTTACAAGTTTTCTTGGGATCCCAAATAAATGTTTTACTAAAATTGTTTACCTATTTTATACATTCTAGACTTCTAGGAAAAATTTAACTTCATAGTTCTTTGAATCATTCATGCATGTAGTAACGTCCCTAGTCAGTCTTTAGGTTTTTAAAAAGTCGGGGCGTTACAATTCTCTAGGCTTAACATCAAAAGACATCAAGGTGATAGAAACATCATAAGTTTGAGACCTTTGTTCCCTAGGGCTAAAAGACATTGTACTTACAAATGAAAAGAAAAAAAAATACTTGAAGAAATTTGTCTCTCAAATTGAGGTGTAAAGGATGTTCCTTAAAAGAGTCTCAAAGTTAAACTTCTTCCCTAAAAAATAGTATAATTAAAAAATGGACAAAAATCAAATAAAATAAAAGATGTTTAAATTAATGGAAAAATAAAATTAGTCAATCTTTTTCTACCACAAAAGTTGACCTCTATGCACTATAAGTAGGAATCACAAAATAAAGAGTTTTCCTTAAAAAGAGAATTCAAGATTAAAAAAAATCTCGAGTGGGGGGGGGGGGGGATTTAAGAAAGAAAAAAATGATAAAATACCTTTTTGGTCCCTCATGTTTCGGGTTAGTTTCTAGGTCCCTAGGTTTCAAAATTGAACAATCAAGTCTCTATTGTTTTGAAAATGCTTCTATTGAGTCCCTAGACCATTAATTTTTTTAACGATGCTGACGTGACACGTTAAAATAATAAAGGGAAATGACAATGGGTAGCAAAAACCATTAGGATATTTGCAAATTTAGCTATGTTTTTTTAGATTTGCAAATATAACAAAATTTGTAAAATCTGATTTTCGATTTTTTTATTAATCCAATTTTACCCTTATTGGTATATCAAATGATATATTAGTAGTATACCGCATATATTTTATATTTTATTTACTGATATACGAAATATAAAGTATATCAGTTAACTAATATACCAAATTTGATATCGGATTTGATAAGCATAACCTTTGATATACCTAATTATGAGTATTGATATATTAATGATATACTTGATATATGAATGTTGATATACCAATGATATACTTGATATATTACTTTTCCTATGTTTCATTTTTTTTTTCTTTATTGAATTGTGCTATTTACATATTTTAAACGAAATGTTTGTCTTTTATAACATGAATGTTTGTCTTCTATACTTTTTATGAATTAATATACCTCATTTGTTATATTACTCAAATAATTAATAAGATTGATATACCCGATTATGAGTAGTAAAATACATCAATGATAGACTTGTTATTTTTTGATAAAAAAATCATTGATATACATTTTTAATAGTTGTTGTATAATGAAGGTCGTAGAATGCAAGATTTGTTATAAGTATATATCCAATTTTAAATATATCATTGGTGTAATAACAGTATATCAATACTCACTAAAAATGTAATTTCAAGTATACCATTAGTGTATCAGTAGTATAATAATTAAAATAATATATAGTATATCGATGATATATTTGCCAACATGAACACAATTCAACTAGCAGAAGTCATACACATCCAACCAAGAGGTTAGAGGTTTAAATCTCTTACCATGCATATTGTCCAAAAATAAAGCTAATATATCTAATTCTTTATTAATGAAGTATATCAAAGACATCTAAACTAATGAAGGCTCATGTGTATACTTCATGAATGAAGGATATTATGTTCATGAAATATACATCTAATCTATCATATATTTAGTATATCAATTGATTGATATATCAAATATCTAGTATATCAGTCACACTAAATAACTGAATGATGTAACTGATATACGGTATATCAATAACACCATTGATATACTTTTTAAACTTCCCATTTCCAGTATGTTTTTTAAGGGTTTTTTTTACTTTTCAACTTTAATGTTTAGGTTGGGACCACTTTTTTTTTCTATATTTGCAACATTAAAAAAACTGATGACATGGTTGCAAATTCCATTTTTTTTCTATTTTTGCAACTGCCCCAACAATAAAATATTGATTTTTAATTTAAAATAATAAATAATAATAATAATAATATAGTTAAAAAAAATTAAAAATCTCTCTCTCCTCTCCTATCACCCCTACGAAACCCTCCCATTTCATTCCCTTTCTTTCCCTTCATCCCCCCCTCCTTTCCCTTTTCGCTGTCGCCGCCCTTGCAATTGTCGCCGTCGCCTCTTACTTTCGCTGTCGTTACCCTCTCCTTCTTCAAACAAAAAAGCTACTCTTTTCTCTTCAAACAAAAACCCACCCCTACCCCTCTCATCTTCTTCTTCCTCACCCTAAACCCTAAACCCTAAACCCTAAACACTCCCCTCTCCTCATCTTCTTCTCTTCTTCAAACAAAAAAACTCTTTTCCTTTCAGCTTCGACGCCAACCCCCCAGCTCCGACACCATTTGAACTTGCTGTGTTTTTTTTTCGTGTAGATCTGGAATTTTTTTGAGGAGGGTGAGTTATATTTTTTTTCCAGATTGAAATGGGGAGAGGGGTTTGGGGAAAAGATGGAGAGGTTCGTTTTAAGTTGAAGAAGATGAAAAGGTGTGTGAGTTTTTTAATTTGAAGAGAAGATGGTGGGTTTGTTGAGGAAGATGAAGATGGGGGAGGGTTTGTACAGATTGAAGAAAAAGATGGTTTTTTTTGTTTGAAGAGGGCAAGATGCGACGGCGGCAACGACGGTGGCAAGAAGCAGCAAGAAAGGGAAGGGGGTTTCGTGGGAGTGGGGGAGAGGAGAGAGATTTTTTTAATTATTTTATTATTTTAACGTGCCATATCAGCACCGTTAAAACAATTAACGGTCCAGGGACTCAATAGAATCATTTTCAAAACAGTGGAGACTTGATTGTTCAATTTTGAAATCTAGGGACCTATTAGAAACTGACCCAAAACATGAGAGACCAAAAAGGTATTTTACCAAAAAAAAAAAATTGCCACTTTCCCTTTTTTCTCACTCATTTTCTCTTTCTTTCTCACTCACGACTTCTTACCCATTTTCTCTCTCCCTCTTGATTTTTTTTCTTCCCTCCCTACCGGTGAACACAACAAGCAGTGGTGAACCGCAAGTCCGACGACCGACTCTTGAACGTTTCTTCCCGATCTCTGACGAAGCTGGACGGCAGCCACCATTTTTAAACGCAGCAAAAAGTAGAAGAAGAAGAAAGAATAGGGCTCTTAAACGAAGTTTAAAAAAAATATGAAAGAAGAAGAGGCATATGGGGCTTTAAATCCAAGAGGACCATTGGAGCATAAAATCTCTTCGTGAGGATGTCTCTCCTTTTGCAAACTCAAACAAGTATAAACACTAGTTTCTCAAAACAAGAAGAAGAATGAAGATAAAAAATAATTAAAAAAAACATAAATTGCAAAAGAAAAAGAGGGGTATGTTTTAGCACTACTTTTTTTTTTTTTTTTTTTTGAAAAATGTTTTAGCACTACTTATAAAAGGGACTTTTGGATTCAAATGAGATAAACATCCTATTTGATTTAACATCAAATTAAATACTATCTCCAATTGGAATCCCTCATCAAAATAGAAATTTTAGTTCAAATTATGATCCAAGAAAAGTATAAAATTTGATTCAAATCAATTTGAAAGATAAGTTCAAATTGGTCTAATCTTAAATCAAAAGATAAATGGGATAGATTTTGAATTTGATTCCACTTGAATCAAATTGAATTTGGTTATAGTTAAATTTTTTTCGCAAATCATATTCCAAAATATATATATATTTGAATTCCATTCCAAACTCAAACCAAAATTTGGATAGAATTTAATATATTTACCTCAACTAAGATTTAGCCATATTCCAAGCTTTATTCAAAAGAAAAAAAAAAACAAAAAAGGTAAATTCGGAATTCAAGCTTTTTTTTTTTTTTTCTTGAGTACATCAACATTTGGAGGGTGAGGGAATTCGAACCTCTAACCTCATGGTCGAGGATACATGTCAATTACCGCTGAGCTATGCTCGTCTTGACCCGAATTCAAGCTATTTAAAATTGAGTTTACCTCAAAAAAAATTTTTGAGTACAATCATAATTTAACCTCAAATTAAACGTGAGGGAAATTTGAAATAAATAAGATTTATGCTTCAAATTCATATCAAAATTAAATAAAATTTTGACATTACTCAGATTTCAATTTGGAATTAAAATTCAATTGATATTCAAATTAAAGTTTGTCACCAAACAAAAAAAATTCAAAATTTTGTCCAATATTCGAATTTTGATCAAATTGACGTAAAAGGTGTAAAAAAAATGAACAAAATTTTGAATCAGATTCATATTTTGACTAAATTAACACATCAAATGGAGTTAAAATTGAAAAAGAAAAAAAAAATCTTGAAATGGGACATTTGTTGAAGGAGGCAGTCACAAATTATTACAAATAATTAAATTTAGGACCAATTATAAATTGACATGTGTCCTAAACTTAATTTGAAGACAAATTTGACCAATTATAAAATTTTAAAACCAAATGTCCATTTGATTAAATAATTAAAAGTTAATTCGATCAAATATAGGTTATTTGATATTTGAGTTATTTGTTATTTATGTCCAGCATAAACCGAACTCAAATTCAATTAGTTAGGTCCAAAGTCAACATAGCTCAAGTTTAAATGGTTATGTCCAACCAACATGAGCAAAGCTCAACTGACATAAAACTTATATTAACGATTAAGAGATTTGTGGTTTGAATCTTCCCACACCACATGTCAAAAAAATAATAATAATAAATAGTTGTGCCCAAAGGTCCATCCTTGGGTCATCTACAACAATTACCCAAGATATAAGTAAAATTGATGTGATTTCAGTTTGCAACCATTTGCCATTACTTTATTATTATTATTATTATTTTGGGAGAAAGTCAATGCTTTCACATTTTAATTTTATTTAATGCATAAAGTATAATTTAGGTATTATATATTAAATAAAAATTAAAAAAGTGGAAAAAAAAAAAAGTTAGTATCATCCGAGAAGAGTTTCTTCCACATTTACACACATATAGATACAACATCACAAACTTAGAAATGATTAACATGTAAAGAAGGAATCCCCACATGGCTTTATCTCCTAATTGGTGCATAATGGGTAAAAGCAATACAAAGACTCGGCCATCTTTCCTTTGCTTATATTATAGGATAATTGTAATGGTTGGCAAAATTAAGGTGCATAATGGCAAATATAGCAACTTTTTAAAATAATTGCAAATATGGCAAAGTTTTTAAATCAATTTTTTATATTCCCGATTTGCCCCTGAATTGGCGCGCGCGTATCTTCTTCTTCATCCTCTGGTTTTCTTTGTTTTTTCTTTTTTTTTTTTTTGCTTTCCGATTGTTTTCGAACGAATTGGATATTCTCTCAGTTTTCTTTTCTGATTGTTTTCAGTGATCGATTGTTTTCGTTTTCGAATTTCATCGGTTAATGATCAGTGATCAATGATCGTTTTCGAACGGATTTCATCGTTTTCGAACGAATCTTCTTCTCAGATTTCACGGTTTGGATCGGATTTTCAACCAGCTACCCCGATTAATTCCAGGTTTGTGATCGCATCTTCTTTTATTTCCCTCTTTTTTTTTTATTTGGTCTCTTCGGATCGTTTCCAGCATCATGATTTTCGTTTTCCATCTTTTTTCTCAGTTTTCTTCTTTTTCTTGATTGTTTTTCAGTTTCCAATTTTCTTCTTTTCCAGTCTTCTTTTCTCTTGATTTTTATTTGCTCTTTTTTCATTTTCTTCCGTTTTACTATGAATGATAATAGAGTGATAGAATTGTTTTTCTTGTTGATAGAATCTATCAGTTATAGAATTCTATCGCTGATAGAATTCTATCGTTGATTGATAGAATCTATCGACTTCTATCAGCAATAGAATTCTATTCGATAGAATTTTGTGACTCTAGTGATAGAATCTATCTATCAGTGATAGAATTCTATCCGATAGAATTCTGTCACTCTATTGAAAGAATCCATCTATATCAGCGATAGAATTCTATCTGATAGAATTCTGTTACTCTAGTGATAGAATCTATCTATAGAATTCTATTGTTGACTGATAGAATCTATCTATCAGCAATAGAATTCTGTCACTCTAGTGATAGAATCTAGAGAAAAATACACTTTTGGTCTCTGAGGTTTGGGTTAAGTAACACTTTGGTCCCTGAGTTTTAAAACTCAACAAATATACCCCTGAGGTTTGGATTTCGTTACACATTTGGTCCCCCCGTTCAATTTTCTGTTAAATCTTAATAGTTTGCTGACGTGGCACTATTATTTTAATAAAAAAAATATTTTTTAATTTTTTAAATAAAAATCTATTAAAATAATAAAAAATTATTATTTAAATATTTTTTTTATTTCTTTCTCTCTTCCTTTTTTTCCTTCTTCTCCTTCTTCTACTTCTTCTTTTTCATCTTCTTCATCTCCTTAACTCTGGTGGCTGCCGCCGCCGACTTTCGACTACCATCGTCGTCGGCAGCGAATTTTTTTTTTTTTTTTTAAATTTTTATCTTCTCTTTTCTCTTCTTTGCCACCGCCCAGTAGCTTCCTCCGACAGCCTCATCTCACGAATCGAGACCCACAAAGCAAGACCCACAAAGCACATCTCCGACAGGCATCTTCTTCACCTCCGAGCAAGCTCTCCGATGAGCATCAAGACCCAGATTTGGAGTTCCACTGCTGTTGCCCACCAAGTCGATTGCAAGAAACTCGAAGGAGAAAGAAACCCGCATCGTGAGCTGTCGCTGCTCGTGAACGTTGCGTCGCTGGAGTATTGTCCCTCTCTCCACGTCGTGAACAGCTTCGCTCGTGAACGCTGCCGCTGCATCGCCGCTGTTGCCCACATCTCCGGCTGGAACGCTGCGTCGTCGACGGCTCGGGATTGTCGCTCTCCTCCCTCTCCAACATGTTTCTCGACAAATCCGGCAGTAAGTTTCAGATCTGGGATATTTTCGGCCAGATCTGCGTCGTCGAGCCGTGGGTCTTTCCGGAACTACCAGATCTGAAGAGAGATGCGCGTGGGTCTTCCGATTCCGGCAACCATGGGTCTTTGAGCACAAACACAGATTCGTCTCTGCGCGGGTCAAGAAGCTCGAAAAAAGAAGAGGGAAGAAGAAAGGAGGAAGAAGAAGAGAAAAAAAAAATTCCGACTGCCGGCCGGCCGCTGTCGGCGGCCGGCGGCAACCGTGGGTTGGTGGTGATGGTGGTTGAGAAGAGAATTGGTGGTGAGGGTGGTTTAGGAGAAGAAGAAGAATAAGGGAGAAAAAATAATAAAGAAATAAAATTAATATAAAATAATAATATTTTTATTATTTTTAATATATTTTTATTTAAAAATTTAAAAAATGATTTTTTTATTAAAATAATGGTGCCACGTCAGCAAACTGTTAAGGTTTAACAGTAAAATGGACGGCAGGGACCAAATTGCTCCTTATCTCAAACCTCAGGGGTATTTTTGTTGAGTTTGAAAACTCAGGGACTAAAGTGTTACTTAACCCAAACCTCAGGGACCAAAAGTGTATTTTTCCCTAGAATCTATCTATAGAATTCTATTGTTGACTGATAAAATCTATCAGCTATAGATTATGTATTGTCAGTGTTCTAATGTAGTGATAGATTCATTTATTTTCTTTTATCTTTTTGTTTTGCAGAAATTCAAAATTATGGGGAAGCTTCCAATAGTTGTTTTTCATAGTGGACAATGGAATGATAAACATTCCTATGAGAATTATAAGTTTACAGGAGTTTTAGTTGATGAAGTGATTGTGTTTGAGACTTTTGTGAGTTTAATTTTGAAAGAAATCAAATTGGATGCATCTATTTCTTCCATACAATTTTCAATATTACTGAATTTTGGTATGAATGAGAGTCAAAATGTAATTCAGATTCATGAAGATAAGGATGTAGCTTGGTTTTTGACTTTAGTGAAGGATCAAAGTACAAAACACCCTTTGGTTGCTCATGTTGATATGTTTTTGGAACGGTCATCTAGTGTTATTGTTGGATATGAGAAATTGTTGTCTGTTGATTCTTCCTCATCTTGTAATGTTGATTTTCAAGTTATTACTTAAGTGCATTTTGATGGGGATTTAAAGGATAATGATGTTTTTGAAAGTAAGGAAGTTTTGTCAAAGTATTTTTACTTTATGGCTGTCAAGAAAAATTTTGAATTTAAGACTTTAGGATCAAATTCAAAATCACTTGAGTTTCAATGTGTTCAAGATGGTTGCCAATGGTTTGTTAGGGCATCTCGGTATAAAGAGAGTGAATTGTGGATGCTTAGGAAGTATGCTCTATGAATAGTATCCAAACTTGTCATAGGCAAGCCTCTTCATCTCTTATTAGTGATTGTTTGAAAGAGGAATTTAGATTTAGTTCTTTGGACCAATCAACTCCGAAAGATATTGTGCATAAGATACGTACAAAAGTTGGAGTCAATGTTAGTTATTACAAAGCTTGGAGAGCAAAAGAACAGATTATAAAGTCGTTGAAAGGTGATGCAGCTGAATCGTATAACTTGATTCCAAAGTTTTTTGCAAAGTTAAAAGAGATGAATCCATGTTTGTTTTCTATCAATTTTTGCAGTTATTACTGATATATTCTATCAATGATATAAACTATTCTAGTCTTATATATGTCAATTTTTTAGGTACATACACATCATTTGAAAGTGATGCAGATGGACATTTTAAGTATTGTTTTATGGTTGTTGGTCCATCTATTGAGGGATGAAGTATTGTAGGCCTAATATATCTGTGGATGACACATTCTTGAAGGGTAAATTTGTCGGAACTCTTTTAACAGCCTCAACTCTTGATGGTAACAATCAAATTTTTCCTCTTGCTTTCGGCATTGTAGATTCTGAAAATGATGCATCATGGAAATGGTTTTTTTTGAGAATATAAAGAATAGTTTTGGAGATCGGAAGGTTTAGTTATTGTCTCTGATAGACATTTGAGTATTCCCAAGGGTGCTTTGGCTGTTTTTCCAACTGTTGAGTATTGTATTTGCATTCAACATCTATTGAGAAATATGAAGTCATCATATAAAGATTCTTTGTTAGATAAGATTTTTTTCATCTATGCAAAAGCTTATACAGTGGATGATTTTGAGTTAAATATGAGGTGGATGGAGTCGATACATCCTACTACTATTCGAGAATATCTCAATAATGTTGGATTTGAAAGGTGGGCTCGTGCATATTCTAGGAGAAGGAGATATCGGATGATGACAACCAATGTTTCAAAATCTTTAAATTCAATTTTATTAGAGTCTAGAGATTTTCCTGTTGCAACGCTACTTGATGCTATCAGAGGTTTATTGCAAAGGTGGTTTTATGAGTGAGGTAATGTAGCATCTCGTATGAAGTCTACTTTGATCACTTGGGCAGAGAGTGAGTTACGAAAAGAACATCATAAATCAAGAAGTTTTGTGGTAAGACTTCTATGTCTGACTTTCTATCATAAAAGTCTATTATCACTTATAGTATCAATGATAGAAATTCTATCAAACCTACTGTGATATTTTTCTAATAACTTTTTTTTATGTTTTTCCAGGTTGATCCTATTAGTAACGAACAATTCAAAGTAATTGACGGAGATAACTATTTCATTGTGAAGTTGGATTCGAAATCATGTAGTTGTCGCGTTTGGCATCTTCATGAAATCCCATGTGCTCATGCACTTTTTGTTCTTAGTGGGCGGAATTTGAATAATTATTCTTGTCTCAGATTATTACTTTTCAAGAACATTGTGATCAACTTATAGAGGTTTTTTTCATCCCGTCGGTAATCATTTTGAATGGAGCTCTACAGATGGAAACGTGAATGCGTTGCCTCCAGTTGTTAAACGTCAAGCAGGAAGACCAAGAAAATAGAGGATGTTATCAATTGGTGAAGTAAGAAATCGTACAAAATGTAGTCGTTGTCATCGTGTTGGTCACAATTGTAGGACATGTAAATTTCCACCATTCATACAATGATGTAATTGGCTATACTCTTTGTTAAACATTTGATTTGTGTTACTCAATGTTAATTCTTTCATTTTCTATTTCCTTTTGCTTGTTTTTCTACTGTTTTCTATTTTTTTCTATCTTGTTTGCTTGGGGAATCCTTGTACTGATATGTATTGATAGGCAATGTTATCACAAACATCTACAATTTTAATTGCTTTAATTTAATTAATTATTATTAAAAGATAATTGAATTTTTCTATTCGGTTTATAATGCTCATCTTTCTATCACTGATAGAATCTATCAGTGATAGAAAAACTTTCCATCAGTGATAGAAATCTTCCATCACTGATAGATTCTATCAGTGGTAGAAGAACTTTCTATCTTCTATCACTAATTGGAACTTTTCTATTAGAAACCAAACAACACGATTGAAAACCTTGTTCAAGTAATTTTTTTATTTGGTTCATAATGCTCATCTTTCTATCACTGATAGAAAGAATTCTTTCTATCAGTGATAGAAGATTGAAAACCAAACAACACGATGGAAAACCTTGTTCAAGTAAATCTCTTTATTCGGTTTATAATGCTCATCTTTCTATCACTGATAGAAATTCTTTCTATCACTAATAGAAAAACTTTCTATCAGTGATAGAAATCTTCTATCACTGATTGAAACTTTTCTATCAGAAACTAAACAACATGATAGAAACTAAACAACCCAATAGAAAATCTTGTTCAAGTAAATGTAACAATCTAATCTCATTTTTTCACTCGCTGTTGGGAGTGAGTTCTAGAAGTGGTAATATGTCTTAATTAGAATTTTAAATCATTGATAGAACTGATAGAATCTATCAATATAACTGATTGAATCTATCAGAATGAAATCAACTTTTTTTTCCTGTATACATCAATACACAACAACTTGATAAACAACAACTCATACAAGAACACAGATACTTACTCATACAAAAACACATATACTTAGAATTAATAAAGTTTGTCATTAAATGAAAATGTAAGTCACAGAAATTGTAATACAATTGTATCCTTTACAGACAACACTACAATTGTATCCTGTACATCCTTTACAGACAACACTACAAAAAACAAAAAACAATAGCCATTTTTCTTGAGAAATTTTCAAATCAAAGGTAGGCCCATCTATCTTGAATCTTGGGGAGCTCCTCTTTGCTTTGCTTGGGGATTTCTTTTTTTTTTTTTTTTTGCTTGGAGATCCCTCTTTCTTCCCTTTCTTTTGTTCTTCTATCGGAGAGAATTTTTTTGTTGGCTTTGGCTTTCTTTTTGGTCGCCCTTCTAGTTGCTTTTCAAAATCCACTTTAGGCCTATATTTTCTTTTTGGTTCAATAGCCTGCAGATAACAAATATATTTATTTCAGACTAAAAAAGGAACCAAATTCACCTTCTTATCATTTATTTTCTTTGTTCTTTTTTCAACCGCATTATCTTCGTTCTCGTCATTCTCCCCTTCCTCCATTATTGATAAACACAAACAAAAAGAAAAAATGTATGAGGGATAGATTCTGCCACTGATAGAAACTATCACTCATACATTTTTATTTCACTGCTTTTTTGTTTGTGTTTATCAATAATGGAGGAAGGGGAGAATGACGAGAACGAAGATAATGCGGTTGAAAAAAGAACAAAGAAAATAAATGATAAGAAGGTGAATTTGGTTCCTTTTTTTGGGGGGCTTAATAGTCTGAAATTAATATATTTGTTATCTGCAAGTTGTTGAACCAAAAAGAAAATATAGGCCTAAAGTGGATTTCGAAAAGCAACCAGAAGGGCGACAAAAAAGACAGCCAAAGCCAACAAAAAAATTCTCTCTGATAGAAGAACAAAAGAAAGGGAAGAAAAAGGGATCTCCAAGCAAAAAAAAAAAAAGAAATCCCCAAGCAAAGCAAAGAGGAGCTCCCCAAGTTTCAAGATAGATGAGCCTACCTTTGATTTGAAAATTTCTCAAGAAAAATGATTCTCAAGAAAAATTACTATTGTTTTTTGTTTTTTGTAGTGTTGTCTGTAAAGGATGTAAAGGATACAATTGTAGTGTTGTCGGTAAAGGATACGATTGTATTACAATTTCTGTGACTTACATTTTCATTTAATGACAAACTTTATTAATTCTAAGTATCTGTGTTCTTGTATGAGTAAGTATCTGTGTTCTTGTATGAGTTGTTTATTAAGTTGTTGTGTATTGATGTATACCGGAACAAAAAATTGATTTGATTATGATAGATTCTATCAGTTATATTGATAGATTTTATCAGTTCTATCAATGATTCAAAATTCAAATTAAGACATGTTACCACTTCTAGAACTCACTCCCAGCAGCGGGTGAAAAAATGAGATTAGATTATTACATTGAGATTGTTACATTTACTTGAACAAGGTTTTCTATCGGATTGTTTAGTTTCTGATAGAAAGTTTCAATCAGTGATAGATAGAAAGTTTTTCTATCACTGATAATCAACAGTGATAGAAAAACTTTCTATCAGTGATAGAAATCTTCTATCACTGATAGAAGATTGAAAACCAAACAACATCATTCTATCAACTGAAGTGATAGAATTCCATCACTGATAGAAACTTTCTATCAGTGATAAATTTTTTTTTATTTATTTTACCTGTTCATTTCTTTCTCCTTCATCATTCTTCTCTTCTTCTTCTTTTTCTTCTTCATCCATTTCATTTTCCTTTTCCTTTTCTTTTTGTTCTTCCTTTTCTTTTTCTTCTTCTTCTTCTGTTCGTTCATCATCCTCATCTTCTATCTAAAATGAGAATAATATATTGATATGAAAAAAACTGATCTTTAAAAACATGAGGGTGATAACTTGATAACTTTACCTCTTTTTTTGTAGTAGGAGCAATGCCATATGTGGTTGCAATTTATGAATTCTAGTTTCTCGAGACTAGAAGTTGGAGGACAATTTGTGTGTAGAGATTCTTGCGATTGTTTTTCAGAAATATCTTTTGGTGGAAATTTGTCTGTGAGAATTTCCACCAAATTATTTAACAATCGCAGAATCTCATTTTGGCCTTGTTTTAGTTCCTTCTATCCTTCCTTCAAGGATTTGATATCATCTTCTAAGATTGATATCCTACCTTTTTCTCTTTCATTTTTTTCTTCTTCTCTTTTTCTTTTTTCTTATTCTTCTTTTTTAAGTTCCTTTTCCCTCTTTTCAAAAAAAGAAAAAAAAAAAAATCATTTTCCCTCTTCTTTTCCATTTCAATTTTTTAAAAAATTCCTTTTCCCTCTTCTTTTCCATTTCAATTTTTTCCCTTTCCAACCTTTCATGTTTCTCCTTATCCATTTCTTGAATAAAATATTCCATATTTTTTTTATGTCATTTCTGCATCAGTTGGCACTATTAACACAACAGAGAACTGAAATAAAAAAAAATTAGAATGTTACTAAGTCACTGATAGAAACTATCAGTGATAGAATCTATCGGTGATAGTATTCTATCACTGATAGAATCTATCAGAGATAGAATTCTATCACTGATAGAATTCTATCGGTCACTGATAAAATTCAATCAGTATCACTGATAGAATTCACACTAATTGAATTCTATCGGTGATAGAATTTTATCACTAATAGAATTTATCAGTGATGGAACTATCACTGATAGAATCTATTAGAGATAGAATTCTATCACTGACTGATAGAATCTATCGGTGAATGAATTCTATCAGTGATAGAACTGATAGAATTCTATCAGTGATAGATGAGATAGAATTCTATCACTGAGATAGAACTTTGATAGAACCTATCGGTCATAGAATTCTATCACTGATAGAAGTGATAGAATCTATGATAGAATAAGAAATAAAAAGTAACCACTTACCTCTTTAGTCGAGAAGATATTTTCATCTAGGTCACTCCAGTCCAGTGTGTCAAGCATCTCCCATTAAGCAATCTGTGGGGTGGGGGTGGGGCTTTGGATTCTTCTAACAAAGCCTAGACTTTCCTCGGACAATTTTGGAATGATTTTCAATGCCCAATAAATTAGGACAATTGGAAATCCTTGCAGATAGATAGACCCCGAGGTATTTTTTAAGGCCTTTTTTATATATTCTACTATTAGGTCATAGGACAACCTCCCCATGGATAATTTTCAATAGATTCTTCATTGTCAAACAATTTTACATTTCTCCAACTTATCCTATTATGAGGCTGTTTTGGTACTAGGAGACATTCTAGTAAATACAAATCTGAAAATTTGACCATTAAAGAATCTTCTAATGGAAAACTTTGACATAAACTGAACCCCGTGCCTAAGTCCCTTCTATCGAGTGAATCTTTATGTTTGAAGAAAACTTTTTTTATTTCAGACTCAAGCTCATCTCCATCATCAATATTTTCGACTTACAGTTTAATCCAGTGATAATTGAAAATTCCTTCAATCCAAATTCTATCACATTGCCCTCAAGGTTGAAGACAATGACATTATGTTTAGGGGAAAAACACAACCTCCTAATGAGGTGTTGAGTTGTAAAGGGACTTTCTTCATTTTTAAATCTAAAAAGTGTCCAAAATGCCCACTTCTAAACAGTTTAACGCATGATTCACTCAAAGATTTAATGTGGTCAATTACGGAAAGGTTTAAATACAAACTGATTTTGTGGATTGGAACCCAATCCTCTTTCGCCATTATTAAAGTATTGACTTGTTTAATAAAAACAAAAAAGGAAAAAAAAAGTTTAAAGCTAATAATGAAAAACATAGTGATATACATTTATATCACTTGATAGAATCTATCATAGAAATCTACCGTTGGTACCTTCTGTTTCTTCTTTTTGGATGACTCCTCCCCTTTGTATTTTAACTTCCTTTTTGTGCTTTTCTCCTCAGGTTCATAATCTAGTTTTTCCTTCGTCATCTAAAACACAAGATAAAAAAAAATCAGTGATATAACAATAGAACTAGAACACCGAACACTGATAGGATAGAAGGATAGAAGTGATAGAAAATTTTTCAATCATTGATAGAATCTATCAGATCACTGATAGAAAAACTTTTTATCACTAATATAAACTTTCTTAGAAACTTTCTATCAGTGATAAAGATTTCTATCACTGATAGAATATCTTTCTATCACTGATAGAATCTATCAGGGATAGAAATCTTCTACCAGTGACAGAAAGTCTTTCTATCACTGATAGAAAAACTTTCTATCACTGATGGAAGATTTCTTTCACTAATAGAATATCTTTCTAACTTTCTATCAACTTTCTATCAGTGATAGAAAGAAATTCTATCAGTGATAGAAACACAACAACAACCAAACACCTTGTAGAAAACCAAACAAAAAACAACCAAACAGAACACCAGATAGAAAACTAAGACTTATAGAGAACAATAGTGATAGAAAGTGAAATAACCAAACAGAAAATCAGATAGAAAACCAAGACTTATAGAGAACAATAGTGATTGAACGCGAAATGCAAATACAATCAACAGAAAATCTAAAACAACAACATCAATTGGCAAATTAATTGATAGAAATTGAAGAAAAAAAAAAGAAAAAGAGGGAGCGAAAACAAACCTCGAGGTGCTGATTCGAAAATGTAAAATCGAGCAAGCAAACTGATATAATCGGAAGAACGCGAAAAATAAACCTCGAGCAAGCGCTGATAGAATCGAAATAGAGAAAATCGAAGTCAACAACAAATGAACTGATAGAAATCACAGGAAAAAAAAAAGAGTGAGCGAAAACAAACCCGAAGACAAACGTTGAACGATAGAAAATGAAACCGAGCAAAAAGAAACCAAGAAAATCAACTTTGAGAAGACGAACGCATCGAGATGGAGAAGACAAACGCAAAAGAAATCAAGCAACTGATAGAAGAAATGGAGAAGACGAACGCAACAACTGATAGAAGATGAAATGCGTGAGAAGGAATTCGAGGGTTCAGGGGTTTAGGAAGGGTATTTTAGTAAATGTGCATTCCAAATGCTAAGATTTTGCCATTTATGCAATTAGTTTTGTTGGCCGCTACATTTGCAATTATTTTGGGCCAGTTTGCTATATTTGCAACTGGCCCTATATTATATTACTAGCTTGTAGTGCAAGCAGAGATGGAATTCAATGCAAAACCCATCTATTTGTTGATGTACTCAAATTTCCATCTCTACCTGCACTCAAAGCTGGTAACAATGCAAAACCCATCTATTTATTGTACTAAAGGAAAAAAAAACACAATGAAAGAATACAAAACATACAAAACTAAAATCTACAAAAGGGAACCAAACTACAAAAATGAGCTCCAATCAACTAAAATAAGCCTTAGAAGGTAATTACAAAAAGATCTTGTCATCGAAACCTACAGAGAAATATAGAATTTGACAAGAGACTAAACGTTGCCAGAAGATCTCTCCTGTCCCTTAAAGATTCTATTATTTCTCTCCGTCGTCCCAAAAACTTTTGGATGATGATGCTCCCTACATTTGGCTACCAACCTAGAGGAAAAGTAAACTATATATTGTTGCAGATCAATAGGGCCTTGACTTTATCGACTGAAAAAACAATCATAGTTTCAACTGCATAGATTTGTAGACACAATTCTTCCTCATGATCTAAAATGGTGAAAATGTTGCTTGCCCTTTACGAATTACAAATGAGTGTATCTTTTGGCTAATTGGAAGGCTCTTATGTAACTTATATTAGCATAAGGTTTTTTCCACTTCAATTAAATATGTTGTTTCCTATGCCAAACTCACCCCACTCCAACTCTAACTCTAACTTGCCATTGTTTATTTCCAATAGGAATCTACATGATTTCTTCCTGCAATTCATGTTTTTTTTTCCACATGAGAGACGTATGAATCTATATACAATAGAAATATGTTTTCTTACAATCAAAAGCAAAAAAATCACATGAAGAAACAACGAATAGTGTTTATTCCAGTCATCAAAGCACCATAAAAGCATACTCGTTAACCTTAATACTTCGATTGCTTCTTCACCATATCCATTCATTTCGTTGAAATAACTTATAATAGTATATTCCCAAAATCAGAAGTTAAAATGCACAGAAAGAAGCAACAAAAGGATAGACCGTGCCAGTTGCCAAACCACAAAAGTATAATCATTGAAATCTATAGTTTGATTGCTTCCCACCGTAGTACTTTTTTGATAGGCATAGTTCATAGACCAAAAAAGACAAACCTGTAACAGAGGGCAAAAATTTAGTTGTTGATGGTGGAGGTAATCGCATACATGCAAGTCGCTTACTTCCTTATTCGCCAGTTACCTGGGATGTTATATGTTTGGCAAAGAAAGATGGAGTGGATATGAATAACACGAAATTTTCTGTTAAAAGGAAGCAATAATACAAACATACAAAATTGTAAATCAACCTTCGAGGAGATGCGGGAAAACCAAATATGATTGCAATGAATTTCTATGACTCTGTAGGTTAAACAAAACACATAACAAACTCATCGAAGAGAGCTTGGACCTCCAAACAAGATTTTCCATCTCCTGAAGCAAATTTTAGGCTTGTTTTAGAAATTGCTTCGTTTCTTCTTTTTTTTTTTTCTCTTGATTATCTGGTTTAAATATAAGAAATAAACCACGACTAAAAATCTCTACAACCAAGAAAACTACGCATTCATGAAACTTATTGCTAGCAAACGTATTTAACCACTAAGTAACCAAATTTGGACAAATAAAAGTATAATTAATTACCTGATTTTCCAAATCTAAAATACCTAAAACATTTCAAATCTAAAATATATTTTAAATCATAAAGTAGAATCATAATAACAAATTCTCTTTTACTTTTATAATTATAAGGAAAAAAAAATGTTAACAAGGGATCCATGTTTAGCAGACCAAGGAGAGATTCAATCAACTTTAGACCAACAGAGGAAACTACTGTTGTCTCAATGCACTCAGTTTAGAACTCAAAATTCACAGATATTCATTAGAAAAGGCAACTAGTAAGCAAATCAAGTGAAATAGTTATTGTCGAAACAAACCTGTAGTTCATGAATTGTCATTGGAAAATTCTTGTATGATAGGAATTGAACCAACCTCTGGCTGTAGTTTAGGAACGTAAAAAGAGAAACTCTATTTGTGAAGATCTCAGAAACCACAAGCAATCTTTTGCTACTAGTTCTTGTTGTGGATCTGAAAAGCTGTTTTCTTGCGTTGGTTTTAATCATCATAAACGCTGCATCCATGACCGTTAAGTTTGGAAAGCCAACTGGAAGGCCAAGAAGATGTACATTTCATTGTTACTGTGATTAGTATTCTGTAAGAAACTTGTGAAACATATAATCAAACGAGGGTCATGTTCCAACAGAGTTCCCTTCTAAATACCTGGACAGCCACTGTCAACACCTCATCTCATCTGTCACATGCGAAATCTTCAATGATAACCCCCGTAACAAGGAATTAGATAGCTGAGCATAAAGCAAATAAAGAATTTTCTCTTATATTCTTCTATCAGATTGCAAAGCATCTTCTAGCATCACAAGGTACATATCGTGCACCTCGCCTTTACTAAGAAAGCACGCGTTCCTTCCTTAAAAGCCCTAAGGCGCCAGCCTTGCACCTTAGGGCTTTTTTATTTATTAAAAAAATGTATTACTAACCCTAAACACTATAAACTTTGCATTTATTGTGTTTGGGATTTTTTTTCTTATGGATTAATGAAAAAAAAAATAGTAGTTGCCAACCCTAAGTGGAAAAACCCTTGCATTTTAGGGTTTTTTCCTTCTATATTAATTAAAAAATAAATAAAATTTACTGACCCTTTGGGTTTTTTCTTCCTATTCCCACTCCAATCATACTTCCTCTTCTTTAAGTATTTTTTATATATAGTCCATCTGAAGAAAAAAAGTTCACACCTTTTTTTTCGCCTTGCATCTAAGCCTCAGAAGGCTATTGCACGTTAGTGCACCTTGAGTTTTTCCTTTTTTTTTTTTTTTAACTGATATAGTGCGCCTTGAGCTTTTAAAAACACCGTGAAGAACAAATGGTTTGCCAAGCAAATCTGTACTTCTCCTTGAGATCGTAATTCAAACTTGTTACCAGTTCCAGGCTCACACCATCACAAAATTGAAATCCATTGTTAAATCTTCATACAGTATATGACCAATCTTCTGCATTTTCGTATGTAGATCATGAAGTAAAAGGTAAATATTTTCAGATTGGCAATGAGAACTGTCACCCACTACGAACACATGCACTGCATTTCCAACTTCTATCCAACTGCAACCAGGCTGCTTCTTCAATCCCTTGTCCTTCATTTTCAACCTCACTTTGGCAGCTTCTCTCCATTTTCCAGTTGAAGCATATATGTTAGATAACAGCAAAAAAGTTCCTGCATTCTCTGGTTCTGTTTCTAAAAGCTTTTCGGCAGTTAATTTACCTAAATCTGTATTGCCATGGATATTACATCCGGCAAGAAGAGCTGCCCAAATAGATGCTGAAGGCTTAACCTCAAGCCCCTTAATGAAATCAAATGCTTCTTGGAGTCGTCCTGCTCGACCAAAAAGATCAACCAAGCATGTGAAATGATCTTCTCTTAGTTTTATAGACCTATCTCTTACAAGGCCTTCAAAGTATTTCAACCCCTCACCCACAAGGCCAGCATGGCTACAAGCAGAAAGCAACGCGATATAGGTGACATTATCGGGACAAAATCCCAATGTCTGCATTTCTTCAAATAAACGAATTGCTTCATAGCCATGGCCATGATGAGCATAGGCTGCAATCATCCCATTCCAAGAAACCACATCTCTGTGGCTCATTGATCCATCATCAAATATCTTGCGAGCCATATTCAATTCCCCACATTTTGAATACATGTTTATTAAAGCTGATACCACATCCGCAAGTCTTTGGTATACTGACTTACTTATTATCTGGTGAATTTGTTGTCCCTCACAAAGACCAGCTAAGTTACTACAAGCACCCAACACACTGACAAAAGTTCCTTCATTTGGTTTCACATCATCAGCTGCTTGCATTTCTGAAAAAATCTTTAGTGCTTCTTCACTTTGCCCATCTTGTAAATGTCCAGAAATCATTGCCGTCCAAGTGACAACATTTTTGTTGGGCATTTTACAGAATAAATCCACTGCCCTTTCCAGTTTACCATTTTGAATGAACCCTGTAATCATAGTGTTCCATGATGGCACATCCCTCTCTGGCATTTGCTCAAACAATTCAAGGGCCTCGTCCAGCCGCATATTCTGAGCATAGCCAGTAATTATTGCATTCCAGGAAACCACATTCCGCTTGGGCATTCGATTGAACACTAATCGAGCTTCATCAATTCTCCCACTTTTTGACAGACCAGCCACCATTGTTGTCCAAGAAATCACATCCCTCTCAGGCATCTGATTAAATAGCGCCTGTGCTTCATGTACCCTCTTGCATTGCATCAATGCTGTAATTATAGTATTCCAAGAAACCACATTCCTCTCTGGCATTCTTCCAAACAAATCAAAAGCCTGATCAACCCAACCCTTTCGCGCATACCCTTCGATCATAGTGTTCCAAGAGACCACATTCTTAACTGGCATGGCATCAAACAAGTTTCTAGCCTCCTCAATCTGGCCCAATCTTACATATCCACTAACCAACGCTGTCCAAGTAACGACATTCTTTATAGCATCAGTTCTATCAAATAGCTTTTTAGCTTCCTCAATCATTCCACATTTGATATACCCTGTAATTACTGCAGTCCATGAAACCACATCTCGATCAGGCATTTCCTCAAACATCCTACGTGCCTCTCCAATTTTTCCTTCTTTACCAAGCTTGGAGATCAGCAAGTTAGTATGTGCAACATTTGAATTGGCACTGTAGTCTCTAACGGTTGATGAGATTTTGGGCACAACTTGACAGGTAGAAAACTGTGACAATAACCTGGACTTGTGCAAATTGGACAAGCCACACACATATCTAACAAAGCTAGAAAGAAGAACTCTGGTTGTATCATTAGCATAAATTTCCCTAATCGGTATCGGATGCAATAAATACATTAATAACTGGAGTACTTCTTGGTTCGCAACAAAATGTCAGAAACTATCCTCCCTCAGCTAGAGTTTTTCAACAGACATGTCTCAAAAGAGTCTTGTCTAATCAGAATCCTACCTTTGCCTCCTTGGAAACAAGAAAATTGCCCTAAAATAGAACAATCACAGAGCAAAATTTCAAATTTTTTATATTAGATTCAAGTAAACTGCATACAAGAGAAAATGAAAATGAAAATGAAAAGTCCTGCCTAATCAGAAATCACCAGATTTTTAACTAGAGATATCAGAATTTCAGAGTTCCTGAATTGTTGACCAATCTAACTCTCAAACCACAGTAAAAGTGAATCCAATTGAGAAACAAACTAGAAAGAAGGATATATCTGCAAAATATTCTTAATTCAATGCAACCAACCTACATACTCCTTAATTGGTCAATTCATTCAAGGAGCTAACTTTAAACACAAATAAACATTAACTTGGATTCATAAGGTAAGAAAACAATTAACTCGAAATCAGAAAATGCCATTTCAAATCCATTCTTGAACCTTAAAAAAACTGCCTCTATTGATTTTAAAAAAAAAAATTGCCCTAATAAATAAACTACATTAGACATCTATACTGTACATAAAAGTGGCTCATCAGTTTCCTACAAATAATTTTAATTCAATAACTCATCAATATCCACTATAATCTACCATTATATAATATGTGAAGATTGTTTAGTCAATCTAAGTCCTAATTTGAGTTTAATATGTGGAGATTGGTCAATCAATCTAAGTCCTAATTTGAGTTTAATATGTGGAGATTGGTCAGTCAATCTAAGTCCTAATTTGAATTGTCTGGTGGAAGGAAGGAGGACAATTCATAAACGAAAGACCTTCAATCTGGTTTATTGATTTATTTATTCCTTTTCTATCTGCCAAGAATGCAATATCTCTTAGTCTGAAAGATTTTCTTTTTGAAAGAATATTAATTTTTCTTTTATATGACAACGAATGCTCAACTTTGTACTAAACAAGAATTCTTAGAGAGATTTACAAAACCAAATAATAGCCAAGAGGGTTGCAAAAGATAGGCACACAAATACAAAACCAAAATGCAAGCTATCTAGCAAACTATGGCAACATCCTATGCCTACTAGCAAGCAACAAACACAAGATAGGATCTAGCCAAAGCATAATCGAATAAAGCAAATGATCCTATGCCTACTAGCAAGCAACAAACACAAGATAGGCACACGAACTATCTAGCCAAAGCATAATCGAATGAAGCAAATGATCCAAGCAAAACGAATTCACGCAAGGTCAATAATCCATACAAATCAATCAATTCAGGCAAAATAAAAACTACGCAAAGTAGATAATTCATGCAAAACAGGTATTATAACAAAAACAAGTCCACATGCCTGGTGATGAAGAGGACCCTGAGAAAAACCATTAAGACTAAACTACTAAACAACCTAGTTTTTCTAGCCTAAACTACTAACGTATAGTTCATATATATTTAACAAAATAAAGCAAATAAAAAAATCAGGGTACTGCACATATTCAAACAGATTCGAAGGTAGAAACTACTTATCCCTAGTATCCTAAGTTAGTACAAAAGGCTCCTAAATAGAAGGGACAAGATTTTAGAGACTAGAATTCAGTTTAAAATCCTTATCCAAAACTGGGCAAGTGTTCAAAAAGACTAAATCAAGGATGAATCAAAGTTAGGGAGCAACCTAAACTAATCAACTAAGTTGGAAATGGTCTAAACACGACCTTACCACCTAAAACTCACCACACACGAACTTGCCAAAAATTGATCGAAAGGACTTTGAATCTACACATAAAGGAGTTTCCAGATGTTAGATAATGATCTACTGCACTTTAATTGGATTCGAAAGGGTTCAAATCGAGTTGTTACCTACTGAACTCTTCAAAAAGGACCCAACTCCTTGCTGGTCAGTGATCGAAGATGTTTGAAACCGGAAATCGAAGCTATCAACCCATGGGCAAACAGATTTGGGGTTCTTCGGGGCTTGGGTCAACAAATCGGAGTGGTTTCGAGGCTCGAAATCAAACGGGTAAGCGTCGAACTCGTGAAAAATATGCTGTCAGATTACGGGCATCGCAGAACTCGAGGTTTTCGCGTGAATCATGCGTCGAAGCTCGCTAAATATGGGAAAGAAAACGCTTAGAAAGCCGTCGCGGTTGATGTCCTCGTGGGTCTGAATTTGAACGCTGGAGGGGAAGCCCAATCGACTGCTTGCGTATGGGTCGTTGCTCGTGGGTTCTGACGTGGGTGAGATTCGTTGCTACCGTTCGTGGGTCACGCACCACCGGAGCTGTTTGCGCGTTGCAGCGTTGTGGGTCTGGGTGTTCGGCGATTAGGGTTGCTGCCGTCAGAGGAGTGGCGTCGTTTCTCGCGTGGGCTGCTCGTCGGTGAAGAAGAACGCTGCCGTCGATGGAGGAAGAAACGGATTGGAGGGGCTGGTGTGGCTGCTAACGTGAATAAGGGGTTTTTTGGAAAAGTAGGAAAAAAACTTAAAAAAATTAGATAAAAAGGGTGATTTTGAAAGTATTTGGAGATACGAGGTGTCGCGTAAGTTACCTACGCGACATGTAAGGTCGCGTCTGTTGTAGAGACGCGACCTCAGCAACCAGACGCCAACGAGATCGAACGAGACGGCAACGAGAAGGAATCGGCTTTCGGCGTTGGGTCGCGTAGGTTGAAGAGACGCGACTTCGATGTCACATCAGCAAATGAGATGTGACTGCGCTGCAGAATTCGGGAGGGTGGGTGGAAAATTGAAATACTGTTTTTATTATTTTTTTTTTTTTTTGCAAGGGATGTGCATGGTTTAAAGTTTAAAGTTTAAACCTACCATTTTTATTTTTAAATTTTTTTTTAAGGGCTGCATGGTATTAAGTGGTGGGAAACAAGTGTGTGGAGAGAAACCACACTGTGCTACTGCTACTGCTACTTCTTCGTTTTTTTAGAAATCAGTTTTTTTTTTGTTTTTTTTTTTTAACCAGTGTTCATAATCTTTATTGATTTTATCTTTAAATCCGATCTAAACGCAAGATTCAATTCTTTAAAATTGCAAGATATTTGAAACTCAAATGTCCACGAAAATACCTTTTTTTAAGGAGGGGAAGAATATATTCAATTTTCTAATTACATATTAAAACAAAAAATTATAATTGTTTTTATAAGTATTAAATTAATATTATATTGTTAACTTCTTTTTGAATAAGATAATTAGATACATTATTAGATTCATTTTTTTTGCTTTCTGTTTTGATTTTTTAGTAGATTCGATTCATAATTTTATAATAGATGGTCCATAACAATTCATTCTAAAGATACAATTTATATATTTAATTTATAAGTTAGTTTTTTTTTTAATAAATTTTTATTAGTTAAACAAAAAAAAATATAATCATTGGTTGTTTTTTTTAAAAAAAATATCATTTGGTTTAAAATATATATAGTTAAACAAAAAAAACTCATTTGGTATAAAAAAAGAAAAAAACTTTTTTGAAATGTCATTTGGTTTAAATATAATTAGTTAAAAAAAAATCATTTAGTTTAGAATCTTCAGATTAAAAAAAAAAAAAAAAAAAAAAAAAAAAAAAAAAAAAAAAAAAAAAAACTATAAACGAAAATTACAAAAAAACATGGGCTTGACACGTGGCGGCGTGGTCGCGTCTCTTGAAGAGACGCGACCCAACAGCGTTTCAAAAAAAAAAAAAGGCATTGGTCGCGTCTCTAGAAGAGACGCGACCCACAAAATCTTAAGGTGTCGCGTCTGTTGAAGAGACGCGACACCTTATATTTCTAAATACTTTCAAACTTCCCCTTTTTCTCTAATTTGTTTTAATTTTTTTCCTACTTTTCCAAAAAACCCGCGAATAAGGGAGAGGGAGGAGAAGGGAATAAAGTTACCGCTTTTCTTTCTTCTTCTCTTTCTTTTTTTTTGTTGGAAAAAAATCATTTTTGACCCCAAGCCCAAGGCCGTTTGGTGCAGGATTTTTGAGATGGGAATGCAAGGGTTTTTCAAGGTTTATGTGGTGGACCCTGGGAATAAAGGCATCATTTATGTCTATAGGCAAGGTTTTTTCTGCCTTGTAAAAGCTTGTGTTTTCTCTTTGCCCATCTCTTTTTTTATATATTTTTATATGCAATTTTATTTTGAATATAGTTAATTAATTAACTAATGGATAACGCCCAGGTTTTTCAAACTATTAGCCCAGTGAGCCTACTACAACTCTAAACTCTCAACCACGACCCTAATCCATTTTGAACCGGATGTAACGAAAATTTTGACAGCATAACGGTGTAAAACTAAATAACCCAAAATTTTAAACACTTGATAAACAAGGCAAACACTTCTAAGGGAAATTGACAATTTTGACCCCTTTAACTTTTTGGTTTTTAATTTTGACCCCTTAGTTTTTAATTGGTTTTTTAGGCTATTTTAATTTTTAATTGCATGTGAAATTACGAAACTGCCCCTGAAGAAATTTAAAACTCTTTCTCTTCCAAACCAAACGACATTTCCCTCTTTTTTCTATATGTTACTCTCTCTCGTCTTCTCCCTCATTTCAGCTTCAATTTTCCAGCGATTTCTTGTGTGCATTTGGTGTAAGAACAACTTAGGCACTCAATCTAGCTTTAAGGTACGTTTTTTTCGCTTTATTTTACGGTTTTCTAGGGTTTTGAAGCATTTGATGTAGTATAGGATCGTTTGGCCAAATTTCGTGTAGTTTAGCATGAGTTTAGTGCACAAAAATTATTTTCGGCGCTTTCTGACTGTGTTGTGATGAAAAACGGGGCTGATTTTCGTCTGGGTTGGTTGGGTTTTTGGATTGCAGTCGAAGCATCCCGCCCGAGATGCATACAGGGGGGCTGGGAAAGTGGACAGGGAAGAGATTTTTGAAAACCCTAAACCCCGTCCTCGACCGGTCGGTTGAGCCGGAAATCCCGAGAGTTCGGGCGGGTGACCCGAACGAGACGGACCTGACCGGACCGAGTTTTTTTATTTTTTAAAATTTTGAATTCTTTTTTTTTTAAATTATTGATTTACTCAGGCATTTTGTTGTTGAATTTATAATTTTGGGCCGTAAAGAAGTTACTCCATAAAAATTTATGTTTTTTTATTATTATTTTTTAAAATTATTGATTGTTGTTTGTCAATAGGGTTTATCATCATGGCATCGATACCAAAAATTGCACCCGCCGACTACTTCTCTACTGCTTTGACATGTTGTTCACATCTAGGGAAAATAGTTAAAAATATTAAGGATAAATTAACTGATACCCAGCTAGGAATGTTTAAGCAAACATGTTTTGGACATTTCTTATATACATCCTTGATGTTTAATGGACAGCTTATTCATTATTTTCTTTTGAGGGAAGTGAATGAGCCTAGGATTGATGTGATTAGCTTTGAGATTCTGGGGGAGAAAGTTTCATTTGGTCGGAGGGAATTTGACCTTATCACTAGAATTAGGCATAGGACCCAACATGTTAGGGGTAATGTATCTAGTACTGGATTGAGAAGATTGTACCTTAACGATAGCATCACCATGAAAGGGTTTGAACTAGATAGATTATTCCCTAACATTAATTTTGAGAGCGACGAGGATGCTGTGAAGATGACCATATTTTATTTCATTGAGTTGGCTATGATGGGGAGGGAGAGAAAGCAGCAGATAGACACTAGCCTGCTCGGCATTATTGATGATTGGGAAAGGTTTTGTAATGAGGATTGGAGTAAGCTCATTTTTTTATAAGACCAACAAGGGACTTAAGAAGGCAATAGGTGGGAAGGCCAAAGAGAGGACGGATGGTAAACAGGAAACGTACAGTCTGTATGGCTTCCCATACGCGTTTCAGGTACGTTGTAATAGAGTGATTGATAGTTGTATACTTTCTCGATATAGACTGTATCTCTAACAATATACTTTCCTTACGTACACAGGTATGGACATACGAGACTGTATCTTCGTTGACTGGGCGTGTAGCTAATCGCCTGAATGACAATGCCATTCCACATATATTACGATGGTCCTATAGCCACTCACCTACACTTGCAGCGCTGAGTCGGGAGGTGTTTTCTTCAGATATGGTATGTCGAATATATCTCTAGAAATGCATTCATTCAATTTAAGTTTATTAGGTTTATTTTTTTAATTCCCCTTTTTCGTGTAGGCTAGGGTCACAAGCGAACTTGTGGCCTCAGAAGAGGAGATCCAATTTATGGATCGTGTGATGCAGCCACCTCGAGCACCATCTCCACCTCAACCTCCACCTCCACCTCCACCCCCAGCAGCTTTGGAAGATATTCCAGATGAAGATACTATGGTTGAGGATCTCGGGACCGAGAATACGAATGAAGTGGTGGAGGGTGTTGGGACGTCTGTTACGAATGACAGAGTCTACAAGCAGTGCAAAGTCCTCGAAAATGAGATCAAGGTGGTTAAAGAGGATGTGAAGGTGATTAAAGAGGATGTGAAGGTGATTAAGGAGGATGTCAAGGTCATTAAGTCCATCGAAAAAGACATCAAGGCGATAAGGAAGTTCATGCGTCAACTTTCGAAGGTATGTATAGTGGTTTATTACTCGCTTCTATTAGTATTATGACCTTTAGTTACTGATATATTGGTTTCACAGGGAAAATTTGTCGACGCCAGCAAGTATATAGATCCGGATGACGGTTCGGACGATGGTGGTGTTGGATCCGGACCACATTCGAAAGGTCAGGATGATGATAGTGGTCCTGCCTCCGGGTCCCAAGCAAAAGCAAATGAAGACACCCCAATGCCTGACCATGCAGATTCGATTGGTGAACCCGACGCAGAACAACATGGTCAAGTCGAGGAAGTAGATGACCCGATAGAGGGTGTGGGGAAGGACGTGAAGATGGATACAACAGAACAAGTAAGTGCAGTTTATATCATTGAAATTGGTTAATTTATGTTATCAGTGATTATAGTTTTTTTTTGTCCATTAATAGGAAGTCACTGAAATTGGTGAACATGTAGATGACCCGATAGAGGGTGTGGGAAAGGATATGCCTGTTGTTGAAAGTCAAAATTCGCTGGTAAGCATTCATTAGGGTTTAATATAATTATGGTTAGGGTTTATAGTGGTATTTAAGGTTTAGGGTTACAGTCAGGGTTAACGACTTTCTTATCACTTTCCTTAATGTACAGGGTGTCTTGTCTATTTCTCAACAGAACGAGCCGATAGAAAGACGGGGGACTCGTAAGAGGAAGACTGCATGGAAGTTGAGAACTCCATGGAAAGACACACAGGAAGACAGTAAGAAATGCAAGACTCTGAAGTATGATCCTCTTCCCCAGATTCCCCACGATCTAGATGCTCCATTCAAAAGATGGCTTGATTGTGAGGACCCAGAAGACAATGTTCGGATAACTGCATATGTTGTCCGAGACAACGTGGTTTTGTGATCTTATCACTCCGTCGAAATGGATGACCGATGAGGTATGGTTTAATTACTAACAATCATTTTTCTTAATTGAAATTCTAACACCGTAACTACTGAAGGGATAAAAGCCCCACGCAGCGGAAAGTATTACCGAACCTACTCAGAGTCTTAGATTCTAATTGAAATACCAATACAATTTGCAAAATATTACAGCAATAAATCTTTATTTAAAGGGTTGTACATAGGCTATAAACATGCTAAAAGATCAACTAGATTGATCCTAGTGATCAAGGATTTCATAGAAAACTTACTTTTGTAGAAAGCCTTGATCAATTCCCCTTTTCTTGCCAATAAGATTGAAAACGCAGCAACCCTCTTGTGCGAACACCACCAATCGGCTACACCGGTATATCTCTAAGACTTCTTGAAGCAGGAGACTTGTGGGAGTCTTTTGGGAGAAATCTCTGAGAGAATGAGAGACAATGGGATGCCTTTCACCCCACCCCAAGGGTCCTATATATAGGTAAAGGCCAAGACCGTTTCCTAATAGGAAAAGGTCTAGGAATAAGTTCAAATCTATTATCTGAACAATATCTAATTTTAATAATTAATTAATTCCATAATTAATTAATTACCCAATTAAATATCACATATTTAATCTTAGGGATTTTATTAAAATTAAAATTAATATGAATCCAATTCATATTAAATTTATTTGAACTCTTTCAAATATTTTCTTTCCTAATAGGAAAATGTCTCTAATTTTAATAAATAATTAATTAATTCCATGATTAATTAATTACCCAATTAAATATCATATATTTAATCTTAGGGATTTTATTAAAATTAATATGAATCCAATTCATATTAAATTTATTTGAACTCTTTCAAATATTTTCTCTCAAGAATTAATTTTTGAAATTAATTCAAAAATTATATTATAAAGTTTCATAAACTTTATATTATAATGCATCAATATACATTATACGATTCCCCAAATAAATTGAACACTTTCAATTTACAATTTATATTTGTTTGCTTCAAGTCTTTTTACGAGCTACCAGTGGGACCTAATGGACCTACAGATCAGAAGCTCCAACGATACGAGACTAATCGGCTTAAACTCATTAACCAAGTTAGTCTCCATTCGTTAACTGTGGGTCATTCCACTAAAGACCCTCAGCTGCACTCTTCTCACTGCAGAATATTTCTGTGTCCACGGATATCGACCAATACTACAAGTCAGTCCTTCACGTGTGTTCGTATCCTAGCTGGGTCAAATTACCGTTTTACCCCTGGTTTACATCTTTGTCCTTAAGTCCCCAGTGCTCCTCTAATGAACAACATGTTTGAGGTCCAACCAACAAACAGAAGTCCCTCTCGTGCCATAGAGAGGGTTGGGCCCATTGTTCAAGTCCCGGAGACACCACTTAAGAGAACACACCTCTACTTACCCTAGAGTCGGGAAGGAGTGAATTCCATCTTGTGTGATTATGTTCCCAGCTCCCCACTCGGTATTGTCCCCAAAATGGTAGGCTTATTGAGTCGGCGTGCTGGCCACTCTCACCCATACAAATCAAAGGACAACTCCTCGTGAACAGGAGTCCATAATCCACTCAGGATTGGAGTTGTCTAGGTCATCCTAGTGAAATAGAAACCAAGCCAACTAACGGTTTTACAGTTAGTGGTTAACTATTTCGCGGTCCGGTCTTATGCAAACTCATTGCATAGGATACCCCCACTCGCATGTCAACTACATGAACGCGTTGGATCATAGCGTTTGTATCATAATACAAAGTGGGCCGTATCCATAGTGTCACCAGGATAAGGTACCCAGCCTTATCCTTGTACTATAGACCTTTTAGGTTGTTACTTGAATATCGATCCCCGTATGTCCCCACATACTAGTTCAAGTTACATACAAACAACCTTGGATCTTAGTTTATTGGATTTGGGTCAAATAGTGCAATATTTAATAATAACATTTTATTGTAGAAACTAAATAACACTTTATTAAACACAAGTATAAAATTTGTTTACATTCACTATCTACGAGTTTTAGGGCATAAAACCCAACAAACTCCCACTTGAACTAAAACTCTAGTTTAGTGGGATGTACAACAATCTATTCAGCAGTGGGTGTATAAATACATGTACAAAACATATACAATGTACAAATACAATAAACTAGGGCATCACAATACCCATTACATAATGGTATCACTATACCCATTACATTTCTCCCACTTGCCCTAGATTTCACCTTTGCACATAACTCGTAGACCTAGACCTTCTAGATGACCCTCATACCCTTTAGCCGAGAGAGCCTTCGTGAATATTTCAATTTAATTCAATGTGCTTGCTTGTCTTGGGCTGCAAAGTTCTTATGAATTTGCCACAGCACCACTGTATCACTATAAAGTCTGATGGGCAAGTTCACATTTGGAATACATTCCAAATAAGTCAAGAACTTTCTAAGTCTTACAGTCTCTATCGCTGCTTCACAAGTAGCTATATTTTCGGCCTATATGGTAAAGACTGTAATTATGCCACACTATAGCTCCTTTGTAAAGTTTGACCATGGATACTGATTGATATCTGCTGACTATCCCTACAGCATAACAGATGTCAGGCCTCGTGCAGAGCATTGCATACATTAAGCTGTCCACAGCGGAGGCGTAGGGAACCTGTCTCATATCCTCAATCTCATGAGGTGTCTTTAGGACACTATTCCTTAGACAAGTGAACCCCATGCTTGAAAGACAATAAGCCCTTCTTGGAGTTCTGCATCGAATATCGGGACAACATTTTGTCAATATACGTTGCTTGAGACAAGGCTAGTGTTTTGTTCTTCCGATCCCGAATTATTTGGATTCTAAGAACATATTCGGCCTCTCATAAATCTTTCATTTGGAAATTGGGCCGCTAGCCATTCTTTTACGTCAGACAGATATCCTTATCAGTCTTAAAATCCATGTCAGTGTATCCTATAAGGATCAAATCCTTAGTCCCATACACGAGCATATAGTTCCTCTTTCTCCTCAGATACTTGAGGATATTCTTAACGGTTTTCCAGTGATCAAATCTTGGATTAGATTGGTACTTACTGACAATCCCTATTGCATAGGGCATTCGTCTCATGTCCTCAACTTCTTGAGGTGTCTCAGGAAACAGTTTCTTAGACAAAATGAATTCCACGCCTGAAAGGTAGTGAACCCTTCTTGGAATTCTGCATCTTATATCTAACTAACATCTCGTAGATATAAGACACTTGAGACAAGGCTAGCTTTTTGTTCTTACAGTTCCTAACGATTTGGATCCGAAGAACAAACTTTAGCTTCTCCCAAATTTTCATTTGGAAATGAGCTGCTAGCTTATTTTACTAGTCAGTAAGATAACCTACATCATTCCCAATGATTAGGATATCAATCACATACAACACTAATAAAGCTACTGAACTATTGACGATCTTCTTGTAAAGACGAGATTCATCAATGTTCTTGATCAAAGCCAAAAAATTTGATCACAGTATCAAATCTTATATTCCAAGATCGAATTGCTTAGGTCAATCCATGAATGGATCACTTAAGCTTGCAAACCCCTTTTGCTTCTGATCTTGCTAAATGAACCATTCTGCTTGAGACATGTAGATACTCTTCTCAAGATTACCATTCAAAAGGGTAGTCTTGACATCCATTCTAAATGGACAAGAGTTCTAACAGACTTCAACATGACGACATGAGATAAGAATTTCTTACAGTCCCCTGTCTCTGGGTATAACCCTTTTGCCATAAGTCTAACCATAAGATCATGTCTCGTTTCTTCTTGTAGATTCATTTGTAATCCATAGGTGTTACCCCATTAGATAGATCTACAAGATTCTAGATGGAATTGAAATCACATATTTCAATTCTGAGTCCATTACTTTAATCCAATTGGTTCTTATTAACATCATTCTTCGCCTTGCTCTAAGACAATGAATTCTCTAAATCATCATCAGGTATGACGATCTGGGCTTCAATTAAGCCCATGTAACGGTCAGATTGCAGAACAATCCTCCCACTATATTGAGACACTCTCAACTTTTGAGATAGATGTAACTAACCAGTTGTGTTGACCCTATCAACAACTTTTGTTAATGGTCCATTGCTTTAATCTAATTGGTTCTTGTTAACATCAATCATTGCCCTGCTCTAAGACAATGAATCCTCAAAGCCATCATCAAGTATGATGATCTGGGCTTCAATTAAGCCCATGGAATGGTCAGATTGTAGAACAACCCTCCCACTTCATTGAGGCACTCTCAACTCTTGCGATAGATGTAACTAACCAGTTGTATTGGCCTTATCAACAACTCTTGTTAAAGGTCTAACATCATCAACAACCCTTGTTGATATTTTTGTAGCTTCATCAGTTAATTTACTTAAAACGACCTTACTTTGTGGCTTATTATTTCTTATGCGGTATTCTTCTGAGAATGTGGCATTTGTCGGTACAAATTCTTTATTCTCTTGCGGATTGAAGAAGTATCCACATCTTTCGTTTTCATGGGGTAGCCTACGAATAGGTATACTGTTGAACAGTGTTCCAATTTCTTTTTGGGTTAGTCACAAGCACGTGTGTTGAACTCCAAAAATAACGTAAACTACTTTTACGTCTTATCCACAATCCAAAAGATGTTTCAGAAACACTTTTGATGGAACGTTGTTCGAAACATGTGCTGCAGTCAACACTGCATGACCCCAAAACGAGTCAGGCAAATGAGCATAGCTCATAATGAATCGAACCATATCCAATAGGGTTCTATTTCTCCTATCTGATACACCGTTTCCTTAAGGTGCTTCAGGGGTAGTTGAGATGTTCAATCAAATAGTCTTGGAATCTCAAGTCTCATCTACTCTACACCTCGATCAGATTGAAGTGTTTTTATCATCTCACCTAACAAGTTTCCAACTTCAGTCTCAAACCACTTGGAATTTCTCAAAGAGCTTTAAACTTAAGTTGCATTAGGTTGAGATACACATACCTTGAATAATTATCTATAATATAGATGAATTATTCATGCCCTCCCACTGCTTTAACATATTAGACCACAAGGATTCAAATGTACAAGCTCTAAGAGCTCTTTGGCTCTTTTAGCTCTTTTCCAGTAAAAGATCTATCATATTGCCCATAAGGCATGACTTAATTGGTATTAGAGAGTGTTCTTCTAACTAACTTAGAAGTATACTCTAGGCTAAGCTCCCAATCATATTGAGATCAAAACCAACCTAATACCTTAAGAACCAAAGAAAGGTATTTCCTTTAGGAGAAATCTTTTGCCTTTCTTTTCTTTGAGTAGTAGCAGCCTCAGGCAATGTAGTGTTCTGCCTTACTCTTGATTAGTCTTAAAAACATTTATGTTATTTTTCAGTTCAGCTGAACAAAAGTTAACTCCCTTTCTTGAAATGAACTGCGTTAGCAGGGAAAGGTAAAGAGTAGCATTGTTCCAGCCAATAAGATACAGAAATCAAATTTCTTTTGATCTTAGGAATTATATACACATTATCTAATAATATGTATTTGCTCCCACTGGGAAAAATAACTTAACGTTCCCCATTGCTACAGCTAAGACAACCTCTCTAATTCAAAATTTTGAGAGTTATCTCAATAGCACGAAGCTGTTGCCAGGAATTGATTCCTTTCAATAAGAAGAACAAACGTGATTTGTGACTATGAATCAAGTATTCGGGTAGAATCACCATTCTTCACAAATTACGCTTCCAAGACTAGTAAATTGAATTTACTGTCTTCGGACAAGTCTTTTTTGGCTGAGCAAGGCTCAATGTCGCATTCATTAATAACACTTCTTAATGAATTAAACATTTAGGGCATGAGAACATTTCTCTGTTAAGACTAATCTTAAAATCTTCGCCACAAATTAATCGTTTAAGTTTGTTGTATAATCACCGTTATAGGCATAAGACTATGCACATATTTAATCATTGAATTGCTGAAATAACAAATTACTTGATTATTTATCGCACTAACCCATTACAAGAGCAATACAAACAATTGCATACAATCCAATCAGTTTAGCAAAAAACAAGCAATCATAGAACCCTAAGACTATTGATTTAGTTTTGCAACGATGTTTCAGAGGTTTAGAGCAACAGCCACCGAAGGGTGATCAGCTACTCCTCATTTGAAATGAGACACTTCTCAGCTAATTCTAATTCCGGAATAACTCATATTCCTATAGGCATTAGCCACCGTTATTTGATCAAGGATTTGTTAACACACTTAACTCATCCTCGTAAGTGTAACCCTCCCACTTTCAGATCCCAGAGGCACGCACCAACAGGCTACCGAAGGGAAAGACAACTGTTGGTAATTAGCCTAAGTGACCCTATCCTTTTCAGGAGTTCACGGTGTTACGAATCTTATGATCAGGCCCTCCGAAGGGATGGTTGCTCCAGGACAACACGCAGGCGGATCATAAGACTCTCACGGTGTGACCTATGGGTGGAGACCGAAGGATACGTTGACACGTGTCCCGCTCCCACTTACTATGGGCACTTTTCCCATTCACCTTGTTATTGACTCATGCAAACACTTTCCGAAGGGAGGTCGCGCTAAAACGACACGAAGCCGAGCATGGATCTCACGTTGTAAATATAGGGACGTAGGAGTAAAAAATTTACCTCCCACTAAAGTGACCTACCGTACATTTTAGGGTTTATTAACCTAGATAAATTTGGCTAATTCAATTTATCTAAGTCTAATTCTATTATAACTATTATAATGAGAATTGTAATGTTCTAGGTGAATTAAACTCTTTTAACAAACCTAGCAACACCGTATGCTAACATGACTATGGTTATTTCAACTCAAGTTCCGGGTTTGTTCCCAGGTAGCAGGTGTTCCGTAAACCGTCAGCTTAAATACCTCCAGCCTTAGACAGAACGTAACCGGGAGAGTTCCCTTTTAACCATAGAAATGTAAAGTCTTTACTCTAAAGATCTAGGTGTATTAAACTCTTTTAATAAACCTAGTGACATTGCATGCTAACATTTAACCATGATTAATTCAACTCCGGTATTCCGGGTCAGTTCCCAGGTAGGAGGTGTTCCGTAAACCGTCAACTTAAGTACCCCCAACCTTAGACAGAACTTTACCGGTAGAGTTCCCTTATAATCATAGTAATGTTTGTCCTACTTAGTAGGTTAAAACTATTTTTAAAAAACTAAGCAAGACTTAATTTTAATCCTATTAGAATTAACGAGATCTTAGGTCTAATTAATTTTAAACATTTTAAAATTAATACATTTACCTATGATCCTATGTTTGCATGCAATCTTTATTATAGGTTGACGGTTTCTAATCATCAATTTTTAAACTATTCAAAATTTTAATGATTAGCCCTATAATCATGCATACTATAGTTTTAAAATAATTAACAATCATATTCAAGTTAATATAATAAAACTATATATATATTGCCTTGCATTGCATGAAATTAATATAACAATTATATTAAACTATGGATGTTTCATGCCCAATGCAACTTTGATTTCCATTATTAATAAATTAACAATTAAAATATTGCCAAAAATGGTTAAATCAAAGTAACATGCTGCAAACAATTTTATTAAATATAACTATTTATATTTAACTAGGTAATTGTATGCATCATGCTTATCCTTTTTCATGATATTAATATAACTCAACTATATATTAAAAACTCATGAAAATAAACCATGCATTTCAATCCATACATTATAACTAATTATAATATAAAATGCATGAGCATGCTTTATAACCTAAGGTGGGATTTTAAATCTAAATGACATCCATAAAGCATTTAAATAGCGTATAAACCGATTAATTGGCCCCTAGGATAAAATAAAGCACATAAATTACAATAATTTAAGCTATTTTATCCTAAAAACATCCTTCTGCAGCTTCAGAACCAGATTAGACCGCACGAACCGACCCGAACTGCTTTGAACCGGACCCCAAAATGCCAAAACATGCTTGAACCGTGCAAATAATGCATAAACCGGGTAAAATCTCCTTGAACCAGTCAAGAACCGGTCAAACATATCACGAACCGGTCAAAAACTGAAGAACCGCGGAAAGATAAAAATAATTCGGCCAAATTGCACAAGGCTAGGCTCGAACCCCAAACCTCAGGTTTCATAGAAGGCTACTGAAACCAACATAGCAGCTGCATGCTTTTGCGTCATTTATTGGTTTTATATATATATATATATTCCAACAACTGTTCCAGCAACTTCCAGCAACTGTTCTTCGTGTTTGGCTTCGATTTTGGACGTGATGTTCAACGATCTTCATCATGAAACACCCTAGTCTAGACCCGGACTTACAGAGGATAATAGATTTACAAAATATGCCCAAAAACGCAGGGGCCTTTACATTGAACCATTCAAGAAAACGTAAATCTATGGCCAAATTAATCGAAACCATTTATACGCAAACCATAACATTCATAATGCATAAATCCCACCAAAAACAAATTGCAAATTTCAATTTAAAATCAAGAACAACTGAGTTGGCTCTGATACCAATTGAAGGGATAAAAGCCCCACGCAGCGGAAAGTATTACCGAACCTACTCAGAGTCTTAGATTCTAATTGAAATACCAATACAATTTGCAAAATATTACAGCAATAAATCTCTATTTAAAGGGCTGTACATAGGCTATAAACATGCTAAAAGATCAACTAGATTGATCCTAGTGATCAAGGATTTCATAGAAAACTTACTTTTGTAGAAAGCCTTGATCAATTCCCCTTTTCTTGCCAATAAGATTGAAAACGCAGCAACCCTCTTGTGCGAACACCACCAATCGGCTACACCGGTATATCTCTAAGACTTCTTGAAGCAGGAGACTTGTGGGAGTCTTTTGGGAGAAATCTCTGAGAGAATGAGAGACAATGGGATGCCTTTCACCCCACCCCAAGGGTCCTATATATAGGTAAAGGCCAAGACCGTTTCCTAATAGGAAAAGGTCTAGGAATAAGTTCAAATCTATTATCTGAACAATATCTAATTTTAATAATTAATTAATTCCATAATTAATTAATTACCCAATTAAATATCACATATTTAATCTTAGAGATTTTATTAAAATTAAAATTAATATGAATCCAATTCATATTAAATTTATTTGAACTCTTTCAAATATTTTCTTTCCTAATAGGAAAAGGTCTCTAATTTTAATAAATAATTAATTAATTCCATGATTAATTAATTACCCAATTAAATATCATATATTTAATCTTAGGGATTTTATTAAAATTAATATGAATCCAATTCATATTAAATTTATTTGAACTCTTTCAAATATTTTCTCTCAAGAATTAATTTTTGAAATTAATTCAAAAATTATATTATAAAGTTTCATAAACTTTATATTATAATGCATCAATATACATTATACGATTCCTTAAATAAATTGAACACTTTCAATTTACAATTTATATTTGTTTGCTTCAAGTCTTTTTACGAGCTACTAGTGGGACCTAATGGACCTACAGATCAGAAGCTCCAACGATACGAGACTAATCGACTTAAACTCATTAACCAAGTTAGTCTCCATTCGTTAACTGTGGGTCATTCCACTAAAGACCCTCAGCTGCACTCTTCTCACTGCAGAATATTTCTGTGTCCACGGATATCGACCAATACTACAAGTCAGTCCTTCACGTGTGTTCGTATCCCAGCTGGGTCAAATTACCGTTTTACCCCTGGTTTACATCTTTGTCCTTAAGTCCCCAGTGCTCCTCTAATGAACAACATGTTTGAGGTCCAACCAACAAACAGAAGTCCCTCTCGTGCCATAGAGAGGGTTGGGCCCATTGTTCAAGTCCCGGAGACACCACTTAAGAGAACACACCTCTACTTACCCTAGAGTCGGGAAGGAGTGAATTCCATCTTGTGTGATTATGTTCCCAGCTCCCCACTCGGTATTGTCCCCAAAATGGTAGGCTTATTGAGTCGGCGTGCTGGCCACTCTCACCCATACAAATCAAAGGACAACTCCTCGTGAACAGGAGTCCATAATCCACTCAGGATTGAGACTGAGTTGTCTAGGTCATCCTAGTGAAATAGAAACCAAGCCAACTAACGGTTTTACAGTTAGTGGTTAACTATTTCGCGGTCCGGTCTTATGCAAACTCATTGCATAGGATACCCCCACTCGCATGTCAACTACATGAACGCGTTGGATCATAGCGTTTGTATCATAATACAAAGTGGGCCGTATCCATAGTGTCACCAGGATAAGGTACCCAGCCTTATCCTTGTACTATAGGCCTTTTAGGTTGTTACTTGAATATCGATCCCCGTATGTCCCCACATACTAGTTCAAGTTACATACAAACAACCTTGGATCTTAGTTTATTGGATTTGGGTCAAATAGTGCAATATTTAATAATAACATTTTATTGTAGAAACTAAATAACACTTTATTAAACACAAGTATAAAATTTGTTTACATTCACTATCTACGAGTTTTAGGGCATAAAACCCAACAACTACATGTAGGCTATCGACTCGATCTTCATGTTCATCCAGAAGAAATGGGGAGAACGACTAGAGGTATGCCGTAGGAAGTTCACCACTGGGTACCTGTGTGTAACGGTACGTACCATTAGAACAACTTAGTTCATATGTTTGTTTGATAGTGTTCGATAGGGTTTTTATTTTTGGTATGTTCTTTTTATAAGAATTTTTTAAGACGCGAAGATGGTCTATACAAAGAAATGAGTAGCAACGTACATCCCCGAGACTTGGCGTACGATTGGAGCAATGCAGGCAACGTCTTGAAGTACGGAATGGGCGAGCTTGCAGACCATAACATAACATACCATGGAGCACGGTTGATGTGGTGTACATGTAGTACAACATCGGTGGGCTGCATTGGGTCCTCGTATGCATTGACTTGGAGGTGGGGGAGGTCGTTGTATCGGATTCCATGGTGGTGTTGAATAAGGACAAGGTGGTTGAGAAGGAGTTAAGGGTCCTTTGCCAAGTCCTACCAGCTCTGCTTTGGAAGATCAGGGTCATGAATGTGAGGAAGGATCTCTCCGTTGAAAGATGGCCTGTGCGTCGGGAATTGTCAAGGCCGCAGCAGAAACGTAGTAGCGACTGCGGTATGTTTGTCTGTAAATTTTTTAATATGTTGTAACTGGGTTGCCTTATGACACCCTAACTCATGATAATATGATTTATTTTCGGTGGCAATATGCTGTACAGATATGGGCGAACAAACCCTTCTTCTAGTGCATTGTATTGATTCAATCTTTTTTGTAATGAAATGTTAAATTTTTAGGGTTTATCATGTTCCATGCATTTGTTGGGTTTTATGCCCTAAAACTCGAAGATAGTGAATGTAATCGTTGACCGAATATTAATGAAATAATATTGATGTATTTTTCCATTAAGTGTTATTAGTTATTTTATATTTGTCTTTGCCTAAAATAACCCTAATCCAATAAACTAGACATCCTAGGCTGTAATATGAGTCTTGAACTATATGTAGCGACATATGGGGATCACTGTTCAAGAAACAGCCTAAAGGGTCTATAGTATAGGGATAAGACTGGGTGTCTTATCCTGGTGACACTATGGATACGACCCACTTTGTATTTGATACATACGCTATGATCCAACGCGTTCATGTAGGAGACATGCGAGTGGGGGTATCCTGTGCAATGAGTTTGCATAAGACCGGACCACGAAATAGTAACCATTAGTTATAACACCGTTAACTAGCTAGGTTCCTATTTCACTAGGACGACCTAGACAACTTAGTCTTAATCCTGAGTTGATTATGGACTCCTGCTCATGAGGATTGTCCTTTGATTTGTATGGGTGAGAGTGGCCAATACGCCGACTCAATAAGCCTACCATTTTGGGGACAAGACCGAGTGAGGAGCTGGGAACATAATCGTACAAGATGGAATTCATTCCTTCCCAATTTTGGGGAAGCAGATGAGTATTCCCTTAAGTGGTGACTCCGAGTCTTGAACAAAGGGCCCTACCCTCTCAATGGCACGAGAGGGTTTTCTGTTTGATGGTTGGACCACAAACAGGTTGTTCATTAGAGGAGAACTGGTACTTAAGGAAATAGAAGTAACCCAGGAGTAAAACGGTAATTTGACCCAGCTGGTGTTACGAACACTCGTGAAGGACTAACTAGTCGATATTGGTCTGTATCCGTGGACACAGAAAATATGTCTGCAGTGAGAAGAGTGCAACTGTGAGTCTATAGTGGAATGTACACACAGTTAACGAATATTGATTAATTTGGTTAATGAGTTTGACCAATTAATCTCACATCGTTGGAGCTTGTAATCTGCAGGTCCATTAGGTCTCACTGGTAGCTCATAAAGTAATTTGAGGCAACTAAGTAATAAATGTAAATTGAAAGTGTTCAATTTACTAAGGGAAACAATATAATATATATTGATATATTATTATGAAAGAAATAAATATTTGAAGAAATTTCAAATATAAATGTGAATTTGATTCATATTAAATTTATAGGAATTTGAAAGAGTTCAAATATGAATTAATTAATTTAAGGCCTAAAATTAATTTGGGCAATTAATTAATTTAAGGCCGAATATTAAATATGTGATAATTAAAGAGTTAGTTAATTAAAAAATAATCAATTATGGAAATAATTAATCACTTATGGAAGTGATTAATCATTTATGGAAATGATCTAATCACTTATGGAAGTAATCAGTCATTTGTGGAAAAGATTAATCAATTATGGAATTGATTGATCATGGATTGATTAAATAAGGAATAGATTAAATCATTTATTGAAATAATTGATTTAATGTGAATATTTTACTCATGGCCTTTCTCCTATAAATAGAACACTAAACCTAATGGTTTGGTAGCCCTCTTGCTTTTAGACTCACAAGACAAGACCCTAGAATTCTCTCTAGCCTCCCTCTTAGAGAAAGACTCCCACAAGTCTTTTGCCTCCTATACTTAAAGACATACCGGTGTAACCTCTGTGGTTATTGTGTCTTTGAAGAAGAAAATTCCAGCGAAGAAATCAAAAGGGGGCTGCTGCGTTTTTGTTCGTTGAAGCGTCGTTGGCGAAGAACGGTCAAGTCTACAACGAAGGTTTGTAACGGTTCTTTCCCGTTTCTTTAGAAAAGCATGAAAATAAAAGTAGTTTTATTTTCTAGTTTTTTTAGCATGTTTATAGCATTTTACAGCGGCTTTAAAGCATGTTTAAAGTTTTGTTTTGCCTTTTCGTAGCGGTATTTTGATATTAATTAATATACGGCGCAAGGTCCTATCGATGTGCTTCCGCTGCGTTGGGGCTTTCATCCCCTTCAATCGGCATCAGAGCCTTAACTGTCCCTATTAATCGATATTAAAATTTGCAATAGGCTCTAATAGGTGGGATTTATGCATAATGTATGTTCGGTTTGCATTGAACTGTTTAGGTTAATTTTATGGCCATAGATTTTATTTTTATGTGATTTTGATCATGTAAGGGCCTGGTGTTTCAGATATTTTATGTAAAATCGAGTCCTATGTAAGTCCGGGTCTAGAATAGGTTTTTATGAGATGAAAATCGGTATAATCGCGGTTGAAATCGGAGAGAAAATCGAATAAAAGATGTTGTTTCTGGCCAGAATCTGCTTCCAGACGTAACAACGCCGGGACGCTGTCTCGATACCGCAAGCGCTGAGATCAGACGAACAACCTTGGATCTTAGTTTATTGGATTTGGGTCAAATAGTGCAATATTTGACAATAACATTTTATTGCAGAAACTAAATAACACTTTATTAAACACAAGTACAAAATTTGTTTACATTCACTATCTACGAGTTTTAGGGCATAAAACCCAACAAACTCCCACTTAAACTAAAACTCTAGTTTAGTGAGATGTATAACAATCTATTCAGCGGTGGGTGTATAAATACATGTATAAAATATACAATGTACAAATAAAATAAACTTGGGCATCATTATACCCATTACATAATGGTATCACTATACCCATTACATTTCTCCCACTTGCCCTAGATTTCATCTTATAACTCTAGACCTAGACCTTCTATATGACCCTCATACCCTTTAGCCGAGAGAGCCTTCGTGAATATTTCAATTTAATTCAATGTGCTTGCTTGTCTTGGGCTGCAAAGTTCTTATGAACTTGCCACAGCACCACTGTATCACTATAAAGTGTGATGGGTAAGTTTGTTGGGATTGGTGCCCCTAAACTTGTAGATAGTGAATGTTAAACAAAATTATATACTTGTTCGATAAAGTCGTTATCGATATTAATTCAGTAAAGTCATTACTGAATAAGTAAATTGCACATTAGATAACCCAAATCCAATAAACTAAGATCCATGACTATAGGATGAACACTTGAGCTTTATGTAGAGACATAAAAGTGGATCAAGCTCGAGTAATAGCCAAAACGGTCTATAGTATAGGGATAGGGCTGGGTACCTTATTCTGGGGACACTATAAGACGCGACCCACTTTATAGATAGTATAGACGATGTGATCCTAAATCGTCCATGTAGAGACATGCGAGTGGGGGCGTCCTATGCAATGAGTTTGTATAAGACCAGGACCGAGAAATAAGTCGCTCTCGCTTTATAACACCGTTTACTGACGAGACTGACTATTTCATGTGATGACCTAGGTAACTCGATCTTAATCCTGAGCTAACTATGAACTCCTGTTTATTTGGGCTTATCCTTAGATCTGCATAGGTGAGAGTGGCTCAGTATCGCCGACTCAATAAGCCTCCCATTTCAGGGATAGGAACGGGTAAATAGCTGGGGACATAGTCGTGCGAGAAGGAATTCACTCCTACCCAAATTAGGGATAGTAGAGAGGTTGTTCCCTTAAGTGCTGACTCCGAGGCTTGAACAAAGGGATCCCGCCCTCTCATTGGCCCGAGAGGGACTCGGTTTATTGGTTGGACCATAAACCAATTGTTCATTAGAGGCCCCCTTACTAGCTCATATCGGAATTAAGCCTAGAACAATAAGATAGGAATCTTTGAATCGTTCAAAATTGGAAAAAATGGTATTTTCGTAAATTGTGTTTGACACAATATTTAATTATGAATTAAATTAGAAAATGAGAGATTATGTATTTAAAAGTGTTTTAAATACTATATATGAATTAGGAATCATATATAATTAGATTGCACAAGGTAACAATGATTAATTGGATTAATCATATCAAATTAATTAGGAAATGTTTATAATTAATTACCAATAAATTAATTTCAATTGAGAATTGAAAATGGGGTTAATTTGCAAGCTTGAAATCAGATTTCAATTTGAATTTAGTGGATTTAGTTGGAATCCCACTTATGCATGATCATTCAAAGTGGAAAGTGTTGGGTTTTATGCCCTAAAACTCGTAGATAATGAATGTAAACAAATTTTATACTTGTATTTAATAAAGTGTTATTTAGTTTCTGCAATAAAATGTTATTGTTAAATATTGCACTATTTGACCCAAATCCAATAAACTAAGATCCAAGGTTGTTTATGTAACTTGAACTAGTATGTGGGGACATACGGGGATTGATGTTCAAGTAACAACCTAAAAGGTCTATAGTATAGGGATAAGGCTGGGTACCTTATCCTGGTGACACTATGGATACGGCCCGCTTTGTATTATGATACAAACGCTATGATCCAACGCGTTCATGTAGTTGACATGCGAGTGGGGGTATCCTATGCAATGAGTTTGCATAAGACCGGACCGCGAAATAGTTAACCACTAACTGTAACACCGTTAGTTGGCTTGGTTTCTATTTCACTAGGATGACCTAGACAACTCAGTCTCAATTCTGAGTGGATTATGGACTCCTGTTCACGAGGAGTTGTCCTTTGATTTGTATGGGTGAGAGTGGCCAGCACGCCGACTCAATAAGCCTACCATTTTGGGGACAATACCGAGTGGGGAGCTGGGAACATAATCACACAAGATGGAATTCACTCCTTCCCGATTCTAGGGTAAGTAGAGGTGTGTTCCCTTAAGTGGTGTCTCCGGGACTTGAACAATGGGCCCAACCCTCTCTATGGCACGAGAGGGACTTCTGTTTGTTGGTTGGACCTCAAACAGGTTGTTCATTAGAGGAGCACTGGGGACTTAAGGACAAAGATGTAAACCAGGGGTAAAACGGTAATTTGACCCAGCTGGGATACGAACACACGTGAAGGACTGACTTGTAGTATTGGTCGATATCCGTGGACACAGAAATATTCTGCAGTTAGAAGAGTGCAGCTAAGGGTCTTTAGTGGAATGACCCACAGTTAACGAATGGAGACTAACTTGGTTAATGAGTTTAAGCCGATTAGTCTCGTATCGTTGGAGCTTCTGATCTGTAGGTCCATTAGGTCCCACTGGTAGCTCGTAAAAAGACTTGAAGCAAACAAATATAAATTGTAAATTGAAAGTGTTCAATTTATTTTGGAAATCGTATAATGTATATTGATGTATTATAATATAAAGTTTATGAAACTTTATAATATAATTTTTGAATTAATTTCAAAAATTAATTCTTGAGAGAAAATGTTTGAAAGAGTTCAAATAAATTTAATATGAATTGGATTCATATTAATTTTAATAAAATCCCTAAGATTAAATATATGATATTTAATTGGGTAATTAATTAATCATGGAATTAATTAATTATTTATTAAAATTAGAGACCTTTTCCTATTAGGAAAGAAAATATTTGAAAGAGTTCAAATAAATTTAATATGAATTGGATTCATATTAATTTTAATTTTAATAAAATCCCTAAGATTAAATATGTGATATTTAATTGGGTAATTAATTAATTATGGAATTAATTAATTATTAAAATTAGATATTGTTCAGATAATAGATTTGAACTTATTCCTAGACTTTTTCCTATTAGGAAAAGGTCTTGGCCTTTACCTATATATAGGACCCCTGGGGTGGGGTGAAAGGCATCCCATTGTCTCTCAGTCTCTCAGAGATCTCTCCCAAAAGACTCCCACAAGTCTCCTGCTTCAAGAAGTCTTAGAGATATACCTGTGTAGCCGATTGGTGGTGTTCGCACAAGAGGGTTGCTGCGTTTTCATTCTTATTGGCAAGAAAAGGCGAATTGATTAAGGCTTTCTACAAAAGTAAGTTTTCTATGAAATCCTTGATCACTAGGATCAATCTAGTTGATCTTTTTTTAGCATGTTTATAGCCTATGTACAGCCCATTAAATATAGATTTATTGCTGTAATATTTTGCAAATTGTATTGGTATTTCAATTAGAATCTAAGACTCTGAGTAGGTTCGGTAATACTTTCCGCTGCGTGGGGCTTTTATCCCTTCAATTGGTATCAGAGCCAACTCAGTTGTTCTTGATTTTAAATTGAAATTTGCAATTTGTTTTTGGTGGGATTTATGCATTATGAATGTTATGGTTTGCGTATAAATGGTTTCGATTAATTTGGCCATAGATTTACGTTTTCTTGAATGGTTCAATGTAAAGGCCCCTGCGTTTTTGGGCATATTTTGTAAATCTATGATCCTCTGTAAGTCCGGGTCTAGACTAGGGTGTTTCATGATGAAGATCGTTGAACATCACGTCCAAAATCGAAGCCAAACACGAAGAACAGTTGCTGGAAGTTGCTGGAACAGTTGCTGGAATATATATATATATATAAAACCAATAAATGATGCAAAAGCATGCAGCTGCTGTGTTGGTTTCAGTAGCCTTCTATGAATCCAAAGGTTTGGGGTTCGAGCCTAGCCTTGTGCAATTTGGTCGAATTATTTTTATTTTTCCGCGGTTCTTCAGTTTTTGACCGGTTCGTGATATGTTTGACCGGTTCTTGACTGGTTCAAGGAGATTTGACCCGGTTTATGCATTATTTGCACGGTTCAAGCATGTTTTGGCATTTTGGGGTCCGGTTCGAAGCAGTTCGGGTCGGTTCGTGCGGTCTAATCCGGTTCTGAAGCTGCAGAAGGATGTTTTTATTATAAAATAGCTTAAATTATTGTAATTTATGTGCTTTATTTTATCCTAGGGGCCAATTAATCGGTTTATACGCTATTTAAATGCTTTATGGATGTCATTTAGATTTAAAATCCCACCTTAGGTTATAAAGCATGCTCATGCATTTTATATTATAATTAGTTATAATGTATGGATTGAAATGCATGGTTTATTTTCATGAGTTTTTAATATATAGTTGAGTTATATTAATATCATGAAAAAGGATAAGCATGATGCATACAATTACCTAGTTAAATATAAATAGTTATATTTAATAAAATTGTTTGCAGCATGCTACTTTGATTTACCATTTTTGATAATACTTTAATTGTTAATTTATTAATAATGGAAATCAAAGTTGCATTGGGCATGAAACATCCATAGCTTAATATAATTGTTATATTAATTTCATGCAATGCAAGACAATATATATAGTTTTATTATATTAACTTGAATATGATTGTTAATTATTTTAAAACTATAGTATGCATGATTATAGGGCTAATCATTAAAATTGTGAATAGTTTAAAATTGATGATTAGAAACCGTCAACCTATAATAAAGATTGCATGCAAACATAGGATCATAGGTAAATGAATTAATTTTTAAATGTTTAAAATTAATTAGACCTAAGATCTCGTTAATTCTAATAGGATTAGAATTAAGTCTTGCTTAGTTTTTTAAAAATAGTTTTAACCTACTAAGTAGGACAAACATTACTATGATTATAAGGGAACTCTACCGGTAAAGTTCTGTCTAAGGTTGGGGGTACTTAAGTTGACGGTTTACGGAACACCTCCTACCTGGGAACTGACCCGGAATACCGGAGTTGAATTAATCATGGTTAAATGTTAGCATGCAATGTCACTAGGTTTATTAAAAGAGTTTAATACACCTAGATCTTTAGAGTAAAGACTTTACATTTCTATGGTTAAAAGGGAACTCTCCCGGTTACGTTCTGTCTAAGGTTGGAGGTATTTAAGCTGACGGTTTACGGAACACCTGCTACCTGGGAACAAACCCGGAACCTGAGTTGAAATGACCATAGTCATGTTAGCATACGGTGTTGCTAGGTTTGTTAAAAGAGTTTAATTCACCTAGAACATTACAATTCTCATTATAATAGTTATAATAGGATTAGACTTAGATAAATTGAATTAGCCGGATTTATCTAGGTTAATAAACCCTAAAATATACAGTAGGTCACTTTAGTGGGAGGTAAAATCAAAACTTGATTTAAATCGAGTTTTTGCTCCTACGTCCCTATATTCGCAACGTGAGATCCATGCTCGGCTTCGTGTCGTTTTAGCGCGACCTCCCTTCGGAAAGTGTTTGCATGAGTCAATAACAAGGTGAATGGGGAAAGTGCCCATAGTAAGTGGGAGCGGGACACGTGTCAACGTATCCCTCGGTCTCCACCCATAGGTCACACCGTGAGAGTCTTATGATCCGCCTGCGTGTTGTCCTGGAGCAACCATCCCTTCGGAGGGTCTGATCATAAGATTCGTAACACCGTGAACTCCTGGAAAGGTTAGGGTCACTTAGGCTAATTACCAACAGTTGTCTTTCCCTTTGGTAGCCTGTTGGTGCGTGCCTCTGGGATCTGAAAGTGGGAGGGTTACACTTACGAGGATGAGTTAAGTGTTGTTAACAAATCCTTGACCAAATAACGGTGGCTAATGCCTATAGGAATATGAGTTATTCCGGAATTAGAATTAGCTGAGAAGTGTCTCATTTCAAAGGAGGAGTAGTTGATCACCCTTCGGTGGCTGTTGCTCTAAACCTCTGAAACATCGTTGCAAAACTAAATCAATAGTCTTAGGGTTCTATGATTGTTTGTTTTTGCTAAACCGATTGGATTGCGTGCAATTGTTTGTATTGCTCTTGTAATGGGTTAGTGCGATTAATAATCATGTAATTTGTTATTTCAATTCAATGATTAAATATGTGCATAGTCTTACGCCTATAACGGTGATTATACAACAAACTTAAACGATTAATTTGTGGCGAATTTTTTAAGATTAGTCTTAACAGAGAAATGTTCTCATGCCCCAAATGTTTAATTCATTAAGAAGTGTTATTAATGAATGCGACATTGAGCCTTGCTAAGCCAAAGAAGACTTGTCCAAAGACAGTAAATTCAATTTACTAGTCTTGGAAGCGTAATTTGTGAAGAATGGTGATTCTACCCGAATACTTGATTCATAGTCACAAATCACGTTTGTTCTTCTTATTGAAAGGAATGAATCCCTGGCAACGACTTGATGCTATTTAGATAACTCTCAAAGTTTTGAACTACAGAGGTTATCTTGGCTGTAGCAATGAGAACGTTTAAGTTATTTTTCCCAGTGAGAGCAAATACATATTATTAGATAATGTGTATATAATTCCTAAGATCAAAAGAAATTTGATTTCTGTATCTTATTGGCTGGAAGAACAATGTTACTCTTTACTTTTCCCTGCTAACGCAGTTCATTTCAAGAAAGGGAGTTAACTTTTGTTCAGCTGAATTGAAAAATAACATAAATGTTTTTAAGACTAATCAAGAGTAAGGCAGTCATAAACACTACGTTGCCTGAGGCTGCTACTATTCAAAGAAATGAAAGGCAAAAGATTTCTCCTAAAGGAAATACATTCCTTTGGTTCTTAAGGTGTTAGGCTAGTTTTGATCTCAATATGATTGGGAACTTAGTCTAGAGTATACTTCTAAGTTAGTTAGAAGAACACTCTATAATACCGATTAAGTCATGCCTTATGGGCAATATGACTGATAGATCTTTTACTGGAAAAGAGCAAAAAGAGCCAAAGAGCCCTTAGAGCTTGTACATTTGGATCCTTGTGGTCTAATATGTTAAAGCAGTGGGAGGGTATGAATAATTCATCTATATTATAGATAATTATTCAAGGTATGTGTATCTCAACCTAATGCAACTTAAGTCTAAAGCTCTTGAGAAATTCAAAGTGGTTTGAGACTGAAGTTGGAAACTTGTTAGGTGAGATGATAAAAACACTTCGATCTGATCGAGGTGTAGAGTAGATGAGACTTGAGATTCCAAGACTATTTGATAGAACATGGAATTACATCTCAACTACCCCTGAAGCACCTTAAGGAAACGGTGTATCAGATAGGAGAAATAGAACTCTATTGGATACGGTTCGATTCATTATGAGCTTTGCTCATTTTCCTGACTCGTTTTGGGGTCATGCAGTGTTGACTGTAGCAGATATTTCGAACAACGTTCTATCAAAAGTGTTTCTGAAACATCTTTTGGATTGTGGATAAGACGTAAAAGTAGTTTACGTTATTTTGGGGAGTTCAACACACGTGCTTGTGACTAACCCAAAAAGAAATTGGAACACTGTTCAACAGTATACCTATTTGTAGGCTACCCCATGAAAACGAAATATGTGGATACTTCTTCAATCCGCAAGAAAATAAAGAATTTGTACCGACAAATTCTACATTCTCAGAAGAATACCGCATAAGAAAAAATAAGCCACAAAGTAAGGTCGTTTTACGTAAATTAACTGATGAAGCTACAGAAATATCAACAAGAGTTGTTGATGATGCTGGACCTTTAACAAGAGTTGTTGATAAGGTCAATACAACTGGTTAGTTACATCTATCTCAAAAGTTGAGAGTGCCTCAATATAGTGGGAGGATTGTTCTACAATCTGACCGTTCCATGGGCTTAATTGAAGCCCAGATCATCATACTTGATGATGGCTTTAAGGATTCATTGTCTTAGAGCAGGACAATGTTTGATGTTAACAAGAACCAATTGGATTAAAGCAATGAACCATTAACAAGAGTTGTTGACGGGGTCAACACAACTGGTTAGTTACATCTATCTCAAAAGTTGAGAGTGCCTCAATATAGTGGGAGGATTGTTCTACAATCTGACCGTTACATGGGCTTAATGGAAGCCCAGATCGTCATACCTGATGATGATTTAGAGGATTCATTGTCTTAGAGCAAGGCGATGAATGATGTTAATAAGAACCAATTGGATTAAACTGATGGACCCGGAATTGAAATATGTGGTTTCAATTCCATCTAGAATCTTGTAGATCTATCAAATGAATCTACAAGAAGAAATCAGACATAATCTTATGGTTAGACTTATGGCAAAAGGGTTATACCCAGAGACAGGGGACTGTAAGAAATTCTTATCTCCTGTCGTCATGTTGAAGTCTGTTAGAACTCTTGTCCATTTAGAATGGATGTCAAGACTACCCTTTTGAATGGTAATCTTGAGAAAAGTATCTACATGTCTCAAGCAGAATGGTTCATTTAGCAAGATCAGAAGCAAAAGGGGTTTGTAAGCTTAAGTGATCCATTCATGGATTGACCTAAGCAATTCGATCTTGGAATATAAGATTTGATACTGTGATCAAATCTTTTGGCTTTGATCAAGAACATTGATGAATCTTGTCTTTACAAGAAGATCGTCAATAGTTCAGTAGCTTTATTAATGTTCTATGTGATTGATATCCTAGTCATTGGGAATGATGTAGGTTATCTTACTGACTAGTAAAATAAGCTAGCAGCTCATTTCCAAATGAAAATTTGGGAGAAGCTAAGTTTGTTCTTCGGATCCAAATCGTTAGGAACCGTAAGAACAAAAAGCTAGCCTTGTCTCAAGTGTCTTATATCTACGAGATGTTAGTTAGATATAAGATGCAGAATTCCAAGAAGGGTTCATTACCTTTCAGGCGTGGAATTCATTTTGTCTAAGAAACTGTTTCCTGAGACACCTCAAAAAGTTGAGGACATGAGACGAATGCCCTATGCAATAGGGATTGTCAGTAAGTATTAATCTAATCCAAGATTTGATCACTGGAAAACCGTTAAGAATATCCTCAAGTATCTGAGGAGAAAAAGGAACTATATGCTCGTGTATGGGACTAAGGATTTGATCCTTACAGGATACACTGACATGGATTTTAAGACTGATAAGGATATCTGTCTGACGTAAAAGAATGGATAGCGGCTCAATTCCAAATGAAAGATTTAGGAGAGGCCGAATATGTTCTTGGAATCCAAATAATCCGGGATCGAAAGAACAAAACGCTAGCCCTGTCTCAAGCAACGTATATTGACAAAAATGTTGTCCTGATATTCGATGCAGAACTCCAAGAAGGGCTTATTGCCTTTCAGGCATGGGGTTCACTTGTCTAAGGAATAGTGTCCTAAGACACCTCAAGAGATTGAGGATATGAGACAGATTCCCTACGCCTTCGCTGTGGGCAGCTTAATGTATGTAATGCTTTGCACGAGGCCTGACATCTGTTATGCTGTAGGGATAGTCAGCACATATCGATCAGTATCCATGGTCAAACTTTACAAAGGAGCTATAGTGTGGCATAATTACAGTCTTGACCATATAGGCCGAAAATATAGCTGCTTGTGAAGCAGCGATAGAGACTGTAAGGCTTAGAAAGTTCTTGACTGATTTGGAATAAGTTTCAAATGTGAACTTGCCTATCAGACTTTATAGTGATACAGTGGTGTTGTGGCAAATTCATAAGAACTTTGCAGCCCAAGACAAGCAAGCACATTGAATTAAATTGAAATATTCACGAAGGCTCTCTTGGCTAAAGGGTATGAGGGTCATCTAGAAGGTCTAGGTCTACGAGTTATGTACAAAGATGAAATCTAGGGCAAGTGGGAGAAATGTAATGGGTATAGTGATACCATTATGTAATGGGTATGGTGATGCCCTAGTTTATTGTATTTGTACATTGTATATGTTTTATACATGTACTTATACACCCACTGCTGAATAGATTGTTGTACATCCCACTAAACTAGAGTTTTAGTTCAAGTGGGAGTTTGTTGGGTTTTATGCCCTAAAACTCGTAGATAATGAATGTAAACAAATTTTATACTTGTATTTAATAAAGTGTTATTTAGTTTCTGCAATAAAATGTTATTGTTAAATATTGCACTATTTGACCCAAATCCAATAAACTAAGATCCAAGGTTGTTTATGTAACTTGAACTAGTATGTGGGGACATACGGGGATCGATGTTCAAGTAACAACCTAAAAGGTCTATAGTATAGGGATAAGGCTGGGTACCTTATCCTGGTGACACTATGGATACGGCCCGCTTTGTATTATGATACAAACGCTATGATCCAACGCGTTCATGTAGTTGACATGCGAGTGGGGGTATCCTATGCAATGAGTTTGCATAAGACCGGACCGCGAAATAGTTAACCACTAACTGTAACACCGTTAGTTGGCTTGGTTTCTATTTCACTAGGATGACCTAGACAACTCAGTCTCAATCCTGAGTTGATTAAGGACTCCTGTTCACGAGGAGTTGTCCTTTGATTTGTATGGGTGAGAGTGGCCAGCACGCCGACTCAATAAGCCTACCATTTTGGGGACAATACCGAGTGGGGAGCTGGGAACATAATCACACAAGATGGAATTCACTCCTTCCTGATTCTAGGGTAAGTAGAGGTGTGTTCCCTTAAGTGGTGTCTCCGGGACTTGAACAATGGGCCCAACCCTCTCTATGGCACGAGAGGGACTTCTGTTTGTTGGTTGGACCTCAAACAGGTTGTTCATTAGAGGAGCACTGGGGACTTAAGGACAAAGATGTAAACCAAGGGTAAAACGGTAATTTGACCCAGCTGGGATACGAACACACGTGAAGGACTGACTTGTAGTATTGGTCGATATCCGTGGACACAGAAATATTCTGCAGTGAGAAGAGTGCAGCTGAGGGTCTTTAGTGGAATGACCCACAGTTAACGAATGGAGACTAACTTGGTTAATGAGTTTAAGCCGATTAGTCTCGTATCGTTGGAGCTTCTGATCTGTAGGTCCATTAGGTCCCATTGGTAGCTCGTAAAAAGACTTGAAGCAAACAAATATAAATTGTAAATTGAAAGTGTTCAATTTATTTGGGAAATCGTATAATGTATATTGATGCATTATAATATAAAGTTTATGAAACTTTATAATATAATTTTTGAATTAATTTCAAAAATTAATTCTTGAGAGAAAATGTTTGAAAGAGTTCAAATAAATTTAATATGAATTGGATTCATATTAATTTTAATAAAATCCCTAAGATTAAATATATGATATTTAATTGGGTAATTAATTAATCATGGAATTAATTAATTATTTATTAAAATTAGAGACCTTTTCCTATTAGGAAAGAAAATATTTGAAAGAGTTCAAATAAATTTAATATGAATTGGATTCATATTAATTTTAATTTTAATAAAATCCCTAAGATTAAATATGTGATATTTAATTGGGTAATTAATTAATTATGGAATTAATTAATTATTAAAATTAGATATTGTTCAGATAATAGATTTGAACTTATTCCTAGACCTTTTCCTATTAGGAAAAGGTCTTGGCCTTTACCTATATATAGGACCCCTGGGGTGGGGTGAAAGGCATCCCATTGTCTCTCATTCTCTCAGAGATCTCTCCCAAAAGACTCCCACAAGTCTCCTGCTTCAAGAAGTCTTAGAGATATACCTGTGTAGCCGATTGGTGGTGTTCGCACAAGAGGGTTGTTGCGTTTTCATTCTTATTGGCAAGAAAAGGCGAATTGATTAAGGCTTTCTACAAAAGTAAGTTTTCTATGAAATCCTTGATCACTAGGATCAATCTAGTTGATCTTTTTTTAGCATGTTTATAGCCTATGTACAGCCCATTAAATATAGATTTATTGCTGTAATATTTTGCAAATTGTATTGGTATTTCAATTAGAATCTAAGACTCTAAGTAGGTTCGGTAATACTTTCCGCTGCGTGGGGCTTTTATCCCTTCAGAAAGACAACTCACCTCATGCATTGTTGCATGTATTATTACTTGAACACTTAGAATCCACTATAGCTTGCATCTTAAACATGTGTCTTGCTAATTAAGGCTTCCCTAGCATGGATTAGATTGAGAAGTTTTACAGCAAATACCATATTGTTATGCTGCTGAATTTGTGCCTCAAACTCTCTCTTTTCACATATCTCTCTAAAGCTTGAATCTTCAAGCATTCCCTTCCCATTCCCTATCTTTATAGACTCCCACAAGTCGTTCTTGGCCCGGAGAATAGTAGGGAAGACACTAAGGGTTGTCCTAAGAAGATTGGAGAAGAAAAGAATCCAAGAAGGTCCACCTATTGAGCTGCAAAAGGTTGGTTCTTCTTATCTCTCTGTTCTGGATTCTTTAGAACAGTGCTTTAGGAGTAAAATTGATGTAGTTAGGTGCTTCCGATCTTCAATTGCTTCCGCATGTGTTATATGAACACCTTCAAAGTTCACATTTGGAACACATTCCAAATCAATCAAGAACTTTCTAAGCCTTACAGTCTCAATCGCTGCTTCACAAGCAGCTATATTTTCGGCCTATATGGTCAAGACTGTAATTATGCTACACTATAGCTCCTTCGTAAAGTTTGATCATGGATACTGATTGATATCTGCTGACTATCCCTACAGCATAACAAATGTCAAGCCTCGTGCAGAGCATTGCATACATTAAGCAGCCCACAGCGTAGGGAATCTGTCTCATGTCCTCAATCTCTTGAGGTGTCTTAGGACACTATTCCTTAGACAAGTGAACCCCATGCTTGAAAGGCAATAAGCCCTTCTTGGAATTCTGCATCGAATATCGGGACAACATTTTGTCAATATACTTTGCTTGAGATAGGGCTAGCGTTTTGTTCTTCCGATCCCGGATTATTTGGATTCCAAGAACATATTCGACCTCTCCTAAATCTTTCATTTGGAATTGGGCCGTTAGCCATTCTTTTACGTCAGACAGATATCCTTATCAGTCTTAAAATCCATGTCAGTGTATCCTGTAAGGATCAAATCCTTAGTCCCATACACGAGCATATAGTTCCTCTTTCTCCTCAGATACTTGAGGATATTCTTAACGGTTTTCCAGTGATCAAATCTTGGATTAGATTGATACTTACTGACAAATCCTATTGCATAGGGCATTCGTCTCATGTCCTCAACTTCTTGAGGTGTCTCAGGAAACAGTTTCTTAGACAAAATGAATTCCACGCCTAAGGTAGTGAACCCTTCTTGGAATTTTGCATCTTATATCTAACTAACATCTTGTAGATATAAGACACTTGAGACAAGGCTAGCTTTTTGTTCTTACGGTTCCTAACGATTTGGATCCGAAGAACAAACTCAACTTCTCCCAAATTTTTATTTGGAAATGAGCTGCTAGTTTATTTTACTAGTCAGTAAGATAACCTACATCATTCCCAATGACTAGGATATCAATCACATACAACACTAATAAAGCTACCGAACTATTGATGATCTTCTTGTTAAGACAAGATTCATCAATGTTCTTGATCAAAGCCAAGAGATTTGATCATAGTATCAAATCTTATATTCCAAGATCGAATTGCTTAGGTCAATCCATGAATGGATTACTTAAGCTTGCAAACTCTTTTGCTTCTGATCTTGTTAAATGAACCATTCTGCTTGAGACATGTAGATACTCTTTTCAAGATTACCATTCAAAAGGGTAGTCTTGACATCCATTAAAAAATCGACAAGAGTTCTGAAAGACTTCAGCATGTCGACAGGAGATAAAAATTTCTTACAGTCCCCTGTCTCTGGGTATAACCCTTTGCCATAAGTCTAACTATAAGATAACGTCTCGTTTCTTCTTGTAGATTCCTTTGTAATCCATAGGTGTTACCCCATTAGATAGATCTACAAGATTCTAGATGGAATTGAAATCACATATTTCAATTCCGGGTCCATTGCTTTTAAGGGGATAAAAGCCCCCACGCAGCGGAAGCGCATCGATTGGACCTTACGTCGTATATTAATTAACATTAAAATACCGTTACGAAAAGGCAAAATAAACTTTAAACATGCTTTAAAGTTGCTGGAAATTGCTATAAACATGCTTGAAAATTAAATCTAATTTATTTTCATACTTTTCTAAAGAAACGGGAAAGAACCGTTACAAACCTTCGTTGTAGACTTGATCGTTCTTCGCCAACGACGCTTCAACGAACGAAAACGCAGCAGCCTCCTTGTAGTTTCTTCGCTGGAAAATTCTTCTTCAAAGACACAATAACCACAGAGGTTACACCGGTATGTCTCTAAGTCTAGGAGGCAAAAGACTTGTGGGAGTCTTTCTCTAAGAGGGAGGCTAGAGAGAATTCTAGGGTCTTGTCTTGTGAGTCTAAGAGCAAGAGGAGAGTACTGAACCAATTAGGTCTAGCGTTCTATTTATAGAAGAGAGGCTATGAATAAAATATTCAATTAAATCAATCAATTTCTTGATTCAATCTTATTCCTTATTTAATCAATCCAAGATCAATCAATTCCATAATTGATTAATCTTTTCCACAAATGACTAATTACTTCCATAAGTGATTAGATCATTTCCATAAATGATTAATCACTTCCTTAAGTGATTAATTATTTTCATAATTGATTAATTCCCGGTTAATGAATTCTTTAATTAATTAACCACCAATTAAATATCACATATTTAATTTCCGGCCTTAAATTAATTAATTTGCCCAAATAGATTTTAGGCCTTAAAATTAATTAATTCATTATTTGAACTCTTTCAAACTTCCATAAATTTAATGTGACTCAAATTTATATTAATATTTGAATTTCTTCAAATATTAATTTCTCTCATAATAATATATCAATATATATTATATTGTTTCCCTTAGTAAATTGAACATTTTCAATTTACATTTATTACTTAGTTGCCTCAAATTACTTTATGAGCTACCAGTGGGACCTAATGGACTTGCAGATCAGAAGCTCCAACGATGTGAGATTAATTGGTCAAACTCATTCACCAAATTAATCAATATTCGTTAACTGTGTGTACATTCCACTATAGACTCACAGTTGCACTCTTCTCACTGCAGACATATTTTCTGTGTCCACGGATACAGACCAATATCGACTAGTTAGTCCTTCACGAGTGTCCGTAACACCAGCTGGGTCAAATTACCGTTTTACCCCTGGGTTATTTCTATTTCCTTAAGTACCAGTTCTCCTCTAATGAGCAACCTGTTTGTGGTCCAACCATCAAACAGAAAACCCTCTCGTACCATTGAGAGGGTAGGGCCCTTTGTTCAAGACTCGGAGTCACCACTTAAGGGAACACTCATCTGCTTCCCTAAAGTCAGGAAGGAGTGAATTCCATCTTGTACGATTATGTTCCCAGCTCCCCACTCGGTCTTGTCCCCAAAATGGTAGGCTTATTGAGTCGGCGTATTGGCCACTCTCACCTATACAAATTAAAGGACAATCCTCATGAGCAGGAGTCCATAATCAACTCAGGATTAAGACTAAGTTGTCTAGGTCGTCCTAGTGAAATAGAAAACAAACTAGTTAACGGTGTTATAACCAGTGGTTACTATTTCGCGGTCCGGTCTTATGCAAACTCATTGCACAGGATACCCCTACTCGCATGTCTCCTACACGAACGCGTTGGATCATAGCGTTTGTATCAAATACAAAGTGGGTCGTATCCATAGTGTCACCAAGATAAGGCACCCAGTCTTATCCCTATACTATAGACCCTTTAGGCTGTTTCTTGAACAATGATCCCATATGTTGCTACATATAGTTCAAGACTCATATTACAACCTAGGATGTCTAGTTTATTGGATTAGGGTTATTTTAGGCAAAGACAAATATAAAATAACTAATAACATTTAATGGAAAAATATATCAATATTATTTCATTAATATTCGGTCAACGGTTACATTCACTATCTACGAGTTTTAGGGCATAAAACTCAACAAACTCCCACTTGAACTAAAACACTAGTTAGTGGGATGTAAATGCAATAATCTAAAGCTGGAAATGTCATGTATACTAAAATAATACAATGAACTAGGGCATCCTTATACCCATTATACATTTCTCCCATTTGCCCTAGATTAGATGGCATACATATCTCGTAGACCTAGACCCTCTAGATGACCCTCAAACACTTTAGCCGTGAGAGCCTTCGTAAATGGATCAGCGATGTTGTGCTCTGAAGCGATGTTAGTGACGATCACATCTCCTCGTTGCACAATCTCCCGTATCAGGTGATACTTCCTCTCGATGTGTTTACCCCGTTTGTGGCTTCGAGGTTCTTTTGAGTTGGCTACAACCCCACTGTTGTCACAGTATAGTGTTATGAGCACGTTCATATTCGGAACAACTTCCAAATCAGTCAAGAACTTTCTAAGCCATACTGCCTCCTTAGCTGCTTCGCAAGCTGCTACATACTCAGCCTCCATGGTTGAGTCTGCTATACATCCTTGTTTGATGCTTCTCCAAACTACTGCTCCTCCATTGAGGGTGAATACTGACCCTGATGTGGATTTCCTTGAATCCTTATCAGCTTGAAAGTCAGAGTCAGTGTATCCAGTAAGAATCAAATCCTTAGCTCCATACACAAGCATGTAGTCCCTCGTTCTTCGAAGATACTTGAGGATATTCTTAACCGCTCCCCAGTGGTCCAACCCTGGATTAGACTGATGCCTACTGACTACTCCCACTGCATAACATATGTCAGGCCTAGTGCAGAGCATAACATACATGAAGCTACCCACAACTGAGGCGTAGGGAATGTGTCTCATGTTCTCAATTTCTTGAGGTGTCTTAGGAGACTGTTCCTTAGACAGGTGTACCCCATGTCTGAAGGGTAATAGTCCCTTCTTGGAGTTTTGCATCGAATATCGAGACAACATTTTGTCAATATACGTTGCTTGAGACAGTGTTAGCGTTTTGTTCGTACGATCCCTAATGATTTGGATTCCCAGAACATATTGAGCCTCTCCCAGATCTTTCATTTGGAATTGGGCTGCTAGCCATTTCTTAATGTCAGTGAGGTATCCTACATCATTCCCAATGAGTAGAATATCGTCTACATAAAGTATTAGAAAAGCTACTTTCCTTTTGTTGACTTTCTTGTACACACAAGGCTCATCAACGTTTTGGTCAAAACCAAAAGATTTGATTGCAGTATCAAATCTAATGTTCCATGATCTGGACGCTTGTTTCAATCAATAAATGGATTGATTGAGCTTACAAACCTTTTGTTCCTGACCTTGGGCTATGAACCCTTCGGGTTGAGATATAAAGATATTCTCTTTAAGATTACCATTCAGAAAGGCAGTCTTGACATCCATTTGCCATATTTCATAGTCATAATATGTGGCTATGGATAAGAGAATTCTTATGGATTTTAACATGTCTACAGGAGAAAAGGTTTCCTCATAGTCAACCCCTTCTTTTTGGATATAACCCTTTGCCACTAGTCTAGCTTTGAAGGTCTGTACCTTCCCAACTGCATCTCTTTTTCTCTTATAGATCCATTTGCACCCTATGGGTTTTACCCCATCTGGTAGATCTGTGAGTTCCCATACAGAATTGGAGTGCATTGACTTCATTTCTAGGTTCATGGCTTTGACTCATTCATCCTTATCTTCGTCATTCATTGCCTGTCGATAGGACAATGGATCCTCAATGCCATCATTAGGTATGACAACCTGAGTTTCAGTTAAACCCAAGTAGCGATCAGGCTCATTGAGAGGACAATGGATCCTCAACGTTTGAGAAGGACGGGATGGATCTAAAGAACTAGTTCCTTCATCAACCCTTGTTGAAGGTCCAGCTTCGTCAACAACTCTTGGTGATTCTTCAGTAGCTTCTCCTAATATCATTTTGCTACGTGGTTTATGATCCCTCATGTGGTCTTCCTCCAAGAAGGTGGCGTTTGTCGATACAATCATCTTATTTTCTTGTGGGTCGTAGAAATAACCACCTCTCGTTTCTTTAGGGTAACCAACAAATTGACACAGATTTGGACGAGGTTCCAGTTTCTTAGGATTTGTCACAACCACGTGTGCTGGACAACCCCAGATGTGAAAGTGATGCAAACTAGGTTTACGCCCCTTCCATAATTCGAAAGGCGTTTCAGAAACACTTTTCGAGGGAACATTGTTCAAGATGTGTACTGCAGTCTCTACTGCATACCCCCAGAACGAGTTAGGCAATTGAGCATAGCTCATCATTGATCGAACCATGTCTAACAAGGTTCTATTTCTCCTTTCTGATACACCATGTTGCTGAGGTGTACCAGGGGCTAAGAGTTGAGATTGGATTCCATGTTCTATCATATAATCCTAGAATCTTTAATCCATATACTCCCCTCCTCGATCAGATCAAAGTACTTTAATAGATTTACCTAATAGGTTTTCAACTTCAGCCTTAAACTCCTTAAACTTTTCAAGGGCTTCAGACTTATGTCCCATTAGTTACAAGTAACCATACCTTGAATAATCATCTATAAATGAGATGAAATATTCGTACCCTCCTCGAGCTTTTACATTCATTGGACCACAGAGATCCGAATGTATTAACTCTAAGGGTTCTTTGGCTCTGTAACCTTTTCCAGTAAAGGGTCTTTTGGTCATTTTTCCCTCGAGACAAGACTCACAAGGTGGTAGTGAATCATCTTCTAACTTGCTTAGAAGTCCATTCTTTACCAAACGACCGATTCTATCGATGTTTATATGACCAAGTCTATGATGCCAAAGATGAGTATTGTTACTTGTTGGAGAAATCTTTTGCCTTTTTCTTTGAGTTTCAGCAATTTTAAATAATTCGTGATTTAAAAGTGCTTTGTTTTCGGTTGGTCTTAATACATACAAGTTATTTTCTAATTTGGCTGAACAAATAAGTACACCATTCTTATAAATGAACACTTCATTCATATCAAAAGTAACTGTATACGATTGTTCAATCAAACATGAAATAGAAATTAAGTTCCTCTTAATCTTGGGAACAATTAACAAACTTTCTAAAAGTAAGAAACTATTTCTAAAAAATAACTTCGCAGCTCCCACTGCTTTAACTGAAATGACTTCTCCAGTTCCGGCCCTGAGTGTCATTTCCCCATCGTTCAACTGCTGAAAGGAATTATTTTCCTGAAAAGAAGAGCAAACATGATTAGTTGCTCCTGAATCAAGTATCCAGGTAAACTCATCATGTTCTACTAGGCATGTTTCTAAAACTAGTAAATCAAATTTACCTTCATTTTCCTTCTTTTTCTCAGCAAGGTACTTTGGGCAGTTTCTCTTCCAGTGTCCATCTACATTGCAGTGGAAACACTTGCCCTTGTCTGCCACAACTTTGGCTTTTCCCTTGCTTTTAGCAGCAGTAGCGGGAGCTTTCCCCTTGTTTCCTTTCTTTTTCTGAGCCTTCTTTGAAGAAGTGGCTACAGATTTAGTTCCAGAGGATGAACCCTTCTCGAACTTTCTTTTAGAGTGAACAACGTTTGCCTCTCCTTCTACCTGTCCCTTGTTCTTAAGAAGAGACTGATAGAGTTGTAGCTCATTCAGGAGGCTAGTCAGGTTGAATACTATTTTATTCATCATTGCATTGCTTCGAAACTGTAGAAAACTCTTCTGAAGAAATTCTAAGATGAATGCAACCTGACTACGCTCATCTATGACCGCCCCGTTTGCTTCTGCCACGTTGAATTGGACCATCATATCCAGGACATGCTCCCGAACAGACGTGCCCTCTTTCATGCGGCAACTATAAACGTATTTGAGAGCGTCATGGTGGAGTTGGTAGGACGGTTGTCCAAACATCTCCTGGAGGGAGTTCATAATCTCCCTCGCTGTGACCATGCCCTCATGCCTTTTAGCCAAAACTTCAGATAAGCTGGCTAGGATATAGACGCGAGCCTTATCATTGGCCTTTGTCCAGCGGTCATAAGCATCCTTAATTGCTTGGGATGCATTACGAGTAGGGTCTGGAGGACAATCCTCCGTTAAGACGAACCGCAGATCATCGACAACAAGAATCGTATTCTGGTTCGACTTCCACGTAGCGTAATTTTCGCCGGTTAATTTCTCATTTTTAAGCAGAGAGACTATTAAGGAAGACATTGCTGAAATTTAAACAAACAGTGACCGTATTAGTTATCTTTGCCTTAACCCATCATACAAGCAAACAATTGCATACAACCCAATCAATTTAGCAAAACAAGTAATCACAAAACCCTAAAACTATTGATTTAGTTTTGCAACGATGTTTCAGAGGTTTAGAATATCAGCCACTGAAGGGTGATCAGGTACTCCTCCTCTGAAATGAGACATTTCTCAACTAATTCTAATTCCAGAATAACTCATATTCCTATAGACATTAGCCACCGTTGTTTGGTCAAGGATTTGTTAACACTTTTAACTCATCCTCGCAAGTGTAATCCTCCCACTTTCAGATCTCAGAGGCACGCACCAACAGGCTACCGAAGGGAAAGACAACTGTTGGTAATTAGCCTAAGAGTTCCTATCCTATTCAAGAGTTCACGATGTTTCGAATCCTATGATCAGGCCCTCCGAAGGGATGGTTGCGCCAGGACAACCTGCAGGCGAATCATAGGACTCTCACGGTGTGAACTAGGGGCGAGACCGAGGGATACGTTGACACGTGTCCTGCTCCCACTTACTCTAGACATTTTTCCCATTCACCTTGTTATTGATTCATGCAAACACTTTCCGAAGGGAGGCCGCTCCTAAGGCGACTCGAAGCCGAGCATGAACCTCACGTTGTGAATATAGGGAATTAGGAGCAAAACTTGATTTAAATCTCGTTTTGAAATTTTCCTCCCACTGAAAATGTCCTAAGGTTAATTTAGGGTTGTTTAACTTAGATAAAATTTGGCTAAGTCAATCTATCTAAGTCTGATCCTATTATAACAATTATGGAAAGGATTCAACCGCAATATTTTAGGTGAATTAAACTTCTTTTAATAAACCCAACATTGCAAGTCAACACTACTATGGTTAATTCAACTCAAGGTTCGGGTTAGTTCCCAGGTAGGAGGTGTTCCGTAAACCGTCAACTTAAATACCCCCAACCTTAGACAGAACTTTTCCGAGAGAGTTCCCTTATAACCTCAGTAGTGTAAGGTCTTTACTCTAAAGATCTAAGTGTATTAAACACTTTTAGTAAACCTAGTGACATTGCATGCTACATTTAACTATGATTAATTCAACTCCGGTATTCCGGGTCAGTTCCCAGGTAGGAGGTGTTCCGTAAACCGTCAACTTAAATACCCCCAGCCTTAGACAGAACTTCACTGGTGGAGTTCCCTTATAATCATAGCAATGTTTTTCCTACTTAGTCAATTAAAACTATTTTTAATTCTAAGTAAGAAATAATTCTAATCCTATTAGAAACTGATCTAGGTCTAATTAATTTTAAACAATTTAAAATTAATTCAATTTTTCCTATGATCTTTGCATGCAATTCTTGATTATAGATTGACGGTTTCTAATCATTAATATTAAAGAACTATTTCAAATTTTAATGATTAATCCTATGATCAAGAATCTAGGGTTTAATTCATTCAACAATCTCATTCAAATTAAATAATTAAACCATACTAATTGCATCGCATGAGACTTGTGGGAGTCTTTTGGGAGAGATCTTTGAGAGAAGGAGAGACAATGAGATGTCTTTCACCCCACCCCAGGGGTCCTATATATAGGTAAAGGCCAAGACCTTTTCCTAATGGGAAAAAGTCTATTAATAAGTTCAAATCTATTATCTGAATAATATCTAATTTTAATAAATAATTAATTAATTCCATAATTAATTAATTATCCAATTAAATATCATATATTTAATCTTAGGGATTTTATTAAAATTAAAATTAATATGAATCAAATTCATATTAAAATTTATTTGAACCCTTTCAAATATTTTCTCTCAAAAATTAATTTTTGAAATTAATTAAAAAATTATATTATAAAGTTTCATAAACTTTATATTATAATGTATCAACATACATCATAAGATTCCCTTAAATAAATTGAACACTTTCAATTTACAATTTATACTTAATTGCTTCAAGTCTCTTTACGAGCTACCAGTGGGACCTAATGGACCTACAGATCAGAAGCTCCAACGATATGAGACTAATCGGCTAAACTCATTAACCAAGTTAGTCTCTATTCGTTAACTGTGGGTCACTCCACTAAAGACCCACAGTTTCACTCTTCTCATTGCAGAATATTTTTGTGCCACGGATATCGACCGATAACGGCAAGTTAGTCCTTCACGAGTGTTCGTAACTCCAGCTGGGTCAAATTACCGTTTTACCCTTGAGTTACCTCTACCTCCTTAAGTATCAGTGCTCCTCTAATGAACAACCTGTCTGTGGTCCAACCATCAAACAGAAACCCCTCTCGGGCCAGTGAGAGGGTAGGGCCCTTTGTTCAAGACCCGGAGACACCACTTAAGGGAACACTCATCTACTTTCTCAAAAGTCGGGAAGGAGTGAATTCCATCTTGTGTGATTATGTTCCCAGCTCCCCACTCGGTCTTGTCTCCAAAATGGTAGGCTTATTGAGTCGGCGTACTGGCCACTCTCACCCATACAAATCAAAGGACAATCCCTCGTGAACAGGAGTCCATAATCCACTCAGGATTCAGACTAAGTTGCCTAGGTCATCCTAGTGAAATAGAAACCTAACTAGTTAACAATGTTACAGCTAGCGGTTACTATTTCGCGGTCCGATCTTATGCAAACTCATTGCATAGGATACCCCTACTCGCATGTCTACTACATGGGTGCTTTGGATCAATACGTCTGTATCAAATATAAAGCGGGCCGTATCACATAGTGTTACCAGGATAAGGTACCCAACCTTATCCTTGTAATATAGACATTTTAGGTTGTTACTTGAACATTGATCTCCATATGTTCCCACATACTAGTTCAAGTAACATACAAACAACCTTGAATCTTAGTTGATTGGATTTGGGTTAAATAGTGCAATATTTAACAATAACATTTTATTGCAGAAACTAAATAACACTTTATTAAACACAAATATAAAATTTGTTTACATTCACTATCTACGAGTTTTAGGGCATAAAACCCAACACTCGCATCTTTCAAGAGGGAGTTAAAACATTCCGCAATATTTGTGGTCATTTGATTGTATCTCATTCCACACTGATAAACACGTGACCAATGTTCAAGTCCAACTTCTTCCAAGTATTTTTGGGCACGTATTGGAATTTTGCTCCAATATTCTTGAAACTCTGTATCACGAAATGCCTTCGCTGCTTTAAGGTAGAGTGGAATAAAGTCGTGATCCTTGAACTTTGTTTTCAAGTTCTCTTCTAGATGGTGGATACAGTAGCAGTTGGCTGCATTAGGAAACACAGTCCATACTGCCTTGCATATGCTCTTTTGTCTATCAGATACAATCACTAGGGGATTAAGTTGACCAATAGCAAGCTCGATTTGCAGGAAAAAGTAGGTCCACGATTCATCAGTTTCTCCACTCCCAATGCCAAACCCTACGAGGTATATTTGGTTGTTTCCATCGATGCCTACTGCAATTAGGAGCTTTCCACTGAACTTTCCCCTCATGTGGGTCCCATCTACTATCAAAACCAAACAAATAGAGTTCAAGAACCCTCTAATCGTGGACCCAATTGCCATGAACACATGCTTGAAGTAATGACCCTCGTCCACTTCCAAGTAAAAAAATGAACCAGGATTTTCAATTTTCAACACTTCTCCAAACCGTGGTAACTGTTTGTAGGACTCTTCAGGCGAGCCTCTAGCAAGAACCAAGGCATGTTTTCTAGCCCCCCATGCCTTGTCATAACTCAGATTCACACCGAACTTTTACCACATATCACTTATGATGTCCTTTAGAATACTTGGTAACTGTAACGACATCGCAGCCTTTCAGCTTCGTAGCTTGGACCCTCCACTTACATTCCTCAACAACACACCAAACTTTGAATATTTTCTTGTTAGACTTCTTGACCCTATATTCAAAGTTCTCTCTCATCCTTAAAATAGACAGTCTCATCTGCAAGTCCTTTTTAGACAAGAATATATCTCCCACTTCTATATCCTTGTAATTAGAGTACTGACCTGACATGACTGTTGAATTAGATGTACGAGTTGTCGTAGAAGGGTCGGGTGAGATATTAACCGGCATAGCAGGAGGATCGACATTTTGTGCAGTTTCAAGTTCCTCCTGATGAACCCCGATGTTCTCCTCCATCTCCTGGGCAGTTACATCAACTTCGTACAAATCTTCCTCCCCACTCTCATGTGCTCCATCTGTATATGTGTCCTGCTCCTCTTTTTCGTATTCTCCCCAATCCTGAAAATCACTGTCCGGGTTAACATCGTCTCCATACTCTCCCCAGTCATAGAAATCATTCTGCGGGGTAACGTAGTCAACATCATCCCCAATGTTATATGCCCCTCATTGTCATGTAATGGACTCAGTGACATTGGCTCGTTATAAATGGGTGTAAATGGCATGTGTGTGGAAACGGAGGGGATGTGTTGCTCTTGCTCTTCTTTGAACGGGAAGGATGTGGAGGTCGAGGGATTGTGATGATCTTCATTGTGTGGAAAGGGTGTGGCTCGGGATGGTATTTCTTGACTCGTGTTATGTGGTATATATGGTGGGACAGACGTGTAATGGTATGGTTGATGATGTGGGTCCATATATGAAAAGTACTGCACTCCCATATATGGGGTATTTGGTACAGTATATGGAATAAGATATGGACGAAACCCTTGGTTATTGGACAGGGATGGTTTCAACACAGTGGATACATAAAGGGGACTTGCAGACACTTCCCCCCACGTCAAAAAACTATGTAGGTCTATATCGTTCCTAATCACAAAAGCGGGAGCTTTAGACCTCAGTTGAAGCAAACACCTCAATACAATGTCGTTATCATTCGGATTTATACTACTTATTTCATACACCCGACCTAAGAACTCGTTATAAGAAATTCCAACATCCTTGTCTAAGCCCCTCACCTCTCCACCATCGTACTCCTTTTCACTCTCTTTCCACACACCACCAAAACATACCCAAACACGAGGCATCTGCACAAATACAAAAGAATATATAAACAAATGTATGCAACCACAGGAAATTCATACACATTTAAAAAAAAACAATAAAAAACCCTCATCTTGGTCCAATCTCAGTGACGGCTCGGTCGGGAAAATATTGGTTCGGTCGGGAAAAAACCGGTTCTGCCGGTCTTCAATATGGATGGATCCCAGTCGAAAAAATTGATGGTTCGGCCGAGATTTTCAAGCTGTCCGGCCGAGATTGGACCAGGTTCAACACAGTTTTGACGAAAAAAATCATTTTAACCACATTCTATTGGATTTTTTTTAAACAAAAACGATAGAATAATGACAAGCAAATGTACCTTGTTAAAAAATGAACACTTGTTGTGGATCAAATGCACTTTAGTTGAGAACCTTGTTGTGGATTCAAGAGAGAAGATGAGGGGTTGGGTGATTGTAGGATGTTTTTTTTTTTTTTTTTTTTTTCAAAATGGGTTTAATGGATGGTTAAGAGTAATAGGGTAAATATGATATGGGAAGTTGGTGAAAAGTGGGTGAAAAATTGGTGAAATAATTAATTTTATTGGTTTTTAATGAATTGATGGTATAAAAGTAATTTAACATGCATGCTTACATCATCTTCATCATCAAGGGGTCCAAAAAAACTTTTTTCCTAGGGAGGGGGTCAAAATTACAAACCAAAAAGTTAAAGGGGTCATTTTTGTCAATTTCCCCACTTCTAAACATTCACAACTGAACTCCACCAACACTACAACGTAGACTTCATATCCTAACTTCACTATACGAGTCTGGTCTCGTAGCAACAACTAGATGAAAGCATAAAGCTAAACCATGCAACAAATCCTGCTACTAGTTCATTATTAACTCATCACGACCACAACACTAGCTAAATCTCAAGCCTTTTAGGGCCCGATTGGTAACGTTCTCGTTTCTTGTTTTCGTTTCTTCATTTTTAATAAAGAAAAATAGAATTTCATGACCCTAACACCTATACATTCAATAATAATAAACCTATATTCTTATTTATGTTTCGAAAAAATTGGAAACAAGAACAAAAAATGAGAAACTAGTTTTAGTTGTTCCCAAAAGTTCTATACATATTTTGGGAGTGTTTCTAAAAAATGAGAAAAAAGAAACATACGTAGCTATTAAATGCTTAGATTTCTTAATAAAATTAGAAACAAGAAACGAGAAACGAGAACGTTACCAAACGAGCCCTTATTTTCCTACTAAAACCAACAACAATGTCAATCACAAGATCTTAAAACCGAAAATCAAGTCATCTAGGTAAATCTTTCACCATGACAAAACAATAACTACACCAGAACTAACCTAACCAAAGCATAACATAATAAAAGCTCAAACATCCTAGGTTTCTTCCTTGATGTTCTCCTCTTCCTCACCACCATGGTCTAGCTTATCCTTCAAACTTGCAACATCTAAAATGTTGGGGGGAGATAGGGAAGGGGGTATCAGTACAACCGTGATACTGGTAAGTAGCTCACACTTGTTAGGTCACAAACAACAACCAATGTCAATCAGCATGCTTCTCACACGCAACCATCATGCTTAAAAAGTCATAAACAATCAACATGCTTAGAAAGCAATAAAACCACCATGCATATGCTTCCCACACTATGCACACACCCTACTGGACATCACATGATTTACGCGTCATGTTCCGCACCTAACGCATGAATTACGCACCATGTTGCGCAAACCAACACGTGAATTACGCGCCACACTGCGCACCTAGCCCACATGATTTCTGTGTCATGCTACGCAATAAACACATGCATTGCTCGCCATGCTACGCTAAAACAAACGCATGCATTACGCATCATGCTACGCAAAACCAAACACATGGATTATGCGCCACGCTGCGCACCTACACATGAATTACAAGCCATGTAACGCAACCACTAGACCCATGCCACACATCCCGTGACAACATGCTAGCCTAACCAACCATGCTTAACACAACATCCTATCATGCTTTAACAACATAACACATGCTCATCACAAGCAACACAACATGCTATAGGCACAACAAGTCATGCTTTAACTCAAAAAACACATCCAAGCTTTAACACAACAAGTCATGCTTAATGGGGAACAAAAGAGCAAAACAATAATATAGCATACATCACGCAATCAAACAAAACCCAACAAGTAGAAACTACTTACATACGGCTCTCCTAAGGCAACCTTAATAATCCAAGCAGTCCGAGAAAGCTCCTAAATAATAAGGATAATTTCTACTAAATTTAGAACCAACCTAAAAACACTTTAAACATGCTTGGAAGGCCAAATTCAACTGAGAAAAAAACCTATTTCCTTGCTGGACAACCACTCAAAATTTCCCAAATTAAAAACTCAAAACCTTTAGACCATGGACAACCATGTCTAAGACACAACGGGCAATGGGTATTCGTTGCCATATTTAAGGCTTTTCAGCTGCTGGACAACAAGTAGACTACACGTAATTAGCATTCTAAGGACTCCTAGCGATTGGGCAACACAACTAAGGCCTAGATAATAGATAGATGATAATTTAGCATGCTTTTTAAACCACGACCAGCAAGCAAAACCTATTTATTTTACATTCTAAGGACCTACAAGAGTTGGACAACGCTTTTAAAGCCTAAATAACTCATGGGTACCGATTAAACATGCTTTTAAGGCTAACACGTCTAACGGGTATCAATCCCTTAAGCTATTAAACTAAAAACAACAATGATCTTACCCAAACGAACCCGATTTCACGCTAGACGACTTATATTAACCTCGAATAGCGTACTAGGATGATCCTTGGACAGTGGGCATTCAAGCTTACAACGATTCGAGCCCAATCGATCACTTAGACGACGCTGCAGAACAGAAATTTCATCACATAAAGCAATGGGTAAATTAAATCTAGCACCATCCAACACTGGGTAAGGCTTAAACTTATCGAACAAAGCGATCCAAGGCCAAATTACTTGCTGGATAGAGATGAAAAGGGAGGAAAATGGAATCCCGCTGCTAGACACGCACCAATCTGACCGAAATGAGAGAAAGGAGTTAGATCAGCCATAAACGACTAAGAACGAAGGCATAAGAGAGCTTACCCACGATTTTCTTCCACTTTTTGGCGCAAAACCCATAAGGAATGGGTCCTAGCCGAAACCCACAGAGAGGAGAAGAGGAACGACGTGAAGGGAGAGGTTACGATGCTCGGACCAGGCAATGGTGGCGACACTGCTACTGGCACATGAGCGGCAATGCGACGGGGTTTTGATGAAACGTAGAGAGAGAAACCACATAGAAAGAGAGAGCAACGCAAAAAGGGGCGGTGATGGGTTGGACTACATGGCGCCGTCGAGGGGCGTAGTGGCGAAACGAGCTCCAACAGCGGCACGGTGAGGCGGCGGCCACTCACGGCAAGGGGGGTTTGCACAATGGAGCAAGAAAGAGAGATGACGGCTTGAGGGATCTATGGCTTTTTTTTTTCCTTTTCTCCTTTTCTCTTGAATTTCTTTAAACTTCTCTAACCAAAAACCCAATAATAGGATTTTCCCCTAAAATTAGCCACTCGAAGAATAGGAAACTTCCCAACTATTCAGCGTGAAACTTTCTAAGCTTTAACCACACTTCGAACCAATGCTAACTTAGAATTTTAACGAGCTTTAAGTAGGGTTTTAAATTAATATAACGCTTATATTCCAAGAATAATTACCCAAGTGCCTTAGTATAAAATTTAAATCCCTAAGTACAAGCCAAAATAGAAATTATATTTCTTTCAACTAAATACACGGAATTTAAATACACAAAAAATGCACGGGGCATCACATACTATATTAAAAAATAATATAATAAATTATTTAAAAAATAAGGGTTTATCAATTTCAACACTCGACTTTCAATTTCATCAAATTGAACCTCAAACATGGTAAGTTGTATCAATTTTAACCTTAAACTTTTAATTTCATCAAACTAAACTCCAAATTTAGTAAACTGTAACAATTTTAACCCCAAACTTATGTAAGTTTTGTGATGTAAACCTTCCGTTACATTTTTGTTTGAACCATTGTTAAAGCACGTAATTGACTATTTCCTTTTTTAAAAAAATTATATTGCACCTGAATTGATTTCTTCTCAAAGAAAACTATTGGAAATTTTTTATTGGGATGAAAGATTTAATTAAAACTTCATTTTTTTCAAAATTTAATGAATTTAATTTCTCAAACTTAGGGGTTAGTTGAAATTCCAAATTAGAACCCAAGAAAAATTTTCCAAATTCTAATTCTCCAACATGAGCATAGCTCGACTGTCCTAAAGTTTGTACTAATCACCTAGAGGTCTCAATGGCGGATCCAGAACTTTATGCTAGGGGACACAAGTTCATGTTAGATGAAATTACAAGTTTAGTTTGTGAGATTTTAAAGTTGGATCTATATAATCCCTGAACTTTAAAAAGTGTCCAATAGGTTCCCGAATTATCTTCTTTTTTTTTCTAATATTGATTTCTAAAGTTTAAATTTTGTAGCCAACAGGATTTTAACATACTCATAATGTTTAAAAATGAAATGTTCTATTAAACATAAAATTTAATTGTGTTTAATAAGTTCTCAATCTATTCGATTTTTTTTTTAAATTAATGTATTTATTAGTTACAAAATTAGAAGTTTAAGTTTTTTTTTTTTAGTTCAACAATATTTTTGGGTGGCGGATTTGAGGATATATGCCAATTACCGTTGAGCTATGCTCGCTTTGACAGTTTAAAGTTCAAATAGATACAAAATTAAATTTTATGTCTAATAGAACAATTAATTTAATTTTTAAAAATATATATATATATTTTTAGATATAAAAAAATATACTTAATACCTATTAGATACAAAATAAAAAGTTCAGGGATCTATTAGATATTTTTAAAGTTTAAGGATTTATTAAACACAAATTTGAAAATTTGAGGGCCTATTTGAACACACAAATTATAAAATTAAGGAACACTTGTAATTTAACTTTCATATAAATATAATTTTAAAATCGTTCATATTTAATATTTAGATAAGCAATATTAATTATAAAATTAATCATCATAGATTATCCACACTTAAATATATAAACAAAGAATGAAACTTTAAAATTTGAAGTTTATTTAATATTTGGTTTTTAAAATAATTGACTACAAAAAGGTATTCCCCCCCCCCCCCCCCAAAAAAAAAAAAAAAAAAAACTAGTAAAGCAAAAAACCGACACTTAGTACACAAGCAAAAAAAGTGAAAAATAATCCCATAAATATCCAACCGCAAGTTTTCAAGCCAAAAACAATCTTTTGTGCCCTTTTAGAACACCAAACCGAGGTGCTATTTTTACAATTTAAATGAAAAATTATATACATATATACATATATACATATATATATATATATAACCTATAATTTCTATTTACGGGAGCACGTATCTTTTGCCCTGTTCGTAAATCTGCCCCAAGAAGTTTGTGGTTCAAATCCTCCCCACATATTTAAAAAAAAAAAATCCAAGAAAAACCAAGTCCAATTACTCTAAAGGGGTGTTTGGTTCCATGTAGCAAAGGGTGTGTTAGGGTTATTTACCCTAACCCATGTTTGGTTTCCAATTTTACAAACCCATGTACCCAAGTAAATAAACCCCATTGTAACACCCCGAATTTTCAAGTAAAATTCATTCCCAATCTTGAATTAATTTGAGTTAAAATTTTGTATTAAGATTAGTAGAATTATTTTTGAAATCTATTCAGTTCTTGAAGTAAATATATTAAATGGAGAAATTGAAGTTTAGTGTTGAATTTTGGATGGTGAAATTTAATTAGAGAATTGGTTTGAAACTAATATAGTTAATTAAGTGTTGGCAATTGGAATTGGGATGTATAATATAAGATTTCCTAATTCAATTTAGGATTCTAGAAATTTATTTGAGAGTATTTTGGAAAAGGAAAATGTGAGAAAGAATGTTTGGAACTAGAAGAAATAAAAAAAAAATAAATAAAATGGGCCAAATAAATGTTTATTTAAAAAAAAAAAGCACAAAACCCTAGGACCTTCTTCCCCAATTTTCCCCACTCCCTCTCATGTAGCAGCCCTTCACCCTTTCCCAACCGTATTTGCTCTCTTTTGCAGCTCTTTCTTTCTCCCTCTTTTCTCGTCGCCGGTGAACCAACATATTGTTGCAGGTTCGCCGCAGCTCGTTTGGACCACAATTGCGCCATTCGTCAGCCACCATGAGCTGTTGCGAAGGAGAACATCGAATAGACCTCATCCAGATCGAGTTTCAACGTCTATTTAGTTGTTGTTGCCATACTTCATTGTCATCGTTGTCGATTGTGGGTTGCAGCAGCTCGTGGATGTTAGTCGGAAAGGAGGGTAAAATTGGAATTGAAAGGCAGAATCGTTGTGCCGTGGACGGAATCACTGCCTTGAAAGCAAAACGCGGCACGACCTCGATGCTAAATCGTTTAACTGCCAGTATGCTCCCCAAGGTTAACACAACCTCTGAAACAGATGTGCACTCGTCAAGACTGGAATCAATTTCGTGCTCAGGAAAGAAAAATAAAAGCAGAGAGGAGAAGAAGAGAGAATGAGACGGGATGATGAAGAAGGCAGGGGAATGGCTGTATTTATACTGCAAGAGTGGCCGAAAATAGAAGTTAAAATTAAACATAAGCCCAAAAATGTGTGGCCACCCACTTGAGCCCGAGCCCGAGTCGAATGGCGGCGGCGCGTGTGTGGCCTTGGTCTTGGCTTACCTCACATCAAGTTTATAAGCACAATACACAATAAGTGCTTTTAAACCAACTTTCCAAGAGTTACGCTTCCGATGTGAGACAAAAACTATTTGTCATTCCCAACAATCCCCCACGCGAATGACAAAATAGTAAAGTAAAGATAATTAAGATGAAAGAAAGTTTTCCTGAGCAAGAATAATAAACTTAAGTATTAATATCTTTCGATTTGAATTAATGCATAGTGAAGTAGGGCAGCAATCTAATGGGTGGAAGTGAGTTACCTCTTGAACTTCTAGTATTTATAGTCGGGACCCCCACAACACATTTGAATCCTCAATTTTGATTCCACGATAGTTATCAAGTGCTTTTAATGGCCATGCACAAAACCTTGGGTCATCGTGAAAGCTTTAGAAAGAGGCTTCTCAGCTCTTTCATAGAAGGCGACCCCACCTTCACAATCACGTTGCTGCTTCATCAAGTCTATCATGGATAAACCACTCAGACTGAGCTAAGCAGACTTTGAATACTATCCATCAAGTCCACGCATGGACCACCCCAAAAAGGGCTATGGATTCACAAGCTTCACTATATCCATCAAGTCCATGCATATGGGCCACCCAAAAACGGTTATGGATTCTCACAAGTTTCACTATATCCATCAAGTCCATGCATGGACCACCCAAAAAAGGGTTATAGATTCTCACAAGCTTCACTATATCCATCAATTCCACGCATGGACCACCCAAAAAAGGCTATGGATTCATGCTAGTGAGAAGCATCATGGTTTGAGTCCCATACATCCTGAGGACTGTAGAATTACTCTCCTTGTTTGTCCTTTGGTGAGAGGATCTGCCAAGTTCCTCTCGGACCTCACATATTCCAAGGAGATAACTCCATCTTTCATCAACTACTTTACGGCTTCATCTCTCAAGCGTATGTTGCATCTCTTGCCAAAGTACACGTTGTTTTTGGCAATCACTATGTCAACCTGTGAGTCACAGTGTGAAGGGTTGAAATCCCTTTTGGCAGCGGAAGCAATCAAGAACGATCTCGTTTTTTAATATCAATTTAAGAAAAACCAATACGTTGGCAAATCAAATTACAGAAACAATTTCTAAATAATGATTAGATTAAGCATGCTGTAAAATTAGATCTAAAACCTATTTAGATCTAGAAGACTTACTGGATTTGATGAACAAACACTGCACTATGCTCCTTTGATCAAGACATGACCACAAGTGAACATTGGCTATCCTCTTGGGCTATGAGAATAGGATTATGGGATCCTTGTTGTCTTGAAGGGAAAATTCAGCAAAGTTCTTGTTGGATCTTTAAGAGAAAAAAAAAAAAAAAACAGAGAGCTTTCTTTTTTCTTTTGTTTTGCGTGAATGAGAGAATGGAATACGTGAGATGGGTAACCCCCTCTCCACTTAACGATAAGTGGGGAGGGAGTTAGAACCCTTCGTTAGATCAAATCCAAACGATCTTGGCCGTCTATTAATGAAATAATAATTATCAATTATCATTTAATTAATTAAATAATTATAATTAATTTAATTAAATCAATATTAATTCAACCAATTATAACATAAGATATTTAATTCAATTTGAATCATATTCAATTGAATTAAATTGGTCATTCAATTAATCTCATTAATTGAATCCACATTAATTAAATATCAAATATTTAATTAATTTTATAATTGAATCATATTCAATTTTATCTCTCTCATTTAACCTATAGTTTTAATGTGCATCATAATGTACATTAATATAAACTATAGTATTAATTTGATTAAATCACATTTAACCAAACTAAATTAAATTAATTAATTCCCAATTAATTAATTCATGAATTAATCAAATATCACATATTTAATTAAATTCATAATTCTCTCTTTAATTAATTTTGAATCACATCCAAAATTAATTTTACTATAAAGTTTAATTCAATAATTAAACTTATACTATAATGTATCTCCAGACATTATATTAATTGTATCAAAATACAATTAACTTAAATTCCCTTTAATATCAAGACTATATTATCTCAAAACTCGATATGAGCTAGCAGGTGGACCTAATGGACCTACAGATCAGAAGCTCCAACGATACGAGATTGATCAGCTAAACTCATTAACCGAGTCAATCAACATTCGTTAACAGTGGGTCACTCCACTAAAGACCCACAGCTGCACTCTTCTCACTTTAGAATATTTCTGTGTCCACGGATATCGACCAATGCAGTAAGTCAATCCTTCACGTATGTTCGTAACACCAGCTGGGTCAAATTACCGTTTTACCCCTAGGTTACTCTGGATCCTTAAGTACCACTGATCCCTCTAATGAACAACCTGTTTAGGGTCCAACCACTAAACAGAAATTCCTCTCGGGCCAGAAGAGGACAACGCGCTTTTGTTCAAGCCTCAGAATCAGCCCTTAAGGGAACACACATCTACTTGCCCCAATAGGGGAAGGAGTGAATTCCATCTTGTACTGTTATGTTCCCAGCCCCCATTCGGTCTTGCCCCTGAAATGGTAGGAATATTGAGTTGGCGAGCAGGCCACTCTCACCCATACAAATCTAAGGACAACCCCTCCTGAAAAGGAGTTCATAACAGACTCAGGATTGATATTGAGTTACCTAGGTCATCCTATTGAAATAGAAACCTAGACTAGTTGACGGCGTTACATCTAGTGGTTACTATTTCGCGGTCCGGTCTTATGCAAACTCATTGCATAGGATACCCCCACCCGCATGTCTCCTACATGGATGCTTTGGATCATTGCATTTGTATCGAATACAAGGTGGGTCGTATCACATAGTGTCACCAGGATAAGGTACCCAACCTTATCCCTATACTATAGACCATTTAGGTTGTTACTTGGACACCGATCCTCGTATGTCCCTACATACTAGTCCAAGTCTCATTTAAACAACCTTGGATCTTAGTTTATTGGATTTAGGGTTTATTAATGCAAACTCGATTATTCAATAACCAAATTACTGAATCACTCAAATAACGACTTATTGAGATCGATTAATTTGTTTCATTTACTATCTATGAGTTTTAGGGCATAAAACCCAACACAGTGTACGAACACAGGTACATTCTTTCCTCACAATGGCACGTCTCCAAGAAGACTTTTTAGTTATTCAGCCTCTTGACCTACAAGTTCAAGTGCTATGAACTCAGATTTCATAGTAGAACGAGCAATGAAAGTCTGTTTTGCTGATTTCCACAAGATAGCTCCTCCACCAAAGGCAAAAACATACCCGCTAGTGGAGCTTACCTCATCAATATCTGTTACCGAATTTGCATCACAATATCTTTCAAGCACAACAGGAAATTTTTTAAAATGCAAACAGTAATCCATAGTACCTCTAAGATACCTTAACAAGCGATGTAGCACAGTTCGATGTTCTTTACCAAGGTTATGTGTATATCTACTCAGTCTATTAACAACATATGCAATATCACGTCTGGTGTAATTCATTAGAAACATGACGCTACCTATGATTTTTGCATATTCAGATTGAGATACACCGTCGCGCTAGTTCATTTTAAGACTAATGCTTGAATCATAAGGGGTTCTTACAGGTGATTTATTAAAGTGATCAAATTTCTTCAACATTTTCTCAATGTAGTGTGATTGACATAAGGAATACCCATTGTCACTTTTCCTTATTTTTATACCAAGTATTACATCAGCCTCTCCTAAGTCTTTCATTTCAAAATGCGAAGAAAGAAGTAACTTGGTCTCATTAATGACATCTAAGTTCGAATCATATATAAGCATGTCATCAACATACAAGAAAATAATCATACATTCTGCTCCAAACAATTTTGAGTAAACACAAGTATCAGAACAATTTACTTTATAACCATTGATTATTAAAGTATTATTAAACTTTTCATACCATTGTTTGGGAGCTCTTTTTAGACCATAGAGAGATTTTTTAAGCTTGCCTACTTTATTCTCTTGACCAGCAACTAGAAAACCTTCAGGTTGTGACATATAGATCTCCTCCTCTAAATCTCCATTAAGGAATGTCGTTTTTACATCTATTTGATGTATTATTAGGCCACAAATAGCAGCTAGAGCTATTAGAGAACTAGTTGTAGCTATTTTGGTTATAGGAGAGTATGTATCGAAATAATCAATGTCATACTTTTGTGTGTAACCTATAACCACTAGTCTAGCCTTGTATTTTTCTATTGTATCGTCTGGTCCCATTTTCTTTTTAAAGATCCCATTTTCACCTGATAGGGTTTATTTCCTACAGGTAAATCTACCAATTCCCATGTTTGATTCATAACTATGGAGTCTAGTTCGCTTTTAATAGCTTCTTTCCATAAGCTAGAATCTACAACATTTATAGCTTCTCGGCAAGTTTTAGGATCTTCGTCTATTAGATACATGCAAGCAAACTGACTATCTATCTTGTCAAAATTTTCTACTAGGTAAGTAGTTAGAAAGTCAGGTCCGAAACTTTTACTAACCTTTTGTCTTTTACTTCTCCTAGGTTTAGGATCTATCATGTCAACAGAGGTATGAGGCAAAGACATGCATGCTTGTTTTGATATTCCACTAGATTCATTATCAGTTTTAATCATAGGGAAGATATTTGCAAAAAAACTTAGCATCTTTATGCTCACAAACTGATTTATCACTTAGGCACATAAACCTATATGCAAAACTATTCTAGGCATAACCTATGAAAACACAATCAAAGGTTTTAGAACCAACTGTAGGTTTTTTGAATGTCGGATATGCCACTTTTGCCAAGCACCCCCACACTCTCAAGTAGCTCAGGTTTGGTGAGTATCCCTTCCAGAGCTCGTATAGTGTCTTATTTAGCTTTTTGTGAGGAACCCTGTTAATAATAAAACAGGCAGAAAGAAGAGCTTCCCCCGATATATCATCAGAGAAACCATTTTAGTGGCCCCTACATTTTAAGATATATCACATATATGTTTTAATCTCTCAAACATATAATTTATGCACACATGCATAATTAAGAACTCCACAATAAAATTGATATATACTATGGACATAGGAAATGCATCACAAATTAATTACTCTACCAATAATTAATTAAATTTCACATAGTTATATCAATACACTTCACCAATATTGCCCATAGTATATCTTCTAAATTTTCTATTTAAATAGCCAAATCATATAACACCATAAATAATACATGGAACATCTCAATAACATGTATTCACAATTTACCTCATTAAAGCTTGTGTCTATGAATCTTACAAAGGAAAATTATCCACTATTTAACGTCCAATTTTATTTTTATTTTTCCAGATCATAGACATGCTCAATAAAATATTCATTATGAATAAATAACACATTTTCAATCAAAAGAAAATATACACACATAATTAGCTATCAAGATCTACAAGATCTAACAGTACCCTTGCTTTTGCAACACACTTTGCATTGTTCGACAAGATCTTAAACTACCACCAATTTCTATAAGCTCCACATCTCATTGAGATTTTACTCATTTTTATACTTCCAATAAGTAATAAGCAAAGAATAATATATGTCAAACTCAATTAATAGCAATAGTTTTAATTTTCAATTTCATGAAAATTAATAGAAGTAAAATACTTCTCTTAAACATTGCAATTTGAGATATAGGGTCATACTCTTAAATTGTCAATAAAATATACCTCACTACCTCAATCTTCAATAGCTTCACAAGTTCAAGCTGCATAATTAAACAACTTTAAACTTTATCAGTATTTCCAAAATTATTTTAAATGCCGCATAAGCTTCTGTTTACAATATTATCATTAATATTCCAAAGAAACATTATTTCCATACATGCTAACATGATAATTAGGCTTCCCTAATTGATCACTATAACCGCCTATAAACTTGAGATTTGCAAGATAATGCAATAATAATTTTTATCTCACTTCATGATGGAGAAACAACTTGTTCAATGAAAGAACAAATATATACACATATTAAATATGTATTGAATATCATGCTTAAAAATAGAAATGTAATAAAATTTCTAAATTTCCAAGACATATAAAATTAAACATAATATCTAGAAAGATTCAGTCTAGGAGACCCAACGAGATATCATTCATCTTTTGAGTATGAGATGATGCAAATTAAAGATTTGAGATTCAATTGAAAGAATTCTTAGGGAATTGATTTCGTCAATTTAGTTTAGGATTAATTAACGGGAATGAATTGTAACGTGCAACTATTTTATGAGTCTAAGAACCTTTAATCACAACTATCTCTCCCGAGCATAATTGATTCTCATGCATATAATTAACTTTATATCCCTATCTAAGTTCATCAACATGCAAGCCTTTTAGTTCTTTTGACAATTTCTAAAGCTATTCTAAATTCCGTCACGATCTTAGAATTTCTACTTTAGTCATGCAATCTTAAATAAGTCTACGCTAAACCCCCTCTCCCGAGCAAGATTCAACACTTAGATATTTCAACTAGTGGCCAATTAATTGAAAGCATTCAAACATGATTGCATACATAAAACAAGTGCACAACACATCCCAAAAATTAATCCATAAACATAAACGACTACATCAATCCCTAAGAAACACGCTTAGCTACTCATACATGGCGTTACGATATAAGCTAAACATGATAAAACCATAGAATCTAACTAAAGATAAGGAAAAGGAAGGAAAATTCTTGAATCAATTGAAACCGGCACGTCCCCATCACGATCTCCACGTCTTAAAGCTTGGTTACCACTCCTTGGCCTTGCTTCAGCTCCCACAGAAGGTCTCTAGTCGAAATTAGGGCTAAAATCTCTCAAATTGGACTCCCCTTGGTCATAGCAATTAAGGATGTATTTATAGGAAAATTGTCGGTAGCATCGCGATGCTTGTGCCAGTGTGGATAGCGTCGCGACACTGTCCCTGCTACCCCCAAAAACATAAAAGGAAAACCAACGTCGAGACGCCCAGAAAGCAGCGTCTCGACGCTAGCTCTCGGGTTTGCCTCAAACTTAGGCCTCCAACTTTGATTCTTTTTGCTTCTTTGGCTCTTCTTTTGGTCCCGAGCACCTGATCAACTTCCTAATTCAACATTTTCTCCAAGAATTCATTTCCTACAAAATAAACATTAAAGTGCATAAAAACGACCAAATAATACTAAAAAACTAACTAAAATAAACTGGGAAAAATAGCTCGCTATGCGCGCTATCAAACACCCCCAAACTTAAGCTCTTGCTAGTCCTCGAGCAAACTAAAAATTAAGCATAGGTTGAAGAATAGAAGCAAAAAACATGACTCGATCCTCAAGGCTCACAAGTGAATAATCAAGCAATTAAGAGACATGCACATAAGGCCAAATGAAGGAGACAAATCAAAATTTTTCCAAAATTAACTTGCATAAGAGAGATCTAACTTAATTAGATTAGACTCTACTAGCTAGGGATTGGATTATAAGATTCTCAACTCATCTTCCCTCTACACTGGCACTAAGGATTTATGACAACTCTCCAAAAGGGAGTTATTTAGGCCTTATTTATATAGTGATTTGTGTGTCTTTTGTGCCAAATAGGTTTATTATTAGATGAATATTATATGTTTTAACCTATTTAGAAGAATGGATGCTTTGGAAGTTATTTTGAAGAGAAAATAATGTTGAGCGACTTGAGGGAGCAAATTCCATGATCCAGCAAAGCTAGGAGCAAAACTGCCACGTGAGCCGCACGTGATTCATTAATGAGGTGGCGTTTTCTGAATCAATCTCGGATCTAGGAAGCTTGGGGAGCCCTCCACGTGTAAAGTTTGACCTAATTAAGGTTCACTCCACTCTATAAAAGGAGGTAGTCGTCCCAAGTCAATTCATTCCAAGTGGGAGACTTACTTTCCATCTTTGGAAGCCGTTTAAAGGAGGAACGATTGGAGACTTCAAGAAGACCATTAGCTACGGATTTCTTCAAGGGAATTAATCTTTTCTTGTAAAATTCTTGTAGTTATGGATGCAAATACTCAGATTGTAACGTGTGTTACCTTTTATTCCATAAACTAAATTTACTTAGGTGTTGGTTAGGATCTATGTAATTGTCGTGCTTCATACTCTATGCAATTGATATTGATTTGAGCATTTTGATTATTTGTTATGCTTATTATTATTTTGTGCCCTCCTGGCCAACCGGTATAAATACCACCTCTTAGTTTCAGGGATGATTTGAGAGGTGTGTGGCATTTAATCACACTAGACCATTATGTGTTGGTGGACGACAGTGACTGAGTTAGGGATAACCAGCCACCTAGTGCTTGATCGGTAGTACGTCATTGGAGTTGAAACACATTCCAAAAAATCCAAAGTTTCGTGAGGATCCTGCTAATAAGACTGCTAGAGAATTGCCTAATCAATATTATTGCTAGAGCATCATTTCAAACAATTACAGAAATCTTAACCAACGCCTGTTTCCAATTTGTCTACTTTATCCATTTACGTTCTGCTTTGTTATTTCTTTTGCTTCAGCATTATTTCAAAATTAATTATTTTAACAACCTTGAAACCATTAAAAAGTTACATAAACTAGGTAGAGTGAAAGCTATTCAAAACCTCTTGGATACGATAAATTACTTATCACTTGCTGCAGACTATGTGCACTTGCATAATATTCTAGGGATCATTTTTATCATATTTTTAACCCACTCTAGAAGGCAACAAGTTTTTGGCGCCGTTGCCGGGGACTTGAATAAGTTTTTATCCGATCTGTTTTGTGTATGTGTTTTAGTGGTTTGGTGCGAGAACTTTTTGATTGTTTCTTTTTGTTTTTGCAGGTGTGAAATTGGTGCATGAGCGATCCTCCTGGGGTGAGATTCGAGCTTGATCCAGAAATTGAAAGAACATTCAAGAGAAGGAGAGAGCAGCGAAGAAATCAAAATCCAATGGATAATGTGCCGCGTCTCCCCAAAATTCCAGAAGATCAAGTTGATCCCCAACAGAATCGTGTGCCGCAGCCAAATTGAAAGTGTTAATATCTAAAAAGCGGAAGCAATTTTGGATCTTAGGCACTTAATTAGTTCAATTTGTTCAAACATTGCATGTTGTCCAAGTGAAAGAAAAACAGAGTATGTTTACCAACCTTGATTCAGTGGAGAAATTGGTTGGATTTCTTTCTTGTTTTTCTTCACCAACGAGTCACGAATCACCAAAGGATCTTCCTTGCTATCCTCAAGCCTTTAGAACAGATTGTGGGATCCTCAAGTGATGGAGTTTAAGTGAGAAAGCTTGAAGAACAAGCATATGGAGGTGGGTTTGATGAGTATTCAATTTGGCAGCAATTCACTATGTTTCAAACTTACTTTCTTCATCAATCTTCTTCCCTTTTATAGAGGGATTAAAGATGAAGGAAAACCCCAAAAATTGACACTCAATCAGCCAATGATTAGTGGGAATTTTGGTGTCCAACATGAGGGGAGTGCATGAGTTTAGTCACCATGCACTCCACCTCCAAAAATTCAATCTTTTTTTAATTTAATTAAATCAATAATTATCCTTAACCAATTGGATAATTATCTGAATTTTAATAATCTGAAAAATTAAAATTGAATTTCAATTTTCCAATTTTAAATTAATTCAAAATTAATTTAAAATAATTATTAAATAATTAATTAATTTTTAATTTAATATTAAATATTAAATTAATATTTTGCCACCAATCCCGAACATTTCCAAAATGTTATTGTCAATCATGAATCCCTATTCATGTTTTCAGTATTTAAATCAATTTAAATATTAAATACTCACCTACACGATTTTCACAAAAACCCGACATACCGCCAACACATATCACCTCTACTCACATTTCTCAATATGAACTTAAAGTAATTCATATTTTATCCATCATATTGTTCCAAAGGTTAGTCTCGAGCTAGCAAGGGGACCTAATGGACCTACAGATCATGGGATCCAACGGTACGAGGTTAAACTAGCCAAACTCTTTTACCCTAGTTAACCAACATCCGTTAACTAACGGGACACTCCACTATAGCCAAGTAGTTGAACTCCCTTCACTGTAGATATATTTCTGTCCACTCGATATAACCATGATTAGTAAGTCAATCATTCACAGGTCATTCGTTACTATAGATAGGTCAAAAGTCTGTTTTACCCCTATAGCACATCTTAGTTCCTTAAGTCCACTGGTCCTCTAATGAACAATTATGTTCATGGTTCAACCATTAAACAAGATCCATCTCGGGCCAATGAGAGGGTGGGGCCCCTTGTTCAAGCCTTGGATTCAGCACTTAAGGGAACAACCTTTCTACTATCCCTGAATAGGGTAGGAGTGAATTATGTATTGCATTACTATGTCCCCAACCATCCATCTAGTGTTATCCCTAAAATTGTAGGATTATTGAATGGAATTTTATGACCACTCTCACCCATGCAGATCAAAGGATAACCCTAAATGAACAGGAGTTCATAGTAAGCTCAGGATTAAGATCGAGTTACCTAGGTCATCACATGAAATAATCAGTCTTAACAGTAAACGGCGTTATAAAGTAAGAGTGACTTATTTCTTGGTCCAGTCTTGTGTAAACATCTTTTACACAGGATGCCCCTACTTGCATGTCTTTACATGAACGATCCAGGATCACGTCGTTTGCCTTATTTGCAAAGTAGACCGCATCCATAGTGTTACCAGAACAAGGTACCCAACCTCATTAATTTACTATAGACTATTTAGGTTATATACTCGAACTTGATCCCTGTCCATATATACAATATAGTTCGAGTATCTCATATTATAACCATGGATGTTTCTATTGGATTATAAGATATAAATAAACAATTTCACTGAATAACATCTTTATTTATATAAAGGATAACAAAACTTGAGTTCTAGGACATAAACCTCAACACAAATCAACTGCTGGAGAAAAATGGACAGAAAATAATCAGGCTGAGAACCCTATCTTGGTGGCGAATGATAGGGCCAGAGCCATTCGAGCGTATGCTTTTCCAATGTTTGATGAGTTAAATCCAGGAATTGCACGTCCTCAAATTGAGGCAACAAATTTTGAAATTAAACCGGTAATGTTTCAGATGTTGCAAACCGTGGGTCAGTTCCATGGTTTATCATCTGAAGACCCCCATTTACATCTTAAGTCTTTTCTAGGAGTTAGTGATTCGTTTGTAATTCAGGGAGTGTCTAGGGATGCCCTTACATTAACTTTGTTCCCGCATTCTCTTGGAGATGGAGCAAAGGTATGGTTAAATTCTTTTACTCCAGGATCAATTAGAACTTGGAATGAGTTAGCGGAAAAAATTCTTAGTAAGTATTTTCCACCAACTAGGAATGCCAAGTTGAGGAGTGAGATAGTGGGATTTAGGAAACTCGAAGATGAGACTTTTAGTGAGGCTTGGGAGAGGTTTAAGGAGCTTTTGCAAAAGTGTCCCCACCATGGTTTACCTCATTGTATCCAAATGGAAACATTTTACCATGGGCTAAACGTAGCAACCCAAAGTATGGTAGATGCTTCAGCGGGAGGGGTCCTTTTGGCAAAAACCTTTAATGAAGCCCATGAGATTTTAGAGAGAATATCTACCAATAGTTGTCAGTGGTCGGATGTTAGAGGCTCAAATAAAAAAGTTAAGAGTGTGTTAGAAGTAGATGGTGTGTCTACCATTAGGGCTGATATTGCAATGTTAGCTAACACTCTTAAAAATGTAACAGTGGTTAGTCATCAGCAGCTGCCAGTGGTGAAGCCTGCTACAGTGGTGAATCAAGTTACAGAAGAATCATGTGTCTATTGTGGTGAAGAGCACAACTACGAGTTTTGCCCCAGCAATCCAGCTTCTGTGTTTTTTGTAGGTAATCAAAGGAATAACCCTTATTCTAATTTTTATAATCTAGGTTAGCGCAACCACCCCAACTTTGCGTGGGGAGGGCAATGAAGCAATTCACAAGTCCCTCAAGCACAACAAAAGGTGAACCAGTCAAGATTTGCTAAATCACAGGCATTGCCCCAGCAAAATAAGCAGGCTTTGCCCCAACAAATTCAGAGAGTTCTCTTGAGGCAATGATGAAGGAATATATGGCTCATACGGATGCCTCTATTCAAAGTAATCAAGCTTCAATGAGAGCCCTAAAATTGCAAATGGGCCAGCTAGCTAATGAGCTTAAGGCAAGACCTCAAGGGAAGCTTCTTGTAGATACTGAACACCCTAGAAGGGAAGGAATGGAGCAGGTACATGCAGTGACTCTAAGGAGTGGTAAGCCACTAGAAGAGAGAAAAAAACCTAATAAACCTTAGGATAGTGATAAAAATGTTGTTGTTGAGAAAGAGCTGGAGTCTGGTAAAAATGATGGAGGCAGCAATAATAATGTTGGAGCATCTTGTTCTGTTCTAGATGTGGAACCACCTTATGTACCGTCCCCACCTTATGAACCACCTCTACCTTTTCCACATAGGCAGAAACCTAAGAATCAGGATGGTCAATTTAAGAAGTTTTTAGAGATTCTTAAGCAATTGCATATAAATATTCCTTTAGTAGAAGCTATAGAGCAAATGCCAAATTATGCTAAATTTCTAAAGGATATATCGACTAAAAAGAAGAGGTTAGGAGAATTTGAAACTGTATCTCTTACTGAGGAATGTAGTGCTATTCTCAAGAATGGGCTACCAACCAAGGCTAAGGATCCAGGGTCATTTACTATTCCTGTCTCAATAGGCGGAAAAGAGTTGGGTAGAGCACTTTGTGATTTAGGCGCGAGCATTAACCTTATGCCTCTTTCGATCTATCGAAAGCTAGGTATTGGTGAAGCTAGGCCTACCACAGTCACACTCCAATTTGCTGATAGGTCTATCACATATCTAGAGGGTAAAATTGAGGATGTCTTAGTGAAAGTAGATAAATTCATATTTCCTGTCGATTTTATTATCTTAGATTATGAGGCAGATAAAGATGTCCCAATTATCCTTGGTCGTCCATTTTTGGCTACTGGTAGAGCATTGATAGATGTTCAGAAAGAGGAATTAACATGAGGGTTTATAATGAGGAAGTGAAATTTAATATTTTTAAGGCCATGAAGTATCCAGATGAAGTGGAAGATTGTTCTTTCATTCGAATTCTGGAGAACACAATTGTTGAGACAGCAATTGAGGACTTGACAAATCAACATTTGGAAGATCATGGAGAGATCAGTGTTGAGGATTTAGAAGTTTGTTCTTTAGAAAGAAAAAATGAAAAAGAAGTGTCTAGGTGTGAGGATGTTTATGAGTCTTTAGATTTGGATGAAAGAAAGGCTCCTCCTATTAAGCCATCCCTGATTGAGGCACCTACTTTAAATTTGAAGCCTTTACCGGATCATCTAAAGTATGTGTATCTTGGGGAAGGTGAAATGTTGCCCATTATTGTTGCATCAGATTTAATGTCAGAGTATGAAGAGGCCTTAATAAAGTTACTGCAACAATATCGCAAAGCAATAGGTTGGACATTGGCTGACATTCAGGGAATTAGCCCATCTTTTTGTATGCATAAAATATCTCTAGAGGAGGGATCCTTTAGGAGTATTGAGCAATAGAGAAGGCTTAACCTTGCAATGAAAGAAGTTGTTAAGAAGGAGGTGATTAAATGGTTGGATGTTGGGATTATCTATCCAATTGCAGACAACAATTAGGTAAGCCCTGTTCAATGTGTTCCTAAGAAAGAAGGTGTTACGGTAGTGACTAATAAGGACAATGAGTTGATTCCCGTCAAGACAGTAACTGGCTGGAGGGTTTGCATGGATTACAGGAGGCTTAACAAAGCCACCCGTAAAGACCATTTTCCTCTACCATTTATTAACCAGATGTTGGATAGGTTAGCTGGTCAGGCTTACTACTGTTTCTTAGATGATTATTCTAGGTATAACCAAATTACCATTGCTCCTGAGGATTAGGAAAAAACCACTTTCACCTGCCCTTATGGGACGTTTGCTTTCAGGCGAATGCCTTTTGGCCTTTGCAATGCTCCAACAACATTTCAACGGTGTATGCTAGCAATTTTTGTCCACTATTGAGGTATTTATGGACGATTTTTCAGTTTTTGGAGGGTCTTTTCAGCATTGTTTGAATAATTTAGGTAAGGTATTAAATAGATGTGAGGATACCCATCTAGTTCTTAATTGGGAGAAATGCCACTTGATGGTGAAGGAGGGCATAGTATTAGGTCGTAAAATTTCAAAGAAGGGTCTAGAAGTTGGTTGAGCAAAAATAGAGGTTATTGAGAAGTTAGAACCACCAAATTCACTCAAAGGGACTCAGATCTTTTTAGGTCATGCTGGATTTTATCGAAGGTTCATAAAGGATTTTTCCAAGATTAGTAAACCTCTTTGTAAATTGTTGTGTGCTGATAGTGTTTTTGACTTTGATGCAGATTGTAGGAAGGCCTTTGAGACTTTAAAGGCTGCTTTGATCTCAGCGCCCATTCTTTGTGCACCCAACTGGAGTTTGCCATTCGAGGCGATGTGCGATGCCAGTGATGTTGCAGTAGGTGCAATGCTGGGGCAAAAGCAGGGCAAAGTTATCCATCCTATTTATTATGCAAGCAGGGTTTTGTATGAGGCACAAATCAACTATACAACTACTGAAAAGGAGTTGTTAGCGATTGTGTTTGCCTTTGAGAAATTCCGCCCATATTTAGTTGGTTCCAAAGTCACGGTTTTCACAGATCAAGCATCAATAAGGTATTTAATGTCTAAGAAAGATGCAAAACCTAAATTAATTCGTTGGGTTTTGTTATTGCAGGAGTTCAACTTGGAGATAAAGGACAAGAAGGGATCAGAGAATGTTATTGCAGATCATCTGTCTTGTCTTGATCCAACATTATCTTTGCTAGAGCAATCTGTCATTTCAGATTCATTTCCAGATGAGCAGCTTTTTGTTGTTGAGGTAAAGGTAGTGAATAATACTCCTTGGTATGCTGATATAGCCAACTTTCTGGTAAAAGGAGTCACTCCTATTGATATGGATTGGAGGCAGGTGCAAAGGTTTAAGCATGATGCAAAATTATTTTATTGGGATGAGCCATTTATGTATAAACAGTGTTCTGATGGTATTATTCGAAGATGTGTTTCAGGTGATGAAGCATAGGAAATCCTGGAGCAATGTCACTCTTCCTCGTATGGAGGTCATTTCAGCGGTCAGAGGACAACTATGAGGATTTTGTAATGTAGATTTTTCTGGCCTTCTTATTTAAGGATGCCCATTGGTTTTACAAGCAGTGTGATGCTTGCCAAAGGAGAGGAAATTTAGGACCTAGAGATGAAATGCCTCTTACTTATATTTTAGAATTAGAATTATTCGACATATGGGGTATTGATTTTATGGGGCCATTTCCCCTCCTAATGGTAATGTTTTTATCTTATTGGCAGTGACTACGTGTCCAAGTGGGTGGAGGCCATTGCATGTCATCAGAATGATGCTAAGACGGTGTCAAGGTTTCTTCAATCGCACATTTTTGCGTGGTTTGGAACACCTAGGGCTCTTGGGAGTGATGAGGGCACACACTTTGTGAATAATGATTTAGCTAAGCTTTTAGCTAAATATGAAATTAAGCATAGGATTGCTAGTACCCCTTATCACCCACAAGCAAATGGTCAAGCTGAAGTTAGTAATAGGGGAATTAAATCTATATTAGAGAAAGTAGTCCATCCATCTAGGAAAGATTGGTCTTTTCGGTTAGATGAGGCTCTTTGGGCTTATAGGATAGCCTATAAGACTCCTCTAGGCATGTCTCCCTATAGGTTAGTGTATGGAAAGACTTGCCATTTACCGTTCGAGCTTGAGCATAAAACGTTTTGGGCTTTGAAGAAATTGAATTTTGATTTAAGTCGTGCAGGCGCAATTAGAATGCAGCTTAATGAGTTAGAGGAGTTTCGTCAATTTTCTTATGAAAATGCTAAAATGTATAAGGAGAAAACAAAGTGATGGCATGATAAGAAGATAAAACCTAAAGAATTTGTTAAGGGTCAAAGAGTCTTGCTATTGGTGCGTCGTCAGCTGAATGGATGGAATGTGAGATAAGATGAATAATAATAATAAGGAATAATTCAGCTAACACTTAGTGCAAGTATACACTGCCGCACGTAGTAATAAAAAACCTCAGAAGTACTCCAAGGGTATCGATCCCATGAGGACTAAACTGGAAATTCATATTTGATGAAGAAACTGCTCAAATGATTGCTTTTGAAAAAGGTAACCAAAGAAAATAAGTTATTGATTGGGTTTTTGAAAAGATAAATAAAACATGCAAATAACTAAAAGAATAACAATAAGAAATAAACGAGGTATTCAATATGGATTCATCCCTAAGGCAATAACCATAGTCATTCAATATCTAACTTAAGCGTATTCAATGCATTGGGTCAGATTTAACACCTATTTGGCCATTGTTTCCAAAAACCGTTAGAAGGCTAAGCGAGTACCGTTATGCACATTTCTGTGACTCGACTTCGACATAGATAATTCACGAATGCAACCTATAACCCTATAGTCGATAGAGGGTGCCTTAGGCAACTTGCCCTATACTGCCGAACAATCTCTTTCGAGCTTTTTCTCCTATATCACCTTTATGAGAACCGATATCGTTTGTCCCTTTCGAGATCAAACTCACATAGCATGCAAAGTCTAAGTGATCAAATTAAACTCAGTAAGGATAGAGTGATAATCAATAAAGAATACATGCATTGAACAACACTTAAGCAAATAAGACACTTTCAAGCCATTAAATCCTAAGGGAATTCACCACATTGAACCCCTCAACGAGATTTAGCTACTCATGATGGGATAAAAAGAAAATGAACACATTTTCATTGAAATAAGAATGTAAGTAATACAGAATAATGAAAAGATTCAAGAGTTGGAAATAAAGGAGATAGCTAAATATTATGGGTTTTTCTATTTACTCAATCCTTCTAAAGTTTGCTAAGAAACTCCACTCTCTCACTTTTACAAGGTGGGAATGGGTGAAACTCTCTACAAACCACAAGGTTTGATGTCTAACTCAGGTTAGAATTTGGTCATCTAAGAAGGACCTCGGGCATCCCTACTCATTGGCGTCGAGCCAGGGTTCTGTCACCACCCTTTTCTTCCAAGTGAGTTCTGCTTGAATTTGACTTCGAATCTCGAGCTTATATAGTGTAGAAAATGGTTGAGGAGCTGCGAAATAGGTGTTGGAAGGTTTCCCAGTCAGTTTCAGGGTCAAAACAGCCAGTTAGGTGTGAAGAAGACTCGTCAACAACGACCTGCGGACGGTTTGGAACGGCCTCTGATTTTTCCATAAATGCGGTCGCATTTCATTTTTGCCTTCCCAGAAATGCGGTCGCATTTCAGGGGAATTCCAGCTTTTCCTCTGTTTTTCTGCACAACAACAAACTAAGTCAAATTCTCTTAAAATCAAGTCTTTTTAAGCACAAATGAGTTAAATTTGACAAAAGTGATTCTCAACACCCTAACTTATCAAATTAAGCATATTTTGAGCTTGGGAAAAGTAAAATGATCACAACATGCAATATTTAACCAAGAAATGAGCTAAATATAAGGGTAAAATAGGTATATTTTTTACACTTATCAGCTATACAACTCTAGATTAATATTGTTTCGAAGAAAATTAAAATCTAAATGGTCTGGATCGTTTGTTGTGATTGAAGTTTTTCCTCATGGAGCAATTACTTTGAGAGATGAAAAATATGGGCGAGTGTTTAAGGTTAATGGACAACGAGTGAAGCATTATTGAGGTGAGAAGTTTCGTTCGAAATATCCTTCCCTAAAATTGGTTGAAGAATGAGCGAGCGAGAGTTTTGCGGGAGCATTTCATATTGCAATATTTTTAGCTCCCAGTGGTTGTTGTGATTTTATTTTATTTCGTTGAGTTGATTTTATTTTGATTTGAATTATTTTGAATTAGATTTTGTTTATTTTAGATTTATCTAATTTAATCTGTTGGTATTTTTAATTTTAGTAGATTTTATTTTATTGATTTTATTTTCGGTTTATTTATTTTTAATTTGGTCGGTTTAATTTTTAATTTAATCAGATTATTTTAGATTTATTTGTGATTTGTATTTTTATTTTTGTATAGTTTAGGTTTATAATAATACTTCCTAGTTTATTCGGCTAAATAAGATTTGATTTGATTTTTGGCGGTTTGAATATTCATTTGAATTTTTCCGGATAAAAGATTTTTCTAGAAGAAAATCTTTGCTGATCAGTTTGTTTTTGCAATCTTTTGGTTAGATCAAAATATATCATCAGAATATTAAGGGATTGGTTGAAGAGTTAAATATTTTACCGTTTGGAATTTAATTTTCTGTGGGCAGGTAACACGCGTGGAGCAATTGGTGCTTCCACGTGTCGAGCAGGGGAGATCCAACGGCTTAGCCGTTGGACAGCACATCAAGCATTTAGCAGGCGATTATTTTACCGTTTATGAAAATTAATTTTCCATGATTACATGCAAATTAAAACGGTAATTTTATTTAATTGGGGCAAATCTTTTCCTACAACCCTATTTAACCCAAACCCCTAGTACGTTTTCTTTTCACTTCATCTTTTTCTTGCATTTATTTTGTGCTTCCTATTTACTCCTACTTTTCTTCTGTTGTTGTGATTAAAAAAATATAAATGTAAGTTCGAGATGGCTAAGACGAGAGGGAGAAGAGAAAGAGATACGGAAGAAGAAGAGGTGCCAGTTACACCTGAGGCACCAAAGAAGAAATCGAAGAGAAGAAAATCCTCCGAAGAAAGAGAGGCCAAAAGATTGAGGAGGCAACAACAAGCTGAAGTAACAGAGGTTGTGAGAAAGGTGATCGAGGATATTACGGAAGAAGTGGCTGAAGAAGAGCAGCCAAAAGAACCTAAAGAAAGGAAAAATTCAGAACAAGGAGATCAACCTGTCGAAACTCAGCAGGAAAATCAGGAAAAAGGAGCAAAGGATGTGCCGGAGCAAGGGAATGGTCAAGAAGCCCAAGAACAACAGGTTCAAGGAGAAGTTGTGCCGGAGGTACCGCGTCGTCGCCGCCGCAAGCAAAAGACAGGACGAATTAAGGTGGTGAGGATAGACACTCCATCTCCGTCAACAACGGAATCTGAGAAGGAGAATGCAGAAAAAGAGGATCAAGAGAAAGAGGAACTGAAAAGAAGGCTGAAGACGAGGCCCTGATGAAGCAACAGGAAGACAAGGGAAAGGGAGTTGCTGAAGCAGCGACTGAAGCAAAAGAGGCTGAGACTGAGGAGCCAAGAATGCCGTATGAGCGCTTCGTCAAAAATCTTGCCAGAGCAAAATATCTTGAAATGATGAAACGAGACTTCCTATTTGAGAGAGGGTTTGGAGAAAACCTACCACATTTTCTCAGAGCAGGGATCACGAACCATGGATGGGAGCAATTCTGTGTGAAGCCAGAGTCAAAAAACTCAAATATTGTTCGCGAATTTTACGCGAACATTGATGAAGAGGAAGACGCCCAAGCGATTGTCTGAGGGGTTGCTGTAGACTGGAGCCCATGAGCGATAAACTCTCTATTCAATCTCCAGGATTTCCCCCACGCCGGATACAATGAGATGGTGGTAGCACCATCTAACGATTAGTTGAACGTGGCTGTAAGAGAAGTTGGGTGACGGGACTTGTTGAAGGTCTGAATCAAAGCAAATTTACATTCACCAATGTGGGCGCGTCGGTGTCGCGGGTCTCAAGTGAAAACGAATTTATAGTCTGCGGGCACTGAGCTACTTTGCAGTAATAGTGGCCAGGGTCGATCACAGGGAACAACTGATTCACTTCTAACTCTTTTGTGTTTTGGGGTGGCAGAGAAAAGGGGGTTTGAGACAGATGGAGAAAATTGTGGGCGAAGGTCGAATGTAAGAAAGTAAACTGACAGAAAGTCAATTTATAAGAAAGTAAACTGACAGAAAATTAAATGACAGGAAAGTAAATGGGGAGGTTGGTCAATCTCACCTTGCCGCTCGTTGAAGCCGAAGACACTCGGGATCAGTACATTTACTTTTTACTCATCGATTAGCAGATAATGATTTATATGCATGCCGTCCATAGGTACTCTAAATCAATTGGCTCGATCCCAACGTCCATCGATTCAATTACTAGTTACTAATTAATTAACCTCACGAACCCGTCAAGTTAATTAATTAAGTGACTGCATTAAGAACTAGATACCCCTAGAGCACTAACCCAACGGACCCGTTGAACTAACATGCAATTAATCAATAAACTAACCTGGCCACGAACAATAAATCAATTAATCGTTGCTCTAGACTAGAACACTCATAATCAACTAGAGAGACATCTAATTAATCACAAGTATCGACTTAGACCCTATTCTATCGTGTCAGCAACAAAGTCAGAGTCTGCTCTTGGGACCCGTGCTCACGAATCAATCTAATGCTAAATATTAAACTAACTCTCCATTAGCTACTTGGCGATTATTTTTTTAGCAAGTTTATTAACATACGAGCTGCGAGTTAGGGCGTTAATCTAACCTACTGCGCATGCTAATTATAACAACGGGAATCTAAAGCGACAAACAACAAATAAATCATGCATAAAGTTCAAGAATCTCAAGAATAATAGCAAATCAGTTCAGAATGCTCATGAATCTCATAAAAATACAAATGTACTTACAATCCCGAGGTCCCAACTACAACGAACGGTGCTTAGACGGCCATAGACAAGCCTAATCTAAGCCCAAGGCTCGAAAAACCAACCTATTCTACTTAGAAACTACAAAATATAGGAGAAAAGTGAAGAAATTGGAGCTAGAACCGAGAGAGAACGACTGCCAAAAAGCCCCAATCGGATCTCCCCTTCCAAGTTGCCCTAAAGTTTCTACAGCTGCTGTTTAAATAAATGAAACGGCGTCGAGACGCCGTGGCTGGCGTCGAGACGCCGACGGTGAATCTGTCGTCCCTCCGAATCCGAGGCGTCGAAATGCCTGAGGATGGCGTCGAGACGCCATCTCTCGGGTCTTTCTTGTTTGGTTTCTTTAAAACTTGATCAGTTCGGCATCGTTTCCGAGTCCCGAGCGCTCCACTTAGGTCTTTTCACCATCTCGACATCCCATGGACTTCAAGATGGATCGAAACCGCGCTAAATTCCCCGAATTAACACCAAAACAAAATATGAGCCTTGTTGAAGCACTTGATACCAAACTCCTACAAAACTCAACTTTAAACAAAACAATTATCATAAAACTAGCAAGATTAGGGACAAATAATCATGGGCAATTTGGTCCCATCAAATACCCCCAACCTAAACCTTGCTAGTCCCCGAGCAAGCATATAAAAATAAAAGTATAGGATTCGTTAGTTGCAATTTCATGGACTCAAATCTCAATGTCTAAGATGCCAAAGATATTGCAATCAAGAATCATTCACATGCGGCCCAAATAAAGAGACAAATCAAAAGTTTTCATGAGATTTCTTGCTCAAGCTCACACTTAGTCTACCTAGAGTCAGTCTTACAAGCCCGGGATTGGATTATATGACCCTCAACTTATCTTCCCTCTACACTGGCACTAGGAACTAACTAAGGAGCAAACAAGACAAATTAGACTGCTTTTCTCTTTACCCAGGTGCCTAAAAAATAAAAGACATTTTTTTTTCTACGCTTTTCTTTTTCTCTCTCTTTTTTGCTGGGTACTAGCTTTCACACTACAATGCAGGGACCCATAACCCGAGTTTTACTCTTGGTTGGCCTAACTGATCACACCGCATGTAGCTCTTTTTACCCCCTTTATAGCATGCTTTTTCTTGAAAATAAAAGTAATGTAAACGAGGATAAGATTTTCTTTTTAAGCTCGCGCTCATTCATTTTTTTTTTCTGTCTTTCTTTTTCTTTTTCTTTTTCTGTCTTTTCTTTTTCTTAGGCATATTTTCTTTCTTTTCTCCTAGGCAAGATATTACATGCTAATTTGTAGGTATTTGACTCACTAGCTCATCCCTACACCTATCGAGGTGACAACAAGCATATGGATCTATAATTCGCTCCTAAGTTTTCAAACTAATCTTAGACATGCTAAGGTTTACCTTTGCAAGAAAAGTACTAGAAAAATTTTAAAAAGACTCAATTTCTGGGCAACATGCTTATCATTCAATAAAAGCAATAAAGTTGGCAGGATGACACATCGTTGATTTTCATAACCAGAGAAAAAGCAACCAGACCATCCATACATCAACACTCAATCATCTAAAATTTACTTAAAAACAGGACCAATGCTCAGATGCATGGCCTCAATCCAGAAAACATAGAGTGTTAAAATAAAATCATGCATAATAAAATAGTATGATGCTCAGGTGCATCAAGACTCAACCAAAACAGGCATGCAGGACCAATTCCACCCCAACCTAGAATCATGCATCCCCTTTCAATGAATCTAGTCAAGAAAAAGTAAAAGGGACAAAGAGTAAGGGAACAAAAACTCTCACTGTTCTTAATCTCAATGGTTGGAAGGGAATGATTCACCATGACTCGAAAGATAGCAGCTTGCTGAAATAGGGTCACAAAATCCTAAAGACAAGAAAGGAAAGCAAGCATAAACAAAAACTAACTAGAAGGAAACAACTAGAAAACAAAGAGAAGGGATAGTAATTATTTGAAAATTGGGCTGCCTCCCAGGAGCGCAAATGTTTAACGTTGATTGCTCAACGAGATTTCCAGTCTTCAACCGAAATCCATTTCTTTGATCCGCAGAGCATATTTCTTCTTTTTCTTTATCAGCTCCTGCACAGGAAAACTCAACTTGCACACGGAGTGCACAGCGTAAGAAAATCTAAACAGTATATCCTCATCCGCCCAATTAAAGCTAATTCTAAGCACCCTAGGCTTAACTTGGTCAGCCACTTGATTTTCTAGGCCTAAATCATGCTCTATAGAAGCAGGGACATCAGGCGCTAAGGAATTAGATGCGTGATAGTCAGAGTTTAGCTTAACATTCCTAATCCTCAACTCTCCTAACATGCTTGATGCGCTAATTAAATCAGACCTAGAATTAAAGGAAAAATTAAGTTCAGGCATACTGACCTTGATGGGATCTTCTTCTATCTTACCTTCCTGCTGCTCTGAGATTTGGCTCTCTAGCTCTTCGGGGGAGTCAGCTCGGAATCTAGTGACTTTCGCTAGCTTTGCAATGATCTCCCACGCCTTACCGGGTGTTGTGGCAAGCACATCAACTCCACTAGCTGAGTTGAGCATTCTTCTATCATCAGGTTTTAGCCCTCCGTAGAAGCTTTCTATCAAGGACTCCTCTAAGAGTGGGGTGTGATGTTCCATGTAGTATAGATTGAAGTGGCTCACGAACTCATGGAACAACTCTTCAGGTGCTTGTGCAACGTTGACAATTCTTCTGGTGTCTTCTATCCCCAGCGCAGTGGGGTGGTTCTTCTTCAGGAAAATTCTCCTCATCTCACTCCAAGAAGGTACCGACCTTGGAGGCAGAGAGAAGATCCACCTCTTAGCTTCTCCTTGTAGTGAGTACATAAACACCCTCAACTTGAATTGATCTTCAGACATCTCTGGGGCCACAAAAGGAAGGAACTAAGAAAATAAATTCAGATAGGGAGACAGAATTACCTTCTTCGTGATTTATGATGCAAGGGGGTGGTGGATAATTGGGAGCTAAAAAGTTGTCTTGCACTGCACTCTCGACCCTCTCTATCCAAGAGGACAGGAGATCCAGAGCCTACTGGATATTCATGAAGCTCGATGTTTTTCCTTGTTTCTTGGCAGGGAGGAGTTTGCTCTTGTAAAGATTTGTCACTGGATCTGTGTTGCCTTCTAGAGTGGGGTAAAAATATGGCAAAATAAGCTCTAGAATACTGTGCAAGTATACACAATCCGCAGCAAGTGATAAGTAATTTATCGTATCCACGAGGTTTTGAATAGCTTTCACTTTACCTATCTTGTGTAACTTTTTAATGGTTTCAAGGTTGTTAAAATGATTGATTTTGATAAAATGCTGAAGCAAAATAAATGATAGAACATAAAGTAAACGGATAAAGCAGACAGATTGGAAACAGGCGTTGGTCAGGATTTCAGTAATTGTTTTAAAAGATGCTCTAGCAATAATATTGATTAGGCAACTCTCTTGCAGTCTTATCAGTAGGATCCTCCCAGAACTCTAGATTTTTTGGAATGTGTTTCAACCCCAATGACGTGCTACCGATCAAGCACTCGACAACTGGTTATCCCTAACTCAGTCACTAGCGTCCACCAACACATAATGGTCTAGTGTGATTAAATGTCATACACTTCTCAAATCATCCCTGAAACTAAGAAGTGATATTCATACTGACTGGCCAGGCGGGCACAAAATAAAAATAGGCACAACAAATAATCAAGATGCTCAAATCAACATATATTGCATAGACAATGAAGTACAACAATTACATGGATCCTAACCAACACCTATGTAAATTTAGTTCATGGAGTACAAAATAACACACGCTTCAATCTGAGTATGTGCATCCATAACTACAAGAAATTACAAGAAAAGATTAATTCCCTTGATTTAGATTCGTAGTTGATGGTCTTCTTGAAGTCTCCAATCTTTCCTCCTCTATTCGGATTCCAAAGATGGAAAGTAAGCCTCCACGAATGGAATGAGACTTTCCTTTCTCCAAATTGGAATGTTTTGGACTTGAGACGGCTACTTCCTTTTATAGAGTGGAGTCAACCCTAATTAGGTCAAATTTTACACGTGGAGGGCTCTCCAAGCTTCCTAGATCCGAGATTAATTTTGCTAACGCCACCTCATTTAATGAATCACGTGTGGCTCACGTGGCAGTTTTGCTCCCTGCTTTGCTAGATCACGGATTTTGCTCTCTCAAGTCGCTCGACATTATTTTCTCTGCAAAATAACTTCCAAAGCATCCATTCTTCTAAGTGGGTTAAAACATGTAATATTCATCTAAAAACAACCTATTAGGCACAAAAGACACACAAATCACTATAGAAATAAGGCCTAAATAACTCCATTTTGGAGAGTTATCAATCTGCAAGGAACAAACTAACACAAGATACAAGAAAAAGGTGAAAAACACAAAATTAATTAGAAATAAACAACGTGTTCCCTGACAACGACGCCAGTTTGACGGGACTTGTCGAAGGTCCGAATCAAAGCAAATTTACATTCACCAATGTGGGCGCGTCCGTGTCGAGGGTCTCAAGTCAAAACAAATTTATAGTCCGCGGACACTATGCTACTTTGCAGTAGTAGTGGCTGGGGTCGATCACAGGGAATAGTTGGTTCACTTCTAACTCTTTTGTGTTTTGGGGTGGCAGAGAAAAGGGGGTTTGAGACAGATTGAGAAAACTGTGGGCAAAGGTCGAATGTAAGAAAGTAAACTGACAGAAAGCCAGTTCATAAGAAAGTAAACTGACAGAAAGTTAAATGACAGGAAAGTAAATGGGGAGGTTGGTCAATCTCACTTTGCCACTCGTTGAAGCCGAAGACACTCGAGATCAGTACATTTACTTTTTACTCATCGATTAACAGATAATGATTTATATGCATGTTGTCCATAGGTACTCTAAATCAATTGACTCGATCCCAACGTCCATCAATTCAATTACTAGTTACGAATTAATTAACCCCACGAAGCCGTCAAGTTAATTAATTAAGCGACTGCATTAAGAACTCGATACCCCTAGAGAGCTAACCCAACGGACCCATTGAACTAACATGCAATTAATCAATAAACTAACCTAGCCACAGTCAATAAATCAATTAATCGTTGCTCTAGACTAGAACACTCATAATCAACTAGAGAGACATCTAATTAATCACAAGTATCGACTTAGACCATAGATCTATCTTGTCAGCAACAAAGTCAGAGTCTGCTATTGGGACCCGTGCTCACGAATCAATCTAATGCTAACTATTGAACTAACTCTCCATTAGCTACTTGGCGATTAGTTTTTTAGCAAGTTATTAACATACGAGCTGGGAGTTAGGGCATTAACCTAACCTACTGTGCATGCTAATTATAACAGCGGGAATCTAAAGCCACAAACAACAAATAAATCATGCATAAAGTTCAAGAATCTCAAGAATAACAGCAAATCAGTTCAGAATGCTCATGAATCTCATAAAAATACAAATGTACTTACAATCCTGAGGTCCCAACTACAACGAACGGTGCTTAGACGGCCATAGACAAGTCTAATCTAAGCCCAAGGCTCGAGAAACCAACCTAATCTACTTAGAAACTATAAAATATAGGAGAAAAATGAAGAAATTGGAGCTAGAACCGAGAGAGAACGGCTGCCAAAAGGCCCCAATCGGATCTCCTTTTCCAAGTTGCCCTAAAATTTCAACAGTTGTTGTTTAAATAAACAAAACGGCGTCGAGACACCGTGGCTGGCGTCTCGACGCCGATGGTGAATCTGTCGTCCCTCCGAATTCAAGGCGTTGAGACGTCTGAGGATGGCGTCGAGACGCCATCTCTTGGGTCTTTCTTGTTTGGTTGCTTCAAAACTTGATTGGTTTGACATCGTTTCCGAGTCCCAAGCGCTCCACTTAGGTTTTTTCGCCATCTCGGCATCCCATGGACTTCAAGATGGATCGAAACCACGCTAAATTCCCCGAATTAACACCAAAACAAAATATGAGCCCTGTTGAAGCACTTGATACCAAACTCCTACAAAACTCAACTTTAAACAAAACAATTATCATAAAACTAGCAAGATTAGGGACAAATAATCATGGGCAATTTGGTCCCATCATTGGGATTGAAGGGGCTCAGTGGAGGTTGTCAAAGACAGAAAAGCGCACGTTTCAGGCCGCATATTTGAAGAGCGAGGCAAACACCTGGTTGGGCTTCGTCAAACTGCGTCTTTTGCCAACAACCCATGATTCTACAGTTTCCCGTGACAGAGTGCTCCTGGTTTTCGCAATTCTGAGGTCCCTGAGTATTGACGATTGTAAGGTAATCTCCAGTGAAATCCACAACTGCTGGCGCAAAAAGGTGGGCAAATTATTCTTTCCAAATACGATTACCATGTTGTGTGATAGGGCAAGGGTGCCCACAACTCCAGATGATGTGACTCTGATTGACAAGGGGATAATTGACACACCCAACTTGGCACGGCTTCAACGGACTCAAGAAGCTCGGCAAGGGGGGCTGGTGTGTGGCATCCATCAAATCCTAGAACAACTTCAACTTTCAGCCAGTAGGCAAGAGTATGTTGAGAGGCAAGCTCAAACCTTCTGGACTTATGTTAAGAGAAGGGATGCCACATTAAGGAGGGCACTGCAGTCAAATTTTTCTAAACCATATCAAACCTTCCCAGTTTTCCCCAATGACTTGTTCAATCCTTGGATCCCACCCCCGTCAGTCGAAAGAGAAGAGAATGAAGAGGATGATCAGGGTCAGGAAGATTGAAGGAGGAAAAGATGTTGGGCGAGCATTATTTTTGTTGCTCGCGTATTTCTGCCCCAGTTTCTTTTGATATTTCTGCTTTTTCTATTTTTGCTGTTTATTTTCTGTTTCTCTAGGCCACAAAATTATCTGCTATTGTAAATGTTTTCTTTTATTTTAATGAAATTTCTGAAGTCTTTCCTGTTTTATGGCACACTGAGCATTCCTAACTTAACATTTTTCTTCTGAATTTTTGAAGCTTGGACTAGTTGGCTTAATTAGATCAAGGTGTTTTGATCTCCAGAAACGTTTTGCTTGAGCATTTCTTCTAGCCTGGTCATCATTGCGGCAAGAAAATTCTTAGGTAGTATTGACTTATTTTGATCCACCTTAAGCTTAATCTTAGTCCCACGCTTAGTTTAAAATTCAAATAGAAAAAGAATTAAGTTTGGGGGTATAATTATATGTTACTAATTCATTGGGGACAATAAATAATTTAAGTTTGGGGGACTTTTAGCTACTTTGCTTGTTTTGCTCGAGCATTCCTCTCCTTCATAATAATTTTTCTAGGTTATTGAGTAACCAGGGACATTTGTGACACCCACAGTTTGTCTTTGCGTCAAAATATGACCTAGGAAATATTGAAAAATGATAAATATATATATATATATATATATATATATATATATATATATATATATATTCCAAAAAGAAAAAATTGTGAAAAATTTTGCTGTGAAAATTGAAAGAGCAAAAGTTTTGAAGGATGAAGGAAAATCTAGCAATTTTCTGTCTCTCAGGGCTTAGTTGAGCTTCATCATAAAATTTCGCCATTCTGAGAAGCAAGGGATAAAATAACTAAGGATTTTTTGGTCTAAACAATGAGTATTTAGCCTAGTTGGTGATAAGTTTGAGGCAAGGGTATATTGCACCATAAAGTGGGTCATCTCATGCTTAAGAGCTTATAACTGTAGGGCTGCTTTAAGTCTGAAGAACAAAAGAATAAATCCCCTAAAATATGTGTTCAAATATGTCTGATAATAGAGCTGAGCTGTGGTAAGTTCTTAGGATTAAGTTAAAGGTGGTGATTATTTGTTCAATGCTGAAAGAATTATTTTGCTGCAGCAGTGCTTGGTTTTGCAGAATGCTCAGGTAAAGGTTGAAGGTAGTGTTGAAATATCTGTTTTGATTAAGTTACGCTATGACTAATGTTTTGAATTCTCAAGGAAGGTGAGTTAGTATTGCTCAGGACGCGCAACAGTTCAAGTTTGGGGGTATGATAATTCTCCAAAAGGTTATTTAGGCCTTATTTATATAGTGATTTGTGTGTCTTTTGTGCCAAATAGGTTTATTATTAGATGAATATTATATGTTTTAACCTATTTAGAAGAATGGATGCTTTGGAAGTTATTTTGCATAGAAAATAATGCTGAGCGACTTGAGGGAGCAAATTCCATGATCCAGCAAAGCTAGGAGCAAAACTGCCACGTGAGCCGCATGTGATTCATTAATGAGGTGGCGTTTTCTAAATCAATCTCAGATCTAGGAAGCTTGGAGAGCCGTCCACGTGTAAAGTTTGACCTAATTAGGGTTAACTCCACTCTATAAAAGGAGGTAGCCATCCCAAGTCAATTCATTCCAAGTGAGAGACTTACTTTCCATCTTTGGAAGCCGTTTAAAGGAGGAACGATTAGAGACTTCAAGAAAACCATTAGCTATGGATTTCTTCAAGGGAATTAATCTTTTCTTGTAAAATTCTTGTAGTTATGGATGCACATACTCGGATTGTAGCGTGTGTTACTTTTAATTCCATGAACTAAATTTACTTAGGTGTTGGTTAGGATCTATGTAATTTTCGTGCTTCATACTCTATGCAATTGATATTGATTTGAGCATCTTGATTATTTGTTGTGCTTATTATTATTTTGTGCCCGCCTGACAGCCGATATAAATACCACCTCTTAGTTTCAGGGATGATTTGAGAGGTGTGTGGCATTTAATCACACTAGACCATTATGTGTTGGTGGACGCCAATGACTGAGTTAGGGATAACCAGCCACCTAGTGCTTGATCGGTAGTACGTCATTGGAGTTGAAACACATTCCAAAAAATCCAGAGTTTCGGGAGGATCCTGCTAATAAGATTGCAAGAGAATTGCCTAATCAATATTATTGCTAGAGCATCATTTCAAACAATTACAGAAATCTTAACCAATGCCTGTTTCCAATTTGTCTACTTTATCCGTTTACGTTCTGCTTTGTTATTTCTTTTGTTTCAGCATTATTTCAAAATCAATTATTTTAACAACCTTGAAACCATTAAAAAGTTACATAAACTAGGTAGAGTGAAAGCTATTCAAAACCTCGTGGATACGATAAATTACTTATCACTTGCTGTAGACTATGTGCACTTGCATAGTATTCTAGGGATCATTTTTATCATATTTTTAACCCACTCTAGAAGGCAAAAATTTACTAATGATCCAATGGAATGAATTAGTTTGTTTTTATCCATATCTAGGTGCTTTTTAAATTACAATTGAATTAAGCAATTAAAAGTGGCACTAGCTTTCACACACCATTTGTAGGGACCCATAACCCGAGTTTAACAATTGGTTGGCCTAACTGATCACAACATAGGTAACTCTTTTTGCCTAAAACAGTATTAAACATTGCATAGAGCGCTCTTGACATGTCATTATTTTTCTTTCAAAAGTAAAAGCCAGAACATGTTTTTTTTTTCAAGCATGATAAGCATATATTCTTTTCTTTCCTCTTAGGCAAGATTAAACATGCTAATTTGCAAAAAAAAAAAAAAAAAAAAAAAAACTCTTTAGCTCTTCCCTACACCTATCGAGGTGACAACAAGCATATGAACCTAATAATTCGCTCCTAATCATTCAAGTCCAATTCTAAATTCTAAACCAAGGAAAATACTCTACTAATCCAAGACATCTCCTAGAAATTTTTTAAAAGTCTCCCTTTTTGGGCACTCATGCTTACAACTCATCAAAAGCTTAAAAATTGACAATAAAGCCTATCCTAGGACATCATAATCTTGAAAAAATAGCATCCAAAGACAACCATCTGCCATAATCATAATAAGCTCAAAATATAGCCCGAACTCAGATGCTCAAGGGCTCAACAAGCAAAACATTCCACCCCTAAACTTAAGACATGCATTGTCCTCAATGTCTAGAAAACTAAGGCATACATAAGCATGAGAGTGTTGTGCAATTTTCCGCAAGCGTACGGTTGCCCAAGTAATATTAAAACGGAAAGTATTCCGAGTATCGAATCCTCAGGGAATTTGAATTATATCCATTAAGTACCAAGAACCATCATGTTCAATTTTATTTAGAATTCCAACTCGAATGATAAAACGAAAATTAAAGAAACTAATAAAAATAAACATGCAACAACAAAATGGAAATATCCTATTAAGGGGGTTTGACCTAGGGTGTTATCTAGCTTTTTGGATACGTAGCTCAAATACATGGATGCATGTAACTAATAATCTTCAATTTCATAAATCTAGAAGTAATTATAAGCGGATTTCTCTTTCAAGCTCCTCCACATCTCATACTAACATAACTAATTTATGTGTCCATCTCCTTAGTTAATCATAGTATGGCATTAAGCAACTTCATTATCAATTTCTAACAATTCTTTTTCACTCTTGTGCTCCAAGCAATCGTTAGCCATGCAATTTGGATCTAATCTAACTTCTCTCTGTCGAGTATCAATTTAGACCAACAAATCAATCAATCAGTGATCAAGGGATTAAAGGCATTAAGCAGGAATTGCATAGATGAAATATGAAGAAATTCATTACATAATCCAAGTAATTGCGCTACAATATCCAATTAACTAGAATAACGACCCTAGGTCTCAACATCTACTCACAAATGGAAATAATTTTGCCAAAATGATCTTGATCCATGGTCCTAACTCAATCTAAAATAAGAAATTACAAAGACATAAGATAGAAATAACCGTGGTTTTGATCCCAAGCTCCCGTCACGATCATATCGATTCCCGAGCCTTGGAATCTCGATCAATTCCCACCTTTTTCCTCACAATGCTTCTCATTTTTTCTCTCTATTGAGCTAGGGGAGAGCTCCCCAAAAATGGGATGATTTGAGCCATGGGGAAGGGGCCTTTTTATAGGAGCAGAAACGGAGGTGACTTGCTGCCCAAGACGCACAGCGTCGCGACGCTGTGACGTCAGGTTTTCTTGCTGCTCAAATTGGCGCAGCGTCGCGACGCTACACAGACATCGTCGCGACGCTATCGCAATTTTGGATTTTTCCTCACAACTAGCCAAGCGTCGAGACGCTCTAGCCCAAGCGTCGCGACGCTTGGCCTTTTAGAAACCAAACACGCGGATTTTGGCCTTCTTCTTCATTTCTTTTGGGCTTTTGGGCCTCCACTTCAAATGTTCTATTTTCTTTTCTTCTTTTATGGCCCAAAGTTTTCTTTTTACACCCAAAATTGGTAAAATTCTTGGTTTTGCTTCTCGAACTCGGTTTTCTACAAAATCAACATACAAATACATTAAAGCTCACAATTCATGCACAAAACTAGCTAAAATTAATAGGAAAATGATGACATTTCTGCATGTCATCACACCCCCAAACTTAAAGTTTTGCTAGTCCCGAGCAAAATAAAGTAATGCATATGAATCATAACTTGCATGCTAACAACTCTATCCTCAATGCTTCTAGCCATGAATGCAAACTATTGAAACAAATAAGTAAGCATGAACAACCATCAAGAAGTTTAAAATCTAATCCTATCCTCCCTTGCAAAAACAAATCATCATTTGCCTCATCATAACTTTTACTAGCCCGGAATCATTTATACACTCCTCCATTCATCTTCCCCCTACACTGGCACTAAAGCTCGCCCTTTTAGTCATCTTACTTATCTAGCAAGCACTACCTTACTGAGGTGCCCATAATTCTTGGGGCGTCCCCCAAACTTGCTTTTTTTTTTCTTTCTTTCTTTTTTTATGAGAATCCTTTTAGATGTAGCGCCTTCGTTCTGGCTTGCCAACATTGGTGACGAAAGCATCCAACTACGAGCGCCTCATCTTTCAGGTTGCCGAGGCATGCTCATTTCTTTTCAGCGCTTTCATGCAAAGGCAAACGATGAGTGTCATGAATGCCCCTGGTTACTAACGCTCTCAAGAAAGTGGAGCAAATTTTTTTTTTTTGGGAAAATCAAAGCATTTATTTTTCCCATAGCTCAGTATTACTTACTATTACGCAAGAAAGCTATCTAGACAAACTTTACACCTATCGGAGTGACAACGAACTTCTAAAGCATATAACTTTCATCTAGGCTTTCAAAATCATAATAAAACAAGTGAATCATCATACTTTGCAAGGGAATCAAAGAAAAATTTTTAAATTTTCTTGAATTTAGACATGCTTTCAAATTTGCAGCAATAAGAGAGAATCATGGCTAAAAGCAAATCATCAGACGTCATCATCATCAACATGCATTTAATTCATTATAAGCATTACTTACGCAAAACCTAAGCAGAGCAAACCTCCCCCCCAAACGTAAAATATACATTGTCCCCAATGTATGAACATTTAATCAGATAAAGAGAGATCGATACTGCCCTGAAAAAGTGAGAGAATCTGAAACGTCTTGAATTGACACCAGAGGAGAAAATGAGAGGCTAGGCATGAATTCACGAGCTTCCTGCATAAGGATCGATCTCAAGGGAGCATTAGGATCAACGCAAAAACTAAAATGAAATCTAAAAAAAAACTTTGAAAGCTTGGGTTGCCTCCCAAGAAGCACTTGTTTAACGTCCTGAGCTAGACGAGATTCAACATTTTCAACCGAAGTCCACTTCCTTGATCCTCAGAGGATCTTTCTTCTTCTTCAATTCCTGCATAGAAAAGCTCAACTTGCACACAGGGTGCACAGCATAAGAAATTTTTATCAAGTAATCCTCAGCCTTCCCAAAAATTTTATTTAAATACAATCTAAGCCTAATAGCAAGGGGTCAGGTACTAAAATTACTAAGCCTAAATCATGCATTTCAGAGTTATAATTCTTAGGAGAAAAAGAAATAGGCATGGAATTATATGAATTTTTCTCAATCTCCAACTCTCCTAACTTGCATGAGATATTACATGTACTAGGCTCATAATGATAGGGAGAATTAAGTTCAAGCTCACTGACCTCGATGGGATTTTCTTTTAACTCACCTATCTGCTGTTGCTCTGAAATTTGGCATTCTAGCTCATCATGGGAAGTGGCATGGAACCAAGTGTTTTTTTTTCAGATTTGCACTGATCTCACATGCCTCATTGGGTGTCGAACCAAGCACATCACCACCACTAATTGAATCTAGTAACTTTAACCTTTCGTAGAAGCTTTCAATCAAAGTCTCCTCGGGTAGTGGGGTGTGAGGTACCATGTAACATCCACTGGAGTGGTCCACGAACTCATGGAACATATTTTCAAGAGGGACTGACGGCGCTTTCTCTTTCTCTACCATATTCTGATCATCATCTTCATCCAGTATCCTCCTGGTGCTGGTCTGTTTGACTTCTTTTCTTTCTACTTCCTGCTTCCCACTTCTCAGAGATATGGCCAGGCATTGCTCTTGTGGGTCCATGGCGACGACATTAGATAGCTTTTCTTGCTGAATTTGATTCATGAGTAGATCGAGTTTTGCCTCCATTTTATTAATGACAAGATCTCGTTTCTCTACTCTGGCTTGCATTGCTGACACTGTTCCTAGATTAGTCATCAAAATCTTGGTCTCCTCAATCAATTTTCCTAACATGTCTTCCAAAGGGTTCTTTTTCTCTTGATGAACAACTTCCTCAGGTTGAGACTCCATTTTTAATTCAACTTTAGGCAAACTTGGAATCTCAGATCCTGAGAGCTTGTTTAGAGCCTTGATTAAAGCTTTGACTTGCAATCTTAAAGATTTTACCTCTTCAGCCTTATATGGTTCCTCTTTTTGTTGGGATTCTGATTGCTCAAACGTCCATTGATAACTTGTCAAGGCTAACTCTTCTACTAGGGCTCGAGCATCCTTGACAGTTTTGGCTAAGAAGTTTCCTTCCGCCGCTGTGTCAAGAATTGTTTTAAAGTCCCGACTCAACCCTTTATAAAAAAAGTTGTATTTGAAGCCAATCTGGGTACCCATGTTGTGGGCATTTCCTTAACATGCCGTTATATCTTTCACAAGCCTCATATAATTGCTCTTCCTCCATTTGTTCAAACATTCCTATTTCAGTCCTAAGCTTTGTTATTCTGGCTAATGGGAAAAATTTTGTAAGGAAGGCTTTAACCAAATCATTCCAACTTAAAATATTAATTGGTGTCAAAGAATCTAACCAATCTCTAGCCCTATCTTGCAAAGAAAATGGAAATAATTTCTAGCCCAAGCGTCGCGACACTTGGCCTTCTAGAAACCAAACACGCGGATTTTGGCCTTCTTCTTCATTTCTTTTGGGCTTTTGGGCCTCCACTTCAAATGTTCTATTTTCTTTTCTTCTTTTATGGCCCAAAGTCTTCTTTTTACACCCAAAATTGGTAAAATTCTTGGTTTTGCTTCTCGAACTCGGTTTTCTACAAAATCAACATTCAAATACATTAAAGCTCACAATTTATTCACAAAACTAGCTAAAATTAATAGGAAAATGATGACATTTCTGCATGTCATCAGAGAGCAAGAAAAAGAATGGAAGGGGTGAACAATATTGCCCGGAAATGATGACCTTCTCATAAAAGCAAGCAAAGGAAAGAGCACAAGATCACCTACAAAACAAAAACAACAAACAAATCAAAAGCATAAAAACAAAATCAAACTTACTTGGGTTGCCTCCCATAAGCGCTTGTTTAACGTCTTTAGCTTGACGTGTTGGCCGTGTATGCATTAAGGAGGTTTATTTTCTGTGAATCCACCAGAGGTGCTCTTGCTTGCACCTTTCCTGTAGCCTATCACAAGCACCTCTGTACGATCTTTAGAGTCTTCAAAAGCTTTGAATATTTCCTTTTTGTTCTGGACTCTAACAGTGAGCTCCTTGTGCTCAATGTCAATAATAACTCGTCCAGTAGCGAGGAATGGTCTCCCTAGAATGATAGGTACTGAAGGATTTTCGATTATATCCATGAAATATAAATCAATAGGGAGGACAAATCTACCTACCTTGATTAAAACATTTTCCACAATTCCATTTGGTCTAACCACAGACTGGTCAGCCAACTGGAGCCTAACAGGGGGTAGATTTAATCTCACCTATGTCTAATTTCTTGCATAAGGATAAAGGAATAATATTAATGCTAGCACCTAAGTCACACAATGCTCTAAAAGAATAAGTACCAAAACTACAGGGGACAGAAAAACTCCCTGGATCTGCCAATTTTTCAGGTACCTTCTACTGTACTCGAGCACTGCATGTCGAGGCGAGATATACCGTGTCAACCTTCTTTTCCTTCCTCTTCTTTGCCAGTCATTCCTTCATGAATCTGTTGTACTAGGGCAACTCTAATACTTCTGCAAAAGAAATATCAATGTTCAATTCATAAAAGCATTCATAAATTTATCAAATTGAACATGATTGTTCTTTTTCTTCTTTTTCTTCTCTTTGAGGACCAACACTATGGGAGAAGGAATAGGAGGCTTAGGGCCAGGCTTTTCAGCTTCATCTGATGATGTGTCCTCTTCAGCTTCTCCAGTAGGAGTGTCATACTCTTCAGTCTTAAGCTCCTCAGCTTCTTCAATCTCCTCCTCCTGGTGCACAATGATGGCTTTACAGTACTCCATTTGGGTTCTCTCCTGCTTAGCTGGGGCCTTACCTATCTGCATGATGTTTACAACACTTACCAACTGTCCTAGCTGAGTCTCGATGTTTTTAATGGTTGCACTCTGGCCGGTCACCGTGGTGTTAATTGCAATAACAGCCTCCTCAAGCTTATTTGTCCTGTTACTAGATTCTACAATGAAAGCTCCAACAAGATCCTCTAAAGATTGTTTATTTTCTTGATTTTGAGGGGCAAAACTAGGAGGATTAAGAACATTCTTATTATTAGCATAAGAGAAATTTTCATGGTTCCTATTGTTAGGGTGATAATGTGTAAGTGTAGAATTATTATATCCCCTAAAATTAGAATTTGAAACATACTGAACATGTTCGATGGTCTCTTCCAGAGACTGGGATGCAATAGCAGCAGTTGATTCAATAGACTGTGCACTCCCTGTACCTGAAAACTTCAAGAAAGCATTAGCAAGAGTAGACATCTGGGCTTGGAGGGCACTTACATTATCAATTTCAAACACCCCAGCTACAACCTTCTTTGGTGTAGACCGCTCAGATGGCCACTGATAACTGTTGGTGGACATATCCTCCAGTAAAGTACGTGCAATCTCCACGATCTTAGACAACAGAGTCCCACCTGAAGCTACATCAACAATAGTCTTAGTACTTGGATTTAAACCATTATGGAATAATTGAATCTGCAACCAATCAGGATATCCATGCTGGGGGCACTTCCTCAACAGTTCCTTGTAACGCTCCCGTGCCTCGAACAACTGCTCATCAAATTGCTACTGGAACGTTCCAATTTCGGTCCTCAGCTTGACCGTCTTTGCAGGAGGGAAGAATTTCTTCAAGAATGCCTAGACAAAAGCATCCCAACTGGTGATGCTTCCAGGTGGAATAGACTGCAACCAATCTCGGGCTTTATCCTGCAAAGAAAAAGGAAACAAGTGTAAGCGAATGGCATCCTCAGTGACTCCATTTATTTTTACCATCCCACAAATGTCTAAAAAGGACTTTAAATGAGAGGCAACCTAGAAGCTAAAGACGTTAAACAAGCGCTTATGGGAGGCAACCCAAGTAAGCTTGATTTTGTTTTTATGCTTTTTGATTTGTTTGTTGTTTTTGTTTTGTAGGTGTTCTTGAGCTCTTGCCTTCGCTTGCTTTCATGAAAAGGTCATCATTTTAGGACACTATTGTTCACCCCTTCCATTCTTTTTCTTGTTCTCATGCTTATGTGTGCCTTAGTTTTCTATACATTGAGGACAATGCATGTTTTAAGTTTGGGGGTGGAATGCTTTGCTTGTTGAGCCCTTGAGCATCTGAGTTCGGGCTATATTTTGAGCTTATTATGTTTATAGCATATGGTTGTCTTTGGATACTATTTTTTCATGATTATGACTTCCTAGGATAAGCTCTTTTGTCAATTTTTAAGCTTTTGATGAGTTGTAAGCATGAGTGCCCCAAAAAGGAGACTTTTTAAAATTTTTCTAGGAGATGTCTTGCATTAGTAGAGTATTTTCCTTGGTTTAGAATTGGACTTGAATGCTTAGGAGCGAATTATTAGGTTCATATGCTTGTTGTCACCTCAATAGGTGTAGGGAAGAGCAAAAGAGTTAATTTTTTGCAAATTAGCATGTTTAATCTTGCCTAGGAGGAAAGAAAAGAATATATGCTTATCATGATCATAAAGAAAAATCATTCTTGCTTTTACATTTGAAAGAAAAATAATGACATGTCAAGAGTGCTCTATGCAAAGTTTAATATTGTTTTAGGCAAAAATAGCTACCCATGTTGTGATCAGTTAGACCAAGAAATGGTTAAACTCGGGTTATGGGTCTCTACAATAGGTGTGTGAGAGCTAGTGTCACTTTTAATTGCTTAATTATATTGTATTTTTAAAAGCACCTAGGTATGGATAAAAACAAACTAATTTATTTCATTGACTCATTAGTAAATCCTTAGTGTTAGTGTAGAGGGAAGATGAGTTGAGAATCTTATCATCCAATCCGAAGCTAGTAGAGTCCAATCTAATTAAATTAGATCTCTCTTATGCAAGTTATATATATATATATATATATATATATATATATATATATATATTATTTTTTTAATAAATTATGAGATGTTTTGAAATAAGTCGTAATTGATTTTTTAAAATATTTTGAAATAAGCCGTAATTGATTTTTTTAATTTATTTTAAAATAAATCATGATATGTTTGCATTAATTTATTGTTTTTTCAATAAATTATGATATGTATGCATTAATTTATTACTATTTTAAAAATAAATTATGATATTAATTTCAAATTTAGCAGATATGGATATAAAGTTTAGAAATTTTATTCAAATATTGTTTAATATCATACTTGTTCAAATATTTTATAGATTTTATCTGTTTATTATTTTGTTAATCAGAATCTATGCGTAGAGATTTTATAACATTTATTTAAATGTTTTTTAATATAATAAATAAATAAAATGGAAAAAACGAAATCTTCAAATTAAGAATGGACAAAAGGGGAAATCAAAACTTTCTCCCTTAAACCCCTTTTAGATAGTATATATATATATATATATATAGATTGATAAAAAAAAAATTGAGAAAAATGGAATATATAGGTAAAAGTTTGTGTAGTGTATCGCATGCCACATGTTTATTTTAAATTCAACAATGGGGGCAAATTGAACCATTGTACAAGTAAAATCCTTATAGTCACAGGCAATCAAGTGTAGAATCAAAGTTTAAAATTTCTTTTTTTTTTTTAGAAAAGAAACTGCTTGAATTAGAGATGAGCAAACACTCCCAAGTGGCTTCCAGCCATGGGACAGGAACCCCCATTGCTGTTGGATATAGCACCTAGATCCAAATTATTAAGATGTAGAAACAATAAAGGAAAATTGACATTCCAACTCTCTGAAGAATTTGTGGCCCAAGCCTTACGGGCCAAATAATGGGCCAAGTGGTTTAGCCTCCTAGAAACATGGCAGATTGCATGGATTTGAAGAGTTGTCATAACCCTCTTAGCTTCTTCAATGAACATTGACAGTTCGGTGAGATCCTCCTCCTTTCCCTCAAGAAGATTTGCCACCTGAATAGAGTCAAGCTCGACAAACACCGGAGGGGAGTCGTGAGGGATCGATCTCAGTCCTTCCGTTACTGCAAGGGCTTCAAGCCAAGCAATCGGCCACTTCCTATGGACAACACAATAGCCGGCAGAAATAGGCGTGCCATTCCAGCTTCTCAGCACCCACCCGACGCCCCCTGTCATATTCCCTTCATTCCACGACACATCAGTATTAAGCTTCCAGTGGCCCAGCGACGGTGGCAACCAATTACTCCTCGAGCTCTCCTCTTGCAGATCAGCGACCCTGGTTTGATAAGGCACACCTTGGGTCGTCGTTGCGGGTCGATTCGGTTGCTCCCTCCGGTTCGCCTGGTCGTCTTCCTCCTCATCGTTGGTAAGTAACTCTAATGCTTTACTGATATGCTGCTTGAAGTAAATTGGGTTGAGATTCTGACTTCCATGGAGTAGTTAGTTCCTATATTTCCATAGTTGCCAACTGATTATTGTGCTCCATATAATGTTCCTCTCTACCAAATGATCTTTGCCGCAACCTCTCCAAATACATTCGCAATAATTTGTCGTCGTCCATTCCCCCTATTCATCAAAAAGAACTCATTAGGTAAAGGAAAAAAATGAGCCCACATACCTTTGGTTTGCTTGCACTCCCACAGAAGATGTGTGATTGTTTCCGGTTTTGATCTGCACAGAAGACATAAAGGGTTAACTCACATTCCCCTCTTGATTAGGTTTGAACGGGTTGGTAGAATATCATGGAAGATTCTCCATCCACACACTCTAATTTGGGAATTGGAATTTTCCAGAATATTTTCCATGGCTCTTCTTTCTTACTGTTGTAAGATCCTGACGCCTCAGAGGAGTTTTGAGCTTGAATCCCCAATATATAGGCGCTTCTCACCGAAAAAAACTCCTTTTCGATCATAGTGATAAATAATCGCATCCTCTTTATTCAACGAACGAAGAGAAATGTTTAAAATGGCTTTTGCATCGCTCTCCAAAAACGACTCCTTAACCAGTGTCTCGTTCCATCCTCCCATAGGCTGGATGAGTTGAGCTACCGAATATTGTTGAGCATTTCTGTTAACGAAAATTGGGGTTTAAGCACCCTCTTTAGGGATCCAAGGGTCTGAAGCAGCATTCACGTTGATACCATTCCGTATTCGCCATCTGTAGCCTTTCCTAAATAATTCTCTTCCCCACACAATACTTCTCCATGTGTAGGAGGGATTACTTCTTAATCCCGCCTTTAGGAAATTCCCTGTTTTAAAATAACAACCTCTAAGAACTCTTGCAAGCAGACTGTGTGGGTTTCGAACAAAGTTGAACACCAAGATATCTCTGAATCCCATGCCACCGAGCTTTTTGTTAATGCACAACTTTTTCCAACTTCTCCAATGAATCTTGTTCCTTGTATCCTCCGCTCCCCACCAGAACCTAGCACACATAGAATTCAGATCATTACGCAAAGGCACATAAAATTTAAATCAACTCATCGCATAATTGGGTATGGCTTGAGCCACAGATTTAATGAGGATTTCCCTTCCAGCAGCTGAAAAAAACCTCTATTTCCATCCTTGCAGCACTCTCCAAACCTGATCTTTGATGTGGTTGAAAATTTCCTTCTTGCTTCGTGCATTTTGTGATGGGAGCCCCAAGATATTGCCCCAAGCTTTCAGTGTGTTTAACCTGCAAAATATTCTCGATCTTTCTGGCTAGATCATCATTAGTATTAGGGCTAGTCATGAAATTAGATTTATCATAATTTATAATTTGACCTGAAGAATTCTCATAAATCTCCAGAGTTTTCTTGATAGAATTGCAGTCATTCTCAGAAGCCTTAAAGAACAATAAGGTATCGTCTGCATATAATAAATGAGTCAAACTAGGACAATACTTATTAATACGCAAACCTGACATCTCTTTTTTGGCCTCTAAATTATTGAGGAGCCTTGATAAACCTTCCGCACATATGAGGAACAAATAAGGATATAAAGAGTCACCTTGCCGAATCCCTCTTTTTGGTGAGAATTCAACTCTTGGGACCCATTCAAAAGAACCTGGAAGCTGACCGATTCAACACAATGCATGATGAGATTAATCCATCTGTCACTAAACCCCATCTTAGCCATTAACTGTCGAAGATAGACTCATTCCACCCGATCATAGGCTTTACTCATATCCAATTTGAGAGCCACAGACCCTTTCTTTCCTTGTCTTTTGTTTTTGACGGCATGGATACATTCAAACCCTATGAGCGCATTATCAGTTATGAGCCTTCCTGGAAAAAACATAGATTGGCTAGGAGAAATGATGTGTTTCAACACCTGTTTCAATCTGTTTGCAAGTACCTTGGATATAATTTTGTAGATCATCGAGCACAAACTTATAGGTCGAAAATCCTTCATTGTTTTAGGCTCATTCACCTTCGGAATCAGCACAATATAAGTCTTGTTTATACTATCCAGATTCCCTTCCCCATTCAGGAACTGTAAGCAGAAATCACATATATCCTTATCGACCACATCCCAGTATCTCTGATAGAAAATGGCCTGCAACCCATCAGGCCCAGGAGCCTTTGTCGGATGCATACCTTTAACTACTCCAAAGATCTCCTCCCTAGTGAATGTTGCCAAGAGCTTCCTATTTTGATCCTCTGATATGCATACAGATGTTGCCGCCAAAATATCTTCTATTGCGTCCATATGCAGAGTTGATGATTGGAACAAATCTTGGAAATAGTTATTTGCTACCCTTTCCAAGTCATCATCTTTCTCCATCCAACCACCATTCGCATCATACAGACCACGAACCTTGTTAACTTTCTTCCTACTACTGGCCTTCATATGAAACCATTTAGTATTTCTATCGCCCCAGTTTAACCAGTCCTCTTGTGCCCGCTGCTTCCAGTATATCTCATCATCTTCTAGGAGATTCTCAAGTTCCTTTTCTTTCCTAGCCACATCTAAATCATTAATTTGATCCCCTTGATTTAGGAGCCACTGTATTTCGTTTTCCTTTCTGGATATAGCCCCCCTGATGGATCCGTTGTACTTTCTCCTACTCCACTGTTCTAACTTGCTCATACACTCCCCCATCTTTTCAGTTAAAGAACGCCTACCTCCCCTTTCCGTACCAACCCAAGCTCGCATAACAATCTCCCTACATTCATTGTCCAAACCTCCTCAAAGCACCTGGGTCGACTATGAATCTGGTTTCTAGTATCCGGAGGTTCTTCTTTCCATTCTGCCAGAAGTGGTCTATGATCCGACGAAATCATTGCTAGGTGAAAAACCTTAAAAATGCTACATCAGTTCTGCATAGCCGGATTAATAAGGAAACGATCAAGTCTTTCCTGAAGGAATTGAATCCTTAAAGCGGAAGCGAATTGAATCGAGCGTGATTTAATTTCAATTATTTCGAATACCGGTACGTTGGGCAAAATAGAAAATTATTTTCTAAACTAGATTAAGCATGCAATTACTAATTCTAAACGATTTAGAATTTTAGGAACTTACTTGTTGAAGACCGTTCTTCACAGCACTATGCTCCTCAACGAACACTTCGTCACGATCTCTTGAACACAACCATCAAAGAGCACCCGCTATCCTCTGAATTCATGAGGCTTGGATTGTGGGATCCAATCTTGAGTTGGGAATAATTTTCCAACAGAATGTTGCTGGAAAAATTTTAGAGAATCTCATAGAGGGAGAGCTTGAGAGAGAATTTCTCTTCTCTGAAAAAAAATGAGAAAAGTAAGTAGCGTCTTGGTAACCCCTCTCCACTTTACGATAAGTGGGGAGGGAGTTATTACCCTACTTAATCTCGATCGTTGGATCTAATCCAAACGATCTTGGCCGTCTATTAATTAAATAATAATAATCATTTAATTAATTAATTAATTATAATTAATTTAATTAAAACAATATTAATTAAATCAATTATAACATAAGATATTTTAATTCAATTTGAATCATATTAAATTGAATTAAATTGGCCATTCAATTAATCTCATTAATTGAATCCACATTAATTAAATATCCAATATTTAATTAATATTACAATTAAATCATATTCAATTTTAATCTCTCTCATTTAACCTATAGTTTTCATGTGCATCATAATGTACATTAATATTGACTATAGAATTAATTTAATTAAATCACATTTAATTAAATCAAATTAATTAATTCTCCAATTAATTAATTCATTAATTAAATATCATATATTTAATTAATTTACTATTTGAATCATTATTCAAATAATTCTCTCATATACTATAGTTTTAATATGAATCTCATTCACATTAAATTTAACCTATAGTTTCAATATGAATCTAATTCATATTTAATATTTGAACTCTTTCAAATATTTAATTCTCTCATTAATTAATTTTGAATCACATCCAAAATTAATTTTATAATATAAAGTTTAATTCATCAATTAAACTTATATTATAATGTATCTTTATACATTATTTTAATTGTATCAAATACAATAAAATTTCCTTAACGAATTTGAACATACTTCAAATTCTATTCAAGACTATTTAACCTCAGAACCCTTTACGAGCTAGCAGGTGGACCTAATGGACCTACAGATCAGAAGCTCCAACGATACGAGACTAATTGGCTAAACTCATTAACCAAATTAGTCAACATTCGTTAACTGTGGGTCACTCCACTAAAGACCCACAGTTGCACTCTTCTCACTGTAGAATATTTCTGTGTCCACGGATATCGACCAATAACAGTAAGTCAATCCTTCAAGAGTGTTCGTAGCCTGGCAGGCCTTCCCTTTCCGCCGAAGCTTCATGGGCGTTGTCAAATTACCGTTTTACCCCTGGGTTACCTCTGGATCCTTAAGTACCACTGATTCCTCTAATGAACAATCTGTTTATAATCCAATCAATAAACAGCAGTTCCTCTCGGGCCAGAAGAGGATGGGCGCCCTTGTTCAAGACCTGGAATCAGCCCTTAAGGGAACACACATCTACTTGCCCCAAATAGGGGAAGGAGTGAATTCCATCTTGTACTGTTATGTTCCCAGCCCCCATTCGGTCTTGCCCCTGAAATGGTAGGATTATTGAGTCGGCGAACTGGCCACTCTCACCCATACAAATCTAAGGACAATCCCTCCTGAAAAGGAGTTCATAACAGACTCAGGATTGAGATTGAGTTACCTAGGTCATCCTATTGAAATAGAAACCTAAACTAGTCAACGGTGTTACATCTAGTGGTTACTATTTCGCGGTCCGGTCTTATGCAAACTCATTGCACAGGATACCCCCACTCGCATGTCTCCTACATGGATGCTTTGGATCATTGCATCTGTATCAAATACAAAGTGGGCCGTATCACATAGTGTTACCAGGATAAGGTACCCAGTCTTATCCCTATACTATAGACCATTTAGGTTGTTACTTGAACATTGATCCCCGTATGTCCCCACATACTAGTTCAAGTTTCATCTAAACAACCTAGGAACTTAGTTTATTGGATTTGGGTCAAATTGTGCAATTTTTGTAACAATAACTCTTTATTGTACAAGCCTCAATAACAACGTATTGAGACAAGTGAACAATTTGTCATCATTCACTATCTACGAGTTTAAATAAGGTCCTGGTTAACATGATTATTGTAGGGATAAAAGCCCTAGGCAGCGGAAGATTTCAGAGACCTTTTTCAAACAAAACAACGATCAGAATACCGATACGTTGGCAAAACATTTTACAGCATAAAATAATAAATTATAAACGTTGTACAGGATATAAAACATGCATAAATAACACATTGTTACCTAGATCTAATCTAGATACAATCCCTATTAAGCAAGGGATCAAGAAACACTTACTTTACAGGAAGATATTGATCGTTTCGCCTAATTCTCTTGCACTGTTCACCAAAAAAAAAAGCAGCAAGAATCTCTCTTTATCGCTGCAAAACGCCCACGAACACCACCAAGTAGATTGCACCGGTATTCTCCTTGGGATTCTTGATGAGGATGCTTGTGGGAGCAAGATTTCTAAGGTTTTTGGGAAGAATTCTTTTGTCTCTGTGTTACTTGAGAGAAAACGCAAAGGAAAAGACTGAGAGAGCGTGTTTTTGCGTGAGAGCCTTTGAGAGATTATTGTGGAAACTGAACTAGTAAGTTACGGATGAAAGGTTCCACTCCCATTAAAAACTGCCCCTCACGCGTGAAGCCCTAGGTGTGTGGATGACCAATCAGTTTACTCAACTGATTAACACAATTAATTAATAACAAAATTATTATCTAATTTTTAATTAAATTAAACTAAAATTTAATTTAATATCATTTATATAAAACATTTTTATATAAATGCTCCACATAACCTATAGTTTTAATAAACTTCAATTAAATCAAAATTTAATCAAATTAAATTAAAACATAAATTAATTAATTCATCAATTAATAAATATTATAATTAAATATCATATATTCAACTATATTTCTCTCAAACTATAGTATTAATGTACATCAAATGTGCATTAATTATAACCTATAGTTTTAATATGAATCAAATTCATATTTTAACTTAATATTCGAACCCATTCGAATATTCAATTCTCCCTTAGAAATTTACCTCATCGCCCTAATAGAGCTACCGGTGGGACCTAATGGACCTACAGATCAGAAGCTCCAATGATATGAGATTAATTGGCTAAACTCATTAACCAAGTTAATCAATGTTCGTTAACTGTGGTTCACTCCACTAAAGAACTACAGCTGCACTCTTCTCACTGCATATATATTTCTATGTCCACGGATATCGACCATCAACAGCAAGTCAGCCCTTCACGTGTGTTCGTATCCCAGCTAGGTCAAATTATCGTTTTACCCCTAGGATACCTCTTTATCCTTAAGTACCAGTGCTTCTCTAATGAACAACCTGTTTGAGGTCCAACCAACAAACAGAAGTCTCTCTCGGGCCATAGAGAGGGTAGGGCCCATTGTTCAAGACCCAGAGGCACCACTTAAGGGAACACACCTCTACTTACCCTAAAGTCGGGAAAGAAGTGAATTCCATCTTGTGTGACTATGTTCCCAGCTCCCCACTCGGTCTTGTCCCCAAAATGGTAGGCTTATTGAGTCGGCGTGCAGGCCACTCTCACCCGTACAAATCAAAGGACAATCCCTCAAGGACAGAAGTCCATAAGCCACTCAGGATTAAGACTAAGTTGCCTAGGTCATCCTAGTGAAATAGAAACCAAGCTAACTAACGGTGTTACAATTAGTGGTTAACTATTTCTCAGTCCGGTCTTGTGCAAACTCATTGCACAGGATACCCCCACTGGCATGTCAACTACATGAACGCGTTGGACCATTACGTTTGTATCAAAAATACAAAGCGGGTCGTATCCATAGTGTCACCATGATAAGGTACCCAGTCTTATCCCTATACTACAGACCCTTTAGGCTAAAACTTGAACATTGATCCCTGTATGTCCCTACATACTAGTTCAAGCCTCATTCTATTAACCTTGGATGTTTAGTTTATTGAATTAGGGTTAATAAGACAAGATATAATACAAACATAGATAAATGAATAATACATCACTTTATTAATGTTCGGTCAAAAGTACATTTACTATCTACGAGTTTTAGGGCATAAAACCCAACAATTATTACACCATATGAATTTTGGCCCAATGAACCCAGGATCAAAAACCTCACAAGCATCAATAGTCTCACGGAAATCCCTCATATCTGACTCAGGCCTACCAAGGCCTCCTCTTTTTTCGCTGCTCTCCAAGATCTCATTGAAATCTCTGCCCATAACCCAAGGAATATCAAGCTGATCACCCAACCGCCTCAATAACGACCAGGTTTCATGATGTTGTCCTCGAGCCGGATTACCATATATCCTTGTGAACCTCCACATCCATCCCCTCTCTTGAACAGTAGCATCGATGTGCCCTTTTGAATAAGACCGGATCATCACATTTATTTCACTCATCCACAAAAGCATTAAACCACCGCTCAGTACCACACTTGGCACGGTGATTCCATTATCGAACTCTAAAGATCTTCTCAAGTTGTCTCCACCATTACCTCTAATTTTGGTCTCCATAAGGAAGACCAATTGGGGTCTATGCGTCTGAATAAAATGTCGAAGCATCCTCAATGTCCTAGGGTTCCCCAGACCATGGACATTCCAGCTTAGGATTTTCATTGTGCTCGGCGGGGCTATCCAACAGCCTCCACCGATCGTGCATTTATCTCGTTCTCCCCAATCACTACCTTCTCCTTGCTCGGACCCTCATTATCAAATTCAGCCTTAATGTTTAACTCCACCCACCGGCTGAATATTCGAAGGCTTCATAACATTGTGGCTTTCTGATTTGTTGTCCCTATTTATTCTTTTCCACCCTTTGGCCTTGACCCTTTCTTTACAAATAAGCCCATTCTCAGGCCCATCCTTTTTGGTCACCATATCCACCTGATTAATTTTATCCAAACGTACCCCCTCTGCCACCTGTGATTTTAAATCAATATCCATTTGTGAGTTGGAAGGCAAATGGCCATTTGTGTAAATCTTAGGAATCCCACTATCAGCGCATTTATTCACCGTTATTCCTTGGATTTCGGTGTCATCAATCTTCTCCCCTCCCTTGCCTAAGATTCCGTCAACCTCCTTTATTGAAGTTTCCTTTTTTAGTCCTTTTTCCATAACTGAAATTCCACTCGTTACCTTGCTCATCTCAGAAACCGTCGGGAGAGATTCAGCCGTGGCAGGCGGTGAACGGTGGATTTGAGTCAACTCGGGCTCCTCCGACGGTTGCTTGTGTGCTTCAGTTTCTGCTTCCACTCCCACATCAAAGTTACTTTGTTGCCACCTTCCTCGCCCACCAAACGGTCCCCTTCCCCCTGCCTCTACCTTGAAGGTTATCCGATGGTGGTCCTCTTTCCTCACTCTTTAGTCTCACCAGTTCACGAAGAAAGGACCCATATAGTAGCTCTACTTCATTTGAACTGACCTGCTCTTCACACTCTTTGATAGTATGTCCCAATCGACCGCATCCATAGCAGAAATCTGATAGCTTCTCGTACGTAATAGGAATCCATTTGTCCTCCCCTTTACTCCCTGATTTCAAGAAAATTCCTCGTTTCAAGGGTCTCTGAACATCAATCTGAATTTTGATTCTCAACGATCTGCCCCACTCTGGATCTGATTCGTCCCGAATGTCTACTTTTTCAACCTTTCCAAGCAAGCTACCAATCGCTTCTGCAGATGCCCTGGTAAAACATGCATAAGGTAATTTATGAAAATGAGACCAAATAGACACATACCTGAACTCCATGTCCTCGCTGTAGATTCCCCCTTTTGGTTCCTCGAACAATAACATCGCTTTGTCGTAGAACCACAGTCCCATTTCCAATATCCATCCCTTTATTCTAGCAATCTTGAATTTACAAAGAAATGTGTTGAAACCCACATTGACAATGTTTGTATGCTCTTGATTCCAAATTTTTGTCATCTTCTCTTAGAACATCTCGATATTAATTTTCTTGTTTGTGTAAATTTTACAGAGAATTGAGTTCGCCAGATGTTGCTCTGATCGGTCAATTTCTCTGTCTTGAAGCTGGAAAATGCAAGCTTTCTCCTCAGGAGTAACCCGCAGATCCGCAAGTTGTTGAGATAATTCTTCTTCCATATGGACTGTCTTCCACCAGCAGACTGAGCTGCTCCAATACAGTAGGAACGCCGCCTAACAACAGCACACCGACCGCCCACTTCCACCGTTAGCCTAGAGAGAAAACGGGGAACCGAGTTTAATACATCAAAATTATATTAATCAATCAAAGTTTAAAATTTCATTATGTTCTTTATTTAAAAATGAATCAATATAATAAAAAGAATTATCCATTATTTGGTGGCAAGAAAATGAGAGTTTGGAAGGTTCCTAGCAGTTAGGCAAGTCATTTCTTTGACACCCACATGTGACAACAAAACAAGACAAACCTTCCATAAATGCCCAATTCCCATTGGCTAATAAAATTTGGTAAAACATAGATGTCAAATAATATTTAATGAGAAAATTTCTTTATATATATAGATATATATATTTAATGGGCAAAATGTCATCCAAAAAGAATGACCACATCTATTCTTTAAAAAAAATAATAAAGTTAAAGAAAAAAAAAAAACTACATCTTTGCTACTTATTATAATCAAAAGACATTAATTACCACATGACCCATATTGGTTTTGGGTGGTTGCCCAAAAGATTCATTCATTCTTAAAGGCTATTTGCTATCTTATATCAATTTTAAAAAAATAATTTAAAATAATTAATTTACTTTTTATGTGATTGAGTGATATTTTATATAAACTCCAAATTTTGAATATTTTCAAATGGTCAAAAATTAGTTTCATAATATTCAATCAATTAAAAAAAATATTTCAAAGTTCAAATTCTCATCTCTGATTCTTAACAAAGAATTTTCAAACACGAAGATTTTATTCCAGTGGACCAATTTAGAGAGCGACATCAATATGATGTACTCCGAATGATAGCGATGCATCACTTGAGATTTGAAAAGATCAGATGAGATCTATTTACAAAGGCAAACAAGTAGATAGCAATAATGGGAGTTGTTCGGAAGGTGGGATGGAAATTTGCAACTTTTTATGACATATATTCTTATTATATGAATTCGTTTACAGAAGAGTGAAGATTTTGACGAAGACAGCTTGTCTGATAGATGAAGGAGAATGAAATCAGGCGAAGTGTATTGACACGAAATGTGTGTAGAAGACTTTAGATAGAGTTACATGCATGAGTGGCATGTTATTTCAATTACCTCAAGATGGTAATACAAAGTGAACTAACAACCCCATTTTCACTTTTGATGCCCCCGCCTGGACTTTTGTTTGAATCCCACCATTTGCATATTTTGTTTTGGTAAGTAAAAATCCAAATTTCGTGCTGCAGATTTGCTTTTTGGTGAATAAAAATATATATTTCATTTTTAAAATATAAAACATATATACATTTGTTCTTCAAACTAAATAATTTATAATTTAATTTATAATTTTTATAGTGCTAACGGACCATGGTTCTACTGCCATAAAACTTATACCCAGATTAAGAGGTTAGAGGTTATTTGGCCTCTGTATTTTGGACTCATTCTATTTTAGTTCATGTACTTTTAAATATTTAAATTTAGCTCTAGTATTTTCATTTCTTCAAATTGATTCTCTTTACTGTATCGAGGGTATTTTCATTTCTTAAAAGGGTTCCAAGTTAAAAACCTAACCTCCCCTTTTCTAAAATTTGGTTTCAAAGTGTTTAATTCAAAAATAACTTATTTCTCAAACTCATTTTTTTAATAAAAAAAAAAAGTCATTTTGGGTGATTGCCAACCCCTACAAAGTTTATTAAAATATTTTTTTTTTCAAAATTAAAACACTTGAAAAAGTAAATAAAAAATGCCCTAAATTTATTTTGTTTTATATGTAATGTAAACTCATAAAGACCTTTGGATGTTACTATATGAATTGTATTCATTAGATTGAACTTTTATAAATGAATTGAAATTTGTCCTATCTGTTTAGCATATTAGTATTTGGGCATATATATTTTTTGATAAGCCAAAAAATGTGCTTAAGAACAAATTCTAAAAGTTGAAAAAGATGCAAAGAACCTAACCAATTATGTATATATTATTATAATTTGACAAGCCCAAAAAATGTTTGAGAAAAGCAATTTTAAAAGTTGTAAATTGTAAATCATGAAAAGAATCAAATCAAATTAGTTGGATTAGGTTCCTAATGTCGACCAATTTGGTTCAATTCCAATTTTTTAAAATATAAAATTGACTGATTTCAAGCTATTTATTAAAAATAGAATCAAATCACATCATCAACCCTCCTACTTTGTTAGGCATATTTAATTGGATGACAATTTTCTTTTTTTATTTTTTGTTTTTGAATTCTAGTTTAGGTTTCAAAATTATTTTTAAAAAGTGAAAGAATTATTAATGAAACAAAATAGTTATTAAATAGAGCTAAATGATGAATTTAATTCAAATGTGTATAATTTGATTCAACAATACCAACGAATTGCAATAAAGGAGTGACATTATTCATTAAATATCAGAAGAGAAAAAATGACATTCTCAAGAAAAAAAAAAAAGGAAAAATTTTGAGAAAAGACAAAAGTTACATAGGTAGATTCTTAGTAAGAATTGAATAGTGAAATTAATTTTGAAAATGACATGTGAATTAAGTATTAATAGTTGGGCCAAGGGTCTGTTGTGAACTTGTGATTGAGGCAGCGTTGAATTAAATAGCCTGAAAGATTTTTTTTTTTTTTTTTTTTAAAAGAAAAGGCTAGAAGATAATAGAAAAAGAAATAAAAAAAAACCCCTTATTTATTTATTTTTTTTTCAAAAAAATAAAAAATAAAAAACCCCCTTGTGAGGATTTTGTAAACTTTTCAATTTATTAAATTAAGTTTCATATTTGAATAAATGATAAAATTAATATTTTTAATTAGTTAAAGTTTCCATTTTTTTCCTTTTGTTTCTCCTCCGGAGTATTTATGACTAACTATGGATATTCTTGTGATTGCACGAGAATAATGTTTTGTGTGGATATATACCAGTTTCTATTTGAATTTGAGTATTTTGTTGATAAATTAGACACTCTTTTTACATGTTTATTTTGAATTTTTGTTTAATTTGTAATTTTTTTTTTTTTTTTTTTTTTTGAAAATTTGTTTAATTTGTAATTAGTTTAGGCATTAGATTGGTTTATATTTTATTTTCTCTTATTTTATAACCTGAATAAAAGATTAAATATAATATAGTCTATCCGCTTAACCTTTTGTCTCTCATGATAATTTAAGTGAATTTGGTGTGGTTTGCTTTTGTTTTGAATTGAATTTTGAAAATGTATTAATTTCACCATTTATTTAAGTTTAGTGGTCGATTTGATAAAATTAAAAATGTTATAATTCATCTATCGAACCAAGTAAAATAATAAAAATAAGGAAAAAATACACTTCTAGTCCCTGAGGTTTGGGTTAGGTTTCATTTTGATTCCTAAATTTTCAAACTCGATAATTTAGCCCCTAAGGCTTTGATTTCGTTTCATTTTGGTCCCTCCATCCATTTTTCTCTGAGGTATTAATGGAATGCACCTATTTTTTAATTAAAAAATATATTTTTTAATTTTAAAATAAAATAATATATTGATTATATTTTTTTTTATTTTTTTTTTATTTTTCCTTTTTTCTTTACTTCTTCCTCTCCATCTTCTTCAACCTAATTACAACCTCCATTACTAGCAATTGTCTTCCTGCCGCCACTGTTGGCCAGATTTTTTTTTCCTACTTTCTCCTTTTCTTCTTCTTCTTTTTGTTCTCTTCGTTTTCTTCTCCTTCTGTTCTTTGTTTCTCCTTCCCATGCTACGAACCACCAGAAATTGAAGAAGAAAAGCTGCTATTTTCATATCTACTCGTCGAGACGTGTCGAAGCCGTCGAAAAACAAAGAACTTGAAGAACTCACCGAGATGCTGGATGGGAATCAATATTTCTTGCAAAGAAATTGTTGGGATGCGTCCAAGCCGCTGAAAACCCCCTTCAAACACCCATATATGGGCGTTGACGTCGCACGAGTAGAAGAAAAATGGTAGAACCAACTTCAACGTCGTCGTTTGCACGAGTCCCATACTCACGCAGCGTCAGCGCCCAGTACTCACGCGAAGGGGGTTTACTTTGTTCTCTTCTTCTCACACCCAATACTCTGTCCCTTTTTCTTCTACTCGCGCGACGTCGACACCCTTAGTTCCAGCCCAGATCTAGACGTTCGAAGGGGGTTTCCCTCCTCCTCTGTTCCACGCTTGAAAGGGAGGGGGAGGGAGGACTCCTCCCTCCCTGTCCAGATCTGAACGGGGAGGGACCTCCCTCCCCTCTTTTCTATTTTTTTTTTTTTAAAGAAAGTGAAGAGAAAGAGGAAAAAAAAGAAGAAAGAAATAGAAGAAAAAAAAATTTGTCGGTCGTCGGTAAGCAGTGGCCGTCGGCAGTAAGGTGGTAGTGATGGTGAAAAAGGAGAAGAAGAGGGAGGGGAAAAGAAATAATAAAAGTAATATAAAATAATAATATTTTTATTATTTTAATATATTTAAATATATTTATATTTTAAAAAGTTTAAAAATAATTTTTTTAATAAAAAAATTAATGTCACGTCAGCATTTCGTTAATTATTAACGGAAAATTGGATGGAGGGATCCAAAATGAAACTAAAACCAAACCTCAGGGACTAAATTGTTGAGTTTGAAATCTTAAAGACCAAAATGAAACCTAACCCAAACTTCAAAGAGTATTTTTTCCTAAAAATAAAATTTTCACTAAGAAAAGAAAAAATTGGCAGTGGCGGGCAGATTTTGCACCCATTAAAATTTACTTTTATCAAAATTTTAGGAAAAAATAAAGTGAAATGTGATGAAATTTTTTGGAATTTAAAATAATAGTATGTTTACTAAAACTTCTCTCCCACTCAATTCACAAAAATTACTCTGAGAATTCTCTTTCAACTGATTGACCAAGAATTAGAAAGTGATTATATCCACTATGGTCAAATATCATCCTTTTAAAATGAAAGTGATTTTAAACATGATAGAAGTGATTCTAATCATTCCAACATCCTGAAACATACATATTTGGGAATGATTGTAAAATAGCTAAAATCACTTTTGTCATGTTCAAAATCATCGTGAAACATACTTTTAATTATTCAAAATCAATTTCATGTTTGATTTTACCCTTTTAAATGTGTTTTTCATACCGTTAAAATTGATTTTTAACTATTAAAGACATGTTTTGGAGTGATTTTGAATATGCCAAAAGTGATTTTAACCATTTTAACTATCTCCTTCGAATGTTGGATCACTTATAAATTATATCCACTATGTCCTTCGAGTGTTGGATCTTTTCACCATTGTTGATACAAAAATCCGGACAGAGGACTCACCTGACCTTCACGTGACACCAACAGTGAATTTGTAGAAACTGGGGAAGACGTGACCTGCAAGACCAGCCAAAATCGCTGCACACCGGTGTGGTGTAGGCCACACCGCCTCCGATGCTTAAGTCAGAAAACCGAGGAGAAGATAGGGAGTAAAGGAAGAAGTCGAGAATAGAGTTTCGGAACCCTTCTTCAGTGATGAAGAAGGGTTTAAATACATGCTCGTCCTCCTAGGGTTTTTAGGAATTCGGAGGTGTTTCAGGACGAATCGGGCAAAACCGGGGCGATTCGGGGCATCTGGGACCGAAAGGGGGGTGTCCACCCGGGCCAGATGGTCGGGCCGAGGCCGACCATATGGGTCGGGCCATGTTGGCCCGACCCTTTGATCCGATCTTTCTCTGGGTCGGTTTTCTAGTCCTACCTCTGCCCGATTGTCCTTGTCAGCTCCTTGTGCATCTGTGTGGTCCAAAATTACCTATAACATTAAGCCCCCACTCTTGAATTGGGATTCAGGTGCGACTTAATGCTATAAGCTGAGCTCTTTAAGCCCGGTTTGAGAGTACGACTCTTGTCTCGTGCTGACTCATGTATGACTTCTTTGTTATCCTGCAAGATAGGACAAACTAGACAAAGTAGAAACTCCCTGGATAGGGGTTAGGTGAAATGGAAATGAGAAGAGTGAGAGGTTACAAAGGTGGCTGGAGGGGCCTCTCTGGTCGGCCTCGGCCTCGGGAAGAGGCCGAGCACAGCGAGACCCCCGTACTTGGTCATTCGGAGTGCTTCATTCCAGATCCAGGGCTTATTCATAATTAAAAATAGGAAAACACAGAAGACTTCACAATCCTGCATTGAAAAGTTAATTTCTGCAAAAGAAAAATGAGAGAGGAGGCTAGGATCGGCCTTGGCCTCAGGCCCCTATTAGCTCAACACTTAGCCCCCTGCATTCATATATCAGTCCTTACTGGAAAACAATGGGAGAGTTGCATGATGATTACAACAAAGGAATGGAAGGGCCTTAACCTATCCCACTCAACATGTGCATTTATTACTTCAAGCGTTGCATTTTTCGAGTAAGAAGGACTAATTCATACCTGGCCTTTTGAAGGTGGATGGTCGGCCTCGGCCTTGGCATGAGGCCGACCAGCTTCTCTGTGCTGTTTGCTTGCTTGACGGTTAGGCTTCTGTGTAGATTTGTCTGACCCTACCTTAAGCATCTCCCTGCGGCTTTGAGCGCTTCAGCTGTGCTAAAAAGTGAAGTGACTGAGAACTCGAACCAGTCACGCTGCTTTGAATGCGTGCCTGAGGGTTGGCTTCGGAGCTGGGATGCTCGGCCTCAGCCTTGGCATGAGGCAGAGCATTTCTTCTGCTTTGCTTGCCAATTTGCTCTGTTGTATCCATCCCGAGGGTGCGTACACTCAGTCGGGGAAAACTTGGGGAGGCCGAGGAAATACCTGAGCCTCTCTTCAAGTATTGTATTCATCCCAGGGGTGTGTACACTCTTCTGGGGAAAAAGCTTGGGGAGGCCTAGGAAGTTCCCGGGCCTCTCTTCAAGCATCGTGATCATCCCAGGGGTGCGTACACTCTTCTGGGGAAAAAGCTTAGGGAGGCTTAGGAAATTCCCGAGCCTCTCTTCAAGCATCGTGGTCATCCCAGGGGTGCGTACACTCTTCTGGGGAAAAGCTTGGGGAGGTTGAAGGCATGTGTCAACCTCTCTGCAAGAATTCAGTCTCTTTCCACGGGAGTGCGAAAGTTTGGCCTCTGCAAAAGTCATTTTCGTCTGGCCACATGCGCTACATCCTATGGAAAAATGCTTTGCACAAACACAGTATAAAGAACTTTATTAAATTTGCAAGTGTCGGCATTGTACCATGGAGAAAATCTATGGACATGTGTTATACAAAATGAAAATAAATAATCTCAAAAATAGCTCCACCGATATTCATAACGTAATCCTAACTTGAATAAGTAAGAAAGGAAAATCAAAATCATCGCAACATGACCATGATTATGATGGACTCTGTCTGTCCCTATTCCCAACCCCCCACTCAAAATGTGTATTCAATATCTTGGACATGCATTTTTTGAGTAAGGAAAACTAATTTCGTACCCGGGCCTTTGAGGGTGGAGCTCGGCCCCAGCCTCTGGATGGTCGGCCTCGGCCATGGCATGAGGCCGACCAGCTCCTCTGTGTTGTTCGCTTGCTTGTTTTCCATCCCAAGGGTGCATGCACTCAGTAGGGGAAACTTGGGGAGGTCGAGGAAATTCCCGAGCCTCTCTCCAAGTGTTGTGTTCATCCCAGGGGTGCGTACACTCTGCTGGGGACCTGGGGAGGTTGAGGACATGTGTCAACCTCTCTGCAGGAATTTACTCTCCGCAAGAATCATTCTTGTTTGGGAAAGTGCGGAAGCTTGGCCTCTGCAAGAATTATTCTCGTTTGGCCGTATGCGTCACATCCTGCTTTATGCAAAACACAACATAATAGCTTTTATTGAATTTGCAAATGTTCGTGTGTTTTTCAGTGAGAAAAATGATAGACAGTCTCCATGTAAAGTAAACATAAATAGAAAAAGCCATTGTTCCTGGTCGGCCTCGGCCTTCCTGCAGTGGTGGCGTTGCCTGCCACTTATTTCTGTTATGGCTACTGATAGTAAATCTTCAAGTGTTCTGCATTCCATGGGTCTGGAGTTGGTTTTCCGTTTTCGTCAACCAAGGCATAGGTGCCAGGGCAAACCACTTTGCTAACTCGATAAGGCCCTTCCCATGCTGGTCCCAGTGCACCTGCATTGGGATCTCTGGTGTTCTGCATGACTTTCCTCAGTACTAGATCACCTTCCTTGAAAGTGCGCATTTTCACTTTCGTGTTATAATATCTGGCAATCCTGTTTTTATACTCTGCAACTCGGAGTTGTGCCATTTCACGATGCTCGTCTAGAAGGTCCAAGTTCAACCTCATAGCTTCATCATTCCTCTGCACACTAAACTGCTCTGTCCTGAGGGAGGGGACGTCGACCTCCACTGGGACTACTGCCTCTGCCCCGAATGAAAGGGAAAATGGCGTTTCTCCCGTTGAGGTTCGCGCTGTTGTCCGATACGCCCACAACACACGTGGGAGCTCTTCAGCACATAATCCTTTTAGCCCTTCAAGCTTCGTTTTCAGATTCTGCTTGATTATTTTATTCACAGCCTCCACCTGGCCATTAGCTTGCGGATGGGCTAGGGATGAGCAACGATGCGTTATGCCCAAATCTGAGCAGAACTTTCTGAAAGCGGCATTGTCGAACTGCCTACCATTATCTGATATGATGGTGTTAGGAATCCCAAAGCGGCATACAATATTCCTCCATATGAAATCAGTAACCTTCTTTTCGGTTATGATTGCTAACGGTTCTGCCTCTGCCCATTTTGTGAAATAATCCACAGCCACGACTGCACACTTGGTCTGTCCTTTACCTTGGGGGAGAGGTCCGATCAGATCTATTCCCCATTGTGCGAACGGCCACGGGTTGATAATGCTCGTTAAAGGCTCAGGTGGTTGCCTTGGAATGGGTGCAAACCTATGGCATTGATCGCAAGATCTCGTAAAATGCCTAGCGTCTTGCAACATAGTTGGCCAGTAGTAACCTTGCCTGACTATCTTGTGACACAGTGACCTTGCTTCTGAATGGTTTCCACACACCCCCTCATGTATCTCTCTCATAACGTAGTTAGCATCGCTTGGGGAAAGGCATTTCAACAACGACATTGAGTAGCCTCTTTTATATAGTCTCCCTTCCCTTAACACAAAATGCGATGCTCGCCTTTGAACCTTTTTAGCTTCTGTCTTCTCTGCTGGCAGCTCGCCTCTCTCTTAGTAATCAAGGATCGGATCCATCCATGAAGCTTCTCCTGCTTTAGGGGAGGGTTCAGCTTCAATTGATGGGATGCCTTCCCCATCTGCAAGATCCTCGACCTCGGGCCTTGGATCTTCGGCCTCGGACTTATCCTCAGGCTCGACCTCGGCCCCGGCCTCATCCTCGGCCTCTACTCGGTTATCTGTCTCGAGAACCTCCTCAGTACATACCGTAGGCTCAGACAAAATCTCAACTGGTACAGTCCTGCTCAATTCTGTATCATAGGCAGCCGCCAAGCGAGCCAATGAATCTGCGTTGGCGTTCTGAGACCTTGGGATTTGCTTGATCTCCCACTTCTCAAATTGGGACAGCAGTTTCCTGGCCTTGGATAAGTACTTACTCATTCTCTGTTCCCTAGTCTGATATTCTGCCAACACTTGCTTCACGATTAGCTGTGAATCGCTCTGAACCAAGAGGTCGGAGACTCCGATCTCCCTTGCCAACCTCAATCCTGCAAGGAGTGCCTCGTATTCAGCCTCATTATTTGAGGCCTTGAAGTTAAATCTCAGGGCATACTCGAATCTCCCTCCATCAGGGGATTCTAGCAAAATTCCTGCTCTACAGCCCTTGGTGTTAGAAGACCCGTCTACAAAGAGTGTCCAAGTCTGTTTTACCTCCCCTACACTCAGTATACTGACCACTACGCTTGACCTGTTCTGCTCGGCCTCGGGCCTCTGAGGGTCGGCCTCAGCCTCGGCAGATGTTAATTCGGCCACCAAATCTGCCACGGCTTGCCCCTTTATTGCAGTTCGAGGTTTGTAGTGGATGTCATATTCACTCAGCTCCACTGCCCACTTCATGAGGCGGCCCGAGGCATCTGGCTTTTGTAACACCTGTTTCAAAGGAGAATTTGTCAAAACTGTTACCTTATGGGCCTGGAAATATGGCCGTAGTCTCCTAGCTAACGTGATCAAGGCTAGGGCGAGCTTCTCCACTTGGGGATATCTTGTCTCTCCCCCGACCATAGATTTACTGGTATAATACACAGGTCGCTGAAGTTTTCCTTCTTCTTTGATCAATGCGGAACTCACGGCCGTATTCGACACTGCTAGGTAGAGCAGCAGCTCGTCGCCTGGGAGCGGCTTGGCTAGGAGCGGGGCTGAACCCAGATAGTCTTTCAATTCCCGAAAAGCTTTTTCACACTCTTCAGTCCATTCGAAATGTGATCTCTGTCTCAAAATTTTAAAGAAGGGTAAGCACATGTCAGTTGATCTACTAACAAACCTGTTCAAAGCGGCAATCCTCCCATTCAAGCTTTGAAGATGCTTAAGATTGGACGGGGAGGACATTTGCATGATTGCTCTGATCTTGTCTAGGTTTGCCTCTATCCCCCTCTGATATACCATGAACCCTAGGAATTTTCTCGACGTCACCCCAAAAGCGCACTTACTCGGGTTTAGTTTCATTCGATACTTCCGGAGTATCTAGAAAGCCTCTTTAAGGTCGGACTCATGGCATTGAGACCTCAAGCGCTCTTCACCAGCATATCATCCACGTATACCTCCATGTTCTTTCCCAGTAAAGGAGCGAACATGCGGTTCACCATCCGTTGGTATGTTGCCCCGGCATTCTTCAAACCGAATGGCATGACCTTGTAACAGTACAACCCTCGACTGGTGATAAATGATGTTTTTTCCTGATCGGCCTTGTGCATTCTAATCTGGTTGTACCCTGAGTATGCATCCATAAAACTCAGCATCTTGTGCCCTGTTGTTGCATCAACCAACTGGTCGATCATGGGCAAAGGATAACTGTCTTTTGGGCATGCCTTATTCAGGTCGGTGAAGTCGATGCACATCCGCCACTTTCCGTTAGCCTTCTTTACCAATACCACATTAGACAACCATTGGGGATAATGAACTTCTCGGATGAACCCCGCTTTAAGCAACTCATCCACTTGACTGGCAATAACCTCATTCCTCTCCGAATTAAATGCCCTTCGTCTCTGCTTTACCGGCTTGAAATCCCTGTCCACGTTTAACTGGTGAACCATCACTTCCGGGTCAATTCCCGGCATATCTTCGTGTGACCACGCAAACAAATCTGCATTAGCTCTCAAGAAACCAATCAGTCTGTCCCTCTGCTCAGCCCCCAGTTTGGTGCCGATGTTCACCCTCCTTTCCTCAGATGTTAGCGGCACAGATTCCAGTTCCTCTGCTGGATGCCCTCTTGGGACAGGTCCAACAGCATCATTGACACGCGGAACCTTACCACAGTCTTCGAAGTTAGGATCGGCCTTTTCCCTACCGAGGTCGGCCCCAGTCTGGCTCGACGCTTTCTGCTCATACTCGAGGTCTCCCTCTGGTTTCTGAACTCGATCCATCCTACAGACCACCACCGATGCGCGATCTGAACTGGCAAGCACTCTTCCCCACAGACGGCGCCAACTGTTGATACCAAAATCCGGACAGAGGACTCACCTGACCTTCACGTGACACCAACAATGAATTTGTAGAAACTGGGGAAGACGTGACCTGCAAGACCAGCCAAAACCGCTGCACACCGGTGTGGTGTAGGCCACACCGCCTCCGATGCTTAAGTCAGAAAACCGAGGAGAAGATAGGGAGTAAAGGAAGAAGTCGAGAATAGAGTTTCAAAACCCTTCTTCAGTGATGAAGAGGGGTTTAAATACCTGCTCGTCCTCCTAGGGTTTTTAGGAATTCGGAGGTGTTTCAGGACGAATCGGGCAAAACCGGGGCGATTCGAGGCATCTGGGACCGAAAGGGGGGTGAGCGGGCCGGATGGTCGGCCTAGGCCTCTTGCCGAGGCCGACCAACATGGCCCGACCCTTTGATCCGGTCTTTCTCTGGGTCGGTTTTCTGGTCCTACCTCTGCCCAATTGTCCTTGTCAGCTCCTTGTGCATCTGTGTGGTCCAAAATTACCTATAACAACCATAATTTTTTATTCAAATAATTTTTATTGATTTGATAAATATTATGGCAACTGGTTTTATCACTCATGTAAATTATCTCATCTCTAAATTCTGTCTTTCTTTCCTTAAAAAGAAAAGGGAATTCTTGCTTAAAAAAGAAAATCTTTCTTTCTATTATTTAAGATTGCAAGTAATTTAAATAACATTGGTAAGTCACATGTGTGATTTTATTGCAAATTAATAATTTGATTAGAATATATTTGTTGATTTTTCAAATTGATGAAGAGTTTAAAAACATTAGGTCAAAATAAACCAAACAAATTTTCTTTTTCTAGTTTTTTAACTTTACTAAATTCTTATAAATGTTTTAGAAAAGTATATTAAAAAAAGGGGTTAAATTATAACGTTAGTTAGTTACACTACTACTACTATTTTTTGAGTTCAATAACATATTTACTACTATTATTTTTGAGTTCAACAATATATTGGGGTGAGGGTATTTGAACATTTGACCTCTTGGTCGATAACAAATGTTAATTACCACTAAACTATGCTCGTTTTGGCTTTAGTCAGTTACATTAACCATTATGCTTATTTCATTTTTAAACTTTAAGAAGTTTTGATTGGATCCTTAAACTTTAAATTATGCTTTTAGCTATGGTAAAATAATATAATTTTTGTCTGTGTGATTAGAAGTTAATTTTCAAAACTAACACTGTAAGTCTTTGAGATTTGAATATTTGGTTATTGAAGTTTTTTTTTTTTTTTTTTTTTTTTTTTTGAAAAGAAAAGGTTATTGAGGTTTTAAAAGTAACATGTTTGGAACTAAAAAAAAATTAATAATAACTATGTGGTCCTTAAGGTTTGAATTGGAATTCTAATTAGTCCCTAAAGTTTAGTTCCCATTTGATAGCCCACAAAAAATTACTTCCAATGAGGTTTGACTTTGACCCACGCTCAATCAACCTTAGATTTAATTTACCTACTCTCTAATAAAAGGATAATTGTAATAGGTAGCAATATAAGTCTTCCTATTTGCAAATATAGCAAAAAAATTTAAAAAAAATTGCAAATATGACAAATCTGTAAAATGAAATTTTATTATTCTCGTTTTGCCCTTAATTCTATCAGTGTCTATCACCAATAGAATCTATCAGTGATAGTCACAGATAGAATTCTATCAGTGATAGTTAATGATAGAATTCTATCTGTGTCATCACTGATAGAATTTTATCTATGATAATCATTGATAGACTAATCTTATTTATTATAATTCTATCTATTTTTTTGTCATGGCCACCGGTGAAAAATACAAATGGAGAAATCCAAATGAAAAGAAATTGAAATGCTCAAATTGAATTAATTTTTTTGTATTAAAATCTATCAAGGATTATCACATATAGAATTCTACTTGTATTGAAGTCTATTGATGACTATCACTGATAGACATCAGAAGTAGTGACAACATGCACAAAATGATAGACATCTAGTGATAACTAAGCATCGATATAACTATCACTAGAACTTTGAGATGATAGAAATTTATGGATGATAGGTCTCTATCAGTGATAGAATCTATAAGTGATACAAACCTATCACTCATAGATTTCTATCAATAATACAAATAAATCATTGATAGAATAGTATTTTGATAAATTTTGATAGAATGATGCTCTTCACTTTAATATGTAACTGAATTTATAAAACTATCACTAAGCATTGATAGAAATCTATCAATGATAGGTTTCTATCAGTGATAGGTATCTATCAGTGATAGAAACCTATCACCGATAGATTTCTATCAATAATACAAATAAATCATTGATAGATTAGTAATTTGATAGATTTTAATAAAAGGATATTCCTCACTTCAATATGTAACTGAATTTATAAACAAAAGACAATTAGAATATAAGACAAACTATTACTGATAGAATTCTATCGTCGATAGATTCTATCAGTGATAAAATTCTATCACTAATAGAGTTCTATCAGCGATAGAAATAGAAGTCACACGAAATGTAGTCGTTGTCATCGTGTTGGTCAATCATCTATCACTATAGCAATAAAAAAAGGGTGAATATTAACAATCACCCAAAAAGATGTACCAATATATAACATTGAAATGATATAATTATATCAATGATCGAAGTCTATCCTTGATAGTCTATCACTGATAGAAACAAAAAGAAGGAAAAAAAACGGGATTGGGCTGAATGGACTGGGTAATCACGTGGGATGTGCTTTTTAGTAATTTAGATTAGATGGGTTGGGTGTTAAATTTTGCTATTATTTTAGTTGGGTTTGCTATCTGTGCAAGCTACCCCTAATAAAATGAAATCTTCAAGTTTAAGTTTGTTCGAACTCCAACCAATCTTGACGCAAGATCCACGAGTTCGACACTTACCTATTCGTTTTCAGACCTCAAAGTCATTTCGATTTGTGACCCCACAACTTGAGCGTCCTTGGATTTGAATACTCATAGTCCGACGACTTTAGATCTCCATTTTTAAACACGTTTGAGCTCCAAACCAACGAGGACTTACTGTCAAAGTGAGCCTAGTTCAGCAGTAATTGGCATGTATCCTCGACCAAGAGGTTCGAATCCCTCCACCCCAAATATTGATGTACTAAAAACAAAAAACCAGCGAGGACTTATTAAGTTTGTTTGGGTAAGTTTGGTAGTAAACTAAAGTCCAATGAAAAAAACTCAAGCTCAGGAATTTAATAGAAAAAAAATTACTTATATAAAGATAAAACTTAGTTTGAGATTGTTGTAGCTTTTAAAATAATTACTGGCAAATGTGTTTTTAGAAAAATTAGTTGTGACACAAAGTAAAAATATGGTTTGGTAAATTTCAACTTTAAATCTGAAAAAGCATATTATAGTGTTTGCTAAATTAATACTAGGGAAAAATACACTTTTAGTCCCTAAGGTTTGAGTTAGGTTTCATTTTGGTTCCTCAGTTTTCAAACTCAACAATTTAGTCCCTGAGGTTTGATTTTAGTTTCATTTTGGTCCCTCCATCCATTTTTCCGTTAAAAACTAACGGACCAATGACGTGGCACTATTTTTTTATTTAAAAAATTATTTTTAAGAATTTTTAATTAAAAATATATTAAAATAATAACAATATTATTATTATTATTTCTTTTTATTACTTCTCTCTTCCTCCTTCTTCCTCCCCCTTCTTCTTCTTCTACCACTTCATCTTCTTCAACCCACCTTCAACCATGGCCGGCGACCGACGATCACAGCGCCGCCGGTGACTTTTTTTTCTTTCTTTCTTTCTTTCTTTCTTTCTCATTCTCTCCTCCTTCTCTTTTCCCTTCATCTCCAACTTTTTTTTTAATCTTTCTTTCTTCTTCTATCTTTCTCTCTCCCTCACCATCCCTCTCTTTCTTTCCCTCACCATTCCTCTCTCTCTCTCACCGTCGTCCCTCTCTTTTGCTCCTCATCGTCGTCCCTCTCTCACTGTGTGTGGACTGGAACTTACTCATCGTCCCTCACTCGCGGGTTTCAACCCAGCCCGACAATTTCAACGACTGACAAAGAAGTTCGTGGGTGCCAAACAGATCTGGAACTCTCTCACCGCTGGCGATTTCAACCCAGCCCGCACAGATCTGGAACTCTCTCACCGCGGGTCTTCATTTTTTCCTCCCGATCGAGACCCACGAACTTCTTCACACGCCGGCCTTCATCTTTTCCTCCAGATCGAGACCCACGAACTTCTTCACACGATTTCAACCCACGCGAACCCACCGACCCACGACAGTGCAACAACAGTCCAGACGACGGTGAGAGAGAGGAACGGCGGTGAGGAGCGAAAGAGAGGGACGATGGTGAGAGAGAGAGGAACGGTGAGGGAAAGAAAGAGAGCGATGGTGAGAGAGGAGGAGATGGTGAGGGAGAGAGAAAGAGAGAAGAAGAAAGAAAGATTAAAAAAAAGCTGGAGATGAAGGGAAAAGAGAAGGAGAAGAGAATGAGAAAGAAAAAAAAAAAAAAAAAAAAAAAGTCGCCGCCGGTGAGCTGTGGTCGTCGGCCATGGTTGAAGGTGGGTTGAACAAGATGAAGTGGTAGAAGAAAAAGAAAGGGGACGAAGAAGGAGGAAGAGAGAAGTAATAAAAAGAAATAAAAATAATAATATTTTTATTATTGTAATATATTTTTAATTAAAAATTCTTAATAATAATTTTTTTAAATAAAAAAATAGTGCCACGTCATTGGTCCGTTAGTTTTTAACGGAAAAATGGATGGAGTGACCAAAATGAAACTAAAATCAAATCTCAGGGACTAAATTGTTGAGTTTGAGAACTCAGGGACCAAAATGAAACCTAACTCAAACCTTAGGGACTAAAAGTGTATTTTTCCCTTGTTGTGATTTGACTATATAATAACCAGAGTAGACGTATTATTTCAATTATTTTTTTAATGACATATAATATCAAATTTATTATAAGATAGTTATTTAAAAAATTATATAACTTAAATGGTAATTAACTTTGTTCAATCTAAATTATTTGATAAAAGTTTAGAAAAAAAATAATCATAGTAAAAATCAATCAAAATTCGACAGATATAAGAAAATAGACATGAAAAGAAAAAAAGACGAAAAGAAATGGTAAGAAAGTTGAATAAAAAAACTCATATGAGTGTGATTTTAAAAATTGAAAAGTGACTTTAGATAAATTAAAAAATAATTAGATTTATCAAACAACCACGGAAACACATAGGAGAGAGCTCTTCCTCTCTTCTCCTTTTGATTTTTGAGGAAAAAAACTAATAATAAGGAGGAGAAAAAGAAAAGAAGAAGAAAAAGAAAAAGGAGGTCGACCGATGAGCGGTGAGCGTTGATGCTAATGGTTGCAGGCGGCCGATGGCAGAGCTACTAAGGGTTGGAAGAAGAAGAAAAAGGAGGGAGAAATTAAAAAAAAAAAATGAAAAATAATAATATTTTAATTAATTTAATATTATTTTATTTTAGAAAATTAAAAAAACAATTTTTTTAATAAAAAAATAGTGTCACGTCAAAAATCCATTAGTAATTAATGAAAAATTAGACGGAGAGACCAATATGAAATGAAATCCAAACCTCAGGGACCAAAATGTCAAGTTTTCAAACCTTGGAACTAAAATGAAACCTAACCTAAATTTCAAGGACAAAAGTGTATTGTTTCAAAAAAATAAATAAATAACAACCATGGTTCGTTTTTCTTGTCTTGATTGGGTGAATTTTTAAGGCAAGCATGCAGAAAATTGACAGTAGGACTAGTTTGTTTGTTTATTTGTTTTGTTTTTTTTTTTTTTTTTTTTTCTTCTGTCCTTTCTTTCTTCAGATGTCAGCATCTCTAACTTAAAATTAGAAAAAATGGCTTGTTTGAGCAATAGTTTTTAGAAACTTTTTTTTAAAAAAAAAAAATTATTTTCAAAACTATTTAACAAATATGATCAACTTACAATGCTAATCAGTAAACACATGTTTGAATTGTAAAGGGTGTTTGACCCAAGGATATACAACAATCAATTGTGGAACTCACAAACTTATTAACTCATACTCCAACTCGAACGAGTATGAAGTTATCAGTTTAAAAAAAAAAAAAAAAAAAAAAAAAAACTTATTAGAACACTTGTGGACTCCACGAACTTATTAACTCATATTCCAACTCGTAGGACAAAACAACTCCAGATTTCATAACTCCAGTTTTTCGACCAAACTTATTAACCAATCACAGCACCTTATTTTAGATGTTTTTTCAATTTAGTCCATATTGTTTAAGAAGTTTCAAATTACGTTACCCTCTTATGTTTTAACATTTTTTAATTATATCATTTTACATTGTTAAATGTAAAAATTGGTTGGTGATATAAATTTATATGATATGATATAAAGTGAATTGACAAAAAAAATAGATGAGAATCTCTTTAAAAAAAATAAAAATTTTTGTCAACTTAGAAATTTGGATTAAGTGACCTAATTCTTCCTTCAAATTTCTAAAAAGCATGTTTCTCATCTAAATTCTTACCAAATCATTCATTATCATGTCATAAAAGTTTATCATCAACTAACTTTAACATTCACGAATGAAAAAAAAAAACATAATTGAAAAATGTTAAAATATAAAAACAGAAATCGAAACTATTCCAACAATATGAATTAAATTGAAAAAAAAAAGGAAATCCTCAGATATGGCCAGAAATTACAGTGTAGTTTCGAAAAATGACCAAACCGTATTTTTTAATGAAAAATGGCCAAACCGGTTTTTTCAGCCTATTTTCGTGCGATACAAATTTACATTTTTACCCTTCAGTCATCCCCACGTCTATCCTATATTTGTGCAACCGTATCTGTTTATTTTTTTTCAAAAATAATTATATAACGTCTCATTCCATGAATCAAGGGATTTTTAGTTACAGGATCAACTCTCTCTCCCATCTGCAACCTGTTTTCACTGCGTAAGTTCTCCCTCTTCATCGTTTCCTCGGAAAATTGTCCTTTGTTGGTTGTCCAAATTATTTTTACAGCATCAATTCTCTCGATTCATCACCTCTCCGAACAAGGTTGATCAAACACCATTGGGGCGGCCATAGGTATGTTTTGAATGTGTGTTCTCATTTTTTGAAAATCACGTTGATTTTTTTGTTCGTTAATGTAATTTTTTATATTTTTTTTTGAAATCTAGATGTCTTCTATTCTACTTTCTTTATGGTATGATGGGGTGTGGGATAGTTGTCATCAATACACTGGATTCAAGGTGGCAACAGTGTGCGTGGATTCAGATTGTTCATTCAAACAACTTATCAATTGTATAAACAGTAAGCTTTCATCTCAGAATAATGGAAAAATTAACTGTATCTCTTTGTACAGTAATATTACTGGTAAACCCTCAGTTCTTAGGCTTTGCGAGGATAGAGATGTTGCATGGCTCTTATTTTTCATATCCAACAGCACCACCAATGAATTTAGCATCGTAGTGGATTTTGTCCATTCTGAATCTGGAAATACAGTGTGTGTGCAACAAAATGCTGGTTTGTCTCTCATTCCCTCCCAGAAAAAACACAAAATTAAGTTCATTGATTCCAGTGACATTGATTCACTGGCAACAAACCTACCTTTGGAAGAGAAGTATGTGTTCCAATCAAAGTTTGATGTGAAGAAAGTTCTGTATCTATTTGCTCTAAAACATAGCTTTCAATTTAGGACCGTGAAGTCGAATAGTAAACAAATAGTGGTTAGGTGCAAGGAACCATTTTGTGATTGGTATGTTAGATGTCCCCGCTTCCGGAATGGTGAACTTTGGATTGTCCGGAAATTTGTTGACAAACATTCATGTTGCCTTGATGTTGTAAAAAATGACCATAGGTAGGCCACTACTTTTTTCTTTGAAATTGGGTATCAATTTTGTCATTTTTTTTTTCTGATTATACTTTAATTTTGACTTTGTTTTAGGTGTTCATCCCGTACTTTGTTTGTTGTCTGGATTATTTTTTAGTTGGAGTTGTTCTTCATTGTTACTGAATCTTAGTTGCGGATACAATGTTTAATCAAAAACTGGTAAGCTTGTTACTTTTTTTTCGGATATACAGTGTTTAATCAAAAACTGAAGTCCTCCTATTTTTTCTCTGTGTTTTTTAATTCAAATCTCTTGTTTTAAATTTAGGTTGCCAAATTTATATTTCCTTTTAGTTTGAATTTCTGTTATTGATTTGCTAGATGAATTAATTGGTAAGGAGGCTAGATTCTCTCCCTTATTTATAGTGTATTTGGTTTATTTTATGTTCTGAATTAAGATTTGGATAGGGGGTATTTTTGTCCACTTTGTTGCCAAAAGAGTTTACTAAAAATAGCTTTTGGCCATTTATCAAATTGGAAATTCGAATGACCCTTTTTCAAAACAGCTATTTTTATTTGGTCATTTATCTGTTTGCCCAAAAAAAAAATCATCCAAAAAAGAGACTAAAACATATTATGCTACAAGGGCCCAATCGTTTTTAACCTTTAAAAATTTTCTCATGCACCGTGAGAACTTGAAAGATACTTGAATAAGACATAGTTTTGGGTTGTTGTAGCTTCTAAAATAATTGTTGTTAGTTGTGCTTTTAAGAAAATCAGCTGTATAGATGAAAAAGCAAGTTGAGGTGTTTGGTAAATTTTAGCTTTATAGATGAAAAAGCAAGTTGAGGTGTTTGGTAAATTAGTATTCTAAATTATTGCAGCTTATATTTTTTCAATAAATAAATTTAATGTTGATATTTAATTTCAAAATTTTAAAAGATAATTTCAAAATTATTTTAAGATAATAATTTTTTTGAAACATATAAGATAATTGTTTTAAATTTGATATGATTTGAAATATAATCTCATGAGGTCTTTATATTTTGCTAAGAAATATAATTTGCTACTTGTATTGGAAAAAATATTATTTCAATTTAAATAAAAATAAAAACAAATAATTTCAAATGAGTACAAAATAATACAATAAAAATATGTTAAATTAAAAAAATGATTTACATGAATCAAGTCTAAACAACGTATAGAGAAATAAATAGTTAGCTACAGATTAGATTTTTAGGGAAGTTAAACGGAAAGCTACAATTATTGGATTTTGCAAATGAAGGTGGTTGAAAAAGTACTTTTATAAAAATTAATTTATAATTTGTTTTACCAAACGTTAAAAGCGGTTAAGATTCTGTTTTAATCACTTCAACCGCCTCCAAAATTAACGCGAAAGGCACCTTAACAAAATTTAGGAGTTGCAAACAGAGATTATGTAGTCAAGACTTGTAAAAAAGAGACCCAAGCACGTCACTACCAAAGTGACCATGCTAAATCCCTAAGAAGCAAATGTCAACTTGTACAAAATTTTCAAACTATGACAACAATTCAAACAATGCTAAGGACTTCCTAATAAATTATAGATTAAATTATCATTTTAGCTCTAAACTTTTAAATTTGTGTCTAGAAGGTAATTAAAAAAATATCTAATAAATTTTTAAACTCTCAATTTTGTATCTAACAGATCATTATTGAACTTTTAAAAGTATCCAAATAGGTCTCTCAACTTTCATTTTTGTGTCTAATAGATTCTTGAACTTAAAAAATGTCTAATAGGTTTTTGAACTTTCAATTTTGTGTCTAATAAGTCATTGACATTTTAACAATTAACGGATCTATTAGATTTAAAACTGAATGTTATGTCTAAATAGAAGCATAAACTTTCAATTTTATGTCCAATGTCATGTGAGTTTTAGAAAATGTCGAATAGGTCAAGGATCAATTAGACACAAAATTGAAAATTCAAGGACGTAGTAGACACAAAATTGAAAGTTTAAGAATTTACTGTACATTTTTTTTAAGTTTAGGAACTTATTGGATACAAAATTGAAAATTCAAAGACCTATTAGACACTCTGTAAATTTTAAAGACTAAATAGATATGAACCAAAAAGTTCATAAACTAAAGGTTAAAAATCACTTTTGGTCCCTAAACTCTCATGAAAGTAACAATTTAATCTTTGATCTTTGGTTTGTAATGATTTAGTCTTGTACCTTTAATTTTCTAACAATTTAATCTATGTACTTTAGTATGTATTTAGCCCTTGTACTTTCAAATTTATAACAATTTAGGCCCCGTTTGATAACTATTTGGGCCTCGTTTGATAACCATTTGGTTTTTTGTTTTTGGTTTTTGAAAATTATGCTTGTTTTCTCCTAAATTTCCTACAATGACTTTCATCCTAGTTAAGGTTGTATTTGAATTCCTAGTCAAATTTTAAAAACAAAAACAAGTTTTTGAAAACTATTTTTTTTTGTTTCCAAAATTGGACTTGGTTTTTGGAAACAAGGTAGAAGATTGATATTAAAACCAAGAAACTTATAGGTGAAAGTATGTGTGTATAAGCATAATTTTCAAAAATCAAAAACCAAAAACCAAATGATCATCAAACGGGGCCTTGGTTTTTGTTTTTGGTTTTTGGTTTTTAAGCTTATAAACACTATTTCCAACTCTAAGTTTCTTTGGCTTTTCACCTACCTTCTTCCCATATTTTCAAAAACCAAGTCCACTTTTGAAAACTAAAAAAAGTAGTTTTCAAAAACTTGTTTCTGTTTTTAGAATTTGGTTAGGAATTCAAGTGTATCTTTAACCAAAATGAAAACCATGGTGAGGAAATTTAAAGAAAACAAGCTTAATTTTTAAAAACCAAAAACCAAAAACCAAATGGTTATCAAACGGGGCCTTAATCATTACCATAAAAATTTCTATCAAAATTAAATGTCAATTTTTATTAATTTAACGATTTAGACTTTGTAGCTTATAAACATATTGAGTCTCTAATTGATTTATTAATCTACCTAGGTAAGAACTCTCATTGAAACTTAACATTAATTTTCATAATAGATACTAAATTGTTACAAATTTTAACTTACATAAATTAAATTGTTATATACTAAAGTTTAGGAATTAAATTGTTATGACCCCATACGATAACCATTTGGAATTTTGTTTTTGGTTTTTCAAAATTATACTTGTTTTCTCTTAATTTCTTTACCATGTTTTTCATCTTTGTTAAGAGGACATTAGAGTTCTTAGCCAAGTTTTTTAAAAAAAAAAGTTTTTGAATTTTTTTCTTTTCAAAATATGACTTGGTTTTTGGAATCATGGGAAGGACATAGATATTTTTTTTTTTTTGAGTTCATCAACATTGGGAGGTGGGGGGATTCGAAACTCTGACCTCTTGGTGGATGATACATGCTAATTATCGTTGAGCTATGCTCGCTTTGGCGGAAAGATGTAGATAGTGAACCAAAGAAATGTATAGGTGGAAGAAGTGTATAAACTAAATTTTCAAAAAAAAAAAAAAAAATTATCAAACGGGGCCTACAAAATTGAAATTACATAGACTAAATCATAACAAATCAAAGTAAACTAAAGTGTTAGGGTCTGTTTGGAATACATTTTAATTTAAATGTTTTTCAAGAATATATTTTTTTAAAAAAAACATTTTGTATAAAAATTGTTTAGAATTTAAACACTCATATGTTTGGTTACATTTCCTCATAATTGTTTTTTTTTTTTTTTTTTTTTTGAAAAATCCTCATAAGTGTTTTTATACACAAGTTATTGTATATTTAAAAAATCTTTTTAGAAAACTTGGTTTCAAGTGTTTCTCTCAAAATGGTTTATTTCTCAATCTCATTTTCTAATAAGTCATTTTTAGTGGTTGTCAAACGACACTACAAATTTTTTCAAAATGATTTTTTTTTTTCAAAATTATACTCTTGAACCCTTACTCCCATGAAAGTATAGAGATCAAAAATTGTTTTTAAACCTAAACTAAAATTTATAATTTAACCAAAATTATAAAAGGAATCCTATCTACCAAATAGGAAGATATCTAAGTCAATTTGTAAGTGCATGTTTGAGAGTAATTTTGAAATGACTAAAATCACTTTTGTCACCTTCGAAATTATTCTGAAACATACTGACAGAGCAGCTTGTCGAGGGTCGCGTCAAATAAATTTGTAATTCACTGATCACTAAACTACTTTGCAATAGTAGTGGATGGGGTCAATCACAGGGAACAACTGATTTATCTCTAACCTCTTTTGTGTTTGGTAACAAAAAGAGGGTTGAAGAAAGAGGGAATAATTGCAGGAAAACTAAATTGCGAGAAAATTAAATAACAGGGAAATAAAGGGGGTGATTGGTTAATCTCACCTTGGCGATCATTGTAGCTGGAGACACTCGGATTCAGTGCATTTGTTTTTACTCAACGATTAGCAAATAATGATTTAAATGCATTTTTCCTAATTGGTTCTCTAAATCAATTGACTCGATCCCATCATACATCGATTTAATTACTAGTTACTAATTAACTAACCCTTACTAACCCATTGAGATTAATCAATAAAATAACTGCATTTCGACCAAGGTACCCCTAGAACGCTAACCTGACTAATCCGTTGAACCAACATGCAATTCATTAATTAATCAACCCTGCAGTGATTAATAAACTAACGAATTGGTGCTCTAAGCTAGAATGCTCTAATTAACTAGAAAAAACCTAAATTAATTAAGAACACCGATTTAGACCCTAGACCTATCATGTCGAGCAATGATGTCAGAGAACTGCTCTTGGGACCCATGCCCATGAATCGGTCTAATGCTAACAATGAATTAAGATTTCATTAGCTACGTGAAACTTAATTTCTTAGCAAAGTTATTAACATGCAAGCTGCGAGTTAAGACGTCAATCTAACCTACTTTGCATGCTAATGATAAAAGCGAGAATCTAAAAGCACAAATCAACAAACAAATCATGCAATACAGAACAGAAAACTCAATGGAAACATACATTGAGCACAAAATACTCATAGGATCTCATAAAAACATAATGTACTTACGATACCGAGGTTCCAACTACAGCGAACGACGCTTAGACGACCATGGACAAGCCTAATCTAAGCCAAAGGCTTGAAAAACCAACCTAATCTAAGCTAAAACTAAAATACAGAGGGAGAATGGAGAAATCGGAGAGAAAACTGAGAGGAAAAAGGAAAAACGATTGAACTCTTGACCTAAAATGCGAAAATTTGCATTTATATAACGAGGCAGCGTCAAGACGCTGACGGTAATTTGGCCGGTCCATCATGTTCGTATCGTCGAGACACCGTGAGACGCTACCTCTCGGGTCTTCCAAATTGGTTGCTTCAATTTTGCTCTATTTGATGTTGTTTTCGAGTCTTGAGTGCTCCGCTATGGTCTTTTCACCTCCTTGACATCTCGTGGACTTCAAGTTGGATCAAAACTACGTTAATTTCTTCAAATTAACATAAATTTGGACTATAAGTTCCCGAAAAGCTTTAACACTGAATACCTATAAAATAATACAATTAAGCACATAATCAACTATAAAACTAGCACGATTAGGAACAAATATATAGGCCAAATTGGTCCTATCATATACCTTTAATTATTCAAAATCAATTTCATGTTTGATTTATACTTTTAAACGTAATTTTCATATCATTAAAATTGATTTTAAATTATTAAAAGTGGTAATTTTGAATATGACAAAAGTGATTTTAACACTTTCAAAAACACTTCTAAACATACACTAACTAACTCAATCTAACTCGGTCATACTTCAAAGAGAAAATTCTCAAAAAAAAAAAAAGAAAAAGAAAAAGAAAAAAAACCTTCGACCTCTATCATCATAACATATAGGAAAAGGGGCGGTTCACTATTCAGCTCAGTCTAGTGCGACCTTGGAAAGAATCCCTGGCATGAGCCAATTTAGCGAAAATGGAAACATTTGGGAATGAATTTGGAGAAAGACAAAAGTTTTTTATTTTATTTATTTATTTATTAAATCAGTACGTATTCTAGAAAGTCAAAATTATATAATTTATTTTATTTGCTTGGTTGGCATCATTTATTATTAAAATATTCCTTTGGATGCATTGGGATTTTGCGTGGGTTTGAGTTTGAAAATCAAAATATGTAGAACTGAAATTCGGCTAATACATAGCATAAGCACAACTACAGCGAGGTAATCTCTCCTTGGAATGCAGATTTTACCCACCATTTTTCTCAACCAAATAGAGCAAGGATTTTGAAGAACCAGAACCAGAACCAGAACCTGAAGAAGAAGAACAAGAAGCTGAAGCTGCTTAGTTTACAGAGAGAAACCACAGAAAACCCACTTCTTTGATTCTCTCTCTATGGGCTGTTCTGCTTCTAGACCCATCACTTTCCCCTCCACAAACCCTGAAAGTGATTCTCCTTCCGCTTCTGCTTCTGCTTCTGCTTCCTCTCCGCCGGTTCCCAGAGCTTTCTCTCTTCCGACGCCTCTCATTCACCATCCCCCCGTCACAGATGGCGACACTCACCATCTTGTCACTCTCACTTCAACCACCTACGGTTCTCTTCTTCTCATCGACCGCTCCAAGCCTAATGCCTCTAGATTCTCTGGCGAGGATCATGCCGACCGCTCTCAATCGCCGGACGCGCCGGATTCCGACCTCGCATTGTCGCCGGATTCCGTCATCAATACCTGGGAACTCATGGACGGCCTCGACGACGCCTTCGATTTCATCAATTCCGACGCCATTGACAAAACCCCCTTCAAGCCCGTCGGATCGGCCAATTTCTTGCACAAATCGGAGGATTTTGCTGCTGCGGCGGTTTCCCCGTCTTCCATTGTCAAGCCGCTTTGGCAGCATTTGTCCGAAGAAGCTCTCCTCGCGAAATTGGACCCTAACGTCGTTTTCAGTTACCGCCGAGCTCTCTCCTCTCGCCAAATAGGGTCCAATGGCTACCGAAAACCCGCAAAATCAGTCGGTTCCAGTCCTATCTGTTCTTCATTTTCCAACAATTGGTCCCGTCTCCCCGGCGGAGAAGACAAAGTAGTAATCTACTTCACGAGCTTGAGAGGAATCCGAAAAACCTACGAGGATTGTTGTTCGATTCGCACAATCTTCAGAGGCTTTAGAGTTCCAGTGGATGAACGGGACATTTCTATGGATTCATCTTATAGAAAAGAGTTGCAGGCTGCAACTGGAGGGAAGACAGTGAGTTTGCCACAAGTGTTCATAAGGGGAAAGTACATAGGTGGTGCTGAGGAAATCAAACAGCTAAACGAGTATGGTGAATTGGCGAAGCTTTTGGTGGGATTTCCTGTTTGGGATGTGAAAACTGAGTGTGAAAGATGTGGAGAAGCAAGGTTTCTGCCATGTCCGAACTGCTATGGCAGCCGGAAGGTGTTTGAAGAAGATGAAGGAGAATTGAGAAGATGCCCTGATTGCAATGAAAATGGCTTGATAAAGTGCCCAAATTGCTGCCTTTGAATGCAAATTCTTTTAGGTATTTACTCAATCATTTATTACTATTATTATTGCTGCTGTTTTAACTTGGATGAAATCAAAGAAGTCAAAATGCTTCTTCTTCTTTGCTGCTTGTACTTGTAGGATTTATTTGTTCATTTTCCATGAACAGTGTATAATCATTAAGAGTAAAAAAAAGATGTTTTCATGTGTTTCTTCGACATATATTGAGTTATGTAGTGTAGAATTGGTATATCTGAATTGGGATGGTGTCCTAAACATGTTATATGGAAGATTGATGGACTTGCATTCTCTATCTTGTTTGCTGTTGAAGATGTTCATCTTGAAATTGGTTTATCACACAGTGTGAATTACCGATGTTTTGCATACTTTTGACATTTTATTAACACTTATATGAAGCATATTGGTTTTGTGTCACCGTAAGGACTAGAATGCAAAAGTTGGGAAGTTATGAATATCTTAGGTAAGCGGCTACCACGGTTTAATATATGACTTTGACAAACTCTTTTCATAGTTCTCTTAAAACTTAGAAAGTTAGCTTCTCTCTCAAGTTCATTTTGTAAGATTCTCCTCACGTGTAGTAGTTTGCTTTTACATGTCTAAACAAGCTTGAAGCGCTTTATTTTGGTCTTACACATTTTAGTGCTTTTCTTTGGGCTCCTAATCAAATTTGTTATGTAATTTTCCTTTGTTCTTTAATTTGAAAAAGTTGGGTTCCTTTTTTGTCTGCTTTTGTACTCATTTCTTTTGGCTGGGCCTTTCTTTTTTCTTTGTTCTTTTGTTTGTGTTAGTGAAAGTTGGTTTCCCATAAAAAAAAAAGGCTTAATGGAGTCATGTGATAGACAGTTAAGCATATTATCCTACCCCTGTAGTTTACTAAAAACAATTATATGAACAAAAGCAATTATGCAATGATTATTCAGTAAATTGGTCAATCTGATGCATATACTTTATGTTGTTTGATGCTGAAGAGGTCCATCTTAAACTTGGTTCCCAAATAGTAATCACATTGAAAAATCGTATGAGTTCCTAATATTTTGCATGCTTTAACATTTGACCAACTCTTATAAGAAGCACATTGGAAATGTTTCATCTTTAAGGGACTTAGAAGGCAAAACTCTGGAAAACTGTGAATATCCTAGATAGGTTACCACCATAGTTTGATCCATGACCTTCAAAGATGTTTGAGAATGCTTTTAAGAAGGGTGCTTAGACAATTTTGGGTGAGTTTGTAATGACTTTGAAGAGGAGTGTTTTTTATTAAAACACTTCTTTTTAGAAACATTTTTGAAATAAGTACTAATTAAGAAGATAAAAAGAACACCTTTTATCGATCAAAAGAACTTTTCAAAATTTTTATAGTGATTTGCATATGTAAAGGTGATTTTGAAAATTTAAAAAGTAGTGCTTTTAGTGAAGTGTATCATAACAAAACCAAAAAGAAAAGAAAAAAAAAACTTCCAAAAGCGATACTTTTCTCTTTAAGCATTATGAAGTCCCTTCTTGGCCTTTAAACTTTTAAAATTGCCTTTTAGGTGCCTTGGACTTTCAAAATTACTTTAGACTATGTAAGTACTTTAAACTCCATTGAAATTTTGAAAAGCACCCGCCCAAGATTCGGCCTTGGAGGGAGGGCGTTTGAAATGGAAGCATTTGATTGCAATATTCCATTAATCTCCTACTCTGTTGTTGAAATTCTTCAGTTCTCATAGAAACCTTGCTGACATGGACAATAACTTTAGAGTCTTTTTACATCTTAGATTTGAACAGAACTTGACTGCTGAATCAGAAACGAATTCTGTTGGAACAATTCCAGATTGGGCAAGTGAATTCTGTGTATGTTCACATTGTTAAACTAATTTGAAACTACGGTAATATTTGAAACATTCCCAATGAAATGTGATCCTTTTGTTGATATATCGCTAAGGTGACAAGAACTTCGAGAATTTAAAGGTTGTATGGTGATGAAGGTTTCTGTGCAAAGATTGGAAAGAATCAAAGAATCTCTTAGATGAGAATTTTTGTATTTTTGGTCTGCGATAGATCGTGAGAGTATACTGTTATATTGAGATCTTTATAACATCTTTTCTCTGCTGCTGTGTTATAATTCTTCTATCTTAAATTCTAGATCAATTCGGGATTGAACCACTATACATTCTCGTCTTCTTCTTCCCTGGTCTCTTATATTTGTTGTGCTGGAATCAAATTGTGTTTAGTTGGTTAATCGCTGGGTATTTTTGCTTTGGAGTTGGTTTAATTCTAACATTTAATGTAATAGAACTGTGTGTTAACTACATTAGTTTCATGATTACATCATCAAACATTTAAACTTGTTGAAAATCAATCCATTAATTAATACTTAAATAATACACATTTTTGGGAAAAAAAAATCAAATTTACTCCCCTAAACTTGGTAGGTTATCTATATCTATATCTATACTATATTAAAAAGTGAGGATCTTGAAAAAACTTTTTTGGACACTTTTGTCCTTTCTTTAATTTACTAATTTACAATTTTACCATTAAAGAATAATTATAAATGTGTAATTACTTAATTATCAATAATAAATGTGTAGGATTTACTAAAAGGTTGGAATGTAAAAAGTTTTTCCTACAATCAATAATAAATGTGTAGGATTTACTAAAAGGTTGGAATGCAAAAAGTTTTTCCTACAACCTTTTTAAATTATAAGTCATAATGAAATTTTATAGGTTATAGAATTTAAAAGGTTTTGTAACTCTCATCTTCTACTACTATAAAATGGAGTTTTTTTCACCATTTTCTTCACCAACACTTAGTTTCATTCTTTCTTTATTTTTGTTCTCTTTGTTTTCTTTGCTCTCCAAAGTCTCTTCAATCTTCAAAACATCTCGAGATGTTGATGTGGTGTATTCAAATTGCAAAGGTTTCATGAGGTGTAGTATATTCAAATTGTAAGGGAATGCATGCATGTGTCAAATTTATATCTTAGATCCTAGGCTTTTGACATTGCAACTCCAATTTGATGAAGTTGAAGAATTGTATTTGTATATCAATATTTATCAAGTGAGCAAATCTATTTTACGAAATGAGTGTATATCTAAGATTTTGTTTTGTTACTATTCATTTTTGTTATTGTTCTTATATCATTCATGTTTTTTTTATTAATAATATTTGTTGAAAAATAAATTTTATTGTATCAATTACAAGTTTATATTTCTTTTGTTGAGAAAAAAAAATGTCTAACCTTAATGCCCCACATAATTTTCAATTAATTATGAATAGTAAATTAATTAGCAATAATAAGTTAAAAATTATTTTTTTAGACCATTTATGTTATTTGATCTATTTTTATGTTTATTAAGCATGTCATTTAATTCTAACGTTTAATAACATTAATTAATAAGAATGTGAAAAGGTAAAATATGTTCTCTCAAAAAAAAAAAAAAAAAAAAGAAAAGGTAAAATATGAGAAGCTCTATCTCATTATTTCTATAATTTATTTTTCAAAATTTATGATCTTATTTTTAATTATGTTTAATAGTGAAATTCCAAAGGTTTTGTAACTTTTATCTCCTACAACTATGTATAAAGCTCTCATCAACAATATCTTTTACAAGGTTTTGAGTTTTCACTTATATTTAGGTTTGCTTTTATTCTTTTATTTATTGTTTTTGCTTTGCCTCATAACTTTTGTTGAATTCCTTAATCTAACATTCTTCTTGATTTTCTTTTGTCACAATATTGATCCTTGGTAATTTAAGAAAAGACTTGAAGATATGCAAAAGAGAAGCTAGAAGAAATATTATTATTGTTGGGAATATACATTTAAAAAAAAAATTGTTGGTAGTAAATGAATAAATTCATTACAATAATTAAAAAAATGGTACTTTCTCAAATTCTTCAAATTCCACCCTTTTTTTAGTCTCTCTCATGTTTATGATTATTTATTTTCTCATCCCACTTTTTGAAATGTTTTTTCAAATTCTTCCCATTCCACTTTTGTTCTCTTTCTCATTCTTCTCATTATTTCTCTCACTTTAACTTTTGAGGAAGTATTAGTTGATAATTAAAAAATTTGAATGTAAACCATTAGAACACGAAAACATTCTAATATGAATAACTTGAATATGAAATTCTGTTTCAAAAAAAAAAAAAAAATTGAATATGAAAAGTTTATCATTTATTTTATTAAGTAACTATACAAATGTATGAGTTTAATTATCTTAAAATTTTATGAATTTATATTTAATTACCATGAATAAGGAAATTTTAAAAGTTTTGTATTTTTGTTTATCTTCTACCACTATATAAATAACTCTCTCCTACTTTTCTTTAATACACAAACATGAAAAAGTTAGAATATTAAAACTTTTGTCAATTTATTCCTAAAAATAAATTATAAAATTTATGAAGTTCTCCTTAATTATATAATGAAAATTTAAAAGTTTATCAAAATTTTAATAATTTAAAACTTTATAAATGTGTAAAATACTTAATAAATCATTTATTCTATTGTAAATATAAATGAACCGAAGATCGGATAAATGCTTAACTTTTTTTAAAACAAATAATATTAATATATAACAAAATGAAATGAAAATATACTAGGAATATGATAAAATAATGAAAACTACCACGTGCAAAGCACGTGTTAAAAAACTAGTATCAATTAAAATCCTAAACTAATAATTGTATCAATTTACCTCCTCCATTCTATCAATTCTACTCTACATAACTCAATATATATGGAAGAATACATAAGAACATTTTTGTTTTCTCTCTCTTAATAATTATACACTGTTCATGGAAAATGAACAAATAAATCGCACAAGTATAAGCAGAAGCAGAAGCATTTTGATTTCATCCAAGTTAAAGCAGTAACAATAATAACTGTAACAGAATTGATGTCAGATGACCCTCTTGCAGCCCCATTTATCAAAAATGTCCAAGATAGTAAAATTTTTCTGATTTAGATTTTCCATATTTTTTGTGACAATTTTACCCTTTTTGCCTTCATCTCTCCTCAATAATTTTCTATCATATTATCTCTCTTCATTCAATAATATCTCACCTAGATTTTCCTGATTTTGAGGCATTTAGGCAATTTTAATTAATATGTTTTATTTTTTCCTTTTTTCGTTGTTCTGAAAAGTGTTCCTATTAAAAACTTGTCGTTTTGCATTCCCTTAACCCTAAATATATCTATTCTCCTCCCTCTCCTTCTTCCCCAAATTTCGACCATCCCTCCACCGCCGCCTCTCACTCTCTGACGACCAGCTACCGTCACCATCGCCGTCGTCCCATGTATTTGAAATAACCATGGCCAGGTCTTCGATTGTCCCAATATTCATGCTCTTCCACCGCCACCTTTGAAATAACCCGACGCCCTTTCCGTTTCCAGAGAGTTGAGGCCTTCTCGGAGCGCCACGTTCGAACGAAGCCGATCTTCCACCGCCCACCAAATGGAGGTTATATCGCCGTCGCCGCCGAGCACAGCGGATCCGTCTTCCCCCAAGTTCGCTGGTTGCGGCTTCTGCGGCGTGTTTGGTGGCACCACCGACGGGCCTCGCCAAGAGAAACCCAACAAGCGTCGATCAGAGTAATTTAATTTCTTTAATTTTCTTTGAGAATTCTTCTTTCTTTTTTCTCCTGGGATTTATGGGATGTTCATGTTTGTTGGAAAAGAGAGAAATTACCGGAAGAACAAAAATTAATTGATTTGAAAATGAAAAAAAAAATATATATCTTGGTATATGCAAACATAGGTATATGCAATTTTTTTTACTCTAGCCATAACCTTTTTTTTTTTTGAAAAGAACTCTAGCCATAACCTAATATATATAATTCATATACACCGGGATATAACATGCATACAGAACACTAAGGCATATATTCATGGAAACAGTCTCAATAATTATATATATATATATATATCACCATACAATATGTAATCAGTATAATAAAACTATACATCCGTATTTATCAGATATCAAATGTTTGTAATTTTTTTTACTCTAGCCATAACGTAATTGAAGGTGTTCATATAACACATGCGGAAGCAATTGAAGATCGGAAGCACTTAAGACATTCAATTTTGCTCCTAAAGCATGCATGTTCTATAAAAGACAGAATATAGAGTTGAGAGAACACCAACCTTTGTAGCTCACTTATGTGGAACTCCTTGTGGTGTTTGCCTCTCCTATGCTCCTTGGACAACCTCTAGAGTCTTCCCTACTATTCTCTTGGGCCTAGAAAGACTTGTGGGAGTCTATAGAAGAAAGATAGAAGGGAATGCTTGATGGTACAAGCTTTTGGAAGGAGATGAAATGAGAGAGAATTTGAGGGAGAAAATTTGCAGCATAACACTAAATGAAAGCTTTCTCTTCTTGAATCTAATTCAAGCCCCTTTTATAGACATCTCCCATGCAAAGACAAGCTTCATGACACTTAGCCACATGGCCAAGATGCAACTCAAAGTGGATTCTAGGTGTCTACTTCACAACACATGCATCTAGTGCATGGTTGTGTTGTTTTCCACTATGCATCATCATGCAAGAGTGGAAATGCCACTAAATCCATTATGAATTGTATCCTAATTGTAAATTTTCAGCTTGCAATTCATTTCAATTTCAATTCAAAATTGAAATTGATTTCTAGGCAATTAATTGGGACATTTCCAAGTAATTTTGATATGATTGATCCAATCAATCTTTATCACCTAATGTCATGAATTATATATGATTCCTAATACATATATATGGTATTTAAAACACTTTCAAATACCTCATCTCTCAATTCCTAATTTAATTCATAATTAAATCATTGTGTCGAACACGTCTTACGATAAAAACCCTATTTCCCGTTTTTGAACGATTCAAAAATTCCTATCAATATGTTCTAGGCTTTAATCCGATATGAGCTAGTAGAGGGACCTAATGGACCTATAGATCATGGGCTCCAGCGATTCAAGGCTAACCGACTAATCTCATTATCTAAGCTAGCCAACATTCGTTAACTATCGGGACACTCCACTATAGCCCGATAGTTGCACTCCCCTCACTATAGATATATTTCCGTCCACTTGATTTAACCATGTTCAGTAAGTCGTTCCTTCACAGGTTGTTCGTAGCTATAGCTAGGTCAAATAACCGTTACACCCCTATAGTACTTCTTGTTCCTTAAGTTCCACTAATCCTCTAATGAACAATCGGTTTGCGGTCCAACCATCAAACCTAAGTTCCTCTCGATCCAACGAGAGGGTGGGGCCCCTTGTTCAAGTCCTGGAGTTAGTACTTAAGAGAACAACCTCTCTGCTATCCCTAAAATGGGTAGGAGTGAATTCCGTCTTGCGAAACTATGTCCCCAGCTATCTATTCGATCTTATCCCCAAAATGGTAGGCTTGTCGAGTCGGCGATGCTGGCCACTCTCACCCATGCAGATCAAAGGATAATCTCTCATAAACAGGAGTTCATAGATAGCTCAGGATTAAGAACGAGTTACCTAGGTCATCTATGAGAAATAGTCAGTTTCTTCAGTAAACGGCGTTATAAAGAGAAAGTGACTTATTTCGTGGTCCAGTCTTATGCAAACTCATTGCATAGGACGCCCCCACTCGCATGTCACCACATGAACGATTTAGGATCTCATCGTTTGTACTTAATACAAAGTGGGCCGCGTCCATAGTGTCACCAGGATAAGGCACCCAACCGTATCCTTATACTATAGACTATTTTGACTATAAACTTGAACTTGATCCTACGATATGTCCCTACATATAGTTCGAGTATTCATTTTATAGTCAAGGATCTTAGTTTATTGGATTTAGGTTAATCATTCGCAATTTACATATTCAATAACATCTTTTACTGAATAACCTCAATAACGTCTTTATTGGAAATAGAATATGTTTAATGATTTACAAACTACGAGTTTATAGGACATTAAACCCAACAGTAATATATATAATTCATATACACTGGGATATAATATGCATACAGAACACTAAGGCATATATTCATGGAAACAATCTCAGCGATCATATATATATATATATATATATATATATATATATATATATATATCACCATACAATATATAATCAGTATAATAAAACTATACATCCGTATTTATCATATATCAAATGTTTGCAATTTTTTTACTCTAGCCATAACCAAATATATATAATTCATATACACCAGGATATAATATGCATACAGAACCCTAAGGCATATATTCATGGAAACAATCTCATCAATCATATATATATATATATATCAACATACAATATACAATCAATATAATAAAACTATACATCCGTATTTATCAGATATCAAATGTTTGCAATTTTTTTTACTCTAGCCATAACCTAATATATATAATTCATATACACCGGGATATATTATGCATACAGAACACTAAGACATATATTCATGGAAACAATCTCATCAATCATATCAGGAAAAAAAAAAGATAATATGATGGAATGCAAAACGGCAAAAAAGGAAGAAAAAAAGATTACACAATTTCCCTAAAGCATAAAAACAAAAAAAAAAAAAAAAAAAAAAAGAAAAATAATGGATGCAAAACGGCATAAAAAATCAGGAAAAAAAAAGATTACCCAATTTCACAAAAACGAAAAAAAGGAAAATATTGATGGGAGAGAGAAAAAATATTCAGCCATTATTAATGAGAGAGATGTTTGATCATTATTGATGGGAGAGAGAGAAAATATTCTGCCATTATTGAAGAGAGATGAAGCAAAGGACTCTTTGGTAAAATGACCATGACTTTCATGTAAAAAATGGAGGCCCAAAGTCTGTTTTTGTAAATTATAGTGAAGTTGTTCAGATTTGATAATAGACCCTCCAATTTGGGCTATATGTGTACTTATCCCTAACTGTAACTAGTGATTGAGTACATTCCTAAGGCCCCTTTCATAACCATTTGGTTTTTGAAAATTAAGCTTATACACACTTATTCCTACCTATAAGTTTCTTTGTTTTAATATCTACCTTCTTCCTTGTTTTCAAAAACCAAGTCAAATTTTGAAAGGGATTTTTGTACAGATGACCCTCTAAAATATGCGGAAATGATAAATGTCTCACCTTTTCAAAACAAGGATATATGTCCTTTTTACTTGTGTCAGCATCCTAGTAAAATTACCATTTTACTCTCTACTCTAACCTCGTTCTCTCTTGCTACTCTCAATCTAGCTTCTCGCTCTCTCCAATCTCTCTCTCTCCCCAATTTCTCTCTCCAATCTCTCACTCTCTCCCCAATTTCTCTCTCCAATCTCTTGCTCCCTCTCCAATCTCGCTCTCGCTCTCTCTCTCCAATTTCTCCCTCCAATCTCTTACTCTCTCTCTAATTTCTCTCTCCAATCTCGCTCTTAAATCTCACTTTCGCTCCAATCTCTCGCTCTTAAATGCCTTAAATGTGCGTTTTCATATAGAGAGTAAAATGGTAATTTTGCTAGGATGGTGACATAAGCAGAATGACATATATCCTTATTCTGAAAAGGTATGATATTTTTCATTATGGCCTCTCAAAATGATGGGTCATCCACGCAATTGTTTCATTTTGACAACAAAAAAAAGTAGTTTCCAAAAACTTGTTTTTGTTTTTGAAATTTGACTACGAATTCAAATGGTTCCTTAACCAAGATGAAAACCACTGTAGGGAATTTGGGAGAATACAAATATAATTTTCAAAAACCAAAAACCAAAAACCAAATGGTTATCAAACGGTGCCTAAGAAATTTGCATTCAAAAGTAGCAACCCATTTTCATTGCAATTCAAAAGTAGCAACCTTCTCAACTCCCCTTTGTCTTCTTCAAACACCTTCCGGCTGTCATAGCAGTTCGGACGTGGCAGAAACCTTACTTCCCCATACCTTCCACACTTGGTTCTCACATCCCAAATAGGAAATCCCACCAAACGCTTTGCCAATTCACCAAACTCATTTTCGTTTGATAACCATTTGGTTTTTGGTTTTTGAAAATTGTATTTGTTTTCTCTCAATTTCCTTACCATTAGGTTTCATCTTTGCCAAATATACATTTGAATTACTAGACAAACTTTTTTTAGTTTTCAAAAATTGACTTGGTTTTTGAAAGCATGGGAAGAAAATAGATAGCAACCCAAAGAAATGTATAAGTGGAAGTAGTGTTTATAAGCTTAATTTTCAAAAACCAAAAACCAAATGGTTATCAAATGGGACCTTAAGATTTTGTTTTATGGCATTTAATTATGTTTTGGGCTCAATTTTAAATAAATGAAAAGTTTTTTCTCTTCCGCTTGGTGTTTTGGGAAAATTTTCTAATAAGAATCGGAATAGAACTACAATGTATTATTACGATAAACCCAAGTGTTCGAGGTACTTGGACCTTCCCTCTCTTGAGAATCACTGACTACTCAATTCCCTCCCTTCCCATTTCCCACTCCCTCTGTTTATAACTCCATACTCTAACCAACTCCATAACTAACTGCTAATATATCCTTACCAATATTCCTAATTATACCTTAGGTACATTCCTATCATTTACCGACCCTTGAAACACACCTTGTCCTCAAGGTGTGGTTCAAGAGAAAATTCTAAAGTTGGGTAACAGAATCTTTAAAATTCCAAACATAACGTTCTTGAATTCAAACCTAGCTATGTGTGACAGCAGCGACGATTGGCGGCATCGGTGATTGACGGAGTATAATGGTGGCAACTTTTTTTTTTTTTTTTTTTTAACGTGGGTAGGGCAGACTGCCTCTGCAAAATAATGGGCCTCCACCAATTCATTTAGAATCAATGCATTGAATATCCCATCACACTGTTTTCTAGATTTTTCTCCAAGATGGGCCTGAACTAACTCATTTAAAATCGAGTTGGTTGCATATATAGCAAAATGGGCCAAACTATTTGCAAATACAGTAGCCCGCAAAAAGATTTGCAAAAATGGCAAAATATTATAGTTAGAGGGTCTAAATTACCAAACTACCCCTTCTATCACTGATAGAAAGATTGATTTCTGTCATTGATAGGTGATAAAATCTTCTATCACTCATAGAAATCTATCAGTGATAGAACCGTATCACTGATATAAATCTTCTATCACTAATAGAAACATTACTGATAGAAAACTATCATTTTTGTTTCTAAAACCTATGTCATTGATTTTGTTTTTATAAATGCCGAAGCAAAACAATATGGAAATTGAATCGGAAGAAAAGAAAAACACAAAGCGGAAGTTGAAATTTGCATAGGTCATCCTATTGAAATAGAAACATATAAGTAGTCAACAGAGTTACATCTACTGGTTACTATTTCATGGTCCGGTCTTATGCAAACTCATTGCACAGGATACCCCTACTCGCATGTCACCTTCACGAACGCGTTGGATCATTGCGTTTGTATCAAATACAAAGTGGGTCGTATCCATAGTGTCACCAAGATAAGGTACCCAACCTTATCCCTATACTATAGACCCTTTAGGTTGTCTTTTGAACATTGATCCCCGTATGTCCCCACATACAGTTCAAGACACATAATACAACCTAGGATGTTAGTTTATTAGATTTAGGGTTATTAATGCAAAACTAATACAACAAAATTCAACAACCTTTATTGAATAACCTCAACAACACTTTATTGATAATAATCAAATTGTTTACATCTACGAGTTTTAGGGCATAAAACCCAACAAATTCTTCGTGGACAGGAGTCCATAACACACTCAGGATTGAGACTAAATTGCTAGGTCATCTTATTGAAATAGAAACCTAATTAGTCAACGGAGTTACGTCTAATGGTTACTATTTCGTGGTCCGGTCTTATGCAAACTCATTGCATAGGATACCCCCACTTGCATGTCACCTACACAAAAGCGTTGGATCATTGCGTTTGTATCAAATACAAAGTAGGTTGTATCCATAGTGTCATCAGGATATGATACCCAACCTTATCCTTATACTATAGACCCTTTAGGCTGTTTCTTGAACATTGATCCCCGTATGTCCCTACATATTGTTCAAAACGCATAATACAACCTAAGATGTTAGTTTATTGGATTTAGGGTTATTTAATGCAAATCTAATACAAAATAGTCTACAATCACATACTGAATAACCTCAATAATGTTTTATTGATAATACCAAAATGTTTTCATTTACTATCTACGAGTTTTAGGATATAAAATCTAACACATAACAATACTTAAACTAACATAGGTGTCTTAGCTAAGTCTTGATACAAGAAATTTAGCTCATGCTACAATATGAAAATATACAACACATAAGTAATGAAAGAACAAGTGTCCTAATGCGCTTAGCATGTTCTTGCTACTGATTTTCCTTTTGTTCCCTCCTGTACTGCTTCCAACTCCCCTCTCTATGAATTCCTGATGCTCGTATTTATAGGGAAGGGTGGCTGAGTCCCTAATAACGCTCATTTATGTGCATTATTTAGCCTTAAAAACTTAGGTTATTGCTAGGAAAGCAAGGACTTTGTGCTTAAAATCATTCCTTTTAGAGTAAAATTAGCAAAAGTCTCAGAATCATGTTGAAAATCTTAGAAATATAGGATTTATGCTTAAAATGTCCAAAAAGAGATTACTTTTGCAAGAATTTATCCAAGTTAATGTTTTTGTGCAGAGGACTAGTTGCGGTGGAAATGTGCTCGCAATTGGAGATAAAGAGTTAGCAGAGCAAAGAGTTGAAGTGGCAGATTTGCACACACATTTGGTCTTGAAGATGTGGAATTTGCGTTTGAAATGCGCCTGCAAACTGATAAGAAAAGTAGTCCCATTTGAAGACAGAATTGTCAAGGTAGTGCATTGAAGATTTGCGCCCAAATTTGTGGCTGCAATTGGGCTTTCCGACAGAATTTCGAGATTCCTGGAATCTTCACAAAATCATTCGAAAATCCCAAATCTCGTATCAAATATCCAAGGAGCATGGATTAAAACCTTCAAGGGTCCTCTCACATTGATCTCGGTAACCAACCCTACCTTCCAAGGTCTATATAAGGCGACCAAGGTGCAAGAAGTAAAGAGAGCTCGAAAATTTCGTCCTTAGGATAGTTTTTCTATTTGTCTTTCTTCTCACCTTGTAACCACTCCGAGTTCCGGTTCTTCCAACCTCTGTCGGCTCTTCCATTAGAAAGAAGAAGAAGAGAAAGACTTGTCTCCCCTTGAAAAAGGTTAAGAGCAAGTTAGATAGAGAGGGAAAAGAACCTTTAGTTGAGTCTTGAGTCTTTACTTTTTGTTTATCGTTTTGTGTAAGCTGTTGTACTTTCTGTTCTTATTTAATTTTCAGTTGTAAGTTCTTTACTTTGTGTACTTTTTTCAAGTATTAATACGAATTCAAGTTATTCCTTTACTTTGTGTGTTTTTTACTTTATGTCTTGCATTTTACTTTCCTCAATGAGCTAAGTTTCTTCTCGGGGGTTCAAATATGTGGATACCTTGAGTAGAAGAAAGTCTCACCGATGCAAAGGTAACCTTGCTTCCTCTTAACATTGTTTATTGTTGCTGGAAGTTTAAGTTTCATTGTTAGCTTAAACTGATCACTTAAGTTAACATAGTTTGTGTTCAGCTGGGGGGCAAAAGGTAGGAGTTGAATGCGCAGGTTCGCAAAAGCAATAGCGGAAAAGATCCTAGAAATAGGACTTTGTTTTCTTGCATCCTAGAAATAGGACTGGAACCACTAGAGTTTTGAGAGTCATGTGCAATAATTATCTAAGTTTTAGCTAGCCCTAGAAATAGATGTCTAGCAAGTTGGCGTAGTCTTCTAAAGGCACCTACAACGGAGCTGAATAGGAGTAAGACTTAACTCACAATCTAGTTGTCAGGGTATTTGCGGATGTGGAGCAATCTATTTGCACCATGTCTATGTGGGCAGTATAGATAGTATTCTCTGGTCGTGTGCAATGCCTGAGTGAGTTGCTAGAGAAAAGGTGGGCGCATTTTAATGCTTTCGGTTGATGCTTATTTGAATTCCCCGCTTATCTCATATATCTTTAACAGCTTTTATTTTCTTGCTTTCTTTTATCTTTTTGTCTTCAATCTCGAAAACCCCATCAAATTATTTCTTTGGTTACCATTCTCGGTTGCAAATTTAGAGGAGATTCTTGTTTTATAGAATTGAGTGTTTTTCAACTAGTCACCATCTCCCTTGTGTACGATATCCGGAGTACTCTCCACTTTATTACTTGATAGTGTATACTTGCACTTAGAAGTGTCTTGTGCCACAACACTCATCAGTCCCCAAGCAATTGGTTCATGTATTTAGGTAATCCAACGTGTCGAGCTAGGTTCATCGTACATTGTCAGCACTGAACAAGATTCTGCTCCACTACCCCAACGCTTTGAGCACGTGCCTGTACTCCACATTGTCATTTCTTCCTTGGGTAAGTTAACTTCCTACAGTAGATGCGTTAGAAACATGCAGTATGTAAAGCGCATTATTAATATTGGTTGTTGATAACACTCATTTATATGCGCTATTTAGCCTTAAAAACTTAGGCTATTGCGAGGAAAGCAAAGACTTTGTGCTTAAAATCATACCTTTTAGAGTCAAATTAGCAAAAGTCTTAGAATCATGTTGGAAATCTTAGAAATATAGAATTTATGCTTAAAATGTTCAAAAAAGTGATTACTTTTGTAAGAATTTATCCAAGTTAATGTTTTTGTGCAGAGGACAATTTGCAGTGGAAATGCACCCACAAATGGAGAAAAAGAGTTAGCGGAGCAAAGAGTTGAAGTTGAAGATTTGCACCCACATTCGGTCTTGAGAATGTGAAAATTGCGTTTAAGTTGCGTCAAACTGATAAGGAAAGTAGCCCCAGCTGAAGACAGAATTGTCAAAGCAGTGCATAGAGGAATTTGTGTCTGAGATGCGGCCGCAACTGGACTTTCCGACAGAATTTCGAGATTCGCGGGATTTTCACAAAATTATCCGAAAATCCCAAATCTCGTATCAAATCTCCAAGAGGATTGTGGATTTTTACCTTCAAGTGTCCTCTCACACTGATCTCGGCAGCCAACCCTACCTTCCAAGGTCTATATAAGACGACCAAGGTGCAAGAAGCAAAGAGAGCTCAGATTTTCGTCCTTAGGATAGTTTTATTGCTTTTCTTTCTTCTCATCTTGTAACCACTCCGAGTTCTGGTTCTTCTAGTCTCTGTCAGCTCTTCCATTCGAAAGAAGAAGAAGAGAAAGACCTGTCTTCCCTTGAAAAAGGTTAAGAGCAAGTTAGATAGAGAGGAGAAATAACCTTTAGTTGAGTCTAGAGTCTTTACTTTCTGTTTATTCTCTTATGCAAGTTGTTGTACTTTCTGTTTTAATTCAATTTTCAGTTGTAAGTTGATTTTATGTACTCTTTTTAATTATTAATATGAATTCAAGTTGTTTCTTTACTTTGTGTGCTTTTTACTTTATGTCTTGCATTTTAATTTCCTCAATGAGCTAAGATTCTTCTCGGGGGTTCAAATATGTGGATACCTTGAGTAGAAGAAAGCCCCACCGATGCAAAAGCAACTTTGCTTCCTCTTAGCATGGTTTGTGTTTTGCTGAAAGTTTAAGTTTCATTGTTAGCTTAAAACGAATACTTAAGTTAGCATAGTTTGTGTTCAGCTGGTGCCCGAAAGGATAGAGTTGAATTTGTGGGTTCGCAAAAACAATAGTGGAAAAGATCCTAGAAATAGGACTTTGTTTTCTTGCATCCTAGAAATACGACTGGAACCACTAGAGTTTTGGGAGTCGTGTGCAATAATTATCTAAGTTTCAGCTAGCCCTAGAAATAGTTGTATAATTGGCTTAGTCTTCTAAAGACACCTACAACGGAGTTGAATAGGAGTAGGACTTAACTCACAATCTAGTTGTCAGGATATTTGCGGGCACAAACTGGTAGCAATCTATCTGCACCATGTCTATGTGGGCACTTATAGATAGTATTCTCCGGTCGTGTGTAATGCTTGAGTGAGTTGCTAGCACAAAGGTGGGCGCATTTTAATGCTTTCGGTTGATGCTTATTTGAATTCCCCGCTTATCTCATATATCTTTAACCGCTTTTATTTTCTTGCTTTCTTTTATCTTTTTGTCTTCAATCTCAAAAACCCCATCAAATTATTTCTTTGGTTACCATTCTCGGTTGCAAATTTAGATGACCTTCTGGTTTTATAGAATTGAGTGTTTTTCAACTAGTCACCATCTCCCTTGTGTACTATATCCGGAGTACTCTCCACTTTATTACTTGATGGTGTATACTTGCACTCGAGTAGTGTCACAGCACATGCACCGTCATCTGCAGCTCAATCCAAACGCATCTTATACATTTTTTCTCTAGGTCTTCTATTATTCTAACACTTGAATGCATTTTCTAGATTCTTTTAGACAACAATTTAATCAATAATTATTAGGTTAGGGCCAATCTGAGCATAACTCAACTAACATAATGTTTGTACTAAGGGAAAAATACATTTTTAGTCCTTAAGGTTTGGGTTAGGTTTCATTTTGGTCCCTAAATTCGACATTTTAGCCCAGAGATTTGGATTTCGTTTCATTTTGGCCCCTCCATCCATTTTTTCGTTAATAACTAATGGATTGTTGACGTGGCACCTATTTTTTATTTAAAAAATAATATTAAATTAATAAAAAAAATTATTATTTTTTCTTATTCTTTCTTCTTCTTCCAGATCTTCTAGTTGTTGTCGTCGGCCACCGCTATCACTGCCGCCGTAATCGACCATCGGACACCGATGCCTCCCAACTCCACCACCATCAAAACCACCTTCAAACCTCCCATTTCCATCCCCCTCCCTTCACCTCTGACGATTTCCTCAACCAAATCCTCTCCTCCATCCCCCCCTCCCTAGGAACTCCTCGCTGGTCTCCCAAATCCCCACTCTGACCTCCCTCCTCAACCATGGGCGTCGCCAAATCCTGAAAATGAAACCATTCAGATTGATTACACCATCCCGATGGCTAAAATGGCCATGGACATACTTCACCAACAATTACTCACCACCACCACTTCAGATTTCGATCTCCTTCCAATGCATGGTTGCGTCGTTAAAATCAAAGGCTCTTCATAGTTCAAATGCCTAATCCGATACTCAAAATCGAACTCTCAAATCTGGTGCTAATCAAAACTCCATCGTCGGCAGGAGGTTTCGATGGTGGTGTTGCAGCAGCGACAGAGAATTAGAGCTCAGAGAGGACAAGCCACAAATCCTCACAGCATAGCGGAAAAAAACAAAAAGAAGAGAAGGAAGAAGGAAAGAGAAGAAAAAAAAAAGTTTGCAGGCGGCGGCGACGACTGACGGAGAAGAAAGGAAAAGAAAAAGAAAAATAATAAAAAAATATTGGGAAAAATACACTTTTGGTCCCTTGAGTTTGGGTTAGGTTTCATTTTGGTCCCTGAGTTTTCAAACTCGACAATTTAGCACCTGAGGTTTAGATTTTGTTTCATTTTAGTCCCTCCATCCATTTTTTCATTAAATATTAACGAAATGTTGACGTGACACCTATTTTTTTATTTAAAAAAATATTTTTTAATTTTAAAATAAAATTAATAAAAAAATATTTTTTAAATTCTCTCTCTTTTCTTCTTCTTCTTACCAGCGGTCGTTGTACCGCCGCCGTCGCTGTCGCTGGAGGTGGACCCCTTTTTTTCTCTATTTTTTCTTCTTCTTCCCTCTTCCTCCATTCTCTTTCTTCTTTCACTGGTTAAGAAAAAAAAATCCTCACAAACGGCAAAGCAGGACCCTCACGTACGAATGACAACGAAGCAGAATCTCACGAATGTCGAGACCCATAACAGCGCAATCGCGAAATCTCCTCCTACAACGAGATCCACAACAGCAATCGAACAAACGACAATGCGAATTTGGCGAAGCAAAACCCTCATGAGCGACACAATCGAACAAACGACGGGGCAAGTAGTGTGTTTTTCTTCGAATCCAACGACGTGAGCAGTTTCACTGTTCTTTTTTTTTTTGAAAAAAAAGATAACGAAGGGGGAAACTGGGCTCGTTCCAGCCGGATTCGAAGGGAGTTTCCCCTTCCTTCTTCTTCTTCTTCTTTTTTTTTTTTTTAAATAAAAAAAACAGTGAAAGAAGAAAGGGAATGGAGGAAGAGGGAAGAAAAAGAAGAAAAAGGGGAGGGGAGGGAAGAAGAAAAGAGAAGAAAAAAAAGAGAAAAAGGGGTGCGACAACATTGTCGGTAGCTGACAAGAAGGAAAAGAAGAAGAAGAGAGAGAGAAAGAATTAAAAAATATATTTTTTATTAATTTAATGTTATTTTATTTTAAAAATTTTAAAATATATATTTTTTTAAATAAAAAAATTGGTGCCATGTTAGCATTCTGTTAATATTTAACGAAAAAATGGATTGAGGGACTAAAATGAAACGAAATCTAAAACTCAAAGGCTAAGGCCCCGTTTGATAACCATTTGGTTTTTGAAAATTAAGCTTATAAACACTACTTTCACAAAGTTTCTTTGTTTTTTTAATACCCTTCTTTCAATGTTTTTAAAAACGAAGCCAATTTTTGAAAAAAAAAAGTAGTTTTCAAAAACTTGTTTTTGTTTTTGGAATTTGACTAGGAATTCAAATGTATCATTGACAAGGATGAAAACCATGGTAGGGAAATTGGGAGAAAATAAGCCTAATTTTCAAAAACCAAAAAACAAAAATCAAATGGTTATCAAATGGGGCCTAAATTGTTGAGTTTGAAAAATCAGGGATCAAAATGAAACTTAACCCAAATCTCAGAAACCAAAAGTGTATATTTTTTCCAAAAATATTTATTATATTATTTTACTTGAAAAATTCAAAAAATTATTTTTTTAATAAAACAATGCATGTCACGTCATTAATGAGAAAATGGATGGAGGGACCAAAATGAAATGAAATCCAAACCTCAAGCAGTAAAATGTTGAGTTTGAAAACCCAGAAACCAAAATAAAATCTAACTCAAATCTACCAAAAATGTATTTTTCCTTTGTACTAGTAACAAAGAGTCTATGATTCGAATTCCTCACTCTTAAAAAAAAAATTATAATTATTATTAGGGTAGGGTTTTAATTCACAAGTTTAGAAATCCCGTTTGATAACCATTTGGTTTTTGGTTTTTGGTTTTTGAAAATTCTGCTTGTTTTCTCCCAAATTCCCTACAATGGTTTTCATCTTTGTTAAGGAACCATTTGAATTCCTTACCAAATTTCAAAAACAAAAACAAGTTTTTGGAAATTACTTTTTTTGGTTTTCAAAATTTGACTTGGTTTTTGAAAATAAAGTAGAAGATTGATACTAGGGTAAAATACCTTTTTGGTCCCTCATGTTTCAGGGTCGTTTCCAATAGGTCCCTAGGTTTCAAAATCGGACAATCAAGTCCCTACTGTTTAAGAAATGGTTCTATTGAGTCCCTCCACCGTTAATTTTTTTAACGGTGCTGACGTGGCAGTTAACGGTGCTGACGTGGCATGTTAAAAAAATAAAATAATATTTTTTTAAAATTTAAAATAATAATAAATAATAATTAAATAATAAATAATTTAATTTAATTTAAAAAATAAAATAAAAATCTCTCACTCTCTCTTCTCTCTCCCCCCACACGAAAATATCACACTTTCTCTCTCTCCTTTGGGTTTATTCCCCTCTCTCTCTCCTCTGGTTTTACTCCCTCTCTCTCCTCTTCTCGCCGGTTTCTGTTGTCGCCGCCACCTCCCCTCCGCCGCCGCGCCTTCCTTTTTCTTTCCCTTCCTTCCCGCCGCCCCCATTCTTTCTCTCTCACTCTCCCGCCACCACCTCCTATTCTTCCCCTTCCTTTCCCTTCTTTCTCCTTCATTCCTCCTTCCTTTCCCTTCCTTCCCTTTTTCCCGCTGCTTCATTCACCATTTTCGCCGGAGTAAGATAGATGAAGAGATTGAAAAATGAACAAAAAAAAAAACCCCAAAATCGAGGTTGCTGCGTTTTTTTTTTTTTTTTTTGGTTTCGTGCTCAGATCTAGAATTATTGTGAAGAAGGTGGGTACTCCGACGGCGGCGGTGGGAATCTGGAATGTCTGAGAAGATGTTGGGCAGTGGGAGAAGAAGATCGTGGGTTTGTTGGGGCGGTGGGGAAGAAAGAAATGGTTTATTGAAAAAGGTGGGTGGGTGTTGGATGGAGTGGATCTTGAAGTAGAAGAAAAAGGAAAAGTTGAGGTGGGTGTTGAGTTTGGAAGAAGGAGAGAGAGGTGTTGTTGGGTTTGGAAGAAGGAGAGAGAGAGAGGTGTTGGGGTTTGGAAGGAGAAGAGAGAGAGGCATTCGGAGAAACTCCGGCGGGGAAGTTCCGACAGCGGAGGAGACTCCGGCGGTGGGGGGATGAGGCTTCGGTGGTGGGGGAGAGAGGGTGGGAAGAAGAAGAGAGAAGGTGGGGGAGAGAGGGGAGAAAGGAGAGAGAGTGGAGATATATATTTTTTTTAAATTACTTTTAATTATTTAATTATTCTTTTAATTTTTTTTAAACGTGCCACGTCAGCACCGTTAAAAAAATTAACGGTGGAGGGACTCAATAGAATCATTTCTTAAACAGTAGGGACTTGATTGTCCGATTTTGAAACCTAGGGACCTATTGGAAACGACCCTGAAACATGAGGGACCAAAAAGGTATTTTACCCTTGATACTAAAACCAAGAAATTTATAAGTGGAAGTATGTATGTAAAACTTAATTTAAAAAAAAAAAAAAACTAAAAACCAAATGGTTATCGAACGAGAGCTTAATAATTTAAAAAAAAATTAGAAATTTAATCAATAAAATTATTTGTTTAGGATTTCAATTATGTTATTGTTACGGATGATTTCCATTCTCAAACCAAACCAAGAAACGCGAAGCTCTATTGGCGGAGAGAGAGAGCGAAAATGGAGGAAGATGGGTTTGAGGAAGAACCGAATCGAGTGGAGCTAGGCAGTTGCTTGAGTAGCTATATCGACAATGGTACCACTGAGAGCCACAGATACTTTCTTTCTCGCAGAACAGTCCTGGAGATGCTTAGGGACCGGGGCTACTCTGTCAACCCCTCTGATATCGACCTCAGTCTCCAACAATTCCGAGAAATTTACGGCCAATCTCCCGATGTCGATCGCCTTAAACTATCTGCTGTTCATACCTCCGATCCCTCCAAAAGAGTAAGACTCCACTGCTTCTTGCTTTTCTTCCTTTGATTTCTTCAAGCCTCAGTCCATTAATTTGTTCCGCTTGTCTTGTTTGTGATAGTCATAGGGTGGACAATGTGAGTACAGAAAGAGGTGTTGTGGTTCCTCAAGGGGACAACACCTTCGTTTAGTATTTGGTTACTTCGAGAGTGTTGATTCGGCGGATTACTCTTAAATTTTGTTCGGAAGATAATGGTGCATGTTCTTTTTTTATTATCTTTGAAATGCTGTGGGCCAAACTGCTTACTTTCTTGACAATTATTTGGTCCAATCGAGCTCCTGAATTTTGAACACCTTATTTCATACCCTTCTCTAGTTGTTTACGATTTATGGTGGCTTACAGAAGTAGCTACTGTGAATTGTGATAACGGAGTAAAGTTTCCTTAGGACGGATTGAACATTGATACTGATAGAAATATTTTTCTATATGTGGACGAAATATAGAAATTATTGAAAAGTATTTGAAAGGCTGACAATATATAAATATAGATTTAATCAGGATGCTTTATAGTTTATAGTTATGTAAGTAGTCTAGCATCTTTATTTATTATTTCAAAATTGATCGTTGATTTTTCAGATCCTCGTAATATTCTGTGGGACTGGTGCAGTGAAGGTTAATGCTATTCGCAATATTGCTGGCCAAATTGTTAATAAGGACACTTTGCATGGTCTCATTCTAATTGTGCAAAATCAAATTACAAACCAAGCTATGAAAGCAGTTGAGCTTTTCTCATTCAAGGTTGAAATATTCCAGGTTCGTTTCTTGAAGCTGTTTATGCATTTCTTTAGTTGACAGTAGCATCTTGTAAACTATTTAGTTTCAACAAGTTATTTATTTGTTGCCACATGTTGAGGTTTTTGTATCTTCTTCATACTTCAGTTTTTAGTGTTTTTTTTTTACAATGGACACTGATGAGGTTGTTATCTAAGTAAAATAACAACATGAGCTGGTTAAATTAAATATTAACTGCATCATTAATCACATTCTGTGAAGTTAGCATCGACATGGGGAACCCCAGAACACTAAAAGGGTGAGGGAAAAAGAGTTTGTTCGTGAATTGAGACAAGAGAGTGACCCGGACAAGAATGAATTGCAGAAATAGGGGCGGGCAGGGTGCCAAACCTTTTGTTTTTTTCCTGAAAAAGGGTGATGAGAATCTTATCATATTATAAATCTCGTCCATAAACTTTTAGTAAGAAAATATTATATTGGTTAAAGAGAAAGAAGCCTTCAATCAAAATTTCATGGGGACTATGAATGTAAAAATTTAGTCACTTCCTACTTTCTAGCAATCCTTAAACAAGGTAAAGCTTAAACACTCGAGATTGAAGTTGATAGATTTGCTTACATGCATAGATCTGTAGAGAAGTTTGACCATTTTTTTTAATGTGATTGCCATGGGGAGCAAATAAGGGAGAAAACAACATTAGATGTGAAATATGTCAAATTTCTTTGCATCCTGTTGTACCTCAAACCTACAGTATGTTTAATGAAAATTTGAATTTTCGAATTCATACCATAGTTGGCATGATAGTGGTAACAATTGTTGTAGAAACTTGCTTTAGAAGCCAAATTTAAAGTTAAACGGCTATTGATAAACTTGGGACATTTGAACCTTCGATGTCAAGGGGAGGAGTACATGCCAATGAAGGCTGAGTTATGTTCACTTTGTAAACGGCTATTGATAAACTTAAAAAGTTCACATGTCAAATTTATATGTTGCCCATTTTTCTCTAATACTTTTATCTTTTGAATAAACAAATTTTGAGACATTATTCTATATTTCCTCGTATGACTTCTATTTACTGTTATTTTCGTCTGTTATCAGATTACTGACTTGCTCGTTAATATCACAAAGCATGCGTTAAAGCCAAACCATCAGGTGCTAACAGAGGAAGAAAAACAAAAGCTTTTGAAACAATACAGTATAGAGGAAAAACAGGTAAGATATTGAAGCAATTAAGTACCATAAACTATATTTATATAGCTTAAGTTTTGTTTGATAACCATTTGGTATTTCGTTTTTGAAAATTATGCTTGTTTTCTCCCAATTTCCTTACAATGATTTTCATCTTTGTTAAGGAGAAATTTGAGTTCTTAGCCAAATTTAAAAAACAAAAACAAGTTTTTGAAAACTATTTTTTTTTTTTTGTTTTCAAAATTTGACTTGATTTTTGAAAACATGGAAAAGATGTAGATAACAAAACAAAGGAATTTGTGGGTGAAAGTAGTGTTTATAAGCTTAATTTTCAAAAACCAAAATCCAAAAACGAAATGGTTATCATTATCAAATGGGGCCTTAGATTTCAATTTATAATTTTTCACTGTTATGGTTACTTGCATTTGGACAACTTAATTCTGAATATTTCCTTCCGCATAATTGCCTGTAGATTAAACTGGATATTAACCTGTGTGCAGTTGCCTTATGTTTTGTAAAACTTTATTAAAGCATTTGTAAGGAATAAAACTCCTTCTCATGTTAAACATGCTTTGCTTGCCTTGAATGACTAGCAATTTCTCCTTTCCAATGTTTATGTAAACGCTGATATGAATCATGCATCAATGAACATCTTTCAATATTTTCAGTATACTGTAGCTAGAATTTCGAGTGATCAAATGGCATAGTATTTCATTTCAGACTATCAATTTTTTCTTTTTTGTTTTTTCCTTTTTGGCAAAACTCATCCAAAGTGTATGACATGATATTATTATTTGGTCCTCCAAATCATTATGTTCTTTTAGGGGGTTACTTAGAGTGCAAGCTTGGCACCTTAAACTTGGGAGCAGTAAGCCGTGAGTTTAAGTAGACGGTTTGGGAAGTTTGGGTCTAGGAAGGCGGAGTTCTAGAGGGTTTATGGAGTTTTGATCTAGGAAAGCTGTAGATGAGGTGCAGGTTTAGGGAAGTCAGGGTTTAGGAAAAGTGTGTGGGGGGTGCCTGAGTAATGTACTTCTATTCAAGTCGGTTGGTTTCTCCAAGTTTAGCAACTTCTTCCCTAACATGGTTTAGGCTTAGGAAGTCAAACCCACCCTAAGCCCAACCTTGGGTGTGGCGTTCTAAATATTTGGTTTTAAGCAGAGGGTTTAGGAAGCTTGATTTTATAAAAACTGTGTTGGCAATGCAAGTAGGAAGCATCCGTTTAGGAAAACTGTGGGAGGCTTGAATTGAATAGTGAGTTACTGTTCAAGCCCACTGGTTTCTCCAATTAAACCTAGGTTTGGCAACTTCTCTCCAAATGTGGTGTGGCATCTAGCCAACCTTAGGTGCTATGGAATGAATGATTGGGAAGTCTTAATGATACGGGATCATAGGGTTCAAGTGACTCAGGTCATCCCATCAAAAAAGAAGAGGTGACTCAGTCCATTAAAATCTAATAATTCAAAATTTTTGAAGGAATATATTGATTTTCTTTTTCTTTTTTGTTTTTTTATAAAAAGCCCAGCTTTCATGGAATGAAGGAATATATTGAAGTTTAAAGTGATCTTTTCCTCAGCTTTGATGACTTGGGTAACACGTAACAGTACTTACTGCACAGGAAGACTGAGGCTCAGCAATTGCTTTTTAAATTCTCATGGATGATTTATGGGTGGGGTACCGTTCTCTTTGCTCCTTGTTCCCGCGTTTATATCACTTATCTTCCATGAAAAATTGCATTGTGGCTGATGTCCTTGGTTCTGAAGGGAGCTCCACTTCATTTTCCTTTGGCTTTTATCGTCCGTTATCTGATAGAGAAACCATAGACATCCTGGCCCTCCTATCTTTCTTAGAGGGGGTCAGCCTTAGACCAGATAGGAGGGATGTTCGCTTTTGAAATCCTATCCCCTCTGGGGGTTTTTCTTTTAGCTTGTTCTTTCAATTTTTGGTTAATTCCTCCCCAATTAGAGAGTTTGTTTTTTCGTGTTTGTGGAAGGTTGAAGTTCCAAAGAAAGTTTTGTTCTTCGTTTGACATGTCATCTTGGGTCGTGTTAACACTTTTGAGAGAGGCTATCGAGAGTGATGCCCCTTATGTTTGGCTCTTTTTGTTGCATTCTCTGTCAGAAGGCGGGGGAAGATCTTGATCATTTGTTGTGGGGTTGTGATTTTGCTCGCTCAATCTGGAACCTCTTTGTTAGGTATCCTCTTCAATAACCTGCACCAAAAATACCCAAACAGCACAAGAACAACACAAATATACTCACAGACACAATATCAAGAACCAACTCTGCTCTACTGAGAGTTTTTCATTAGGCAGAGGGGTTATTTCACTGAAATATACTTAAGAAGAGCCAAACAATCTGCTACTTCCTTTACAAGATACCCAACAATTCGAGAGGCTGGTTCTCTCCACTCTCAAACCTCTAGTCTAAGGACAAAGCCAAAAACATCCCTACATTCCTCTCCCATCAACAATATAAGCACTCACTCTCACAACTAATGGTCCCCACCTTCTGTCATAACCGTTTCTTGCTTCTTTCCACTTTTACCCTTTCTAGAATACGTCTTGGTGATGGGAGGTCTTACACTCTTCTTTGAGGTTTTCGGGTTTCAGATTGTCGTCTAGCGTTGTTGCAAGGAGATGATCAAGGAGTTCCTCCTCTATCTGCTGTTTCGGGAGAAGGGAAGGTTTTTATGGCATGCTGGTGTTTGTGCTATTCTATGGAGTTTATGGGGGAAAAGGAATAATAGAATTTTTAGAGGGGCCGAGAGACTTCCTTGTGAGGTTTGGACTAATACTATGTTTCTTTCTAGGCCTTAGTCTCTAAAGCTTTTTGTAATTACCTGATAGGTTTTATTTTGATTGATTGGAAACCTTTCTATAGTTGGGTTTTGACTTTGGGGCTTGGTTTTTTTGGATGCCCTTGTATTCTTTCATTGAATGAAAGTGTGGTTCTTTAATTTAAAAAAAATAAAAAAAATAAAACAGAACAAAACAGGACTTACTGCACTAAAACAGTTGCATGTCTCTAATTCAATTGCATTACCTTAGCCTGTTGGATCAATTTGTCCATATGAGATTAGAGGAAGCTAAATAGTTTTTAAAGTTGTTTAAGGCTCCAGTCTTCCTGTTTGGTAAATAGGAATTCTGAAAACCATAATAGGTGGTATCCAAATGAATTAAAGTATTACAACAATTCCTGCCAAGTGCAATTGTCTTTAAATTCTCATGGATGATTTATTTCTTAAACTACCAACAGTTGCTTCAAGTTTTTATGCCTACTTTTGATATAATGCAGCTTCCTCGTATGTTACGTACGGATGCTATTGCTCGATATTATGGACTTGAGAAGGGACAGGTTGTGAAAGTGTCTTATGATGGCGATATGACTAGGTCGCATGTAACTTACCGTTGTGTCTGGTGATGGCCTATAAATGCAGGTTTCACCAATCAACTTTTGGATTTTATTTTTCTCCCTAGAACTTGATAATTAGTTTTATCTTAAACATCTTTGTTCCAGAACTCCTTGTATTTACTAGGTTTTCAGTGCAGATTTCATGATTACAGGCTTTGCAAGAAATTTGTATCCACAATTACTGCAGACATGAGTAAAAGGTACTTGAAACTTCCTCCCACCTGTCCCCGGATATTTTGAAATGTGTAGGTTGTGTATCAAAGAAAACGAGGGAAACTAATTGTAGGAGATATATTTATTATTTTGACGTCTTTTCATTCCTTTTCCTTCATGTGAGAGATAGAGCCATTCTCATGAGAACAATTCCTAATCTGCACTCTCAACCTGTGTGAAGGGACATATATGTATTTTTTGATATCTATGAGCTTGCGTGCACCTCAACTAATCTCACGGGACAACCATCTCACCCTACTCTACATTTGGTTGTTAGGAAACACATAGGAAATTAAATCCTAGGTAGGTGACCATCGTGGATTGAACTCATTCCTTTTAATAAGCATTTTACTTTTTTCCATGGTCCTTATTGGCCACTAGGCCAATCCATGATGGTTGTGTGAAGGGACATATTTGATATTATGAGAACTTTTACCAATATTTGTTTTGGATGGCAAGAAAAAATCCTTGGAGAAGAAAAACACCCAAAATTGAAAATCGGAATAGAAGTATTTTTACTAAAAGAAATGAGGTATTATAATGAACTTACTCCTTTTTTTTTTTGAAATGTATAATGAACTTACTCCTATGAAACCTTAAATCAAAATAGTTTGAACATTGATTCACATGAATTAAGAGTAGATCATATTTCCTTCAAAATAGTTAGCAAATTGGCATCATAGGTAATATTATTGATATCATTTTGATGTATATTTGTATATGAGAAACAAAAGATCCATATGATAACCATTTGGTTTTTTTTTTTTTAAAAAAAATTACTTGTTTACTCACAATTTCTTTGCAAATGGTTTTGATCCTTAAAGAAATATTTGAATTCTTAGCCAAATTCCATAGAAAAAAAAATTAGAGACTATTTTTAGTTTTCAAAACATGACTTGGATTTTGGAAACATTTGTAAAAAGTAGATAACAAAACTGAAAAGTCCATTTGGTGGAAATAGTGTTTTTAAGTTAGATTTCCAAAAATTAAAAACCAAAATCCAAATGGTTAATAAATGGGAATGGACCTTGGTTATGGAATTACAAAAAGAAGCTACCACCCTTAATTCAAGCTCTCCACACCTACTGTCAAGGATTTTTTATCTCCGTGGAAACTCCCTTATTCTTCTCGATAATAAATAAAGGAAAAAAAAAATACACGTTTGGTTCTTGAGGTTTGAATTAGGTTTTATTTTTGTCGTTGAGTTTTCAAACTCGACAATTTAGCCCCTGACGTTTAAATTTCGTTTCATTTTGGTCTCTCCATCCAATTTTCCGTTAATAATTAACGGATTGCTGATGTGACACTAATTTTTTATTAAATAAATTATTTTTAATTTTTTTAAAAAATATATATTAAAATAATAAAAATTTTATTTTATTTTATTAATTTTTTTATATCTCCTTCCTTCTCCTTCTCCTTTTTCTTCTTCTCATCACTACCACCATTGTTACCGACCACCCGCCGCTACCGCCAACCTCCGACCATCGTCTTCCGTCGGTGACTTTTTCGGCAACTGCCGTCGGCAACTTTTCCCGCGACCGAAAATTTTATCTTTTTTTTTTTCTTCATTTTTCTTATTTTATTAGACCCTCAAACTTTTATTAATGAAAAAATTGGACTCCTAAACTTTTACAAGGAGATTTTCTAAAACAATGTCAAATAACTGATGGTTCGACAGACTCAAAATCTAACTACGTTCAACCCAAAAAAAAAGAAAAAGAAATCGGAGGCGGAACAATTTGTTCGAACTAAAATCGAAAACATCAATCTCCATTAAAAACCCAACTCCTTCACCTCTAGGAATTCAACCGATTAATTGGTATTCATAAAGAAAATCTCCTTCAATTTCAGACCCATAAACCCAAAACTTGTCTGAATTGCTTTAGGGTGCGTTTGGCGTTGATTTTGGAGGCGGTTGAAGTGATTAAAAAAAAATCTTAACCGTTTTTAACATTTCGTAAAACAGATTATAAAATAATTTTTATAAAAGTACTTTTTCAACCACGTTCATTTGCAAAATCCAATAATTGTAGCTTTTCCGTTTAGCTTCCCTAAAAATCTAATCTATAACCAACTATTTATTTCTCTATACGTTGTTTAGACTTTATTCATGTGAATCATTTTTTTAATTTAACATATTTTTATTTTATTATTTTATACTCATTTGAAATTATTTGTTTTTATTTTTATTTAAATTGAAATAATATTTTTTCCAATACAAGTAACAAATTATATTTCTTAGCAAAATATAAAAACATCATAGGTTAAACATAAGATTATATTATAAATCATATCAAATTTAAAACAATTATCTTATATGTTTCAAAAAAATAATTATATTAAAATAAATTTGAAATTATCTTTTAAAATTTTGAAATTAAATATCAACATTAAATTTATTTATTGAAAAAATATAGTTAAACTGCAATAATTTAGAATATTGATTTACCAAACACCTCAACTTGCTTTTTCGTCTATAAAGCTAAAATTTACCAAACACTAATTTACTTTGTAATACAGTTGATTTTCTTAAAAGCACAGCTAACGGCAATTATTTTAGAAGCTACAACAACCCCAAACTAAGACTTAGTTTCACTAGATTTATCACAGAGGTTGGTGATTTTTTTTTTTTTTTGGGATGATGATGTTGATGAAAATGGTGTCCAATTTTTTTATTTCTTTTTATTCCTCTTCTTTTCTTTCTCCTTATTTTCTTTTTTTTCCCCTCAAAAACTGAACTCCATCTTCATGCCGCTACATCCCGCTCTAGTAGCCTCCCCGCGGGCCAGCACTCCTCCGACTACTCCGGGAAATTGTCAAAAATAGGACAAAATGATGGGGGTTAAAGAGATTTAGGATGATTTTTATTTTTATAGAGTAGTAGGACTTTTGAGGGTATGAAATTACCATGTTGCCATTCTTAGAAAAATCCCTAACTTCTTCCCTTGCTTGAGGAACAAAATGTAAGTAGTTTGCTTTTTTTTTTTTTAGGTATTTGATTATGAATATTTGGTTGTTATTTTGTTTGTCTTAGAAGGAAAAAAAAACGGAATGCAAAGTTTGACTCAAGTTCGTGTTTTAGTTTGTTTTGGTGATTTCTGTTTTTTTTCTCACAATATCACGTTGCGAGAATTTTTTTTTTCTCGTAATCTCGTTGCAATAATTTTTTTTTCTCGCAATCTCGCTGGGAGAAATTTTTTTCTCGCAATCTCGCTGGGAGATTTTTTTTTTTCGCAATCTCGTTGGGAGAAATTTTTTTCTCGCAATCTCGCTGGGAGAATTTTTTTTCGTAATCTTTCTGAGAGAATTTTTTTCTCGCCATTTAATATAACAATAAAAATTATTTAAGTTTCACAAACATCTCGACATTTAGGAATAATCCCCTGTAATTTTATTCCTCATCACTAATCCCTATAGAGTAAGCATCGCCACAAACATCTCGACAATTAATATAACATATATTTAAGTTTCACGTTATTTGGAGTATCGGTAGCTCAAAAAACACAACTTAAAATGACTTGCTGCCTTGTTTCTTGCGATTACACGTTGCAAGACACAAAAAAAAAATGTGATCTCCTGATTCCTCATCTCAAATCCCTGTAGCGTAAGCATCGCCACAAACATTTGAATGAAATTCATCTTGACTAAAAAAAAATATCAAGTCAAATTCTTGACCATTTTTTTCCTCGTCATTTCTAATATCAGTAGCTTAAAATTATTTCTCAAAAAGAGCAGTAGCTTAAAATGATTTGCTGTTTTTTTTTCTCACGAGAAAAATTGCAGCATCTTAAAATATGTATTTTTTTCTCATCATTTGACATCCCTATGTAGATTAAAAGCATCATCACCAAACATCCTGACATTTAATATAACATATATTTACTTCAATTACAATCCAGTCTTTTAATACACCGGGGTATTGGCCCATAATTGGAATGTCAATTGCTTGCTAAAAAACGAGTATTGTACAATATCACCAGCACTAACGTGCGCGCACTGGCATGAACAAGTACTAGCAAGAGACTTCCTATTCCTCACTGAAACCAACCTTGAAAAACCAAACGACCAACAAGTAGCTTTGCAACACATTCATTGTTGACATTAAGGAACAAAATACATCATACTTGGGGCCAAAAAGGGTATTGTGATATTACTGTCAAGACTTGAGCAATCGACAATCTCACTACCTTGCTGCAAAATAAACCATCAAGAACAACAAGGTGAACAAAACAAAGAGATGGATTATGAAAAGAGAAACTTGGGGATATAGCTGGTTAGTGGGGGGCGAAACTGAAACACAGCCAAAATAAAAAAACGAATGAGATATGGCCACACGTGAGGTAGGCGTGACCTCCATAAATATGATATCCCCCATTTTACCCCTACTGCAGTTTCAAATACCAGAGTGGTCCTACATTTGCGTACGGTGTATCCAAACTCCCTCCCAACAAAATCTCCATTATCTTCGATTTAAATTATGTTGGTAGATTTTCAGATCGTTTTCAAATTTAAACCAACTAATTTTCGTATATTAAATTAATATTAAGATAATTAAATACCCTTTTTTCAGAATTATTCGGGGAGATAACTAAAATTCGGATTTTTTCGTCCGTCGATGAGTACATCGTTCATCTGACTCCAAGCGTTTTCAATTTCCAAGGGTCTGTCCACTGTATTCTCAATTCACAGAAGGTATTTTTGTTGGTCAGATTGGCGAACGTTTTTTGGCTCATACCATACCAGACGCACTCCATGCCGCAAGGTGATCTTTTGAACGTTGTGGTACTATTCAATAGGAGGTGGGATGAAAACAATCGGTACAATGGTTTTAAGTCCGACAGTGTGCCAGTACTGGAGGGATGCACAATACAAGAGTTCAATGAATGCATTCGGAGCAAGGTATTTCCGTTTGGCGAGCACATGATCACTCAGTTAACCATGTACAGGAATGGTATCAACAAGTCTAACATAATTCAGATCACCGACGACAGGGATGTTACATGGTTCATGTCCAACATTGGTGATGGAATGGTTAGCGACATATGCGTTGTGGCTGACCACTGCGAGGTAGATTCACATGCTGAAAATGCAATGCATTTACAAGATGGGAATCACAGATTAACTTTGCAGTAGAACATCACAAAAAAAAAATCACGCAATTATTGATTACGTTGACGTTGAAGGATCAACATCTGTTATGGAAGACTCGGTTTTTCAAGACAAGGACCAGTTAAGGAAAGCAATATACTTGCTTGCCTTAAGAAACAGTTACCAGCTACGAACCATTAAGTCCAACCGGAAATCGTTTGTTGTTGGATGCAAGGACGTTTCATGTTGTTGGTACATCCGGGCGTCTCGTCATTTGGATGGGGGTTTGTGGATGGTTCGCAAGTTCGTGGATAGGCACGAATGCCCTCTTGATATTGTAAAAAATGACCACAGGCAAGCTACAACATGGCTTGTGGGGGAGTGTGTGAAGTCATTTCTAAAAGTAAATGACAAGGTCCAGTGTCGCCTGCGTGATGTTATTAACTATATGAGGAGGAAACATGGTGTTAACATTAGTTATGACAAGGCGTGGAGGGGGCTAGAGCTTGCACTTACTGCCATCAGAGGGTCGCCCGAAGCGTCGTATGCACTAATTCCAGCATTCTCCGCTGCTCTGATCGAGAAAAACCCAGGTTTGGTGTTAAGCATACAGTAGATAATATTCAAAGTTAAGTCACACATACAAGTATGTTTTGATATATATGTTGGGTTTTATGCCCTAAAACTCGTAGATAGTAAATGTACATTTGACCGAACATTAATAAAAGTGATGTATTATTCAATGTTTGTATTATATCTTGTCTTATCAACCCTAATCCAATAAACTAAACATCCAAGGCTAATAGAATGAGGCTTGAACAAGTATGTAGAGACATACGGGGATCAATGTTCAAGTTTTAGCCTAAAGGGTCTGTAGTATAGGGATAAGGCTGGGTACCTTATCCTGGTGACACTATGGATACGACCCATTTTGTATAATGATACAAACGTAATGATCCAATGCGTTCATGTAGGTGACATGCTCCTGGGGGTATCCTGTGCAATGAGTTTGCACAAAGACCGGACCGCGAAATAGTTAACCACTAACTGTAACACCGTTAGTTAGCTCGGTTTCTATTTCACTAGGATGACCTAGGCAACTTGGCCTTAATCCTGAGTGGATTATGGACTCCTGTCCATGAGGGATTGTCCTTTGATTTTTACGGGTGAGAGTGGCCTATTCGCCGACTCAATAAGCCTACCATTTTGGGGACAAGACCGAGTGGGGAGCTGGGAACATAGTCTTACAAGATGGAATTCACTCCTTCCCAACTTTAGGGCAAGTAGAGGTGTGTTCCCTTAAGTGGTGTCTCCGGGTCTTGAACAATGGGCCCTACCCTCTTTATGGCACGAGAGGGACTTCTGTTTGTTGGTAGGACCTCAAACAGGTTGTTCATTAGAGGAACATTGGTACTTAAGGATCAAGAGGTAGCCCAAGTGGAAAACGGTAATTTGACCTAGCTGGGGTACGAACACACGTGAAGGGCTAACTTGCTGTTGATGGTCGATATCCGTGGACACAGAATTATATCTGCAGTGAGAAGAGTGCAGCTGTGGTTTTATAGTGGAGTGAACCACAGTTAACGAATATTGATTAACTTGGTTAATGAGTTTAGCCAATTAATCTCATATCGTTGGAGCTTCTAATCTGTAGGTCCATCAGGTCCCACCGGTAGCTCTATAAGGGAGTAGAGGATATTTATCGTGTTTTTGCATGCTTTATAGAGGCTGTACAACAGCTTTAAATTTGTTTATTACTGTGTTTTTTTTGCCAACGTACGATATTTTATTCTGAATTAAAAACTGAGTTAAGGTTCTTGATCGTTTCCGCTGCGAAAGGGTTTTTATTCTTTCAATTGGTATCAGAGCCTTCTCTGTATTTTAATTTGTGAATTAAAATTTGCGTTGGTTTTAGGTGGGATTTAATTGCATATTGGATGTTAATTTGCTATGAACTGGAGGTTAATTGGCCTTAGATTTACAATTTTTTTATGCGATCAAATGTAAAGGCTCCTGCGTTTTTGGGCAATTAAATTGTAAATCGAGTCTTTGTAAGTCCAAGTCTAGTTTAGGCTGAAGAATGATGTAGATCGGGACCAAATTTGGCAAAAAATGGCAGAAAACGGCGAAAAATTGCGGCTGGAACAGTGCAGTTTTTTCCAGAAATTCGAAAAAAAAAGAAAAAAAAAGAAAATCGGACGGAAATTCACGCGTACAGGGGTAGGGCTGACATCAGCAGTCGTCACGCTGACGTCAGCGAGGCGCGGTTCGGAGGGGCAGTTCAATTCGCGTCAGTCGGTTCTTCGGAGAGGCGCGGTTCGAGCGGTTCTGCGGCGGTTCGTTGACTGCTGCCTGGTTCGTTTGACTGGGCGGTTTTTGAAGCTGGTTCAGTGGTTTTCCGGTCCGGTTCGAGCAGTTTTAAGCTGGTTCGAGCGATTTTGGCAATTTTAAAGCATTTTTGGTTCGGTTCGGGGCTGCAGTAGGCTGTTATAGGATAGATTTTTGCTTTATTATTGTAATTTAAGCTTTAATTTTATCCTAGGAGCCAATTAATCGGTTCATATGCTATTTTATATGCTTTATGGATGTCATATAAAATTAGAAATCCCACCTCAGGTTATAAAGCATGCTCATGCATTTATGTATGTTACAATTAGATTATAATATATGATTGAAATGCATGGATTGATTTTCATGAGTTTTTTAATATATAGTTGAGTTATATTAAAATCATGAAAATGGGATAGCATGATGCATGCAATTACATAGTTTTAATATAAGAGTTATATTTAAAATGAATTGTTTGCAGCATGCTACTATGATTTTCCATTTTTGGCAATAATTAATTGTTAATTTCTTAAAAATGGAAATCAAGTTGCATTGAGCATGATACATCCATAGTTTAATATAATAGTTATATTAAATTTATGCAATGCTAGTATATAGTTTTAATTTCATTAACTGGAATATGATTGTTAATTGTTTTTAAAACTATAGTATGCATGATTATAGGGCTAATCATTAAAATTTTGAAATAGTTTAAAATTTATGATTAGAAACCGTCAATCTATAATCAAGATATGCATGCTCACTTAGGATCTTAGGTTAAAATGAATTAATTTTAAATGAGTTAAAATTAATTAGACCTAAGGTCATTTTCTAATAGGATTAGAAATTCTTACTTAGTTTTAAAATAGTTTTAATGAACTAAGTAGGACAATCATTCCTGAGATTATAAGGGAACTCTTCCAGTGAAGTTCTGTCTAAGGATTGGAGGTATTTAAGTTGACGGTATACGGAACACCTCCTACATGGGAACTGATCTGGATCACCGGAGTTGAATTAATCACAGGTTAATGTTAGAATAATGTCGCTAGGTTAATTAAATATGTTAAATACACCTAGACATTAGGTCTTATTATAATAGTTATAATAGGACTAGACTTAGATAAATGACTTAGCCGGATTTATCTAGGTTTAATCAAACCCTAAAATACCCGATAGGTTACTTTAATGGGAGGAAAATTTCAAAACTTGATTTAAATCTTGTTTTGCTCCTACATCCCTATATGTTTACATCGTGAGATCCATGCTCGGCTTCGTGTCGTTTTAGCGCGGCCTCCCTTCGGAGAGTGTTTGCATGGATCAATACCAAGGTGAATGGGGAAAGTGACTATAGTAAGTGGGAGCGGGACGCGTGTCAACGTATCCCTCGGTCTCCACCCCTAGGTCACAATGTGAGATTCCTATGATCCGCCTGCATGTTGCCCTGGAACAACCATCCCTTCGGAGGGCCTGATCATAGGATTCGGAACACCGTGAACTCCTAAATAGGATAGGATCGCTTAGGCTAATTACCAACAGTTGTCTTTCCTAACGGTAGCCTGTTGGTCCGTGCCTTTGAGATCTGAAAGTGGGAGGGTTACACTTACGGGGAGGAGTTAATTGGTTAACAAATCCTTGACCGAACAACGGTGGTTAAAATCTAATGGAATATGAGTTATTCTGGGATTCGAGGTTAACTGAGAAGAGTCTCATTTTAGAGGAGGAACAACTGATCACCCTTCGGTGGCTGTTCTTCTAAACCTCTAAAGCATCGTTGCAAAACACAATCAATAGTTTTATTAGGGTGGTTTGATTGTTTGTTTGCAAAATTGATTGGATGGACGCAATTGTATGTATTGCTTGTGTGATGGGTTAAGGCAAAGATAACTAATACGGTCAATTGTTTGTTTTTCAGCAATGTCTTCCTCCATAATTTCCTTGCTTAAGAATGAAAGATTAACTGGCGAGAATTTTCCAACTTGGAAATCGAATCTAAATACCATACTCGTGGTAGAGGATCTTAGGTTCGTCTTAACGGAGGAATGTCCTCTCGTTCCCCCTCGCACTGCCACTCAGGCAGTAAAGGATGCCCACGAACGCTGGACGAAGGCCAATGAAAAGGTCAAAGTCTATATATTGGTCGGCTTATCTGAAGTCTTGGCCAAGCGTTATGAGAAAGAGGAAACTGCCAGGGAGATTATGAATTCCCTACAGGAGATGTTTGGACTCCCGTCCTATCAGCTCCACCACGATGCCTTGAAGAACGTCTTCAGTGCCACGCAGTCTGTCCGGGAACATGTCCTGGATATGATAAACCAATTCAACATTGCTGAGGCAAATGGCGGGGTAGTCTGTGAGCGCAGTCAGGTTGCGTTCATCCTTCACTCGCTTCCTACGAGCTATAATGCCATTTAGGACGAATGCGAGTATGAACAAAATTCAGTTCAACCTGACTACCCTCCTCTCGGAGTTACAGATTTATGAGTCCATGTTGAAAAGCAAGGGCAAAAACGTGGTGAAAGGAGAGGCCAATGTGGCCCATTCCAAGAAAAAGTTCCTGAAGGGTTCATCCTCAGGGACTAAATCTGTACCTCAAGCTTCTTCATCGAAGCAAATACAAAAGAGGAAGGGAGACAAGGGGAAAGCTCCTGCGCAAGCTGTGGAAGGTAAGGGCAAGGCCAAGGTCGTGGCCGATAAAGGCAGATGCTTCCACTGCAATGTGGATGGTCACTGGAAGCACAACTATCCCCGTTACCTCGCTGAGAAGAAGAGAGAGACAGAAGGTAAATTCGATTTACTGGTTTTAGAAACCTGTCTCGTAGAACATGATGAGTTCGCCTGGATATTAGATTCGGGAGCCACTAATCATGTTTGCTCATCTTTTCAGGGAAATGATTTCCAGCAGTTGGCTAATGGCGAAATGACTCTCAAGGTTGGAACAGGAGAGGTCGTTTCAGCTTGTGCAGTGGGAGCTGCAAAATTATTTTTTAGAAATAAGTATTTAATTTTGGAGAACTTGTATTTGGTTCCTAGAATTAAAAGGAACCTTATTTCTATTTCAGCTTTGTTAGAACAAGAATACTCAATTTCTTTTCTGCTTAATGAAGCTATTGTTTCAAGAAATGGTATTTTTATTTGTTCTGCTCAGCGTGAGAATAATTTGTATGTGTTAAGACCTACCGACGCTCAGGCTATTTTAAGTCATGAAATGTTTAAAACGGCCAAAACTCAAAACAAAAGGCAAAAGATTTCTCCTCTAAGTAACAATACGTATCTTTGACACCTACGTCTCGGTCATATTAACATCGATCGGATCGATCGTTTGGTTAAAAATGGACTTCTAAGTGATCTAGAAGATACATCTTTACCACCCTGTGAATCGTGCCTCGAGGGTAAAATGACCAAGAGGCCTTTTACTGGAAAAGGTTATAGGGCCAAAGAACCACTTGAACTGATATATTCGGATCTTTGTGGTCCAATGAATGTAAAGGCTTAAGGTGGTTATGAATATTTCATCTCTTTCATAGATGATTATTCTCGATACGGTTACTTATACCTAATGGGCCATAAGTCCAAAGCTCTTGAAAAGTTTAAAGAGTTTAAGACTGAGGTTGAAAACCTGTTAGGTAAAACAATTAAAACACTTCGATCAGATTGAGGTGGAGAGTATCTGGATCAAAGATTCCAGGACTATATGATAGAACATGGAATCCAATCCCAACTCTCAGCACCTGGTACACCTCAGCAGAACGGTGTATCAGAAAGGAGAAATAGAACCCTGTTAGACATGGTTCGTTCTATGATGAGCTATGCTCAATTGCCTAGCTCGTTTTGGGGGTATGCAGTTGAGACTGCAGTATATATTCTTAACAACGTTCCCTCAAAAATTATTTCTAAAACTCCTTTTGAGTTATGGAAGGGGCGTAAACCTAGTTTGCATTACTTCCGTATCTGGGGTTGTCCTGCACACGTGCTAGTGACAAATCCTAAGAAATTGGAACCACGTACTAGAATATGCCAATTTGTTGGATACCCAAGAGAAACGAGAGGTGGTCTTTTCTACGACCCTCAAGAAAATAAAGTATTTGTATCGACAAATGCAACTTTCTTGGAGGAAGACCACATTCGAGATCATAAGCCACGAAGTAAGTTAGTATTAGGAGAAGCTGCAGTAGAATCAACAAGAGTTGTTGATGAATCTGGACCTTCAACAAGAGTTGTTGGAGGAGCCAGTTCATCTCGTCAATCTAGTCCTCCTCACGTAGTGGGAGAGCTTCGACGCAGTGGGAGGGTGATAACTTGCAAAAAGCAAGTTATTTGTTCTTTAAACTTAAGCTAAAACAAGGCTGAAAGATCCTAAGATGCATTATCTCAGCGCAAAAAGAAAGAGAAAAGTGATTGTTATAGGCAGCGAGCTATATTCATGTATGCGGCGAGAAATTATAAAATATAGGGCGCAAACGCAAGCTAATTCAGTTGTTTGTTTTAAGTTTTTCTCAGCGCAGGCACACATCCCAAGATGATCAAGAGACAGAAAAGATGGATAAAAAGACAGCGCTGACACAACTGACGCAAATAGGCGAAAAAGGGGCTGAAAAGACGCAAGTTGGCTAATAATGATCAAACACAAGTTGGTAAATTACTTGGAGAATTCATCTTCCTTGCCTATAAATAGATGCCAAGAACATTGATAAAGAGGAGAGACAGAGGGGATCACAAAGAAATCTCAAGAAGCTGCGATTAGAAGCAAACTTACGTGCATAATGTTTCATATCATGATGTCTTATTTTGCTCGCATGAACTAATTTTTCTTCTTCAAGGCTTAGCGCAAGCACCTCATGCGGTGATAAGTATATTTTGTAAGCGCATATTTTGATTTAAATGAAACATTGATTGCTTTCTACTTAGTTGCAATAATCTTTTCATTACTAACTCTCGCTTGGCCAGCCGGATGCGGTAGCAGTGTGCTAAATCCTTGACAGGTAATGCATGCGGACATCTCTATGTAGAACGAGTTATGACATGTAGTCTTGGTAGCGTGCAATTACTACCGCTAAAAGATAGTGCATGCATGAGCTTTGATTGCGTTGTGACCAACACAGTCCCTTGTAAGTTTTAAGAGAACTAAGCCCCACGCATGAACTAGCCAAACAATCAATTGATAGTTTAATGCCAAACGCATAAGGAGTACCGGAAGGGAAACTTTGTGATTTTTCTCACTTAGGCATTAATGGATCAATTAATCAAAGTATGCGCTACAAGATTCTTATAAACGCATGAGGCTGCAACCGCAAAAGTCTTGATACCATTCTCATTGTGATTTTTTCCTTTAACTCTCATTGAATGTTTTGTTTTATGCAAAATATTACTTTTCAGTCGTACCAACTCTCTTGTTTTTTTTTAAAATAATATTATACGTTTTGAGTTTCAATCAGTAAATATTGTTAAAAACTTTGTGCATATCCCTTCCCTGTGGATTCGACCCTGGACTCACCAGGTATTACTTGATTTTGTCAGTTTATACTTGGATTGATTAAAATTTACGACAATTCTTTATTAAAATACCAAACACTCTGACAACCAATCAAGTTTTTGGCGCTGTTGCCGGGGAAGGGCAACAAAAGTCTTTAAATTTTTTTTTCTGATCTGACACTCCGTGTGATATTATCTGCTGTGTTCCTTGTTGAGTCTTTTTCTCCAGGTAACCAGAGGTTGTATGCGTGCCGCCCAACAAATTGATTTCGAAATAGATCCTGAAATTGATAGAACATATCACAGAAGAAGAAGAAATCGAAGGGCCCGAAGACAACCAGAAGAGATGGCAGCACCCAACCAACAAAATAGACCATTAAATCCTATTCAAATGGCCGATGATAGGGCCAGAGGAATTAGAGACTATGCAGCCCCTGCAAACTGTAATTTTAATCCAGGGATAGTTCAACCCACTCTAGAAACAGAAAGGTTTGAATTAAAACCTGTCATGTTTCAAATGTTGACAGCTGCAGGGAAATTTGGAGGAAGCCTAGCAGAAGACCCACATTCTCACCTCAAATCATTTTTGGATATTTGTAATAAATTTATTATTCCAAGAGTAACGCATGAGCAATTGCAGGTAATTTTATTTCCTTATTCACTTAGAGATGAGGCGAAAGTATGGCTAAATCAGCAACCAGCAAACTCCATCGCAACATGGAATGATCTGGCCGAAAAATTTCTTGAAAAATACTTTCCACCCACCGCAAACTCTAGACTGCGGAAGGAAATAATTACTTTCTCGCAAATGGAAGATGAAACGTTGAGTGAGGCATGGGAACGTTTCAAGAGCTTGCTGCAGAGATGCCCGCATCATGGATTACCCCTATGCATTCAATTGGAGACCTTCTATGTAGGTCTTAACAAGAACTCGCAAGTCTTGGTAGACTCATCCGCAAACGGTGCACTACTCAGAAAAACATATGACGAAGCTCACGCAATACTTGATCGGATTGCACGCAACAATTACGAGTGGGGCACTGCGGAAGATAGAAGAAGGAGACCCATTAAAACCAGCTCTGGAAGCTTTGAAGTCGATCCAATAACATCGGTCAACGCAAAGATAGATGCACTAACCATGAAAATGGATGAGCTTACTGCTAGTACAACACCACTGATCGCGCAACTCAACGCAGTTGGATGCGGGATTTGCGGAGAAGGACATGCGTATGACCAATGTCCTTCAAACCCAGAATCAGTTTTCTACATTGGACCGTGAGGAGCTGGGCGCAACAATCCATTTTCAAGCACATATAATCCAGGATGGAGAAATCACCCGAACTTTTCATGGAATGGTGGCACGAATAAACAGCCACAACAAGGTAATGTAAATCCTGTGCCCAGATTATTCAACTCTAACAATGAACAATCATCGCAGGGACATTTTCAGCTCAACACAGACGGAGGAAACCAAAGAGCATCATCCTCGAATGCGTTGGAAACCATAATGAAGGAATTCATGGCCAGTCAAAAGGAATATATGGCAAAAAATGATGCGGTGGTTCAGAGTCAAGCCGCATCTTTACGCAGTCTGGAAATACAAGTTGGACAACTTGCATCAGAATTAAAGAATAGACCTGCAGGTGCGTTGCCCAACAATACGGAGGATCCAAAGGGGAAGGAGCACTGCCATGCGGTGACTCTTCGCAGTGGAAGACAATTGCAGGTAAATGATCCGGTACCAATGCAGGACAATTTAACTAAAAACACAGCCGCAGAAGATCATAGCCAGATGCAAGAAGAAAGAGTAACTGAGGATGAAGAATCCAAAAAGAAGGAGGCTCACGCAGAAAAGGAGCCTGACGCATATAAGCCCGCAATACCTTTTCCTCAAAGGTTGCGAAAGAAAAATGATGAGGCTCAATTTAAGAAGTTTTTGAACGTCTTGCGAGAGCTACATATCAACGTCCCACTTGTAGAGGCATTGGAAAAAATGCCTAGTTATGCAAAGTTTTTGAAAGACATTCTGATGAATAAACGACCCTGGAAAGAATTTGAAACCGTTGCATTGACAAGCGAGTGTAGCGCAATACTTGCCAACAAACTTCCCCCAAAGTTGAAGGATCCAGGGAGCTTCACGATTCCTTGTTCAATAGGAGGAATCGATGTTGGCAAAGCACTATGTGACCTGGGCGCAAGCATAAATTTAATGCCATTGTCTGTTTACAAACGCCTAGGGATCGGAGAAGCAAGACCAACGACCGTTACACTCCAATTGGCGGACAGATCTGTGGTCCACCCAGAAGGAAAAATTGAAGATGTTTTAGTCAAAGTTGACAAGTTTATTTTTTCTGCAGATTTTATCATATTAGATTATGAAGCTGACAGAGAAATCCCCATTATTTTGGGAAGACCATTCCTTGCCACCGGTCAAACACTAATAGATGTGCAAAAAGGAGAACTGACAATGCGTATGAATGATCAGAAAGTGGTTTTTAATGTTCTCTCTTCATTAAAATACCCTGACGACAGCAAGGAATGCAACATGATAGCCCGCATAGACGTATGTTCTCCGCAGGAGATTCTACACTCAAATGCGTTCATCAGAGAAGAAGACAAGGAAGAACAGGTGGAAGAAAATTGCATTCTAGCGCAACATGAAGAAATTATCCATACGAGTGCTGCAAGAAGAGTTAGATGGATCTTATTGCTGCAAGAATTTGATCTAGAGATCAAGGACAAAAAAGGGAGTGAGAATTTGGTCGCAGATCATTTATCACGCTTGGAGAACCCAGAAAAGGTAGATGCGCCAATAATCCCTATCGCAGAAGCGTTTCCTAACGAAAAGCTTTTGATGGTTGAAGGCGAAGAGCCGTGGTTTGCTGACATTGCAAACTACCTCGCCGCAGGGGTCTTGCCAGAAGAATATTCAGCGCAGCACCGTAAGAAATTCTTTCATGAATTGAAATTTTATTTTTGGGATGAGCCTTACCTTTATCGCAGGGGACTTGACCAGATCATTAGGAGATGCGTTGGCCATAGAGATGCGTTGAAGATATTGGAGGCTTGTCACAAAGCCCCATATGGAGGGCACTTTGGAGGTCAGCGCACCGCGGCTAAAGTATTACAGAGTGGTTATTGGTGACCCACCTTGTTCCAGGATGCAAAGAAATATGTGGATAGTTGCGATCGGTGCCAACGCACTGGTAATATCAGCGCAAGGAATGAGATGCCACAAAACTACATAATAGAAATTGAGTCGTTTGATGTCTGGGGGATTGATTTCATGGGACCCTTCCCATCGTCGCAAGGATACCAATATATCCTCCTCGCAGTTGACTATGTCACAAAGTGGGTAGAGGCAATCGCCTGTGTAAAGAATGATGCGGTGACAGTGGCAAAATTTCTCAGAAAGAATATCTTTACAAGATTTGGTGTGCCACGCAGACTGATTAGTGATGAAGGGACCCATTTTATAAATAAGATCATGCATAAGCTGCTGCAGAAATACAATGTTAAACATCATATCGCAACAGCTTATCACCCACAAAGCAATGGACAAGCTGAAGTATCGAATAGGGAAATTAAGAAAATTCTTGAGAAAGTTGTTAGCACAAGCAGGAAAGATTGGGCGCAACATCTAGATGATGCGCTGTGGGCATATCGCACAACCTTCAAAACATCTATAGGAACATCTCCATATGCGCTGGTGTTTGGAAAGGCTTGTCATTTGCCCTTAGAGTTGGAACACAAGGCGCATTGGGCCATGAAGCGTTTAAATTTTGATCTAGATTTAGCAGGGCAAGCAAGATTGCGTCAACTGTCAGAATTAGAAGAATTCAGAAGAAATGCATATGAAAATGCCAAGATCAGTAAAGAAAAACAGAAACAGTGGCATGATCAAAGAATATGCAAGAAGAATCTCCAAGAAGGTATGAAAGTATTGTTATTTAATTCTCGCTTACGTCTCTTTCCAGGTAAGCTAAAATCCAGATGGTCAAGCCCATATACTATCCATAAAATATATCCACATGGGGCAGTAGATCTACATTCAACTGATGGAAAGCGAATTTTCAAGGTCAACAGGCAAAGAGTAAAACCGTACATTGAAGGGACTTTAGACGAGGTAAGTGAAATTATTCTTTTGGAAGATCCACCTTAGAATAAAAAAAAAAAAAAAAAAATAGGTCCAGGACAAAAAGTGCTCTCAACTGCGTCAGGACCTAGCGCAAGAAAAGAGCACAGTAGGTTAGTAATTGTAATTATTTATTTCTTTTCGCATATTTATTTTATTGCGTTACCACTTTTTAGATCGCATCACATGATTAACTCGCATTTGTTGTATTAGCATAAAATCATTGCATTAGTAATTTTTGTTGCGATAGAGCCTTAGGAGAATGTCCCAATCCATCTGTATTTCTCCCGCATTGGAGGCGCAACCATAATCATGTTAGCATTTAATGAGCCGCACTAATCCCTGTCTTTTCACATTACCCAAGGCAACCGCTCACATTCCCCCATAATAATCATGATCACCTACCTAAGTGGGATGCGAAAGGGCACCAGAATCAAGGATCGCATGCCTTGCGTTGGCTATAAAATAGGGATGCGGCTTCTATATCTCTTCTTCATTTCCTGCGCCTCCTTCGTGCAAAAATAAAACCCTAAACCCTTACCTTCTCCCTTTTGTAAAAAGCTTCTTCAAAAATCGACCATGTCAGACTCTCAAAATCCATCCCTCGGTGGTTATGCTGACGATGCTCCTCCATCTTCACCGGAGGTGGAAGGACTGCATAGGGACGTCATTCTCTCATCGGATGAAGATAGCCGGCAAGACACTGATCACATGGAGGAAGACGAACAAGAAGTCATAGATGGGGAACAAGCCATCGAGAGCACGAAAGGTCCACTCACCGCCGATCCATCACCCTCCGGTGGAAACACCACTGAAGTCCTCAACATTACACCGTTAGATACCTCAACCTTCACCCTCCAACCCGTCAACCTTCAGCCTATACCAAATCTTCTCACCCCTCGCAACCTAACTCCATTCTCTTCTCCCTTCCCGTCGATTGCCCTCCTTCCACCTTCGAACTCTTCCACTGCCCTGACCCCAAACACCAACTCTTCTTCTTCCTCCACGACTGCATCCGTTTCCACCTCCCTCCCACGGATAACTCCCACAGGCCCTACTCTACCACAATTATCCGAACAGCAAATGGCCGCATGGAACGACCTGCTAGAAGAATTGGGCGAGGAAGTCGAAGAAATTCGCCGAAGAGAAATGAGGGGGCATGTCACCACAGATAAAACTGCTCGCAACCTCACCGCAGAAACGAGTGCAGAAAAAGATAAAGAAGGATGAAGCAATGAGGAGAATGCAGCTGTCGCAGACATCGCCGCAACTAATTTAGCCATTATTGCGGCAGCCCTTGACGTTGAAACCTCGGATTCCGAAGATGAAGTGCCCCTAATTCTTCGCCGCAGCCTCCAACCCACAGGGGTAATTATCCAAGAACCATCTGAACAGCCTGCGGCGGCCCCTAGCAGAAAAAGGAAACACCCACCGCAGCCAAAGATAAGGGCAAACAGAAAATGGTGCGAGCAAAGAGGCAGAGGCCAACGATTGGGGGAAATTCCAAGAGGAACAAGGATTCAGTTGCCCCCTCCCGCAGACAATGACTGAGCAAATTTCCCAGCGCAAATGGGAAAACGTTTGCCAAAACCCTCGCAGCTACGCTCCTGCGCTAGTCTCTGACTTCTACCGAGCGCAATGGCAAGACGACCTCGACGAAGTCTTGGTGCAAGGCCACGCCATCGCCTTCTCCTCCGCCCACATCAACAATGTCTATGAACTGCGAGACAATCCCAACGCCGAAGGCAATGCACTCCTTGACTGTCTAGATGATGACTTCCTGAGCGCAGTACTACTTGCGGTGGCCAGACCTGGTGGCCAAATGGGATGGAAATGGAGCTGCCAGGACCCTCAAATCGCAATTGCTCGAGTTTGAGGCCACGCTTTGGATGCACTGGGTAAAGAATCGCATCATGCCCACAACGCATGATGCGACATTGAGCTTGCAGCGAGTCATCCTTGTCTACTGCATAATGAAGGGCACCCCAATAGATCTTGGCCGCATCCTTGTAGAAACCTTGAGCCAAACTGCTGCAAAACCAAAGGGCGCAAAATTCTGTCCCGGACTGGTCACCTCCCTCTGCCGCGCATCAGACCTTCTGCCCGCATCAGATGAAGAAGTGCGAACAATGCGGAAGGACTTTGATGAGCAATGGTGGGCACGTGTTACAAGCACTCGCAATAGGCGTTTGCAAGGAAGCACGCAACAGCCAACAGCCCCCGCATCTCAACCCACCGAGACTTCGCCTGCGCCTGCGGCACATAAGAAGAAAAGGTGCAAGCAAACCGCAGGCAGGTACCATCGCCCAGCTGCCCAGATACCTCAAAATCCTGCTCCAGTGCAGGCAAGCACGGTCTGGGCTCAAAATCAAGAATCCTTGCCACAATCGCAAGAAGACCTGCGGCCGCCACCACCTCCCCCACCGCCACCGCAACCACCAATTGTCCAGCCCCCGCTTCCTGCGCCGACCACGGATGAATTGCGACCAGAGGGGACTGCCGAAGACCCAGTACCGAACCCCACTCGCAATGAGGAGGTTCTTGCGCCGAACCCTACGATGCAAGCCTCTGCGAGTACCACTCCGGCTGGGGCCGATCTCACGATTGATGTGGACGCCGCTCTTATCTTCTCGCAGATGCAGACAATAATTCAAGATAGTATAGAGACCTTGCGACTGCAGCAAGCGAGGATGTGCCAACAGCAGGAGTTGCTCCGCAAGCAACAAGAAGAACTATCGACGCAGGTGAATGCGTTAGTCATCTTCCTGACGCGCTGGACGGACTCTTTTGGTCGCCTACCTGTCGCACCCAACTTGTTTATGCGACCAGCTACAGCACAAAGACCATCTGATGCAGGGCCTTAGCAAATGCGTCCTCCCAGAGTACCTCCTGCTCCAAGAGCTCCAAGACCACCACCACCACCACCGCAGGAATAACGAAATCACTTGTTTTCCTTATTATCTTTTGTTTATATTTTCAATGTATGCGCTCTTAATTATAATTTTGTGTCGCAATTCATTAATATAACTAGTTGTTTATCTCATCGCACTTTTCTCTCTGCCTTAGAATTAAATGACTTTATCTAACAAACTCTTTGCGTTAGCTCCTTTGCTTTCAATCCGTGCATCCGACTTTCTCCATTTTCTTAAACCGCATTGCTTCATTTGGTTTAACCTTTATCTTCATTTCCTCAGACCTTCAGGAAAATTCCTTCGCATTTTCGACTTGCCGCAACTCAGCCTTCATCTTCTTTAGTCCATGCGCTTCAATGTAAGTTTGGGGGACAATGGGGACATTGTCCATATAAAGTTTGGGGGAGTCAGTGCATAAATATATAATTTAATAAATAATGTATGCGTTCCCCTAGGTATGCGGCATGTTTGTAGCCAGGGGCATTTATGCACCCATAGTTTGCCACTGCGCGAAGACAAACGCAACCCATGAGCATTTAAGGACAGTAAAAAAATGCAATGCCCGTAGTTGGATACCTTTCATCACAAATGTGGGTAAGCCAAAACGAAAGCATACATTTTGATGTCCATTACATTGATTGCTTTCTAAAAAAAAAAAAAAAAAGTGAGTCATATATAACTTTATGCGCCCAGGACACGCAGGAGAAGATTGGCTGAGTTAACGCTAGGAAGAATCTAAGCACAAGGGACTTTCTTTAAGCAATGAAGGAAATTTGACAAAAGTTAAATCTGTTTGGTAAAGCGCGCAAGTAAAAGAAGAAGAGGATGCCAAGATCGCATGATATGAAGAGTTGAGTAACTGTCGCAAAGTGGATAATAGGCATTACTTGAGGACAAGCAATAGTTTAAGTTTGGGGGTTCTTTAAACTTAAGCTAAAACAAGGCTGAAAGATCCTAAGATGCATTATCTCAGCGCAAAAAGAAAGAGAAAAGTGATTGTTATAGGCGGCGAGCTATATTCATGTATGCGGCGAGAAATTATAAAATATAGGGCGCAAACGCAAGCTAATTCAGTTGTTTGTTTTAAGTTTTTCTCAGCGCAGGCACACATCCCAAGATGATCAAGAGACAGAAAAGATGGATAAAAAGACAGCGCTGACACAACTGACGCAAATAGGCTAAAAAGGGGCTGAAAAGACGCAAGTTGGCTAATAATGATCAAACACAAGTTGCTAAATTACTTGGAGAATTCATCTTCCTCGCCTATAAATAGATGCCAAGAACATTGATAAAGAGGAGAGACAGAGGGGATCACAAAGAAATCTCAAGAAGCTGCGATTAGAAGCAAACGTACGTGCATAATGTTTCATATCATGATGTCTTATTTTGCTCGCATGAACTAATTTTTCTTCTTCAAGGCTTAGCGCAAGCACCTCATGCGGTGATAAGTATATTTTGTAAGCGCAAATTTTGATTTAAATGAAACATTGATTGCATTCTACTTAGTTGCAATAATCTTTTCATTACTAACTCCCGCTTGGCCAGCCGGATGCGGTAGTAGTGTGCTAAATCCCTAACAGGTAATGCATGCGGACATCTATAAGTAGAACGAGTTAGCGCATGACATGTAGTCTTGGTAGCGTGAAAATACTACCGCTAAAAGGTAGTGCATGCATGAGCTTTGATTGCGTTGTGACCAACACAGTCCCTTGTAAGTTTTAAGAGAACTAAGCCCCACGCATGAACTAGCCAAACAATCAATTGATAGTTTAATGCCAAACGCATAAGGAGTACCTGAAGGGAAACTTTGTGATTTTTCTCACTTAGGCATTAATGGATCAATTAATCAAAGTATGCGCTACAAGATTCTTATAAACGCATGAGGCTGCAACCGCAAAAGTCTTGATACCATTCTCATTGTGATTTTTTCCTTTAACTCTCATTGAATGTTTCGTTTTATGCAAAATATTACTTTTCAGTCATACCAACTCTCTTGTTTTTTTTTTAAATAATATTTTACGTTTTGAGTTTCAATCAGTAAATATTGTTAAAAACTTTGTGCATATCCTTTCCCTGTGGATTCGACCCTGGACTCACCAGGTATTACTTGATTTTGTCAGTTTATACTTGGATTGATTAAAATCTACGATAATTCTTTATTAAAATACCAAACACTCTGACAACCAATCAGAGGGTTGTGATACAACCTAACTGCTACTTGGGTTTAACTGAAACACAAGTCGTTATAACTGATAACGGCGTAGAAGATCCATTGTCTTATCGTCAGGCAATGAATGATGTAGATAAAGACGAGTGGGCCAAAGCCATGGACCTTGAGATGGAGTCTATGTACTTCAATCAAGTTTGGGAACTTGTAGATCTCCCTGAAGGGGTCAAACCCATTGGGTGTAAATGGATCTATAAGAGAAAAAGAGATGCTGCCGGGAAAGTACAGACTTTCAAGGCAAGACTTGTAGCAAAGGGTTATACCCAAAGAGAAGGGGTGGACTATGAAGAAACTTTTTCTCCAGTTGCTATGCTTAAGTCCATAAGAATTCTCTTATCCATTGCCACGTTTTATGACTATGAAATATGGCAAATGGATGTCAAGACTGCTTTTCTGAATGGCAATCTTGACGAGAGTATTTTTATGTCTCAGCCCGAAGGGTTCATAACCCAAGGTCAGGAGCAAAAGGTTTGTAAACTGAATCGATCCATTTATGGGTTGAAACAGGCCTCCAGATCTTGGAATATTAGATTTGATACAGCGATCAAATCTTTTGGCTTTGACCAAAATGTTGATGAACCTTGTGTATATAAGAAAATCAACAAGAATAAAGTAGCTTTCCTTGTACTTTATGTTGACGACATCCTACTCATTGGGAATGATGTAGGATATCTGTTTAGCGTAAAAGAGTGGCTAGCGGCCCAATTCCAAATGAAAGATTTGGGTGAGGCCCAATATGTTCTTGGCATCCAGATTATTCGGGATAGAAAGAACAAAACGCTAGCCCTGTCTCAAGCAACGTATATCGACAAGATGTTGGTCTGATATTCGATGCAGAACTCCAAGAAGGGGTTGTTGCCTTTCAGGCATGGGGTTCACCTGTCTAAGGAACAGTCTCCTAAGACATCTCAAGAGGTTGTGGATATGAGACGGATTCCCTACGCCTCTGCAGTGGGTAGCTTAATGTATGCTATGCTCTGCACGAGGCCTGACATCTGTTATGCTGTAGGGATTGTCAGCTGATATCAGTCAAATCCAGGGTTAGACCACTGGACCGCCGTTAAAGGAATCCTCAAGTATCTAAGGAGAACGAGGGACTACATGCTGGTGTTTGGGGCTAAAGAGTTAGTTCTCACGGGATACACCGACTCTGACTTCCAGTCTGACAAGGATTCTAGGAAATCCTCGTCAGGGTCAGTGTTCACCCTTAACGGGGGAGCTGTAGTTTGGAGAAGTATAAAGCAAGGATGCATAGCAGACTCCACCATGGAGGCTGAGTATGTAGCTGCTTGTGAAGCAACTAAGGAAGCTGTTTGGCAAATGAAGTTCTTGACAGATTTGGAAGTTGTTCCAAAGATGAACTTGCCCATTACGTTATACTGTGACAACAGTGGGGCTGTAGCCAATTCAAAGGAACCTCGCAGCCACAAACGAGGTAAACACATAGAGAGGAAGTATCATCTGATTCGAGAGATTGTGCAAAGAGGAGATATGGTCGTGACCAAGATCGCTTCAGATCACAACATTGCTGATCCGTTTACGAAGGCCCTCTCGGCTAAAGTGTTCGAGGGTCATCTAGACAGTCTAGGTCTGCGAGATATGTATATAGCGTAATCTAGGGCAAGTGGGAGATGTGTAATGGGTGTAAGGATGCCCTAGTTTATTGTATTTTGTATATTTACTTTTCATGTAATGTACAACATACATGTACCATTTCCAGCTTTGGATTATATTGTATATACATTCCCTTTAACTTGAGTTTTAGTTCAAGTGGGAGTTTGTTGGGTTTTATGCCCTAAAACTCGTAGATAGTAAATGTACATTTGACCGAACATTAATAAAAGTGATGTATTATTCAATGTTTGTATTATATCTTGTCTTATCAACCCTAATCCAATAAACTAAACATCCAAGGCTAATAGAATGAGGCTTGAACTAGTATGTAGAGACATACGGGGATCAATGCTCAAGTTTTAGCCTAAAGGGTCTGTAGTATAGGGATAAGGCTGGGTACCTTATCCTGGTGACACTATGGATACGGCCCGTTTTGTATAATGATACAAACGTAATGATCCAATGCGTTCATGTAGGTGACATGCTCCTGGGGGTATCCTGTGCAATGAGTTTGCACAAAGACCGGACCGTGAAATAGTTAACCACTAACTGTAACACCGTTAGTTAGCTTGGTTTCTATTTCACTAGGATGACCTAGGCAACTTGGCCTTAATCCTGAGTGGATTATGGACTCCTGTCCATGAGGGATTGTCCTTTGATTTGTACGGGTGAGAGTGGCCTATTCGCCGACTCAATAAGCCTACCATTTTGGGGACAAGACCGAGTGGGGAGCTGGGAACATAGTCTTTCAAGATGGAATTCACTCCTTCCCAACTTTAGGGCAAGTAGAGGTGTGTTCCCTTAAGTGGTGTCTCCGGGTCTTGAACAATGGGCCCTACCCTCTTTATGGCACGAGAGGGACTTCTGTTTGTTGGTTGGACCTCAAACAGGTTGTTCATTAGAGGAACATTGGTACTTAAGGATCAAGAGGTAGCCCAAGGGTAAAACGGTAATTTGACCTAGCTGGGGTACGAACACACGTGAAGGGCTAACTTGCTGTTGATGGTCGATATCCGTGGACACATAATTATATCTGCAGTGAGAAGAGTGTAGCTGTGGTCTATAGTGGAGTGAACCACAGTTAACGAATATTGATTAACTTGGTTAATGAGTTTAGCCAATTAATCTCATATCGTTGGAGCTTCTGATCTGTAGGTCCATCAGGTCCCACCGGTAGCTCTATAAGGGCGTTGAGGTAAATTTCTAAGGGTGAATTGAATATTCAAAGGAGTTTGAATATTAAGTTAAATATGAATTGGATTCGTATTAAAAACTATAGGTTATAATTAATGCACATATGATGTACATTAATTCTAAGGTTAATTTGAGAGATATATAATTAAATATATGATATTTAATAGTGATATTAATTAATTGGTGAATTAATTAATATTTTGGTTTTAATTTTTTAATTAAATATGATTTAATTAAATTATATTAAAACATTAGGTTAAATAGAGTTTATTTTGTATAAATAGGTTTATACAAATGACATTTAATTAAATTAATAGTTAATTTAATTAAAAGATTAATTAATATTATTTAATATTAATTAAATCTTTTCCAAGTTAACTGATGGGAACGTGTCCTCCATCACATTCTCAATATTGCATGAATGGGAGGGTTTTAAGGAGTAAGTTGGGCATTTTTACGGCAACACTCTATTATTCAGTTTTTGCTCTCTCTCTGAGATTCACGCAAAAACTCTCTCAATCTCTCAATTCCAAGAACGCTCTCTGCAATTCTCTCCCAAAAAGAATACAGAGAACTCAATTCACCAAAAACCCTTAGAGATCGCGCTCCCACAAGCCCCTAACGCACATCCTTCAAGAGAATACCGGTGCAACATTGGTGGTGGTGTTCGTGACGATTTTACAGCAAGATCAAGGTCTTCTTGCTGCTGGTTTTGGGCGAATACTTAGGAGATTTGGCGAAACTAATCAAGAATTTCTACAAAGGTATAGTTTTTCTTGATCTAGGATTAATAGGATCCTCTCTAGATTAGATCTAGGGGTTTTATATGTGGATTAGCATGTTTTATAATTCATTTACAGCATGTTTTATTTGATTTACTTGCCGTGATTTAATTTTCCAACGTATTGGTATTTTAGTTCAAATTAAAACAGAGTAAAGGTTCTGTACGTTTCCGCTGCGAAAGGGCTTTTATCCCTTCAATATATACGACAGGGGCACACACATCATTACAGGAGGGTGGGGGGAGATGCATACAATATATTTATGTTATTTCGTACGACCGCGTAACTTCATATCCTTTTTTTGCAGGCACATACACTGCGTTTGACGTTGACGATCAGGGCAGGTTCAGGTATTTCTTCATGTGTCTCGCTGCGTCTATACATGCATGGAAATATTGTTTCACTGTTATGTCGGTTGATGGTGCCACGCTAAAGCACAAATTTTTCGACACCATGTTATCCGCTTGCACTGTTGATGGGAACTCTCAAATTGTCCCATTGGCATTCGCGATTGTAGACTCAGAGAACGACGCTTCATGGACGTGGTTTTTCTGTAACCTGAAAGCTGCGTTAGGTGAGCATAAAGAGTTAGTTATCGTATCAGATGGGCACCTTAGCATACCAAACGGTGTTAGGAACAACTATGTTTCCGCGGAGCACGGTATTTGTGCATGACATTTATTGAGGAACTTAAAAAAAAGGTACAGGTCTAAGTTAATAGATAGAGCTTTTCATTCCTGTGCTCAGGCATACACACCTCCCGAGTATGAATATTACATGAGGCAGCTAGAAGACATAGCACCATCAATTAGGACAGAGTTAGAGGGGGTAGGGAAAGCTAGGTGGGCAAGAGCGTTTTTTGCAAGGAAGATGTATTCATTAATCAAAACCAACATATCTGAGAGTATGAATTCAACCCTGAAGGATGCACGTGAACTCCCTGTTATCCATCTCCTAGAAGTTGCACGTAAACTTATGCAAACATGGTTTTATGATCGTCGAACCTTTTCAAGTTTTCAACGCACAGATTTATGTCCTTGGGTAGAAAACATGCTTCGATCCTCACTTGTACAAAGTCGTACAATGGATGTAGGTCCTAATATATATTTGGTGTAGAAATTTAGAAATACAGATTTTTTTCGACGTTGGGTGTCTCTATTCATACTTTTTCTTACTTTTTTGTGGTTTATGTGTGTTTTTGTCTTCTATGTTGGTTGTTTCAGATATACAACATCAATCAATATCAGTTCGAAGTACATGACCGGACAAAGCAATTTGAGGTCAACATCTTTGCTCAGACGTGCACTTGCAGACGGTGGGATTTGAACCTAATACCTTGTCCACATGCATGTCTTGCATTATCTCAGAGGAATCTAGAATTTCAAGCGTATTCACATGAGTTTTATCGTCTCTCAAATCTAGTCCAGATATACAGCAAAGACATACGTCCGATAGGCAACATTGCACAATTCTCTGGCTACCTAGTTGCTGGTGACGATCCCGTACTCCCGCCTAACACTAAGCGATCACTTGGCAGACCCAAAAAAAAGAGGATCCCATCTTGCATCGAATGGAGGCCTGCTAAAAAGTGCGGACGGTGCGGACAGGTTGGACACAACCGCAGATCCTGCAGGAACCCTATTTCAGTTTAACTGTACAGGGGCGGGAGCATGTGTTGTGTTACAATGTTTTTGGTGGTCGGTCAACGTCGTTTTTGGTTCTATGTTTGTGTTTTGTCGCGGGATGAATAAGTGGGAGTATGCGCGAGTTGTGTATTGGGGGGCTTATTTGTTCTGATAGTCACAAGCATTTGGTATTGTGTATGGCGGGGGGTTTACACCTCTTGAATGGAATTGCACAACGATTTTTTCCTCACCAAATTTTTTTCCCTTCCTTCGATCAACACATTTTCTGTATGTGCACAACGATTCAGACCTTTGTACGCGTATCGTACGGGGGGTATGTGGGGGCTGGGGACATACACACATACATACGCATTAGTCATCATGGGGGTACTTTTAGTGGAACATGTTTACAAACACTAGCACATGCAATACGTAAACGACGTAACAAAAAGGGTTCAATATGCACAAAATAGCATAACAAAACAGACGGTTCATCTACAAACGTCTATTCCATAACCAGATTTTTTCCCCCTTTCGAATCATACATTTCTGTATGTGCACAACGACTCAAGTGTCTGTGTATCGTAACGGGGGTATGTGGGTGGCACACGCACAAACAAACGCGCAACTAGTACATGCAGTACTAACACGACGTACCAAATAGGGTTCAATATGCACAAAATAGCACAAAAAACAGACGTTTCAACATGCACAAAATAGGTATTTTTAGAGGAATATGTCTACAAACACTAGCACATGCAGTACCCAAAACGACGTACCAAAAATGGTTCAATATGCACAAAGTAGCATAACAAAACAGACGGTTCATCTACAAACGTCTATTCCAACACCAGATTTTTTCCCCTTGTTGGATCATACACTTCTGTACCTGCACAACGACTCAATTTGTTTTTGTGTATCGTAACGGGGGTATGTGGCGGGGCACACGTACAAACAAACGCGTAACTAGTACATGCAGTACTAACACGACGTACCAAATAGGGGCTCAATATGCACAAAACAACAAAAAAACAGACGATTCAACATGCACAAAATAGGTTGCATATTCATCTAGTTACATAAGTTAGCAGTACCAAAATTACCATACGGTTCAATATTCACAAAATAGCATGCCCATTCATTTTTCCAGATAAAAGAACGATTGGTCCATAACACATGTATCCAGCAGTTAGTAAGCACAAAAAAAACACAAAAACATGGGTCCATAACACGCTTGTCCGAAAGTAACGTTAAAAAGCTGGAGAAAGAAGCTAAAGTGTCGTTTATAAAGCTAAGTCATTTGTTTAAAAGCAAGCAACTGGAGTCTAAATATCCCTATTCATCTCCTGGGTTAAGTGGAGATTGAAAGATGGTCCATCTTCAACACCTGGCTGTTCTGAAACGAGTTTTGCTGGCCATTTCCCTCTCATAGCATCGATGTAGATTTGGTCCTCTTTTGGTGTCACCCTTCTTGCTGTGACGCTTGGTATCAACGCAATGGGTTTGTGGTTATTATAATGTCGGGCATAGTTGATATTTTGATTTACCTGTGGCAATTGCAAACAAAAATAAGATAGGGGACAATTTTGATTATGGTAGTAGTAGCAGTATAGGATAGGTGCATACCTCCGAAAGCACCCTATGCGGCTGCATCAGGTTGCATCTATTTGCTTCATCTACCCCTCTCTTCAGCTTCAGTAATGGGGGTGGGGGGTTAGTGGGGCGACGTATGCAGACCAAGTATGTAAAGATGTATAGAAAAACTGTAATAACACAACGCACCTCAGGATTGTACTGCACTGGTCTTAAAGTGACTAGCCTCAATATCTTCTTTCCTTTCAGGTCACGTTTGTAATTTTCGTAGACTTCATGTTCGTTAATAAAATGGATGACATCATCAACGTTATCACATTTATCTGTTGCCTGCATCATCAATCAACTCATTCATATACCAGCACAGTTCCATGGAATCAGCTCATTATTTTTATCACACATATAAGCACAGTTACCACGGAATACCTGTGTTTTCCCTCCTCTGCCTCCTTGAGGTTGGTCATTATTTGGATTGGCTTCGAATGCTTTGGCATTCATGGAGTCAGGCTGGCCACCTATGGTGCCCTTGGGGGCGGGAGCTGGGGGGTCTTCTCCATCGTCATCTTTTCTAGTCTTAAACGTTTGGTCATCCTCAGCATCTTTCAAGTCAATTTCATCATCTTTGTCTTGTTCTTCCTCCAGGTCATCCAATTCGCGTTCAAAATCATTTGCTTCCTGTACAAGTTGTAAAACGATGTCAAAATATATTTCGTGTATAACTTACATACAGTAGAACAACAGACACATACTCTATATTGAAAAAGCATATCATCCTGCAAGCTGTCCAGTGGTGTCACCTGTTTGTTTTTCATGTAGTCGATCATCATGTTCACGCTACCAACAAGTTCATCTAGACGCGCATTCATGACTTCCTAGTTTTTCTCCAATAAGCCCATACGTTCTGTCATCAACTCCAAGGACTCATTTATTCGTTTGACATCTATGAGCGATGGTGTCGCTCGATTGGACGCTAGGTCAGCCATGGTTTGCGCAGGGAGCACTGTTGCCTGGAATTCACGCCCCAACGCCGCTTCTTCATCAGCAAATGGTTGAAAGTAGTTCATAGTGAGTTCCTCATCAGTTGCAAGCATGGGGACCACCTCTAACTGTGTTGTTCATAGTTGTTATACTCAATAGTCAGTCAATGTCGGTTAGTAAAAAGGATTAGATGGGTATGTAGAAATTACCTGTGCGGATTCAAAAATTTTCCGATCCAGGTCTTTCCACTTTGGTTGCACGTCTATAGCCCAACTGATTATCCTTGGCGTGCGTGCATTCATCTTTCGGGCAAAACAATTCTCCGTTGAACTTAAGGTCGGGATGACCTCGTATGCCCACGCAAGTAGGGGGAATATAAACCCACCCATCGTGATTCGAGTTGCGCCTTTACTAATCAAGGCCTTGTGCATGTATCCTAGTAATAACTCGAACGCGCACCTTCCCCAAGGATAAGTGTTAAAGAGCTCCTCGTCGTCAACCATCTGGAGCGCCACTTTCAGCATATCATCGTCCGTTGCGTTTTTGTTAACATTAAATGCCATATTCAAATACCTTCGGCTGACAGTCTTCTCCCGCTCGAAGTAATGTTTTTTGATTTGACAATCGCCTTTCATTTGCTCTTTGTCTATGGTGGGGTATGGACCACAGTTCAGCCCCGTGATCAGTGCGAACTCTCTAAGTCCGAACTTCAGTACCTTCCCTCCGATCAAGAAATTTATTTCTGTAGCACTCTTGGGGCTACACTGCCTTTGTATCATATGCAACAGCAGCTGCGAAGACTGGTTCGTTTTAGCAAACTCGAGGTAGCTTCCAAAACAACTTTGTCGGAACCTCTCCAAAACCCGTTATGGCAAATTTGTCTGAATTTTCTCGATCACATCAGGCTTGGCATGCAACAAGATCTTAAGGGGTTGGGTTGTTCTTGCCTTTGGCATCAAGTACATATCCTGGGATTGCACATTGTCAGTTATTAACAAGGTTGTTTTAACAAGTAAACATTTTTAGCAAGACAGTCACTGTGTTTAAGATCTAAACGCACAAACAAGCGCACATACCTCTGATGCCTCGGCAAGACCCTGGATTGGGTGCCCAGATGCAGTCACTTTATTTTGGGGGGTTTTGTTGCAGTCCCTATCCTTCCTAGCATCACCCTAATATGTTGTGGTGTGGGGTTAGACAATACATAATCAACAAAAACGTTATACACAGCAGGAACAAATACTTTGCATACCTTTTTGGGGGTACTTTTTTCCTCTGGGGGGTTCTTTGTGTTGCGCGGCTCATGTTTCATAGTAGACACGGTCCTAGTCCTAGACCCCGTGGCCGAATGGCTTGCTGAATCCTCTTGTTCGCCTGTGTCATCACTTTCAGTTGCGCTCTCGCTACTCTCAGACTGCATGCGTAACATTGTGTCACAGACCCAAATACACAGTCTCTATGTAATATAATGATAACGAATACACACAACACACAGTATGCAGTGGGGGGGGGTATCATACATATGTGTATACAGAAACAGACATCATAAAAAAATCACACCTCAGTGCCACTGGAGCTTTCTTTCGAAGCTTCCTTCCGAACCTCTTTTCCCTTTTTCCTAGACTCTTTTCGTGGTCTCTTTTCGCTTTTGTCAGATCTTTTTTTGTCTCGTTTCCTCTTTTTGTCCCTTGTTGACTTCGACTTTCGTTTCGAACTCTCTGGTTTCTTAGACTTAACGGCTTCATCTGTTTTATCAACGGTGTCTTCTTCACTCTGTAAGTCTATCGGCGTCTTGTCTTCAGTAGCCCTTCTTTCGGCGTCACTCCAGCGGCTTGTAGCCTTGCGCTTACTCTAACCATCGCTACAATGCAAAAAAAAATATATGGGGGGGGTCAAACCGGATGAATATGGGGGGTCTGTGTTAAACTATACTAAGAAATCAGAAAAATCCCTAAACAGACGCCCAAAAATCTCGGTAGGGTTGTTGCATTTTCTCTCACTGTATATGAACTTTTTAAATCTCGAAAATTTTGAGCACACCCATCACTTGACACAAAGGGAAATCCCTAAGATAAATGGACATCACACGTTTTTTGGAGTGTTTCCGACAGGGGGGATATGCATTGTTCGGGGTTGGGGGCAGGATGAGTACAAAAGGGCATGCATACCTCTTTTTTATCCAGACGTCGATGGGCACAGTCTCAAGCTTGAACGAACGAAGGAGGCGGAAGTTGGTGAGGATGGAGAGCGACGATGGGAGGAAGAAGACGGATCGCTTGCTGGGAGGTGAAGAATTTAGGGATGTGAGGGGTCTGTCTATTTTTTAATGTTCAATTCAGATAAGTCGTGGGGAGCCAAACAGTCACTCAGGTATGTCTTTTCTCATCAATTCTGGTTGACGCAAGAAGGGTGTGGGGAGTTGTGATACTATTGTGTTTTTAATGCAGGATTCTCTTCGTTTCTATTCTTTTCTTTAAATTCTTCTTCTTCTACATTTAATTCTTTTGTGTTTTTAATGCGGAATGCTCTTCGATTCTATCATTTTTCATGATTGTTTTCTATGTGTTTGGTGGGGGATGTGTTATTGGGGTGAGTCATTCAGATCTGGAAATCATGTGTACTTTTTGGGGTTGTTTGTTTTTTTTTTAAAAAAAAGTTGAACGTTTTCCCGATTTGTTAGTTAGATTTGTTTTTCAAAGATACACTCCCATCCCAATATGCTGGAAAGTAGGGAGTACACTGTGTTTTTAAATTCAGGGGCATTTTCGTCAGTCTATATCAATTAGTGTTTTTCCCTTTTTACCCCTGGCCATTTTTCAAACGATTTTGATTTTTGGACTTTGTTCAAAACCACGTTTTTTGTTTGGCCATCCATGCGGTTACCTCTTATGAAAAAGGGAAAAAAGCACTCGAAGGAGAGGGAATTACATTTTGGATAGCTTTTGATCCACCTTCGACACAAAAAAAAATCCTTACAAAATTCCTTGCACAGTAACAAGCATCAAGTTATACTCACACATTCAAAAGAAACCATGTAGGAAAGCACAACACATCGATACGTGAACTAGTTTCATATTATTTTATTTTCTCACACTCACAAACCAATGCAAGAATTGACACAAGCATAGTAAAAATCATGAATTCTAATAAAAAAGCATCAAGTTTGTTATACCCACACATTCTATAGGAACGCATAAAACGTGAAATTTAAAGAAGACAATAACTAGCTAGACATTCCATAAAGACCATAACAAAAGTAGAACAACCACGAAAGAGACTACTTTGCATTCTGTTTTTTCTTGCAGTTTCTCGTACCTAATGTCTTAACCAATTGAACTATGCTTAGATTTGACATCATGATGAGAGTTCACCAATACAATAAAACAAGCACCTAGTTTTCTATTTGACTAGATAGATAGAAAGTTAAACTCGGCAATGTTAATACGTCGTTTCTATCACATTTAGGTGTATTCAAACAAATAGTATGATTTGATTGAGCTTTCCATATGCATCTCTCAATCCAAATAAAGTTTAAAGCAAGGAGTTAAGTCATTAAATATACCTTAGAAGAAGAGAGGAAACACACTGTTTCTTCATGATGTAACAAGACTCATCTTTATATGAAATGAATTTGGACATTAGCATCAATCAAAAGTAGGCTTAAAACTCAAGCACATGCAATTACAAGCATAATTGCATTCTAATTAAGGCAGATATTATGTAATGAAAAATCAGCAAATAGCTTAGATAGAGAACATCGAAGGAAGCCTAGAGACAAGCTGAATTAAATTGTTCTAACCAAGGAAGATTCTTGCTTTGAAAGATGCATTGATTTCTTTCCAACCATAATTCAGAGAATAGCTTTAACCACATTAATCCACAAAATTCTAGATTTTGGTGCCAAAGAAGGACTGTAAATTACCTAAAGAACATTATCCTTGAATTTGTTGGAGAAAACCAACTGAAGATTGAAAATTGAGAGAAGCTTGAACCAACAAAATCGAGAATAAGGACATTCAAAGAAAATTTGGAGAAGAACATCCTCATCTGAGAGACAAATTGGACAAACCATGGGCGAAATAAAATGAGAAGGGAGCTATTACTGTAAAACCCCTGAATAATTCAAATTGCCATCAATCATGATCCACATAAGGATATTAAATTGCTTGGGGATTTTAGACTTCTGTAAGGCAAAGAAAACCTCCTTATCCAGGAGGAGAGAGACAACCCAAGAGGACATGCAAGTCCTCAATTTCCTCTTCCTTTAACAATCTTCTCAAGACAAGATTCCATGATTGAGTTGAAGCATCCCATAATTCCGAAACCGAAACTTATTGTGAAGAAGAAATACCAAACATTTTTTTAGCTTTTATGTGGTCTTCCTCTTCCTCTTAAAGCTAAATTGATTTGGATCAATGCGGTCAAGCCAATTTATTAGAATTATGATTTGAAAGAAATAACATTTTTTTTGAAGTACATTGAAATGAATCACTCCATCGCTGCCTTTCACCAGCAGGAATTTTATGCTTTTTTTTTCTACGAACAACCAAAAAAATATTCAGTCAAATCTAAAAAAAAAACACCAAACAATCCATATTTTGTTTCTAAGTAACAACATAAGGAAAAAAAACTATTTTAGTAACAAAAAAAAGTACAAAGAAAGTTTCTTAAACCTATCCAAGAGTCGATCGTTGGAGTTGTTGTTGCCGTCTTTGGTCGCCGTCGTCGTCTGGTCGCCGTCAGTTGTGGTTGCTGTCCTGTAGTTGCTTCTCCTTTGTTGTGGTTGTTGTGGTCGTCGTCTGCTCGTCGCCAGCACTTGATCGCTGTTTCTTGTCTGCGTGCGTGAAGGGAGAAAATCGTGGAAAGCATGAGAGAAGAAGAAAGTGAGAGTTAGGGTTAGAAGAAAATGAATTAAAGGGTTAAAAATTGGGGATTTTTGCTAGGGGTATTTTTGTATATTCACTGCCCTAAAAATCCCATTTGTCTTCCAATTAAAAATCAGTCCCTTTTCTCTTTTATGCCATGTTTTTTGTCCCATTTTTTACAATTACCCGACTACTCCAGTACTTTAGATCTGAAATCGAGGGGCCTTGCGTGGGTTTTATGTCTCCGACGTGGGTTTTGTTTCTCTGTTTCAGCCGACGGATTTTGGCGTGGGTTTTCGAGACTCTAGTACTTTAGATCTGGAACGAAACTCAGTTTTTACAACTTACTTTGATGATTTGGGGTTGAAATTTTAGTTTTGGTTTCATTCTAGATTTGTTCAAACCGAATCGAAGGGGGTGGTCTTTTTTTTTCTAAGTATTCGGAAAGGAAGAAAGAAATAAGAGGTAGAAGGGAAAAGGGAAGAAAATGGAAAGAGAGAAGAATAAGGGAGGAAGCAAGACGACGACGAACGGTGGAGGAGGCAGCAGACGGTGGAGGAGGAGGTGGTGCCGGACTGGAAGGAGGAAGAGGGAGAAAGAAGTTGGAGGGGAGAGAAAGAAGAATGGAGAAGGAAGCACGTGCGAGAGAGAAAAAAATAATAAAAAATAGTGAAAATAAATTTAAAACAAAGAAATAATAAAAAAAATATTTTTTTAATATAAAAAAATGCCACGTCAGCTTCTGTTAGCTATATTAATGGAAAATTGGGTGGATGGACCAAAATGAAACGAAATTCAAACCTCAGGGACTAAATTGTCGAGTTTAAAAATTTAGGGACCAAAATGAAATCTAACTCAAACCTTAGGGACTAAAAGTGTATTTTTCTCATAAATAAAGCACCAAATGAAAGGACCCCTATCTCGTAATGGCATGTTAAATAACACCTCGTTCATAAAAAAAATAAAACAAGAACAAGAAAAAGAAAAAAAAAAAAAGTACTAAACTTGTTAAAAAAAATAACACCTCATTCATAGTAGAATGAAACATTCAATTGGTATTAACTTTCATGTCATGAAGGCTGTCTAAAGTTACTGATTAAAGAGGGTTTAATCAAGTCATTAAGAACCCAACGTAACTAGCATATTTATGATTCAAGGAGAGTTTAATCATGTCTGATCCAACAAGGTGAGTGCTGCAACTGGATTCAACAATCGGGCCATTCATAACTTACAGATTTTGGCATATTTTGACATGGGGCAACAAGAAAAGTGGCTAAAAATAAACAGGTGGCTTGAAAAATGGCTACACAAGTTTATAAATTAAATAGATGGCTAATTGATTTTATGATTAATAAATCCCTATTTGCAGAAGACAAAAATGCCCCCCAACAAACTGTCTAAGGTGTTCCTAACGTTTAAAATTAAAATCAGAGTTTATGAGAGAGAAAATACCCTAAAAAAGTTAGAGAAATTCTAGGAACTTGAAATTCAAAAAATCAAAGGAACCAACCTACCTAAAAAAGTTAGAGAAATTCTAGGAAGCTTGAAATTCAAAAAATCCAAGTAACCAACCTACCTAAAAAAGTTAGAGAAATTCTAGGAAGCTTGAAATTCAAAAAATCCAAGGAACCAATCTAATTTGAAAATCTAGATGTGGCATCTTCTTTGTATTCAAGAACTATTTTATGGAAAAAAACACACGGGACGAACTCAAGAATCGATACCTTTATTAGAGGGAAACGTGTAAAATTCAACCCCCTCCAACAGGAGAAACACCTTTCAAATGCATCGATTGAAAAATCAACCCTCTCAATCAGAAGACATACCCTCTGCAAAATGCGTTAAAAATGCCCCAAATTTGAAACAACTAAGAAAATTGAACTTAACTGCTGCAATTATGACAAATCAGTGTATCGCGCTTCCTACCTCCTACACCGCGCCGACGAAACCACTTCCGCCGTGCCGACGAGCTTCTCCCACCGCGTCGACGAGCCTTCTACGCAACCCGCAAGCTCCATTGAGTCTTCTTCTCCACAACGACTGTCACCAAAAAATTTAAAATAAGATATGTAGATAACGACTTCATTTCCCTTATATTTGCAACAACCGTATACATAATCCCCCGATTTTAGGGATTCATTTTTTCCTTCCAATCCGCGATTATACCGCTCTATTGTAAGACAAAAAACACGGGCGTAGGGAGGAAATGCATGGAGGCAGTTTGGTGGAGGGTTTGTGTTGATTTGACTTAAATGTTGAACCTGCCAGAGCGGTATGTACTGATAAATACCATTTCATCGTTATTGCAACTTCTCTGGAAAAAGTGTGCTTGTGGTATACTCATATGTATCTGTGCGTCCCCCCCCCCCTTACATCATACACATTGGCATGTCTAATAGAAAAAATGATTTGATTTGTCTGTACTATTATATACATCCATGGAATGGTCTGATGTGTTTACTTGTGTGTGTGTACACTTAATCCCCCCTGGATTTGAGTTAGTCACCCCATGTATCGTGTATGTCTGGAATGCCTAATAAAAATACACTATGTCTTTGTCTGTGTTGCTATATGCAACCATAATAACCCCCCTATACCATGTTCACCTGGATGCAAATACTTGATGAATGTCATAACTGATATATGTCTATAGTATTACATACATACGTGTTCCGCATGCATCCTGTGTGTATGCATACTTACCCCAGTCCCACTCCCCATATGAGTTATATATACGCTGCAGTTTATATGCACTGTCATCTGTCTGTGTGTACTGCTACTTACAACTCTTATTGTTGTCCTTTTGTAACATGGATAATGAAGGGCAAAATGTGAGGGATAAAATATTTTTTTACCGTTGGAAACACTGAAACCTAAGCCTAAAAAATAGGTAGATCTTTTTATACAGTTGAACATAGACCGCCAACTGAACTCCCTATAAATCGGGATTCATCCATCCCGAAAAAAGGAGGGAGAAACTGAATGAAAACAAAAAAAAATCTGTTAACGGCGTTTGTGTATAGTAGTATATACTAGGGGTAAAAATGTCAAAAAAAAATCTGGAAAACAGTTCCTGAAAATGCGGTAGCCACCCCTGCGAATTCTGAACATCTGTAGCCAAAAAACAAGAAGACTTTTTTTTTCTAGCTATTCAGCACAATTTCCCTTTTGGACATTAGGCTGTCCAATTTCTTAACTTTCACTCTTTAAGGGGTCGTTTGGTTTAAGGTTTTATAGATGTCTAGAAATAAAGGATGTCTGAGAATACTATGTCTGGGAATAAGATTGTTGGGAATTAAAGATAACTGTGTTTGGTTGTGCATGAGAATGTCATCAGGATTTTATGAGAACAAATTATGTTTGTATTTATTTTTTAGAATTAATCACGTAAACTTTATGTAATTATAATAAATTAAACAATAAAATAATCAAAATTAATTCAAAGTATTAATAAAAATTAATGAATTAATAATCATAAAATAATTTTAATTGGATAAGCTATGTTAATTTAACTAATTAGAATTATTTAATTAATTTTTTTTCATAAATATCCTTAACTACAATAATTTAATATATTTGTATCCATAAAAGTTCATTACATAAATATTTTAATAATAATATGATTATTTATTTATTATAAAGAAATCCAAAAAAATAATTAATGAATTATAAATAATCAATAAGTAATTAATTATAATTATTGAAAAATGAATTTTTATACTAAATTCATTTAAATAATTTTAATTCAATAATTAAATATATTTTCGATAATGTTAACTAATCAATTATAATCTTAATAAATATGTAATTGCATCCATTTAATAAACTTGGACTAAGTATTTGTTTAAAAAACTTGAAATTCTTGACAAATTATTATTTATTTAATCTAATGAAATAATTTATTATATTATTTTTGAATTTAGTGTCCATTAGTTAATTAATTAACTATATTCAAAATAAAATTGCATATAAAAATAAAAAAGAAGAGATAGGCAAAGAGAAAACCGGTGCTTTTGCAAAGGCATAGAAAGCTTTTGCCTATGGGCATAAATGATACTTGAGAATGCTTTATTCCTCGAGGCTCACCACAGAAACCTTGAAACAAACAAGGGTATCAGAAACTCTTGTCCATTCTCATCTCTAAAACCCTGCGCCAAACCCCTAAATGCATGGACACCAGAGTTCCCGAAAATTCTTAGGGCCTGTTTGTTTGACCATCCAAATTTTGTTTTATGTTTTCAGATTCACTGAACTTAGTGAAATATGTATTTGGCAGGTGTGTTTTTTTAAAAAGATCCAAATAATGAAAATTTTAAAAACAACTTTTTTTTTTCTTCATGTTTTCGGTGTATCCAGATTTTGAATTTGAAATTTTAAAATGCATAATTAAATTTAAAAAGATAAAAACTTTAATAAATATAGTATTTCATGTTATAAACTCAATTCATTTTTGTTAAATTAATATATGTATAATATAATGTATCATAAATTATATGATATTGTAAAATAATAATTATAAAAAATTATAACATATAATATGTTTATAAATTAATTATTAATAGTTTATATTAAACTTTATATTTAGATGATAACTACAACTAATTTATGGTTTATAAATATATTATCAAATACATTTTGAGCAATTGTTTAAATTGGAATCCAATTTAAAAATCTGCTACCAATAGGGGTGAGAAATATTAACCGAAAAACCGAGCCGACCGACCGAAACCGGCTGAACCAACTTCGGTTGGTCGGTTTTGGTTGAGAATCGGTCGGGGTCGGTTTTTCTGATAGAAAAACCAACCAGTCGGTCGATCGACGAGCCCAATAAAGCTCGAATCGACCGAACCGACCGAAATTGATTATTATTATAAAAAAAAGAATAAAGGAAATTGGAAAACGTGCGTGGGGTGGGCTTATCACATCAGAGAAACCAGTCGGTGGTTTTCTAAAACCATCAGCTGGTTTCTAGGTAATGATTACCTATTTTTATAGGTAATCATTACCTATTATTTTTTAAAAAAATTTATTATTTGAATTTTTTTTACTTCATTCTCTTTCCTTTCTCCACTCTTCATCCGTTTCCATTCTTTCCCCCACAAACCATCTCCTCTCTCCCTTCTCTCTTTACCTCTTCCTTTCTCCCTTAATCTGTTTCCATTCTTTCTTCGATTCTCTCTTTTTTCTTTTTCAAACAGAACCGTTCCAACTCCAAGGCTCGAAGGAACTTAAGGAAGTTGTTATCAGACACACCATCTACACGCATTGAGTTTGAGCAATTTTTTTCCTCCTTTCTTCTTTTCTTCTCATTTTTTTCTTCTCTTCTCGCCAGAGCTCCCATAACTAACGCTTTTTTTCTCTTCTCCATACAAACTCTCATCCCCGACCGAAGCTGACCGATTTTATCTTATAGTCAGTCGGACGGTTTTTATGATAGCTCCCAAAACCGAGATCACCGACCGATCAAAACCGACATGTCGGTGGTCGGCGTTGGTTTTTGCTCAAAACCGATGCCGACCGACTGATGATCACCCCTAACTACCAAACACATGAAAACATGAAATACAACTCTCTAAAACAAATCCTATAGTTTAGGTTTTTTTTTGGAAAAAATACACTTTTGGTCACTGAGGTTTGGGTTAAGTGACACTTTGGTCCCTGAGTTTTCAAACTCAACAAAAATACCCCTGAGGTTTGAGATAAGGAGCACTTTGGTCCCTGCCGTCAATTTTTCTATTAACTCCTAACGGTTGCTGACGTGGCACTATTATTTTAATAAAAAAATTATTTTTTTTATTTTTTAAATAAAATATTAAAATAATAAAATATCAATATTTTTTTATTTTTTTATTTTTTTATTCTTTCTCACTTTCTCTTTCTTCTTCTTCTTTTTCTCCATCTTTTCCATCTCCTTCATCTTCCTTGTTCTTCTTCTTCCTAACTCTGGCGACCGGCGACCACCGCCGGCAATTGTTTTTTTTTTTTTTCTCTTTTTTTCTCTTTTCTTCTTCTCTCTTACCTCATTTTTCTTCTTTTCTTTCTTTTTTTTTTCTAAAAAAAACATGGAGCCCTCCTCCATTCTTCTTTCTTTTTTTTTTTTGTTTTTAAAAAAACAGTGGAAAGAGGGGAGGAAGAAGAAAAAGAAGAGAAGAAGAAAAAAAAGTAGGCGGCGGCGGCGAGCGGTGGCCGCCGGCCGCCGGAGATAGGAAGAAGAAGAAGGAGGAAGATGATTGATAGCAAGCATAGCTAGCTAGTTTTCCCTAATTAATTTAGCTAGTCTTTTATAATTTATTGGCCAAAATTATGCATTTATGTGTTGTATTTGTAGGAAATATAGTTTTGAGCCAATTGGATATTCAGGATGCGAAAAGAAGCTGAAGAATGAAAAAATAATCAAAGTTGGAAGATTGAAGATAGGCCCATTCGCAGACCAGCGTCGAGACGCTACTCTTTGGGCGTTTCGACGCTGACATTCTATATTTGGAGTTTTCATTCTTAAAAAAAAAAAAAAAAAAAAACATAGCGTCTCGACGCTAGGACCAGCGTCGCGACGCTCTCGGCAAATTTTCCAAATCCGCAGTATCGCGATAGCGTCGCGACGCTGTCTATAGCGTCTCGACGCTGTTGGCAGATTTTCTATAAATTCATCATTTTGTGCTACGGATTGGGGGAGTCCAATTGGTTAGATTTTAGCCCTAATTTCGACTAGAGACCTTTGGTGGGAGCTGAAGCAAGGCCAGGGAGTGGGAATCAAGCGAGAAGACGTGGAGATCGTGACGGGGACGTGCCGGTTTCGACGGATTCGAGTTTTCCTTTCTCTTTCCCTTAACTCTTGTAGTTTTTATGGTTTTTCTTACAATTAGTGTTTGTGGTTTAAAGACTATGAATTTCTAGTTGTTTGTCTTAGGGATTGATGTAGTTGTTTTAGTTGTTGGATTGATTTTTGGTATGAATGTGCTTTTATTTTATGCATGCAATTTTGTGTAATGCTTTCAATTACTTGATCACTAATTGAATGATTTAAGTGTTGAATCTAACTCGGGAGAGAGGATTTGGCCTAAGACTTGCCTTGTTTAATTGCATGACTAGAGTAGAAATTCTAAGTTTGTGACGGGATTTGGAATATCTCTAGAAGTATAACAAGGATTAAACCGAATAATGCCTTGCATGTTAATGAACTTAGATAGGGATATCAAGTTAGTTATATGCATGAGAATCAATTATACTCGGGAGAGGTAATCGTGATAAAAGTTTCCTTGGCTTGTACAATAATTGCACGATCAATTCATTCCTATTAATCAATCCTCAATCTTAAATAATGAAATCAATTTCCTAAGAGTCTTTCCCTTTGAGTCTCCACCTTTATTTTATGCTTTTTGTCTTTAGATTTATCTTTATCTTTAAGTTTTGCTCCCTAAATAAAATTGGACAAGATTATTCACGGTACTTAATTTGCTAGAAAACCAATCCATAGGACGACACTCGTTTAATCACGAAAACACTATATTATTACTTGACCCGTACACTTGCGGTAAGCAAATTGCGCATCAATGATGAACAGGAAGAAGATGGAGAGGAAGAAGAAGAAGAAGAGAGAGAGGGAGAAATAATAAATAATAATAAAAATAATATTATTTTATTATTTAAAAAAATTAAAAAATAATTTTTGTTATTAAAATAATAGTGCCACGTCAGCAACCGTTAAAATTTAACAAAAAAGTTGACGGCAGGGACCAAAGTGCTCCTTATCTCAAACCTCAGGGGTATTTTTGTTGAGTTCGAAAACTCAGGGACCAAAGTGTCACTTAACCCAAACCTCAGGGACCAAAAGTGTATTTTTCCTTTTTTCTTAATTATAATTTTTAAAGTTTAGCCTATAAATATTGTTACTATTATTATTGTTGAAATAGAAATTTTGACCAATCACAAATTTCCACGTCCTTATTTAAAATTAATAATGAAATTACAAATAATTAAATTTGGGACCAATTATAAATTGACATGTGTCCCAAATTTAATTTGAAGACAAAATTGGCCAATTATAAATTTATAGAGTCAAATTTCTATTTGATCAATTAATTAAAATTAAATTATTTTGATCAAATTAATAAATTTGACCAATTAATTAAAAAAAATAATTATTCGGATCAAATTTGGGTCTTTTAAATATTTGGGTCATAGGGTTTTGGGTCAAATATGAACTAGACCCAGGACTAAATAGTTGAGCCCAAGACCAATAAAGCCCAAGCCCAAGTTGTTGGCCTAAAAGTCACCAGAGCCCATCCAGCGAGAACTCTATAAATAGAGGGGTTCTCTTCTATTTTAAGTGGTGGAGAAGTTGGAAGCTCTCAGTCAGAGTCAGAGAATTCAAAGAAACTCCACCAAGACTTCTTGAAGACTGAAGACCTTTCAAGACTAGAAGACCTCAACAATCCTTGAAGACCAAAGACTCTTCAAGACTTCAAGACCCCGAGACTTCTTGAAGATCGAAGACCCTTCAAGACTAGAAGACTTCAACAATCCTTGAAGACCAAATACTCTTCAAGACTTCAAGACCCCAAGACTTCTTGAAGAGTGAAGACCCTTCAAGACTAGAAGACTTCAACAATCCTTGAAGATCAAAGACTCTTCAAGATTTCAAGACTTCAAACCCCAAGACTTCTTGAAGACTGAAGACCTTTCAAGACTAGAAGACTTCAACAATCCTTGAAGACCAAAGACTCTTCAAGACTTCAAGACCCCGAGACTTCTTGAAGATCGAAGACCCTTCAAGACTAGAAGACTTCAACAATCCTTGAAGACCAAAAACTCTTCAAGACTTCAAGACCCCAAGACTTCTTGAAGACTGAAGACCATTCAAGATTAGAAGACTTCAACAATCCTTGAAGACCAAAGACTCTTCAAGACTCCAAGACTTCAAAAGCTCAAAGAATCAATTGAAGCTTCAGACTCGAGAACAAGCGCAACAGCCCTCGAGTGAAACACATTCACACAAGAGAGAGAATCAAAGGATTAACATTAGAGATTGTACAACCACACGCATATTACATCAATACAAATATATTGTTTATTCCACGTGTCTCCATCTTCGAAGTTATGTGTGAACAAATTGGCACACCCGGTGGGACAATCTCTACCTCTCATCTCTCTCTCTTATCTCAAAGCACAAGTTTAAACATGTCGTTCAAGACTTCTTCAATGGTCGCTGTCATGAACAAGTCTTACATAGGTTCTACTGTCCATTGTTGCTTCAATGAACTGACATTGCAAGAAGATAAAGCTTCTATCGTTGCAGGCCAAGAAACAACATTGCAGGGGGCATATACCAATGACAAGTTGTTTGTTAAGTATAACCCTTTATTTGAACCTGATTCTGACGTAGTGACTGTCATGATGACTGAGACAAGAACTATGGAAGAAAGAATGACTGAGATGCAAGAGCACATCATCACCTTGATGAAGGCGATTGAAGAAAAAGATTCTCAAATTGAGCACCTACTGGGCGCCGCCAATCTCCGTCGACTCTGACTACCGGTCGTTGTCGACCTCCGCTGATCGGCCTTCGCCGACTGACCGCCACCGACCTTCGTCGACCAGCTGCTACATTCGACCTCTGACTACCAGATGCCACCATCGACCTCCGACTACCGGCCACCACTATCGTCGTCGACCAAAACTTTTTCCTTTTTTTCTTATTTTCGACGACCGCCGCCACCTGCCGACGACTTTTCCAATATTTGCCGCTGACTATCAGCATTCGCCCAGTGGTCGGAGGTCGGTAGTAATGGCCGATGATCAACGACGGCGGGTGATCGGTAACAATGGTGGTAGTGATGAGGAAGAAGAAGGAAAAATAAAAAAATAATCGTTGAAAATTAATATATTTTTATATTATATGTACTAAATTTTATTTTAACTAAAAAAACAAGAAACAAGAACCGGTTATCAAACACATTTGTGTTTCTGTTTCTTTTTTTAGAGAAACAAGCAATAGAAATAGTTATCAAACATGTTTCTGTTTCTAGTTCTTAAAAAACAAGAAACAAGAAACAGGAAACAAGAAACGAGAAATGAGAAACAGGAAACGAGAACGTTATCAAACGGGCCCTAAAGATTCAAATTGAGAACCAACATATCGCTGAATCAAGTCAAACCCAAGTCGTAAAAAATCACGACAAAGGAAAGACTATAGTGCAAGATGATCAACCACAGTGTTCTGCTTCAATTGCTTCACTATCCATCCAACAGCTCCAAGATATGATCGCAAACTGTACCAGAGCTCAGTACGGTGGACCTACTCAAGATTCCCTCTTGTATTCCAAACCTTATACTAAGAGGATTGATAACTTGAGAATGCCAATTGGGTATCAGCCACCAAAGTTTCAGCAGTTTGATGGAAATGGCAATCCTAAACAACATATTGCCCACTTCATTGAAACATGCGAGAACGCTGGTACTCGAGGGGACCTACTAGTCAAGCAGTTCGTTCGAACACTTAAAGGAAATGCTTTTGACTGGTACACTGATCTAGAACCTGAGTCCATAGACAATTGGGAGGCATTCGAAAGAGAGTTTTTGAATCGCTTCTATAGCACTAGACAAACCGTTAGCATGTTCGAGCTCACCAACACTGAACAGCGAAAAGGTGAACTCGTTATTAACTACATAAATCATTGGAGAGCCATGAGTCTAGATTGCAAAGATCGCCTCACTGAACTCTCTTCCGTTGAGATGTGCATTCAAGGCATGCACTGGGAACTCCTCTACATCTTTCAAGGTATAAAGCCTCGCACCTTTGAAGAACTAGCAACCCGCGCCCACAATATGGAGCTAAGTATTGCTAGTTGTGAAAACCAAGACCTTTTGCTCCCTAACTTGAAGACAGAAGGAAAGAATGACGAAGCGACTATAGAAGAATCTATGGTTGTAAACACAACCCTTCTCAAGTCATCTTCAAAAGAAAAACGACATGAAAATGGAACACGTCGCTCAACCTTAAAGGAAAGACAGAAGAAAATCTATCCTTTCCCTGATTCTGACATCCCTGACATGCTGGAACAACTACTGGAAGCACAACTGATAGAGCTTCCTAAGTGTAAACGACCAGAAGAGATGGAGAAAGTCGATGATCCCAAGTATTGCAAGTATCATCGAGTTGTTGGTCATCCAGTGGAAAGATGCTTCGTCCTAAAGGACTTAATTCTAAAGCTAGCTAAGGAAGGAAAAATTGAGCTCGACCTTGATGAAGTAGCTCAATCAAATCTTGCTACAATCAAAGGAAAGAGCAAACATCAAAGAAAGAAGGATCCTAAGAAACTTCAACCCAAGAGGAAGAGAAGTAAAAAGTTTTCTCAACCTCAACAACTTGTGATGTTGAATAAATCCTTCTCCAAAACTTTCCACAAAAAGGAAAAAGAAAACTTTGCAACTTCCTACTGCATCGACGTAGAAGAAGTTGACAATTCCAAGAAGGGTGAACAAAGGACTTCCATCTTCGATCGCATCAAGCCTTCAACTACTCGTCCTTCGATATTCCAAAGAACGAGTATGGCCGCGACAGAAGAAGAAAATCAATGTTCGATGTCCACCTCCACTCGACCTTCAGCTTTCCAAAGGCTAAGTGTCTCCACATTGAGAAAAAGTCGGTCTTCAATATGTGTCTTTGATCGCCTTAAAGTAGCAGACGATCAACCTCAAACAAAGATGGATAACTTAGAGGTGAAACTGTTTGATGAAGTAAGTTGTGACAAGAAGCTTCAAAGTATTGTCTCGTCACGTATGAAAAGGAAGTTCTCTGTTCTCATAAATACAGAAGATTCCTTAATGGTGAAGCCAAATCTCATTATCCTGACTAATTCTACAAGTGAAGAATCTGATCAAGACCATGATGAAGATAAGGGCTTTTAAAATGTAAAAACCCCTTATCGTAAGAGTCTAAACTGCATGATGCTCCTAGCCCACATGAGTTTAAAAGGTGAGTGCAAAAAAAAATTTCCTGAACTACGTTATGACTTGATCCCTATTCTTTAAGGGTACGTAGGCAGCTTAAAGAAAACTTTAAGTTCAGTTTCTGCAAATAAAAAAAAAGTGCAACAAATATTGAAGCACGACAATATAAATCGAAGAAACTAGTCACTATTGGGGGCAACACAACAAATTGAAGTTGTGCACCGTTGTGAATGTGAAGTTATGAGTTGGATGAATAAAAGAAGACTTCATTCAAATTCAATGTGTGGTTTTCACGTTGCTTCGCTAGATTAAGATTGACAGCTTTTAGACTCGAACTCACGACCTTAAAGTATCTAGCTTGACTATTAAACCAATAGACCATACAAGTCTTTTGATTAACATCCGCTTGTTAATATATACATATATGTTATTCCGTCAACTCAGATTATTCTCAATCCAAATCTTGTCAAACCCAAAATCAACCAAAGTCCAAACTCAAATTCTATTCCAAATGCAAGTTAAAAATTGGATAGAATTTTACCTCAAGTCAAAAGTTGACGATTGACAAGTTCACTTCATCTTCAAAAGTTGAGGGTTGAAGTTTTCGTTTTAGAACATCTACAAAGATGAGTGACTTTAACATTGGCTTTATCTTAAAAGTGTCCAGACTGGAAGATGCATCTTAGTTGCAAGTTAAAAAAAAAAAAGAAAGAAAAGAAAGAAAGACAATAAAAGTATTGTTAAAAAAAAATTGTTATCATTCCTGCAAGCTACTCAAATCACCCAATAAAATAGGGGGTTAGTCTAGACAGATAGTGAAATCACTGCAAATGAAGTTGATGACGACCGTTGTAGAAAAGTCTGGTGACCACCCTTGTAGGAAACTACAGTCATCAAAGTGACTGGTCTAGACATGTGGTGAAATCACTACAAGTGAAGTTGATGACGATCGTGGTGATCACCCTTGCGGAAACTACAGTCATCAAAATGACTGGTCTAGACATGTGGTGAAATCACTGCAAGTGAAGTTGATGAAGACCGTGGTGACCACCCTTGCAGGAAACTACGGTCATCAAAGTGACTGGTCTAGACAGGTGGTGAAATCACTGCAAGTGAAGTTGATGACGACCGTGGTGACCACCCCTATAGGAAACTACAGTCATCAAAGTGACTGGTCTAGACAGGTGGTGAAATCACTGCAAGTGAAGTTGATGACGACCGTGGTGACCACCCCTGCAGGAAACTACAGTCATCAAAGTGACTGGTCTAGACAGGTGGTGAAATCACTGCAAGTGAAGTTGATGACGACCGTGGTAACCACCCCTGCAGGAAACTACAGTCATCAAAGTGACTGGTCTAGACAGGTGGTGAAATCACTGCAAATGAATTTGGTGACGACTGTTGCACGAAGCTTACACATTCAAGCAAGAAAGAAACAAATTGCAAAAAAAAAAAACGAAAATAAAAAAAAGGAAAATTAAAAAAAAAAACGAAAAAAAAACGAAAATTAAAAAAAAAAAGTTTCCTGCTTGAATCCCTTCTTGAATGCTCTCTGCAATTGATGTGTGCTCTCCCCTACTGAGGTTCAACCTGAAGGTGTTCATATAACACATGCGGAAGCAATTTTAGGATCGGAGGCACTTAACTACATCAATTTTAGAAAATGAAAACATGCTGTCCAAATACCGTAAGGAGAGAGCAGAATTTTTACCAACCTTTTGGAGACCGATTCAACAACTCCCTTTGATTCCTTTGATCACGAACGGTGTGTGGACCACCTCTAGTGTCTTCCCTACTATTCTCCGGGCCAAGAACGACTTGTGGGAGTCTATAGAGATAGGGAATGGGAAGGGAATGCTTGAAGGTTCAAGCACTAGAGAGATATATGAAGATGAGTGAGTTTGAGACCAAAATCCAGCAGCATAACAATATGGAAAATGGCTCTCCTTCCTTTGAATTTGATTCATACTCCTTATATAGACATCTTCCATGCAAAGAGAAGCCTCATGACACTAGACACATGGTGAAATTACAACTCAAAGTGGATTCTAGGTGTTTAATTCACAACACATGCAACTAGTGCATGGTTGTGTTGTTTTCCACTATGCATCAACATGCAAGAGTGGGAATGCCACTAAATCCACTTAAAATTGAATCTAAATTCTCAATTTTCAGCTTGCAATTCATTCCTATTTCAATTCAAAATTGAAATTGATTTCTAGGCAATTAATTTGTACAATTCCAAGTAATTTTTACATGATTAATCCAATTAATCTTTATCACCTAGTGCCATGAATTATATATGATTCCTAATACATATATATGGTATTCAAAACACTTTTAAATACTCCATCTCTCATTTTCTAATTTAATTCATAATTAAATTATTGTGTCAAACACAATTTACGATAATACCCGTTTTCCCGATTTTGAACGATTCAAAGCTTCCTATCTTTTTGTTCTAGGCTTTGTTCCGATATGAGCTAGTAGGAGGACCTAATGGACCTATAGATCATTGGCTCCAACGATTCGAGGCTAACCGACTAATCTCATTATCCAAGCTAGCCAACATTCGTTAACTACCGGGACACTCCACTATAGCCCGATAGTTGCACTCCCCTCACTATAGACATATTTTTTTGTCCACTTGATTTAACCATGATTAGTAAGTCGATCCTTCACAGGTTGTTCGTAGCTATAGCTAGGTCAAAAGCCCGTTTTACCCCTATAGTACTTCTAGTTCCTTAAGTCCCACTGATCCTCTAATGAACAATTGGTTTATGGTCCAACCAATAAACCGAGTCCCTCTCGGGCCAATGAGAGGGCGGGATCCCTTTGTTCAAGCCCCGGAGTCAGCACTTAAGGGAACAACCTCTCTACTATCCCTAATTCGGGTAGGAGTGAATTCCTTCTTGCACGACTATGTCCCCAGCTATCTACTCGTTCCTATCCCTGAAATGGGAGGCTTATTGAGTCGGCGATACTGAGCCACTCTCACCTATGCAGATCTAAGGATAAGTCCGAATAAACAGGAGTTCATAGTTAGCTCAGGATTAAGATCGAGTTACCTAGGTCATCACATGAAATAGTCAGTCTCGTCAGTAAACGGTATTATAAAGCGAGAGCGACTTATTTCTTGGTCCTGGTCTTATGCAAACTCATTGCATAGGACGCCCCCACTCGCATGTCTCTACATGGACGATTTAGGATCACATCGTCTATACCATCTATAAAGTGGGCCGCGTCTCATAGTGTCTCCAGAATAAGGTACCCAACCCTATCCCTATACTATAGACCGTTTTGGCTATTACTCAAGCTTGATCCACTTTTATGTCTCTACATAAAGCTCAAGTGTTCATCCTATAGCCATGGATCTTAGTTTATTGGATTTGGGTTATTATATGTGCAATTTACTTTATTCAGTAATAACTTTACTGAATTAATCTCGATAACGCCTTTATCGAATAAGTATATAATTCGTTTAACATTCACTATCTACGAGTTTTAGGACACCAATCCCAACACAACCCTATTTATAGAAGGGAAAGTTTGGATTCAAATAGACAAATCTTATCTCCAACGACAATCTTCATCAATTTTGGGATTTTGGGTTCAAATTTTAACCCAAAGATATGAGATTTGATTGAAAGATAAAAATTTGGGGGATTTTGTTTCAAATTTTAACCCAAAAGAATGAGATTTGATTTAAATCAAATTGGGAGATAAATTCAAATTGATTGGGTAGACTCCTAAATTGATTTAGATTGAATTAAACTGAATTTGAGTATAATCCAACTCTTATCCCAAATCAAATTTTCTAAGTTCCATATGAAAATTTTATTCCAAATTCCCACTAAATTTTGGATGCAATCTTAAATTTGCTTAAATTAAAGTTTGGGCATAATCAAAATTTTGTCCCAAACTTAAGTACAAATTAAAGTTGCCGCCAAACAAGACAATCAAGATTTTGTCCAAAATTCAAGTTTTGATTAATTAGCGTAAAATATGTGTCGAGCAAGAAAAAAATCAAAACTAAGAATTGACTTCATTTTTTGATTAAATTGACACATCAAATGGAATAAAAATCAAGAACAAATACTTTGCATTTTGATTCCAAAATATCTTTTTCGAGATTCACTCACACATAACTTGTGCATAAATCTCGAAAAGGGGGCATTTGTTGAAGTAGAAATTTCGACCAATCACAAATTGCCACGTCATTATTTAAAATTAATGATGAAATTACAAATAATTAAATTTGAGACCAATTATAAATTGACATGTGTCCCAAATTTAATTTGAAGACAAAATTGGCTAATTATAAATTTATAGAGCCAAATTTCTATTTGATCAATTAATTAAAATTAAATTATTTTGATCAAATTAATTAATTTGACCAATTAATTAAAAAAATAATTATTTGAATCAAATTTGAGTCTTTAAATATTTGGGTCATATGGTTTTGGGTCAAATATGAACCAGACCCAAGACTAAATAGTTGAGCCCAAGACCAATAAAGCCCAAGTTGTTGGCCCAAAAGTCACCAGAGCCCATCCAGCGAGAACTCTATAAATAGAGGGGTTCTCTTCCATTTTAAGTGGTGGAGAAGTTGGAAGCTCTCAGTTAGAGTCAGAGAATTCAAAGAAACTCCACCAAGACTTCTTGAAGACTGAAGACCTTTCAAGATTAGAAGACTTCAACAATCCTTGAAGACCAAAGACTCTTCACGACTTCAAGACCCCGAGACTTCTTGAAGATCGAAGACCCTTCAAGACTAGAAAAGTTCAACAATCCTTGAAGACCAAATACTCTTCAAGACTTCAAGACCCCAAGACTTTTTGAAGACTGAAGACCCTTCAAGACTAGAAGACTTCAACAATCTTTGAATACCAAAGACTCTTCAAGATTTCAAGACTTCAAGACCCTAAGACTTTTTGAAGACTGAAGACCCTTCAAGATTAGAAGACTTCAACAATCCTTGAAGACCAAAGACTCTTCAAGACCTCAAGACACCAACACTTCTTGAAGACTGAAGACCCTTCAAGACTAGAAGACTTCAACAATCCTTGAAGACCAAAGACTCTTCAAGACTTCAAGACCCCAAGACTTCTTGAAGACTGAAGACCCTTCTAGATTAGAAGACTTCAACAATCCTTGAAGACCAAAGACTCTTCAAGACTCCAAGACTTCAAAAGCTTAAAGAATCAATTGAAGCTTCAGACTCGAGAACAAGCGCTACAACCCTCGAGTGAAACACATTCACAGAAGAGAGAGAATAAGAGGATTAACATTAGAGATTGTACACCCACACGCATATTACATCAATACAAATATATTGTTTATTCCACGTGTCTCCATCTTCGAAGTTACGTGTGAACAATTATTATAATGTTTAAATGTAAAATTTTTATTGTTTAATAACTTAAATAATTTGATATGTTAGAACTATATGGTGGATAGTTAGATATGTAGTATTATTTTGTTTCTATTAGGAGATTTAAGATTTTCTTTTTAAATCGAGATTTTATGTTGAAATTAATTATTTAAATGAAAATTCTTAGTGAAAAACTAAATATTTAATTATTTTTCTGAGAAAAAACTAAATGGTGAATTAATTTTCTGTGTGCAATTTGATCTCTGTGAAATTTAATGCATTCTGTTCTTGTGAACATCCTTAGATTTTTTATTTTTTAGTTTTCATATGAAGACGATTTATACAAAAGCGTTTATGCCACACTGATTAATAAAAGCAAATTTTTCTTTTTCTTTATTGGTTAAATTACGAGTTCAATCCATGAACTTTCAAGATTGGGTCAATTTGGTCTATGGATCTTAAAAAGTATCTAATAGGCCTCTAAACTTTCAATTTAGTGTCTAATATAGGTCCCTGAAGTTTAAAAATGTCTAATCAATCCCTAAACTTTCAATTTTTAAAAACCAACACATCTATTAGAGGGTTTGAGGCTAGGACAAAGGATGGATATCTAAGGGCCCGTTTGGTAACGTTCTTGTTTCTTGTTTCCGTTTCTTCATTTTTAATAAAGAAAAATAGAATTTCATGACTCTAACACCTATACATTCAATAATAATAAACCTATATTCTTATTTTTGTTTGGAAAAAATTGGAAACAGGAACAAAAAAAGAGAAACTAGTTTTAGTTGTTACCAAAAGTTCTATACAAATTTTGGGAGTGTTTCTAAAAAATGAGAAACAAGAAACATACATAGTTATTAAATGCTTAGATTTCTTAATAAAATTGGAAACAAGAAACAAGAAACGAGAACGTTACCAAACGGGCCCTAAGATGTCTGTTTATATTCAGACTCCCTAGAGCTTATTAACATGTTTCAAGGTAATGTGGATGGGTCTAGTGATGTCTAAGCCATTCTATGGGATATACACAAGTGTCATCATTCTTCAAATAGCTTTCATCATGTTAGAAGAGAGCATAATAGGTTTGCTCATACCTTAGCCAGGAAAGGTCTAAGAATATAACTGAAATTATGGTTTCGGAAATTTCCATGTTGGATAACCAATATGGGTGTTAGTGAGAAATCACTTTTTATACCCCATGAGGGATTTATTTCTTCTTAATGAAATCTAATTCCATTTAAAAAAAAAAAGTTTTGGCCAAAGCGAACTTAGCTCAGCGGTAATTGACATGTATCCTCGACCATGAGGTTAGATGTTGGAATCCCCCACCCATAAATGTTGATGTACTCAAAAAAAAAAAAGGTTTTGATTTCGAAAACATGCCCAAAACAATCACTTTGGGGCCGTTTGGTGCGCCGGAATTTGATTGGAATGGAATGGAATGTGATTCCCATGAGAATATTTTGCTGGAATCATGATTCTCATGCCTGTGTGTTGGTGTATTGAATTTGGGTTGGAATTAATGGAGAGAGAAATAGTGGGACCCACCAAAATTATGAAGAAAATGGAGGGAGAAATAGTGGGACCCACCAAAATGTGGTTAAAATAGAAAAAGAAATGGTGGGTCCCATCAAAATTATGAGTAAAAATGGGGAGAGAAATAGTGGGACCCACCAAAATGTGGGAATGGGTTGAAATCCACATGCCCACCCTTTCATTCCAACCCCGGCCAACCAAACAAGTGCATCCCTTTCCAATCCATTCCAACTCATTCCAAACCCTTGGGCCAAACAGCCCCTTTAGGTTTTAAATAGCTTAGGTATATGTATATAATTAAAAAGAAGGAAAAAGTCCTTAAAAAAAAAGAAAAAAAAGAAAAAAACAACATTTCATGTCGATCTTATCGTCTTCGTAATCTTGACGTCACACTGAAAGAGTTTTTATCAGCTAGAACTCTGATACCGTAAACCATAACACTGAATAGAGCTGTCGTCGAATCAAAGGTCTAACAATGGCGATCTCAACATCATCCGGTCCAGTCATGTAACTTTCTTCAATAATTTCACGAATGCGACATATTTGTTGCTTCTGAACTCGATCCCACCTTATATGCGCGAGAAATATCAGGGTAAAGTGGAGAAGAAGACCGAAGCAGAGATGGGCAGCACCCCGAACGATTTCTCAGTCGTCATCCTGCCTTCTGATGGCGGTATCGATTCGCGGCCACTTTTGCCTGACAAAGACAAGAACAAAGAGGCGGAAGAGGCTGACAAGTGGCACGATTGCGCTCAAAACCTTTCCTCCGATGAGGACTTCTCAGATCTCGATCTCTTGCAGTTTGTCCGTCTCGAGGGCGCCGACAGGACTGGCAATCGCATCCTCCGCGTCGTCGGGAAGTACTTTCCTGGTAAAAAAGCGATTCAATAATGTGAATTTTCCTTTGTTGTTGACTCCTGCGGTTTCACTGTTCTAGTTTTTGGGAAATAGAAGGATTCTAATGCAGGCTTTTATTGGTTGATTGAACGATTAGGTTTTCACTCATCAGTTCTTCCACACGTTACGTCCTTTTGCTTCATTGAACAGTATAAAATTCTGCCTAATTATTTGGATGGGACTGTCAAATAATTGAGTTATATTTAATTTCGTTTGAATGCGATGTTGTGTTGTGTTAATAATTGCTACTTTATTGTAAATCTGTTCCGAGTAAAGCTTCCAGGTCCTTGAAACTTTCACACTTGTATCTATTAAGTGAACAAAATTTTAAATTAGGCACATAACTTCCTTGTATCTAATAAATTACATTCAACTATTTTAGTTTAACAATTTCGAGACCTACTAGAGGCAGAATTGAAAGTTGGACTAATTAGACCCAACAAAGGTTCATTACGAATTTATAATTAACTTCTTCTTGATAATGCTGTTAACCTCTATGTTCTCAAATTATAGGCGAACAATTCAAATCCATATCTTCTCTTGATGTCACTATAAAATATTGTAGCACAAACTTCTGTTTAGAAATACTGTTTAATTTTTTCTTATATCAGAATTCAGATAACTCCAAATTGTTTTCTAAATACGAAATTTCTTCTTGATCTTTTATGCACAGCTGTGGTTGTCAGTGGAGAGCGGCTGAAGAAATATATCCTCCACAAATTGTGCAGTGAATTGTCAGAGGGTCCATTTTGTGTTGTGTACTTCAATACTACCGCCCAGAAGGATGATAATTGTCCAGGCTTAACCATCTTGAGGTGGATTTATGAAGAACTTCCATCTGATTACAAGGATAGACTTCAAGTTCTCTACTTTGTACATCCTGGACTCCGTTCAAGGCTCGTCTTGGCGACTCTTGGCCGTTTTTTCCTAAGTGGCGGGTGAGTGCATTTGCTTTATGTAACTAAGATGCTGAATTTGTTGAGATTTGATTACTTTCTTTAATTAAAGTAAGGTTTAACATTTACTATTAATGCTGTTTCTTTGTAGTTTTTCAGTTTTAGGTTGATGGATAGGATTCAATATTCATATTCTTCTCATAAGTTTGAGAGTTAATTAGAATTTAGAAATTGTTTTTCTTCTTTTGAATTTAACAATCATTGAGAATTTTACCATTGCTTTCACAATATTATTATAATTTATTTTCGCTGCAGAATTTGTTTATAGTTTTTAGTTGATGCTTTTACAATCTTTCATTTACTATACAATTTTTGCTATGAATGTGGAAGCAGTTATATTCTCATGTCTGGTTTAGTTATTATAGTTAGCACTTCTGGTGTTAACTTCTTCCCTGGAACCGTGAAGAAAAACTACTATGATTGATCCTTTGAACAAGAGTACTTTTGGATTGTTCATCTCTATATCACAAGGGAATAAACAAGGCAGAACGATTTTTTTTCTTGTTGATGTAATATTCTATAAGCAGTTCTATAAGCAGATAAAAAGGGAATAAACAAAAAACTATTCTTTATTGTAGGGAAAGTAATCAATATATTAGCCCTTGGAAATGATTAGTCTTTGAAAATAATTTTTTTTTTTCCATTCTTTAAACCAGGGTAATAGAAAATATCACTTTAGTAGTGGGAAAAACCGGTGGTATGACTGATTATGGTTGTTTGTTTCCTTGAAATTTTGTGCTATCCTTTTCCTCTAATGCTGTATATCTTGAATAATTGATGCTTAGAAGTTAGAAAATGTTACAAATATATATTTTGTGTGATTTGTGCTATAAGATATATTCTCTTTTGGTAGATTGTACTGGAAAATCAAGTATGTGAGCCGCCTTCAGTATCTTTTGGAAGATATAAAGAAGGGAGAGGTTGAGATTCCTGATTTTGTGAAAAGTCACGATGAAGTTCTTGAGCACAGACCGCTGACAGATTATGGCATTGAACCTGATTCCCTCAACGTCACGGAGGCGCCTTATGCTGCCCACTCATTTGGGAGGTATGAGGAGAGGTGGATGTCAAGGCAGTACAGTATATGACCTAGTTACTTGGTTAAAGAAGTTGTATTTGATCTTAGGCAACTCCAAGGCTTATGAGCAATTAATGAGTGCCATCGCTATACAATAAAAACTTTGTACATTATGATTCTGCCATGTTGTGTAGCTTGTATGAGTAAATACTCTAGCGTTGCTTGTAAACTGAATGGTATGTAATGATAAGCTACTGATGATCAACGTTGATTTCTGTAATCCTTACCAACTGGTTTAAAAGTTTAATTCTCTACGAAGTGGGCTCTTGTATTCTACAGCATATTTGTAGTTGATAGCTTATTCAACATCTATATGTCATGCATCACTGCATTTGATTTGATTGCTGTAGATTGTAGATGTGGAGTTTTATTGTTGTTATACACTTATACCAGGTCTGGTCTTTCTGGAGGTTTATTGTTGTTAAACCCTCTATGTAATTTTATTACCCTCCGTGAAATCATCTTGTCTTGTCATACTGCCAAGAGGTTTTATGGTCCCTGCATCTAATCAGGATAAGGTATATTAAGGGTGTGTTTGGTTTACCTTTTCAAGTGTTTAATTTTGAAAGTAAATCATTTTGAAATAAATTCTAGTGTTTGACAACAACTAAAAATGACTTATTAAAAAATGAGATTGAGAAATAAACCATTTTAAAAGAAACACTTGAAACCAACTTTTTTAAAAAGAGTTGTTAAGTTTACAATAACTTGTGTATAAAAACACTTATAAGAAATGTAGCCAAACATATGGGTGTTTAAATTCTAAACAATTTTTATACAAAATGTTTTTGAAAAAATGCATTCTTGAAAAACATTTAAGTTAGAATGTATTCCAAACGGACCCTAAGGGTGGCCTGATATGATTTTTGAAAGAGTAAAGAATGGGTTAAATTATTAAAAATACCGTTGAACTATGGAGTTGATTTTAATTCTACCTCTGAACTTTCAAAAGTTTCATTTTAGTCCTCGAAGTTTGAAGTTTGTTTCAAAACGACTTTTGTAGACATTTTAACTTAAATTTATGAACAAAAAATGATGTGTTTGCATGTGTTTTTATTGTTTTTTTTTTTCCACATATATGTTCATATAAGCAATACATATGCAAATACGTAATTTTCGAAAAAATGCCTTCAAGGGTTGTTTTGAAACAAAATTCATAGTTTGAAGGCTAAAACGAAACTTTTGAAAGTTTAAAACCCCTAGTTTAGGGGTATTTTTTATAATTTAATCTAAAAAAATATATTATTTTACCTAATTACGAGCATTTTGCAAGATTTATTGGATGAAGAGTTCGATGAAGTGTAGTATTGTTATTAAAAAGTCTGTCTTAAACTCACTTTTATTGGATTATTTCTCTATCTACAAGTGTTCGAGATGAAACTTTCAGCACATATAATTCATCATTGTGTTGTCCTATTGTATTATTTCATCATATAAAATGAAATGATGGTATGTTTCTCAACAGAAGAAAAACAAAAAAAGAAGCAAAAAAGTCGAGATAATGTCACATTGAAGCAATTGAGTCTCTGCCTTCAGTCAGCAATGTTATTCTACATGGCCAAGCAGCAAGAAAGTGAGAAGGCTTCAGGCAGAAAAGGTGGTTTATGAATAATTTTGGTATTATGATTGCATTACAATATCCCCAAAATCACAATAGAGTTTCAAATACCAAATTTATGTCTCCACTCTGGTAACACCAATGGATGTGAAGAAGTCTAGAGAGTAAGAATTGAGGAATGTATCTGACAAACTTGAAACTTCCTTGGTATCTGTTTTCCTTCACTCTGTTTATGTAAATTTTTCATTATGTTCCTTGTTAGATGATATTATCCTTTGGTTTCTGATTATTTTTGGAGTGAACTTTCCATGGTTTGAAGGAGGAAAGGCCAAGAGACATAATTCAAAAACAGAGAGCTGAAATGAAAGAAGACCCTGTCAATTGAAAGAAGAACAACCAGATTTCACAATATACAATGGAGGTGAGTTCAAATATACAATGGTGATTGAAAATTTTACGAGTACAATCTATGTTCTGAAACCTTTCTTGGGTTTGAAGTTATATTTACCTTATTTCTCATATTGTATTAGAAAGATTGACCTTTTTTTGGGACAAAGGAATGAGGATTCAATGAGAATCAGATTTAATACTTATATGCTGAAGAAAATCTTAGGCACTTACAAGCAAAAGTGTCTATCTCATAGATAAAGTTGATGTAAACAATACAGGAGATCAGTTATTGCTGATATTGATGGAATATATATATATAACACTAATTAGTAATTACAACAAACAGGATACTCATCCAGGAGAATCAGCAGCATGCCTCACAAAGCCAGCAGCAACACAAGGCAAAAAGGCTGCATCCAACCAACAAGGTTGTAAGCTAAGATTTGGTTTTTCCTAAAGCCATAAAATGAAAGAAAAAAGGGTAGTAAAAACACTCACCATCCTTCAATAAAACTTCTGTCTCCTCGTTTCTTTGTAGCGTCCCAGAAGCGTTTCTTCCCCGCCCCGACATCCTCGGTCGGGTACCCTATAGTTTACAACTGTTAGATAGAGAAGAGAAAGTGAAAATTTTGAGAGAGGGATAGAGAAAGAACCTGGTGGTTGATGGTCTTGTCTTGCTTCTGATATTGGCATCTTTGAAGCTTGCAATTGGATTGGTGTCTGCCTTCACCTATATATCAATCCTTTCCTCACTAAAGGAGCCTAGGAATATGATTCTGATACTGATGGCCAACTTAACTTCAACTTGATTCGCCTCCCATTTCAAATCCGTTTAAAGCTTTAGATTCTTTAGAAATCAAACCATTCATACACACGTATTTTTAGCCTAGCCAATAGATTTTGTAATCTAGAAGACTTTGCGATGAAAATAAGGTAGAAGTTTTGCTTTTAACACCTGCTATTTCTCTTAGAAAGCCAAATAAAAGCTATTATCTCGTGGAAGCTAAACTAAGTGGATGGACTAGATAGTTGTCTTGTAAAATTAGTCAAGGTGTACGGAAATTAAACCAGACACTTTATGTACACTCCTTACTTTGAAGAATAGAAGTAGCTAAAGAGATGCCTTTACTTATTCTAGAAGACTGCCATGAATATAAGGTTGAAAATTTTCTTTCACACCCTCAAAGTTTCTCTTATGAAGCCACAAAAAAAGCTATATCTTGTAGAAGAAGCAAGATCAATAACTAAGTGGAAGGATTAAGCCCATAGACAAAAGAATAATAATAATTTTTATTCAAGAAAAGCCACGATGTGAATGTTTACCAAAATTTTAGTTAAAAAGGCTTATAAGGACTAAACTTTTTAGTAAAATTTAACCATGTGAGGACTAATTTTGAGATATATTAAAATTAGGACATTTTTTTATTAATATTATTATTTTTAAAACTTATTAGAAAAATACAGTTGTTTCGAAACTTTTTATTAAAATATTGTTGTTGAAAATTTATGTTTGCAGGTCGTCTCTTGAAGATACGACTTGCTAACGTGGCAAAAATTGAAATTTAAAAAACGTGCTAATTGACGGACGTTTAAAAAAAGAATTGTTTATTGACATAGGTCGTCTCTTCAATAAAATTTATTGACGTAGGTCGTGTTTACTAACAATCTATCAAGTTGTCAAGTTGGAAATTCATTTGACTAGCATCTGGAAGGACCCGAGTTCGAGATGTGAGAAGCGTGATTTCTCTCCCTTTTTTGTTTCCTTTTCCTTCCCTGCTTTTCCTTTTCTTTTTTTTTTCTTTTTTTATAACATTGTTTTAAGAAATCAAATAAGTAATATATTTTTTAAAAATGTTTTTAAAAAAACTGAAATTTTAGATTAAATTTTATTTCACTTTCTTATACCTGAAGCAACTAAAATTAATTAAGTATTAAAATCAAATAAGTATTGTTTTTTTAATGATTTAAATAAATTGAATATTATATTATAATTTTTTATTAAAATTTCAATTTTTTTAAAAACATTTAAAAAAATATATTACTTATTTGATTTCTTTAAACAATGTATAAAAAAATAAAATAAAAAAAAGGAAAAGGAAACAAAAAAAGGGAGAGAAATGAGGAATTTGACAGTTTTGACCCCCTCAGCTTTTTGGTTTGTAAATTTAACCCCCTCAGTTTTTATTTGGTTTTTTAGGTTATTTTAATTTTTATTTAGATGTGAAATTACGAAAATGCCCCTCTAAAAATTTAAAACTTCCAAACGCTCGTCTTCTCCCTCGTTTCCCTCTCGTTCTCCCTCATTTCAACCGCTCGTCTTCTCCCTCGTTTCAGCTTCCATTTTCATCGATTTCTTGCGTGCATTTGGTGTAAGAACAACTTAGGAGAACGATTTCTAGATGTAAGGTATGTTTTTTCGTTTTATTTTACTGTTTTCTAGGGTTTAGAAGCATTTGATGTAGTCTAGGATCGTTTGCCCAAATTTCTTGTAGTTTAGCATGAGTTTATTGAACAAAACGTGTTTTCGGCGCTTTCTGACTGTATTGTGATGTAAAATGGGGCTGATTTTCGTATGGTTTGGTTGGGTTTTTGAGTTGCAGTCGAAGCATCCTGGCCGGGATGCATACGAGGGGGACCGGGAACATGGACCGGGAAGAGATATTTTGAAACCCAAAACCGCGTCCTCGGCCGAAAGCCCCGAGAGTTCGGGCGGGCGACTCGAACGAGACGGACCGAACCGGACCGAGAATATATATTTTTCCAAAAAAAATTTAAAATTTAAAATTTATTTTTTTTTATTTTTATTATTATTTTTTTTTTGTACTTTTTTGATTTACTCAGGCATTTTGTTGTTGAACTTATAATTTTGGACCGTGAAGAAGTTACTTCATAAAAAAAATTTTCTTTTTATTTTTTTTGAAATTAGGTTTTGTTTGTCATTAGGATTTACCATCATGGCATTGGTACCAAAGATTGCACCCGCTGACTACTTTCCTGCTGCTTTGACATGTTGTTCACATCTCGGGAAAACCGTTAAAAATATTAAGGATAAATTAACTGATACCCAGTTAGGAATGTTTAGGCAAACATGTTTTGGACATTTCTTAGATACGTCCTTGATGTTTAATGGACAGCTTATTCATTATTTTCTTTTGAGGGAAGTGAATGAGCCTAGGATTGATGTTATTAGCTTTGAGATTCTGGGGGAGAAAGTTTCATTTGGTCGGAGGGAATTTGATCTTATCACTGGAATTAGGCATAGGACCCAACATGTTAGGGGTAATGTATCTAGTACTAGACTGAGAAGACTGTACCTTAACGATAGCATCAGCATGAAAGGGTTTGAACTAGATAGATTATTCCCTACCATTAATTTTGAGAGCGACGAGGATGCTGTGAAGATGGCCATATTTTATTTCATTGAGTTGGCTATGATGGGGAGGGAGAGAAAGCAGCAGATTGACACTAGCCTGCTCGGCATTATTGATGATTGGCAAAGGTTTTGTAATGAGGATTGGAGTAAGCTAATTTTTGATAAGACCATAAAGGGACTCAAGAAGGCAGTAGGTGGGAAGACAGTGTCCTATAAAGAGAAGACGGATGGCAAACAGGAAACTTACAGTCTGTATGGCTTCCCATACGCGTTTCAGGTACGTTGGTTTAGAGTGATTGATAGTGTATACTTTCTCGATATATATTGTATCTCTAACAATATACTTTCTTTACTTACACAGGTATGGACATACGAGACTGTATCTTCGTTGACCGGGCGTGTGGCTAATCGCTTGAATGACAATGCCATTCCACGCATATTAAGATGGTCATGTAGCCACTCACCTACACTTGCACCGCTGAGTCGGGAGGTGTTTTCTTCAGATATGGTATGTCGAATATATTTTATATGCATTCATTCAATTTAACTTTAGTAGGTTTATTTTTATAATTTTCCTTTTTCGTGCAGGCTAGGGTCACAACTGAACTTGTGGCCTCAGAAGAGGAGATCCAATTTATGGATCGTGTGATGCAGCCACCTCGAGCCCCATCTCCACCTCCACCTCCACCTCCACCTCCACCCCCAGCAGCTTTGGAAGATATTCCAGATGAAGATACTGTTGTTGAGGATCTCGGGACTGAGAATCCAAATGAAGTGGTGGAGGGTGTTGGGACGTCTGTTACAAATGACAGAGTCTGCAAGAGGTGCAAAGTCCTCGAAGACGAGATCAAAGTGATTAAAGAAGATGTGAAGGAGATTAAGGAGGATGTGAAGGTCATTAAGTCCATTGAAAAAGACCTGAAGGCGATAAGGAAGTTCATGCGTCGACTTTCGAAGGTATGTATAGTTATTTATTAATCGCTTCTATCAGTATTATGACGTTTAGTTATTGATACATTGGTTTGACAGGGTAAATTCGTCGACGCCAGCAAGTATATAGAACCAGATGACGGTACAGACGATGGTGGTGGTGGATCTCGACCACATTCGAAAGGTCAGGATGATGGTGGTGGTCCTCCATCCGGGTCACAAGCAAAAGCAAATGACAACACCCCAATGGCTGACCATGCAGATCCGATGGATACAACAGAACAACATGGTCGAGTCGAGGAAGTAAATGACTCGATAGAGGGTGTGGGGAAAGACGTACAGATGGAAGTAACTGAAATAAGAGAACATGTAAGTGCAGTTTAATAGGAAGTTGGTTAATTTATGTTATTAGTGATTATATTTGTGAATTTGTGAAAATACTTGTTTGATAGTGTTCTATAGGGTTCTTATGTTTGGTATCTTCTTTTCATCAGAATTTCTTCAGACGCGAAGATGGCCTATACAAGGAAATGAGTAGCGGCATACATCCCTGAGACTTGACGTACGATTGGAGCAGCGCAGGCAATATCTTGAAGTACGGAATGGGCGAGCTTGCAGACCATAACATACCATGGAGCAACGTCGATTTGGTGTACATGCCGTATAACATCGGTGGGCTGCATTGGGTCCTCGTATGCATTGACCTCGAGGTGGGGGAGGTCGTTGTATCGGATTCCATGGTGGTGTTGAATAAGGACGAGGTGGTTGAGAAGGAGTTAAGGGTCCTTTGCCAAGTCCTGCCAACTCTGCTTTGGAAGATCGGGGTCATGGATGTGAGGAAAAATCTCTCTGTTCAAAGATGGCCTCTGCGTTGGGAATTGTCAAGGCCGCAGCAGAAACGTAGTGGCGACTGCGGTATGTTTGTATGTAAATTTTTTGAATATGATGTAACTGGGTTGCCGTATGACACCCTAAGTCAGGATAATATGATTTATTTTCGGTGGCGATATGCTGTACAGATATGGGCGAACAGACCCTTCTTCTAGTGGATTATATTGATTCAATCGTTTTTGTAATGAAATATTAAGTTTTTAGGGTTTATCATGTTTCCATGCAAACCATGCAAATTCTCATGCAAACGTTTGTAATCGCTCAACAATTGTCACAAACCAAATACTATTGTAAAAAAATTATCTAAGACGTTATCACGAAAGAATGAACGTGGAATATGTCCAAGGAGACCAACCAAAGCAAAAATTATCTAAGACGTTCTTTTTCTGTCACATTTCTCGGTTCGGAGGCTAAACCCGAGACAGACCGGGGCAAATTACAGTGAGCTTCAATGTTATGGGTTTTAAAGTGTCAGTTCCCGGGTGAGAATCTCGGCCGGGCCACACCGAGAAAACTCACAGTGAACGGAATTAGATGGCAACTCCCCCAAGAGTCTCGTTTGAGGTTAGCGGTCCGACGTTTTGGTCGAGCTTGAACTGGGAAAATACACAGTGAACGATATTCCTCGTATCGACTCTCCCAAGTGTCTCGTTTGAGGTTCTCGGTCTGACGTTTCGGCCGAGATCGGGCCGGGAAAAAACACAGTAACCGATCTTCCACGTATCGACTATCCCAAGTGTCTCGTTTGAGGTTCTCGGTCCGACGTTTCGGCCGAGATCGGGCCGGGAAAAAACACAGCGACTGATAACCTCGTATCGACTCTCCCAAGTGTCTCGTTTGAGGTTCTCGGTCCAACATTTCGGCCGAGATCGGGCTGGGAAAAAACACAGTGACTGATAACCTCGTATCGACTCTCCCAAGTGTCTCGTTTGAGGTTCTCGGTCCGACGTTTCGGCCGAGATCGGGCCGGGAAAAAACACAGCGACTGATAACCTCGAATTTAAGTGAGGGAATTGATGCTCGTTTGGGGTTCTCAGTACCTAATTTCGACCGGGAATTGAGCGGGAAAAAATTCAGTAAGTTATGGTTACATTGACACATTCCCACACAAACCTGCACGCAGGAAATAACAACATGCATCTGTATATTGAACTAATATTCTAAAAAAACATTAGTTACGTTGATAGGTACGTTATATAAAATTACATAAAGATAAAAAACTGAATACTATGCGGTGTTGAGTGGTTGGCGACATGTTTTCCTGTTATGACCTCTCCCTCCACAGCGAGTACATTTGTGAACTTGTCTAACCTCTCCCGTGGATGGTATCCTCAAGGTTTGTCGTCGACCAACTCTTGGAACCCTCTTCGGCGACAAAACTTCAAAATCCACAAAATTTTCGGATGTTTTCCACTCCGACACATGACCTACTGGATATATGGGTTCTGCGTACGCAGCAAGGACTGCTTCAACGCTGTAGCATGGAGAACAAAGATCCAAGTACGACACATTCCGGTATATGCAGGCAGCGATTGCATGGGAGCACGGAAGTTGGAAGACGTCAAATTCACGACAAGTACACGTCCTCGTGTGGATGTTGACACGACCACCCAAGTGTCCATCATCGACTTGGAATTCGTACCTGTCAATTGGCGTAACCACATGCCTTCTTGCATTATTCTCCGCTGCTAGAACAATCTCTTCACCATATTTTGATATTGGTGCATCCCATTTCGCTGCATCGGTACGACGGTCGTAGTAAGTGGCTTGCAACCATCCCCTAATGTAATCAAGAAGACCCGTTATTGGTAACTCTCGTGCATCTTTCAGGAGGGAGTTAAAACTTTCCGCAATATTCGTGGTCATTTGATTGTATCTCATCCCACACTGATAAACACGTGACCAATGTTCAAGTCCGACTTCTTCCAAGTATTTTTGGGCACGTATTGGAATATGGCTCCAAAATTCTTGAAACTCAGTATCACGAAATGCCTTCGCTGCTTTAAGGTAGAGTTGAATAAAGCCGTGATCCTTGAACTTTGTTTTCAAGTTTTCTTGTAGATGGTGGATACAGTAAACGTTGGATGCATCGGGAAACATAGTGTGTACTGCCTTCAATATGCTCTTGTGTCTGTCAGAAACAATCACTAGGGGATTAATGTGACCAATAGCACGCTCGATTTGCCGGAAAAAGTAGGTCCATGATTCATCGGTTTCCCCCCTCCCAATGCCAAACCCTACGGGGTATATTTGGTTGTTTCCATCGATGCCTACTGCAGTTAGGAGCTTTCCACTGAACTTTCCCATCATGTGGGTCCCATCTACAACCAAAATCGGACGAATAGAGTTCAAGAACCCTCTAATCGTGGACCCCATTGCCATGAACACATGCTTGAAATAACCACCCTCTTCCACTTCCAAGTCGAAAAATGAACCAGGATTTTCAATTTTCAATGCTTCTCCAAACTGTGGTAACTGTCTGTAGGACTCTTCAGGCGAGCCTCTGGCAAGGACCAAGGCATGTTCTCTAGCCCTCCATGCCTTGTCATAACTCAGATTCACCTCGAACTTTTGTCGGATATCACTTATGATGTCCTTTGGTCTGTAGGAACGACCAACCTCCAAAAATGTTGTCTTCACAATATTGCCAACAACCCAACTTTTGGCCTGACTATGTTTGTGGGTCAGCATCAAGTGTTTGCACGTGTGAATGTTAGAATACTTGGTAACTGTAAGGACATTGGAGCCTTTCAGGACAGTAGCTCGGACCCTCCATTTACATTCCTCAACAACACACCGAACCTTGAATATTTTCTTGTTAGACTTCGTAACCCTAAATTCAAAGTTCTCTCTCATCCCTAAAACAGACAGTCTCATTTGCAAGTCCTTCTTAGACAAGAATATATCTCCCACTTCTATATCCTTGTAATTAGAGTACTGACCTGGCATTACTGCTGAATTAGATGCACGAGTTGTCGTAGAAGGGCCAGGTGCCATATTAACGACCATAGCAGGAGTATCAACATTTTCTGCAGTTCCAAGTACCTCCTGATGAACCCCGATGTTCTCCTCCATCTCCTGGGCAGTTACATCAACTTCGTACAGATCTTCCTCGCCACTCTCATGTGCTCCATCTGTATATGTCCCCGGCTCCTCTTCTCCGTAATCTCCCCAATCCTGAAAATCACTGTCCGGGTTAACATCCTCTCCATAGTCTCCCCAGTCATGGAAATCATTCTGTGGGGTAACGTAGTCAACATCATCCCCAAGGTTATATGCCCTCTCGTCGTCACGTATTGGACTCAGTGACATTGGCTCATTATAAATGGGTGTAAATGGCATGTGTGTGGAGGACATTGACATTTGCTCATTATAAACGGGGGGATGTGTTGCTCTTGCTCTTCTTTGTATGGGAAGGATGTGGAGGTCGAGGGATTGTGATGATCTTCATTGTGTGGAAAGGGTGTGGCTCGGGATGGTATTTCTTGACTCATGTAATGTGGAGTATATGGTGGGACAGACGTGTAATGGTATGGTTGATGATTTGGATCCATATATGAAAAGTATTGCACTCCCATATATGGAGTATTTGGTACAGTATATGGAATGGGATATGGACGAAACCCTTGGTGACTGGATAGGGGGGATGGTCTCGGCACAGTGGATACATAAAGGGGACTTGCAGACACTAACTCCCAAGTCAAAAAACTATGCAAATCTACATCGTTCCTAATCACAAAAGCGGGAGATTTAGACCTCAGTTCAAGCAGACACCTCAAAATAATGTCGTTATCATTCGGACTTATACTACTTATTTCATACACCTGACCTAAGAACTCGTTATAAGAAATTCCCACATCCACGTCTAAGGCCCTCACCTCTCCACCATCGTACTCCTTTTCACTCTCCTTCCACACACCACCAAAACATACCCAAACACGAGGCATCTGCACAAATACAAAAGAATATATAAACAAATGTATGCAACCACGGGAAATTCATAAACATTAAAAAAATTAAAAAAACAACCAAAAAAACAAAAAAATATCCCTCATCTCGGTCCAATCTCGGTGACGGTTCGGTCGGGAAAAACGTGGTCCGGTCGGGAAAATAACGATTCGGCCGACCTTCAAAATGTATGAATCCCGGCCAGGAAAAATTGTGGATCGGCTGGGATTTTCAAGATGTCCGACCGAGATTGGACCGGGTTCGACACAGATTTGACGAAAAAACCATTTCAACAACATTCTATTGGATTTTTTTGAAACAAAACGATAGAATAATCAAAAGCAACGTACATTGTTTAAAAAATGAACACTTGCTGTGGATCAAATGCACTCTAGTGAACAACTTGTTGTGGATTCAAGAGAGAAGATGAGGTGTTGGGTGATTGTAGGATGTTTTTTTTTTTCAAAATGGGTTTAATGGAGGGTTAAGAGTAATGGATGATAATTATGATATTGGAAGTTGGTGAAGGTGGGTGAAAAGTTGTTGAAATAATTAATTTTAGTGGATTTTAATGAATTGAGGGTATAAAAGTAAATTACTATGCATGCTTACATCATATTCATCATCAGGGGGTCAAAAAAAACTTTTTTCTTATAGGGGGTTAAAATTTCAAACAAAAAACTTGAAGGGGTCATTTTTGTAAAAAGCCCGAGAGAAATCACGCTTCACACACCTCGAACTTAGGTCCTTTCGGATGCTAGCCAAACGAATTTTCAACCTGACAACTTGATAGATTGTTAAAATACACGCGTAGGTTGTTTCTTGAAGAGACAACCTACGTCAATAAACAATTCTCTTTTTTTAAACGTCCGTTAATTAGCGCGTTTTTTGAATTTCAATTTTTTGCCACGTCAGCAAGTCGCTGCAAACATAAATTTTCAACAACAATATTTTAATAAAAAGTTTCGAAACAACTGTATTTTTCTAATAAGTTTTAAAAATAATAATATTAATAAAAAATGTCCTTAAAATTACGGGGATCAAATTTGGACATTTGAAAGTACAAGGTCTAAAATGAAACAAGCTTCAAAGTAATGATATTTTAACCAATAACGTATTAGCTAGTAGTTCTTAATTAATGGCTCTAGGCAACGATAAAGTGTTGCAAAGTGGGAACGATAAACGTTTCTCGAGTGGAGACAAAGGGTGTGTTTGGTTTAACTTTTCAAGTGTTTAATTTTTTTAAAATATCATTTTGAAAATTTTTATAGTGTTTGACAACTACTAAAAATGATTTATTAGAAAATGAGATTGATAAATAAACCATTTTGAGAGAAACACTTGAAACCAATTAAAATGTATTCCAAACGGATCCAAAGAAGTTTTGATTAAGGTAATTGCACAAGTCATTCCAACCTACACTCAACTGTTTTAAACTCTTGTTAGGAACTTATCGCGAACTCAATTAGACCATAGCTAACTTCTATGGTGGAAGTTCATAAAAGGTAGCAAAATTTATTGGGTTGATTGGCAAAAACTGTTTATACAAAAGGATAGAGGAAGCGATGGGGTTTAGGGATTTTCACTTTTTAACAAGGCACTCGTAGAGGATTCTGAATTGGGGTCATTCTCTCATGTGAAAAATCCTCAAAGCAAAGTACTTCCCTAATGATTCCTTTGAAGCTGCTAAGTTGGGTTGGCGCACTTCCTATACATGGAGATCAGAAATTGTTTGGGGGCAGGGAGCTTGCAATTAAAGGGGGCAGATGGCGTGTAGGGACAAGTACCATTACTGATTTATACTCAGATCGATGGATTCCTAGAGAAAAAACTTTCAAAATCTTCTCACTGTCCAAACCTTTAATAAATCCTACCAATCGTAGTCTGCTTACTGATGGTGTCTGGGATTGGAGAAAACTAAAGAGCTTTTTTTTCTTCTTCTTGAGGACACACAAATCAACCAACGCATTTCCCTAAGTTCAAATCTCTCCCAAGATACATTTGTTTAGCACTACGATGATCGAGGTATCTATTTAGTTAAAAGCGGTTATAAGCTTGCCCAAATGGAAGAGCATGATGCGTCAAGATCATCGACTCCGTAAAATATGAAATTTTGGAAGAATCTTTGGGAGTTAAATATCCCCTTGATGATAAAAAATTTCATGTGGTGAGCTTGTTTTGGTGCACTCCCTCTTGACTGAAATTGCTATAAAAGCTATAACACCAAAATCATGTATATTGAGTTATCAGAATCAAGAACAAAACTAAGAACAATCAAACCTGAATCCATTGATGTTGTTTCTGCGAACTGAGTTTGACAACAATTCAGCTCTTGAGGAAAGATCTTCCTCAACTAAACACACCAGAGTTCTAGAATTCTCTCAGTCATATGGGAAACAGGAGAACTGAATATGTTTAGTATATTGGAGACCATAACCCTTGCATCCTATTTATAAACTCTTCACCGAACCCCATTAAGCCTAATAAGAGTTATTTGGTATCCACCTAATAAAATTCCATACTCCATAAAAGTCCATGGGTCTAATTAACCATAGATCACTTTAATCGACCCATTAAATAGCCAAATAATATAAGTATAATAATATTAATATGTTGTCCATAAATTGATTATTAGAATAAAGAAAATGTTCCAACAATCTCCCACTTGGACTACATATCAATTTTGTAAAATATATTATCATAACCTTAGTGCGCAACTTTAGGCTATTTGTCATTAGACTTTCCTTTAGAGCAATCTCGTCCATTTCCTGTAATAGTAAAGAATCAAGGTGGCTTTCGCTACCATAATTTATGTAACTAAACCTTCCCTAATCACATCACCATTACATTTAACGACATAGATCGAGTATGGTAAGTGGCATGAGGATTGCATGTTAAGTGACCTTACATGTCTATCTTCAACTGGTCAAACTTTATGAGATCCAAAATGGATAAAATACCACATATTTATAATCAATGCTCAGAAATTAAATATATAACATCTTTATTCTGCAAAAAATATAAAACTGTACAAGTGTACAAAACATAAAACACTATAGGAAAATCACTCCCACTTAACCAAGGTATCATCAAATGCATTTACACCCATATGAGCAGTATGCTCTAAAAAGACCTTAGGTGTCAATCCTTTGGTAAGTAGATCTGGTAGCATATTATTGGTTCCTATATGTTCTATGGTAATCAATCTGTCTTGTACTCTTTCTTTGACAACAAGAAACTTTATGTCGATAAATTTGCTCTTTGTCAAACTTCTGTTGTTATTAGAATACAAGACTGCTGATTTATTGATGCGCAAATTGCTAACCGCAAGTGTACGGGCCCAAGTTATAATATAGTGATTAAAAATCGAATGTCGTCATCTGGATTGGTTTTCTAGTTCCCCTAATTATTAAAGGTATATTCGCCCAATTTTATTTAGAGAAACTAATCGAGAAATATGCAAATCAATGAAAAACTAATCAAAGCAATAAGATATTGAAACTCAATGGAGAAAGGCCTTAGAGAATTGATTTCACCTATTAGATGCATGAATCAATTCAAAGGATAATTAAGAACGAACTCGTAACAAATTCATAAACCAAGGATTGTCGATAATTAAAAGCCTCTCCCGAGTGCAATTAATTCTTTATGCAAATTAAGAAATTGATATCCCTATCTAATTTCAACAACAAACATAAGCATTAAAGAACAACCCTCATAACGGTTTCTCAAGCAATCCCAAATCTCCCAATTGTAGAATTACCTAAGTTATGCAATTGATGGTCTAATCTAAACTACCCTCTCCCGAGCAATTAGTTCAAAAACAAGAATCATACAATCCGTGATCAAGAGATTATAAGCACTAAGCATACAATTGCATAAATAAATCGCGTTACGAAACGTCCTAAAAAATCCGTAAATTAATCCATACAAACTAATGGCTACATCAAGCCCCTAAGAAACGAAATTTAGCTACTCATGTCTCTAAAAATACAATCAAAATCAGTCCAATACATGCTAAAAATCAGTATGAGAAATAAGGGAGAAAGATTAAACTCGCTAGTCGTGATTCCCGTGCGTTCCCGTCACGAGCCTCCCGATCCAAGCTCCCAAAATCAAGCTCCCTTTGTTTCTGCTCAATTCTGGCCGTTTTCCCTCTCTAAAGTCGTGTTTCTCTCTCCAAAAGAGCTCCCTTAATCAGATGGCATCGCAAAATATATATACTGTCCATTCTGCGCGACAGCGTCGAGACGCTAAGGACACAGCGTCGCGACGCTGTCGCGCACGTGCCCTAATTATTTCAGGAAAGTTCACAGCGTCGAGACGCTGTGGAGGTAGCGTCTCGACGCTGCCTCGAATTCGCGCCTCCTGCTGAAGGGGCCAGCGTTGAGACTCTCCAATGGTAGCGTCTCAACGCTGCCCTATTATATGGATGCCTTGAACCTCATGTTCTTTTGCAAATTCCTTTTCTTGGGTTAATTCTTTTCCTCCATAATTAACGGTATTCTTCAAAAACATCGATTTCCATTGAAATGCTTGATTCCTACAAAACAAACCAAATAGACATAAAAGTGGCCAAATAATACTCGAGACTAACACTAAAATATCATAAAATATAGCTCAATAAATTGCACTATCAAATACCCCCAAACTTAAACATTTGCTAGTCCCGAGCAAAGTAAGAATCAAAATAATCTGTCATAAAAATAATTGAGGGGGCATTGCTAATGACTCTTGCCTCAAGAATCTCAAATCACAGATAAATCACATTGAAACCTTAATGATTAAACACATTCATCAAAATAAGTCTCATTTATTTCATTCCTCTCTTACGTGTGTGTATGACTAGTCCTCCCTATCTCAATCCTTTAAGCCCGGAACAGTTTTATGCAACCCTTCGCTCGTTTTCCCCCTACTCTGGTCCTAGGTTCCAATCATCAAGCCTCCCCACACTCAAGATGGTAATATGCCACTAGGGTGCCTAAATGGAGTACACAACCCTCAAACTTTGAGCTTTTTCACGATCGTCATTAATGGTGGTCACTAGCTTTCACACTCCTATTGCAGGGACCCTTAACCTGAGTTTTCTCTGGTTGGCCTAAATGATCACAACAGGGGTAGCTCTTTTTGACCTTAATTCAATTTTCCTTTACTCAGCTCATCATTTTTTTCTTTTCTTTTCATTCAATCATTCACTTTTTTTTTTCACTAACAAGCAAGATATGGCATAATTTTCTCCTAAGTGTAACATTACTAACTATCATGCAGATTAACCATCAAACCAGTCCCTAAACCTTTCGAGGTGACAACAAGGCCTAGATCACATAACCCTATTCTAAGCTCGCCAAACTAAGACAGGAGACTACATGCTCAAGTGGTGCAAAAGACTCATGAAATAAAATCAACTATCTTGAATCCTGTCTTTAATTATTATTGCACAGAATAACTTACCTACTTTCTGAAATTAAGTATCCTCATCGGCTGTCATAATCATAATAACACCCTCAAAGAGAAACATCTCAGACAGAAATCACATTCAACGCAGATCTCAATGGAACTAAAAAAATTTGATCCAAAATGATAGAGTGAAGATAATCACAATAACAAACCAGATAATGATATGGTCAAAGAAAATATAACAATTAATTACAGACCAAAAATAAATACTTTCCACCCCCAAACTTAAAGATTACATTGTCCTCAATGTAAAATAAATAAGCGATACAGACAAATATGAGAACAAATACAATGAAAAATAAGAAAGAGGGGGAAAGAAACAACCGTGTACAAAAGGAAGGCGGCAGGGCATCACTCGTCCTCGTCCTCAGGTGACTCGTACGGTGGTAAAGGTGGCGGCAAAGGCTGACCCATACTAGAAGCCACCTGACACTGATAAGAGTGGGCATACATGCTCGTGGTGTAGAGGAAGTGACATCGATCCCTGCGCCGCTCTCTCTGGTAATCTCACTGGTGACTCTGGAACTCCATGCGCAGCTGCTGCAACTGCTCCTCGACTGTGGGAGGTGGAACCTCCTGCTCCTGATGCTCGGGCTCAGCAGGCTGCTCATGATGCTCTGGCGGTGCAGGAATGGGGAGAGCTGGCTGTGCAACCGGTGGTCCAGGCCCTCAATATCAACTGATGAAGTTCTTGTCTATAATCGCTCCGGGGTGGACCAACTCCTCATGGGCATCCCAAACGACACCAGCGGCTCGACAAAGAGATGTGATCAATGATGGATGCCCGAGCCCCACTGTCGTGCTACGTCGGAAGATGTGGCGCATGGACTCATGAATGACCTGACCGACATTCACTGAGCGACCTGTGGCGATAGCGAATAAAAGGATGGCGCGACTCTTCGTAACGTCGCTGAGATGCGCCACAGGCATCAACTTGGCACAGAGAAAAGTGTGCCAAGCCCTATAATCCACGAACAAGTCGGTAGTCCTAAATCTCACAACCTCCGCGCCGTTCAGAACCCACTCTGCCCCTGGCCTACATACCGTCTGTATGACCTGATTGACGTCTAACTGGCCACTAAGGTATGTATAATAGCCGTCCCCCTCAATGTCGGGTAGTCTATAGTATCTGTTGATAGTGTGGGAGTCGAAAGGGACACGGTGTCCTCGAACAAATGATGAAGAAGAAGTTTCTTCCATGTTTGCATAAAACTCCCTCACGACTGATGCTACCCTAGGTTCAGGTTGTCGAACAAAGTGGCCCCAACCCCGCGCAACGATATTATTCACTAAATTTGGTTGAACCTCAGGGTCGGGACTAAAGCCTCTCTCAGGGATAAAGTTTCTACTCTCCACATATCCCTCAAATCGTTCTGCGGCCTTACTACTGATGAACCTATTGGGATCAAAAGGAGCGGAGGAGGAAGAAGCGACAGTGTTTCTTCTAGATCTTTTGTTCATGGTGACTAATGGAAGGGTATACGAGATCTAAGAAAAAGGGAAAGCTGAAAAACAGTCCAAGCCAACAACAACACAACCAACAACTACAAAAATAGCCCGTCCGCCTCAGAAAAATAAGCCAATAACCACTACACCAGAAAACAACCCGTCCGCCACAAATATAATGTAAAAACAACAGCAAGAGAGCTTAACAACAGAAGCAAATGAGTCCAAATAGCTCTAAACAGCGAAAATAATCCAATAAAACCTCACCAAGAGCTCACACAGAGATGCTTAAATGAAAACCAACAGCTAATTCTTGCTAAAACACCCAAAAACAGCAGCAAACAACTTCAATATTCAGCTCAACACTTCACACATCGACGAGAAAGCAATAAACAGCCCCAAAATCATATATTCAAACTTCTAAACCAACTTTAAACGAAGCTACAGCAAGAATGGGGCTGAAATGAGAAGAATAATACCAAAAAATGCACACCCACGGCCAAAACAAGCTGAAAAATCACCCCAACAATGCAGAAAATCCCGAAACTTTGCAACCCACAGTGAGAAACGGCGAGATTCGGCTGATTCACGGCCGAAAACGAGCTGAAACCGCCGGAAGACTAACCAATACTCAATACCCACGAACTAGAACGGTCCAAAACTCGCCCAAACTTGCTGCATATCTGCGAAAAACCGAAAATTAAGAAACCCACGACGACCTCGAACCGAAAACGCTGCAAACTCGGTGAAGAAGAAGACCAAATCTGAAAGTTTAAGCAAGAAATTTGATGAAGAACACTAAGAATCGAGTAAAAATGAAGGGAGGTGGGAAGAGAGGGGCGTCAAACGGCTAGGGCTTGAAGAAAAAATTAAAACCCTCTGATATGCGAATCTGGAATTTTTAGTTCCAGAATCGCGACAGCGTCGCGACGCTGAGGGTCACAGCGTCACGACGCTGTCTTGATTTTAGCCCAAAATGCGCGTTTTCGCCCTTTTTTTTTTTTTTAAAATCTAGCAGCCATATTTTTTTTTCCTTCTTTAAATAAATCCCAACAGCCATATTTTTTTTTCTTCTTCTCTTTAAATCTTCAATTCCAATAAAATTGCACCTACAAAGCCAAGGAAGAAAGCGTAAGAAAATAGAAAAGAAAGCAATCGAATCAAAAGAAATAAGAGAAATAAAAAAAAAACTAAAAAAAAACAATTGGGTTGCCTCCCAAAAGCGCTTTTTTAACGTCTTTAGCTCGACGTGTTGATCGTGTATGCTTCAAGGAGGTCTATTGTCACAGGCTCCACCAAAAGTGCTCTTGCTTGCACCTTTTCTGTAACCTACCATCATAACTTCAGAACAATCTGTAGAGACTCCAACCGCTTTGAAAATTTCTTTTTCATGTAAAACTCGCACAGTCAGCTCCCTACGCTCGATGTCAATAATAACTCGCCCAGTTGCGAGGAATGGTCTCCCTAAAATAACAGGCACTAACGGATTTTCCTTTACATCCATCACAAAGAAGTCAACGGGCAGAAAAAATTTCCCTACATGGATCAAAACATTCTCTACTACTCCGTATGGACTAACTACAGATTGGTCAGCTAACTGGAGTTTCACTGCAGTAGGTTTAATCTCTCCTATGTTCAACTTTTTACATAAGGATAAAGGAATTATGTTAATACTAGCGCCTAAATCACATAGAGCACGAAAAGAATGAGTACCAAAGTTGCAGGGAAAAGAAAAACTCCCTGGATCAGCAAGTTTGTCAGGTACATGCTTTTGAAGTCGGGCACTGCATGTAGAGGTGAGGAATATTGTTTCCACTTTCTTGTCCTTCTTTTTCCTCGAAAGCCATTCCTTCATGAATTGTACATATCTGGGCATCTGCTCCAAAGCCTCTGCAAACGGTAGATTAATATTTAAACTCATAAAGATATCAAGAAACTTCTTAAATTGAGTTGAGTAATTTTTTTTGTTCTTTTTCTTAGGCTTTGGAACCAGAACAGTAGGAGAAGGTATAAGAGGGTCAGAAGTAAGCGTTTCAGCTTCGTTTGAGGATGAACCCTCTTCAACTTCTTCCTTAATGACTTCAGGCTCATGAATCTCCTGTGCCTCAGTTACTTGAACTTCCTCCATTTGATGCACTGTGATGGCCTTGCAATACTCCATTTGGGTTTTCTCTGGCTCAACTGTGGCTTTACCTTTCTGCATAGTGTTTACAACATTCACCAATTGACCCAACTGAGTTTCAATGTTATTAATTGCTGCACTGTGGCCTGTCACAGTGGTATTTATTGCTATCACAGCTTCCTCCAACTTGTTAGTTCTATTGCTGGACTCTGCAATAAAAGCTCGAATTGTATCTTCAAGAGAAGGTTTATTTTCAGCCTTTTGAGATGTATATCCAGGAGGGTTCAAGATATTCTTATTGTTAGCATATGAGAAATTTTCATGATTTCTAACATTAGGGTGGTAGTGTGTGGGTGCAAAATTATGGTGTCCCCTATAGTTAGAATTTCTATCAACATAATGAACCTGTTCTGTAGTGGTCTCCTCTCGAGACTGAGATGCAAGAGCAGCTGACTCAATAGATTGTGCACTCCCTGTACCTGAGAATTTCAAGAAAGCATTAGCAAGGGAGGTCATCTGGGCTTGAAGAGAACTTACATTGTCAATCTCATAGATCCCAGCTGCGATCTTCTTAGGTGCAGACCGCTCAGTTGGCCACTGGTAGCTGTTTGTGGCATATCCTCTAGTAATGTACGTGCATTCTCTACGGTCTTGGACAACAGAGTCCCACCTGCAGCTGCATCAACAATGGTTTTAGTATTTGGATTTAGACCATTGTAAAACAATTGGATCTGCAGCCAATCAAGGTATCCATGCTGAGGGCACTTCCTCAGTAACTCCTTATAGCGCTCCCAAGCCTCAAATAATTGTTCATCGCCTAGCTGCTGGAATGTCCCAATCTCAGTCCTAAGCTTGACTGTCTTTGCAGGTGGGAAATATTTGGCAAGAAAATCCTGAACCAACGCATCCCACGTAGTAATACTCTCAGGTGGAAGTGATCGGAGCCAGTCCCTAGCTTTGTCCTGCAAAGAAAAGGGAAACAAACATAAGCGTATGGCATCTTTAGAAACACCATTTAACTTCACTGTTCCACAAATATCAAGAAAAGATTTCAAATGAGAGTTCGGGTCCTCAGAGGGGAATCCTCTGAATGCACTATCTCTAGCCATCTGGATGAGGCCAGTTTTAAGCTCGAAATTATTCGCATTGATTGGCGCGTAGACTATTCCAGATTGTTGATCAGGAAAAGTAGGCTGGAAATAGTCTCGTATAGGTTTCTGCTCATCTTGTGGATTTGGATTGGCCATCGCTGCAAGTCTCTCCCTTTTCTCCTTCCTGTTCTTTTTGCAAGTCTTTTCAATTTCAAAATCAAAGGGCACTAACAGAGCGTCCTTATCTTTTCGCATACAAAATCACAACCTAAAGTAAACAAAAACAAAACCAAGAATAAAACAAAAACAACAAAAATAAAAAACAAAAAGAAAAATAAGAAAACACAATAAAATACACTCTAAAGTAAGACCAAGCAAATTCCCCAAAATATTAAGCGAACTAAATAATTGCCATTCCCCGGCAACGGCGCAAAAAACTTGATGCGCAAATTGCTAACCGCAAGCGTACAGGCCCAAGTTATAATATAGTGATTAAAAATCGAATGTCGTCCTCTGGATTGGTTTTCTAGTTCCCCTAATTATTAAAGGTATATTCGCCCAATTTTATTTAGAGAAACTAATCGAGAAATATGCAAATCAATGAAAAACTAATCAAAGCAATAAAATATGGAAACTCAATGGAGAAAGGCCTTAGGGAATTGATTTCACCTATTAGATGCATGAATCAATTCAAAGGATAATTAAGAACGAACTCGTAACAAATTCATAAACCAAGGATTATCGATAATTAAAAGCCTCTCCCGAGTGCAATTAATTCTTTATGCAAATTAAGAAATTGATATCCCTATCTAATTTCAACAACAAGCATAAGCATTAAAGAACAACCCTCATAACGGTTTCTCAAGCAATCCCAAATCTCCCAATTGTAGAATTACTTAAGTTATGCAATTGATGGTCTAATCTAAACTACCCTCTCCCGAGCAATTAGTTCAGAAACAAGAATCATACAATCCGTGATCAAGAGATTATAAGCACTAAGCATACAATTGCATAAATAAATCGCGTTACGAAACGTCCTAAAAAATCCGTAAATTAATCCATACAAACTAATGGCTACATCAAGCCCCTAAGAAACGAAATTTAGCTACTCATGTCTCTAAAAATACAATCAAAATCAGTCCAATACATGCTAAAAATCAGTACGAGAAATAAGGGAGAAAGATTAAACTCGCTAGCCGTGATTCCCGTGCGTTCCCGTCACGAGCCTCCCGATCCAAGCTCCCAAAATCAAGCTCCCTTTGTTTATGCTCAATTCTTGTCGTTTTCCCTCTCTAAAGTCGTGTTTCTCTCTCCAAAAGAGCTCCCTTAATCAGATGGCATCGCAAAATATATATACTGTCCATTCTGCGCGACAGCGTCGAGACGCTAAGGACACAGCGTCGCGACGCTGTCGCGCACGTGCCCTAATTATTTCAGGAAAGTTCGCAGCGTTGAGACGCTGTGGAGGTAGCGTCTCGACGCTGCCTCGAATTCGCGCCTCCTGCTGAAGGGGCCAGCGTTGAGACTCTCCAATGGTAGCGTCTCAACGCTGCCCTATTATATGGATGCCTTGAACCTCATGTTCTTTTGCAAATTCCTTTTCTTGGGTTAATTCTTTTCCTCCATAATTAACGGTATTCTTCAAAAACATCGATTTCCATTGAAATGCTGGATTCCTACAAAACAAACCAAATAGACATAAAAGTGGCCAAATAATACTCGAGACTAACACTAAAATATCATAAAATATAGCTCAATAAATTGCGCTATCATTTATTGTCACAGAAAATTTTGAGTGGATTCTCAATATCACTCATAATTCGTAATCCTATGACAAAGTTTTTGAGCCACAAACCATGATTGGATGCTTCATAGCAGGCAAAGAACTCTACAACCATAGTCGAAGAAGCTACAACTGTCTGCTTGGCACTTTTCCAAGATATAGCTCCTCTGGCCATCATATATAAATATCTTGATGTAGATCGTCTGATTCAGAATACCCAATGATCTCAAGATTATCTGATCTCCGATAAGTAAGCATGTAGTCCTTTGTTGTCTGTAAATATCGCATAACACGTTTCGCTGCTTTCTAGTGAGATATCCCAGGGTCACTTAAGTATCTGCCCAAAATTCCCACTACAAAGGCTATATTAGGGCGAGTGCAAACTTGAGCATACATTAGATTTCCAACAATTGAAGAATAGGGAATCGTTTGCATCTCTTTCCTCTCTAAGTTAGTTTTAGGACATTGCTTAAGACTAAACTTGTCTCCTTTAGCAGCAGGTGTTTCTCCAGATGCACGATTTAACATTCCAAATCTACTTAATGATGCGCAAATTGCTAACCGCAAGTGTACGGGTCAAGTAATAATATAGTGTTTTCGTGTAAAACGAGTGTCGTCCTCTGGATTGGTTTTCTAGCAAATTAAGTATCGTGAATACTTTTGTCCAATTTTATTTAGGGAGCAAAACTCAATGATAAAGATAAAAGTAAAGACTAAAAGCATAAAAATAAAAGTGGAGACTCAAATGGAAAGACTCTTAGGGAATTGATTTCATTGATTAAGATTGAGGATTGATTAATAGGAATGAATTGACCGTGCAATTATTCTACAAGCCAAGGAAACATTTATCACGATTACCTCTCCCGAGTATAATTGATTCTCATGCATATAACTAACTTGATATCCCTATCTAAGTTCATTAACATGCAAGGCATTATTCGGTTCGGTCCTTGTTATACTTCTAGAGATATTCTAAATCCCGTCACAAACTTAGAATTTCTACTCTAGTCATGCAATTGAACAAAGCAAGTCTTAGGCCAAATTCTCTCTCCCGAGTTAGATTCAACACTTAAATCATTCAATTAGTGATCAAGTAATTGAAAGCATTACACATAAAATTGCATGCATAGAATACGAACACATTCATACCCAAAATTCAATCCAACAATTTAAGCAACTACATCAAACCCTAAGACAAACAATTAGCAATTCATAGTCTTTAAACCACAAACACTAATTGAAAGGAAAGCCATAAAAACTACAAGAGTAAAGGGAAAGAGAAAGGAAAACTCGAATCCGCCGACACCGCACGTCCCCGTCACGATCTCCACGTCTTCTCGCTTGATTCCCGCTCCTTGGCCTTGCCTTTAGCTCCCACAAAAGGTCTCTAGTCGAAATTAGGGCTAAAATCCCACCAATTGGACTCCTCTAATCCGTAGCTGAAAAGAGGAATTTATAGAAAATCTGTTGATAGCGTCGAGACGCTATGGACAGCGTCGCGACGCTGTCGAGATACCGCGAATCTGGAAAATTTGTCGAGAGCGTCGCGACGCTATGATTTTTTTTTTATTTTTTTATTTTTTTTATTTTTTTTAAATCAGCTGGGCTGAATTTGACTTCTTCCAACTTGATCCTTTTTTGATCTTTTAGCCCTTTTTCATGTCTCGAACACGCAAGTAGCTCAATATTTATTTCCTACAAAAACAACACAAAAACGCATCATTTTGGCCAATAAATTATAAAAGACTAGATAAATTAATTAGGGAAAACTAGCTAGCTATGCTCGCTATCACTTAATACCTTATTAATATAGTTCTTTTGTGATAAACCCAAAGTACCTTGAGAACGATCTCGCAGTATTTGGATACCTAATACAAAAGATGCAGTCCTAAGATCTTTCATTTCAAAATGCTTCGTTAGAAAGGCTTGGTAGACTGCAAAAAGGCCATGTCATTACTAGTGAGTAGAATATCATCAACATATAACACCAGAAAGATAAACTTTCTCCCACTGAACTTATGATACACCAGATGAGATAATAACTTCATGAAACTTACGGTACCACTGACAGGATGCCTGCTTAAGACCATAGATGAATTTCTTAAGTTTACATACCATAGACTTTGGATTTTCAGACTCAAAGTACTCTGGTTGTACCATATAAATAGTTTCTTCAATGTCACCATTAAGAAACTTTGTTTTAACATCTATCTGATGTAGCTCTAAATCGAAGTGAGCTACAAGTGCCATAACAATCCTGAAAGAGTCTTTTGATGAAACTTGAGAAAAAGTCTCTTTGTAGTCCATGCCTTCTTTCTGAGTAAAGCCTTTAGCAACAAGACGTGCTTTATATCTTTCGATCATGCCTTTAGAATCCTTCTTGGTTTTAAAGATCCATTTACAACCAATAGGTTTCTTACCAACTGGCAATTCTACTAGATCCCAAACATCATTGTCTTTCATTGACTTCATCTCATCTTCCATAGCTACAATCCATTTTTCAGAATTTGAACTTCGCATTGCTTGTTGAAGATTAATAGGATCATCTTCCATCAGATAAATACCTTCCTCATGTTCTTGAAGAAATACCACATAATCATTAGAGATTGCACTTCTTCTTTCTCTAGTGGATCTTCTCAATGACACATCAGATATCTCTTGAATAGGTTGAGTTTGCACTCTAGGAAGTAATATTTCCATGTTGTCTTGAAGAGGAACATTATCAGGTGAAAATTCTGAATCCTGATAAATGTGTTCTAAGTCCATAGGCTAATGGGAGGTATGATAACCTGTCCATTGCCCATGGTACTAGGTGTGTGACACCCGAGGTTAGGAGGGGTACATGAATGAACCGAGATCACATCTGAATGAGAGGGATCCTGAGGACATGAAAGTATGGTCAAGATAAGCTTAAAAGAATTGATAGATACTACCTATACCTCTAGGGACTACCAGACACCCACATATCTCCACAATGGTATGATATTGTCCACTTTGGGCATAAGCCCTCATGGCTTTGCTTTTGGTTCACCCCAAAAGGTCTTATACCAATGGAGATACTTGTCCTCCCTTATAAACCCATGATCATCCCCTTATCTAGCCAATGTGGGACTTTGGTCGCACTCCCAACAATACCAACAAGGTGCACCTTCCTTTTCGGTGGCTCAATTATAGGAACTTTGAAGTTAAGCGTGCTTGGCTTGGAGAAGTTCTATGTTGGGTGATCTCTTGGGAATTTTCCTAGGAAGCATGTGAGTGAGGACAAAGCATGCTAAAAGGACCCCGTGTTGGTTTGGGGGACAATTTTCAATCTTAGAAGCAGTTTCAGACAAGTATGGTAGCGTGGCCAGGTCGTAGGGGAATGTCGAGGCCGTCAGGTGTCGAATTTGGATTTTGAATCCTGGACCTGGGGCATTATAAGGTACTTCTTCAAAATCTACATTTCTAACCTTATCTCCCCCTACAAACTCAACATCTTCAAGAAATATGGCAGTTCCCGTCTCTAAAAAAGATCGAGAGGTGGGATAAAAAAACTTGAAACCTCGAGAACGTTCAACATATCCAACAAAGTAGCAACTAAGTGTTCTTGAATCCAGCTTTTTCTCATGAGGTCGATAAGGTTTAGCCTCAGCTGGACAACCCCAAATATGTAAATGCCTTATATTGGGTCTTTTACCAGTCCATAGCTCATAAGGGGTTTTAGCTACTGCTTTGCTAGGTACTTGATAGCGAGCAGAAATGTCGCTATTTTAGTCCCAATTTCTTAGGCTTTTTTGTGCTTTAATTGTGTTTTTATTGAAAATATTTGATGTATTTTGTTAATTGGACTTTAGGAGCAAACTATGGATTTTGGTGATAAAAGTGCCCAAAATGAAGCCATTCAAACCCAATTTCCATGCTTGGGTCAAGGGGAGTCAAAAGAGGACAACTATGAAGAAAAAGACCAAAAAGAATTGAAGTTGGCCCAAGAAAAGAAGCCCAATCTGCAGCTGGAAGTTCTGGAAAATGCCTAGCGTCGAGACGCTATAAGGACAGCGTCGCGATGCTGTCCATTTCTTGGCCGACAAGTCGATGACGTCGCAGCGTCGTGACGCTGTGCCGTATAGCGTCGCGACGCTACCCCCTTTCCGAGCCTAAATAAGGCGCCCCTTGGTGCCTCATTTTACCATCAATTATCATATTCTTCCATTCCTTTCTTGCTTTCTTGGCTCCTATGGGAGCCTCTCTCAAGGCTTTCATGCCTTTTTGAGAGTTTCTTTAGTGGGAAACTTTTGGGGAATTTTGGGGAGCATTCTAGGAGGCTCAAGGAGTGTTCGGAGGGACTCCAAGCGTCAGCGAGGGGGTCTTCAACGGTCAATTCCTTCCCTTTTATTATGTTCTTAATTATGCTTTCCATTGTAATTATTGTGAATATTTTAGCTATGTATAGCTAAACCCCAATTTGGGGTCTTGAAATGAAATTATAGTTCAAATGTTGTTATAATTGCCTATCTCTAGCCCTTTGTCCTAATTATTTGTATGGATGTGCTTAATGCTTTATGCAATCTGGCCAATTGTGTACTGATCTGATTCTTAATGGAAACTCGACGGAGAGAAGTTAGGATAGATCATAATCTATGCAACTAGTTTAATTGCCCGTCGTGACAACGGGATTAGTTGATTAAACTTAGATTCCTAAAATGAATCAGAGCGTAATAATTAATGATTTTTAATGGCGCTAAGGACACTTAGGTTGTTAAAATGAATTAATTACAATTAGGGGAGACCGACAGGAGAACCTATGTTATTAACGGAGATTCTAGGAGTATAATTAGTTGGGCGACGAGATAGGACAATTGTAGCAATTGTTTAGCTAATAATTGATTTTCAAGACCCCTCTTCCCATTAGAAAACTCTTTCTCCGTATTTTATTTTTGTCGATTGATCAAATTTTCTCTTTAATTGTTTTGATTTTTGATTTTCTTTGATTGCATGATCTGATCCCTAAATATTATTTCGCCCAAGTATTTTTTAGTGCTCAAGGAATCTTTGGTTGCTTAAATTTCTCTTCGCCTCCCTGTGGATTCGATACTCGGTATACCTACCGTTTTATATTACTTGTGACGACCCGTGCGCTTGCGGTGTGAAAGTCGTAAACCGGCGAATAGAAGTCGTTGTCGTCTGGCAACAGTACTCGATTGAGTATGTAAATGGCGGTCTTTATAGCCTCTCCCCAAAGTGATTCAGGTAATGAAGAATGGCTCATCATACTTCTAACCATATCCTGAAGTGTTCTGTTTCGTCTTTCTACCACACCATTCATGTTTGGTTTACCGAGCATGGTATATTGTGGAACAATGCCACAATCTTTGAGGTAAAAAGCAAAAGACCCTGGACGTTGTTCCCCTGATCCATCATATCTACCATAATATTCATCACCACGGTCAGATTTGACAGCTTTAATAGTTTTATTAAGTTGAAGCTCAGCTTCAGCTTTAAAAAACTTAAACATGTCCAGTGCTTGAGATTTCTCGTGAATTAAGTACAAATAACAATATCGAGAAGAGTCATCTATGAACATGATAAAATAGTGTTGTCCATTCCATGAAGCTGTAGGGAAAGGACCACAAATATCTGTATGTATCAGTTCTAAGACTTCTGTAACTCAATTTGCACCTAACTTTCTTTTGTCAGTTTGTTTCCCCTTAATACAATCAGTACAGATTTGAAAATCGGTCATATCAAGAGGATCCAAAATTCTGTCAGACACAAGACGTTTTATTCTTGGTTTGGAGATGTGACCTAAGTGCTTGTGCCATAATAAAGCAGAATTATCATTTAATTTACGCTTAGTTCCTGAAGCAGAAATGTGCAAGGTTTGATGACCAGGTTCTTTAGTATCTAACATATATAAGTTATCTACTAAGGATCCAGTACCAATGAAAGTGGAATTTTTACAAAGACGTACTTTATTATCTCCGAATGTACAAGTGTAACCATATTTGTTCAATCCGGAAACAGAAACAAGATTACGTCTAAAAGACGATACAACAAAAGTTTCACATAAGTCTATACAAAATCTGGTCTAAAAAAATAGTTTAAAGTGACCGATAACATCAACTTTTGCCATATCGCCATTCCCCACAAAGATATGGCTTTCACCATCAAACGACTTTCGACTCCACAGACAGCCCTGCATAGTCATACTAACATGAGTAGTAGCACCAGAATCTATCCACCAAGTATGAAGAGGTACTGAAACTAAATTAATTTCAGAACAAACAAGAGAGAGAAACATACCCTTCTTGACACGTCAAACGTGATACTTTTGACAATCGTTTATCAGATGTCCCGCCTTCCTACAGAAGAATCAAGTGGGACCAGATCCTTGCTTCTTAAATTTTTTCGACTTTGAAGGCACCACAGGTGTTTTGCCTTTTCTTCCTCCTTAGTCCTGATGAAGAAGATGCAATATGTGCACTTTCAGGTTTTTCACGCTGAAGTCTTTCTTCCTCTTGATCACAATGAGCAATCAGTTCATTCTGGGTCCATTTTTCCTTCTGAATGTTATAACTCACCTAAATTGACTGTATTGAATAGGAAGAGAATTTAAAATTAAATGCACTAGGATGTCTTCAAAGACATCCAACTTAAGGGCCTTTAATTTTGTTGCAATATTAGTCATTCTTAATATGAATTCCCTGATATTTCCTTTACCATTGTATTGCATAGTGACAAGCCGATCCAACAGACTACCAGTCTCGACTTTGTCACTCTTATGATACCGTTGCTCTAGTTCGTGAAGAAAACTTCGAGCATCAACAGTTTCCAAAACAGAACTCTAGAAGGCCTCTGGAATAGAGTGTTTTATCGTCATCAAACACATGCAATTGCCTCATTAGAATCCTGAGAGGTAGAAATAGGTTTGTCTTGCTGAAGCGCAAGATCGAGATCCATACAACCCAAAGTTATCTCGACACACTCTCTCCAAGACTTATAGTTTGAACCTTTCAGCATGGGAAGTTGACCCAACTGTGCAGGAATATTAGTCGCAGTAGTCATAGCAACTGAATTTTAATTTGAACAAAGGACAATATTAGCAACAATACTAATAATAAAACTTTATGAGGACAAACAAGATACCAAACACAACATTAACAACCTTCCTTTGGGCCGACTATTAACTTGCAAGCAGTACTCTTGAAAGTAGCGATTAAACATAAATAACGAGTCCTGTCAAGTAAGAGTCTTCCTTTGGGCCGACTAGTACCCACATGGCATAACTAAATGCTATCTATATTTATCACCACAAGAAAATACGTTATTTGGCCAAATTGACAATTACCTTTGGGTTATTATCAAAACGCATAAATAACAAATTTACTAACATTTGATAACTTAAATAAAATTAATTATGTAGATAACAGAGGCTACTTTGGCAACATTCATCATCAATTAATATTATTAAAAGCCACTAAACAATTATGCATAATTTAACACTTAGTTATTGTTAATCATTATCTCATGAAAAGAAAGATAAATTGTTTTCCATAATTAACAATAATGCATAATTTAAGAATAATGGGAAAAATAAAGTCCTCAAATTATTCCATAAAATTTGTCTAAATAAATTTAACAGAAATTATAGCGGATCGTCATATTGATCATCAATTTTAAAAAATGTTCTTAATGATCAAAATTATTATTGGTAGGTTTTTACACATAAATTGAAATAATTTTGTTACCAAAATGCCCTTTCATTTAATGATTAAAATAATTTTAATTTAATAATATATTAGATTATATAAATTATTAAATATAATAATTTTGTTATTAACTTCCCATAAGTATATCTTCTAACTGAATGTTTTACAAAAAATGAGGGAATTTGTTTGCTCAGACATGGAAAGTATTCCCCTAAATAAATTTTATATTTTATTATTCATAATTTCCTTTTTCGTGCTTATTTTGCCGTCTGCTACATTTTCTTCCCATTTCCTTTGCAATTGCCGTCGACCAAATTTTCATGTGCAACCAAATTTTCGTGTGTCTTCCCATTTGCTTTTCAATTGTCGAATAATGTCTGCACCATTTTGCCGCATTTGTTTTGCATTCTTCATTTTCTTCTTATGGCCGCATCATCCAGTGTGGATATGTTCTTCTTCATTTTTTTTACTTTTTCAAATGTTTTTAATTCTTGTAATGTTCCGTTTTCTTTTCAAAATCGGCTTCTATTTCTCATTAATTCCATTAACCCAATAATATTAGCATTATTATATTTTTCATTCGATAATATATAAGTTGTTCCAACCAATATTTGTATTTTTTTTTTCTTTTGGATATAAACAAATTTCATATACCTGTTTGTAAGTGGTATATATAAATGACTTATGAAAAAACTAATTTCATACATGTTTGTAAGTGGTATATATTGGTACAAAATTATCATGTATGTATTAGAATTATGAATAAATGAATTTCATACGTGCTTGTAAGTGGTATATATCGGTACATTATTATAATGTATGTGTTAGAATTATGAATAAACGAATTTCATACCCCATATGAAATAACTGTGCCAGTTAGCTAAATAAAAATACCCAATATGGAATAACTATAACAATGAGAATTTATCTAAAAAACTAAAATTTGAGGCAGACAAAACTAATTACGAGGAAGTTTCAAAATCCATACCAGGTATTTAAAAATTCATACCCGGTATTTAGAAATCCATACCGGGTATTTAACAGAGATTTTCTTTTATGGTTTTGTTGTGGGTTTGTGATGAAAGGGCATTTTTGTAAATAACCCAAGTTTGGAGTTAGCCCCAAGCTTTCATTTTCCTTGTCTTTGAGCCACACGCATAGCAGCCCATTCCTTCCTCCTTCACGACCGAACCCAGCGTCCCAGCTCTCTCTGCGTGTCTTGTTTCAGCCGGGCAGCATCATCTCCGTTCCTCGTCCTCGGCGCCGGCGTCAGTCTTTCTCCGGTGAGCGTGCGACTACGGCGACGGGCGGTACAACGTCTAAGACGCATGCACGAAGGGTTCTTTCCGGTGAGTTGTGTTTTGGATGAGTTTTCGTTTGGTTTTTGTACTTCTAGCGCTCAATTTCTCTCTTTAACGTATTTCCCCTCTATACCCATCATATTTTCGGTGTTCTTCAGCGGTCAATAGCTCTCGTTCGCGTGCCAGCTATTGTTGCAGCGTGGGGGTCAAATGGAAGAAGATGAACGGTTTTTTCGGAAGGAAGCGTGTTTTTGGGATTTTCTCAAATGCAATATACGAATCGTTTTTTCCTTTCTGTCTTTTTTTTTTTGAATATCAGACGGTCAAATTGGTAAATGGGCTACAATTAATTAAAACGGGTTGGACTGAAATGAAATTTGTAAGTTTTTTGGACAAAAGTGAAATATATGGGTTGATTTCAGCCCATTCTTGTAGATAAGTTAGACAAATTAGGCCCCAAAACCAAAAGTATGATACTCATATATCTTTTCTGAGTCCAAGCCCGAATCATAAGTTCATTGTCTAAATACAATGAATGACATGCGTGGCAGAAAGAATGGCAAAAGAAATATAATGGTGGTGTCTTCTAGCATGCATGCCATGTGGCCACTTTATTGCACACCAAGTAGAGTCAAATTTTAGAGTCAAAAGAAATTTGATGGTGGTGTTTTCTTGCATGCACACCATGGCCACTTTATTTCACACTAGGTTGAGTCGAATTTTAATTCCATTCTTTTCCTCCTTTTTTTATTATTTATTTATAAAATCCGAGACCTTACATGATGAAGAAAAAAAACCCAAGAGCCACAACAATCATGTAAATATTTTTTTTTCAAGAAGTGTTTAAACCCACAGACCATCTTTCTTCACATCTCTACGAAAAGAATATGCTGTGTTCTTCAACATGTGTTTTCCAAAGAAGTCAAGAACATGATGTATTCTCCATAGAAATCAAAAGCATGCAACTCCAAAATTCAACAGGTTTATAAAATCGAGAACAATCCTTAGGCATATATATATTCCATATCCATTGAAGAACACAAAAAACCCATCAAGACCACACAAGTAAGTATGAAATATAGGTATAAAAGATCACAAAACCTTCATGATTACGGTTGTGTTCCATACGACGGAGAACAAGAAACAACATAACCATATCTTCTTCTAAAATAAATTATGGATCCAGAGAATATTGATTCAAACAAAACAATATACATAATTGCTCTGATATCACTTGTCGACTGAAATTGCTATAAAAGCTATAACACCAAAATCATGTATATTGAGTTATTAGAACCAAGAACAAAACTAGATCCATCGATGTTGTTTCTGTGAACTGAGTTTGGCAGCAATTCAGCTCTTCAGAAAAGATCTTCCTCAACTAAACACACCAGAGTTCTAGAATTCTCTCTGTCATATGAGAAACAGGAGAACTGAATATGTTTAGTATATTGGAGACCATAACCCTTGCATCCTATTTATAAACTCTTCATTTAACTCCCATTAAGCCTAGTAAGAGTTATTGGGTATCCACTTAATAAAATTCCATACTCCATAAAAGTCCATGGGTCTAATTAACTATAGATCACTTTAATCGACCCATTAAATAGTCAAATAATATAAGTATAATAATATTAATATGTTGTCCACAAATTGATTATTAGAATATATAAAATGTTCCAACACTCCCCACTTGCCGTAACCTCTATAAATGAAGTGTTTTCAAAAGTGGGGTTTGTCCCATGCAGTAGCGGACCTACGGAGGGCTCGGGGGGCTCGAGCCCCCCTCAATTTAAAGAAGAAATATTATTTATATTAAACGCCGCAATTACTTACCAATATATATACATAGCCCAGTGGTTCAAGCCCCCCCCCCCGATGTTCATTGGCACGCTTGTTCGACCCTTCATGTGCGTTTTTTTCCTTTCTTTTTCTTTTCCCTTTTTTTTAATCCAAACGTGTTTGCTCTTTTTTTTACGTCTTTTCTTTTTCTTTTCTCATTTCTTTTTTCTGTTTTTTTCTTTTTCTTTTCCCTTTTTTTTAACCTTAATTAAATTCGGAATCGGTCTTATACGCTTTCGCTGGGAATTTAGGAATTCCAATCCTTCAGGTATCCTATGCAATGAGTTTTCATAAGATCGGACCGCGAAATAGTAACCGCTAGATGTAACTTCGTTGACTAGTTAGGTTTCTATTTCACTAGGATGACCTAGGTAACTTAGTCTCAATCCTAAGTGTATTATGAACTCCTGTTCACGGGAGATTTCCTTTGATTTGTATGGGTGAGAGTAGCCAGATCACCGACTCAATAAGCCTACCATTTTGGAGACAAGACCGAGTGGGTGGTGATGCGCAATTTTGCTACCGCAAGTGTACGGGTCAAGTAATAATATAGTGATTTGAAAATCGAATGTCATCCTCTGGATTGGTTTCTAGTTTAATTAATTACTGTGAATACTTTTGCCCAATTTTATTTAGATATCACAATAGGATGAGAACTATGAATCAAAAGGTAATGCAAATTAAAAGATGGAAATTAAATTGGAAGAATTCTTAGGGATTTGATTTCGTCAATTTAGATTTAGGATTAATTAAAAGGAATGAATTTTTGACATGCAATTATTTTATAAGTCTAAAAACCTTAAATCAGAAATATCTCTTCCGAGCATAATTGATTCCCATGCATACAATAAACTTGATATCCCTATCTAAGTTCATTAACATGCAAGGCTTTGAGTTTAGTTCTTTTTACAACTTCTAGAGTTATTCTAAATCTCACGATCTTAGAATTCTACCTTAGTCATGCAATTAACAAAGTCTAAGCTAAATCCTCCCTCCGAGCAAGATTCAACATAATTTCATGAATAAAATAAAGACACAAAACATCCCAATAATCAATCCATAAACCTAAAAGACTACATCAATCCCTAAGACATACAAGTTTAGCTACACATAGTCATTGAACTACAATCTAAACTTGAATGAAAATGCATCAAAACAACAAGAGATAAGGTAAACAAAGGAAAAACTCTCAAATCCGTTGAAACCGCCACGTTCCCATCACGATCTCCACGTCTTCAAGCTTGGTTCCCACTCCTTGGTCTTGCTTCAGCTCCCACAGAATGCCCCTTGTCGAAATTAGGTCTAAAAACTTCCAAATTGGACTCCCTTTGGCTGTGCAAGATAAGAATGTATTTATAGAAAATCTGTCGACAGCGTCGCGACGTTGTCTTGTTTACTGCCAGAATCAAATTAGGAAATTAGGAGGCAACGTCTCGATGCTACCTCTCGGGTCTGCCTACTTTGATAAGCTTCCATTTTGAGTATTTTTCGTTTCTTTTGCTTTTCTTTAGGTCTCGAGCACCTGATCAACTACAATTTCTCCAATTTCATTCCAAAACTCAATTTCCTACAAAATAAACATTAAAGTGCAAAATTTTGGCCAAATAATACTCAAAGATTAACTAAAATTAACCTGGAAAAATAGCTCGCTATGTGCACTATCAAACACTCCCAAACTTAAGCTTTTGCTAGTCTTCGAGCAAACTAAAAGTTAAACATAGGTTGTAAAAAGATGCAACAAACATAACTCAATCCTCAAGGCTCAAAAGCCAATAATTAAGCAATTAAGAGACATGCACATAAGGCCCAATGAAGGAGACAAATTTTTTCAAAATTAACTTGCATAAGAGAGATCCTTACATAGATTAGACTCTACTAGCTCGGGATTGGATTATAAACTCTCAACTCATCTTCTGTCTACACTAGCACAAGGATTTACTTATGAGCCAATGGAACAAATTAGATTGTTTTTATCCATACCTAGGTGCTTTAAAATTAAAATTGAATTAAGCATTTAAAAGTGGCACTAGCTTTCACACACATATTGTAGGAACCCATAACCCGAGTTTAACCCTTGGTTGGCCTAACTGATTACAACAGGGGTAGCTCTTTTTTGCCTAAAACATTATCATTCATTGCATAAAGCGCTCATGACATGTCATTGATTTTCTTTCAAATGTAAAAACAAGAATGATTTTTCTTTATGAGCATGATAAGCATGTATTCTTTTCTTTCCTCCTAGGCAAGATTAAACATGCTAATTTGCAAAAAAAATTAACTCTTTAGCTCTTCCTTACACATATCGAGGTGACAACAATGATATGAACCTAATAATTCGCTCCTAAGCATTCATGTCCAATTCTAAACCAAGGAAAATACTCCACTAATGCAAGACATCTCCTAGAATTTTTTTAAAAAGTCTCCCTTTTGGGGCACTCATGCTTACAAATCATCAAAAGCTTAAAAATTGACAATAAAGCCTATCCTAGGAAATCGTAATCATGCAAAAATAGCATCCAAAAACAACCATATGCCATAATCACAAAAAGCTAAAAAATATACTTCGAACTCAGATGCTCAAGGGCTCAACAAAGCAAAGCATCCACCCTCAAACTTAAAACATGCATTGTCCTCAATGTATAGAAAACTAAAGCCTACATAAGCATGAGAACAAGAAAAGAATGGGAGAAGTGAGCAATACTGCCCTGCAATGATGACCTTCTCATGAATGTTGAACAAGGACAAGAGCCACAGGAACACCTACAAAACAAAAACAACAGACACATCAAAAACATAAAAACAAGAGCACACTCACTTGGATTGCCTCCCATAAGCGCTTGTTTAACGTCTTTAGCTCGACGTGTTTACTATGTATGCATCAGGGTGGTCTTTTGTCATGGAGTTCATCAGAGGTGCTCTTGCTTGCACCTTTCCTGTAGCCCATCACAAGCGCCTCAGAATGATGTTTAGAGTCCACAAAAGCTTTGAATACTTCTTTTTCATGTTAAACTCTAACAGTGAGCTCCCTATGCTCGATGTCAATAATCACTCGTCCAGTAGCGAGGAATGATCTCCCTAAAATGACAGGCACTGAAGGATTTTCCATAATATCTATAACGAACAAATCAATAGGGAGGAAAAATCCACCTACTTTGATTAAAACATTTTCCACAATTCTATATGGGCTAACAACAGACTGATCAGTCAACTAGAGCCTAACAGAAGTAGATTTAATCTCACCTATGTCTAATTTCTTGGATAAGGATAGAGGAATGATAGCACCAATTTGGTGCTAATTATTTACGTAAGTTTTGCTTATCCTAATGCTATTATTTTTGATAATTGACTAATTTTGAGTCTTATTGATGTATAGGTCAATTTGGTGTTTTCAGGATTAAGAAGGGCATTTTGGTAATTAAAAGTAAGACAAATTTAGCCAAAGAAGCGAAAGTCAACCAAAAAGTCAACATGAACAGAAATTCACTCATTTTTCCCGAGAGCTAGCATCGAGACGTTGCAAATATAGCGTCTCGACGCAACGGAACTAGAGGCGCGCCCAAATAGCGTCAGCGTCTAGACACTGGCCACAGCGTCTCGACGGTGTCGCGTTTTATAAAAGGAACCTTTTCTCACTTTAGGTCTTTTCATGTCCGTTCTAAGTCCGATTTCCGCCGCAGCACCTCGATTCTCTCTGTATTTTTCCAGTTTTCATTGTATCTACATTAGATTAGATTAGTTTTTAGATATAGGAATGGCTAATCGAGCCCCGGTGCTTAGTTGGAGCATTGCAATGTCCGGCTAAGTGTAGATCATCGTAATTGGGGACTACGAATGTAAGTTTGACATTCCTTTGAGACCTTGTTTATTTCGAATTTCATAGAATTATTGTCTGATTGTGTTCTTAGTTCCAATTTGTATCACAATTGACTTGAATCTATAGATTGACAACCTATTTTGTTTGAATCGATTGCTTTGCGAGAATTGGTAGCGAATAAATCTATGGTTAAATCTCGATTAAAAGGCGTTTTATCCCTATTGATCAAAATTGCATGATAGATTTAGGAGTTAAGGCTTAGAATCGTATGAATTTAGGCTTTTCCTAGTTTATGCATTCTATCTAACAATCCATTGTTCTTAACACGATTAAAATCTAATTAGTGAGACGTCATTAGTTAGATTTTTAATTAGGTTCTGGCCTCAATGCATTGGTCGGGTTAGAAATAATTGGGATCATTAATCTTGCTGGCTTTTCCAGTGGGAAGTTAGACAATTAGCTAGTAATTCGTTAATAAAGAGAGTCTATGATTTGGAATTGCAAATTGAATTCGGATAACCAATTGCACGATCCCGAGGTAAGATTAGTCAGTCCATCCTTTTATTTTTTTGTTATTTTAATTTGTGTAATTTAATTTCTTGCATTTTAATTTTTCATCCTCAAATCTTCTTCCATGCCAACCCCCCTTCGATTACTAATTGAAAAATCTTAGGTTAATTTAATTAATTCAGTTGCTCCCTGCGTTCGACCCTGACCACTATTTCTACAAAAATAGTTGTAGTTCAATGAAATTATAAATTTATTTGATACGACCCTCGACAAGTCGTCTATCAAGGAATGATATTAATACTAGCACCGAAGTCACACAATGTTCTAAAAGAATAAGTATCAAAACTACAGGGAACAAAAAAACTCCCTGGATCTGCTAGTTTCTCAGTTACCTTCTGCTGCAATTGGGCATTGCATGTCGAGGCGAGGTACAGTGTGTCTATCTGCTTTTCCTTTTTCTTCTTGGAGAGCCATTCTTTCATGAACCTGTTGTACTGGGACATCTCTAATGCTTTTGCAAAAGGTATATTAATATTTAAATTCATAAAAGCATTCATAAATTTTTCAAATTGAACCTGATTGTTGTTGTTCTTCTTTTTTCTGTTTGAGGACCCCCTAAATTCGACTAGACACCTTCTGTGGGAGCGGAAGCGAAGTGGAGGAGCGGGATTCAAGGCATAGCTCGTGGAGATCGTGACGAGGACGTGCGGTTTCGACGACAATAGTGTTTTATCTCTTTTCTCTCATTCCTTTAGTTTTTTTTAATGGCTGTTTCAGACTTAGTTTACATCGTAACGCCGTGTATGAGTAGTTAGGTTCGTTATCTTAGGGATTGATGTAGCCCTTTGGGCGTTGTTGGATGTTTATTGTTTTTGACTCATTTATGCAATTTATGCCTTTAATGCTTTTAATTCACTGACCATGAGTTAATTGATGCTATCTCTAATTCTTGCTCGGGAGAGGGGACTTAGTTTAGATAATTAAATTGCATAACTATAACAATCCTAAAAGTGGGAGATCTAGGATAGTTGTAGAAATTGCTAATAGGATTTAATTATAACCATGCATGTGAATGAATCTAGATTGGATATCGGGTTAATCATATGTGTGAGAATTATTTATGCTCGGGAGAGATAAATATGAGAATAGGAAATCCTAGATTTATGAGTCATTGCATGTTCATTCATCCATTAATTAATTCACAACCCCAATAGGTGAAATCAATTCCCTAAGAGTTTTTCATCACTTGAATTCCATAATTTTCAGCTTTTGTGTCTTGATTTCATCTTTCTCATTCGGTTTTGTTCCCTAAATAAAATTGGTCATAAGTATTCACAGTAATTAATTTGATTAGAAACCCAATCCACAGGACGACGCTCGTTTAATACGAAAATCACTATATTAAAACTTGAGTCGTGCGCTTGCAGTAGGAAAAATCCACATCGGGACCAAAAGAGTAGGAGAAGAGACAGGGGGCGTCGATTGGCTTGCGGGTTGCTTCGATAACTCTGAGAACGAGTAATCTTGCGAGGAATCGAGTGGCTTGGAGTGTTTTTCATGGCTTCTTCTTCTTTGGTTCCTTCGGCTTCAAGAGAGAGTGAGGAGGTTTGTTGAGTTGACTTGAATGTAAAGGAAAAGTTCAAAAGAGCATGGAAGATAAAAAACATAAGTCTTCCTATTTATAGATTTCTCAAAAGTTAGGTCTTGTGACTGCCATTTAAATGACGTCACTGCCCTAGGTCGATTGGAAAATGCGGTCGCATTTCCAGATGAACTGGGAGAAATGCGATCACATTTTCCTAGTTTCCTTGCCCTTTTATTTTTTTTTTCAACCTCTTTGCTTCTTTTTTTGCTTTCCTTCTTTTCTTAGATAACTGAAACAATAACAAACTTATTGATGACTTGCAAAAAAGTAAGTTATTTCTCTCCTAAATTTAAATTAAATAAGGCTGGAAAAGATCCAAGATGCGCTGATCAGGCGTATATAAGCGGAGAATTGCGATAATTAGATCTTTAAATGCGTATTCCTTAATGCGGCGAGAAATCACATATCCTTATCCATTAACGTATGTTTTCTGTAGCTATTTCCTTTGCCCAAGTTATCTTTCAGCGCATGCGCCAATCCCAGCATGTAAAAGTACATTGACAGCTGATGGATGGTCATTCTGACGTGTGACTGATTTGCAAGCTGGCAAAAGAAGGTTGGGGCACGCAAGCCAATTTCTTGGAGAAGTTAGCATCCTTGGCCTATAAAATATGCCCATTTGCTGAAGAGAGGGGAGTTTAGCAGCGAAAAGAGAGAGAGAGCAAAGAAAGGAAAAAGAAAGATATCAAGCCCCAGCGCAGTGACCTCGTGGATATATGTTTTGCGTTATGTTTTTCCTTTGTAGTATGAGCTAATTTATTTTTATTAAGGCTTAGCCTAGGCGCCCATGTGGCAAGAACATTACTTTGTATGTGTTAAGTTTGAATGAATGAAAATTAATGCTTTCTGCTTAGATGCGATAATACTTTCATTAGTAATTCCCGCCTGGCCAGTCGATTGCAGTAGCAACATGATAAATCCCTGACAGGTAACACACGTTGAAATATCGAAGTAGAGCAAGTTAACGCATTACATGTAGTCTAGGTTGTATTAGTTTTAATACTGCCGCAAGAGATATTTCATGAATGTGTTTAGATTATTTTAGGAATAACTCTATCACTTGCAAGTAATTAGAGAACAACACCAACGCATGAACTAATTGAACAGAACGTTGTTAGTTCTACGCCAAACGCGTGTGTAATACCAGAAGGGAATCACATGTTTATTTCTCACTTAGGCATTATTAAGATTTCATTCATACTATGTTCTACTAAATAAATTATCAATGCATGTGGTTGCCGCAACAAAAGCCTTGATAGCCTCCCTCAATTGTTTATCTTTCACCTCTGTCGCATAGTCTTATTTCGGTCTACTCACCTTCATCTTTCATCTACACTTACTTCCTTTTGCCCGATTTTCGCATAACATCATGCGTCCGAATGACTATGAGTAAGTTTGTTAAAACCCTTTGTTTTCCTTCCTTGTGTTCTCCCTGGAATACTCTAGGTATTACTTGGTTATGCTTAATTTATACTTGGATTAATGCATATCAGCAATATTTTTGGCATAGTATTGAATAGCTTTGCAGAGACAAACCATGTAAACCCGAGACTTTCCCTTAGATAGTTTTCTCTTATCATCTATTGTGGCTTCATTGTTGAATCTAAGTTGTTGGAAATTATACACTTAAAAAGAAAGGAGATGGGAAAGAAGAAAATAAATGAAGTGGGAATGGACAGCAAGAAGGGCACCACCGACTAGCATTCTTATCAGCCCATTATCAGCCTCATTTCTCATCCTTTTCCACTAAGACTTTCAGAGCACTTTAAGGAGAGAGTGAAGGAGGAGGAAGAAGAAGAATTTCGTGGTTTGAGGTTGAAGAAGATAGGGAAAAGCTCATGCAAAGCCAGCTATTGCAGGATCTGAGATCAACCTGTCAACCTCTGGTTTTTTATTCGGTTTGAGCTACACAGAAGGAATCAAGAAGTGAGATTTGATTTTCTTGAAAGTTAGTTCATTTTCTAACAAATGTCATGAAGGAAGCTTGACCTAAATCGTATGAGAAGTTGATGGTTTTTGGAATGGAAAACAGAGCACAGGATTTTCGAGCAAAGCAGGAGGATCTCTGGTTTTCTCTGATGTTTTGAGCATTCTGGGGTGTACAAGTTGAATCAGAAGCTCTATTTGGTATGGTTGGAAATATTATTCAATTATCTACAACTTTCATGAAGCATTCGTGAGCCAAAAATGACTTGAAGTAGGTTTAATTTCAGGAGGAAGATAACGGGTAACAGAGAAGCTCGAATCTGTGTTGTCTGATTTCGGGGCATTTCTGGACAAATTGGTTGGGAATCTCGTTTTCATTTCTTCAGGTAAGTTGTAGAGTGTTCGAAAATGAAGAGTTTGATGTGTATTTCATTAATTTTGGTTAAGTATTGAGGAAGTTATGGGTGTTGGAAGTTAGGGTATAGAATCTGGAAAATCTGGAGAGTAGAGTGTGAATGTGATTTTTAATCCAATTGTTTAAAAATTCATGAGCATGGAAAGACAAAGCTATGTATGGTTCTAATGCTCGGTTTTGGTTATTTGACAGGCCAAGAGGAAATAGGTCGAGTCTACAAACCGGGGAACTAGATAAGACTGTGAGTGACAAAATGAATTTCGAAAATGTTCTTAAACGGTTGTTCATGATTATATGTTTTACATGCTTTCCTATGAATGATACATGGTTTTTATGAACGGTTTCAAGCATGAGTTTTTAGCTCAGATTTTCTAATGAGGTTTATATACGAGCACGTGTCTAATGACTTTATGAAAAGTAGCTGAAACGATATCTTTTAAAGCAAAGTATGGATTAGCAAGTACTTTTAAACGATTTCCAGTTTTTCACGAGCAAGCTGAGTAAGCTTAAGTTTTTCGAAAGATAGCGATAAGCAGGCATGTTTTAATGTTTTCATGTGGTTTTTCTGAGATTTCTATTGACTACATGACTGAGATATTGAGCCCGAGGCTATATGGTACCGTGTGCACACAGGTTATATTCCGTTGTCAACGTTGAGTGTACTCCGTGACAACGATGTTGTCGTGAGTGCTGGGCGGGCCCCACTACGACAAAGACGATGGGAGTGCTGGGCGGGCCCCACTACATCGTAGGACTAGTAAACGTTGGTTGTACTGGGCGTGCCCTACACAACATAGATCGGTCATGTTAGTTAAAACGTTTGATATACTTGATATGCCTTGCTAGATTCTTAATGACGGACTTGCGAAATGTTTTAGAAAGCCTTTATCCTTACACGTTTATGTTAAACGCTTTGATTGAGCATATTTATACGTTTAAAGGTTTATCACGTGTTTTGACTTCCAGATATAGAGTTTTAAAATTAGTCACTCACTGGGCTTCGTAGCTCATTCTTTCAAAATGTTTTCCACTTTTCAGGTAGAGATCGAGCTCCCGGTGCTTGATACACTGCCAACGTCTGATGAAAGTTCTAGATCAAGCTCTAGTACGTGGTTGGAGTTGTATATTGAGTCCGTTCATATTGTAAATGTTTTGTAAGGGTTGTATAATATCGTCCTAGAGGTCGTGGATGTATAACCCTAGTTGTATATGTTTTTGGTTGTGATATCTATATCAGGTTACTTTCCAAACCAGGTTATGTCAGGGCTGCACCATGTGTATGTTGAAAGGTTTTCGTGGATTCCGCTGTGTGGTGTTTCATATATAATGTTTTATATCTATGATTAGTATGTTTATCAGGTTCAACGTTTCAGTAGGGTCAACAGGGATCGTTAGAGGTGACGATGTCTGTTGGCTTCACGCCGTCTTTCGGGCTAAGCTAGCAGGTGGTCCGGGAGGGGGTGTGACAAACCAAGTTTTTGGCGCCATTGTCGGGGAAGAGCAACTAAGTTTTAATATTCTTTCTTACCTGACATTCCGTTTGGTGCTATTTTCCTTGCTGCTTGTGTGAGTAATTTTCTTTAGGTGTGTAAGAGTGTATGCGTGCCGCTTGTCACATTGATATTGAGATAGATCCCGAGATCGATAGAACGTACCACAGAAGAAGAAGAAACAGGCATACCAGAAGACAAGCCAATGAACAACCTGAAGAAATGGCTGCGCCAAATCCCCAAAACCCACCCGTAAATCCAATACAAATGGCTGATGATAGAGCACAAGGAATCAGAGATTATGCAGCCCCTGCAATCTGTGACTTCAATCCAGAAATAGTACGCCCAACATTGGAAACTGAAAGGTTTAAGCTAAAGCCCGTTATGTTTCAAATGTTAACTGCTACAGGACAATTTGGAGGAAGTGTAGCAGAAGACCCACATTCACATCTCAAATCGTTCCTGGACATATGCAACAAGTTTATTATCCCTGGAGTAACCCCGGAGCAGCTGCAAGTCATTCTTTTTCCTTATTCTCTGAGAGATGCTGCTAAGGTATGATTAAATCAGCAACCAGCAAACTCCATAGCTACGTGGAATGACTTAGCTGAAAAGTTCCTGGAAAAGTACTTCCCACCAACAGCAAATTCCAGGCTAAAAAAAGGAGATTATGACATTTGCTCAAATGGAAGACGAAACTCTCAGTGATGCATGGGAGCGTTTCAAGAGTTTACTGCAAAGATGCCCACACCACGGATTACCCCACTGTATTCAGTTGGAGACATTCTACGTGGGATTGAACAAAAATTCCCAAATTCTGGTGGATTCATCCGCGAATGGTGCACTGTTAAGAAAAACATGTGATGAAGCGTATGCAATCCTTGACCGCATCGCAAGAAACAATTATGAGTGGGGCACTGCAAAAGATAAAAGAAGGTGCCCAGTAAAGACCAGTTCAGGAAGTTTCGAAGTGGACCCATTGACCGCAGTAAACGCAAAGATTGATGCGTTAACTACAAAGATGGACGCATTGACGGCCAACACGACCCCCCTCATAGCGCAGCTCAATGCAGTAGGATGTGGAATCTGCGGAGAAGGACACACGCATGATCAATGTCCGTCCAACCCAGAGTCAGTGTTTTATGTTGGACCACAAGGGAATATTGGTGCGTGGTAAGCTGAATAGATGGATGTGAGATAAGATGATAAGTGAAATAATAAAGAATAATTCAACTAACACTTAAGTGCAAGTATACACTGTCGCACGTAGTAATAAAAAAACCTCAGAAGTATTCTAAGGGTATCGATCCCACGAGGACTAAATTGGAAATTCAGATTTGATGAAGAAACTGCTCAAATTATTGTTTTTGAAAAAGGTAACCAAAGAAAATAAGTTGATTGATTGAGTTTTTGAAAAGATAAACAAAACATGCAAATAAAATAATAGAGAATAACAATAAGATAAAACGAGGTATTCAACATGGATTCATCCCTAAGGTAACAACCATACTCATGCAATATTTAACTTAAGCATATTCAATGCATTGGGTCATATTTAACTTCCATTTGGCACTTGTTCCCAAGAACCGTTAGAAGGCTAAGCGAGTACCGTTATGCACATTTCTGTGACTCGACTCCGACATAGTTGATATAGGGTGCCTTAGGCAGCTTGCCCTATACTGCCGAACAATCTTTTTCGAGCTTTTTCTCCTATATCACCTTTATGAGAACCGATATCGTTTGTCCCTTTTGAGATCAAACTCACATAGCTTGCAAAGTCTAATTGATCAAATTAAACTCAGCAAGATTGGAGTGATAATCAATAAAGAATGACATGCATTGAATCACTACTTAAGCAAATAAGACACTTTCAAGCCATTAAACCATAAGGGAATTCACCACATTGAACCCCTCAACGGGATTTAGCTACTCATGATGGGATAAAAAGCAAATGAACACATTTTCATTGAAATAATAATGTAGAGAATACAGAATAATGAAAAGATTCAAGAGCTGGAAATAAAGGAGATAGCTAAATATTATGGGTTTTTCTATTTACTCAATCCTTCTAGAGTTCGCTAAGACACTCCACTCTCTCGCTTTTACAAGTGGGAATGGGTGAAACTCTCTACAAACCACAAGGTTTGATGTCTAACTCTCTCTCGGGTTAGAATTTGGTCATCTAAGACGGACCTCGGGCATCCCTACTCATTGGCGTTGAGCCAGGGTTCTGTCACCACCCTTTTCTTCCAAGTGAGTTCTGCTTGAATTTCCCTTCGAATCGAGGCCTTTTATAGTGTGGGAAGTGGTTGAGGAGTCACGAAAATGGTGCTGGTAGGTAGCCCAATCAATTTCGGAGTCAAAACAGCCGGTTAGTTGCGTGAAAAGCTCATTTAAAACGACCCGCAACGGACTCGGACTTTTCTGTTTCTGCCCAGAAATGCGGTAGCATTTCATTTTGCCTTGGAAAAAATGCGATCGCATTTCCATAGCATTTCAACAGCATTTCTCTGGTTTCCTCTGTTTTCTGCAAAACACCAAAGCTAAGTCAAATTCACACCAAAATGAGTTCTTTTAAGCACAAATATGTATGATTTGACACACATGACTCTCAAAGACCTAACTTACCAACTCTTACACTTTTTAGGCTCCGGAATAGTAATTTTGACCAAAAACATACAAGTTTCACAAGAAATAAGCTAAGAATAAGGGGCAAAATAGGTATATTTTTGGCACTTATCAAATATGCGCAACAATCCATTTTCAAACACATACAAACCTGGATGGAGGAATCATCCTAACTTCTCATGGAATGGCAGCGCAGCCAAGCAAACGCAACAAGGTAATACAAGAGGCCCTGGAAAGAATTTGAAACGGTTGCGCTAACAAACAAATCCATCACAATACTGAACAGCAAGATCCCTCCGAAATTGAAGGATCTTGGAAGCTTCACCTTACCTTGCTCAATTGGAGGCATTGATGTTGGAAGAGCACTATGTGACCTTGGCGCAAGCATCAATCTGATGCCTTTGTCCGTTTTCAAGCGCCTAGGCATTGGAGAAGCGCGCCCAACAACTGTCACTCTTTAACTTGCAGATAGGTCGGTGGCGCATCCAGAAGGCAAGTTCGAGGATGTACTGGTAAAAGTAGATAAATTCATTTTTCCGGCTGATTTTATTGTTCTTGATTATGAGGTAGACATGGATGTTCCAATTATTCTGGGAAGGCCATTTTTGGCAACTGGACAGACGCTGATTGATGTTCAAAAAGGAGAACTCACCATGCAAGTTAATGACCAAAAGTGGTATTTAATGTGTTCAACGCATTAAAGTACCCAGATTATCCGAAGGAGAATGAGACTGTAGCGGGTTTAGAAATTTGCTCGCCAATGGAGATACTCTGGATAAATGCGATAGAAGCAGCACGCAAGGTTGAAGAAGAAGACGAAGATTGTTATACGCTGATCGATTATCGCAAGTGCACGGGTCGTCACAAGTAATATAAAACGGTAGGTAATACCGAGTACCGAATCCACAGGGAGGCGAAGCGAAAATTAAGCAAGCAAAAATTCTTTTGAACACTAAAAATACTTGGGAGAAATAATATCTAGGGACCAAAACATGCGATTAAAGAGAATTTAAAAATCAAAGCAATCAAAGAAATCAATTTGATCAATCAAAGAAAATAAAATATGGAGAAAGAGTTTTTAATGGGAAGTGGGGTCTTGAAAATCAATTATTAGCTAAACAATTACTATAATTATCCTATCTCGTTGCCCAACTAATTATACTCCTAGAATCTCCGTTAATCACATAGGTTCTTCTATCGGTCTCCCCTAATTGTAATTAATTCATTTTAACAACCTAAGTGTCCTTAGCGCTATTAAAATTCATTAATTACTACGCTCTGATTCATTTTAGGAATCTAAGTTTAATCAACTAATCCCGTTGTCACGACAGGCAATTAAACTAGTTGCATGGATTATGATCTATCCTAACTTCTCTCCGTCGAGTCTCCATTAAGAATCAGATCAACACACAATTGGCCAGATTGCATACAGCATTAAGCACGTCCATACAAGTAATTAGGAAAAAAGGGCAAGAGATAGGCAATTATAACAACATTTTAACTATAATTTCATTTCAAGACCCCAAATTGGGATTTAGCTATACATAGCTAAAATATCCACAAAATTTACAATGAAAAACATAATTTAGAGCACAATAAAAGGGAAGGAATTGACCGTCGAAGACCCCTTCGCTGACGCTTGGAGTCCTTCCGAGCACACCTTGAACCTCCTAGAATGCTCCCAAAATTCCCCAAAATTTTCCCACTAAAGAACTCTAAAAAAGGCTAAAAAGCCTTGAGAGAGGCTCCAAAGGAGCCAAATAAAGCAAGGAAAGAATGGAAGAAATGATGATTGATGCTTGAAATTGGATCCAAGGGGCGCTATTTATACGCTTGGAAATGGGGTAGCGTCGCGACGCTGTGACGTCATCGACTTGCCGGCCAAGAAATGGGATCAGCGTCGCGACGCTGTCCTTACAGCGTCTCGACGCTTGGCGAATTCCAGAACTTTCAGCTACGGTTTTGGGCTTGAATTTGGGCCTCCCTCCATTTCCTTTGGGTCTCATCTTCATGGTTGACCTCTTTTGACTCCCCTTTGACCCAAACATGGAATTTGGGCTTAAATGACTTCTTTTTGGGCACTTTTTCCACAAAATCCATAATTTTGCTCCTAGAGACCAAATGACAAAATATATTAAATATCTTCATTAAAAACACAATTAAAGCACTAAAAAACCTAATAAATTGGGACTAAAATAGCGACATTTCTGCTCGCTATCAAAGATGCGTGTAAAGCAGAGGAATGCCACATACTTGTTGAGCCCGCCGCAGACATTCATACGTTGGATCTCTCAAATAGGGACTTCACTTTACCTTCCATCGTATCTTCGTCAGTGTTAGGACTAAAACCCCTCCCAGCGCTTCTTAAATACAAATTTTTAGGCGATGGAGAATCTTTACCAGTCATTATTTCATCCAAACTAAATCTGACGCAAGAAAAGTTGTTAATACAGGTCTTGAAATGACATAAACACGCCATAGGATGGAGTCTTGCTGACATCAACGGAATAAGCCCCTCCTATTGCATGCATAAAGTCAGATTGGTGGACGAAGCTGACGAATTTGTAGAACGTCAGAGGCGATTAAACCCAATGATGATGGAGGTTGTGCGTAAGGAAATCATCAAGTGGATCGACGCAGGAGTCATCTACGCTATCACAGATAGCAGATGGGTTAGCCCAGTTTAGTGCGTGCCTAAGAAAGGAGGAATGACAATGGTTACTGATAACTCTCCAAAAGGGAGTTATTTAGGCCTTAATTCTATAGTGTTTTGTGTGTCATTTGTGCTAATTAGGGTTGCTTTTAGATGATTATTATATGTTTTAACCTATTTGAAAGAATGGACGTTTTGGAAGTTATTTTGTGCAAAATATATTGCTGAGCGACTTGAGGGAGCAAAATCTGCGATCCAGCAAAGTAGAGAGCAAAAATTGGCACGTCACAGCTCGTTATCCATTTTAATGAACTGAAGTTTGTTGAGCTATTTTCGGATTTAAGAAGCAAGGAGAGCCATCCATGTGTCTAGGTCAACCTAATTTAAGCTTGTCTTCATTCTATAAAAGGGAAGGGTCGTTCAAGTCAAAGACATTCCACTCTTGGGGAAGAGATCATTTCTCATTTCCATCATTGGGAGCCGAATAGAGGAGAAAGATTGGAGACTTCAAGAAGACCATCAATTACGGATTTGACCAAGGGAATTAGTATTTTCTTGTAATTTCTTGTAATTATGGATGCACATACTCAGATTGTAGCGTGTGTTGCCATGAGCTTTATGAACTAAATTTGTTAGGTGTTGGTTAGGAGTCATGTAATTGCCGTGCTTTATTCTCTATGCAATATATGTTGATTTGAGCATCTTGATTATTTGTTGAGCATATTTACATTTTGTGCCCGCTTGGCCAGCCGGTATGATTACCACTTCTTAGTTTCAGGGATGATTTGAGAAGTGTGTGACATTTAATCACATTAGATCATTGTGTATTGGTGAACGCCAGTGATTGAGTTAGGGATAGCCAGTTGCCTAGTGCTTGATCGGTAGAGCATCATTGGAGTTGAAACGTATTCTAAAAAATCCAGAGTTTCGGGAGGATCCTGCTAATAAGACTGCAAGAGTTTTTCCTGATCAATAATATTGCTAGAGCATCTTTTAAAACAATTACTAAATCCTAGCCAACGCCTGTTTCTAATTTGTCTGCTTTATTTGTTTACTTTTTGTTCTGTCATTTCTTTTGCTTCAGCATTTTATCAAAATCAAATCATTTTAACCACTTTCGAAACCATTAAAGAGTTACACAAAATAGATAAAGTGAGAGCTATTCCGACCATGGATTCGATAAATACTTATTACTTGCTACGGATTGTGTATGCTTGCACAGTGTTCTAGAGTCTCTTTTCACTATATTTTTACCCACTCTGGAAACCCAACAAGTTTTTGGCGCCGTTGCCGGGGACTTGAATAAGTTTTTATCTGATCTGTTTTGTGTATATGTTTTAGTGGTTTGGTGCGAGAACTTTTTGATTGTTTCTTTTGTTTTTGCAGGTGTGAATTTGGTGCATGAGCGATCCGCCTGGGGTAAGGTTCGAGCTTGATCCAGAAATTGAGAGGACATTCAGGAGAAGAAGGAGAGAGCAGCGTAGAAACCAAAATCCAATGGCTGACGAGCCGCGTCTTCCGAAAGCTCCAGAAGATCCAGTGAACCCCCAACAGAATCGTGTGCTGCAGCAAAATCCACCGCTGGAGCAAAATGGACAGCAAAATAATCAGGTTGAGAATCCTATCTTGGTAGCCAACGATAGGGCCGGAGCCATTCGAGAGTATGCTTTTCCAATGTTTGATGAGTTAAATCCAGGAATTGCACGTCCTCAAATTGAGGCAGCAAATTTTGAAATGAAACTGGTAATGTTTCAGATGTTGCAAACCGTGGGTCAATTCCATGGTTTGTCATCTGAAGACCCTCATATACATCTTCAGTCTTTTCTAGGAGTTAGTGATTCATTTGTAATTCAAGGAGTGTCTAGAGATGCCCTTAGATTAACTTTGTTCCCGTATTCTCTTAGAGATGGAGCAAAGGCGTGGTTAAATTCTTTTGCTCCAGGATCAATTAGAACATGGAATGAGTTAGCGGAAAAATTTCTTAGTAAGTATTTTCCACCAACTAGGAATGCTAAATTGAGGAGTGAGATAGTAGGGTTTAGGCAACTTGAGGATGAAACTTTTAGTGAGGCTTGGGAGAGGTTTAAGAAGCTTTTACGAAAGTGTCCCCACCATGGTTTACCACATTGTATCCAAATGGAAACATTTTTTAATGGGTTAAATGGAGCAACCCAAGAAATGGTTGATGCTTCAGCTGGAGTGGCCCTTTTGGCAAAAACTTTTAATGAAGCCCATGAAATTTTAGAAAGAATATCAACTGATAGTTGCCAATGGATAGATGTTAAAGGCTCAAATTAAAAAGTTAAGAGTGTGTTAGAAGTTGATGGTGTGTCTACTATTAGGGCTGATATTGCAATGTTAGCTAACGCTCTTAAAAATGTGAGTGGTTAGTCATCAGCAGCCGCCAACTATAGAGCCGGCTACAGTGGTGAACCAAGTTGCAGAGGAATCATGTGTCTATTGTGGTGAAGAGCACAACTACGAGTTTTGCCCCAGCAATCCAGCTTCGGTGTTTTTTTGTAGGTAATCAGAGGAATAACCCTTATTCTAACTTTTATAATCCAGGTTGGCGCAACCACCCCAACTTTGCATGGGGAGGACAAGGAAGTAATGTGCAAGCACAGCAAAAGGTGAACCAGTCAGGATTTGCTAAATCACAGGTATTGCCCCAGCAAAATAAGTAGGCTTTGCCCCAACAAAATTTGGAGACTTCTCTTGAGGCAATGATGAAAGAATATATGGCTCGTACAGATGCCACAATTCAAAGTAATCAAGCTTCAATGAGAGCCTTGGATTGCATGTGGGCCAACTAGCTAATGAGCTAAAGGCAAGGCCTCAAAGGAAACTTCCTTCAGATACTGAACACCCTAGAAGGGAATGTAAGGAGCAGGTACAGACAGTGACTCTAAGGAGTGGTAAGCCACTAGAAGAGAGAAAATAGCCTAGTAAGACCCAGGATGTAGAGAAAAATTGTGATAAAAATGTTGTTGTTGAAAAAGGGTTGGAGTCTGGTCAAGGTGCTGGAGGCAGCAATAATAATGCTAGAGCATCTGGTTCTGTTCCAGATGTGGAACCACCTTATGTGCCACCCCCACCTTATGTACCACCTCTACCTTTTCCACAAAGGCAAAGGCCTAAGAATCCGGATGGTCAATTTAATAAATTTTTAGAGATTCTTAAGCAATTGCATATAAATATCCCTTTAGTAGAAGCTATAGAGAAAACGCCTAATTATGCTAAATTTCTTAAGGATATTTTAACTAAAAAGAAGAGGTTAGGTGAATTTGAAACTGTATCTCTTACTGAGGAATGTAGTGCTATTCTTAAGAATGGACTACCAACCAAGGCTAAGAATCCAGGATCATTTATTATACTTGTGTCAATAGGTGGAAAAGAGTTAGGTAGAGCACTTTGTGATTTAGGCCCAAGCATTAACCTTATGCCTCTTTCAGTATATCGAAAGCTAGGAATTGGTGAAGCTAGGCCTACCACAGTCACACTCCAACTAGCCGATAGGTCTATCACCTATCCTGAGAGTAAAATTGAGGATGTCTTAGTAAAAGTAGATAAATTCATATTTCCTGTTGATTTTATTATTTTGGATTATGAGGCAGATAAAGATGTCCCAATTATTCTTGGTCGTCCATTTTTGGCTACTGGTAGGGCATTGATAGATGTCCAAAAAGGGGAATTAACAATGCTAGTTTATAATGAGGAAGTGAAATTTAATGTTTTTAAAGTCATGAAGTATCCATACGAAATGGAAGATTGTTCTTTCATTAGGATTCTGGAGAACACAATTGTTGAGACAACAATGGAGGATTTGGCAAACAAGCATTTGGAAGATCATGGAAAGGTTAGTGTAGAGGATTTAGAAGTTTGTTCTTTAGAAAGAAAAAGTGAAAAAGAAGTGTTTAGGTGTGAGGATGTTTTTGAGTCTTTAGATCTGGATCAAAGGAAAGCTCCTCCTATTAAGCCATCCCTAATTGAGGCACCCACTTTAGATTTGAAGCACTTGCCGGATCATCTAAAGTATGTGTATCTTGGGGAGGGTTAGATGTTGCCCATTATTGTTGCATCAGATTTAATGCCAGAGGATGAAGAAGCCTTAATAAAATTGCTGCAGCAATATCGCAAAGCAATAGGTTGGACATTGGCTGACATTTAGGGAATTAACCCTTCTTTCTGTATGCATAAAATCACTCTAGAGGAGGGATCCTTTAGGAGTATTGAGCAACAGAGGAGGCTTAACCCTACAATGAAAGAGGTTGTTAAAAAGGAGGTGATCAAATGGTTGGATGCTGGGATTATCTATCCAATTGCAGATAGCAATTGGGTTAGCCCCGTCCAATGTGTTCCTAAGAAAGGAGGTGTCACAGTGATGACTAATAAAGATAATGAGTTGATCCCAACTAGGACAGTAACTGGCTGGAGGGTTTGCATGGATTACAGGAGGCTAAACAAAGCCACCCGTAAGGACCATTTCCCTCTACCATTTATTGACCAAATGTTGGATAGATTGGTTGGTCAGGCCTATTACTGTTTCTTAGATGGTTATTCTGGGTATAGCCAGATTACCATTGCACTTGAGGATCAGGAAAAAACCACTTTCACCTGCCCTTATGAGACATTTAATTTGCTTTTAGGCGAATGCCTTTTGGCCTTTGCAATGCTCCAGCAACATTTCAGAGGTGTATGTTAGCAATTTTTTCTGATATGATTGAGTCCACTGTGTCTCCCTCACGCTCTATTCTTCTCGTGTGAAACACTATTTCAGAGGTGTATGTTAGCATTTCAGAGGTGTATGTTAGCAATTATTTTTCCCGCGTGTGTCTCCCTCACGCTCTATTCTTCTCGTGTGTGTAGCAGATCTGACCAAGATCCATTGGCTTGCGCAAGAAGCCACGATTTCCCCTTCTTCCTCTTTTTTCCGACTAGCTTGTATTCGAGACTGTTGGAGTACTAATCGTTTGGGCTCGTGCAGGCTGGTTTAAGGTTCGTTCCGACGTGTTCGGGCTCTTTTGGTAAGCTTCCATCGTTACCCATGCCTAGTTGATTGCAAATTAAGATTACCCATTCTTGTTCAGCACTAGAATTGAGCGTTTAGTTTGATTCCTTGAATTTCCAACGCTGTGCAGTGCCGTCTTGGACTCGAAATCATCCTTGTCTCGTGACCCATCATCCGTTTGGCCTTAAACTCGAACACCCATTGTTTAGGGACTCCAAGAAAGTGGTTTCAAGTCTCTTTGTTTGTTGGACAACACATGTTCGAGGTTAATCGCTCACTGAACAGTAAATTCTAGCACCTTTTCGTTTCCTTTATCAAGTATTTTGGGTGCTTTAAATCAATTCCTAACCCCTTGTAGTCATTGCTTGTAGTTAATCTCTTTGGGCTTTTCTGGTTGGTTCTGTTGATCGTTTAGGATCGCTTAGGAGCGCTATTGGTAAGTGGAATTCTACCTATTGAGTCTGTTTGCTTGTGTGCTAGCTTGTTGTGTGTTTTATTTGTTTAGTTTCGATATGTGGATATGTGTATATGTTATGTTCATGACAAGTTTGAGCATGTTGATCTGATATATCGAACTGTTGTACATGATGTATGTTGAGTTGTTGTGATGCGATCTGGCCGTGATAAGCATGTTTTTATCTTATTGTGATTGATTATTGAGCATGATTTTAATGTTGTGAGCATGTATTGTACTTTTGGTTGTTGCATGGACTAAAAGAATGACATGAGCTAGAAAAACATGTTTAGGTTGTGCTTTGTGAGTTGTGAACTTGTCTAGTGTAAGAATGGTCAGAGGACCTTGTGTGATAGTGAGACTGTGAGGTCAGAGAACCTTGTGTGATAGTGAGACAGTGAGGTCAGAGGACCTTGTATGTGATAGAGGTCAAAGGACCTTGTATGTGTTAAAGGAAAGTTAGGTGAATGCCAGGTGCCTTGGGTAAGAATGGTTGAGGGGTGGTATGTCACCAATGGATTAAGAGGAGCATCGGGTGCCTTGGGTAATATGGCCAAGGGGCGATGTGATGAGTCTATTCGTTGTGAAAGTCATCGGGTGCCTTGGGTAATATGGCCAAGGGGCGATGTACAATTTGATTGTGAAGTCATCGGGTGCCTTGGGTAATATGGCCAAGGGGCGATGCACAGTTCGAGGCCTTGGGTACAAATGGTCAAGGGTCGAACGCCGAGCTCCGTAGAGAGTATTGTTGTCCTGGGTACAAGTGGTCAGGGGGCAGTGCGACTCGAAGGGTCAGTCTTGGAGTGCATTGTGAAGGCTATGAGAATTTGATGTCATGGAGTGCCTTGGGTAATATGGCCAAGGGGCGATGCACAGTTTGAGGCCTTGGGTACAAATGGTCAAGGGTCGTACATCGAGCTCCGTAGAGAAGCCTGAGGCCCTGGGTACAAATGGTCAGGGGTCAGTGTGACTCGATGAGTCAGTCTTGGAGAGCTTTGAAAGGACTCAGAGGAGTTGAGAGGACTCAGAGGAGTCAGATAGAGCTCGTTAGAGCTTGAGTTAGTGGTTATGGATGTATGTCACATGAGTATGTTGCTTGATGTATGGTTGATGCATGGTGTATGTGTTAATTATTTTCCATGTATATTGAGCTTGTGTGTGGAAAGCACGATATCTGCCCTGTATGTGTATGTTGTTTGATGGCTCTTCAGGTGTGAGCCACTTACTCAGTACCGTGGTTTTGTACTGATCGACCACCAGGTTTTGCAGGTTATGAGACCATATCCGGACTTGGTGATGAAGAGGAAGCTTGAAAGAGGAGACCATTAGATAGTAGCTATCTCTATTTACTATTGTGTTTAGATCCTTATTTGAGTTAGTTAAACTGAGTTTGTTGTTGGTTAATTTGTTTAACAGTTGTGGTTAATTTGTTTAATATGTAATCGACTTAAACTTGTAGTCTCTTTTATCTGGGATGTATTTGTTTTACTAATTGGTACTTGTTACGAGATCTGACTCGTATTATATCTGATTGAGATTTGGAGTTAGTTCTTAATTCATTGAGTATGTCGGGATGTTGTCGAGTGAAGTAGAGTTGTGATTTGGTTTAGAAGTGTGTATTCTTGTTTTTCAGGTGTTTAAAATTTCTGGTTAGATATAGTTACGCTGTTATGCTGCCGAAATTTTTGGGGCATTAAGTTGGCATTAGGGTAATATTGTAGTTATGTTCCCTAGTTAGATCGAATTTTAGGGGCGTTACAAATGTATTCTGGACCTGTGGAGAGAAGCCTCCATAAGAAGAAATAGAGGAGAGCGTGGTCGCGCAAACGACCTTAAACATTTGCACCCTATAATTTTCCTGCTTTTCTGTCTTTTCAATTCTTAGATAGGTTTATTTTTATCAGTTGCTTTTATGCCTGTTTCCTTGTTTTTGTCTTTCAGGATTGGCAGTACCAAAACGAAGCTTCTATATTTATAAGAAAACGTGATTCACCACCCATGAGTGTGAAATTCAGGGAAGTTCTATTATTTCCCTATACATTGTCTTATTCTTCATGATTTATTACATTGAGGGCATTGTAAATTTTAGGTTGGGGGTGGAGAATTATACTTTATATTCCTGTTGGGCCTTGAGCATCTGAGTGTCAGGCCAGCGTTTGTGCTTAATGAACGTCTTGCATGCTTGTTGTGTATATGTTTGTTTAAGTGATAATGATTTCCTAGGATTGACTCAAATTTTTTCGAGAATTTATTGCTTTCGATGAGTTGTGACGATGAGTGCTCAAAAAATGAGTCTTTTTAAAACTTTTCTAGGATATGTCTTGCACATGTTGGGTGTCTTTCTTGCTTTAAAGTAGGACTTGAATGCTTAGGAGCAAGTTACTTAGCTCATATTCATGTTGTCACCTCGATAGGTGTAAGGTTAAGCGAGAAAGTCTAATTTTTTTGCAAAATAGAGTGTGGAGTCTTGCCTAGGAGAGAAAAAGAAAATATGCCTGTAAAAAAAAAGAGTGGAAAAATAAGTCAGTGAGCGCGAGCCAAAAGAAAAATCATATGCTCGTCATTTTATTTTGAGAAAAAAAGCATGCTTGCATTGAGCTTAACGCTTAGGGTTAAAAAGAGCTACCTACAGTGTGATCAGTTAGGCCAACCAAGGGTTAAACTCGGGTTATGGGTCCCTGCATTGTAGTGTGAAAGCTAGTGCCCCATCCTAAAAGAAATGCAAAAAGCAAAAAGAAAAAGCAAAAAAAAAAAAAAAAAAAAAAAAAAAAAGAGAAAAAGAAAAAGGAATTCCTTGTTCAGGAACCTAAGCAAGAGGAAACAACCTAGTTTGTTCCATTTGGGTCTTTTAGCAAGACCAGATGGGATGAGAGTCAAGTAAACCAATCCCGGGCTAGTAAAGTCTTCTTTAGGTGGGATGGAGCTCTCTTGTGCAAGATAATCTTTGAAAATTTTTGATTTGTCTCCTCATTTGTCTCTCTTGCGAATGTCTCTTGATTGCTTTAGTTTTTGGAATATTTGAGTCTTCACTTTTCAATTATATGCACAACGTATTCTTCTTTGGTCTGTATGTGCCTTGCTCGAGGACTAGCAAGATTTAGGTTGGGGGTATTTGATACTACCTAAATAGTCCTATTTTATCACCTCTAATCTAAACTTGTTAGAGTTATTTTATGCTTTACTTGTCTTATTTACAGGATCTTTGAGCTTAGGAGATGTCGGGAGCCGATCACGCTAATTTGGTGTTAATTCAGGCCAATTACGGAGTTTTGGAGCCATTTTGGGGTCTTGGACAGCGAAGAGGTGAAAAGACCCAATTGTGCTGAAGCGGGCCTGAAGAACGACACCAAAGGCCGAAGATTGAAGCCCCGTGCCGAGAAGAAGCGAGACAAGACCGATAAATAAAACAACAAGGGAATGTTGTAATCAATCACCAACACCAAACAAACTCACAGCAAATATACCAAGTATTCCACACGAACTCAGAACAAGATTTACCAGCAGCAGATTTAAAACTCAATCAACACAATTTGCTGCAAAATACTGAACCGAAAATAAAAGGATAGAGAAAGAAGCAACACAAGAAATTTATAGTGGTTCAATCCCAATGAGGGATCTACATCCACTTTAGGCACTCTACTAAATGATCAATCAGCTGATATAGTTTCTTTACACATAGACACTCAAAATACAGAGAATATATTCAGCAATATCCTCTAAATTCTCTCACAATAAAGCTGGGAAAAGAAAAACACAGCATACAGACTTCACTGCCTCTGGAAGCACTCAGCTCACCAAGCTTTTCCCAATCGAGCCTTCGAGTAGCTTGCTCCTTCTTCAAGAAAACCTCAAGCAAGAAGAAATTCTTCAGAGAAGTATCAACTCTCTCTCATTGTGGCTCACGCACTGCTCATTTTCAGCCCCTTTGCTCTTTGTACGAAATAACTGAAATCCGTTGCAGCATGTGACCCGAAAGATATTCTGACCCGAGTCCATGACCCTGCAACAAAAAGATAAACGGAGCTCCACAAAATCTATGTGAAGTTAAAATGAGATTTTTGACGTGTTGTCCTCTGTGGAAAAAAAATACACCTGGAAATATTAGTATACATTGTTTGATGGACTTAAGACATGCTGGCAATACCTATACCAACAAGGACTGATCAGGGATGGCGTCGAGACGCTATCCTGGCGTCTTGACACCGACGCGAAATCAAGGTGGAGCATAAAGTTCGCAGCGTCTCGACGCTGCCCTTGGCATCTCAACGCCGCCGAGTTTTCTATAAATATGTAGTCTCGGTTTAGTCCGCCGTTAGGTTAGAAATTTGGTCTTTTTATTTTTTTCGCCTCCTTTACTTTCCAATACTGTTGTAGACCTTTTTAGGTCATATTTCATGTATTCTTTCATGTTTATTCGTGTTTTTACTTTGTTTATGAGTAGCTAAGCATTTCTATATCGTTGGATTGGGATTATGCTTTGATTTCTATATAGTTTGGCTGAGTTTTCAAGAGTTTTATGCACTGTTCTTGAACGTTGTGTTTTCATTAAGTTTTGCATGTTATCCCGTTTAAACCCATACATGAGGCTAGTTTATTAGGATTGACGACCCTATGTGATTATCGCTTGTGTATTCAATCAGTTATTTTTAGATAGCCACTAGGTTGAGGCAAGCCACTCTCTACGCGAGACGATCCTTGATAGGCCTAGGATGCATGTTAAAGGTTGTATGAATTAGATTTAAATTGTATTTGAATTTAGTTAATACAATTTCGGACCCATGATCCCAAAGCGGCTAGTTTAAGTAGGTGATTGTAAAATTGCTTATTCTAAATTAGTTAGATATAATTTAGTGACCATTGCGAGGTCTCGGATGGTTGCTACTTTATGTATGAGGGGTGACGAGCGATAAAGAATTAAATTAATTAATCTTGTTAATTGTAGAATTCACGATTAGCAAGTTAATTAGCACAGGTTAGTGTAGGGGGGTCCTCCGAGTAACCAAAGAGCCAACCGGACTAATGAAATCAACATAGAATAATTATTAGAGAAAACTAGGAAACCAAACGAAATAGAGTCAAGCATAAGAAATTCCAATCTAGCGATCCCTTTCATGTTACTGATTTCTGTATTATTTTTCATCTGCATGCTTTATTTCGTCTCCTTTAAATTCCGCAATTACTTTCTTGCTTTGCCCTACTTTCCAAAATCCCCTTTGTTTTCATAAGCACAAAATTCTACATCTGCTAGGTCCCCTTCCCTGTGTTCGACCCCGACCACTATTTATACAACATAGTTTTAGTGCGTGGATTATAAATTTATTTGACCAACACGACCTTCGACAAGTTGGACCCATCAACCGCATATCAAAAGCTGGAATAGAAGTTGATAAGGCGAAAATTGATGCAATCGAGAAGTTTCTGCTGCCCACGTCTGTTAAGGGAATTCGTAGTTTCCTAGGGCATGTGGGCTTCTACCGCCGGTTCATTAAAAACTTCTCACACATAACGAAGCCATTGTGCGCATTATTTGAGGCAAACAAGAAATTTGAATTTTCAAAAGAGTGCATGAGGGCATTCTACGACTTAAAGCATGCGTTGGTGTCTGCGCCAATCCTCACGATGCCCAACTGGGAAGAACCATTGATTCTGATGTGTGACACAAGTGATGTAGCGATCGACGCAGAAAAAGGAGAAGACGATTCATCCCATTTATTACGCCAGCAAAACATTAAATGGAGCGTAGACAAATTACACGACTACCGAGAAGGAATTATTGGTTGTCGTTTATGCGTTCGATAAATTCCGTGTGTACTTGATTGGATCAAAGGTTACTGTCTACACTGATCATGCGACGATTAAGTACTTAATCTCGAAAAAAGATGCCAAACCACGATTGATACGGTGGATTCTCTTGCTCCAAAAATTTGATCTAGAAATCAATGACAAAAAGGGAAGTGAAAACCATGTGGCTGACCATCTGTCTGAAGGGATAAAAGCCTTGCGCAGCGGAAAGAATTACCGAACCTACTCAGAGTCTTAGATTCTAATTGAAATACCAATACAATTTGCAAAAATATTTCAGCAATAAATCTATATTTAATGGGCTGTACAGTGGCTATAAACATGCTAAAAATAATTAACTAGATCTAATCCAGGTGATCCTAGTGATTAAGGATTTCAAAGAAAACTTACTTTTGTAGAAAGCCTTGATCGATTCGCCTTTTCTTACTAGTAAAATTGAAACCGCAGCAACTTACTTGTGCGAACACCACCAATTGGTTACACTGGTATATCTCTAAGACTTCTTGAAGCAGGAGACTGGTGGGAGTCTTTTAGGAGAGATCTCTGAGAGAAGGAGAATGAATGAGATGCCTTTCACCCCACCCCAGGGGGTTCTATGAATAAGTTCAAATCTATTATCTGAACAATATCTAATTTTAATAAATAATTAATTAATTCCATAATTAATTAATTACCCAATTAAATATCATATTTTTAATCTTAGGGATTTTATTAAAATTAAAATTAATTTGAACTCTTACAAATATTTTCTCTCAAGAATTAATTTTTGAAATTAATTCAAAAATTATATTATAAAGTTTCATAAACTTTATATTATAATGTATCAACATACATTATACGATTCCACAAATAAATTGAACACTTTCAATTTACAGTTTATATTTAATTGCTTCAAGTCTCTTTACGAGCTACCAGTGGGACCTAATGGACCTACAGATCAGAAGCTCCAACGATACGAGACTAATCGGCTAAACTCATTAACCAAGTTAGTCAACTTTCGTTAACTGTGGGTCACTCCACTAAAAACCCACAACTGCACTCTTCTCACTGCAGAATATTTATGTGTCCATGGATATCGACCAATAACGGCAAGTTTGTCCTTCACGAGTGTTCGTAACTCCAGCTGGGTCAAATTACCGTTTTACCCCTGAGTTACCTCTACCTCCTTAAGTAGCAGTGCTCCTCTAATGAACAACCTGTTTGTGGTCCAATCATCAAACAGAAACCCCTCTCGGGCCAGTGAGAGGGTAGGGCGTACTGGCCACTCTCACCCATACAAATCAAAGGACAATCCCTTATGAACAAGAGTCCATAAGTTGCCTAGGTCATCCTAGTGAAATAGAAACCTAACTAGTTAACGGTTTTACAGCTAGCGGTTAATATTTCGCAGTCCGGTCTTATGCAAACTCATTGCATAGGATACCCCTACTAGCATGTCTACTACATGGACGCTTTGGATCAATACGTCTGTATCAAATACAAAGCGGGTCGTTACTTGAACATTGATCCCCGTATGTCCCCACATACTAGTTCAAGTTACATACAAACAACCTTGGATCTTAGTTTATTGGATTTGGATCAACTTGTGCAATTTTTAACAATAACATTTTATTGCAGAAAATTAGTAACATTTTATTAAAACAAGTATACAATTTGTTTACATTCACAATCTACGAGTTTTAGGGCATAAAACCCAACACTGTCGCGACTAGACAATCCTGAAAAAGTGGATGCGCCTGACATTCTCATCGCAGACGAATTTCCAGACGAAAAGCTGCTAAGAATTGAAAGCGAAGCCCCTTGGTATGCTCACTTGGAAAATTACCTTGCCGCAAGAGTAATACCTGATGAGTATTCAGCGCAATAGCGTAAGAAATTCTTTCATGAATTAAAGTTTTATTTTTGGGATGACCCCTTTTTGTATCGCAAGGGACCAGACCAGATAATTCGACGATGCGTTGGAGAAAGGGAGGCGATGAAAATTCTGAAAGAATGTCACGAATCACCATATGGTGGACACTTCAGAGGACAACGCACCGCAACAAAAGTATTGCAAAGTGGATACTGGTGGCCAACCTTATTCCGTGATGAAAAAATGCAAGTAACGTAGTGTGATAAATGCCAACGCACATGAAATATTAGAGCAAAAAATGAGATGCCACAGAACTATGTGTTGGAGGTTGAACCAATTGATGTCTGGGGGATAGACTTCATGGGACCCTTCCTATCATCGCAGGGATATCAATACATACTTTTCATTTCAAGACCCCAAAGTGGGTAGAAGCAATAGCCTGCGTCAGAAATGATGCAGCCACTGTAGAAAAATTCATCAAGAGGAATATCTTCACGTGATACGGAGTGCCAAGAAGACTCATTACTGACGAAGGGACGCATTTCGTAAATTGGATCATGAGTAAACTCTTATTGAAGTACAATGTTAAGCACAATATTGCAATAACTTATCACCCTCAGAGCAATGGACAGACTGAAGTGTCAAATAGAGAAATTAAAGGCATCCTTGAAAAAGTAGTCAGCGTAGGAAGGAAAGATTGGGCGCAGCATTTGGATGACGCATTATGGGCTTATCGCACTGCTTTCAAAACACCCATAGGAATGTCACCTTATCTGTTGGTGTTTGGAAAAGTTTTTCATCTGCCGTCAGAGCTCGAATACAAGTCTCAGTGGGCGATGAAGCGCCTTAATCTCGATTTAGTTGTGGCAGGCGAAGTCAAAATGCACCAGATCTCAAAGTTGGAAGAGTTTAGGCTCAGTGCCTATGAAAATGCCAAAATCATTAAAGAAAAACAAAAACAATGGCATGACAGGAGGATCACAAAAAAGATCTCCAAGAAGGTATGAAAGTATTATTGTTTAACTCTCGTTTACGTCTTTTTCCAGGAAAACTGAAATCTAGGTGGTCGGGTCCCTACGTTATCCACAAGGTATATCCGCATGGGGCAGTAGACCTGCATTCCGCTGATGGGAAAAGAATTTTTAAGGTCAACGTGTAGCAAATCAAACCATACGTTGATGGGACCTTAGACGAGGTTGTTGAACTCATCATCCTGACAGATCCACCTTGAGCACGTGCAGAATTTAGGTCCAGTAAGGAGAAGCTCTCATCTGCGGTAGGACCTAGCGCATCAAGAGAGCACCCACAGATTAGTATTTTCTATTTTGCTTCCATACCACATTAATTTCTGTACTCTGCATTAGCTTAATTTGGTAGGATTAGATTAGTGCCTTAGTAAAAATCTCAACGCAAGCCTAACAAATGAGGAAAAAACACTATACGCCGGCTAGTGTGACTCATAGTTGAAGAGTAATCACATCAGTGTTAATGTGTTTCAGAAAAATCCCATCACGTGCACGACACACGAGGCGACGCCACGTCCCCACAACCATCATTATTCATCTTTATGCGTGAGATTTGAAAAGGCATGATTACATGGGAAACCGTTGGGATTCCCATTTAATATGCGCCAGTATAAATTCCCATGTGCCGCATATGTCTGCTTCATTTCCTCATCTTTTTTCTCGAGCATAAAATTTTTCAAATTCTCTCCCAAAACCCTAACATCTCCAGTCGAACCAAGCAACCATGTCCCTCGATGACTCGGAGAACCTTTCTATCGGAGGGTACGACAACGAAAATGAAGTCCCTTCCTCGTCGGAAGTGGAAGGTCCTTACCACGACATAGAGCTCTGTGACAATGAAGAGCCGCAAGCGAACGGAAACGCCGCCAACACGCAGAGCCCAGAAGAAGAACCAGAGGTCATTGATGGCGAATGACCTCTCGCACAAGAAGCTGCCATCATTCCATCCACTGCCGGCGTCGACGAAGAGGTTCTGGACATCCCTCCACTCAGCACCTCAACATTTCAAATAGAGCCAGCCGTTCTTGTCCCCACTCTCCCCACTCGTTTCCCTCACAACCAAACGCCAGTTTCCCTACCTCCCCCCAGTCCTCTAACCTTCCACCTTCTAACCCTTCACATTCCTCGCCTTCTGCATCCACCACCCCTTCTAACCTTGCGCCTCCCTCCACCACGGCTGAAGCTCAAATCACCACAGTTCTTTCGGTTCTTCGCCTAATAGAACAGGAGGAAGCTGAATGGAACTCCCTCATGGGAGAAATGGGCGCTGAGGGCGAAGCTCTGTGCCAGATAGAAGCAGAAGAAAACGCTGAGGCAGACAAAGCCTCAAGGAAGGCCGCCACAGAGGAGGAAGCTGCGGCAAGAGAAAGAGAGCGCGTCGAAAAGGAGGCGCAAGAAAAAAGGACAGATGAATTAGCCGCTGTAGGACTGGCCGCCATCACAGAGCCATCGTAGCCCCGATGCAAGAGTACGATTCTGGGGACTCAGAAGATGATGTCCCCCTCCAGCAGCGCCGTGCAATTCAAACTGCTGCGCTGGTCATCAGAGAGTTGCCATAGGGCAACGAGGTGGGACCCAGCGCCCAGAACAAGAGAAAGCGAGCCCCCGCTGCAGCAAAAAGGAAGGAGAAGGTTGGTGAAAAAGGAGCGCGAATGATAGCGGGCAGAAATGTCGCTATTTTAGTCCTAAATTATTAAGCTTTTCAGTGCTTTTATTGTGTTTTTATTGAGAAAATCTAATGTAATTCATTATTTTGTCCTAAGGAGCATATTGTGGAATTTTGGTGAAAACAGGCCCAAACATGAGCATATCAAGCCAAATTTCCAACCATGGGTCAAAGAGGGATCCCAAAAGTCAACAATCCAAGTGAAGATCCAAAAAGAATGAAGAAGGCCCAAGTTTCAAGCCCAGCCCGCGCATGGATGTTTTGGAAACCTCACAGCGTCGCGACGCTGTCCCATTTCTTGTCGGGCAAGTCGGGTGACGTCACAGCGTCGCGACGCTGTGCCCTTAGCGTCGCGACACTGTCCCTATTCCGGGCCTATAAAAGGGACCCCTTGGTACCCCATTTCCTCATCAATCATTCTATCATTCCTTCTTTCCTTCCTTTCCTCTCCTCTCCTTGAGCGTATTTTGTGGGGAGCTTGTAGTGAGCACTCTGGGAGGCTCGGAACGTGTTTCGAAGGGACTCCAAGCGCAAGCGACGGGGTTCTCGATGGCCACTTCCTTTTCTCTTATTTTGCTCCAATTTATGCTTTTTATTGTTTATATTGTGGATACTATAGCCATGTATAGCTAAACCCATTTTGGGGTCTTGAAATGAAAATTCATAGTTAAATGTTATTATAATTGCCCATCTCTTGTCCTTTTTACTAATTATTTGTATGGATGTTCGTAATACTATATATGATCTGGCCAATTATATATTGATCCGATTCTTAATGGAAACTCGACGGAGAGAAATTAGGATAGATCATAATCCATGCAACTAGTTTAATTGCACGTAGTGACAACGAGATTAGTTGGTTAAACTTAGACTCCAATAATGAACCAGAGCGTATTAATTAACGAATTTTAATGACGCTAAGGACACTTAGGTTGTTAATATTGGTTAATTATAATTAGGGAAAACCGATAGAAGAACCTATGTGATTAACGGAGATTCTAGGATTATAATTAGTCGGGCAATGAGATAGGATAATTGTAATAATTATTTAGCTATTAATTGATTTTCAAGACCCTGCTTCTCACTCAAAACTCTTTCTCCATATTTTTTATTTCTTTGATTGATCAATTTTGATTTCTTAAATTGATTTAATTCTCAATTCATTTTAGCATTAAGATTAGGTCCCTAAATAATATTTCTCCCAAGTACCTTTAGTGTTCAAGAATTGATTGCTTTGCTTAATATCGTTGCACCTCCCTATGGATTCGATACTCGAAATACTTCCGTTTTATTATTACTTGCGGCCCGTGCCCTTTGCGGTCATCAGCGGATTCAGCTGTGCGCTCCCGCAGGCCATGCAAGCGCAAATCTCCCAACGCAAGTGGGAACTGGCCTACGAAGCCATCCCCGACTACATCCCCTCGCTGGTCCACGAATTCTATCGAGCGCAGTGGCGGGAGGAGATTGATGAAGTGATGGTGCGCAGCAACTTAGTTGCATTCTCCCCTAGCATCATCAACATCCTAATGGAGCAGCCTGACGCTCTAGAAGCTGAAGGGAATGCGCTGCTCAATTCGCAAGATGAAAACTTCATCAGTGAAGTTTTGGCTGCGGTGGCTCGACCTGGCTGAAGATGGGATGGGCGTGACACTACAAGAACCTTGAAGTCGCAATGGCTGAACCTAGAGGCCACTGCCTGGATGCAGTGGATCAAGAATTGCATCATGCCTACAATGATTGATGCCACTCTCTCGCTCCAGCGCGTGGACTTATGCTACTGCATTATAAAGGGCATCACCATCGACTTAAGCTCCATCATCTCCTAAGCCCTACGCCTTGCCTACAAGCTTAAGGGGGTCATATTCTGTCCGAGCATGGTCACAAAGCTCTGTCTACAATCCGAAGTAGTGCCAACGCCTGCTGAAGAAAGAAGAACAATTCGTCAAACCTTTGACGATCGATGGCTGGCGCAAATTACTCAAGCCCACAACAGCATAGTCCACCCTGCGCCAGCGCTAAATCAAGCAGTCGCCCCTGCGGCAGAAGAGTAGGCACCAGCACAAGAGCCCCAAAGGAAGAAGCGGAGGAAGCAAACTGCGGACCGGAACTCAAGACCTACAGCGAGGCAAGTGCCAGAGCTCCTTCCAAGCGGTCCCGCAGCGCAGGAAACCATTCTTTGAGCTCAAAACCAGCAAGCCTCACCGCCGCACCCAGACTCGCCCCTGTGCCAGCCTCTTGGACCCGAAGAGGGCATGAAGAATGTGCATCAAGTAGAAGTCTATGATCAGCAGACCTCGATAGGAGATCTCCAGTGCCCCCATGGGAAAATCCCAGCGCCATCTAATCCGCTGCCGTATGTAGATCCAGCAGCTGTGCCACCCCCGCAGATTATTGATATTGATGTTGAGCGGGTTTATGCAGAGATGCGGCGCCATCTAGAGGAGATTGTGGAGCCCTTGCGGCGACAATAGGAGGAGATGACAACGCGCCTGGATGCGTTAATGCTTTATTTAGTGCGCTGGACCAATGCCTTTGGTTGGTTGGCTTCTGTGCCAACTGATATGTTTGTTCGCCCGCGCACTCAACCAAGGCCAGACGGCGCTGGACCCTCTCAAGTGCTCCCATCCATGCCTCCTCCGCCGCCCAGATCACCGCGCCGGACGCCACGAAGGGAGTGATGTCACTTTCTTTTTTTAATGACCCTTGTAAATTTTTGTATTAATTTTGTAATGTGTTTGCTCAATGTATCATTCTTGCCGCATTAATGAAATCTCTATTTCCGGTCATTATCGCATTCTCCAGTAGTAGCCTTAGCAAAATGCCTTCATCCGTAAAATGTCTCTGCGTTAGCTCTTAGGACTAACTCTTAGCATCCGCGTTTTTCCGATCATCTTTCCACCGCAGGCTCAGTTAAAAGATTTCTCTTCTTTTAGTTTTACCTTTTGCCTTAGGATTTTTTCTGAGTGCTTGATGCTCTGGCGCTGCGCAACACAGCACAGAAAGTTGCTCCATAGTTCATCGCATAAGCACTCCTAAGTCTAAGTTTGGGGGGGCAATGGGGACATTGCCCAGTTTAAGTTGGGGGGTGCGTTAGATGTAGCGCAGTTATAAGAAAATGCGTTCAGCTGGTTTCTTTGCAGTAGTAGCTAGGGGCATTCATGTCACCCATTGTTTGCCACTACGCGAGAGCACATATGGATCCCATAAGCTTTTAGGCTTGTAAAAAAATGAAATGCCCGTAGTTGGATACCCTTCATAAAAAATGTGGGTAAGCCAAAACGAAAGCATGCATTTTGATGTCGAAAAATTAATGCTTTCTTCTTAAAAAAAATTTAGCCTTGCGCCTGAGCCTAGTAGTGAGCAAGCTTAATGTGTTGTTGTAGAAAAGAAAGTCGAGCGCAGAAAGAATCTTTAGCCAAGAGGGAAATCCAAGTGAAGGCTAAATCTTTCAATTTAGTTGTGGAGAAAAGATGAGGAAAATTAGGATGTAAAGCCCAAATCTGTAGAGCTAAGTTATTTTTCGCAAAGTGGATAGAGGGCATTGCTTGGGGACAAGCAAAAATTTAAGTTTGGGGGTTTGATGACTTGCAAACAAGCATGTTATTTCTCTCCTAAATATAAATTAAATAAGACTGAAAAAGATCCAAGACGCGCTGATCAGGCGTATATAAGCGGAGAATTGCGGTAATTAGATCTTTAAATGCGTATTCCTTAATATGGCGAGAAATCGCATATCCTTATCCATTAACGCATGTTTTCTGTAGCTATTTCCCTTGCTCAAGTTATCTTTCAGCGCAGGCGCCAATCCCAACATGTAAAAGTACATCGGCAGCTGATGGATGGTCATTCTAACGTGTGACTGATTTGCAAGCTGGTAAAAGAAGGTTGGGGCATGCAAGCCAATTTCTTGGAGAAGTCAGCATCCTTGGCCTATAAAATTCACCCATTTTTCGAAAAGAGGGGAGTTCAGCAGCAAAGATAGAGAGAGAGAAGAAAGGAAAAAGAAAGATATCAAGCACCAGCGCAGTGACCTCGTGGATATATGTATTGCGTTATGTTTTCCCTTTGTAGCATGAGCTAATTTATTTTTATCAAGGCTTAGCCTAGGCGCCCATGCAGTGATAACATTACTTTGTATGCGTTAAGTTTGAATGAATGATAATTAATGCTTTCTGCTTAGATGCGATAATACTTTCATCACTAATTCCCGCCTGGCCAGCCGGTTGCGGTAGCAACATGATAAATCCCTGAGAGGTAATGTTGGGTTCCTAGAGTGAGTAAAAATATAGTATAAAAGGACTCTAGAACTCTGTGCAAGTATACACAGTCTGCAGCAAGTAATAAGTATTATCAATCCAAGGCCTGAATTAGCTTCCACTTTATCTATCTTGTGTAACTCTCTAATGGTTTCAAAGATGGTAAAAATGATTGGTTTTTTGTAAGAATAATGCTGAAGCAAAATAAATGCCAGAACAAAGAATAAACAAATAGGCAGACAGATTAGAAACAGGCACTGGTCAGGATTTAGTAATTGTTTTAAAAGATGCTCTAGCAATATTATTGATCATGCAAACTCTCGCAGTATTATTAGCGGATTCCTCCCGGAACTCTGGATTTTTTGGAATGTGTTTCAACCCCAATGAAGTACGACCGATCAAGCACTAGGCAACTGGCTATCCCAAGCTCAGTCACTGGCGTTCACCAATACACAATGATTGTAGTGTGATTAATCGCCACACACTCTCTAAATCATCCCTGAAATTAAAGAGAGGTATTCATACCGGCTGGCCAGGCGGGCATAAAATAGAAACAAGTACAACAATTAACCAAGATGCAATAATCAATTTATATTACTAAAGTTAAGCACGACAATCACATTGTTCCTAACCAACGCCTAAGCTACTTAGTTCATAATATGCATGGAGACGCACGCTACAATCTGAGTAGGCATGTCCATAATTACAAGATAATAAAAGGAAATACTAATCTCCTCGATCAGCTTGCAAAGATGGTCTTCTAGGTGGTCTCCAATCTCTCTCCTCTATTCGGCTCCCAAAGGTGGAAGGAACGTCCCGAGAATGGAATGTTTTCTCCCAAAAGTGGAATGACTTTCACTTGGGCGGCTACTTCCTTTTATAGAGTTGAGGAAGGCTTGAATTAGGTTGACTTAGACACGTGGATGGCTCTCCTTGCTCCTTTATCCCGAAAATAACTCAACAAAATTCGGTTCATTAAATTGGCTAATGAGCTGTGACGTGGCAGTTTTACTCCCATCTTTGCTGCAGCACAAAATTTGCTCCCTTAAGTCGCCCAGCAACAGATTCTGCACAAAATGATTTCCAAAGCTTCCATTCTTCCAAATGGGTTAAAACATGTAATATATATCTAAAACCAACCCTATTAAGCACAAAAGACACACAAATCAATATAGAAATGAGGCCTAAATAACTACCTTTTGGGAAGTTATAAGGTAACACATGTGGAAATATCTAAGTAGAGCATGTTAACGCATTACATGTAGTCTAGGTTGTATTAGTTTTAATATTGTCGCGAGAGATATTTCATGAATGTGTTTAGATTGTTTTAGGAACAACTCAATCACTTGCAAGTAATTAGAGAACAACACCAATGCATGAACTAATTGATTAGAATGTTGTTAGTTCTACGCCAAACGCGTGTGTAATACCGGAAGAGAATCACATGTTTATTTCTCACTTAGGCATGATTAAGATTTCATTCATACTATGCGCTACTAAATAAATTATCGACGCATGTGGTTGTCGCAGCAAAAGCCTTGATAGCCTCCTTCAACTGTTTATCTTTCACCTCTGTCGCATAGTCTTATTTCGGTCTACTCACCTTCATCTTTCATCTGCACTTACTTCTTTTTTCTTGATTTTCGCATAACATCATGCGTCCGAATGACTGTGAGTAAGTTTGTTAAAAACCTTTGTTTTCCTTCCCTGTGTTTTGACCCTGGAATACTCCAGGTACTACTTGGTTATGCTTAATTTATACTTGGATTAATGCATATCAGCAATATTTTTGGCATAGTATTGAATAACTTTGCAGAGACAAACCACTTATCAAAACATTCCCACACTTAAACATTATTACTTTTGGTCGGAAATTTTTAAGCAAAAAGTCAAATTCAAAATAACTTGGCCAATTCAAGTCCCAGGTAAATCCCCAGGAAAAGGTGTTCCCTACGATCAACTGAAGTACCTTTTCCTAGACAGGATTTTCCTTAGCAGAGTTCCCTCTTGCCCAAGTTAGTTTGTTTTTGCTTTTTAACTCTAAAAATTTCTATTACTATACATTATTATTTTTTTCCTTTTTCAAAACATATCAATCCACATAATATACTAAAGATTGACAGAATAGAGGTCATACCAAGTCTATCACCAACACATAGGCTTCCTCAGCCCTTAAACTCTTTCCCCAATAAGGTTTTATTCTTTGCCCATTAACTTTAAAATGCATACCTTGGTGATCTACTAGCTCCACAGTTTCATAGTAAAAAAATTATGCAATTCTATAAGGTCTTGACTATCATTACATTTTTTTGCCTGGAAATAGTTTCAACCTTGAGTTAAAAAGTAGCACCTGTTGACCATTATGAAATTCTTTCAGGTTTATCTTGCAGTCGTGTCATTTCTTAATCTTCTCCTTGTACAACTTTGCATTTTCATAAGAGAAATGTCGAAGTTCTTCCAACTTATGCAGCTGTAACTTCCTTTTAGTTCTGGCCTTATCCATGTTGAAGTTAAATTTCTTTAACGCGCAGTATGCTTTGTGCTCGAGTTCTAGTGGTAGATGACAAACCTTTCCAAATACAATCCGATATGGAGACATCCCCAAAGTTGCTTTGTACGTTGTCCTATGTGCTCATAACGCTTCGTCAAGACGAAGTGACCAATCCTTTTGAGAAGGATCTACTGTTTTCTCCAATATAGCCTTAATCTCCTGCTTAGAGAGCTCTGCTTGCTCATTTGTCTATGGATGGTAAGCAGTTGCTACCCTATGCCTGATATTATATTTAGAAAATAGATTGGCTAGCATCTTGTTCAAGAAGTGCGTACCTTCGACACTTATAATAAATCGGGGGGTCCCAAATCTCAACAAAATATTCTTCATAAAAAAAAATTCACCACTTTGTCATCATTGGATGATGTAGCTACAGCCTCGATCCATTTAGATACATATGAAGGATTGGAATTCCGTAATTCCGTAAAGCGGAAGCGTGATTGGGACCGATTCGTAATTAATTTTGTTTAATCTAAAATACCAATACATTGGCAATAAACTTAGAACTATTCTAGATTTATATTAAGGCTAAGCATACAAAAATATTAGATCTAAATCTAACTTATATAGTAACAAATTACTTACTCTCGTTGACGACTCAGATTAAATTCACCAACTGCTTGTGAATTAATCACGAACTAGTGCGAACACCACCACTATGGCTACACCGGTATGACTCTGAGACTTCTAGAGGCAGGAGACTCGTGGGAGTCTAGAGGAAGCCTTGAGGGGAATTCTCTAAGAGTAGGAGAATGAATGAGATGTCTTTCACCCCACCCCAGGGGTCCTATTTATAGGTAAAGGCCAAGACCTTTTTCCTAATAGGAGAATGAAGACCTTTTTCCTAATAGGAGAATGAAGACCTTTTCCTATTAGGAAAAGGTCTCTAATTTTAATAAATAATTAATTAATTTCCATAATTAAATATCATATATTTAATCTTAGGGATTTTATTAAAATTAAAATTAATATGAATCCAATTCATATGAAATTTATTTGGACTCTTTCAAATATTTTCTTTCCTAATAGGAAAAGGTCTCTAATTTTAATAAATAAATAATTAATTCCATAATTAATTAATTTACCCAATTAAATATCATATATTTAATCTTAGCGATTTTATTAAAATTAAAATTAATATGAATCCAATTCATATTAAATTTATTTGAACTCTTTCAAATATTTTCTCTCAAGTATTAATTTTTGAAATTAATTCAAAAATTATATTATAAAGTTTCATAAACTTTATATTATAATGCATCAATATACATTATACGATTCCCCAAATAAATTGAATATTTTCAATTTTCAATTTATACTTAAATACCTCAAGTCTCTTTTACGAGCTACCAGTGGGACCTAATGGACCTATAGATCAGAAGCTCCAACGATACGTGACTAATTGGCCAAACTCATTAACCAAGTTTAGTCAACGTTCGTTAACTGTGGGTCACTCCACTAAAGACCCACAGCTGCACTTTTCTCACTGTAGAATATTTCAGTGTCCACGGATATCGACCAAGCAGAAAGTCAATCCTTCACGTGTGTTCATAACACCAGCTGAGTCAAATTACCGTTTTACCTTTGGGTTACCTCTGGTTCCTTAAGTACCACTGATTCCTCTAATGAACAAGTTGTTTAGGGTCCAACAACTAAACAGGAGTTCCTCTCGGGCCAGGAGAGGACGACGCGCCTTTGTACAAGCCCCGGAATCAGCCCTTAAGGGAACACACATCTACTTACCCTAATAGGGGAAGTAGTGAATTCCATCTTGTACTGTTATGTTCCCAGCCCCCATTCGGTCTTGCCCCTGAAATGGTAGGATTGTTGAGTCGGCGAACTGGCCACTCTCACCTATACAAATCTAAGGACAATCCCTCCTGAAAGGGGTTCATAACAGACTCAGGATTGAGATTGAGTTACCTAGGTCATCCTATTGAAATAGAAACCTAAACTAGTTAACGGCGTTACATATAGTGGTTACTATTTTGCGGTCCGGTCTTATGCAAACTCATTGCATAGGATACCCCCACCCGCATGTCTCCTACATGGATGCTTTGGATCATTGCATCTGTATCGAATACAAGGTGGTCCGCATAACATAGTTTCACTAGGAAAAGGTACCCAGCCTTATCCCTATACTATAGACCTTTTTGGTTGTTACTTGGACACTGATCCCCGTATGTCCCCACATACTAGTCCAAGTTTCATTTAAACAACCTTGGATCTTAGTTTATTGGATTTAGGGTTTATTAATGCAAACTCGATTATTTCAGTAACCAAATTACTTAATTACTCAAGTAACGCTTTATTGAGATCGATTAATTTGTTTCCTTTACTATCTATGAGTTTTAGGGCATAAAACCCAACAACTCCCACTTGAACTAAAACTCTAGTGGGCAATGTACATCAACAATCAAAATTGAATGAATAATCATTGAAGTAGGAATAGTAGTTTGTATTAATACTGTATAATACATGAAAAGTACAAATACAGATAAATACAATAAACTAGGGCATTCACAATACCCATTAAACTTCTCCCACTTGCCCTAGATTATTCTATGTACATATCTCGCAGACCTAGATCCTCTAAATGACCCTAGAACACTTTAGCCGTGAGAGCCTTTGTAAATGGATCAACAATATTGTGCGCAGAGGCTACCTTCATGACGATCACGTCCCCTCGTTGCACGATCTCTCTGATGAGATGATATTTGCGCTCTATGTGCTTGCCTCTTTTGTGACTGCGAGGTTCTTTAGAATTTGCCACTGCAACACTATTATCACAGTAAAGGGTGATTGACAAGTTCATATTTGGAACAACTTCCAAATCCATCAAGAACTTCCGTAGCCATACAACCTCCTTAGCTGCTTCACAAGCAGCGACATATTCGGCCTCCATGGTGGAGTCTGCAATGCATCCTTGCTTGATGCTACGCCAGACTACAGCTCCCCCGTTGAGGGTAAATACTGACCCTGATGTGATTTCCTAGAATCCTTATCAGTCTAAAAGTCAGAGTTTGTGCATCCTGTAAGGATCAACTCCTTAGAGCCATACACAAGCTGATAGTCCCTCGTTCTCCGAAGATACTTGAGGATGTTGTTAACTGCAGTCCAGTGGTCAAACCCTGGATTGGACTGGTACCTGCTGACTATCCCAACTGCATAGCAAATGTCAGGCCTAGTACACAACATGGCCTACATAAGACTGACCACAGATGAAGCATAAGGGATCCGTCTCATATCCTCAATTTCTTGAGGTGTCTTAGGACATTGTTCCTTAGACAAATGAACTCCATGCCTGAAAGGTAGTAAACCCCTCTTAGAATTCTGCATCTTATATCTAGACAACATCTTGTCTCTATATGATGCTTGAGACAAGGCTAACGTTCTGTTCTTACGATTCCTGATAATTTGAATCCCTAGAACATACTGAGCTTCACCCAAATCTTTCATTTGGAACTCAGTCGAAAACCATTTTTTAATGTCAGCTAGATATTCTACATCATTCCCAATGAGTAAAATATCATCTACATACAATACCAGAAAAGCTACTGAACTATTGATAATCCTTTTGTAAACACAAGGTTCATCAATGTTCTGGTCGAAGCCATAAGATTTGACAGCAGTGTCAAACCTTATATTCCAAGATCTGGAAGCTTGCTTCAACGCATAAATGGATCGTCTAAGCTTGCAAACTTTTTGCTCCTGATCTTGAGCAATGAACCCCTCTGGTTGAGACATAAAGATGTTCTCATCAAGATTTCCATTCACAAAAGCAGTCTTGACGTCCATTTGCCAAATCTGATAATCCTAAAACGTAGCAATGGACAAGAGAATCCTTATTGACTTTAACATGGCAACTGGGGAGAAGGTTTCCTCATAGTCCACCCCCTCCATTTGGGTATAACCCTTTGCCACCAGTCGAGCTTTGAAAGTCTGCACTTTCCCAGTTGTGCGTCTCGTTTTCTTTTGTAGATCCATTTGCACCCTATGGGTTTATCCCCTTCAGGTAGGTCTACAAGATCCTACACTTGATTGAAGTACATTGACTCCATCTCTAGGTCCATAGCTTTGACCCACTGGTCATGGTCCACATCATTCATTGCCTGTCTAAAGGTCAATGGATCCTCGATTCCATCATCAGATATGACAACTGGAGTTTCTGCTAAACCCAGATAGCGTTCAGGTTGAGTAACAACTCTCCCACTACGTCGAGGCATTCTCAACTATTGAGAAGGATGGGCTTGACCAGATGTACTGGCCTCATCTACAACTCTTGTTGAAGGTCCAGTCTGTGTACTGGGCTCATCAACAACCCATGTTGAAGGTCCAGTCTGTGTACTGGGCTCATCAACAACCCATGTTGAAGGTCCAGCCTTATCAACAACTCTTGGTTATTCATTCGTAGCTTCACCAGAAAGTTCATTTAACACCATTTTACTGCGTGACTTATGTTCTCGAACGTGGTCTTCTTCTAAGAAAGTAGCATTTGTTGAAACAAACACTTTATTTTCTTGTGGATCGAAGAAGTATCCACCCCTTGTTTCTTTTGGGTAGCCTACGAATATGCATTATTTTGAACGTGAATCCAATTTTTTTGGGTTTGCCACTAGCACATGTGCATGACAACCCCAAATTCTGAAATGATGTAAACTAGCTTTACGCCCTCTCCAGAGCTCAAATGGCGTTTCAGAAACACTCTTTGAGGGAACTACATTCAAAATATAAACTGCAGTCTCTACTGCATAACCCCAAAAAGAACTAGGCAGTTGAGCATAACTCATCATAGATCGAACCATGTCCAACAAGGTTCTGTTTCTCCTTTCAGATACACCATTCTGTTGAGGTGTACTTGGTGCTGAGAGTTGAGACGAGATTTCATGTTCTATCAAATAGTTCTGGAATTTTAAGTCCAAATATTCTCCACCTCGATCAGATCGAAGTGTTTTAATGGTCTTACCTAACAAGTTCTCAACTTCAGTCCTGTACTACTTGAACTTTTCAAGGGCTTCAGACTTATGACTCATTAGGTATAAATAACCATACCTTGAATACTCATCTATGAAAGAGATGAAATATTCATACCCTCCTGGAGCTCTTACATTCATTGGACCACAGAGATCTGTATGTACGAGTTCTAAGGGCTCCTTGGCGCGATAACCTTTTCCAGTAAAAGGTCGTTTGGTCATCTTACCTTCGAGACATGACTCACACGGAGGTAAAGTACCATCTTCTAACTCGCTTAGAAGTCCGTTCTTAACCAATCTCCCAATCCTATTGAGATTTATGTGGCCAAGTCTCAAGTGCCAAAGATAGGTACTTTGAGAAACTTTCTGCCTTTTTGGTTGAGTCTCGGCTGTTTTAAACATTTCATTGTTCAAAATAGCCCTAGACTCTATTGGTCTTAAAACATACAAATTGTTCTCCATTTTTGCAGAATAGATATCAGTACCCCTTTTAGTAATGAAAGCTTTATTCACAGAAAAGGACACTGAATATCCTTGTTCTAGCAAACAAGAAACAGAAATCAAATTTCTTTTTATTTTGGGAACTATATATACATTATCCAATAACATATAGTGTTCCCTAGAGAAGAACACTTTAATATCTCCCACTGCTTTAGCTGAAATGAGCTCCCTAGTCCCAACTCTGAGACACATTTCCCCAGCATCCAACTGTTGCCAGGAGCTCATTCCCTCAAAGGAAGAGCATACGTTATGAGTGGCACCTGAATCAAGGATCCAGGCTGTATCATCATTTTCCACTATACACGTTTCAATGACCAATAAATCAAATTTATTTTCATTGAGATGTGCTAAGCAGTCTATGTCATATTCATCATGAACAATTTCAGATGAATTAGACATGTGGGCTTGAGGACCGTCCTCAGTGAAGACCAATTCCATGCAATTAAAGTTTAAGTTCATTTTCTTAGTTGTATTAGAAATACCAGTTTTGTAGTTGGCGTTATTCGAGGCATACAAAGAACGTTTCATTGCTGAGAACAAACAAATTAACTTAATAAGTATTGTTGCATTAACCCATTACACAAAATAATATTATTATTTTAATCCAATCAATTTAGCAAAAGTAATGATCGACCCATAGAATAAACATTCATTTTGCAACGATACTTCAGAGGTTTAGAACAACAGCTACCGTAGGGTAGTCAGCTACTCCTCCTCTGAATTGAGACAATCTCAGCCAATCCCTATTCCCGAAATAACTCATATTCCAATAGTTCTTAGCTACCGTTTTTTCAATCAGGAAATTATTAACACAGAAACCCTATCCATTTCTGGAGTTTGCGTTGTTCCGACTCCCATGATCAAGCCTTCCATAGGGTGATCGCTCCCAGGGCGACTCGCAGGCAGATCATGGGGATCTCACGGTGCAACCTAATGGAGGAGACCGTAGGATACATTGACACGTGTACTGCTCCCACTTACTATAAAATACTCCCTCATTCATCTTGATATCAATCCATGCAAACACCATCCGTAGGGGGTCACTCCCAGGGTGACTCGAGGCCAAGCATGGACCTCACGTTGTGAACTTTTGAGGACGTGAGAGCAAAACTTGATTTATGAAAATCTTGTTTTGACATATTTCCTCCCACTAAGTATTTTTATAATTATAGGGTCTATTACTTAGGTAAATTCCGGCTAAGTGAATCTATCTAAGTCTATGCCTGTATATAACTTTTATATATATAGGTTTTTTCTCTAATGTCTAGGTGAATTAAACACTTTTAATTACCTAGAGACATTGCATGCTAATATAACTATGGTTAATTCAACTCAAGTTCCAGCTCAGTTCCCAAGTAGCAGGTGTTCTGTAAACCGTCATCTTAAGTACCTCCAGCCTTAGACAGAACTTTACCGGTAGAGTTCCCTTATAACCAATAGTTAAAAAAAAATTCACCACTTTGTCATCATTGGATGATGTAGCTACAGCCTCGATCCATTTAGTAACTTATGAAGGATTGGAATTCCGTAATTCCGTAAAGCGGAAGCGTGATTGGGACCAATTCGTAATTAATTTTGTTTAATCTAAAATACCAATACATTGGCAATAAACTTAGAACTATTCTAGATTTATATTAAGGCTAAGCATACAAAAATATTAGATCTAAATCTAACTTATATAGTAACAAATTACTTACTCTCGTTGACGACTCAGATTAAATTCACCAACTGCTTGTGAATTAATCACGAACTAGTGCAAACACCACCACTATGGCTACACCGGTATGACTCTGAGACTTCTAGAGGCAGGAAACTGGTGGGAGTCTAGAGGAAGCCTTGAGGGGAATTCTCTGAGAGTAGGAGAATGAATGGGATGCCTTTCACCCCATCCCAGGGGTCCTATTTATAGGTAAAGGCCAAGACCTTTTTCCTAATAGCAGAAGGAAGACCTTTTCCTAATAGGAAAAGGTCTCTAATTTTAATAAATAATTAATTAATTCCATAATTAATTAATTTCCCTAATTAAATATCATATATTTAATCTTAGGGATTTTATTAAAATTAAAATTAATATGAATCCAATTCATATTAAATTTATTTGAACTCTTTCAAATATTTTCTTTCCTAATAGGAAAAGGTCTCTAATTTTAATAAATAAATAATTAATTCCATAATTAATTCATTTACCCAATTAAATATCATATATTTAATCTTAGGGATTTTATTAAAATTAAAATTAATATGAATCCAATTCATATTAAATTTATTTGAACTCTTTCAAATATTTTCTCTCAAGTATTAATTTTTGAAATTAATTCAAAAATTATTTTATAAAGTTTCATAAACTTTATATTATAATGCATCAATATACATTATACGATTCCCCAAATAAATTGAACACTTTCAATTTACAATTTATACTTAAATGCCTCAAGTCTCTTTTACGAACTACCAGTGGGACCTAATGGACCTACAGATCAGAAGCTCCAACGATACGAGACTAATTGGCCAAACTCATTAACCAAGTTTAGTCAACATTCGTTAACTGTGGGTCACTCCACTAAAGACCCACAGCTGCACTCTTCTCACTGTAGAATATTTCAGTGTCCACGGATATCGACCAAGCAGAAAGTCAATCCTTCACGTGTGTTCATAACACCAGCAGGGTCAAATTACCGTTTTACCTTTGGGTTACCTCTGGTTCCTTAAGTACCACTGATTCCTCTAATGAACAAGTTGTTTAGGGTCCAACCACTAAACAGGAGTTCCTCTCGGGCCAGGAGAGGACGACGCGCCTTTGTACAAGCCCCGGAATCAGCCCTTAAGGGAACACACATCTACTTACTCTAATAGGGGAAGCAGTGAATTCCATCTTGTACTGTTATGTTCCCAGCCCCCATTCGGTCTTGCCCCTGAAATGGTAGGATTGTTGAGTCGGCGAACTGGCCACTCTCACCTATACAAATCTAAGGACAATCCCTCCTGAAAGGGGTTCATAACAGACTCAGGATTGAGATTGAGTTACCTAGGTCATCCTATTGAAATAGAAACCTAAACTAGTTAACGACGTTACATCTAGTGGTTATTATTTCGCGGTCCGGTCTTATGCAAACTCATTGCATAGGATACCCCCACCCACATGTCTCCTACATGGATGCTTTGGATCATTGCATCTGTATCGAATACAAGATGGTTCGTATCACATAGTGTCACAAGGATAATGTACCCAACCTTATCCCTATACTATAGACCTTTTAGGTTGTTACTTGGACACTGATCCCCGTATGTCCCCACATACTAGTCCAAGTTTCATTTAAACAACCTTGGATCTTAGTTTATTGGATTTAGGGTTTATTAATGCAAACTCGATTATTTAAATAACCAAATTACTTAATTACTCAAATAACGCTTTATTGAGATCAATTAATTTGTTTCACTTTCTATCTACGAGTTTTAGGGCATAAAACCCAACAACATAGTCTACTGCAAGTAGAATGTAGATATTCCCAAGGACGGAGGAAACGAGCGCATGAAGTTTATGCCCCTGATAGCGTGCATAGCTACCGTTTTCTTAGCTACCGTTTGATCAATCATTGCATGTTTATCATGAGAACAAAAACAGAGACAGTTTACCAACCTTGTGTAAATGGAGAAATTGGTTGGATTCTCTTGTTGTTTTTCTTCACCAATCAATCACGAACCACTACTAGATCTTCCTTGCTATCTTCAAGCATTTGGAACGGATTGTGGGATCCTCATGTGATGGAATTTAAGAAGAAAAGCTTGAAGAACAAGCATATGGAGGTGGGTATGGTGAGCTTCAATTTTGGCAGCAATTCAGTAGGTTTCTTGCACTGATCTTTCAACATTCTTCTTCCCTTTTATAGAGGGATCAATGGAGAAGAAAAGACCCTGAAAGTGACACCAAATCAGCCAATAAGAAGTGGGAATTACTGTGGCTTTCATGAGGGGAGTGCATGGGTTTAGTCACCATGCACTCCACCTCCAAAAATTATGAATTTTTTATTTTAATTAAATTCCATAATTATCTTTAATTAATTAGATAATTATCTAATTTTAATAATCTGAAAATTAAAATTGAATTTTCAATTTTTCAATTTTAAATTAATTAAAAATTAATTAAAAATAATTATTAATTAAATAATTAATTATTAATTTTATATCTAATATTAAATTAATATTTTTCCACCATTCTCGAACATTTATGAAATGTTATTTTGCAATCATTAATCCCTATTCATGGTCTCGATATTTAAATCATATTTAAATATTAAATATCTCACATACTCGGTTTTCACAAAACCTGACGTACCAACAACGTCTATTACCTCTATTCATTTCTCTTAACATGAACTTAAAGTAATTCATATTTTATCCATCATGTTTCTCCAAAGGTTAGTCTCGATACGAGGTTTAACTATCCAAACTCTTTTAACCTAGCTAACCAACATCTGTTAACTATCAGGACACTCCACTATAGCCTAGTAGTTGAAATCCTCTTACTGTAGATATATTTCTGTCCACTCGATATAACAATGATTAGTAAGTCAATCCTTCACAGGTCGTTCGTTACTATAGCCAGGTCAAATGTCCGTTTTACCCCTATAACACATCTTAGTTCCTTAAGTCCACTGGTCCTCTAATGAACAATTTGTTTATGGTCCAACCAATAAACAAGATCCCTTTCGGGCCAATGAGAGGGTGGGGTCCCTTGTTCAAGCCTTCGATTCAGCACATAAGGGAACAACCTCTCTACTATCCCTGAATTGGGTAGGAGTGAATTTCGTCTTGCTTTACTACGTCCCCAGTTGCCCATCTAGTGTTATCCCAAAAATGGTAGGATTATTGTACGGTACATTAAGACCATTCTCACCCATGCAGATCAAAGGATAACCCTAAACGAATAGGAGTTCATAGCAAGCTTGGGATTAAGATCGAGTTACCTAGGTCATCGTATGAAATAGTCAGTCATAGTAGTAAACGGCGTTATAAAGTAAGAGTGACTTATTTCTCGGTCCTGTCTTGTGTAAACATCTTTTACACAGGATGCCCCTACTTGCATGTCTCTACATGAACGATCCAAGATTACGTCGTTTGCCTCATTCGCAAAGTAGGCTGCATCCATAGTGTTACCAGAACAAGGTACCCAACCTTATCCATTTACTATAGACAATTTAGGTTATATACTCGAGCTTGATCCCTGTCTATATTCATGATATAGTTCGAGTATCTCATATTATAACCATGGATGTTTCAATTGGATTTTCAGATATAAATAAACAATTTCACTGAATAACATCTTTATTATATAAAGGATAACAAAACTTGAGTTCTAGGACATATACCCCAACAATAGCGAGCTATTTTTCCCAGTTCAATTTAGTAGTCTTTGAGTAGTTTTTGGCCAATTTAATGCACTTTCATATTCTTTTCGTAGGAATTTATTATTGAAGCTAAATTGAGAAATTGGAGTTGATCGGGTGTTCGGGACACTAAAAGAAGCCAAAGAAACGAAAAGGATCAAAGTTGGAGGCTTACAAATGAGGCAAACCCGAGAGCTATCGTCAAGACACTGCCATTTTGGCATCTCGACGCTGCTAAAATATCCTTAAACAGAATAAGGCGGCAAGTGACAGCGTCGCGACGCTGTCCATAGCATCTTGACGCTGTTGACAGATTCTTATAAATACAATCTTATGTTCTATGGCCAAGGGGAGTCCATTTGGTTAGATTTTAGCCCTGATTTCGACTAGACACCTTTGGTGGGAGTTGAAGCAAGGCCAAGGAGTGGTAATCAAGCGAGAAGACGTGGAAATCGTGACGGGGACGTAGGGTATGAATAATTCATTAGTTTTTTTTATTGATGATTATTCAAGGTACCCCATCTCTACCTAATACATCATAAGCTCGATGCCCTTGAAAAGTTTAAGGAGTATAAGGCCGAGGTTACGAACAATTAGGTACGATGATAAACCTACTTCGATTTGATCGCAGTAGAGAGTATAAGGAGACAAAATTCCAAGACTATTTGATAGAACATGGAATTGAAGGTTTGAAATCCCTTTGGCAGCGAAAACATATCAAGATCGATCTCGAATTGAATTTCAAAATTGAAAAACAATACGTTGGAAAAAGAAAAAATAGAAACAATTCTAAATTAAATATTCAGATTAAGCATGCTCAGATTAAACATCCAAAACTATTTAGATCAAAGAAAACTTACTTGGATCAAATATCAAAAATTGCACTATGCTCCTACGATCAAGACACGACCACAAGCGAACACTGGCTATCCTCTTCGGCTGTGAGAATAGGATTGTGGGATCCTCGTTGTCTTGAAGGGAATTTTCCAGCAAGAAGGTTACTGGATTTTTAGAGAGATTGAGAGAAATCAGAGAGAGTTCTCTTTCTCTGTTCTTGCTTGTATGAGAGAATATGGTGGATCGGTAGGGTAACCCCTCTCCACTTCACGATAAGTGGGGAGGGAGTTATTACCCTACTTGATCTCAACCGTTGGATCTAATCCAAACGATCTTGGTCGTCTATTAATTAAATAATAATTATTTAATTAATAAATTAATTATAATTAATTTAATTAAATCAATTATAATATAAGGTTTTTAATTCAATTTAAATCATATTCAAATTGAATTAAATTGGCCATTCAATTAATTCTCAATTAATTGAATCCACACTAATTAAATATCAAATATTTAATTTTATAAATGAATCATATTCAATTTTATCTCTCTCATTTAACCTATAGTTTTAATGTGCATCAAAATGTACATTAATATAAACTATAGTATTAATTTGATTAAATCATATTTAACCAAATTAATTAAATTAATTAATTCCCAATTAGTTAATTCATGAATTAATCAAATATCACATATTTAATTAAATTCATAATTCTCTCATTAATTAATTTTGAATCATATCCAAAATTAATTTTATTATAAAGTTTAATTCATTAATTAAACTTATACTATAATTTATCTCCATACATTATATTAATTGTATCAATATACAATTAACTTAAATTCCCTTTAATGGCAAGACTAAATTATCTCAAAATCCGTTATGAGCTAGCAGGTGGACCTAATGGACCTACAAATCAGAAGCTCCAACGATACGAGATTAACTGGCTAAACTCATTAATCAAGTTAATCAACATTCGTTAATTGTGGGTCACTCCACTAAAGACCCACAACTGCACTCTTCTCACTGTAGAATATTTCTGTGTCCACGGATATCGACCAATGCAGTAAGTCAATCCTTCACGTGTGTTCGTAACACCAGATGGGTCAAATTACTGTTTTACTCCTGGGTTACCTCTGGATCCTTAAGTACCACTGATCTCTCTAATGAACAACCTGTTTAGGGTCCAACCACTAAACAGAAATTCCTCTCGGGCCAGGAGAGGACAATGCACTTTTGTTCAAGCCCCGAAATCAGCCCTTAAGGGAATACACATCTACTTGCCCCAATAGGGGAAGGAGTGAATTCCATCTTGTACTGTTATGTTCCCAGCCCCCATTCGGTCTTGCCCTTGAAATGGTAGGATTATTCAGATGGCGAACTGGCCAGTCTCACCTATACAAATCTAAGGACAATCCCTCCTAAAAGGGGTTCATAACAGACTCAGGATTGAAATTGAGTTACCTAGGTCATCCTATTGAAATAGAAACCTAAACTAGTTAACGGCGTTACATCAGGTGGTTACTATTTCGCGGTCCGGTCTTATGCAAACTCATTGCATAGGATACCCCCACCCGCATGTCTCCTACATGGATGCTTTGGATCATTGCATATGTATCGAATACAAGGTGGGTCGTATCACATAGTGTCACCAGGATAAAGTACCCAACCTTATCGCTATACTATAGACCATTTAGGTTGTTACTTGAACACCGATCCCCGTATGTCCCCACATATCTGTCCAAGTTTCATTTAAACAACCTTGGATCTTGGTTTATTGGATTTAGGGTTTATGAATGCAAACTCGATTATTCAATAACCAAATTACTGAATCACTCAAATAATGCTTTATTGAGATCGATTAATTTGTTTCATTTACTATCTACAAGTTTTAGGGCATAAAAACCAATAGGAATTACATCCTAAAACTACCGATACGCCTCAGAAAAATAAAATATCGAAAATGAGATTATTCTATGTACATATCTCGCAGATCTAGACCCTCTAGATGACCCTCGAACACTTTAGCCGTGAGAGCCTTCGTAAATGAATCAAAAATGTTGTGCTCCAAAGCTATCTTCGTGACGATCACGTCCCCTCGTTGCACGATTTCTCTGATAAGGTGATATTTGTGATCTATGTGCTTGCCTCTCTTGTGGCTGCGAGGTTCTTTAGAATTTGCCACTGGACCACTATTATCACAGTAAAGGCTAATTGATAAGTTCATATTTGGAACAACTTCAAAATCCATCAAGAACTTCCTAAGCCATACAACCTCCTTAGTTGATTCACAAGCAGCGACATATTCGGCCTCCATGGTGGAGTCTGCAATGCGTCCTTGTTTGATGCTATGCCAGACTACAGCTCCCCCGTTCAGGGTAAACACTGACCGTGATGTGGATTTCCTAGAATCCTTATCAGTCTGAAAGTCAGAGTCTGTGTATCCTGTAAGGACCAAATCCTTAGCGCCATACACAAGTTGATAGTCCCTCGTTCTCCTAAGATACTTGAGGATGTTTTTCACTGCAGTCCAATGGTCTAACCCTGGATTAGACTGGTATGTACTAACTATCTCAACTGCATAGCATATGTCAGGCCTAATACACAACATGACATACATAAGACTGCCCACAGCTGAAGCATAAGGGATCCGTCTCATATCCTCAATTTCTTGAGGTGTCTTAGGACACTGTTCCTTAGACAAATGAACTCCATGCCTGAAGGGTAATAAACCCCTCTTGGAATTCTGCATCTTATATCTAGACAACATCTTGTCTATATATGATGCTTGAGACAGGGCTAACGTTTTGTTCTTACGATTTCTTATTATTTGAATCCCTAGAACATACTGAGCTTCACCCAAATCTTTCATTTGGAACTCAGTCGATAGCCAGTTTTAATTTCAGCTAGATATTCTACATCATTCCCAATGAGTAGAATATCATCTACATACAACACCAGAAAAGCTACTGAATTGTTGATAATCATTTTGTAAACACAAGGCTCATCAACGTTCTGGTCAAAGCCATAAGATTTGAAAGTAGTGTCAAACCTTATATTCCAAGATCTGGAAGCTTGCTTCAACCCATAAATGGATCGTTTAAGCTTTCAAACTTTTTGCTCCTGTCTTTGAGCAATGAACCCCTCTGGTTGAGACATAAAGATATTCTCATCAAGATTGTCATTCAGAAAAGCAGTCTTGACATCTATTTGCCAAATCTCATAATCATAAAACGTGGCAATGGACAAGAGGATCCTTATCGACTTCAACATGGCAACTGGGAGAAGGTTTCTTCATAGTCACCCCTTCCTTTTGGGTATAATCCTTTGCCACAAGTCGGGCTTTGAAAGTCTGTACTTTCCCAGCTGCGTCTCGTTTTCTCTTGTAGATCCATTTGCACCCTATGGGTTTTACCCCTTCAGGTTGATCTACTGAAAGTGTTAATATCTAAAAAGCGGAAGCAATTTTGGATCTTAGGCACATAAGAAGCTCAATTTGATCACCAAAGACATGTTGTTCATATGAAGAAAAACAGAGATAGTTTGCCTACCTTGTTTCAATGGAGAAATTGGTTGGATTAGCTTTTTGTTTTTCTTCACCAATGAGTCACGAACCACCAAAGGATCTTCCTTGCTATCCTCAAGCCTTTGGAACGGATTGTGGGATCGTCAAGAGAAAGTAAATGGTGTGAGTATGGATTTTGGCAGAATTTCAGTACTTCTCTTATTGTTTTCTTTCAGCCTTCTTCTTCAATTTTATAGAGGGATTGAAGCTGAAGAAAATGTCCAAGATTTGCCTCCAAATCATCTCCAAATTAATGGAGTATTAAGTGGCTTAAGAGAGGGGAGTGCATGGGTTTAGTCACCATGCACTCCATCTCCAAAAAATCAAAATTAAATTTGATTTTAATTAATCCAATATTATCTTGAATTAATCCACTAACTTCATTATTTAAATTAATCTGAAATGTGAAAAATCATTTTCAATTTCTTAATTTTAAGTTAATTCAAAAATTAATTTAAAATTAATTATTAATTAAATAATTAATTAATTATTAATTTAATATCTTAATATTCAATTAATATTTTTCCACTTTACCCAAACATTTCCTAAATGTTATTTTTCCTATCATGAATCCCTATTCATGTTCTCAGCATTTAAATCATATTTAAATATTAAAATCCATACATACTCGGTTTTCACAAAACCCGACGTACCGTCAACACCTATCACTTTTATTAATTTTTCTCAACATGAACTTAAAAGTAATTCATATTTAATCCATCATATTGTTCCAAAGGTTAGCCTAGAGCTAGCAAGGGGACCTAATGGACCTACAGATCATGGGCTCCAACGGTGCGAGGTTAAACTAGTAAAACCCCTTTAAGCTAGTTAACCAACTTCCGTTAACTACCAGGACACTCCACTATTGCCTAGTAGTTGAACTCCCCTCACTGTAGATATATTTCCGTCCACTCGATATAACCATGATTAGTAAGTCAATCCTTCACAGGTCGTTCGTTACTACAGACAGGTCAAATGTCCGTTTTACCCCTATAGTACATCTTAGTACCTTAAGTCCACTGGTCCTCTATTGAACAATTTTTTAATGGTTCAACCATGAAACAAGATCCCTCTCAAGCCAGTGAGAGGGTGGGGCCCCTTGTTCAAGTCTCGAACTCAGCACTTAAGAGAACAACCTTTCTACTATCCCTGTATCGAGTAGGAGTGAATTCCGTTTTGCTTTACTACGTCCCCAGCCATCCATCTAGTGTTATCCCTGATGCGCAAATTGCTTACCGCAAGTGTACGGGTCAAGTTATAATATAGTGAATATAAATTCGAATGTCGTCCTCTGGATTGGTGTCTCGTCAATTTTAATTACCGAAAATACTTTTGACCAATTTTATTTAGGGAATCGAATTGAATGAGAATATAATTGATTCAAACACAAAACTAAAGCAAAAAGTGACAATCTAATGGGAAGAATTGGTCTTAGGGATTTGATTTCACCAATTGGAGTTATGGATTAATAAACGGATCAACACATACTATGATTCATAAATCTTGGCAACTAAAATCACACATATCTCTCCCGAGCGTACATGATTCTCCCATATGTAATTGAACCCGATATCCCTATCTAAATCCAATAAACATACAAGGCAATAAGGCTAACCTTTATAACAATTTCTAGAATTAACCTTAATCTCCCGATTTTTAGCTAAATTCTAGTTATGCATATTGATTTCTAATTTAAATCCTCTCTCCCGAGTTAGATTCAAGCATAAACATCAATCAATTTATGGTCGGTAAATTGAAAGCATTAAGGACACACATATGCATAAATGACATCAATAGCATAAAAACCGTAAAACAATCCATAACGTGCCCAACGGCTACATCAATCCCTAAGAATTAAAGCCTAGCTACTCATACACAACGTTACAATATAGCCATAGTCTAAAACAGCCATAAAAACTAACTAAAGTGAGGGAAAGAGGAATTAAACTCGTTGTAGGCCGAGACCGAACGTCCCTGTCACGATCCCCACGAACAATGGGTTGATTTCCAACTTGCTCCCTTTGCTTCAGCTCCAAAATGCTCTGTTTTTCCTCTGTTGTTGGCTCCAAAAAGTCCCAAAACAAAGTCCCCTAAAACCTAGCCGAAATTTCCTTATATTCTGATTTTTTCGTCGTAGCGTCGAGACGCTATGGACAGCGTCGCGACGCTGTCGCGATACCGCGAATCTGGAAATTTTGCCTAGAGCGTCGCGACTCTGGTCCTAGCGTCGCGACGCTATGAAGTTTTTTTTTTTTTTTTTTTTTTTTTTTTTTTTTTTTTTTTTTTAAATCAGCTGGGCTGAATTTGACTTCTTCCAACTTTATCCTTTTTCGATCTTTTAGCCCTTTTTCATGACTCGAACACCCAATTGACTCCAAAATCACGTTTTAGCTCCAATCAACAATTTCCTACAAAATAAACATTAAGTGCAATAAAATGGCCAATAAATCATAAAAGACTAGCTAAATTGATTAGGGAAAACTAGCTAGCTATGCTCGCTATCAAACACCCCCAAACTTAAGCTTTTGCTAGTCCTCGAGCAAACTAAAAATCCAACATACAGTAGAAGAATGGATGCAACAAACATGACTTAATCCTCAAGGGTCAAAAGTCAATAACCAAGCAAGCAAGAGACATGCACATAAGGACCAATGAGGGAGACAGATTAAAATTTTTCCAAAATTAACTTGCATAAGCGAGATCTAACTCAACGAGATCAGACTCTACTAACCCGGGATTGGATTATTAAACTCTCTGCTCATCTTCCCTCTACACTGGCACTAAAGTTTCACTAATGAGTTAATGGAACAAATTAGTTTGTTTTCCTCCATACTTAGGTGCTTATAAATTGCAATTAAATTTAGCATTTATATGTGGCACTAGCTTTCACACACCTATTGCAGGGACCCTTAACCTGAGATTTCTCTGGTTGGCCTAACTGATCACAACAGGGGTAGCTCTTTTTGCCTAAACTTTATTAAACATTGCAAACTGTGCACAAGCCATGGCATAATTTATTTTCTCAACAGTAACAACAAGAATGATTTTTCTTTATGAACATGATAAGCATATATTCTTTTCTTTCCTCCTAAGCAAGATCAAACATGCTAATTTGCAAAAAATTAACTCTTTAGCTCTTCCCTACACCTATCGAGGTGACAACAAGCATATGAACCTAATAATTCGCTCCTAAGCATTCAAATCCAAATCTAGCCAAGATAAATACTCTACTCATGCAAGCCATCTCCTAGAAAAAGTTTAGAAAGTCTCCCTTTTTGGGCACTCATGCTTACAACTCATCGCAAGCTTGAAAATTGACAAGAAAGCCTATCCTAGGACATCATAGTCATGCAAAAATATTATCCAGAAAACAACCATATGCTTAATTCAAAGAAAGCTCAAAACTATAGCCCGAACTCAGATGCTCAAGGGCTCCACAAACATGCTAATCCACCCCCAAACTTAAAACATGCATTGTCCTCAATGTATAAAGAAAATAAGACATAAACAAGCATGAGAACAATAAAAGAATGAAAGGAGTGAACAATACTGGCCTGGAAGGGTGATGACATCTTGATTGAAAGCTTGAAAGCTTGAAAGCAAAGGGGAGATTGAAAACAAAACCTACAAAACAGACACAAACAATAATTCAAACTCAAAAGAAAGACACAACTAAACTTAACTGGGTTGCCTCCCATAAGCGCTTGTTTAACGTCATTAGCTCGACGTGTTGACCAAATATGCATCAAGGTGGTCTCCTGTCAGATGTTCCATCATTGGTGCTCTTCCTAACACCTCTCCTATAGCCCACCAACATGGTATCTGATGTGTTCTTAGGGTCCTCAAAAGCTTTTAAGACCTCCTTCTCCTGTTGGACTCTGATGATTAGCTCCCTGCGTTCAATATCAATTATAACCCTCCCTGTAGCAAGGAATGGTCTACCTAATATAATAGGCATAGCAGGATTATCTTTAATATCTAACACAAAGAAATCAACAGGAAGGAAAAATCTACCTACTTTGATCAGAACATTCTCCACAATTCCATAAGGACTAACCACAGATTGGTCAGCCAACTGGAGTCTAACAGCAGTAGATTTTATTTCTCCTATGTTAAGCTTTTTGCACAATGATAGAGGAATTATGTTTATGCTCGCCCCTAGATCACATAGTGCTCTACATGAATAAGTACCAAAATTACAAGGAATAGTAAAACTCCCTGGGTCAGACAATTTTTCTGGTACTCTCTGTTGGACACGAGCACTGCACGTCGATGCAAGATATACAGTCTCCAACTGCTTTTCCTTTTTCTTCTTGTTGAGCCATTCCTTCATGAATTTTCTGTAGTGAGGCATCTGCTCCAAGGCATCTGAAAAAGGAATATTAACATGCAAACCCATAAAAGCATCTAAAAGCTTGTCAAACTTAACCTTAGAATTTTTCTTTTTCTTTGATTTAGGAACTAAAACAATAGGAGAAGGGATAGAAGGCTCAGGATTAAGCTTTTCAGCTTCGTTTGAGGTGGTGCCTTCTTCAACTTCTCCTGTGAGTTCCTCTGGTTCAGTATTCTCCTCCTCTTGAGATAATGGAGTCTCCTCCTCGTGATGCACAGAGACGGCCTTGCAGTACTCCATAGAAGATTTCTCCTGTTCAGCTGGGGCTTTACCTTTATTCATGGTGTTAACAACACTTACCAGTTGTCCCAGCTGAGTCTCAATGTTCTTGATGGCTGCAGAATGACCATTGACAGTAGTGTTTAAGGCAATCATGGCCTCCTCAAGCTTATTTGACCTGTTGCTTGATTCTGCAATAAAAGCTCCAACAAGATCCTCAAAAGACGTTTTACTTTCTTGCTTAGGAGTGAAGCCAGGAGGATTCAACACATTCTTATTATTAGCATAGGAAAAATTCTCATGATTTCTATTGCTAGGGTGATAATGTGTAGGTGTAGAATTATTATTATACCCCCTAGAATTGAAATTTGAAACATACTGAACCTGCTCGAGATTTTCCTCCTGAGTTTGGGATGCGAGGGCAGCTGCAGACTCAATCGATTGAGCATTTCCTGAACCTGAGAATTTTAAAAATGCATTAGCCAAAGAAGACATCTGGGCCTGCAGTGCACTTACGTTATCGATCTCAAACACTCCAGCAGCAATCTTTTTGGGTCCCGACCGCTCCGATGGCCACTAATAGCTATTGGTGGCCATATCCTCTAACAAAGTCCTAGCACTCTCAACAGTTTTGGACAACAGAGTCCCACCTGCTGCTGCATCAACAATAGTTTTTGTACTAGGAGTTAAGCCATTATAAAATAATTGAACCTGAAGCCAGTCGGGGTATCCATGCTGAGGGCACTTCCTCAGCAACTCTTTAAATCGCTCCCAAGCCTCGAACAGTTGCTCATCAAACTGCTGCTGGAACGTCCCAATTTCGGTCCTCAGCTTGACCGTCTTGGCAGGAGGAAAGAACTTCTTTAAGAATGCCTGGACCAAAGCATCCCAAGTGGTAATGCTTCCAGGTGGAATAGATTGTAACCAGTCCCTCGCTTTGTCCTGCAAAGAAAAAGGGAATAAACGTAAGCGAATGGCATCTTCAGAAACACCATTTAATTTTACCGTCCCACAGATGTCTAAGAAGGATTTCAAGTGAGAATTTGGATCCTCCATGGGTGTCCTCTGTAAGCACAATCTCGAGCCATCTGAATGAGACCCGTTTTCAGCTCAAAGTTGTTAGCATTGATCGGGGCATAGACAATCCCCGATTGTTGCTCCTGAAAACCGGCTGAAAGTAGTCCCTAATAGGCTTAGGCTCCTCAGGATTAGGATTGGCCATTTGGATATTTTCTTGATTTTCCCTTCGAAGTCTATTGTATGTTCTTTCTATCTCTGGATCTAAGGGAACTAAGGCCAACTCTCTAACCCTTCGCATGCACAATCCAACCTCACCTAAAAAGGAAAAATAAAAGAAAAGGAAAGTAAACAAATAAGGAAAGAATCTAAGACAAGGAAAAGCTAAATCTAAAATAAGAAAGAAAAATAATCTACAAAAGGAAAAGATAAACAAATAAGGAATGTACAATCAAATATGGCAAAAACAAATAAGGAAACTAGCAAATAAGGAAAATAATCTAGAAAAGGAAAATAAACCAAAAAGAAAAATCTATCTATGGAAAATCCAAACAAATATGGAAAAATCTAAATAGGGAAAAAGAAAATAAAGGAAAAAAATGCAATCTACCTAAAAACAAAAATAATAAAAATAACAAAAAATAGAATACACCCTAAACTAAGACCGGACAATTTTTCTACGATATTAAAATTGACTAAATATGCCAATCCCCGGCAACGGCGCCAAAAACTTGATGCGCAAATTGCTTACCGCAAGTGTACGGGTCAAGTTATAATATAGTGAATATAAATTCAAATGTCGTCCTCTGGATTGGTGTCTCGTCAATTTTAATTACCGAAAATACTTTTGACCAATTTTATTTAGGGAATCGAATTGAATGAGAATATAATTGATTCAAACACAAAACTAAAGCAAAAAGTGACAATCTAATGGGAAGAATTGGTCTTAGGGATTTGATTTCACCAATTGGAGTTATGGATTAATAAACGGATCAACACATACTATGATTCATAAATCTTGGCAACTAAAATCACACATATCTCTCCCGAGCGTACATGATTCTCCCATATGTAATTGAACCCGATATCCCTATCTAAATCCAATAAACATACAAGGCAATAAGGCTAACCTTTATAACAATTTCTAGAATTAACCTTAATCTCCCGATTTTTAGCTAAATTCTAGTTATGCATATTGATTTCTAATTTAAATCCTCTCTCCCGAGTTAGATTCAAGCATAAACATCAATCAATTTATGGCCGGTAAATTGAAAGCATTAAGGACACACATATGCATAAATGACATCAATAGCATAAAAACCGTAAAACAATCCATAACGTGCCCAACGGCTACATCAATCCCTAAGAATTAAAGCCTAGCTACTCATACACAACGTTACAATATAGCCATAGTAAAAAACAGCCATAAAAACTAACTAAAGTGAGGGAAAGAGGAATTAAACTCGTTGTAGGCCGAGACCGAACGTCCCTGTCACGATCCCCACGAACAATGGGTTGATTTCCAACTTGCTCCCTTTGCTTCAGCTCCAAAATGCTCTGTTTTTCCTCTGTTGTTGGCTCCAAAAAGTCCCAAAACGAAGTCCCCTAAAACCTAGCCGAAATTTCCTTATATTCTGATTTTTTCGTCGTAGCGTCGAGACGCTATGGACAGCGTCGCGACGCTGTCGCGATACCGCGAATCTGGAAATTTTGCCTAGAGCGTCGCGACTCTGGTCCTAGCGTCGCGACGCTATGAAGTTTTTTTTTTTTTTTTTTTTTTTTTTTTTTTTTTTTTAAATGAGCTGGGCTGAATTTGACTTCTTCCAACTTTATCCTTTTTCGATCTTTTAGCCCTTTTTCATGTCTCGAACACCCAATTGACTCCAAAATCACGTTTCAGCTCCAATCAACAATTTCCTACAAAATAAACATTAAGTGCAATAAAATGGCCAATAAATCATAAAAGACTAGCTAAATTGATTAGGGAAAACTAGCTAGGTATGCTCGCTATCAATCCCCAAAATGGTAGGAGTATTGAATGATACTTTTATGACCACTCTCACCCATGCAGATCAAAGGATAACTTTAAACGAACAGGAGTTCATAGTAAGCTCAGGATTAAGATCGAGTTACCTAGGTCATCACATGAAATAATCAGTCTTAATAGTAAATGGCGTTATAAAGTAAGAGTGACTTATTTCTTGGTCCAGTCTTGTGTAAACATATTTTACACATGATGCCCCTACTCACATGTCAATACACGAACGAACTAGGATCACGTCGTTTGCTTTATTTAGCAAAGTAGGCCGCATCCATAGTGTTACCAGAACAAGGTACCCAACCTTATTCATTTACTACAGACCATTTAGGTTATATACTCAAACTCGATCCCTGCCTATATACATGATATAGTTCGAGTATCTCATGTTATAACCATGGATGTTTCTATTGGATTATTAAGATATTCATAAATAATTTTTCACTGAATAACATCTTTATTTATATTAAGGATAACAAAACATGAGTTCTAGGACACAAACCCCAACATCTACAAGATCCCAGACTTGATTGAAATACATAGACTCCATCTCCAGGTCCATAGCTTTGACCCATTGGTCATGATCCACATCACTCATTGCCTGTCTAAAGGTCAATGGATCCTCAACTCCATCATCAGGTATAACAGCTGGAGTTTCTGCTAAACCCAAATAGATTTCAGGTTGAATAACAACCCTCCCACTACGTCGAGGCATTCTCAACTGTTGAGAAGGATGGGCTTGACCAGATGTACTGAGCTCATCTACAACTCTTGTTGAAGGTCCAACCTCTGAACTGGGCTCATCAACAACCCTTGTTGAAGGTCCAGCCTCATCAACAACTCTTGTTGATTCATTTGTAGATTCACCAGAAAGTTCACTTAACACCATTTTACTGCGTGGTTTATGTTCTCGAACGTGGTCTTCTTCCAAGAAAGTAGCATTTGTCGATACAAATACTTTATTTTCTTATGGATCAAAGAAGTATCCACCTCTTGTTTCTTTTGGGTAGCCTACGAATAGACATAATTTTGAACGTGAATCCAATTTCTTTGGGTTTGCCACTAGCACGTGTGTAGGGCAGCCCCAAATTTGGAAAAGACGTAAACTAGCTTTACGCCCTTTCCAGAGCTCAAATGGTGTTTCAGAAACACTCTTTAAGGGAACTACATTTAAAATATAAACTGCAGTCTCTACTGCATAACCCCAGAAAGAATTAGGCAATTGAGCATAGCTCATCATAGATCGAACCATGTCTAAGAAAGTTCTGTTTCTCCTTTTAGATACACCATTCTATTGAGGTGTACCTAGTGCTGAGAGTTGGGACGAGATTTCATGTTCCATTAGATAGTTTTGGAATTCTAAGTCCAAATACTCTCCACCTCGATCAGATCGAAGTGTCTTAATGGTCTTACCTAATAAGTTCTCAACTTCAGCCTTATACTCCTTGAATTTTTCAAGGGCTTCAGACTTATAACTCATTAGGTATAAAAAACCATACCTTGAATAATCATCTATGAAAGATATGAAATATTCATACCCTCCTCGAGCTCTAACATTCATTGGACCACAGAGATCCGTATGTATGAGCTCTAAGGGCTCCTTGGCATGATAACCTTTTCCAGTAAAAGGTCGTTTGGTCATTTTACCTTCGAGACATGATTCACATGGAGGTAAAGTACCATCTTCTAACTGGCTTAGAAGTCTGTTCTTAACCAAAATCTCAATCCTATTGAGATTAATGTGGCCAAGTCTCAAGTGCCAAAGATAGGTACTTTGAGAAACTTTTTGCCTTTTAGGTTGAGTCTCAGCTGTTTTAAACATTTCATTATTCAAAGTAGCCCTAGACTCTATTAGTCTTAAAACATATAAATTGTTCTCCAATTTTGCAGAACAGATATCAGCACCCCTTTTAGTAATGAAAGCTTCATTTACAGAAAAAAGACACTGAATATCCTTGTTCAAGCAAACAAGAAATAGAAATCAAATTTCTTTTTATTTTAGGAACTATATATACATTATCTAATAACATATAGCGTTCCCTGCAGAACATTTTAATGTCTTCCACTGCTTTTAGCTTAAATGAACTCCCTAGTCCCAACTCTGAGAGTCATTTCTCCAGCATCTAATTGTTGCCAGGAGTTCATTCCCTCAAAGGAAGAGCATACGTGATGAGTGACACCTGGATCAAGGATCCTGGCTGAATCATCATTTTCCACTATACACGTTTCAATGACCAATAAATCACATTTATTTTCATTGAGTTTTGCTACGCAGTTTATGTCATATTCATCATGAACAATTTCAGATGAATTAGACATGTGGGCCTGAGGATCGTCCTCAGTTAAGACCAATTCCACACAATTAGTGTCTAAGTTCATTTTCTTAGTTGTATTAGAAATACCAGTTTGATTACATACGGTGTTATTAGAGGCATACAGAGAACGATTCATGCTGAAAACAAACAAATTAAGCTAATTAGTGATGTTACATTAACCCATTACACAAAATATTATTATTTTAATCCAATCAATTTACCAAAAGTAATGATCGACCCATAGAATAAACATTCATTTTGCAACAATACTTCAGAGGTCTAGAGCAACAGCTACTGTAGGGCAGTCAGCTACTCCTCCCCTGAATTGAGACAATCTCAACCAGTCCCTATTCCCAGAATAACTCATATTCCAATAGTTCTTAGCTACCATTTTTCGGTCAGAAAATTATTAACACCTTAACAATTTCCCGTAAGTGTGACCCTCCATTTTTAGATCTCATAGGTCAGCCCCAACAATGCTACCGTAGGGAAAGTCAAAGTTGGAAATGGACCTAAGAAACCCTATCCATTTCTGGAGTTTGCGTTGTTTTGACTCCCATGATCAAGCCCTCCGTAGGGTGATCGCTCCCAAGGCGACTCGCAGGTAGATCATGGGGATCTCACGGTGCAACCTAATGGAGCAGACCGTAGGATACGTTGACACGTGTCCTGCTCCCACTTACTATAAAATACTTCCTCATTCACCTTGATATTGATCCATGCAAACACCATCCGTCGGGTGTCACTCCCAGGGTGACTCGAGGCCAAGCATGGACCTCAGTTTGTAAACTCTTGAGGACGTGAGAGCAAAACTTGATTTATGAAAATCTTGTTTTGATATATTTCCTCCCACTAAGTATTTTTATAATTTTAGGGTTTATTACTTAGGTAAATTCCGGCTAAGTGAATCTATCTAAGTCTATGCTTGTATATAACTCTTATATAAAGGTCTTTACTCTAATGTCTAGGTGAATTGAACCCTTTTAATTATCTAGTGACATTGCATGCTAACATTAAACTATGATTAGTTCAACTCAAGTTCCAGATCTGTTCCCAAGTAGGAGGTGTTCCGTAAACCGTCAGTTTAAATACCTCCAGCCTAGACAGAACTTTACCGAGAGAGTTCCCTTATAACCATAGTAACGTTTTCCTACTTAGTTCATTAAAACTATTTTAATTCTAAGTAAGGAAAAATAATTCTAATCCTATTAGAATTAAGGTGAGCTTATGTCTAATTAATTTTAAACATTGTGAAATTAATTCATTTTAACCTGAGGTCCTATGTTTGCATGCAACTCTTTGTTATAGGTTGACGGTTTCTAATCAATTTTATAACTATTATAAAATTTTAATGATTAGCCCTATAACATGCTTCTATTGTGTTGGGAAAAAATAACAATTATATTCTAATTATTATTAAACACCATAATATCATGACACCCAAAAATATAACGATTATATTAATCTAAATTGGTGTCATGCTTCATGCAATCTCAATTTCCATGTAATTAATATCGATTATACTAATTAAATACTCTTGAAATTAAATTACATGATATTTGACATTAATATAATATAACTCTTATATTATTCTAATTAATGTCATGCTCAATGCTATTCCATTTTCATTTAAATAATATAACATTTTATATTAAATCATACATGAAAACAAGCATTGATATTTATTATTCTCATCCATAATATAACTAATTATATTATCCCATGAAAATAATCCTAAGCATGCATGCTACATTGATTAAATATAACAATTATATTTAGCTAAATTAATGTCATTGATAGCATGCATAAATGCTATCAATTTCCTATTATTTTTAGCTAGTTTTATGCTTGAATTGTGTACTTTAATGCTATTTTATGTTTAAATTTTAGAAAACCGAGCCAAGGAAGCAAAACTGGAATTTTGAGAGATTTTGGATGATTTTGGGGGCTTTTTGAAGCATTTTTGAAGTCCATTGAAGACCCAAGTCCAAAAGCCCAAGAAGAATGAGTTAGAAGCCCAAATTCATAAATTCCAAGCCTTAACTATCAAGTTGGGTCAAGAAAAGAGCCCAAGATCCATTACATGAAGCATTTGAGCCAAAAGACGCTAGGCCGGGGCGTCGAGACGCTTGGCAGCCGCGCGGGGAGTTCTGGAGTCGCGACAGCGTCGCGATGCTGTCCATGTAGCGTCGCGACGCTGCACCATCTTGAGCGGCAAGAAAAGGATGACATCACAGAGCACGAGAAGGATCCAGAAATTGGGTAGCGTCGCGAGGCTGTCCATGTAGCGTTGCGACGTTGTGACGACTTGGAGCCCAAGGCAGAAGTGACGTCAGAGCGTCGCGACGCTGCGCCTGCTGGACACCTATAAATAAAACCATTTGCATCCAAGTTTGGGGAGCCAATTTGTGGGTTTTTACCCCATTCTAGAGTCCACACTAAAATTGGGGATTCTTGGGAGTGTTTTGAAGCTTTGTTGAAGATCTTTGGAGCTCGGGATCGAAGGAGGTCGTCGCAGGATCGAGGAGAACGATACTTTTATGAGCATTTCTCTTCCCTTTTCCTTTATGTTTTAGTTTCTAGAATTGTTGTGATTAGGAATTATTAGATTTTAGTGATTATGAGTAGTTAATTCCTAAATTCCATGAGTTTTGATTAATCGTTGAACCTTTGTTTAATTAATGAATTGATTTGGTTTAATTGTCATTATTGTTCATTTGTGCATTTTATCCTTAATGCTTTTAATCAACTGATCACTGATTAAATGAATCGTTACTAAGTGAAAACTCGACGGAGAGAAGCTTAGACTAGAACTGAATGCATGACTAACGTTTGTTTACCCGAGTGACACGGGATAGAATAAATAACGTTAGAGGTTGTATTGAAGGGTTGTAATGCCATGCTAAGTAAATAAAGAGGAAACCAAAAGGAGATTCTTTATTGAAAGGTATGAGATAGGAGGAAACCGACAGGAGAGTCCTTGAAATTAGGCTTCTAGACTTATGAATTGAATGATTAATTAATCTAAGTTAGTTAATTGTTTAAGCGATTAAAGGTCCAATTGATGAAATCATCCCTCTAAGAATTATCCCTCCAAATTGTGCTCCATTTACTTTTTGCTTTCTAGATTAGCTTTTAGTTTATTCTTTTCGGCATTAGATTTTGTTCTCTAAATAAAGCATAGCAAGATTATTAGCAGTAATTAATTGAATAAATCCAATCCCTGTGGAGACGATACTCTAATACTCAAAATCACTATATTACTTGTGACGACCCGTACGCCTGCGATATAAAATCGTGCAACAGTCATGCATCATGCTACACCAATTTCATATATTTAATATAACGATTATACTAAATAACTCATGAAATTAAATTCATGCATAATTACCATACATTATAACAATTATAACATAAATATGCATGAAAATATGCTTAACCTATGGTGGGATCTAGCTAAATGACATTCATAAAGCAATAAATAGCTGAAAAACCGGTATATTGGCCCCTAGGATAAATAAAATAAACAAAATTACAATAATTTGAATTTAATTATCCTTCTGAGACTTGAACCGCTCCAGAACCGGCCCAACCCAGCTTGAACTGCTTCAAACCAGACCCAAATTGATCGAATCGGACCAACCAACCCTTGAACCGGACCAGCAAGCCTCGAATTGGACCGAATCTTTATTGAACCGAACGGATAACCACCTCATGAAACCGCTGGAAACTTCACACCGCACGTCTCGCTCAACACTCAACAAATCCGAAAACTGCCGTCAGCGTCAAGAAGCTGAAGGCAGCGTCTCGACGTTGCCTTGAAATTTTCCAGTGCCTGTTCTTCAGAACAGCCTCTGTTTGCCAGTTTTCAGCTTTGATTCCAATCGTTTTTGGCCCGAATTCATCACGATCCTCATCAAAATGAATCCTAATCTAGACACGGACATTACAAGACTCGATCTACTGATTTAAATGCCCAAAAAACGCAGGGGCCTTTACATTTTGATCAAATCAAAAGCAGTAAATCTATGGCCAAATATAACCTAAACAATTTTTCTGCAAACCATTATGCTAATTCGATCCCACCAACAGCCACAACGCAAATTCTAAAATCGAAATTAAAATCACGAAATGGCTCTGATACCATTTGAAGGTTTGAATTCCCTTTGGCAGCGGAAACATATCAAGATCGATCTTGAATTCAGATCAGAAGCTCCAACGATACGAGATTAACTGGCTAAACTCATTAACCAAGTTAATCAACATTCTTTAACTGTGGGTCATTCCACTAAAGACCCACAATTGCACTCTTCTCACTGTAGAATATTTCTGTGTCCACGGATATCGACGAATGCAGTAAGTCAATCCTTCACGTGTGTTCATAACAGCAACTGGGTCAAATTACCGTTTTACCATTGGGTTACCTCTAGATTCTTAAGTACCACTGATCCCTCTAATGAACAACCTGTTTAGGGTCCAACCACTAAACAGAAATTCCTCTCGGGCCAGGAGAGGACAGCACGCTTTTGTTCAAGCCCCGGAATCAACTCTTAAGGGAACACACATCTACTTGCCCCAATAGGGGAAGGAGTGAATTCAATCTTGTACTGTTATGTTCCTAGCCCCCATTCGATCTTGCCCCTGAAATGGTAGGATTATTGAGTCGGCGAACTGACCACTCTCACCCATACAAATATAAGGACAATCCCTCCTGAAAAGGAGTTCATAATAGACTTAGGATTGAGATTGAGTTACCTAGGCCATCCTATTGAAATAGAAACCTAAACTAGTCAACGGCGTTACATCTAGTGGTTACTATTTCGCGGTCTGGTCTTATGCAAACTCATTGCATAGGATACCCCCACCCGCATGTCTCCTACATGGATGCTTTGGATCATTGCATCTGTATCGAATACAAGGTGGGTCGTATCACGTAGTGTCACCAGGGTAAGGTACCCAGCCTTATCGTTATCCTATAAACCATTTAGGTTCTTACTTGAACACCGATCCCCGTATGTCCCCACATACTTGTCCAAGTTTCATTTAAACAACCTTGGATCTTGGTTTATTGGATTTAGAGTTTATTAATGCAAACTCGATTATTCAATAACCAAATTACTGAATCACTCAAATAACGCTTTATTGAGATCGATTAATTTGTTTCATTTACTATCTACGAGTTTTAGGGCACAAAACACAACAGGAATTACATCCTAAAACTACCGATACGCCTCAGGAAAATAAAATATCAGAAAGGAGAAACAGAACCTTGTTAGACATGATTCGTTTGATAATGAGCTATGCCAAGTTGCCTAAATCGTTTTTGGATATGCAGTGTTGACTGCAGTTTAAAACACGAATATGGTTCTCTCAAAGAGTTTCTTTTGAAACACTATCTGAGTTATGAAAAGAGCATAAAGTAAGTTTATGTCATTTTAGAACTTAGGGATATCCTGCATATATACAAAAAAAATACTCGAAGGAACTGAAACCTTATTCTAAAATATGCCTATTTATCCCAAGGAAACAAGAGGTGAATACTTCTTCAATCCATAAGAAAATAAAGCATTTGTATCGACAAAATGCTAAATTCTTAGAAGAATACCACGCTGGAGGTCACAAATCACACAGTTAGTGTCTAGTAAGTTATCTAGTGAAGCTACAATTGGATCAACAAGAATTGTTGATCAGGTTAGTCCTTCAACAAGGATTTTTTATTTAACTAACACATTAAGTCAGTCGTGTCCTCTTTAATTGTTGAGAGAGCCTCGACGTAGTGGGAGGGTTGTTCTTCGACCCGATGATCATCTCGAATCTTGAGCCTTGGAATCAAGCTCAATTCCAAGCTTTTTCTCCACAATTCTTCTCACTTCTCTCTATTGAGCTAGGGGAGAGCTCCCCAAAATGGGATCAACTTATCGGTTATTTCTTCCTTACTTCTTTATAATTCCTTATTGTAATTTGAGTTAGGCCCATGGATCAAGATTATTTTGGCAAGATTAATTCCATTTGTTAGTAGATCTTGAGACCTAGGGTCGTTATTCTAGTTAATTGGATATTGTAGCACAATTACTTGGATTATGTAATGAATTTCTTCATATTTCATCTATGCAATTCTTGCTTAATGCTTTTAATCTCTTGATCACGGATTAATCGATTTGTTGGTCTAAATTGATACTCGACAGAGAGAAATTAGATTAGATCCAAATTGCATGGCTAACGATTGCTTGGAGCACGAGAGTGAAAGAGAATTGTTAGAAATTGATAATGAAGTTGCTTAATGCCATACTATGATTAACTAAGGAGATGGACTCATAAATTAGTTATGTTAGTATGAGATGTGGAGGAGCTTGAAAGAGAAATCGGCTTATAATTACTTCTAGATTTATGAAATTGAAGATTATTAGTTACATGCATCCATGTAATTGAGCTACATATCCAAAAAGCTAGCTAACACCCTAGGTCAAGTTCCCTTAATCGGATATTTCCAATTTTTTTGTTGCATGTTTCTTTTTATTAGTTTCTTTAATTTTTCACTTTATCATTCGAGTTGGAATTCTAAATAAAATTGAACATGATGGTTCTTGGTACTTAATGGATGTAATACAAATTCCCTGAGGATTCGATACTCGGAATACTTTCCATTTTAATATTATTTGGGCAATCGTACGCTTGCGGAAAATTGTACAACAAGTTTTATGTTGTAGTATAGTGGTGAGTATTCCCGCCTGTCACGCGGGTGACTCGGGTTCGATCCCCGGCAACGGCACCAAAAACTTGGTGGGCGATTTCCGTAAGCGCACGGGTCGTCACAAGTAATATAAAACGGTAGGTAATACCGAGTATCGAATCCACAGGGAGGCGAAGAAAAATTTAAGCAAAATATTCTTGATCACTAAAAATACTTGGGCGAAATAATATTTAGGGACAAAAACATGCAATCAAAGAGAATTTTAAAAATCAAAGCAATTAAAGAAATTAATTTGATCAATCAACAAAATAAAATATGAAGAAAGAGTTTTTAATGGGAAGTGAGGTCTTGAAAATCAATTATTAGCTAAACATTTATTATAATTATCCTATCTCATTGCCCAACTAATTATAATCCTAGAATCTCCGTTAATCACACAGGTTCTCCTATCGGTCTTCCCTAATTGTAATTAATTCATTTTAACAACCTAAATGTCCTTAGCGCTATTAAAATTCATTAATTATTACGCTCTGATACATTTTAGGAATCTAAGTTTAACCAACTAATCCCGTTGTCACGACAGGCAATTAAACTAGTTGCATGGATTATGATCTATCCTAACTTCTCTCCGTCGAGTCTCCATTAAGAATCAGATCAATACACAATTGGTCAGATTGCATATAGCATTAAACACATCCATACAAATAATTAGGAAAAAGGGCAAGAGATAGGCAATTATAACAACATTTGAACTATAATTTCATTTCAAGACCCCAATTTGGGGTTTAGCTATACATAGCTAAAACATCCACAAAATTTACAATGAAAACCATAATTAAGAGCATAATAAAAAGAAAGGAATTGACCGTCGAAGACCCCTTTGCTGACGCTTGGAGTCCTTCCGAGCTCTCCTTGAGCCTCCTAGAATGCTCCCAAAATTCCCCCCAAAGTTTTCCCACTAAAGAACTCTCAAAAAGGCTAAAAAGCCTTGAGAGAGGCTCCAAAGGAGCCAAAGGAAGCAAGGAAAGAATGGAAGAAATGATGATTGATGCCAAAAAATGGATCCAAGGGGCGCTATTTATAGGCTTGGAAATAGGGTAGCATCGCGACGCTATTGGCACAGCGTCGCGACGCTGTGACGTCATCGACTTGCTGGCAAAGAAATGGGATCAGCCTCGTGACGCTGTCCGTACAGCGTCTCGACGCTAGGTGAATTCCAGAACTTTCAGCTACGGATTTGGACTTGAATTTGGGCCTCCCTTCATTTCCTTTGGGCCTCCCTTCATTTCCTTTGGGCCTCATCTTCATGGTTGACCTTCATGGCTTCCCCCTTGACCCATGCATAGATTTTGGGCTTAAATGACTCATATAACATGCCTAATTATGGGAAATTCATGAAAGAAATGCTTTCTAGGAAGAAGAGTTTAAAAAAAGAAGTTTTTAAATTGTCTGAAAGTAGTAGTACCATAGTTTCTGGAAAGATGCCTTCTAAACAAAAAGACCCAGGGAGTTTTACTTTTCCTTGCAGTATAGGAGAAGTATCTTTCAATAGGGCTTTGTGTGATCTAGGTGCTAGTATAAATCTGATGGCCTATTCTTTGTACAGGAAGATTGGTTTAACAGGAATGAAGGACACCGACGTCACCCTCCAGCTTGCTGATAGATCAATTACCCACCCGATGGGTGTTGTGGAGGACGTTCTGGTGAAAGTCAACAAATTTGAAATCAACAATTGAAAATTTTATTGAATGGCTCTGATACCAAACGAGAATAGCTTACAACTTGGGAACAGACTCGATGGCCTTTACAAGGATCGACTAGCTGATCACAGAAAGCAAGGTGAGATTCAAGCTTTACAAGTGAAGATAGCTTGAGAGTTCTCAGCGCATGCCCTTGAAATACAAGATAGAAGTCTTTTATAGACTCCGGAATTCAAATGAAAATTGAATGTGGAAAAATAAAAGATAAGATCGAATCGTCAGGACAGGACCCCTGATAGATTCTTCTTTTTGAAAAGTAATAACGACAAAATTGAAAAAGATAAACTAAATTATTAGTCCGACAGGACAGGACCCCTGACCGGATAGACTAGACATAAGATAAATAATTATAAAAGACAAAAGAAAGGATAAGATAAGATTTCATGACTGCTACTTTACAGCTGTTGAAGATGCTTCAGCTTTATCTCTTTTCAGGAGATAAGATTCTTTATCTTGTCGGCTGAATAATTGGCTTTTCTCCTAAACTTCGATCACCCTAGGCGAATTACAGGCTTACCAAAGGACTCACTGCTCTTAAACATTTGCGAGACTTACGGCCGGGAACACCAAACTAGGTCCTCACGATCTTCAGGACAATTGCCAACTATCTTCGTCTTCAAAATATAGGATCTTTGACCTTGATCGCACTGCTGCTTCTTCTTCTAAAGTTGTGCTTTAGCATAAATGTATTTACAGTGTAAACTAGATTACTTACAGAGTTTACACCTTTTAACACTAAAGTGGAGAATTTACAACACTGCTGCTTTTTTTTTTTTTTTTTTTTTTTTTTTTTTTTTTTTTTTTAAATTGACGGAATTACTTCCTTTTGAAGTATTCCTTATACTGACTGTCTCTTTGTGAAACAGGTCAATTTGACTCGGAGCTCACATAGGTTGTGAGTCGAGGAATGGATCGTCCAGATCGTAATCCGGATCGCTTTCTTCTCCTTCTTGTGCAGAAGAAGCTGGGGATGCGCTTCTGTCTGAAGCCGCCATCTATAGAATTCTTTGGAAATCTGCATCAGATGTCGTCTGAGCCAGAGCTGCCAGAAGCTTGGATTTGTCATTCAGAAATTCGGCATTTCTTTTAATATCGATATCTTGAAGATATCCATTTGCAGCGAACCATTCTTTTACTTTGTTGAGGGTAGCATTTTGAAAATTGAACTTGTCCCACCATTTAATCTTTAAGATTTTGGTGATGGTTTTGTATTGAGGTTGATTGCTGGTTGAGAAGTTCCAGCAAAATATCCAAGGAACTTGAAAGTATAAACAGAATCTCATGGAGTTATGAAACGCTGTTTTTTGAATATTTCTCGCAAAATGATAATATGATTCTTGCAAGGGTGTTGGTAAAATATCATCCGTAAGACCGAATGTATTCCACCATTGAATAAACCACAGAGGAAATGTGATTTTGCATGCATTTTGACAAAAGGATATGAACCAAGAATGTTTGAAATGTGAATACCACATGACGTTATACCAGGCTCTGATGTAATCCCGATATGAATACGTTTGTGGTACAAACGGTTTTGAGAAGGATTTATCAGTGTATAAACCTTGATTCCAATGGGTCGGATTCAAGGCTTTGAATATTTTGAATTTTGAATAAGCGATCTTTGAGGGATCGTTTTTGTCTGGAATATGAGTAATCTCAGCTGACTTGGTGTCAACCAGGATAAACTCATATAAGGTACGAGTTTTGTTAAGATCCTCAGGCATGAAATTGAAGCCTGTAGGATACATATTTGAAACGGTCTCTTCTAGGTTAAGACCTTGAAATTCAGGTTCTATGATAGGTTCATAGATGACCTGAGTTTTTTGAAAGTAACCTTTGATCTCTGGGCGAGGTACAAACCTCTTTTCAGGCGTTACAGCCGCAGAGTATGTTGAAGAGGTCGGGATCGATGATCCGATTGCTGAAGAAGGAGAGACAGGAGGTCTCAATTGAACAACTCCGCCAGAAGGATGGACAAGGTTGGCCGAAGGCCGTGGAGGTGGAGTAGAAGACTCCATTGGAGGCATAGGGCGTATACCGCCTTGCCTTGACCTGGATCGGGTTACCGGAGTAAACCCCAAATCCATTGCATATTGATCAGCACTCATAGGAGGAGGTGCTGGAGAAGAAGAAGAAGATGGGCGACTGCCCTTTGAAGAGGAGGCTCTGCCTCTATTTTCACTCATTCACTCTTTTCTTTTCTTTAGCAAGAGGGAGAGAGAGAGGAGAGAGTTTTTGAGTTAGAAACTCTCTTGAGAGGTAATCTGCAAGAGGGTTTTGAGTGCCTTTTATAGGAAAAATCTCGAAATCAAAACACGATAAAATCGCTTGCCATCTAGCAAAAATTTGTTTTGAGACCAGATTTTTAACATCTTTTTCTAAAACGAATTTTGACGCTCTAGAATCCGTTTTGATAGTGAATTTTTTGTTTATCAAATCACCTTGGAATTTTTGGACACAGAGAACTAAAGCAAGTAACTCTTTTTTTACTGTGGAGTAATTCTTTTGAGTGTCATTCCAAATTCCTGAATGGAATCAGATAATTGATTCTTCCTTATCAAGACACTGTTTAAGGCCAAGATTAAGCAGGTAATTCTAATTCATTCTCAAAATTAGGCAGATCCACAGCATTCAGCTCATTCTCAAACAGAGGGTCATCGGAAAATGCATTAGGATTGAAATCCCCATCATCCATAAGCTCCTCTCCTAATCCTAGGCCAAGATTATACTCTACCTCTTCATCATCGTCAGTCAAGTATTCAGGACCAACAGAAAAACAAGTATGCAAGCTACATACAGACTCATCTTGGCCAAAAATACTAAAAACGACTTTTTCATCATCAATGTTCAAGGTAAGCTTACCTGTATGCACACTAATCTCAGCTTTACCAGTTGCTAAGAAAGGTCTGCCTAGAATAATGGGTACCTCTCTGTCTTCCTGCATGTCGAGTACCACAAAGTCTACAGGGAAGATAAATTTGTTGACTTTCACCAGAACGTCCTCCACAACACCCATCGGGTGGGTAATTGATCTATCAGCAAGCTGGAGGGTGACGTCGGTGTCCTTCATTCCTGTTAAACCAATCTTCCTGTACAAAGAATAGGCCATCAGATTTATACTAGCACCTAGATCACACAAAGCCCTATTGAAAGATACTTCTCCTATACTGCAGGGAAAAGTAAAACTCCCTGGGTCTTTTTGTTTAGAAGGCATCTTTCCAGAAACTATGGTACTACTACTTACAGACAATTTAAAAACTTCTTTTTTTAAACTCTTCTTCCTAGAAAGCATTTCTTTCATGAATTTCCCATAATTAGGCATGTTATATGAAGCATCAACTAAGGGAATGTTCACAGACAATTTTCTAAACATCTCTAGGATTTTTTGAAACTGTTCATCTAATTTAACATTTTTAAAGCACTGAGGAAAAGGTAACTCCTTGTAGTCAAAGGTTGGACATTCGCCATTCCGCTAGGGCGAGTTGATGTGCGAGCCTTTGTCATGATGCTTGCATGGGACCACTTCTTCCTCGTTCAGTTCTCTTCATGCATGTCATCTTTCTTTGATCCTGCAAAAGAGTTAGAAAAACCACTATTCAAATCAATAGAGTTAGGAGGATGTTGGGACCTTTCAGATGAGGCTTTTTGTGCCTCAGCCCTTTCATCTTCATCCTTGCTCTTTCCTTCTTTCTTCTTCTTTTTTGAACTGATCTCCAACTATCTACCACTTTTTAGTGTCACCATCTTGCACTGCTCTCTTGGGTTAGGTTCAGTGTCGCTTGGGAATTTTCCCTTGAAGGGCATTCACCGCTGAAGCTATCTGACTAATCTGAACTTCCATATTTTTTTCAGAGCTGTGTCGTGGTTATTAACTGCCGTCTGGAGATTCACATTCAACACTTATTTTTCTTTGATAAACATAGCCACCATCTCCCCAAGGTTACTCTTCCTTTCTGGTGTACTGGATGATGCAAAACCTGGCGGTGGCTGCAAAACATTCTTCGTGTTCGAGTACGAGAAGTTCTCATGATTGCGCAGACGGGGGTGGTAGAAATTCGGTACTCCTTGAGTAAATGGTTTGTTTCCTATATACTGAACTTCTTCCACATCTTGACCTTCCTTTTTTGAATATCCTTCAGCTAAGGTGGAAATGGACTAGACCACCTCAGATGAAGTCAGCTTGTTTAGCGCATTTGTCAAAGATGCCATCTGTGCCTTCAATGAACTTGACTCATCTAATTCATAAATACCAACCTTCTTAGAAATCGTCCCCCTCTCTGTCGGCCACTGATAACTGGTTGCTGCCATTTCCCCTAGCAGATCCTTGGCTTCCGTCACTGTCTTAGAAAGAAAACTTCCTCCTTCTGATGTGTCTAAAACTGTCTTAGTGGAGGGATTCAATCCATTGTAAAACAGTTGCACCTGGAGCCAATCTGGGTATCCATGCTGTGGGCACCGCCTAAGCATCTCCTTATATCTTTCTCATGTTTCGTACAACTGCTTCTCGTCAAGCTGTCTAAACGTTCCAATCTCAGTCCGGAGCTTTGTCGTCTTGGCAGGCGGGAAAAATTTCGTCAGGAAAGCCTGAGCAAGCTCGTCCCATGTACTGATACTGCCCGTCTCAACTGATTCGAGCCAATCCTTAGCCTTGTCTTGCAGAAAAGATGAGAATAACCTCAATCTTATAGCGTCAGCCGGAACTCCATTCATTTTTACTGTCCCGCATATTTCCAAGAATGATCGCAGATGTGAGTGTGGATCCTCAGAAGGATGTCCCTTAAAAGAATTATCGCATGCCATCTGAATCAGTCCTGTCTTCAACTCAAAATTGTTACCTTGGATCGGGGCGTAAATGATTCCGGAATTCTCGATTGGGAGAACTGGCTGTAAAAAGTCTCTGATTGCCTTGGCAGCTTCATCTTGATGGGCCATTGCTTCCGCTAGTCTTTTCTCTTTACGAATAGATCTAAGCGTCCTGGTAATTTCAAGATCTAAATGAAACAATTCAACCACCTTATGTCTTCGCATGCAACACTCCCAATCAATCAAAAGAACCAAACAAAAACAAAAATAAAATTATATTCACAAAATAAAAATATTTACACCTAAATTACTATTTATCCCTTTCTTTTTAATGTCAAGAAAAAATTTGATTTGCTTAAAAATGAAGCCTCCTCGGCAACGGCGCCAAAAATTTGGTGGGCGATTTCCGCAAGCGCACGAGTCGTCACAAGTAATATAAAACGGTAGGTAATACCGAGTATCGAATCCATAGGGAGGCGAAGCAAAATTTAAGCAAAATATTCTGGATCACTAAAAATACTTGGGCGAAATAATATTTAGGGACAAAAACATGCAATCAAAGAGAATTTTAAAAATCAAAGTGATAGCGAGCATAGCTAGCTAGTTTTCCCTAATCAATTTAGCTAGTCTTTTATGATTTATTGGTCATTTTATTGCACTTAATGTTTATTTTGTAGGAAATTGTTGATTGGAGCTAAAACGTGATTTTGGAGTCCAATTGGTTAGATTTTAGCCCTAATTTCGACTAGAGACCTTTGGTGGGAGCTAAAGCAAGGCCAAAGAGCGGGAATCAAGCGAGAAGATGTGGAGATCGTGACGGGGACGTGTCGGTTTCGATGGATTCGAGTTTTCCTTTCTCTTTCCCTTACCTCTTGTAGTTTTTATGGCTTTTCTTTCAATTAGTGTTTATGGTTTAAAGACTATGAATTGCTAGTTGTTTGTCTTAGGGATTGATGTAATTGTTTTAGTTTTTGGATTGATTTTAGGTATGAATGTGTTTTTATTTTATGCATGCAATTTTGTTTAATGCTTTCAATTACTTGATCACTAATTGAATGATTTAAGTGTTGAATCTAACTCGGGAGGGAGGATTTGGCCTAAGACTTACTTTGTTTAATTGCATGACTAGAGTAGAAATTCTAAGTTTGTGACGGGATTTGGAATATCTTTAGAAGCGTAACAAGGACCGAACCGAATAATGCCTTGCATGTTAATGAACTTAGATAGGGATATCAAGTTAGTTTATATGCATGAGAATCAATTATACTCGGGAGAGGTAATCGTGATAAAAGTTTCCTTGGCTTGTAGAATAATTGCACGGTCAATTCATTCCTATTAATCAATCCTCAATCTTAATCAATGAAATCAATTCCCTAAGAGTCTTTCCATTTGAGTCTCCACTTTTATTTTTATGCTTTTAGTCTTTAGATTTATCTTTTATCATTGAGTTTTGCTCCCTAAATAAAATTGGACAAGATTATTCACGATACTTAATTTGCTAGAAAACCAATCCAGAGGACGACACTCGTTTTACACGAAAACACTATATTATTACTTGACCCGTACACTTGCGGTAAGCAAATTGCGCATCACAAAGCAATTAAAGAAATTAATTTGATCAATCAACAAAATAAAATATGAAGAAAGAGTTTTTAATGGGAAGTGGGGTCTTGAAAATCAATTATTAGCTAAACATTTATTATAATTATCCTATCTCATTGCCCAACTAATTATAATCCTAGAATCTCCATTAATCACATAGGTTCTCCTGTCGGTCTCCCATAATTGTAATTAATTCATTTTAACAACCTAAGTGTCCTTAGCGCTATTAAAATTCATTAATTATTACGCTCTGATTCATTTTAGGAACCTAAGTTTAACCAACTAATCCCGTTGTCACGACGGGCAATTAAACTAGTTGCATGGATTATGATTTATCCTAACTTCTCTCCGTCGAGTCTCCATTATGAATCAGATCAATACACAATTGGCCAGATAACATACAACATTAAGCACATCCATACAAATAATTAGGAAAAAGCGCAAGAGATAGGCAATTATAAAAACATTTGAACTATAATTTCATTTCAAGACCCCAATTTGGGGTTTAGCTATACATTGCTAAAATATCCACAAAATTTACAATGAAAAACATAATTAAGAGCACAATAAAAGGAAAGGAATTGACCGTCGAAGACCCCTTTGCTGACGCTTGGAGTCCCTCCGAGCTCTCCTTGAGCCTCCTAGAATGCTCCCAAAATTCCCCCCAAAGTTTTCCCACTAAAGAACTCTCAAAAAGGCTAAAAAGCCTTGAGAGAGGCTCCAAAGGAGCCAAAGGAAGCAAGGAAAGAATGGAAGAAATGATGATTGATGCCAAAAAATGGATCGAAGGGGTGCTATTTATAGGCTCGAAAATGGGGTAGCGTCGTGACGCTATTGGCACAGCATCACGACGCTATGACGTCATCGACTTGCCGACCAAGAAATGGGATCAGCGTCGCGACGCTGTCCCTACAGCGTCTCGACGCTAGGTGAATTCCAGAACTTTCAGCTACGGATTTGGGCTTGAATTTGGGCCTCCCTTCATTTCCTTTGGGCCTCATCTTCATGGTTGACCTTCATGGCTTCTCCCTTGACCCATGCATAGATTTTGGGCTTAAATGACTCATTTTTGGGCACTTTTTCTCCAAAATCCATAATTTTGATCCTAAAGACCAATTAACAAAATATATTAAATATATTCAGTAAAAACTCAATTAAAGCACTAAAAAGCTTAATATTTTAGGGCTACAATAGCGACATTTCTGCCCTCTATCAGTTAGTCCTTCAACAAGGATTTTTTATTTAACTAACACATTGAGTCAGTCGTGTCCTCCTTAATTGTTGAGAGAGCCTCGACGTAGTGGGAGGGTTGTTCTTCGACCTGATGAATACTATTTGAGTTTAACTGAAACTCTTGTTGCCATACCTGATGACAATATCGAGGATCCATTGACCTTTAAAACAGGCATAATGAATGGAGTGGATAAGGACGGATAAATTAAAGTTATGGACCTGCAAAAGGAATCCATATATTATAATTCAGTCTGAGTCTTGTAGATCAACTTGAAGGGGTATGACCCATAGGGTATAAATGGATTTATAAGAGGAAATGAGACTTAGCGGAAAATGCATGGACATTTAAAGCTAGACTTATGGCAAAGGGTTTTACCCAGTGGGAGGGGATTAACTATGAAGAAACCTTCTCCCCTGTTGTCATACTCAAGTCAGTTAGGATACTCCCATCCATTGCCACATTTTATAATTATGAAATATGACAAATGAATGTCAAGACTGTTTATTCTGTATGGTAATCTTGAAGAGAGTTCCTACATGTCTCAACCAGAAAGGTTCATTATTCAGGATCAGGAGCAAAAGGTTTGCAAGCTTTAAACAATCCATTAATGGGTTGAAACAGGTGTCCAGATCCTGGGATATAAGATTTGATACTTCAATCATGTCGTATGGCTTTGAACAAAAGGTTGGTGAGCCTTGTGTCTACCAGAAGATCATCAAACAACTTAGTAGCTTTATTTAGTTTTCTGTATGAATGATCTCCTATTCATCGGGAATGACGTAGGTTATCAAAACTGACATTAAAAGAAAGCTAGCAACCCAGTTCCCAATAAAAGATTTGGAAAACGGCTTTATATGGTCTTAGAATCCAAATCGTTGGGAATCATAAAGAATAAAACGCTAGCCTTGTCTCAAGCTTCTTATATCGACAAGCTGTTGGTTTGATATATGATACAAAATTCCAAGAATGGTTTTGTTGTCTTTCTGGCACGTAGTTCAATTGTCTAAGGAACAATATCCTAAGACCCCTCAAGAAATTGAGGACATGAGAAATATTCCCTATGTCTCGGCAATAGGCAGCCAGGTTTGGCATATGGTATGCAGTAGGGATTGTCAGTTGATACAAATTCTGTCCAAATTTTGAATACTGGATGATAGCGAGCATAGCTAGCTATTTTTCTCTGATTAATTAAGCTAGTCTTTTACAATTATTTGCCCAAATTTATGCATTTTTATGTTTTATTTGTAGGAAGTATGTGTTGGAAGCTTAATTCAGCAATTGGAGTCAAATGGAGTCTTCAATCTAAAAAAAAAAAAAAAAAAAAAATCATAGCGTCGCGACGCTATAGGCAAATTTTCCAAAAATGCGGTATCGCGACAGCGTCGCGACGCTGTCCATAGCGTCTCGACGCTGTCGCCAGATTTTCTATGGGGAGTCCAATTGGTAAGATTTTAGCCCTAATTTCGACTAGAGACCTTTTGTGGGAGCTAAAGGCAAGGCCAAGGAGCGGGAATCAAGCGAGAAGACGTGGAGATCGTGACGGGGACGTGCGGTGTCGGCGGATTCGAGTTTTCCTTTCTCTTTCCCTTTACTCTTGTAGTTTTTATGGCTTTTCTTTCAATTAGTGTTTGTGGTTTAAAGACTATGAATTGCTAGTTGTTTGTCTTAGGGTTTGATGTTGTTGTTTTAAATTGTTGGATTGAATTTTGGGTATGAATGTGTTCTTATTCTATGCATGCAATTTTATGTGTAATGCTTTCAATTACTTGATCTCTAACTGGGGAGAGAGGATTTGTCATAAGACTTGCTTTGTTCAATTGCATGACTAGAGTATAAATTCTAAGTTTGTGACGGGATTTAGAATATCTCTAGAAGTATAACAAGGACCGAACCGAATAATGCCTTGCATGTTAATGAACTTAGATAGGGATATCAAGTTAGTTATATGCATGAGAATCAATTATACTCGGGAGAGGTAATCGTGATAAATGTTTCCTTGGCTTGTAGAATAATTGCACGGTCAATTCATTCCTATTAATCAATCCTCAATCTTAATCAACGAAATCAATTCCCTAAGAGTCTTTCCATTTGAGTCTCCACCTTTATTTTATGCTTTTTGTCTTTAGATTTATCTTTTATCATTGAGTTTTGCTCCCTAAATAAAATTGGACAAGATTATTCACAGTACTTAATTTGCTAGAAAACCAATCCAGAGGACGACACTCGTTTTACACGAAAACACTATATTATTACTTGACCCGTACACTTGCGGTAAGCAAATTGCGCATCACTGGACTGAAGTGAAAATTTCCTTAAGTATCTTAGGAGAACAAGGGATTATAAGCTCGTGTATGGAACTAAGGATATGATCTTTCCAGGATACACTAATTCTGATTTGCACACCGATGAGGATTCGAGGAAAACCACATCGGCATTAGTATTCACCTTTAACAGGGAGCTATAGTTTGGCGTAGCACCAAGAATACCACTACTTGTGAAGCAGTTTAGGAGTCTGTATGGCTAAGAAAGTTCTTGATAGATTTGGAAGTTGTTCCAAATATGAACTTGCTAGCCACTAATGAGGCAAACACATAGAGCGTAAAAAAATGATCTCATTTGCGAGATTGTACTCCGAAGAGTCGTGATTTTCATGAAGATAACTTCGAAGCACAACATTGCTGATCCATTTACGAAGGCCCTCACGGCTAAAGTGTTCGAGGGACATCTAGATGGTCTAGGTCTACGAGTTCAGTACAAAGGATAATCTAAGGCAAGTGGGAGATATGTAATGGGTATACAATATGCCCTAATTTATTGTATTTGTATTGTATGAATACTAACCCGTTATGTTTCTGGATTGATGTACGCTCCACTAGAGTTTTAGTCTAAGAGGGAGATTGTTGGGTTTTATGTCCTAAAACACGTGGATAGTAAATGTAACAAAGTTAATCGATAAAGCGTTATTGAGTTTATTCAATAAGTAGTTATTGAATGGTTGTTTAATTATGCATTAATTAACCCAAATCCAAAAAACTAGAACCCATGGCTATATAATGAACACTTGAACTTTATGTGTAGACATAAAAGTAGATCAAGTTCAAGTAATAGCCAAAACGGTCTATAGTATAGGGATAGAGGTTGGGTACCTTATCCTGGGGACATTATGTGACGCGACCCGCTTAGTATTTAATACAAACGATGTGATCTTGAATCATTCATGTAAAGACATGCAAGTGGGGGCGTCCTATGCAATGAGTTTGCATAAGACCAGGACCGAGAAATAAGTCACTTTCCTTTATAACACCGTTTACTGTGAAACTGACTATTTCATGCGATGACCTAGGTAACTCGATCTTAATCCTAAGCTAACTATGAAATCCTGTTTATTCGGGATTATCCTTTGATTTTCATGGGTGAGAGTGGCCCAACATCGTCGACTCAATAAGCCTACCATTTTGGGGATAAGACCGAGTAGATAGCTGGGGGCATAGTCTTGCAAGATGGAATTCACTCCTACCTGCCTGTAGGGATAGAAGAGGTTGTTCCCTTAGGTGCTGACTCCGGGTCTTGAAAAAAGGCATGTCGTCCTCTCCTGGCACGAGAGGATTTTTTGTTTAATGGTTGGACCATAAACAATTGTTCATTATAGGACCAGTGGAACTTAAGGAACATGATGTAACTTCAGGGGTAAAACGGACTTTTGACCTATTGCAGTTACAAACAACCTGTGAAGGTTCGACTTACTAATTATGGTTGTATCGGGTGGACAGAAATATATGTACAGTGAGGGGAGCGCAACTACGGGCTATAGTGCAGTGTCCCGTTAGCTAATGAATGTTGGTTAATTAGGTTAATGAGATTAACCGTTTAATCTCGGATCGTTGGAGCTCATGATCTGTAGGTCCATTAGGTCCCCCAGCTAGCTCATACAGACCAAACCTTAGAACAAAAAGTGATGAAAGAATTTGAAAAGTTCAAATTCAATTTTAGGGATTTAAGGTTATTTATATGCGATATATCTGACGTGTTTATAATTTAATTGTGAATTAAATTATGGAGAGAGTTAGAAACATTTAAATATGATTTAAATATCGTTAATATGTATAAGTTACATATTTGAATTTGAATTTGAATAAATGATTCATATTCATCGGTTTTGAGAAAAGTCGGGATTGGTGTAATTATTTAATTTAGTATTTGATATTAAATTAAATGATTGTAATTAATTAAAATGTTTAATTAATTATTTAGAATTAATTTTTATAAAATTAAATTATCTAAATTAATTATAATTAAAATTAAGATTAAAGAAAAATGAAATTAAGAATGGAAATTAGTTTTTATGCAAAATTTCATTACAAGCCACCAAATCCCATTAGTCATTAAAATTCTCATGTGTTGTCCACATATGGTGAATTTTGAGTGCATGTTCATTTGCTTTAAAAGCTTGGATTTTCATTCTTGCAAAGGATGGAGATTTACTGAATACCACATGCAAAAGAATGGAAAAAAACTCTTTCTCTAAAAGCCATGGTATTCAAGCTCTCAAACCCATATTTTTCTCCCTCAATTTCATCATGTTCGGGTTCCCACAAGCCCGTTCTAAGGCCGGAGAATAACGGGGAAGATCTTGATGGTCGTCTACAACTTGTTGGTGTGAAGAATCGTCCATGGAAACGCAAGATTTCGAGCTCCAAGAGGTATTTATTCATTCCTCTGTTTTTCGATTTATTTACATGCTTTTAATTAGAGAAGTTAATGAAATTAAACGCCCAAGATCGTCAATTGCTTCCGCTAGAGTGTTTTACATTCCTACATATGCATGAGAATCAATTATGCTCGAGAAAGATAGTTGTGATTTACGGTTCCAAGACTTGTAAAATAATTTTGCACGCTAAATTCATCCCATTAATTAATCTTGAATCTCAAACAATGAAATCAATTCCCTAAAAGTCTTTCCATTTGAATCTCCACTTTTATTTTATGCTTTTTGTCTTTATATCTATCTTTGTCATTAAGTTTTGCTCTCTAAATAAAATTGGACAAGATTATTCACGGTACTTAATTTGCTAGAAAACTAATTCAGAGGACAACACTCGTTTTACAAGAAAACACTATATTATTACTTGACCCGTACACTTGCGTTAAGCAAATCGCGCATCAAGTTTTTGGCGTCGTTGCCGAGGATTGGCATATTTAGTTAGATTGATATTGTGGAAAAATTGTTCAGTCTTAATTTAGGGTGTATTTTTATTTTTTTAGATAGTTTGCATTTTTTCCTTATTTCCATTCTTTCCATATTTGTTTTTTTTTTTCCTTATTTTAGTGCTCTCCTTATTTGTGTGATTTTTCCTTATTTGTTTTTGCATTCCTAATTTGAGTAGAGTTTCCTTTCTTAGTTTTTATATTCTTTTTTTTATTAGTTGTTTCCTTTTCTATTTTGTTTTCCTTTTTTCTCTTTCCTTTTATGTTTGAGTATTGGTCCTTTGTTCTTGTTGTGATGTTATTTAGTGTTTGCATCTAATTTGAAAGCCTAATTATCGTTGATGCTTTAATTGATTTCCATGACTTTTTATAATTTTGGGTGGCCCATTAGGGATTCTGTTCCCGAACAACCAACACCATCTTCCAATTTTTCATCTTCAAGTTATACCCCTTTAAAAGAAAATTCTTCCTTAGAAAGCTTAGTTCAAAATTATATTGAGGAGTCTAGAGCAAGGAGTCTAAAATTTGATGAACTTATAAAAGGACTTCAAACCCCAAAGGAAGTTCGTGAGGTGGGATCCACTTCCATAGGTTGTCTAGTGAGTCATGTGGCAACTGATTCATCAGCATCCATCCAGGAGCTTAATTCTTTTGATTCTGCTAAGGATGAAGTGATGGGCAAGTTCATGTTTGGAATAACTTCGAAGTCTGTTAGGAACTTTTGTAGCCACACTGTTTCTTTGGCTGCTTCACATGCAGCAACATACTCTGCTTCCATGGTGGAGTCAGCGATGTATCCTTGTTTAATGCTTCGCCATACTACTGCTTCTCCATTCAGAGTAAACACTGATCCTGACGTAGATTTTCGTGAATCTATGTCAGTTTGAAAGTCAGAGTCGGTGTAACCAGTAAGGATCAAATCCTTTGAACCATACACCAACATATAATTCCTCGTTCTTCGGAGATACTTGAGGATGTTTTTAACGGCAGTCCAGTGGTCATACCCTGGATTAGATTGGTACCAACTAACTATTCCCACTGCAAAACAAATGTCTGGCCTAGTGTAGAGCATATCGTACATTAGGCTGCCGACAGCTGAGGCGTAGGGAATATGTCTCATACCCTCAATTTCTTGAGGGGTCTTAGGACATTCTTCTTTAGACAAATGAACTCCGTGCCTGAAAGGTAATAATCCTTTCTTGGAGTTCTGCATCGAATATCAAGCTAACATTTTGTCGATATACGCTGCCTGAGACATGGCTAAGATTTTGTTCCTGCGATCCCTAATGATCTGGGTGCCAAGAACAAATTGTGCTTCTCCTAAATCCTTCATTTGGAATTGCGATTCTAGCCAGTTTTTAACATCGGTAAGATATCCTATATTATTCCCAATAAGAAGAATATCATCTACATATAGTATTAAGAAAGCTACTTTATTCTTGATGATTTTCTTGTAAACACAAGGTTCATCAGGATTTTGGTCAAAGCCAAATGATTTGATCGTTGTATCAAATCGAAGATTCCAAGACCTTGAAGCTTGATTTTATCCATAAATGGATCGTTTTAGTTTACAAACTTTTTGTTCTTCATTCTTGGAAATTAACCCTTCCGGTTGAGACATATAGATATTCTCGTCAAGGTTGCCATTCAGAAAGGCAGTTTTGACGTCCATTTGCCATATTTCATATGCATAATATGCGACTATGGATAGGATAATTCTAATGGAGTTAAGCATAGCAACAGGGGAAAAAGTTTCTTCATAGTCAATTCCTTCCCTTTGGGAAAAACCTTTTGCTACGAGCCTAGCTTTGAACGTTTGCACGTTTCCAGCTGCATCTCTCTTTCTTTTATAGGTCCACTTGCATCCTATGGGTTTTATCCCGTTAGGTGGATCCACAAGATCCCATACTGAATTGAAGTACATTGACTCCATTTCAAGGTCCATTGCTTTGACCCATTGGTCTTTATCAACGTCATTCATTGCCTGTTTAAAAGTCAATGGATCCTCGATGCCGTTATCCAGTATGACGACCTGTGTTTCAGTTAAACCTAGGTAGCAGTTAGGCTGTATTATAACCCTCCCACTCCGTCGAGGCATACTCAACGTTTGAGCAAGACGAGATTGACCAGAAGAACTAGCTCCAACACCATCAAAAGTAGGTGAACCAGTTTGATCAACAACTTTTTTCGTTTCTTCAATAGTTTCTTTTAATACTAATTTGCTTCGTGGTTTATGATCTCTCAAATAGTCTTCTTCTAAGAAAGTAGCGTTTGTAGAAACAAACACTCTATTATCTTGTGGGTCGTAGAAGAGACCACCTCTCGTTTCTTTTGGATATCCAATAAATTGGCATAATGTTGAACGTGGTTCCAATTTCTTAGGATTCATCACTAACACATGGGTAGGAAATCCCCAAATCAGAAAATGGTGCAAACTAGGTTTACGACCATACCATAATTCGAAAGGTGTTTTAGATACACTTTTCGAAGGAACATTGTTCAATATGTCGACTGCAGTCATCATTGCATGCCCCCAAAACGAGCTGGGCAACTGAGCATAGCTCATCATTGATCGAACCATTTCCATCAATGTTCTATTTCTCCTTTCGGATACACCATTCTGTTGTGGTGTTCCTAGTGCTGAGAGTTGTGATTTGATTCCATGTTCTATCATATAGTTTCAGAATTGTAAATCCATATGCTCTCCTCCTCGATCAGATCGAAGAGTTTTGATTGTTTTTCCTAATAGGTTTTCAACTTAAGCTTTATATTCTTTGAACTTTTCAAGTGCTTCAGATTTGTGCGCCATTAGGTACAAGTAACCATATCTTGAATAATCATCTATGAAAGAGATGAAATATTCGTATCCTCCTCGATTTTTTACATTCATTGGACCACAAAGGTCTGAATGTATAAGTTCTAGAGGTTCTTTGGCTCTATAACCTTTTGTCGTAAACGGTCTTCTAGTCATTTTTCCTTCTAGGCAGGATTCACATGGAGGTAATGAATCGTCTTCTAACTCTTTTAAAAGTTCATCCTTTACCAATCTTTTGATCCTATCAAGATTAATGTGGCCTAGCCTTAGATGCCAAAGATAAGCGTTACTATTTGGAGAAATGCATTGCCTTTTTCTTTGAGTATCAGCAGTTCTAAATAACTCGTGATTTAAAATTGTTTTTGTTACGGTTGGTCTTATGACATACAAGTTGTTTTCTAATTTTGCTGAACAGACGAACATTCCTTTTCGAGAGATGAACGCTTCATTAACTTCAAAATTTACAGAATATCCTTATTCGATTAGACAGGAGATAGATATAAGATTCCTACGTATTTTAGGAACTATATACAGATTTTCCAAAAACAAAAACCTATCTCCTACAAACAACTTGATATCTCCTTCTGCAGAAGCTGAAATGATGTTTCCTGTTCCAACCTTGAGCGACATTTCATCTTTCTTTAACTGCCAAAATGAACTATTTTCCTGCAAACAAGAACAGACATGATTAGTAGCTCCGGAATCAAGTATCCAGGCATCTTGATCATGTTCTAAGAGACAAGTTTCTAAAACGAGTAAATCGAATTTACCTTCTTTTTCCTTCTTCTTTTCAGCGAGGTATTTGGGGCAATTTCTCTTCCAATGCCCCTCAATGTTGCAATGGAAGCATTCTCCTTTGTCAACCTTCTTTGCTTTCTTCTTTCCTTGATTAGCAGTAGCGGGAGCCTTTCCCTTTACTCCTTCCCTTTCTGGATATTCTTAGAGCCAGAATTTTGAGATACAAACTTTGTTCCTGAGGATGAACCCTTCAGGAATTTTCTTTTGGAATGGGCTATATTTGCCTCTCCTTCTTTCAATTCCTTACCTTTCCTAAGTGATTGAAATGTCTGTAACTCATCCAGGATCGTAGTCAAATTGTATTAAATCTTATTCATTACAGCGTTGCTTCGGAATTGTAGGAAGCTTTTTGGAAGTGACTCCATTATAAATGCTACTTGACTACGTTTGTCGATGACCGCTCCATTTACTTCAGCAACATTGAAATGGACCATCATATCAAGAACATGTTCTCGAACAGGTTGGCCTTCTTTCATGCAAAAACTGTAAATGTATTTGAGGGCTTCATGATGGAGTTTAAAGGTCGGTTGTCCAAACATTTCCTGAAGTGAATTCATGATCTCTCTTGCTGAGACCATTCCCTCATGTTTCTTGGCTAAAATTTCAGATAAACTAGCCAGAATATAGACTCGGGCCTTTTCGTTGGCCTTCATCCAGCGATCATATGCATCTTTAACAGATTGAGATGCAGTACGAATAGGGACCGGAGGACATTCCTCTGTCAGGACAAACCGCAGATCATCAATAACCAGAACCGTGTTCAGGTTAGATTTCCACGTTGCATAATTTGCGCCGGTTAACTTATCGTTTTTAAGCAATTGTAATATTGAGGAAGACATGCTGAAAACAATAAACAATTGACTATATTAGTTTTGGCCTTAAACCATTTAAACAATCCAATCATTTTAGCAAAACTATTTGATCAAAGCAACCCTAATAAACTATCGATATAGTTTTGCAACGATACTTCAGAGGTTTAGAATAACAGCCACCGTAGGGTGATCAGCTACTCCTCCACTGAATTGAGACTTATCTCAACCAAAATCTAAAACCAGAACATCTCATATTGTTTTAGTTACTAGCTATCGTTTCTTTGGTCAAGACTTATTCTTGTAAGTGTGACCCTCCCACTTTCAGATCCCAGAGGTATGCACCAATAGGCTACCGTTAGGAAAAGACAACTTTTTGTGACTGACCTAAGAGACCTTATCCATCTATAGAGTTCGCGGTGTTCCGAATCCTATGATCAGGCCCTCGGTAGGGGTAGTCGCTTCCAAGGCGACGAGCAGACGGATCATAAGAATCTCACGGTGCAACCTAGGGGTGGAGACCGTAGGATACGTTGTCACGTGTCCTTCTCCCACTTACTATGAACACTTTCCCCATTCACCTTGGTATTGATGCATGCTAAACACTTTCCGTAGGGAGGCCACTTCCAGGGTGACGCAAAGCCGAGCATGTATCTCACGGTGTGAACACAGGGGGACGTGGGAGTAAAAACCTCGTTTTTATTACTTTTCCTCCCACTGAAGTGTCCTATTATATTTTTAGGGTTTTAATTTTAACTTAGATAGAATTCGACTAATAAATTTTACCTAAGTCTAGGTGATACATCCATAAACGGACTTATCCTACAATGTCTAGGTGAAAATTTCATATTATGACCTCACATCGCTCACGCATGCTCATAAAACTGGGTTAACTTAACTCAAGAACCGGCTTGATGCCCAGGTAGGAGGTGTTCCGTAAACCGTCAACTTAAATACCTCCAGCCTTAGACAACATCTAACCGGGTGAGTTCTCTTGTAACCTTAGCTTTACAAGTTATCGACCTAAAACTATTTTGAATCGATTGATCTTTGAGTTTCTTTTAACCCTAAGTGATCATTCTTTTATATTTGTTATAGATTTTAAATATCTATGTCGATTTTATAGCAATTGAAACGACATTAACCTATAACATGCATTTATTCGATCGAAACGCTTTAAATCAAGCTAAGGAAGTTTCATGCAGCATGCTTTGTTCGTTTTCGTTGAGTTAAGATAACATTTATATAATCAAACGATAACGTAATTACTTCATTCAACATGCATCTATCATGAAACCTAAACATGCATCTTAATATTATAACTTTATTATAACATACTTAATGCATGTAACATGCTTCCTATGGTGGGATTTTAAATCTATATGACATGCTTTATGCATATTGTTGGCTATTTAATTAAAACATACATCCCTCCATGCATAATTAACTAAATCACACTAAAATGGACCGGTTTTGGCAATTCAAGCAAGCAAACAACTAAATTATTACATTTAATAATTAGAAAACTGCTTAAATAATCCTTGTCTGGTCAGCCCATCTGGTCAGCCCGACAGCCATATGTCAGCCCGAATGGTCAGCCCGTCAACCATCTGTTAGCCCGAATGGTTAGCCCGACTGATCAACCATCTGGTCAGCCCGTCAACCATATGTCAGCTCGAATAGTCAGCCCGAATGGTCAGCCCGTCTGGTCAGCCTGCTGTTCTTTGGCCAGCTTGAGTTCTTCTTCTTCTTTCGAGCAATTATAGTACTAAATGGACTCTAATGACTCTCAAATTTTACAGACTCGATACTAACTCATTTATGCCCATAAACATGTAGGCAATTACAAATTATTTCAACAAATTTGAGAGAATTAAATTGCCAAAACCATAATATATTCATTCTAGCACCCAGAAAAATTCAATATGCAAATGCTAGCCACCATGATTAAATTAATACAAATTGGGTGCCCAAACCATGCTCTGATACCAATTGTAGGTGTTAATATCACACATGCGGAAGCAATTTTGGATCTTAGGCACACAATTTGATCAATTTAATCCTAGAAGACATGCTATCCATAAGAACAAAAATAGAGTAATAAGGTACCTACCTCTTGGAGCTCCCAATTCGTATAATCTGATGCTTTATAATGCACACGAACGGCTTTTGGACAACCACTTGGATCTTCTCTACTATCCTCAGGCCTTGGAACGGATTGTGGGATCCTCAATTGATAGGAATTGGAAAGGAAAGTTTATGGGTTTATGCAAGCTTGAGAGTATGAACATGGAAATTCTTGGGAGAATTTTGGCAGCATTTTAGGTTGAAGCAAATCAACAAATTCTCATCAGCTCATCCTCTATATATAGAGGAAAATCGTGCACAAGAATTGCACAAAAAAATGACAACAAATAGGGATCATTTTGAGTCACAAGATTAGGTGGTGCAATAAGGCTAATTACAAGTGATTAGTCATTAAGCACCACCTCCAAAATTTGCTAACTTTTGAATTTCTTTTAAATTCAAAATTTGAAAATAAAATTCTGAATAATCCCACTTTCTTTTATTTTTATTTTAATTTAAATATCGTTTATTTAATTAAAATAAAATTATTTAGTTTAATATCTCATATTAAATTAATACCATTTGTGCAATCTTGGTTTCTTTCTCCCAACGAATTTTCTCGAACATGAATCCTTATTCACGTGTTTAATACTTAAATCATATTTAAATATATAACTCTCATTTTAAGTTTAATTCATAATTAAACTAATATGTCGTTAAATATCGTATATAAGCAAATTTTGTATCATTTTCCGAATTTTGAACGTTTCAAATATTAACCTATCATATTGTTCCAAGTTTTATTCCTATTGAGCTAGTAGAGGGACCTAATGGACCTACAGATCATGGGCTCCAATGAAATGATGATAACCAATTAATCTCATTAACCTAGTCATTCATCGTTCGTTAGCTTCCGGGACACTCCACTATAGCCCGTAGCTGCACTCCCCTCACTGTAGATATATTTCTTGTCCACTTTAGATAACCATGATTAGTAATTCGACCCTTCACCGGTTGTTCGTAACTAGAGCTAGGTCAAATGTCCGTTTTACCCCTATAGTTACATCTTGTTCGTTAAGTTCCACTGATCCTCTAATGAACAACTAGTTCGCGATGCAATCACTGAACCAAGTCCCTCTCAAGGTTATGAGAGGGCGGGGCCCCTTTGTTCAAGACTCGGAGTCGGCACTTAAGAGAACAACCTTTACTAACCTTAAAACGGGTAGCAGGGAATTCCATCTTGCAAAGCTATGTCCCCAGCTATCCATTTAGTCTTATCCCCAAAATGGTAGGCTTATTGAGTCGTCGATGTTTGGCCACTCTCACCCATGCAAATCAAAGGATAATCCTAAATAAACAGGAGTTCATAGTTAGCTCAGGATTAAGATCGAGTTACCTAGGTTATATGTATGAGATGTTTAGTTTCAATGGTAAACGGTGTTGTAAAGTGAAAGTGACTTATCTCCTGGTCCGATCTCTATGCAAACTCTTTTCATAGGTCGCCCTCACTCACATGTCTTATACATGAACGATTAGGATCACATCGTCTGTCTTTAAGGAACAAAGCGAGTCGCGCCAATAGTGTCCCCAGGATTAAGGTACCCAACCTTATCCATATACTATAGATCGTTTAGACTATTTACTTGAACTTGATCCACACTTATGTCACACATAAACTTCAAGTATACATAATATAGCCATGGATTCTTAGTTTATTGGATTTGTGGTTATATTTAGGCAAAACAAATATATAGAAATAATACTTCATTGAAGCAAATCAAATGTTACATTTACTATCTACGAGTTTTAGGGCATAAAACCCAACAGTTCAAGAAAATCAAAAGCTTGGGTCAAGAGATGAAGTCCATGGCCTTGTAGATGAAGAAAATGGGCCAAAGATTCGGAGAAGTCAAGCCGAACCAGCCCAAATCTGAGCCTTGCAGTTTCCCAGCCGAGGGTCAACGTCTCGACACTGCAACAACTTGGAGATCAAGACAATTATGTCATAGCGTCGAGACGTTGTGACATCAGCATGCCGACGCTGTTCGCATTGGAGCACTATTTAAGACACCATTTGGCCTCGGGTTTCTCCATCAAGCATTCATCTAGCAACAGCCATTTAGGGCTCTTTGAGCTTTTTAGAGGGAGGGAGTGAGAGTGAGATTCTAAGAGTGTTTTGGGCATCTTTTGGGAGGATCGAGAGCTTGTGACAGGTTTCGATTGAGGCTTGACTTGCGGCGGAACAACAGCGCAAGCACGGGATTCAACGTCGGTTTAGTTTCTATACCCTTTCCTTGTCCATGTACTGCTTTCAATCATGTACATGTTGGAAATTTTGGGATAAATTTTCACAATGTATATCTAACTTCCTGACACTCAGGTCTTGAATGAAAAGATATAGTTGAATGATATTTTGATTACTTTTATTGTGTCTATTTACTAGTTATTTGATTGGGTGATCGTAATGCTTTATAAATTCATGCCAAATTTATATTGAACCGTTACTTAGTGGAGACTCGACGGAGAGAAACTAAGTCAAAACATAGCCCATTCAACTAGGCTTAATTGTTCGTAGTGACAGTGAGAGTAGTTGGTTACGTCTAGAAATAAAAAATGAACCGGAACTTAATAATTAGCTCCTTTAATAGCGCTAAGGACACTTAGGTTATTCAAATGTGTTAATTAGAATTAGGGAAAACCGACAAGAGATCCTATGTCATTAAGAAGGTTCTAGATTTATAATTAGTGGACATAATACTTAGTTATCAAATATCTATTAGACTATATTTTGGAATTCAAGACCCGAACTCTCATTCAATCTGTTATCCCTCGTTGTGATTAAAATCTCCTTGATCAACAATTGTTTTATTGTTTTGTTTATTTTTAGTTATGTCTCTCTTTGAGTTGTGATTCCTAGATAATGACCATCTTAAGCATTTTTAGTGTTTAGATAATTATTTGCCTAAGTTTACACTATTCCTTGAGGATTCGATACTCGGTAATACCTGTCGTTTTATATTACTTGTGGCACGTGCACTTGCGGCGTGATTGCACACCCAACAAGTTTTTGGCGTCGTTGTTGGGGACTAGGCAACTAATTTGGGCAATTTAATTTTCTCTCATTAAAAAGAAACTGATGGATGTTAATCTGGCTTGTAAATAGTTGAGTTTTATTTTGTGAATAGTTTTGTTTGCTTTATTTTCTTGTTTGAGATTTTGGGCGGTGTATGCGAAGATATAAGGAGACTAATCTTCTTCAATTAGATCTTGAAATAGATAGAACCCTTAGAGCAATCAAGAGGGGAAGAAAACTTATAGAAGATATGGCCCAACAAGAAGAAGCGCCCAAAGCAATTACAGATTTTCTACAGCCATTTCTACCCATGGAAAATTAGGGGATAATGTATGCATCTATCCAGGCGAACAATTTCGAGCTGAAGACGAGACTTATCCAAATGGCGAGGGATTGCTCATTCAAGGGGCATCCTTCTGAAGATCCGCACTCTCATCTTCGCTTATTCTTAGAAATTTGTGGGACTGTAAAGATGAACGGTGTGACTACTGATGCTATTCGACTAAGGCTTTTTCCTTTTTCTTTGCAGGACAAGGCCAATGACTGGTTAGAATCACTGAAACTAGGGAGCATTAACACATGGGACGAGTTAACTCAAGCATTCCTCACTAAGTTCTTCCCACCTGCCAAAACCAACAAACCAAGGAACGTTAACACATGGGACGTTCAGGGAGAATGATGTTGAGCAACTATATGAAGCGTGGGAGAGATACAAGGAGATGCTTAGGAGATGCCCACAACATTGATACCTTGGTTGGCTCTAGGTACAGTTGTTCTATAATGGTCTTAAAAGTTCAACTAAGACTATCCTTGATACATCTGCAGGAGGAAGTTTTCTTTCGAAAACAGTGGGCAATGCAAAGGAATTGCTGGTGGAGATGGCATCTACAAGTTATCAATGGCCCACGGATAGGACCCCGATCAAACAGAAGGCTAGAATCTATGAATTAGATTAATCAAGTTCTCTGAAGGCGCAGATGGCTTCCTTAACCAACGCTTTAAACAAGTTGACGACATTAGAGGTGGTTAATGTTGGGTTTTATGCCCTAAACCTGGTGGATAAGTAAATGTAACAAATTAATTAATATCAATAAAGAGCTATTGAAATTATTTAATAAGGAGTTATTGAATTTTTTATTCTTAATCTTGCAATAATTAACCTTAAATCCAATAAACTAAACATCCAAGGTTTTTTTATGCAACTTGAACTGTATGTGGAGACATATGGGGATCAATGTTCAAGTAACAACCTAAAGGGTCTATAGTATAGGGATAAGGTTGGGTACCTTATCTTGGTGACACTATGTGATACGACGCACTTTGTATTTGATAAAAACGCATTGATCCAAAGCGTTCATCTAGTGGACAAGCGAGTGGGGGTATCCTGTGCAATGAGTTTGCATAAGACCAGATCGTGAAATAGGAACCACTAGATGTAACACCGTTGACTAGTTAGGTTTCTATTTCAACAAGATGACCTAGGTTACTCAATCTTAATCCTGAGTATGTTATAGACTCCTTTTCATGAGGGATTATCCTTAGATTTGTATGGGTGAGAGTGGCCAGATTCACCAACTCAATAAGCCTACCATTTCAGGGATAAGACCGAGTTGGGGCTGGGAACATAACAACACAAGATGGAATTCACTCATTTCCATCTTTAGGGCAAGTAGATGAGTGTTCCCTTAAGGGTTGTGATAAGTCTAAATTGTTACACGTTCATAATCTCCCAATTTGCTTATCTTTATTGAATTCCTTGCAAAAAATGCTTTAAAATGAGTATAATATGTGTATGGGTCCTCAGTGGAGCTTTGGAAGCAATTCGGGGCTTAAACGAGCGAAACCGGGGCATAAAATGACCATTCTGCCCTTGGAGCCTTACCAGCGTCAAGACCACCATTAGCCAGCATCGGAACGCCGTGCAAATAAGAAAAGCTTGGAGCCCAAGATCGACACTAGGCAGATTCCAGCGGATACTTTCCTAAATATAAGTGAAGCGTCGCGACATTGTGGAGTAGCGTCTCGACGCTGTTGATTTTCTAGAATTGTATTTTTCCTTATTTGGCTCCACGAATTCTCCAAATTTGAGGCTCCCTTCAACATTAAGTTTCCACGAATTGAAGGCCAGGAAGTCCTATAAATAGAGAGTCTTGGTTTAGGTTTAGAATCTTCCCTCAATTCATCCCTCACTACAATCTTGTAGTCCATTCTTCTCACCTTTCTCCACCATTCTTCATATTTTAGTTTTTTTTCTTGCTTTCCATGATGTATTCCAAGAAGATTCAAGCTTGTTCTTGTTCCATGAGCAGCTAGACTCTTTCTTCATGCAATCGAGACGTCAAAGTGTAAGTTCAATTTCTTTTAATGAAATCTCTTGGATTTTAATTCTCAAAAGCGTGTTTATGTGAATTTAGTTCTTTGCATATAAGTTTAGACTGTGTTAGGAAAGATTGACTACCTTTTCCGCAACCTATCTAAATTTAATTGCTAAATCTAAGTAGCAAATAGGCTAACGTTTTGATATTCCTCATGCGTCCTTAGAACAAAAGGATTTAATCAATTGTAATTGTGGTTTGTTTCCCGTTGCATGTGATTTAATTCGGCTAGATCCCAATGCGGTTTGGATTAGTTAATCGGCCAATTAATTAATTTAAACTAGAATCAAACTTAGCAATTGCATGTTTGTGATAGTTGGATCACGGCTCTCGGGTTGTTCCCAGAGTACGCCGAACTTAATTTTTTCTTTTACTATGTAGTGAGATTAATGATTTAATTGAATTGAACCTTACCATGAAAATCTCGGTTACATGATCTCTAAGGTATTGAATTCTTTCCTTTTTACTTCATTCTCATACTTTCCTTTTTCAATATTTTCCATAATTAGTTTTCTTTCCATAACTATTTTCTTTCCAAATACAAAACCCCCCTTTTTTGGTTACCTAAAACAATTAAGAAAATTAAAATTTGTTTGCATGGACTCCTTGTGATCGACCCTGACCACTACTGCTACAAGTTAGCTTTAGAGGTTGTGGATTATAAACTTATTTGACACGACCCTCGACAAGTCATCCGTCAGGCTGATCCGGGGTCTTGAACAATGGACCCATCCTCTCCTGGTTCAAGAGAAACTTTTGTTTACTGGTTGGACCATAAAAAGGTTGTTCACTAGAGGAATCAGTGGTACTTAAAGAGACAGAGGTAACCCAAGGATAAAACGGTAATTTGATCCAGCTGGCGTTACGAACACTCGTGAAGGATTGACTTACGTGATTGGTCTATATCCGTGGACACAGAAATATTCTGCAGTGAGAAGAGTGCAGCTGTCGGTCTTTAGTGAAGTGACCTGCAGTTAATGAACATTGGTTAAATTGATTAATGAGTTTATTCATTTAACCTCATATCATTTGAGCTTCTGATCTGTAGGTCCATGGGTAATTAGAAACAATTAGTCTTGAAAGGAATATGAATAGTTCAAAATCCATTATGGGAAATCAAGTTAATTGTATGAGATACAATTAATATAATATATGTGATACATTATAATATAAAGTTTAATTTAAGATTAAACTTTATTAACTGAGAGAAATACAATTAGATACGATTTAATTGTAGGCTTAAATTAAATATGAGATATTTAATTTAGTAATTAATTAATTGGAGAATCAATTAATTATTTAATTTAATTACAAATTATAGGTTATGTGGGAGATATTCATTTAAATATGATTTAAATGAAATTAATTAAATTTGATTTAATTAATTAATTATTATTAATTAATTAAATAAATCCCTATCCTATTATGACTAAGAAAGGAGTATGACATCCTATATAAAGGACATAATGCCTTCCCAATTAGGATAACTCACATTCAACACTTTGCTCTCAAGCAAAATTTCTCTCTAAGAATTTCACAACATTCTAGTGAAATTCTTTTTCCAAAAATTCAAGAACACCAAGTCCCACATCTTGGTTCCTAGTCCTAGAGATATAGCAGTGGAAGATCTCGGTGGTAGTGTCCTTACTGTGATCATACTATTCTTGGTGGAATTCATTAAAGAAAGTATTCAACAAGTAAGTATTTTGTTCTTTCAATTATTAGATTTAGATCTAATGTATGCTTAGCCTATTTTATATGTAGAATTGTTCTGTATGATTTTCCAATGTACTAGTATTTTAGAAAACTTAATTAAAATATGAATCGGTCCTATACGCTTCTGCTAGGAATTTAGGAATTCCAATCCTTTAGTTAAGTCAATTGCAACGCTAGCCGAAAGCCATACGAAAAAGGAGGACTAAGAGGTAGAGCAAGTACAATTCATCGGTAACAGAACGTTTAATTAGACTCAGAATCTGTCGAACTTCTACCACCCAGGTTTGCACAACCACGAGAACTTTTCTTATGCTAATACAAAGAATGTTTTGCAGCCACCCCCAGTTTTCGCATCAACGTCTGGACAGTAGGAGAAGAAGAATAACCTGGAGGAGATGGTGGCACTTTTCATCAAGGAACAGAAGGTTTTGAATGGCAACCTTCAGTCTACGGTAAACACTCTGGTAACCTCAGTTAACAATCATGATGTTGCTTTGAAGAATACGGAAGTCCAGCTAGGAAAAATAGCGATTGCAGTAAAGTCCCTACAGAAGGGTAAGTTTTCCAGCGATACAGAAGTCAACCCGAAAGAGCAATGCAAGGTTATCAAGCTCTGTAGTGGTACTCAACTGAAGAAGGTGCCAGAAGAAGGAAAGAAGAAAGAGACGGAGAGCAGGGATGTAGCCAATAGGACTGAGGTAGAAAAAACCTATGAAGAAAGGTCTCAAAGCCTCCTTAGCTCATTCGAATTTTTTTTAAAACTAACCCCAGTGCAAGAATCAAAGAGAAAGATAATGGAGAAAAGAAAAAGAAGATTTAGAGAAGCTGAAAGAGAAGTTTGAAGAAAAGGTACCATGCAACCACCACGATAGAGGGTCTCACATTAGTCCACCCAGGAGGAGGGGCGAGTGTCCGACCTTCGATTACAGGGAGTTACCTTTGATAGCAAGCAGAAATATCGCTATTTTAGTCCTAAAATATTAAGCTTTTTAGTGCTTTAATTGTGTTTTTATTGAAGATATTTAATATATTTTGTTATTTGGTCTCTAGGAGCAAAATTATGGATTTTGGTGAAAAAGTGCCCAAAAAGAAGTCATTTAAGCCCAATTTCCATGCATGGGTCAAGGGGGAAGCCAAGAAGGTCAACCATGAAGATGAGGCCCAAAGGAAATGAAGAGAGGCCCAAATTCAAGCCCAAAATCGCGCTAGAAAGTTCTGGAATTCGCCTAGCGTCGATACGCTGTATGGACAGCGTCGCGACGCTGTCTCATTTCTTGGCCGGCAAGTCGATGACATCACAGCGTCGCGATGCTGTGCCAATAGCATCGCGACGCTACCCCATTTTCGAGCCTATAAATAGCGCCCCTTGGATCCATTTTTTAGTATCAATCATCATTTCCCTCATTCTTTCATTTCTTTCCTTGGCTCCTTTGGAGCCTCTCTCAAGGCTTTCAAGCATTTTTTAGAGTTCTTCTAGTGAGAAAATTTTGGGGAGCGCTCTAGGAGGCTCAAGGTGTGCTCGGAGGGACTCCAAGTGCCAGCGACGGGGTCTTCAACGGTCAATTCCTTCCCTTTTATTGTGCTCTTAATTATGCTTTTCATTGTAAATTTTGTGGATATTTTAGCTATGTATAGCTAAACCCCAATTTGGGGTCTTGAAATGAAATTATAGTTAAAATGTTGTTATAATTGCCTATCTCTTGCCCTTTCTCCTAATTATTTGTATGGATGTGCTTAATGATGTATGCAATCTGGCCAATTGTGTATTGATCTGATTCTTAATGGAGACTCGACGGAGAGAAGTTAGGATAGATCATAATCCATGCAACTAGTTTAATTGCCCGTCGTCACAACGGGATTAGTTGATTAAACTTAGATTCCTAAAATGAATCAGAACGTAAAAATTAATGAATTTTAATGGCGCTAAGGACACTTAGGTTGTTCAAATGAATTAATTACAATTAGGGGAGACCGACAGGAGAACCTATGTGATTAACGGAGATTCTAGTATTATAATTAGTTGGGCAACGAGATAGGATAATTATAATAAATATTTAGCTAATAATTGATTTTCAAGACCTCACTTCCCATTAAAAACTCTTTCTCCATATTTTATTTTTGATTGATCAAATTGATTTCTTTAATTGCTTTAATTTTTAATTCCTTTAAATTGCATGTTTTGGTCCCTAGATATTATTTCTCCCAAGTATTTTTAGTGTTCAAAAGAATTTTTTGTTTGCTTAATTTTCGCTTCACCTCCCTGTGAATTCGATACTCGGAATTCTTCCGTATTACTATTACTTGTGACGACCCGTGCACTTGCGGCATTGTCGGTAAACTCGTACGTAACAACCTTTTCCTCAATGTTTTAAGAATGTAAAATTAGATGAGCAGTTCTCGAAATTTTTAGAAATGTTTAGGAAGTTGACGGTTAACATCTCCTTAGTTGATGCTTTATTAAATATGCCTAACTATGGTAGGTTTATGAAGGAGATGTTAGCAAGAAAAAAGAAATTGAAAAAAGAAGAAGTTTTGAGATTGTTTGAAAGTAGTAGCACGATAGTCTAGGAAAAGATGCCCCTGTAGAGAAAGGACTGAGGGAGTTTCACTATTCCCTGTACTATAGGAGATATGTCTTTTGATATGGCGTTATACAATTTAGGTGCTAGTATAAATTTAATGCCCTAGTCCCTTTTCAAGAATATTAGACTATCTGGATTGAAAGAAACCGGGATCACTCTGCAGTTGGCGGATCGATCTGTGACCCAACCTATGGGGATCGTGGAGGGCGTCCTAGTAAAAGTAAATAAGTTCATCTTCCCTGCTGACTTCGTGGTGCTCGATATGGAAGAAGACAAAGGTACCCCTGATCCTAGGTAGACCATTCTTAGCCACTGGTAAGGCTAAGATTAGCGTGCATACAGGTAAACTAAATCAAAACCCATTCAAGTTTACGAACCCATGCACTCAACTCCAACCTTTTGGCCACGAACTGAACACAAACTATGCTAACTTAATTGATCTAGCTAACAATGAAACTTAAACTTCAACAAAAACAAACAATGCTAAGAAGAAGCAAGGTTGCCTTTGCATTGGTGGGTGATAAGTGCCAAAAATATACCTATTTTGCCCTTTATTCTTAGCTCATTTCTTGTGAAACTTGTATGTTTTTGGTCAAAATTACTATTCCCAAGCCTAAAAAGTGTAAAAGTTGGTAAGTTAGGTCTTTCAGAGTCATGTGTGTCAAATTATACATATTTGTGCTTAAAAGAACTCGTTTTGGTGTGAATTTGACTTAGTTTTGGTGTTTTGCAGAAAACAGAGAAATGCTGTTGAAATGCAACCGCATTTGTTAAAACAGAGGAAAACAGAGAAATTCTATTGAAATGCTATGGAAATGCGACCGCATTTTTTCCAAGGCAAAATGAAATGCGACCGCATTTCTGGGCAGAAACAGAAAAGTCCGAGTCCGTCGCGGGTCGTTTTAAACGAGCTTTTCACGCAATTAACCGACTGTTTTGACTCCGAAACTGAATGAGCTACCTACCAACACCATTTTCGTGACTCCTCAACCACTTCCCACACTATAAAAAGCCTCGAGTCGAAGGGAAATTCAAGCAGAACTCGTTGGAAGAAAAGGGTGGTGACAGAACCCTGGCTCGACGCCTATGAGTAGGGATGCCCGAGGTCCTTCTTAGATGACTGAATTCTAACCTGAGTTAGACATCAAACCTTAGGGTTTGTAGGGATTTTCACCCATTCCCACTTGCAAAAGCGAGAGAGTGGAGTGTCTTAGCGAGCTCTAGAAGGATTGAGTAAATAGAAAAACCCATAATATTTAGCTATCTCCTTTATTTTCAACTTTTGAATCTTTTCATTATTCTATATTCTTTACATTCTTATTCAATGAAAATGTATTCATTTGCTCTTTGTCTTACCATGAGTAGCTAAATTTCGTTGAGGGGTTCAATATGGTGAATTCCCTTATGGTTTAATGGCTTGAAAGTGTTTTATTTGCTTAAGTTGTGTTCAATGCATGTCATCCTTTATTGATTATCACTCTAATCTTGTTGAGTTTAACTTGATCACTTAGACTTTGCATGCTATGTGAGTTTGATCTCGAAAGGGACAAACGATATCGGTTCTCATAAAGGTGATATAGGAGAAAAAGCTCGAAAGAGATTGTTCGGCGGTATAGGGCAAGCTGCCTAAGGCACCCTATATCGACTATAGGGTTATAGGTTGCATTCGTGAATTATCTATGTCAGAGTCGAGTCACAGAAATGTGCATAACGATACTCGCTTAGCCTTCTAACGGTTCTTGGGAGCAAGGGCCAAATAGAAGTTAAATTCTACCCAATGCATTGAATAGGCTTAAGTTAAAAATTGCATGATTATGGTTATTGCCTTTGGGATGAATCCATGTTGAATACCTCGTTTATTTCTTATTGTTATTCTTTTAGTTATTTGCATGTTTTATTTATCTTTTCAAAAACTCAATCAATCAATCTTATTTTCTTTGGTTACTTTTTTTAAAAGCAATCATTTGAGCAGTTTCTTCATCAAATCTGAACTTTCAATTTAGTCCTCGTGGGATCGATACCCTTGGAATACTTCTAAGGTTTTTTTATTAGTACGTGCGACAGTGTATACTTGCACTAAGTGTTAGCTGATTTATTCTTTATTTTATTTATCATCTTATCTCGCATCCATCTATTCAACTGACGACGCACCAATGGGCCTTTCTTCTACTCAAGGCATCCACATATTTGAACCCCCAAGAAAAAGCTTAGCTCATTGATGAAATTAAAGTACAAAGCATAAAAGTAAAGGTCCATAAAGTAAAGAATAAAATTGCATTCATATTGATAAAGGAAAAGTTCATAAACTTGAACTTACAATTGAAAATAAACAAAATAGAATGTAAAAGACAGCTTACAAAGGAATACAAAAGAAAGACTCTAAGACTCAACTAAGGTTCTTTCTCCTCTCTATCTAACTTGCTCTTGCCTTTTTCAAAGGGAGACAAGTCTTTCTCCTCTTCTTTTTTCGAATGGAGGAGTCGACAAAGGCTAGAAGAACCGAAACTCGGATTGGTTACAAGATGAGAAGAAAGAAAAACATAAGTACTATCCTAGGACGAAAATTCGAGCTCCCTTTGCTTCTTGCATCTTGATCGGATATAGACCTTGGAAGGTAGGGTTGACTGCCGAGATCAGTGTGAAAAGTCCCTTGAGAGTGAAAATCCACGATCTTGGGGGATTTGGTATGAGATTTCTGATTTTCGGAAGATTCTGTGCAAATCTCGCGAATCTTGGAATTCTATCGAAAAGCCCAGTTGTGGCCGCAATTGGGGTACAATTTTCCTTGAGTGCATTGCTTAGATGAATTTTTCCTTAAGTTGGGGCTACTTTCCTTATCAGTTTGCGGGTGCAAATTGGACGCATTTTCCACATGTTCTGCTTCAGCAAGATTCTTTCTTTTCCAGATTGTGGGCGCATTTCAAACGCAAATATGGACTCCTGCACAAAACCATTAACTTTGATAAATTCTTACAAAAATACTCTATTTTTCAACACTTTAAGCATAAATTTCATATTTTAAGATTTCTATCATGATCCGTAGACTTTTGCTAATATTGACTCTAAATGATATGAATTTAAACACAAAGTCCTCGCTTTCCTAGCAATAACCTAAGTTTTTAAGGCTAAATAACGCACATAAATGAGAATTATCAAGAGTCAGATGACTCAGATGGCTACACAAATCAACAAGTTGGAGAACAAAAGCTCAGGAAAACTCCCTACTCAACCAGAAATAAACCCCAAGGCGAATGTTAGTGCCTTATCGAGTGGAGCGGCCCCGCCTGTCTCTTCTTCAAGATCTTTCCCTTCTTTTTGTGATGATAAAAATTTTTGTCTGAATAAAAGTGTTTAGGTATGTTCTTTTCCCACTTCCTTCGAGTTTATTGCTAATCTTGCTTATCATGACTCGCAAGATGAATTAGATGTGTTTAGGAAGTTGCAAATCAACATCCCCCTTCTGGAGGCAGTTGCACAAATTCCTTCCTACGCTGAGTTTCTCAAAGCCTTGTATGTAGGAAAAGTCTAATCCTCGAGTAAGGAAGAGACAAGCGAAAATGTGTGTATGTTGTTTTCTAAAGAAATACTGAAAAGTGTATGGATCGCAGTATGTTTACGCTTTCGTGTATGATTGGGTCTAGTAGAGTTAAACATGTTATGTTAGATCTGGGTGCGTCAATGAATGTTATGCTTGTCTCTTTATATATGGAGTTAGGTCTAACTAATCTTAGGAAATCAGACATTGTTATTCAGTTAGCTAATCGTTCATGTATTAGGCCTTTAGGGATTGTTGAGAATGTGCTTGTTAAGGTTGAGGGTTTAGTCTTTCCTGCTGACTTTTATGTTTTAGATATGGCTACCCATGCATCCTCTCCTTTTCTGCATCTTTGCTTCTGGGTCGTCACTTCAGGAAAATGCCCAAGGCAACCATAGATGTAGATAGGATTTCAGGAAAAGACTCTAAGATTTAAAGTTTCGGATGATCTAGAATATCTTCAGGCTTCATCTATCGAGTATTACATGATTGACTTCAACCCTATGTATGATCTTGCTAATAATGCTAAGTCATTCATGTTTTTGGATAGCGAACTTCATTCTTCTGCCATTAGATGCCATGAGGTTGATAAGCATAACATATCGTCTACTGAAAAATCTGGTGGTATCACTATTTGCTCATCTTCTAACCAAAAGGTTCAGCGCGTTTTTTGCCAGCCTACTGCTTCTTTTGATCTTTCTTTGTAGGTACCTCGTTTACTTAATTAACAATTTTCTAGGAATGATGTTATTTGTGTTGGGTTTTATGTCCTAAAACTCAAGTTTTGTAATCCTTTTATAATAAAGATGTTATTCAGTGAATCATTTGTTTTATATCTTAAATCCAATCGAAACATCCATGGTTATGATATGAAATACTCAAACTATATCGTCGATATGGACAGGGATCAAGTTCGAATATTGATAACTTGCAAAAAGCAAGTTATTAGTCCTTTAAACTTAGACTAAAACAAGGCCAAAAGAAACAAAGATGCGTTGCTTCAGCACAAAAAGAAAGAAAAATGTGATAATTTTATGCGGCGAGCTATATTCATGTATGCGGTGAGAAATTATAAAATATAGGGCGCTAACGCAACTAATTCAGTTGTTTTTCAAAGTTTCTTCTCAGCTCAGGTACGCATCCCAAGACGATCAAGAGACAGATAAGATGATGAAAAGACAACGATAACATAACTGATGCAACTAACGCAAGTGGGCTGAAAAAGGGCTGAAAAGTCGCAAGTTGGCTGAACGATGATTAAAGCAAGTTGCTAAATACTTGGAGAAGTCATCTTCCCTCCCTATAAATAGAAGCCACATACTCAAAGGAAAAGATATAATTCATTCGATCGAGAGAAAGGAAAGAAGACGAAGGAGAAAGAGAAATCACAGAGAGCTGTGATTAGGAACAAACTTGTGTTTGTAATGTTTTCTTTCGTGATGTCTTGTTTTGCTCGCATGAGCTAATTTCTTCTTCAAGACTTAGCGCAAGCACCTCATGCGGTGATAAGCATATTTTGTAAGCACATATTTTGATTTAAATGAAACATTAATTGCTTTCTACTTAGTTGCGATACTATTTTCATTACTAACTCCTGCTTGGCCAGCCGGATGCGGTAGTACTATGCTAAATCCCTGACAGGTAACGCATGCGGACATCTCTAAGTAGAGCAAGTTAGCGCATGTCATGTAGTCTTGGTAGCATTAAAACACTACCGCTAAAAGATAGTGCATGCATGAGCTTAGACTGTGTTGTGACTAACGCAATCCCTTGTAAGTTTTAGAGAACTACACCTAACGCATGAACTAGCCAAATAACCAATTGATAGTTTTGTGCCAAACGCATCAGGAGTACCGGAAGGGAAACTTATGATTTTTTTCTCACTTAGGCATTAATGGATCAATTAATCAAAGTATGCGCTACAAGGTTCTTGTAAATGCATGAGGTTGCGACCGCAACAGCCTTGATTTTATTCTCCTTATAAATTTTCCTTTTACTCTTGTCGCATGTTTTGTTTTATGCAAGTTTTTACTTTTCAAATATACCAAATCTCTTGTTTATTCTTTTAAAATAGTATCATACATTTTCGAGTTTAGATCAGTAAATATTGTTAAAAACTTTGTGAATATCCCTTCCCTGTGGATTCGACCCTGGACTTACCAGGTACTACTTGATTTTGTCAATTTATACTTGGATTGATTATTATCTACGAGTATATTTCTGAACATATTGACAAAAGCCATAAAATATATAACCTAAATGGCCTATAGTATAGGGATAAGGCTGGATACCTTATCCTGGTAACACTATGGATGCGACCTACTTTGCGAATGAGGCAAACGATGTGATCCTAGATCGTTCATGTAGAGACATGCGAGTAGGGGCATCTTGTGTAAAAGATGTTTACACAAGACAGGACTGAGAAATAAGTCACTCTTACTTTATAACGCCGTTTACTGTTAAGATGACTATTTCATGTGATGGCCTAGGTAACTCGATCTTAATCCTAAGCTTACTATGAACTCCTGTTCGTTTGGGATTATCCTTTGATCTGCATGGGTGAGAGTGTCCCAATAGTGTCTGTGACGCCCGACGTTAGGAGGGGTACATGAATGAACCGAGGCCACATCCGAATGAGAGGGATCTTGAGGACATGAAAGCATGGTCAAGATAAGCTTAAAAGAATTGATAGATACTACCTATACCAACAAGGTGCACCTTCCTTTTCGGTGGCTCAATCATAGGAACTTTGAAGTTAAGCGTGCTTAGCTTGGAGAAGTTCTATGTTGGGTGACCTCCTGGGAATTTTCCTAGGAAGCATGTGAGTGAGGACAAAGCATGCTAAAAGGACCTCGTGTTGGTTTGTGGGGACAGTCTTCAATCTTAGAAGTAGTGTCAGACAAGTATGGTGGCGTGGCCAGGTCGCAGGGGAATGCCAGGGCCGTTAAGGACCGAATCCTGGGCCTGGTCGCAGGGGAATGCCAGGGCCGTTAAGGGCCGAATCCTGGGCCTGGGGCGTTGCTCAATAAACCTACCATTTTGGGGATAAGACTAGATGGATAGTTGGGGACATAGTATTGCAAGACAAAATTCACTCCTACTCGAATCAGGGATAGTAGAAAGGTTGTTTCCTTTAGTGCAGACTCCAAGGCTTGAACAAGGGGCCCCACCCTCTCATTGGCCCGAGAGGGACTTTGTTTAGTGGTTGGACCATAAACAAATTGTTCATTAGAGGACCAGTGGACTTAAGGAACAAAGATGTACTATAGGGGTAAAACGAACATTTGACCTAGCTGTAGTAACGACCGACCTGTGAAGGATTGACTTACTAATCATGGTTATATCGAGTGGACGGAAATATATCTACAGTGAGGGAGTTCAACTACTAGGCTATAGTGGAGTGTCCTGGTAGTTAATGGATGTTGGTTAACTAGGTTAAAAGGGTTTAGCTGGTTAAACCTCGTACCGTTGAAGCCCATGATCTGTAGGTCCATTAGGTCCCCTTGCTAGCTCGAGATTAACCTTTGGAACAATATGATGGATTCAATTAGAATAAGTTCAAATTCGATTTAGGGAAATGGTTGGATAGGTTTAACATTGTTGATATGTCAGGTTTTGTATAAACCGAGTTGTAAGAGATTTAATATTTAAATATGATTTAAATATCGAACACTTGAATAGGGGTTCATGGTTGGAAAGTAACATTTCGGAAATGTTCGGGATTGATGGCAAAATATTAATTTAATATTAGATATTAAATTAATTATTATTTAATTAATAATTATTTAAAATTAATTTATGAAGTAATTTAAAAATGAAAAATTAAAATTGGATTTTGAATTTTTCAGATTATTAATATATATTAATTAAAATTAAAAATAAAGATAATTTTGAATTTGGAAATTCAAAATTAAATTGATTTTTTGGAGGTGGAGTGCATGGTGACTAAACCCATGCACTCCCCTCAAATTAGCCACCAAATTACCCACTTAATGTTGGGTAATTTGGTGTCAATCCCTAGTCACTTTCTTCAGCTATCTTCCCTCTATAAAAGGGAAGTGAATTGTTGAAGAAATTAATCTTCATCCTTAGGGAATTGTTGCCAAAATCACTCCACACCAAAACCCACCTCCATAGCTTGTTCTTCAAGCTTTTCCCATCAAATTCCATCACTAGAGGATCCAACAATCCGTTCAAAAGGCTTGAGGATAGCAAGGAAGATCAAGTGGTGGTTCGTGACTGATTGGAGAAGAAAAACAACAAAATGATTCAACCAATTTCACGAAATAAAGAGGTTGGTGTTCATGTCCCTATTTTTCTTCCATAGAACAACATGCATAGTTTGATTAAATTGAGCTAATTAAGTGCCTAAGATCCAAAATTGCTTCCGCATATTAGATATTAACACTTTCAATTTGGTCTCGTGGAGAGAGACCACCTTGAGGAGGGAAAATCAAGGAGAATCCTGTCAAGCAACCGACGTTAAAAATTTGCGATTCTGAGAGCTAGCCCAGCGACAAAAATTTACCACTTTCCTGTCTTTCTCTTGGTTTTCATTAGTTTTCTTTTTAGTTAGTTTTTCTTATCTTGTGTGCTTTTGTTTTTCTAGGATTTTGGCTAAAAGGAATGGTGTAGGTGCCTTGGTAGGACCTAAATAGTCCTATTTTATCACCTCTAATCTAAGCTTGTTAGAGGAATTTTATGCTTTACTTGTCTTATTTGCAGGATCTTTGAGCTTAGGCAATGTTGGGAGCCAATCATGCTAAATTGGTGTTAATTCGGGTCAATTGTGGAGTTTTGAAGCTATCTCGATGTCTTAGACGGTGAGGAGGTGAAGGGACCCAAGTGTATTGGAGCGGACCTGAAGAACAACACCAAAAGTCAAAGATTAAAGCCTCGTACCGAGATGTAACGAGACAAGACCGAGAAAAAGGACAACATGCTCGGAATAGGGATGGCGTCGAGACGCTACCCCTAGCATCTCGACGCCGACGCAAATTCGAAGCAGAATAAAAAGTCTGTGGCGTCGAGGCGCCAAGCCTAGCGTCTCGACGCTACGACATTTTCTATAAACATTAGGCTTCGGTTTAGTCTGCCGTTATGTTAGATTTTTTGTCTCTTTTCATTTTGTTTCCTTCTCTTTACTTTCCAGCTGCTGTATAAACATTGTTAGGTCATATCTTATCCAATTCCTTGTATGTTTATGGTTTTACCTTGTCTATGAGTAGCTAAGCATCTTTGTATCGTTGGATTAGGATTATGACTTGATTGTTATTTAACTTGGCTAAGTTTTCTGGTATTTCAATTCTGTTCTTGCTGCATTTTTATTGAGTTTTGCATATTATCCCATTTAAACCAATACATGAGGCTAGTGTCTTAGGCTTGACAACCCTAGGAGATTACTGCTCGTGTATTCTAACTAGGCTGAGGCAAGACAATCTCTACGGAGTGACGACCCTTGATAGGCTTAGGATGCATGTTAAAGGTTGTATGAATTAGATTTAAATTAAGTTTAAATTTAGTTAATACAATTCCGGACTCACGATCCTAAAGCGGCTAGTTTAAATATGTAATTGCAAGATTGCTTATTCTAGATTAGTTAGATATAATTTAGTGGCCATTGCGAGGTCTCAGATGGTTGCTACTTTATGTATGAGGGGTGGCGATCGATAATGATAAAATTGATTAATCTTGTTAATAGCAGAATTCTCGGTTAACGGGTTAATTAAACACAGGTTAGTGTAGGGGGGTCCTCCGAGTAACCAAGAAGCCAACCAGACTAATAAAAATCGACATAGAATAATTCTTAGAGAAAACTAGGAAGCCAAGTAAAATAGCATTCATGCATAAGAAATCTCAATCCAGCGATCCCTTTTAATGATATAGATTCTTGCTCTATTTTTCCATCGTATGCTTTATTCTGTTTCTTTTACATTTAGCAATTTATTTTACTGCATTACCTTTTTAAAACCCCCTGTTACATGAACACAAAATTCTGCATCTGCTAGATCCCCTTCCCTGTGTTCGACCTCGACCACTATTTCTACAAAATAGTTATAGTGTCGTGGATTATAAATTTATTTGGCACGAGTCCCACGACAGGCTCCGTCATGCCTATCCAACCTCGTGCTTCAAATCCAGGGGAGTTCTCTTTCCTCCCTTTTATGCTTGTCCTCTTATTTTTCAGGTTCTATAGTACATTGAGGACAATGTAAGATTTAAGTTGGGAGTGGGGTGCGCTATCCTTTCTTGATCTTGTGTTGGGCCCTGAGCAACTGAGCGTTGGCCATTTCTGCTTTCATTGTTGATTTGCATGTTGGATATTTTTGGATGTTCTAGCCTAATGATGATTTCCTAGGATTAGATCTTGTGTCAATATTTTAGCTTTTGATGAGTTGTAAGTGTGAGTGCCCCAAAATGGAGGCTTTTTAAATTTTTTTGTGGAAATGTCTTGCATTGGTAGAATTTCTTGCTTGCTTTAGAGTAGGAATTATACGCTTAGGAGAGGTTTATTAAGCTCATATTCCTATTGTCACCCTGATAAGTGTAGAGATGAGCTGAAGAGTAGAAACATTTTACAAATTAGCATGTCGAATCTTGCCTAGGAGAAATAAAGAAAATTTTCCTATTTGAAAAAAGAAAGAGAGGTAAAATGAGTGAGTGAGCTTGAGTTTAAGGGAAAATTATATTAGCTCAGCTTTCTTGTTTTAATTTTGAGAAAAAGCATGCTTGCAAGATTCATGAGTGATAAGAGGTAAAAAGAGCTACCTTCGTTGTGATCAGTTAGACCAACCAAGGGTTAAACTCGAGTTATGGGTCCCTACATCGTAGTTTGTAAGCTAGTGTCTTGTTTCAAAAGAATGCAAAAGTGAGGAGCTCCGTGTTTGATTCCCAAGCGCCTAGGTATAGAGTAAGCAATCTAATTTGTTTCATTTTTGTTCCTTAGTGAGTTCTTAGTGCCAGTGTAGGGGAAAAATAGGATGAGAGCTTGATGAACCGATCCCAATTTAGTAGAGTTCGCACTAACTGAGTTAGTGCTCTCTTGTGCAAGAAAATCTATGAAATTTTTTTATTTGTCTCTCCATTGGATCTCATGTGCATGTCTCTTGATTGCTTTTATATTGATATTTGGGCTTTGAGGATTAAGTTGTGAGATTGCATCCATTTATGTCCTTATTCTATATTTATTTGCCTTGCTGGAGGACTAGCAAGATTCAAGTTGGGGGTATTTGATAGCACCTAATTTATGTTATCTATTTGCCTCTAATTTGAGCTTGTTAGGATGCTTTTAATGTTTAAAGTGTTTATTTTGTAGATATTCGAGCGTAAGAGGTTTTAGGAGTCAATATTCCAAATTGGCATTAATTTGGGGGAATTATGAAGTTTTTGAGCTAATTTGGAGTCCACGGGATGGCGAGGAAGAGAAAAGACCAAAGCACAATGTTTAAGCCTCGAGAACGACATCAAGGCGCTAGAAAATTGATGCTCCAGTTGAGAATTCTTGAGAAGCTAGCATTGAGACACTACCACAGGGGCGTCTCAATGTTAGGCAAAGGCCAGAAGCGCTGACATTGTTGAAGCGTCGAGACGCTAGCCTTAGCGTCTCGTCGCTAGACCGAAAACATGCGGATAGAGGGCTTGCCAGTTGAGAGCGTTTGGACGCTGCGACTTTTTATTTAAAACCTGTTCTTTCAATTTTTAGCCGATTAGGTTAAACTTTTGCTATTTTCTCTCGATTCTTGTTGTATGTCTTTACTCTTTTTAGTAGTCTACTGTATTTTAACTTTCTTAGATTGATTTGAATCATGTATGTCATCTATTTTAGCGTTTTTGCTTTTAGTATGTTAGGCTAAACTCTTTAGATTGTTTGAAGGTCTTAATATCTAACATGCGGAAGCAATTTTGGATTTTAGGCACATAATAACATCAATTCGATCAATGAAAACATGTTGTCGAAAACTACAAAAACAGAGTTAAGAACACCAACCTCTTTGTAGCTCAAAATTGGACTGATTGTTGTGTTTTTTTTTTTCCTCACCAACTGATCACGAATCACCACAAGATCTTCCTTGCTATTCTCAGACCTTTGGAACGGATTGTGGGATCCTCTAGTGATGGGATTTGGAAGGGAAAGTGTTTGGGTTTCAAGCTTTGAGAGGTTTTGAGCTTATGACTTTGAGAGAGAAATTTGGCAGCATAACACCATGAAAGATGTACATTTCTTCAGCAAATCTTTCTCTATTTAAACAGGAATCCATGCACTCTTGAAGCCCCACAATTAGACAACAAGACAATCCCAATTAGAGTGGGATTTGGTGGCTAATTGAGGAGGAGTGCATGGGTTTAGTCACCATGTACTCCACCTCCTAAAATTGTTTTTCTTTTTTAATTTCTTAATTCAAAAGAAAATCAATTTTAGTTAATTAATTTAAATTAATAATTTGAAATTCAATTTTAATTTTCAATTTCAATTTTAAATTAATTCATAATTAATTTAAAATAATTATTAATTAATTAATCAATTATATTATTATTATATATTAATTTAATATCTAATATTAAATTAATATTTTGCAACCAATCTCGACCATTTCCGAAATGAAATTTCGGAAACATGAATCCCTATTCACGTTCTCAATATTTAAATCATATTTAAATATGTCTAACTCTCAAAATTAGGTTTAACCAAAAACCAACGTGTCGTTAATATCCAATATGACTGATATCATCCCTAAATCGAATTTGAACAATTCGAATTCTTTCCATCATTTTGTTCCAAAGTTTATTCCTTAAGCTAGCAAGGGGACCTAATGGACCTACAGATCATGGGCTCCAACGATTCGAGGTTGAATTGATTAAACTCATTGAACCTAGTTAACCAACATTCGTTAACTACCGAGTCACTCCACTATAGCCTATACTTGTAGTTGCACTCCCCTCACTGTAGATATGTTTCTGTCCACTCGATATAACCATGATTAGTAAGTCGATCATTCACAGGTTGTTCGTAACTATAGCTAGGTCAAAAAGTTCATTTTACCCCTATAGAACTTCTTGATTCCTTAAGTCCACTGATCCTCTAATGAACAATTTGTTTGTAGTCCAATCATCAAACAGAATCCCTCTCGGGCCAATGAGAGGGTGGGGCCCCTTGTTCAAATCTCGAAGTCAACACTTAAGGGAACAACCTTTCTGCTATCCCTAATACGGGTAGGAGTGAATTCCATCTTGCAAAACCATGTCGCCAGCCAGCTATCTATCCAGTCTTGTCACCAAAATGGTAGGCTTATTGAGTCGGCGATGTTGGGCCACTCTCACTCGTGCAAATCAAAGGATAATCGTGAACAAACAGTAGTTCATAGTTAGCTCAGGATTAAGATCGAGTTACCTAGGTCATCGTATGAAATAGTCAGTCTTGTCAGTAAACGGTGTTATAAAGTAAGAGTGACTTATTTCTTGGTCCAGTCTTGTACAAACTCATTTGTACAGGATGCTCCTATTCGCATGTCTCTTCATGAACAATCCAGGATCACATCGTTTGTCTTATGTTCAAAGTAGGCCGCATCCAGAGTGTCCCAAGGATAAGGTACCCAGCCTTATCCCTATACTATAGATCGTTTTGGTTATATACTAGAACTTGATCATTGTCCATATTCATACATATAGTTCGAGTATTTCATGCTATAACCAAGGATTTTATATATTGGATTTAGGTTATACATAAACAAGCAATTCACTGAATATTACGAAAACATTTTTAATGCAAGAAGATTACCAACTATAAGTTTTAGGACATAAAATCCAACAAAGAATTGGGTTAATTTCTTGGATTGTTTATGACATTTGGTTGAGTTTGTTGATATAATTTTAAAGCTTCATGAATGAATTTATTTGCATCCTAGTATTCTTGCATAAAAAATTGTGGTGTATGAATTTCCTATGAATTGACGTCTCTTAGGGTTTATTCAATCATAATTCATCTGTTATTTTAGATAGCCACTAAGCTGAGGCAAGTCCATCACCTAATCGATCTAGAATGTGTGTAGATTCTTGATAGACCTAAGAATCTAGGAGAAATTATATTGATTTAATTAGAGAATTTTAGTTCCTAATTAAATTAATTAATTTCGGGCCTTGTTCGTAATGCAATTGGTTAGTAAATAATTTTGAGGATTCATCTGGTTACTTTTCTAATCAGTTAGATTTAGTCTGAGGAGTTATCGGGCTAAACATGAGGGGCAACATGCGTAATTTTAATAACTAATTCGTTAATGAATTTGTGGAGTAACAGGTAAATTAATCAATTAGACACAGGTTTAGTAGGATGGAGTATTTCGAATAACTAAGAAGCATGTCAGGCAATTAAATAATTCGTAAAGGATATTTTTAGAGCAAGCAATGAGACCAAATAAATAAACAATTCCATGAATCACCCAATCCAACGATCCTTTTATTGATAGATTTTCCTTGCTATTTCCCATTATCGTCTTTATTTGCATGTTATTTAGTATTTCCGACTTTGATTTAATGTTCTGCAATTTTACTTTTCTTCGCACGTGATAACCCCTCAAAATTCACACCCCCAGTTTGGTTACCAGCAAGAGCTCGCTGTTTAAAAGAGAATTCCCCTTCCTTGAGGACGACCCGACCACTACCTACTGCAAAGTAGCATAGAGTCAAGTTATAAATTTATTTGATTACGACATTCGACAAGTCGTAGAATCAGGTATCATGCATAATGTTTACTAATTAATTAATTGATTTCGATGTAGGATGGAATTAGTTAATTAATTTACACAGGCTAAGTATGTGTAGGATCTGATGAGCCTAGAAGCATTCTCGAGCTCATAATTAACAAGTAAAATCAATCCTTAGAATTAATCTATAAAACTAATTACAACAAATGATCCAACGAACCCCAAACCGATGATTATCACAAAATTGATTGTTTTTTATTCCTTGTCTTTAAATTTATGCTTTTAAATTTGTGCTCTTTAATTTTCATGCAAATTCAATTCTAGTTCAGAATCCACCTTTGTTCCAGTTTCTCAATCGACAAGCAATTCTAGTTCAGAACTTAAACAGAAGAAAAAAAAAGGTGTCGAGGGAACTTCTCATGTTGATGCGGCGGCTATTGAAATCGTGGAGAAGAAGAAAACGATCAACAAGCAGCTACTGTAGTGTTGTTTTCAGAATTCATGAAGATGGAGTAGCTGATTTCGTGGAGAAGGGCTGATTTCGTGGAGAAGAAGTGAAACCAAAGGGCAAAATTGAAAAATTAAAACCAACCGTAGTCGGGGCTGTTTTTATTTGAGTAATTCAGTAATTTGGTTATTGAATAATCGAGTTTGCATTAATAAACCCTAAATCCAATAAACTAAGATCCAAGGTTGTTTAAATGAAACTTGGACTAGTATGTGGGGACATACGAGGATCGGTGTTCAAGTAACAACCTAAAAGGTCTATAGTATAGGGATAAGGTTGGGTACCTTATCCTGGTGACACTATGTGATACGGCCCACCTTGTATTCGATACAGATGCAATGATCCAAAGCATCCATGTAGGAGACATGCGGGTGGGGGTATCCTATGCAATGAGTTTGCATAAGACCGGACCGCGAAATAGTAACCACTAGATGTAACGTCGTTAACTAGTTTAGGTTTCTATTTCAATAGGATGACCTAGGTAACTCAATCTCAATCCTGAGTCTGTTATGAACCCCTTTCAGGAGGGATTGTCCTTAGATTTGTATGGGTGAGAGTGGCCAGTTCGCCGACTCAATAAGCCTACCATTTCAGGGGTAAGACCGAATGGGGGCTAGGAACATAACAGTACAAGATGGAATTCACTCCTTCCCCTATTGGGGTAAGTAGAACGTGTGTTCCCTTAAGGGCTGATTCCGGGACTTGAACAAAGGCGCGTCGTCCTCTCTTGGCCCGAGAGGAACTCCTGTTTAATGGTTGGACCCTAAACAACTTGTTCATTAGAGGGATCAGCAGTACTTAAGGAACCAGAGGTAAACCAGGGGGTAAAACAGTAATTTGACCCAGTTGGTGTTACGAACACACGTGAAGGATTGACTTACTGCATTGGTCAATATCCGTGGACACAGAAATATTCTACAGTGAGAATAGTGCAACTGTGGGTCTTTAGTGGAGTGACCCACAATTAACGAATGTTGACTAACTTGGTTAATGAGTTTGGCCAATTAGTCTCGTATCGTTGGAGCTTCTGATTTGTAGGTCCATTAGGTCCCACTGGTAGCTCGTGAAGAGACTTGAGGCAATTAAGTATAAATTGTAAATTGAAAGTGCTCAATTTATTTGGAGAATTGTATAATGTATATTGATGCATTATAATATAAAGTTTATGAAACTTTAAAATATAATTTTTGAATTTATTTCAAAAATTAATTCTTGAGAGAAAATATTTGAAAGAGTTCAAATAAATTTAATATGAATTGGATTCATATTAATTTTAATAAAATCTCTAAGATTAAATATATGATATTTAATTGGGTAATTAATTAATTATGGAATTAATTAATTATTTATTAAAATTAGAGACCTTTTCCTATTAGGAAAGAAAATATTTGAAAGAGTTCAAATAAATTTAATATGAATTGGATTCATATTAATTTTAATTTTAATAAAATCCCTAAGATTAAATATATGATATTTAATTGAGAAATTAATTATTTATTAAAATTAGAGACCTTTTCCTATTAGGAAAAAGGTCTTGGCCTTTACTATATATAAGACCCTTGGGGTGGGGTGAAAGGCATCCCATTCATTCTCCTACTCTCAGAGAATTCCCCTCAAGGCTTCCTCTAGACTCCCACCAGTCTCCTGCCTCTAGAAGTCTCAGAGTCATACCGGTGTAGCCATAGTGGTGGTGTTCGCACTAGTTCGTGATTAATTCACAAGCAGTTGGTGAATTTAATCTGAGTCGTCAACAAGAGTAAGTAATTTGTTACTTTATAAATTAGATTTAGATCTAATATTTTTGTATGCTTAGCCTTAATATATATTTAGAATAGTTCTAATATTATTGCCAATGTATTGGTATTTTAGATTAAACAAAATTAATTAGGAATCGGTCCCAATCACGCTTCCGCTTTACGGAATTACGGAATTCCAATCCTTCAGGGGCAAAATTGAAAAATTAAAACAAACCCTTGCCGTTTGCTCCAAAACGTGTGTTTTCTATTTCTTCTTCTATTTCTTCTTCTTCTTTTTTTTTAAATTAAGCAGCAGCCCAGGACTTCAATTTCAGCGAAAATTTGAAGAAAGCGTGTCCGTGGGCGTATCTGGCCGTGTCCAAGCGTGTCCGAAAATAAATAAATTAAAAAAAAAAAAATTGGACCTGCAAAATTGCATGTCCGACACGTGTCCGGAGCGTGTCCGGACGAATCCGTGTCCAACACAGATCCTCCCTCCATTTTAGCGTGTCCATGCTTCATAGTCAATCATAAATTTGGTATGTTATTAAACTATTTGTATCGTAAAAGTTCAAATAGTGTAATTACACAGTACTGTATCTTAGCAAGCATTCAGAATCCCCCTTTGTTCCAGTTTCTCAATCATATAAGCTTCTCAAATTTGGAGGAAAAGAAAGCCACAAACGAAGTTGTATCTTAACAAGTGTCAATATACTTCCCAACCAGTGTTGTTTTCTATTGCTACTATATCCTCATATATGGAGTGCTTTCTTGAAACTATTTGTGCCCCTTTCTAATCATATGTGAGATGTTTAGGAGATTTATTTACATTACTAGTTTACTTGTCAGGCTCTATGAGAGGGACCTAATGATGTGTGATCTGTTGTTAGATTTTATGTTTGTATCTGGGTGCCGACAACACATTTGTTTTGTAACTATTCTTTAGGTCTTATTTCACTTGATTGGGAGCCCCTTTCTCTAAGAGGGTTTCCTTTTGTAGGATTGGTTTTTTTATGCCCATATATTCTTTTATTTTTGTCTCAACGAGAGTTCAGTTTTTATTTTACTTTATCTTGATCATAGTTGCTTGAGTGACTAAGGGTGTGTTTGGTTTACCTTTTCAAGTGTTTAATTTTGAAAAAAAATCATTTTGAAAAAATTTCTAGTGTTTGGCAACCAATAAAAATTACTTATTAGAAAATGAGAATGAAAAATAAACCATTTTGAGAGAAACACTTGCAACTAACTTTTCTAAAAAGAGTTTTCAAGTATACAATGTGTACAAAAACACTTATGAGGAAATGTAACCAAACATATGAGTGTTTAAATTCTAGATAATTTTTATACAAAATGTTTTTTAAAGAATGTGTTGATGGTCAAATTTGGTCGGGAGGAACTCGCCTGACCTTCACGGTAAATTTGTTTGAGAGGGGGGAAGACGTGGCCTGCAAGACAGACACCTGCACACCGGTGTGGTGCTAGCCACACCGCCTTCAATGCTTACGTCAGAAAATAGATGACAGAGCTAGAGAGCAAGAGAAGAGAGTAGAGAATCGAGTTCGGGATCCCTTCTTCAATGGTGAAAAGGGGTATAAATACCTGCTCATGCTCCTAGGGTTTTTAGGAATTCGGAGGCCTTTCGGGATGAACCAGGTGGAGCCGGGGCGACCAGAGGCAGCAGGGACCAAATGGAGCCGAACGAGCTCGGCCTCGACCCATGGGCCTCGGCCTCGGCCCAAGGCCGAGGCCGAGTAGGGGGTCGGGCCAAAAGCCCTACCCATTGGCCCGTTTCGCCTTTGAGGTCCATCCTCCAGTCCAATTTATGTCTGGTTGTCCTCGTCAGCTCCTTGTACATCAGGGTAGTCCAAAATTGCCTATAACATAATGCATTATTGAAAAACATTTAAATTAAAATGTATTCCAAACGGACCCTAAGATTGTTTGCTATGTAACATCAGTCTTAGCAACTGATGAAAAATATAATAAGCCATATATAGCCGTGCAAAGCGGTTGCAGCAGGAAAATAAGCGTGAATCTAACTTCAAAACAAGGGAAGAGACAGGAGAAACCAGGACAGTTTTCTCTTGTAGTTGGAGGTTTGTTAGTGATAGCCTTTGTTGTTCCTATGGCTCAGTATTATGCTTATGTACCCAAGAAGTAAACGAAATATGTAAGAGGCTGTTCTTTCCATCTCTTTCTTTCACATCCAAATGTATAACCTTGATGTTGTACCAAGAGGATCGCTACAAGATCATTGGCAAGAAACCTGTTATAAAAAAAGAGTTGAGTTTTTTTCTAGATTACCCAAGAAATTAGAGGTTTTATCCACCTTTTATGTCAACCCTGAGAGATTTCATAGGCCTGCCTTCATTTGCAGTTTTTTTATGTTTAGATTCTGATTATCTTCACGAGTATAATTTTGCATAGCTAAAAACTCCTCAGAATTGCATGACTAAGCTATTCAGATATCAATAATCTCCTCAAATAAATATGGCCACAATTATTAGAAACTAAGAGAGACAGGGACAGAGTGGAGCAGGCACTTGTGCCTCTATGAAATTCCAAAGATTGCTTAAAATACTTGTAATTTTTTTTATTTAGCTACACATATATACAGTGTCTAAACATAAATGCATCATTGCATAGCCCGTTCACAGTCACTGACGCTGCCCATGGTCAGGTCCTAGTTTCAAATCCCAAATATATGCTTACATTTAGACATAAAAGTCGTAGTGAAGATGTGATGGAGATGATGTTATGTAATCAAGAAAACTAGAACTTGAGCTTGAGAAGGAAAGGCATTTTGTCTGAGAAGGGTGGAATAGAATATTTTCCAGTGAGTATTTGCAACCTTAACATGGTCGTGTGTTATGGATTTTTTTCTTTGTTCTGAGTTTCATTCATTATTAAGTTGGTTGACCTTCCCATTTTAGTTCACATTATTTCAAGCATTCTTTCGAGTGAATGGGTGGTATTAATTTATCAGTGGCATGGTTTCTACCTCTGGTATTGTCGTAAATTGTTACCATATCTTGAATGTCATAAATTGTTACCATGGCTTGAATGGGTTGATGAACTTGCTTGTTTGAATGCCATTGCCATAAACCTCAAATTATAGTATGGTTGAAACTCCCTTTTGTGTATCTCTTGTTGGAAAACCGAAGCAAATCCATGAGATTAAAGATTTTCTTCTCACTGCAGGAAGAAAGGATGCCCGTTATGTCAAAATTAAGAGGAGCAGAGATGTAGCCAAGTTTAAGGTTTGCTGCTCTAAGTACCTTTACACGCTTTGCTTGTTCGACTCTGAGAAGGCTAACAAATTGAAGCAGTCTTTGTTTTTTACTATAGTAAACACCCTTCCAAACCACCTCTAGATGGTACGTGCAATCCCAACTCGAGGTTGAGGGGTCACAATACTGAAGGTTATGGTTTATCATGGAGTAAGTTCAAGGAGGGTCATCTACTTGGTGGCTCTGATGATGCACAGATTTGTTTATGGGATATTAATGCTACTCCGATGAACAAATTCCTTGAGGCTATGCAAATTTTTAAGGTGAGCTCCTCTTAACCAGGCCGCCTTCTTATAGCCGTCTAGTTTGTGTTTTGTGCTTCCATGGCTTTTAATCACAATCATCTATCTCATGTTGACTTTTGCTTTCAGTCAAGGAGATGCTAGCTACAGAATATTTTGTTTGGATTTTACACAAATAAATACATGATCTGGATGGCTGAAAATGATTTATGGTAGTTAGCTAGCACTTATGTCCTGAATAGTGAACTAGAATGTAATAAATAGGAAATATCCTTAGCTAATAACTTGTAAAAAAACTTTGTAGCTATTATGTTGTGTTCTGCTTTCTAGTGTTAAGGATTTTTTCAATTGTGGTCTTCATAGTTCTAAGTTTTGTTCCTATGTTCTAAGTGAAGAAACCTTCTCTTAACTCTTTAGGTAAAGTAGTTATTGTTTATGGACAAGGGAAATGCAGAGGTTTCAATAAGTTGATTTGAACTTATGATGAAGGTTGGGGTTGAGAAATGAAACCAGTGATCTTTGAATGTCAGATGCTTTCATAGCGTTGACTCTTTTTTGGGTGTGAAGGAATTCTACTTTAGTGTTAAAATAGTTGAATCAACTTAGTTAGAAAGGTATATATTGGAATTTTGGTTTTGAATGTTCATTATTTTACTTGAGTTTAGTGGGGGAGGTGTTGAGAGTTACTTGGAGAGGTTGAGAAGTACTTGAATTATGATTTCAAATCGGTCTATGTGCTAACTATTGAACTATCTATCCATTAGCTACTTGGAAATTAGTTCTTTAGCATATTATTAACATACAAGCTACGAGTTAGGGCGTCAATCTAACCTACTGCGCATGATAATTATAAAAGCGGAAATCTAAAGTCACAAACAGCAAGTAAAACATACTTTAAGCACAGAAAATTAAAGAGAGATAAACTTCAAAACAAAAAACTCCAAAAATCTCATAAAATCCAAATGTACTTACAATCCTGAGGTTTCAACTACAGTGAATGTTGCTTAGACGGCCATAGACAAGTCTAATCCAAGCCCAAGGCTCGAGAAACCAACCTAAACTAACTTAAAACTATAAAATACAGAGGAGAACGAGAGAAAACGGAGGAGTATTCGAGAAAACGGTTGTTGTCCTCCCCTAAAATCTGTGACCTAAACCGCAAACTGCTGTATTTGAATAACGAAGCGACGTCGAGACGCCGTGGGTGGCGTCTCGATGCTGACGGTGATTTGAGCGGTCCTTCAAGTTCGTAGCGTTGAGACGCCGTGAGGTGGAGTCTCGACACCACCTCTCGGGTCTTCCTTGTTTGGTTGTTTCAATTCTTGATCCTTTTGACGTTGTTTTCGAGTCCTGCATGCTCTGCTTTGGTCTTTTCACCGCCTCGACATCCCATGGACTCCAAGTTGGATCAAAACCACGTTAATTTCCTCGAATTAATGTCAATTTGGAATATTGGCTCCCGAGAAGCTCTTATCACCAAACACCTACAAAATATACAATTAAGCAAAATAATTATCGTAAAACTAGCGAGATTAAGAACAAATATATAGGGTCAAAGTGGTCCTATCAAATACCCCCAACCTAAACCTTGCTAGTCCTCGATCAAGCATAAAAATAAGATTATAGGATTCAATGGTTGTAATTTTATAGACTCCAATCTCAATGTCTAAAATGCCAAAAATATTGCAATCAAGAGTCATTCACATATAGTCCAAATAAAGAGGCAAATCAAAAGTTTTCATGAGAGTTCTTGCTCAAGCTCACACTTAGTCTACTTAGAATCAATTTTACAAGCTTGGGATTGGATTATACAACCCTCAACCTATCTTCCCTCTATACTGGCACTAGGAACTAACCATGGAGCAAACAAAACAAATTAGACTGTTTTTCTCATTACCTAGGTGCCTGAAAAATAAAAGACATTTTCTTTTTGCATTTTTTAGGCGGGGCACTAGCTTTCACACTACAATGCAGGGACCCACATAACCCGAGTTTAACCCTTGGTTGGCCTAACTGATCACATAGCAGGCAGCTCTTTTTACCCCCTATCGCTCATGAACATTGCAAAGCATGCTTTTTCTTCAAAAATAAAAATAGACGAGCATATGATTTTCTTTTAAGCTCGCGCTCATTTTTCTTTTCTTTCTCTTTCTTTCTTTTCTCTCTTTTTCTTTTTTTTTAGGCATATTTTCTTTCTTTTCTCCTAGGCAAGATATTACATGCTAATTTGTTGGCATTTGACTCTATAGTTCATCCCTACACCTATCGAGGTGACAACAAGCATATGGATCTATAATTCGCTCCTAAGCCTTCAAACTTATCCTAGGCATGCTAAGGTTTACTCTCACAAGAAAAGTACTAGAAAAGTTTTAAAAAGGCTCAATTTCTGGGCAACATGCTTGTAATTCAATAAAAGCAATAAAGTTGGCAGGATGACACATTGTTGATTTTCATAATCAGAGAAAAAGCAACCAGATCATCCATACATCAACACTAAATCTTTTAAAATTTTCTTAAAAATAGGTCCAATGCTCGGTTGCATGGCCTCAATCCAGAAAACATAGAACAGTAAAATAATGCATGCATAATAAAATAGTCTGACGCTCAGGTGCATCAAGACTCGACCAAAACAGGCATGCAAGACCAACTCCACCCCCAACCTAAAATCATACATTGTCCCCAATGTATCTAAACATGAAAAATCCAAAGGACAAAGAGTAAGGGAACAGAAAATCTCCCCTGATTTTAAGCTCAATGGTTGGAAGGGAATGATTCATCGTGTCTCAAAAGATAGCTTTTCCACAGAAATAGGACATGGACTCCTAAAAGCTAAGAAAGCAAACAAACATAAATAAAAACTAACAAGAAGCAGACAACTAAAAATAAAGAGAAGGGATAGAAATTATTTTTAAAGCCGGGCTACCTTCTAGAAGCGCAAATTTTTAACGTCGATTGCTCGACGGGATTTGCAGTCTTCAACCGAAATCCACTTCTTTGATCCTTAGAGGATATTTCTTCATTTTCTTAATCAGCTCCTGCACAGAAAAACTCAACTTGCACACAGAGTGCACAACATAAGAAATTTGAACCAGAATATCCTCATCCGTCCAAATTATGCTAATTCTAAGCACCCTAGGCTTAACTTGGTCAGCCACTTGAAACACTAAGCCTAAATCATGCTTTTTAGGGCTAAGGATTTCAGGAGAAAAAGAGTTAGGCATGGAATAATCTGAATTATGCTCAGCATTCCTAATTTCTAACTCTCCTAACATGCATGACATGAATCAGACCTAGAATTAAGGCAAAAGTTAAGTTCGGGCTCACTAACCTCAATGGGATTTTCTTCTGACTTACCTTCCCGCTGCTGCTCTGAGATTTGGCCCTCTAGCTCATCAGGAGAGTTGGCACGAAATCTAGTGATTTCTGCCAGTTTTGCAATAATCTCCCACACCTCACCAGGTATTGTAGCAAGCACATCATCACCACTAGCTGAGTCAAGCATTCTTCTATTGTCAGGTGTCAACCCTCCGTAGAAGCTTTCAATTAGGGACTCCTCTGAAAGTGGGGTGTGATGTTCCATGCAGTATAGATTGAAGTGGTTCACGAACTCGTGGAACAACTCTTCAGGCGCTTGTGCGACGTTGATAATTATTCCGATGACTTCTATCAACAGCACAATAGGGTGGTACTTCTTCAAGAAAATACTTCTCATCTCGCTCCAAGAAGATACCGACCTTGGAGGCAACAAGAAAATCCACTTCTTAGCTTCTCCTTGCAGTGAGTACAGAAACACCCTCAATTTGAATTGATCTTCAAGCATTTCTAGGGGTTTCCTCTCGGAACAGCTCGAGAATAACTCAGATACTCAGATCCTAGGGGATTATGGGAAACCCTAGAATCAACTTATAAATACAAAGTTATGGTCCCCAATATACTATGCCTCTTTAATCTTCTATTTCCCATCTGATATAGAGAATTGCCCATTCAAGGTGTAAGTTGCATAGTTAAGGAAGACCTAAACCAAGCAGGGTCTATAATAGAGTATCTCATGGATCCAGGTATTTATACATCTCTAATTATTTTATTTTGGCTTGCTTTCTTGCTTAGATTCTTTTATAACTCTTATCATGATTGTTCTTGTTGAATTGTTGTTGCACTATTTCCACAAGCGTACGGTTGCCCAAGTAATATTAAAACGGAAAGTATTCCGAGTATCGAATCCACAGGGAATTTGAATTATATTCATTAAGTACCAAGAACCATCATGTTCAATTTTATTTAGAAGTCTAACTCGAATGATAAGCGAAAATTACAGAAACTAATAAAAAGAAACATGCAACAAAAAAAATGGAAATATCCTATTTAAGGGACTTGACCTAGGGTGTTAACTAGCTTATTGGATATGTAGCTCAAATACATGGATGCATGTAAGTAATAATCTTCAATTCCATAAATCTAGAAGTAATTATAAGCGGATTTCTCTTTCAAGTTCCTCCAAATCTCATACTAACATAACTAATTTATGTGTCCATTTCCTTAGTTAATCATAGTATGGCATTAAGCAACTTCATTATCAATTTCTAACAATTCTCTTTCACTCTCGTGTTCCAAGCAATCGTTAGCCATGCAATTTGGATCTAATCTAACTTCTCTTTATCGAGTATCAATTTAGACCAACACATCAATTAATCCGTGATCAAGAGATTAAAAGCATTAAGCATGAATTGCATAGATGAAATACGAAGAACTTCGTTACAATATCCAAGGAATTAAGCTACAATATCCAATTAGCTAGAATAACGACCCTAGGTCTTAAGATCTACTCACAAATGGAAATAATTTTGCCCAAGTGATCTTGATCCATAGACCTAACTCAAACTACAATAAAGAATTACAAAGAAGTAAGGAAGAAATAACTGATAAGTTGATCCCAAGCTTCCGTTACGATCATATCGATTCCCGAGCCTTGGAATCTCGATCAATTCCACCTTTTCTTCACAACTCTACTCTCTTTTTTCTCTCTATTGAGCTAGGGGAGAACTCCCCAAAATGGGATGATTTGAACCATTGGGAGGAGGGCTATTTATAGGTGAGGAAACGGAGGTGGCTTGCTGCCCAAGACGCACAGCGTCGCGACGCTGTGACGTCACCCTTTCTTGCCGCTCAAGTTGGTGCTGCGTCGCGACGCTGTCGCGATTCTGGAATTTTCTTCGGAGCTTGCCAAGCGTCGCGACACGAGGCCTTCTAGAAGCCACATATGCGGATTTTGCCTTCCATCTTCATTTCTTTTGGGCTTTTGGGCCTCCACTTTAAATTAAATCTTTTATTTTCTTCTTTTATGGTCCAAAGTCTTCTTTTTATAGCCAAAATAAGTAAAATTCACGGTTTTGCCTCACGAGCACGGTTTTCTACAAAATCAACATAAAAAGACATTAAAGCTCACAATTAACGCACAAAACTAGCCAAAATATATAGGAAAAAGATAGCATTTTTGCATGCTATCAATTGTATTTATTTATTCTTGAATAATCATGAATTGATTTTTAATTAATAAATTCCAACACAGGGAGTTTGCTAGAGCTCTTGTTCTCTAGCTTGCTAATTTGTGTTGCCATCTGAGTCATCTGACTCCCCAGATTCTAGATTGCATTCCTCTTCTCCTGCTGGAACTACAAGAAACTATCAACAAGTTTCATAACATCTTATAAAGAAGTACCTAAAGATGATCTTTGTGTTTGGTTCGGTTTAAACATGGGAGGTCTCTGGTGATTTTCATAGTTGAAATTCGGGTGGTACCGCCATCCCTTATTGTACGTATTGTTGTATGCATTATACAACATTTGATTTGAATTGTTTCCCGCAAAGCCGCCTATAACATTGACCTCTCCACTCTCATTTAGTTGGGGACATGCCTCTGTAGCATGGCTGGTCATCGATTGTCCACAAGTTTTCACCTGCGCCTGACCTACACACAAAGAACCCACAAGTTCAGCAAGATCAGACAGTTCAGCTTGCATCCCACTTACCTTGCTTTTAGAAGCGACTTGAACAAGTGTCATGGATTAAGGTCATGCATCTGAGCATTGGACCTATTAATTTTGAGCAATTTTTAAAATTTTATGGGTTTTGATTGATGAGATTATATGTTGCTTTTGGATTGATCATGATTGATAAGGAAATAAACAATCAAGAAGAGCAAGAAGAAGAATTCCAAGCTCCAACAGCTCAAGAAGAAGAACTCGAAGCTCCACCAGCTCAATCAAGCTCGAATGAAGCTCCATGGGTGTCAACTCCAATTCAATCCAATCATGAGGCAATCATTATGCCACAAGCTCCAATGATAAGAGCTAGAGCTAAAAGACTACAAGAGGCATTAACTAGTTACTTCCAAGTTAAGGTGACTATCCATGACCTAGAGTTGCATCCATTCAAGCTTGGAAAGGCACCTATTCAACTAAAAGACACAACGAATCTAAAAATCCAGATTCATTCACATATTTAATGCATTATGTATCTTTTGAATTCATGAATTTGTATTTATGAAGGTTCATGAATGGACTTGAAAGGTTAGGGGCTAAATTTAGTCCACATAGATGAAGGGTTGTGTCCTTTCGTGGTGTCTTTTCAATTAGTATAAATAGGGATGTAAATTGTCATTTGAACACAAGTTGAATTTGAATGAAATTTTAGATTGAGTTTAGTCTCTCTCAAGCTTTTATGCTTTCTTTGTGTTCTTGTATTTAGAATGCATGCTTAGAACTTTCAATCTAGTCTGATCAATTAGATTGTGAAGAGTTCGAAATCTTGAAGTTAGGAACGAGTTCTCCTTTCTTCTTGATCTTTGATCATCCTTCCAAGTCAAATCTGTTTAACTTTTTTGGGGTTGTCTTATCATTTCGTTAATGGGGTTATTCTTATTATTGTTGTGGAAGTTCACTTGAAAAAGGGGGAGTTCTCAAACGTAATTGAGGTAGTTCCTTTATCATTTGGTATCAGAGCTTTGGCTCTAAGCATATTGTATCCTTAATTGTTCTTCCTTTCTATCACATCTTTCTTTCTTCTTTGAATCATTACATCTTTTCCCATTTTTCATTTCTTGTGACTCTTCACATTCTTATCTTTGCTTCATACATTTTACTTGCTGCAAAAAAAAAAAAAAGAAAAAAAAAAGAAAGGAAAAAGAAAGGAAAAAAAAAAGGAAGTAAAGTGCAAAAAAACAAAAAAGAAGTACATAAAAAAAGTGACTTATCATCTACTTGTGGCATTTCATATTCCATGTTGTTTGTCACTTGTTTTGTGTGTTGAAAGAAAAAAGAAATTGTATATATAGCAAGTTTGAAGCATAGTGAATTTCACATTACATTTGAAAAGTGTCTAAATTCATATATTTTGTTGTAATTTCCATCCTTTCATTCATATCTTTTCACTCATACCTCTTCGTTTCCATCTCATTATTCTTGAACCATTTTACTTCTTCAAAAAAAAAAAATTCTTCCATTACACATTTCCAAACTTGTTTCTAAATTTGGGATTTTTGTGACTTTTCACATTCTAGCTATAGTGAAGTGTTCTTGCATGATTCTCATAAGAACACTATAGAATTGCTAGGAGTTTGAGAGATTAGGAGTATTTTCTATATTTTTGTGAGTGCAAACACGAGTGACCTTTCATCTTCCTAGAGAGAAATGTGAGGGAGCGCTTGTGAGGTCCATTGTTTTTTTTTTTCTTCTTCTTACTTTACTTTGTTTTACAGCATGGAAAATCAAGGTGAAGGTAGTAACATTTCCGAGGCACGAATGAGAGAGGCGCAACAAGGAGCTATAGAGCGATTGATTCGTAACATAGAAGAGTTGACAGAACGTATGGGAAGGTTGGAGGCTCAACGCCAAGTCCAAGAAAGGATACCACCTCCACCACCACAACGTGTTGTAGTTGATAACATCCCCTATGAGGACGATTATGAGGATGGCGATTCTCATGAACATGAGGATGACCAAGTTACATTAGTTGGGGCTCCAAGAGGAGGAGAAAGGCGTCTTGGTCGTGGCTTACATAGAGCGAGAGGCCGAGGAAGAGGATATCAAAATTTCCAAAGGAGAGCTCCATGGGAAGAAGCTCAAGTTGATCATAACTTGGGGAGCATCAAATTAAAGCTTCCAAAGTTCTATGGAAAAACTGATCCAGAGGAGTACCTTCAATGGGAGAAAGCGGTGGAATACGCGTTTGATTGTCATAACTTTAGCAATGAAAAGAAGGTAAAACTTTGCATTGCTCAATTTAAACAATATGCTCAAACATGGTGGGATAAGTTGATGTCAAGTAGGAGAAGAAATCTCGAGGCGCCAATCGATTCATGTATGAATTCAAGGAGTCAATGAGAAAGCGGTTTGTTCCAAAGCATTTCCAAAGGGACATGGTGCAAAAGCTTCAAAGATTGAGACAAGGAAGTAAGTCTGTGGAAGATTACTAAAGGAGATGGACACTTTGATGGATCGACTAGATCATGATGAAGACATGGAAAGTCTCATGGCACAATTCCTTGATGGCCTAAACCAGGACATTGTAGACATGGTTGATCTACAACATTATGGTGACATAGAGGGGATGTTGCATCTTTCCATAAAGGTGGAAAAACAATTGAGTACTAGAAGAGCAAGGTACACTTCGTCTAAACCCACTTCTTCTTTCAACTCATCATGAAAAAAGGAGAATAAAAGTGATTTTAGAAGTAGAGAAAGGTTTCTACAAAAAAAATCTAAAGAAATGGGAGAGTCTTCTTTGAAAGGAAAGGCTAAAGTAGAAGAGCCTAGGGAGAGAAATAGGGATATCAAGTGCTGGAAATGTCAAGGGTTAGGGCATGTAAGTAGGGATTGTCCAAACAAAAGGACAATGATTATCAATAATGGAGAAGTAGTAACTGAGGGTGAGGAAAGTGAAAGTGAGGAGGAGAAGGAAGAAACTGTTGAGTTAGAGGAGTCTAGTGATGGAAGTTATGAAGAACCAATTGTTGGGGATGTGCTTGTAACTAGAAGAGCTTTAAGTGCTCAAGTAAAAGAGGATCTAGTTGAAGAGCAAAGGGAGACATTGTTTCATACTCGTTGTCATGTAAATGGCAAGGCTTGTTGTGTGATCATAGATGGTGGAAGTTGTACAAATGTTGTTAGTACATTACTTATCAAAAGATCTGGATTGCCTACAATACCACATCCTAGACCTTACAAACTTTAATGGTTGAACAATTGTGGGGAAGTTAGAGTCAATAGACAATAATGTCTTGTGTCATTTTCTATTGGGAGATATAGTGATAATGTTTTGTGTGATGTTGCTCCTATGCATGCTGGAGAAATTCTTTTGGGAAGACCATGGAAATTTGATAGAAAAGTGATGCATGATGGTTGTCTTAACCGCTACAAATTTACCAAAGATGGGAGAAAGATTATTCTTCTTCCTTTGTCAACTAGCGATGTGTTTGATGAGCAATGTAAGTTAGAGAAAATGAGAGTGGAGGCCGAAAAAAATGATAAAGAGGGTAAAAATATTTTGAGTGAGAAAAATAAAAGAGAAAAGAGTTTGAAAGAAAAAGAGAAGAATTCTAGTGAGTGTGAGAAAAGCAAATGTGGAGAAAAAGAAAAGAGTGGAAAGAGTGAGAAACGACCAAAAGTGAGAAAAGAAAAAAATGAGAGTCTTCTATTAGCTAGAAACAGAGAGGTTAGGAAAACTTTGTTTTCAACAAAACCAATATTTGTACTCTTGTGCAAAGGACCATGTTTTCTAACTAATGACTCAAAAACTTCTTTGCCTAGTGTTTTTTTTAGTTTGTTGCAGGATTTCAAAGACATATTTCCTAAAGAACTACCAAGTGGATTGCCACCACTTAGGGGGATTGAGCATCAAATTTATTTCATTTCAGGAGTTGTCATTCCAAATAGGCCAGCGTATCGAGCTACTCCTACTGAGACAAAAGAAGTTCAAAAGAAAGTTGATGAGTTGCTTGCCAAAGGATATGTGAGGGAAAGTTTGAGTTCTTGTTATGTTCCAGTCATTTTTGTTCCAAAGAAGGATGGATCTTGAAGATTGAGTTTAGTCTCTCTCAAGCTTTTATGCTTTCTTTGTGTTCTTGTGTTTAGAATGCATGCTTAGAACTTTCAATCTAGTCTGATCAATTAGATTGTGAAGAGTTTGAAATCTTGAAGTTAGGAACGAGTTCTCCTTTCTTCTTGATCTTTGATCATCCTTCCAAGTCAAATCTGCTTAACTTTCTTGGAGTTGTCTTATCATTTCGTTAATGGGGTTATTCTTATTATTGTTGTGGGGGTTCACCTAAAAAAATGGGAGTTCTCAAACGTAATTGAGGTAGTTCCTTTATCAATGATTATCTAGGATATGCTTGTATGTAATATCTTTTGTTTTTTAGTTGAATTGAAGCATGTTAGCAAAATATGAGCCTTTTTAAAAATTTTCTTGAATCTTTCTTGCGTGTTTTGAGCACTCAACCTATTCCTTTTGATTAGTCTTGAAGGCTTATGATTGCTTTATGAGTTCCATAAGTATGTTGTCACCTCGATAGGCGTTAGATTAATGCTTGATAGTAAAATTTTGCGAAAAAGCTTGTAATGCCTTGTTGAGGGAAAATATAAGAAAACATGTCTGCTATGCTTTAAAAGAATATCATTTTTGTTTTTGAAAAAGAAAAGAAATGAAAGAAAAAGACTAGTCTTACGCATGCTTTCCAATGTACTTAATGTTTAAGGCAAAAAGAGCTACCCTTGTTACGAGTTAGGGTTGTCCAAGGGTTAAACTCGGAATATGGGTCTTTGCAATGGGTGTGTGAAAGCTAGTGTCATCTTAAGAATGCAAGATAAGAGATCCTAATATTGATTTCAGGCACCTTGTAATGGCATTGCAACCTTATTTGCTTTATTTGCTTGATAGTTTTGATATATTAACCAGTGTAGAGGGAAGATGGGTGGAAGATGTTATAAATCGTTCCTGAGCTTGTAAAAACTACTATTGGAAAGGTTAGGCACACACACACGCGAGAAAATTCTTGGAAAAGTTTTGGTTTCTCTCATGATTTGTTAGCACGCAGTAACTCTTAGGAAAAATGTTGAGTATGCAAAGCATTGAGATTTGAGTCATGACAATTGCAATAATTTTAATATCTATCAAACGAACCACTTTTTCTTAATCCATAACCTAATTAGATTTCTAATTAATAGCGCAAAATTAATTAGAATCTAACCGCATTAAGCAAAAGTGGATTCTTAGATAAACTCGTATACACTAGGAACAACCTGGGTTTATATAAGCATAAATTTCTAGATTTATCATGCAATTGAGTCAGTTGGGATAACACGTCTTTAATTTCAACACAATTAACATAATAAACTATTACTAACCAATTTAACACAACAATTAAATTGAGTGAAGCAAATAGGTCGTCAATCTATTCTATCGATCTAATAGTAATTAAGACAGAATTTCATATCACAATTAACAATAATTCATACAACTGAAATACAAGGTCTCAAGAATGTCAAAACTTAAATTTACTAAGTCTCGATTACATAAAGTTGGCCTAGCTGGTCAACGAACACAACCCTTGGGCTCGACCCACCACGAAAACGAAGTAAAACTACACTAAAAAGCTAAGAAATTGAAAATACACTGGAAAATAGGGGGAATTGTTGCAGGAAAACGAGTACAATTGTGAATGAAACATTCCTAAATAAAAGAGTACATATTTATAATGGCCGAGAGTGTCAAGATGCTGCTAATAGCGTTTAGACACTGTATCAAATAAGGCAAAAAAGCTTCTTGCGTGTGAAAACAAATTGGGCTGGAAATCGCAATAATGTCGAAATGCTCTAGCATAGCATCTCGATGCTATGCATTATGTCCTTCAGCGTTGAGCAACCTCTTTTGCGGTATTGAGCATGTGTAATTGGTAGCGTCGAGACGCTACGACTTTTATCCTCTAGTTTGCTTGAATGCCCAACATTGACTTTGAGTTGACTTTCGATTTTGGGTCAAATTTTTACTTACTTTTAATTACCAAAATTCCTTTTTTGACTCCGAACGGACCTATAGAAAAGTTATAGTCAAAATTTAGGGAAATAAATGTGCAACAAGATGCCATCAACTTCTGCAAGTGATCTAAGTCTCCCAAGCTTAGTGGTGAGGAGGCTTGATGAAAGAAAGACCATTAGTGAATATCTTCTATTTGGTGGTTTCTAAATGTTGTTATCTAGTTTCCTATGTTCTGAATTATATATTATCTATATATGTATTAAAATTTTCATCTCATTTATCAAAATTTGTTGTTGTTCTGTTTGTCAGTGGGGGCATAGGAGCATGGTTTTTTTTTTGTCTGCTTGCCGATCTAGGGTTCGAATCTAATTAATCGTGCTTTTTTATAGTTAATTTTAACTTTGGTTTTGCAGCCGGCCGATCCAACGTTCGAGCCTCATTGAACCCAAGTTTTTTAGGTATTTTAATTTTGGTTTTGCAGCCGTTAGTTTAAATTGGAAAAAAAAAACGCAAATATTCAATTTCATTTATTTTTTTCTTTACCTACATGTTTTAATTTCCAATTTTTTAAATTCATGGAACTAGTTATATTTTTTTTTTTTTTACAATACTAGTTATAATTATTTTATTTCTTAATTTTACACACATATATATTAATCTTTAGCAAATTATTTTAGAAAAACTACTTGCCTCAAAAAACTTAATTCTATTTTAGAAAATCTTAAATAATTAAAGTTTCATTTTTTGCTTATATATTTAGGTGTGAATAATTCTACAATGGTTAATTTTGTAATTAATATTACTTGATTTAAATATTAAATATCAACACATTAAAAATGATATTTATATGAAAGTTAAATTGCAAGTTTAGTTCATAAATTTTATAATTTGTGTTTAATAGGTTTTAGACTTTCAATTTTATGTCTAATCAGTCCTTAAACTTTAAAAATATCTAATAGATTCATGAATTTTCAATTTTTAACTAATAAATCTTAAACATATTTAAAATAAATTAAATTAATATTAGACATCAAATTTAATTTTGTATCTATTTGAACTTTGAATTTTCAATTTTGTAACTAATATATACATTAATTTAAAAAAATGTCGCATAAATTGAGAACTTATTAGACACAAAATTAAACTTTATGTCTAATAGAACATTTAATTTATAAACATTTTGAATATGTCAAAGACTTATTGGATATATAGTTGAAACTAGATATCAATATTAGACAATTTTTCTTTCTAATTCAGTAGGGGTGTAAGAAACCGAACCAAAACGAAAAATCGAACCGAACCAGTCGGTTCGGTTTGGTTTTTAAAAGACTTACACTAAAGATCGAACCGAACCGGTCGGTTCGGTTCGGTTGTATTAACCCGATATATATATACTTTTTGTTTTTGCCCTAATTCCTTAAAATCTCAGCGACTGCCGTCTCCCTTTTTTCTCAAAACCCTCTCAGGCTCTCTCTACTCTCTCTTTCGTTCTCCTTTTCAGTTTTCACCGTGACGTTCAGGCTCTCTCTACTCTCTCTCTACTCTCTCTTTCGTTCTCCTTTTCACCGTGATGTTCAGCCTCTCTCTACTCTCTCTACTCTCTCTTTCGGTTCACCATTACCAGTCGCCGTCGTACGCCGCCGCCACCGCTCGCTCCAGCCCAACGCCGTCTCAGCGGCTGCCGCAGTCTCAACCTCCCAACTAATTCACCGCCGATTCCTCCCTCTCACACTTGTTCGCATCTCCAAGCAATCCGATTTCTTTTTCTCTTTTTTTTTTTCAAGAAACAGAAACAGTGGGTCTGTGATTACTGATTTGGGTCTGTGATTTGAGTTTTTTTTAGGGCAAAAACAGAGGAATAAGAAGAAGAAGGGTTTTTTTAGGGCAAAAATAGAGGAAGAGATACGGGATCTGTGATTACTGATTTGGGTCTATAATTTGGGTTTTTTTAGGGCAAAAACAGAGAAAGAAGTAGCATAAGGGTTTTTTTAGGGCAAAAATAGAGGAAGAGAGACGGGATCTGTGATTACTGATTTGGGTCTGTGATTTGGGTTCTTTTAGGGCAAAAACAGAGGAAGAAGAAGAAGAAGAAGGGTTTTTTTAGGGCAAAAACAGAGGAAGGGAGAGGGGGTCTGTGATTACTGTTTTGCGTTTTTTTAGGGAAAAACAAAGGAAGAAGAAGAAGGAACCGACCCGACCCGATCCGATTGGTTCCGGTCAAGTCGGGTTGGTTTGTGCGTACAACCGACCCGACTCGAAAATTTTACACCCCTATAATTCAGGGACTTATTAGACACTTTTTAAAATTTAGAGACTATATAAACACGAATCTTAATTTCATCTATTATCAACTTGTGCCCCCTACCTTCAAGTTCTATATCCGCCACACTGCCTATGCTAAACATAGTCTGGTTTTCGTAAATCTTAGTTAGAGTTGGATGTTTGACTTTGAGTGTTCTTATCTTTGCTTTAGAATTTTTGTTATAATTTGAAGTTTATTTAAGTTGTGGTTATGTTTTGAGTTGGGTTTAGTTCTTTTATTTTTAGAGATTGGAAGTGACTCGTTATATCCAGGTTGGTAGATTCGATGGTATGTGATGTGAGGTCTGACTCGCACTTGTAGTTGGGAGTTCATGTCATGAATTTTCCAAATGGTGTGAAATTATCTCTATCTAGTTGTTCTGGCTTAGAAGTGTGTTTATTTTGTCTAATTGGTGTAGAAAAAAATTTGGGTAGTTATATTTAGGTTGATGTTGAAATTTTGAGGTGATGTTCTTTCTTTAGAACAAAATTTGAGGGCGTTACAATCTATATCTCCTTTACATATTGATAATATATAATATAAAATTATGTCGAGTAATTTCCACACTTCAATGGTGAAAGTTATTTTTGTTTAATCTTTTTTTATCTCTTTTTATTTAATCTTTTTTTTATCTATTTATTTATTTTTCAATACTTAACAATTCTCCATTGCCTTACTTTAAAGTTGGAATTATCATGTCTGAATTAGTGCATTATCCAATAATTATTTTAAACAAATGTCTAGGAAAGACTAAAATGTTTCAAGATATCTAAGACAAATAGGGAGAGTACACTTAAAATTTCATAAAATGAAAAGAGAAAAAAAAAATGAAACATTATGTTGACCCCGTTTGGTTCGTAATTTGAAAATTATTTTCGAAAATAAAGAATTAAACAAAAAAAAAACATTTATTTTCATTATATCTGAAAGCACGTTTGGTTCTAATTTATTTAAAAACTTTAAATTTGAATTCAAAATTTGAAAACTGTGTTTGGTTATGAATTTGAAAATGCAGGAAAGAAAATTAATATGTGTTTGGTAAAATTCATTTTTTAAAGAAAAAGTTAATTTAATATGATTATTTTGCTACTTTGATTTTTATTCATTTTTAGAGTGATTAGAAATCAATATTGTTGAAATTGAATATCAATCATATACCCTATTTACACCACAATAATTTTGTATTTTTTTCTTTTAGAGTCGGAGAGAATTTAGATATCAAAAATAGGAAATGTTTTTTTTGTAGATAATGCAACATTGTTTGATGGAAAGAAGGATGTATCCCGTGTTCTTAAAGTTGTATCTCTGTGTTTCCATTATTTTTTAAAATAAAATTGGAAAACAATATGAAAGCATCATTTAATCGTTTTTTAAAATAGACCATTTTCTGAGTTGTTTTCAAATTTTTTTTTTTGAAAATAGGTATACCAAACACGTTTCTCTTGTATTTCTTATTTTCAAAAACATAAAAACAAAGATGGATCATGAACCAAATGGGGCTAAGAAAACAAATATTATAAACCTGAGTTAGTTTTCGAAGTTGAGAAAACGAGTTCGACAACCACCATAATTAACCTAAATAGAAAAGCTCATTTATCTTTAATAATAAAAAGCTCTAGATAAAGCAAATTAACGAAAGAAAAGATGCAACTAAATCCTAAAACAAGTCGAATATGCAGAAAAAACAAGCCCTAAAATTTTTAGAAGCCCTAAAATTTCGTTTGATCAAGGTAAGGTCTACCTAGATATTTCTTTAATCATTTTCTTATAAAATCGACTTAGCTTATATAATTCTTATAAAATATATTTATTTCTTTTTCTTGTCTCTAGAAATGAAAATGTGTCCATGAGGGAATAACTATCTTATTGTGTCATTGTTTTATCAACTTTTATTTACAATTTTTATTTCAATTACATTATATGGTTTTTTTTAATGTGAATAATTCATTTGTTTATCAAAGTTATATCTTTCATTACTTTTAAATTTCACGTCCAATATTTACTATTTAAACTCTATGAAAAAAAAAATTCATTCAAACTACTTTAAATTTTTAGAAGATCTTAAACCATGTTCTAAATTAACCTAAAACAAGATATATATAAAGTTTTTAAACTATCTTCTAATTTTTACTTTCAATTAAATCAACGTGATTTCACGTGCATCGCACGTATCTCTAAACTATTATAGACAAATGTAGTTAGAAAACGGGTCTCACATTAATTGCACATGCATTTTTATGCTTTTATGCTTTTATAATAATATTAGCAAGAACCTTTTAGCACTACAAGGGTACCTACTGCCTAGTAAAGAGGATAACAATTATATTGTAGAATTTGGAGTCCCTTTTGAAGTCTAATACAAGAGAAGACCATAATACAACTTACTATTCACCCTATGGCTACACATAGCTAGGCAAGTACATATGAACACCTATACTGCTCACATTTACAACAAACAAGTAATGTTTGTAAGTATGGTATAAAGCTATGGGATGATGAATATATTCAACATTCATCAAGGATGGCACATGGACCTTAGTCCCCACATCTCATTCACTACAATTTATTTCGAAATAAATGGGTCTACAGAACCAAAAGAAATAAAGAGGGATCATTAACAATGGTATAAAGTTTGGCCTAATGTCCAAAGGAATATTTCATGAAACCCCACAACAGATTATCAAAAGACATTATATTTTATAGTGGATTCCGTAATACTTTCATTAAATCACTTTTTCTATAAGCAGCTTTAGAAAAAAATAATAATAATTTAAGGTGTGTTTATTAAGCTTTTAAGTAATTTTAGAGTATCAAAAGTATAAAGAAAAAGAACTTAAAAAAAAATGGACTAATTTAAAAACTTAAAAAAAACTATTAGTAGATTATGGAAAGACATTTAGTCATGTGGGTTAAATTACCACTCAATCCAAAAGTTTACTTCTGTTGATAAGTTATGGTCGATTTAATTATATCCACACTTTTAACATGAGAAATTATCCCAAATGTCCAAATAAAAACAGCAGTTTTGAAAAAAAACCAAAATTAAAAATTTGTAGAAGACCCAACAAATGGAAACCAATATTAATGGAGGAGGAAATTACTTTACAGGGGTTCAAACATAAGACCTCTAGAGAGCATTAATAATTAGAGTGGTTCTAACCATAGCAAGTATATATTCAATTCGGAAACAATCTACTTATTGTTGTTAATCTTAGGCTAATGACCATGACCTTTACTTTAGTTGTAAAACATTTAACCATCAATGACTACTTAATCAGGAGCAAATCCTTCCATTAAGGTGAAGCTTTAGTTGTTGCATATTTACTAAGAACAAATCTTAGGATGTGTTTGGTTTAACTTTTCAAGTGTTTAGTTTTGAAAAAAATTCATTTTGAAAAAATTTCTAGTGTTTGGCAACCACTAAAAATGACTTATTAGAAAATAAGATTGATAAATAAATCATTTTGAGAGAAACACTTGAAACCATCTTTTTTTAAAAGAGTCTTTACTATACAATAACTTGTGTATAAAAACACCTATGAGTAAATGCAACCGAACATATGAGGGGCCGTTTGGCCCACTATGTTGGTTATAATAGTGGGGGCTATTATAACTCACTCAGTGTTTGGGGCATCAACAAAAATAATGGGTGAAGTGGGTTATTTTTACCCCCTTTGTTTCTACAGTAACCACTATTCAACCTACCCGATTATTCTATCTATTATCTACAGTAACTCTCTCCTCTCTTCTTCCATGTGACTCATTGACTTTTCCGGCGACGATTGGCCAACGACTTTTCCGACGACTTTTCCGGCGACTGCCGTCGACTTTCCGATCACTTTTCCGGTGACCGATTTTTTTTTTATTATTATTATTATTTTGTATCTTTCTTCTCATTTTCATTTTGAAAAATGAAAAAAAAAGGAAAAAATAAAGAAAAAAAAGATGTAGAAGAAAATAAAGGAAAAAAGAGGGAAAAAAATTTTGATCGCCGGGAAATTTGTTGGTGGTCGCCAGAAAAGTCGGAAAATTTCTAGGGAGTTAGATACTAGGTTGTCTTTGTATATATATAAATATGAAGTTTTATTACATAATTACTTTTGATAATTAAGTATATGAATGTTTACCTTCATCGTACCATATTTTTCATTCCAAATTATACTTATCGTATTCAAGTTTACTGTGATAATAATAATTTTAAAAAAATACTACTCAAGTTTTTATTTTATGTGATTTCTATTTTATTTGATTCTTTTGATAATGAAGGTAAAATGAGTTTTCAATAAGCATTTACCATTTTTATGTTGGAAATACAAAAATGAAACAAATATGGTTTTTCTATATGAAATCATAAAATGACTTATTTTGTGAAAAAACCATGACTCTAAAACAAAGAAGATCAACTCTTACTTTAGGTTATTTTTGTTTCCTTGTAAGTTAAACACATAATTTAACCTCTATACCCAAAACTCTATTTTTTTTTTTACAACTAAACCCAAACCTTTTTTTTTTATTTGCAAAATATGATATTTGATGTACAAAGTTGTATGAGGAAAATAAACAAAAAAGTCAAGAAAAAAAACAGTCAACTTGAACCTTTGATTCAGAGCCCCATGTTAAACAGACCAACACTCCAAACACAGACTATTTTATGTCAGACTAAAATAATCTGCACCCCAACACAAACTATTATAACCTCCAGACTATTATAATCCTCAGACTATTATAACCCCCAACTATTATAACCAACTCAGCGCCCCAAACAGCCCCAGTGTTTAAATTCTAAACAATTTTTATACAAAATGTTTTTTAAAAAATGCATTCTTGAAAAACATTTAAATTAAAATGTATTCCAAACAAAACCTTAATTTGTTGGTAAGAAATTATTCTCATTAAATCTTTGTTGGAGAAACTACTTATGTCTCATTGCTAATCTCATTTTAAAGGAAGAATGTCTCATTCTCTCTCATACATCTTAGAATTTACACCATATTCAACTATTGACATAAGAGAAGAAAGCATAATATGTTATCATATCTTAATAACCCCACAAAATTTATCACAAGCAAATGGAAAAGAAAAAATCTTTTTTTTTTCCATAGGTTGTAAATATTATACCAAAGTCAAAAGTGACATCTAATCATTACTTGCAACCATACATGATCAAATGTTGAACAAAATAATTGTCTCTCATGTCGTTCAACAAGGTGGTGATTTGAAATATCCCGAAGAATTACTATATGGTAGATATAATTTGTCCATTTGACTTAAGCTATGGTACAAGAGCAAGTATAGAAATTTTTTTGATTAAAGTTTTTTTTTTTTTTTAATATTTTTAATAAAGAGCATCCACAAATGAAGAACAATAAAAATTAAGTCAACTTAAATGAAAAACTAATTACCTAGTTGGATTGGAGATCAACTATATATATGTGGAGGACAACTAAGACCTAATTTAAAAATAATGATAATAAAAAAATTTTAAAAAAATCATGACAATGAGAATTGAATTGTGAAAGCAAAACTCTTGATTAAGAAGTATTATTTTCCAGATAAATTATAATTGAGTTGGTTGAAGTTTGAGTTCGGTTTCCATTTTGTCCTTGAGATTTCGAAAATGACATTTTACTACTTGAAGTTTAGCAAATAGTTGTAAATAGCCCATGAATACAACTAATAATCATTAGCTAACTCCAACAGAAAGATGATATAACAGTGACGTTGATTGATTGAGCTTTTAATGTGGAAGGGGTGAGTAGATGGCTACATATATGTTTTAGTCCCTAAAATGTTTAAGTATTTTTAAATTTAGTCCCTATTGTTTAAAAGTTTCTCAATTTAACGTATTTCATTGTTCGTAAATGTTAAAATTGATTGATGATAAACTTATTTGACATAGAAGTAAGTAAATTTAAAGAAATTAGAGGAGAAAAATGTTATTAAAGAGACCATTTATTCTTAGAAGTTTGGAGGAATGAAAAATTTTCCTCTCACGACATTTTTCTTATTATAATTTCTTTTCCTCTCACGACATTTTAATCTTCATTGCAAGACTAAACACATATATTTAGCCATTGGTAAAATAATATAAAATTTATATTTTCTTTTTTGGAGTAGGTTTCAGCATTCAAACCCTTCTATTCTACTCCCTAGACAGCATAGCATTTCACCCATCTCTCCCACCCTCAAAATAATTTATTTTTTATTTTTTTAAAAGGAAAAATCACACAAAAACTCATGACTCAAGATTATACAAAAGTCTTTATAAAAAGAATAAAAAGAAAAAGAAAATAAATAATAATTAGTTAAAGACAGAGAAACGGTAGTAAATTAAAGCAAGAAATAATAATGGTTGAAATCCCAAGAAAAGCAGTCCCATTGGAAATTAGCAAGTAGTGATATAGAGCACAGAAAGCAACATCTCTGTGTGTTTGTGTGTTAGATTGATTAAATAGAAATAACCAACGGACGATGGAAGCTGTTAACTGCAGTTAAGACTGTGTAGTGTTTAGAAAATTAAAGGAGTCGTATTATTGCACAAAACACATGCAATGAGGACAGGGAAATCCAGAAAGGCAGCAAAAGGAATGAAACAAAACCCTGAAAGAGAGACGAGACATGTGAGAGAAAGAGAGAAAGAAAGAAAGAGGGTTGTCTTCATTCATTTCTCTCTGTGTAATTTAATGAAGAGTCCCATTACATTACAATCACCAACTGGGGCCTTGTGTACGCAACATGTTTTCCAGGGAGGCAGATTCACAGACTGCTCGCTGCCTCACACTTAAATACGCCACGTGAGAATCAGTGCCTTAGCTTTCTCACACTTTTAATATAATAATAATAAATAATAAATAATAAATAATAATATAGATGTTTAAAAAATTTAACCCCAGAATTTTACCCTCCTGCAGTTCGAGACAGAGAGAGGGTTTTGTTTTGTTTTTTTGTTTTTTTTTGGGAGGTTGAAAGGTCAGTTCAAATGTCTTAATCTGATTACCTCTTTTGATGCCACTACTTCTTCTCGTGTTGTCAAATCACTTCCAATCCTTGGATACCCACATGCGCATCTCTGCTTTCTTGCCTTTGGATTTTCCAAAACTCTTCCCCCCAAAATTTAATTTTCTTTTCTTTGTCTTCTTTTCAATTTTTTTTTAATTGAATGGTAAGGTTTTTGTTATTTATTTTTTTTTTTAAAAAAAAATGGTAAGATTTTTGTTATTGTAAATTGGAGTTGATATTTATTAATGTGTGATTTCTTTTTTGAAATGTTATTAATGTGTGATTTTAGGAGAAGCATTAGTTTTGGTTAAATTACAAATTTGCTACATTTTGATTATTCTAAAAGTTCTTATTTAGTCGTTGTAGTTTGGGTTCATGTTAAATTTGGTTTTATGATTTGGTTAAATTTCACGGATGATTTATAATCTATCTTTTATCAAACTACAATTTTCACTTATTTTCTTATTTTTTGGATGTTCTAAATCCTCTATATAGAAAATATTAGCTCTTTGCTACATAAAATAAATATCAATATGAAAATGATAGAGGTAATTTGTGAAACTTGACTAAATCATAATAACCAAATAATTGGGACTTTTAAATGACGGTAAGGACTGATAGCGCACATAACGAGCTATGTTTTTCTATGTTTATTTGTTAGTCTTTGAGATTTATTTGGTCGATTTTACATTCTTTTGTGTTCTTTTTGTAGGAATTGAATATTTATGATAAAGTGGAGAAATAGGAGTTGTTCGAGTGTTCGGGACCTAAAAAGAGGCAAAGGAATTGAAGAAGAATCAAATCAAGAGCAGCAGCAGCCAAATAACCTGAGAGCATAGCGTCGAGACGCTGTCTTTTGGCATCTCGACGCTGCTGCAGCACTCATTTAAGCCAGAATTCCTGAGAGGACAGCGTTGAGACGCTGTCCTAGAGCGTCCCGATGCTGCCCATTTTTTTCCTTATATATTTGCATGGCAAAGGCGCAACATCTCAACGTTGTCTTGATTTTTCCTATAAAAGGAATGTGATTCTACATGGCCAAGGGGAGTTGATTTTGAGTAATTTTAGCCCTAAAATCGATTTGAGACATCCTGTGGGAGCTGAAGCAAGGTTAAGGAGCGGGAATCAAGCAAGAACGTGTGGAGATCGTTATGGGGACGTGCGGTTTCAGCGAATTCGAGTTTTTCTTTCTCTTTACCTTATCTCTAGTTAGTTTTTATGGCTTTTCTTGCAAGTTTAGATTGTAACGAGGAGAGTATGAGTAGCTAGACTTGTAAAGTAGGGATTGATGTAGCTTGTTGGAGTTGTATGGATTAATTTGTGAATGTTCTTGACTTTGCCTTCATTTATGCAATTTCTATACGCTTAATGCCTTTAATTTACTGGCCATGAATTATTGGATGTTATCTCTAAATCTTGCTCGGGAGAGGGGATTTAGTTTAGATCTTGAATTGCATAACTAGATCTTAAAAGGATTAGACTTAAGGTTTTGCATGTTAATGAATTTAGATAGGGATATTGAGTTCATAGCGTGCTTGAGAATTATTTATGCGCGGGAGAGATAAATATGATTGTAGTTAATCATTGATTTATGAAGCATTGCATGTTGTTACATTCACGTAATTAATTCATCAATCCAATAGGTGAAGTCAATTCCCTAAGTGTTTTACTCCATTTGAATTTTCATCTCTTGTAATTTTCTTTAATTCATCGTTTGCATCATGTCTTTATCTCTAAATAAAATAGAACAAAATTATTCACGGTAATTAATTTGACTAGGAACCCAATCCAGAGGACGTCACTCGTTTTTAATGAAATCACTATATTAAAACTTGACCTGTACACTTGCGGTTGTGAAAATTGTACATCAAGTTTTTGGCGTCGTTGCCGGGGATTGACATATTTAGTTAATTAATATCGTGAAAAAATTGTTCAGTCTTATTTTAGAGTGTATTTTATGTTATTTTAGGTAGTTGCATTTTTTTTCCTTTTTTTTTTGTTTTCGTATTTGTAGTTTCCTATTTTAGTGTTTTCCTTATTTGTTTTTTTATTTTTTTTTCCTTATTTGCTTTTGGTAGATTACTTATTTTGTTCTTCTTCCTTATTTGTTTTTGCTTTCCTTATTTGTTAGTGTTTCCTTTCTTAGTTTATCTTTTCCTTTTTTGTTTTAGTTGTTTCCTTTTCTATTTTCTTTTCTTATTAGTTTTCTTTCCTTTTCTTTTATTTCCCTTTTTAGGATAGTTTGATGTATGCAAAAGGATAGGGAGTTGGCCTTAGTTTCTTTGGATCCCGAGATTGAAAGAACCAACAGTAAACTTAGGAGGGAGAAAAAGGAAAGTCCGGATCAAATGACCAACTAAAATCCACCTGAGGGGCCAAAGCCTATTAGGGATTATTTTCAGCCTATATTTCAGGAGCAGCAGTCGGGGATTGTCTATGCCCTGATCAATGCCAATAATTTTGAGCTGAAAATTGGTCTAATCCAGATGGCTCGAGATTGCGCATTCAGAGGATTGCCCACAGAGGATCCAAATTCTCACTTAAAATCTTTTATGGATATTTGTGGGACTGTGAAACTTAATGGTGTTACTGAGGATGCCATTCGCTTACGTCTTTTCCCTTTCTCTTTGCAGGATAAAGCACGAGATTGGTAAAGGTGTTAATATTAAACATGCAGAATCAATTTAGGATCTTAGGCACTTAATTTTATCACTTTGACTCAAGAAGACATGTTGTTCATGTTACGAAAAACTGAGTTTAGAAGCACCTAGCTCTTGTAGCTCCCAATTGATGTAATCCGTGAGTTGTTTCTTCACACCAATGGTTCTTGGGCGACCACTTGGATATTCTCTACTATCCTCAGACCTTGGAACAGATTGTGGGATCTTTAATTGATAGGAATTGTAGTAAATTGCTCGTGGGTTCAAGTATTTTTTTTAGAGTTTTGAATTATGGAAGTTCTAGAGAGAATTCGACAGCATTTCAGGTTGAAAAATCATCCATCTCTCCATCAGCTCTTCCTCCATTTGTAGAGGAATATCATGCATTCCAAATGCACAAGAATCAGCTAGAAAAATAGGATTAATTTGAGTCATTAGAGAGGTGTAACAAGAAGGACTAACCATGGTGATTAGTCATTAAGCATCACCCTCCTAAAATTAAGAATTTTTTATTTTCTTAAATTCAAAAATCTCAAATTTAATTTTATGCATTTTATGAATTTCAAAAATCAGATTTTATTTTGATTTTCTTATTTTAACTAAATAAAATTTAATTAAAATCTAATTAAAATCAAAATATAATATAATAATAATTAATTTAATATCTAATATTAAATTAATATTATTTACTTAACTCCGACTTTTCCCTAAATGAAATTTCTTGAACATGAATCTCTATTCATGTGTTTAATATTTAAATCATATTTAAATACAACCAACTCTCAATTTTCGTTTAATTCGAAATTAAACCAATATGTCGTATGTAACCGACATTCATACATTTTTTCGATTTTGAACGTTTCAAACAATCCTATCATATTGTTCTAAGTTTCATTTCTATATGAGCTAGTAGAGGGACTTAATGGACCTACAGATCATAGGCTTCTACGATTCGAGAATAACCGGCTAAACTCATTAACCTAGTTATTCAACCTTCGTTAACTTTCGGGACACTCCACTATAGCCCGCAACTGCACTCTCCTCACTATAGATATATTTTTGTCCACTCGATATAAGCATGATTAGTAAGTCGACCCTTCGCCGGTTGTTTGTAACTAGAGTTGGGTCAAATGTCTGTTTTACCCCTATAGTTACATCCTGTTCCTTAAGTTCCACTGATTCTCTAATGAACAATTGGTTCGTGATATAACCACTGAACCAAGTCCCTCTCAAGACAATGAGAGGGTGGGGCCCCTTGTTCAAGACTCAGTGTCAATACTTAAGGGAACAACCTTCTTACTAACCCTAAATCGAGTAGTAGTGAATTCCTTCTTACGAGACTATTTCCCCAGCTATCTATTCAGTTTCATCCCCAAAATGGTAGGCATATTGAGTAGGCGATGATAGGCCACTCTCACCCATGCAAATCAAAGGACAATCCTGAATAAACAGGAGTTCATAGTTAGCTTAGGAGTAAGATCGGGTTACCTAGGTCATCGTATGAGATATTCAGTTTCAACAGTAAATGAGGTTATAAAGCGAATGTGACTTATCTCATGGATCGGTCTCTATGCAAACTCATTGCATAGGACGCCCTGACTCTCATGTCTATACATGAACGATTAGGATCACATTGTTTGTCTTAGATATAAAGTGAGTCGCACCAATAGTGTCCCTAGGATTAAGGTACCTAACCTTATCCTTATACCATAGACCATTTAGGCTATTTACTTGAACTTGATCCATATTTATGTTACCACACAAAGTTCAAGTATACGTAATATAGCCAGGGGTTCTTAGTTTATTGGATTTGTGGTTATTTTTAGGCAAAAAAAATATATAGAATTAATAACGCTTTATTAAAACAAGTAAAGTGTTGCATTTACTACCTACGAGTTTTATGGCATAAAACCCAACAGATCTTAACCTTCAGCTAACTATGAACTCCTGTTTATTTAGGATTATCCTTTAATTTGCATGGGTGAGAGTGGCCTGAGTTCGCCGACTCAATAAGCCTACCATTTTGGGTATGAGACTGGATAGATAGATGAGGACATAGTCTCGCAAGACGAAATTCACTCCTACTCGTAATAGGGATAGTAGAAAGGTTGTTCCCTTAAGTACTGATTCAGGTCTTGAACAAGGGGCCACACCCTCTCATTGGCCCGAGAGGGACTCGGTTCAGTGGTTGCACCACGAACCAATTGTTCATTAGTGGATCAGTGGGACTTAAGGAACAAGATGTAACTATAGGGGTAAAACAAACATTTGACCCAACGCTAGTTACGAACAACCTGTGAAGGGTCGACTTACTAATCATGGTTATATGAAGTGGACAGAAATATATCTACAGCGAGGGGAGTGCAGCTACGAGCTATAGTGGAGTGTCCCGGTAGTTAATAAATGTTGAATAACTAGCGCCCCGTTTAATAACCATTTTGTTTTCGGTTTTTGGTTTTTGAAAATTAAGCTTATAAACATTACTTCCACCTAAAAATTTCTTTGTTTTTCTAATACCTTCCTTCCATGTTTTCAAAAAACAAGCCAATTTTTGAAAACTAAAAAAAAAATAGTTTTCAAAAACTTATTTTTGTTTTTGGAATTTGGCTAGGAATTAAGATGTGCCCTTGACAAAGATGAAAACCATGATAGGAAAATTGGAAGAAAACAAGCATAATTTTCAAAAACCAAAAATAAAAACCAAATGGTTATCAAACAGGGGGTAGGTTAATGAGTTTAGCCGGTTATTCCCGGATCGTTGGAGCCCATGATCTATAGGTCCATTAGGTCCATCTACTAGCTCTTATAGGAATAAAACTTAGAACAATATGATAGGAGTGTTTGAAACGTTCAACTACGGAATAAGGTGTAAATGTCGATCACATACGACATATTGGTTTAATTTCAAATTAAACAAAAAATTGAGAGTTTGTTGTATTTAAATATGATTTAAATATTAAATATGTGAATAGGGATTCACGTTCGAGAAATTTCATTTGGAGAAAATTCGGGATTGAGTGAAAAATATTAATTTAATATTTGATATTAAATTAATATAATTGTATAATTATAATTTGATTTTAATTTAAATATAATTAAGAATTATATTTAATTAAAATAAGAAAATAAAAATTGAAATCTAAATTTTTGAAATTCAGAAAATATAAAATAAAATTGGAATTTTTTAATTTAAAGAAATTAAAAAATTCACAATTTTAGGAGGTGGTGCTTAGTGACTGATAACGATCATTTATGTGCGATATTTAACCTTAAAAACCTAGTTTATTGTTTGGAAAACAAAGACTTTGTGCTTAAAATCATATCTTTTTGAGTTAATTGAGCAAAAGTCTTAGGATCATGTGAGAAATCTTAGAAGTATAGAATTTATGCTTAAAATGTACAAAAAGAGATAGCTTTTGCAAGAATTTATCCAAAGTTATTGTTTTTGTGTAGAGGACTTTGCAAGGGAGATGTGCCTGCAATTGGAGAGAAAGAGTTAGTGGAGCAAAAGAGTAGAAGTTGAAGATTTGCGCCTGCATCTTGTCCTGCAGATGTGGAATATGCGTTTCATATGCGCCCGCAAACTTATAAGGAAAGTAGCACCAGCTGAAGACAAAATTGTCAAGGCAGTGCACAGAGATTTTGTGCCCGATTTGCAACCGCAACTGGGCTTTCCGACAGAATTCCAAGATCGCGGGACCTTCACAAAATCACCCGAAAATCCTAAATCTCGTATCAAATCTCCAAGGATCGTGGATTTTTACCTTCTAAGGCTCTCTCACACTGATCTCGACAGCCAACCCTACCTTCCAAGGTTTATAAATGGCGATCAAGATGTAAGAAGCAAGGGTAGCTCGGAAATTCGTCCTTAGGATAGTTTTTTTTTGTGTGTTTTTTCTCTCTTCTCATCTTGTAACCACTCCGAGTTCCAGGTCTTTTAGCCTCTGTCGGCTCTTCTTCGAAAGAAGAAGAAGAGAAAGGCTTGTCTCCCCTTGAAAAAGGACAAGAGCAAGCTAGATAGAGAAGGGAAGATTCTTAGTTGAGTCTAGCACTTTATCTTCTGTCAGTCTTTACTTTCATTGTTGTATCTTTTCTCTTTTCCTTTAATTTTCAGTTGTAAGATTTCAATTCTTGTACTCATCCCATTTATTTAATATAATTCAGTTTATTCTTCTATTTTGTGTACTCTTTACTTTTTGTCTTGTGTTTTACTTTCATCAATGAGCTAAGCTTCTTCTCGAGGATTCAAATATGTGGATACCTTGAGTAGAAGAAAGCCTCACCTATGCAAAAGCAACCTTGCTTCCTCTTAGCATTGTTTGTTTTTGTTGAAGTTTAAGTTTCATTGTTAGCTTAAACTGATCACTTAAGTTAGCATAGTTTGGTTTTAGCTGATGGCCGAAAGGTTGGAGTTGAATGCATGAGTTCGCAAATACATTAGTGGAAAAGATCCTAGAAATAGGACTTTGTTTTCTTGCATCCTAGAAATAGGACTGAAACCACTAGAGTTTTAAGAGTCGTGAGCATTAATTACCTAAGTTTCAACTAGCCCTAGAAATAGATGTCTAGTTGGCATAGTCTTCTAAAGGCACCTACAACAGAGCTGAATAGAAGTAGGACTTAACTCACAATCTAGTTGTCAGGGCATTTGTGGGCGTAAACTGGAGGATTCTATCTGCACCATGTCTATGTGGGCAACATAGATAGTGTTCTTCAGCCGACTGCAATGCCCGAGTAAGTGGCGCAAAGGTGGGCGCAATCCAATGCTTTTGGTTGATACTATTTGAATTTCCCCACTTATCTCATAAGTTTTTACCGTTTTCATTTACTTGCTTATTTCTATTTTTGTCTTCACTCAAAACCCCTATTCAATATATCTTTTTGGTTACCATCCTCGGTTGCAAAATTTAGAGGAGGTTCTTGTTTTGCAAAATCTTGTGTTTTTTGACTAGCCATCATCTCCATTGGGTTTGATATCCAGAATACTTTCCACTTTTTTATTTGATAGTGTATACTTGAACTCGAGCAGTGTCACAACACACGCACGTCGGTGACTAATCACTAAGTTTAGTCCTCCTTATTACACCTTCTTAATGACTCAAATCAATTCCAATTTGCTGGCTGTTTTTTGTGCATTTTGAATCCATGATATTCCTCTGTATATAGAGGATGAGCTGATGGAAAATTATGAAAAAATACAATCTGAAATGCTGCCAAATTCTCTCTAGAACTTTCATAGTTCAAACTCTCAAATACACTTGAACCCACAAGCTTTTTCTTCTAATTCCTATCATTTAAGGATCCCACAATTCGTTCCAAGGCCTGAGGATAATAAAGAAGATCCAAGTGGTGGTCCAAGATCTATTGGTGTGAAGAAACAACTCAATGATTACGTGAATTGGGAGCTACAAGAGGTAGGTGCAACTTGACTCTGTTTTCGGTTTATGGACATCATGTCTTCTTGCATTAAATCAATGAAATTAAGTGCCTAAGATCCTAAATTGCTTCCACATGTTTAATATCAACACTTTCAACCATACCCCTTTCCTAGTCGTAATAGGATAGAGATCTAATTAATTAATAATTAATTACTTTTCCTAGTCATAATAGGATAAAGATTTATTTATTTAATTAATAATAATAATTAATTAAATAAACAATTAATTAAATCAAATATAATTAATTTCATTTAAATCACATTTAAATGAACATCTCCAACATAACCTATAGTTTTTAATTAAATCAAATTTAATTAAATAATGAATAAATTATCCAATTAATTAATTACTAAATTAAATATCTCATATTTAATTTAGGTCTACAATTAAATCGTATTTAATTGTATTTCTCTCAATTAAATCTCAAATTAATATTTCTATTATAATGTATCACATACATTATATTAACTGTATCTTATACAATTAACTTGATTTCCCATAATGAATTTTGAACTATTCAAATTCCTTTCGAGACTAATTGTTCTTAATTACCCTTTATGAGCTAGCAGGGGGACCTAATAGACCTACAGATCAGAAGCTCCAATGATATGGGGTTAACTGACTAAACTCATTAATCAGTTTAACCAATATTCATTAGTCGTGGGTCGCTCCACTAAAGACCCACAGATGCACTCTTCTCACTGCAGAATATTTCTGTGTCCACGGATATAGACCAATAATAGAAAGTTAGTCCTTCACGAGTGTTCATAACACCAACTAGGTCAAATTATCATTTTACTTCTGGGTTACCTCTATATCCTTAAGTACCAATGCTCCGCTAATGAACAACCTATTTATGGTCCAACCATTAAACATAAATCCCTCTCAGGCCAGTGAGAGTGTAGGGCTCTTTGTTCAAGACCTGGAGACACCACTAAAGGGAAAACTCATCTACTTACCATGAAGTTGGGAAGGAGTGAATTTTATCTTGTGTGATTATGTTACCAGCCACCAACTCGGGCTTGTCCCCAAAATGGTAGGCTTATTGAGTAGGCGAACTGACCACTCTCACCCATACAAATCAAAGGACAATCCTGTTGGATTTTTGGCCCTTAATCTCAAATTAATTAATTTTAATTCATTAATTAATCAATGTTTTGATGATAACAAACTCAATTTTTAATTACTGAAAATTTTAGTGTTTTAATGTGATCATAGTGTAGAGCTCGGAACAACGATTCCAATGCCTCTTGAATCACTCGAATTGGAGTTAAAATGAAGAAGTTAAAGCCAAAATAAGTTTTAAAGAAAAAATACCCGTGGCGAAGACATGGTGGCTGAGTCAGCATCATGGACCAATCCGGTGACGACACATGGAGCAACGGGAGAGTGACACATGGGCTTTTGATTATTTAAATATTTTTTTTTGAAAAGAAAAAGAAAAAGAAAGTGAGAAACGATTTGATTAAAAAAAAATTATGACAATCATTAATGCTGTAGCCGTTTGAAAACTTTTAAATATATATATATATTTTACCGTTAGTCACTTACATTTATATATATATATTTATTATTATTATTATTATTAGTTTTTACCGTTGGAAGCTTTAATCTTAAAAAAAAAAATCTTTATTTTATTATTTTATATTACTTTATTATTTTATATTTCTTTTTACTTTTAATTTCTTTTAATCTCCACCTTTGATTTCTCTTTTATACAAATCCAATGGTCCAAATTAAATTTAATTTTTTACCACATTTTTCTCCCTTTATAAACCCATCTTCCTCTTCAAATTTTAACAAACAAATTGTACAATTTTACAATCCTCCAAAAATCAAAGCTTCCATTGTTGCTCTCTCCAAGCTCCCAATTTTTTTCTTTTCATCTTATTCTTGAGAGAGTTTTATTGTTTTGTGAGGATAAATTTGTTGAGTGCTCAAACTTGTAAATCCACTCTAGTGAGAGTTGTATTGTATTCTTCAAAGATTCCAACATTTGTAACGATTTGATCCTAACCCGTGGAAAGGATCGGGTTTGCTCTTGAACCCGTAAAAGGAGCGGTGGTGAAACGGTTGGGCTCTAATCCATGGAAATAGTCAAAATTTTTTTATTCAAATTCCCAAGAGGCACTTGGGGCGTGGAGTGGGTCGAGTTTGACCGAACCACTATAAAAATTACGGTGTCTTCATCTCTAACTCTTTCCTTTTTATTTTTGCAATTAATTTAAGCAATTTATTCCATGTTTTAGTTTATTCTTATTTGTTTGCTAAAATTGATAGAATTAAATTATTACACTTTTTGTCTATCTTATTTGTTGCATAAATTGATTTCTTTTTTTCTTTTTGTTTATGAAAAGTGTATTAATTAGTTTAATTATGTCAATTTTAGGAAAAAATTTAATTAAACCCTATTCACCCCCCTCTAGGGTTGCCATATCGATCCAACAAATCCCTCGCGAACAGGAGTTCATAATACACTCAGAATTGAGACTAAGTTGCCTAGGTCATCCTAGTGAAATAGAAACCTAACTAGTCAACAGTGTTACATCTAGCGGTTACTATTTCGCGGTCCGGTCTTATTCAAACTCATTGCATAGAATACGCCACTCGCATGTCCCCTACATGAACGCGTTGGATCATTGCGTTTGTATCAAATACAAAGTGGACCGTATCCATAGTGTTACCAGGATAAGGTACCTAGCCATATCCCGATGCTATAGACCCTTTAGGTTGTATCTTGAACACTGATCCCCGTATGTCTCCACATACAGTTCAAGACTCATGCAACAACCTACTAGGGTGTTAGTTTATTGGTTTTAGGGTTATTTAAGACAAAACAAATATCAATAACGCTTTATTCATAATAGTCAATAGTTTACATTTACTATTTAAGAGTTTTAGGGCATAAAACCCAACAAACTCCCACTTGAACTAAAACTCTAGTTAGTGGGATGTACATCAGAATAAATAACCCAAAGCAATGAAGATGTTAAATGTATAAGTACATTACATACAAATACAATAAACTAGGGCATCCTCATACCCATTAAACATCTCTCATTTTCCCTAGATTATACTATATACAAATCTCATAGACCTAGACATTCTAGATGACCCTCAAACACTTAAGCCATGAGAGAGCCTTCATAAATGGATCAACGATGTCTTTTGCTGCTTCACAAGTAGCTACATACTCAGTCTCCATACTGGAGTCTGCAATGCATCCTTGTTTGATGCTTCGCCATACTACAACTTCCCTATTAAGGGTGAACACTGACTCAGACGTGGATTTCCTAGAATCCTTGTCAGATTGGAAGTCGGAGTTGGTGTATCCTGTGAGGATCAAATCCTAAGCCCTATACACCAGCATATAATCCCTCATTCTCCAAAGATACTTGAGGATATTCTTAACAGTTGTCCAGTGATCAAATCCTGGATTGGATTGATACCTACTCACAATACCTACTGCATAACAGATGTAGGGCCTAGTACATAGTATGACATACATTAAGTTTCCCACAACTGAAGCATAGGGTATGCGTCTCATGTCCTCAACTTCTTGAGGTGTCTTAGAACTCTGTTCCTTAGACAAATGAATTCCATGGCCTAAAAGGTAGTAACCCCTTCTTGTAATTCTGCATCTTATATCGAACCAACATCTTGTCGATATAAGATGCTTGAGACAAGGCTAGCGTTTTGTTCTTACCGTTCCAAACAATTTGGATCCCAAGAACAAACTGAACTTCTCCCAAATCTTTCATTTGGAATTGAGCTGCTAGCCACTTCTTTTTGCCAGTAAGATAACCTACATCATTCCCAATGAGTAAGATATCATCCACATACAATACTAAGAAAGCTACTGAACTATTGGCAATCTTCTTATAGACACAAGCCTCATCAATGTTCTGATCAAAGCCAAAAAGATTTGATCGCAGTATCAAATCTTATATTCCAAGATCGAGATGCTTGTTTCAATCTATAAATGGATCGATTAAGCTTGCAAATCTTTTTCTCTTGACGTTGGTGAATGTGAAGGGATAAAAGTCCTACGCAGCGGAAAGAATTACCGAACCTACTCATAGTCTTAGATTCTAATTGAAATACCAATACAATTTGCAAAAATATTACAGCAATAAATCTATATTTAATGGGCTGTACAGCGGCTATAAACATGCTAAAATTTAACTAGATCTAATCTAGACGATCTTAGAGATCAAGGATTTCATAGAAAACTTACTTTTGTAGAAAACCTTGATCGTTTTGCCTTTTCTTGCTAATAAGATAAAAAACGCAGCAACCTTCTTGTGTGAACACCACCAATTGGTTACACCGGTATATCTCTAAGACTTCTTGAAGTAGGAGACTTGTGGGAGTCTTATGGGAGAGATCTCTGAGAGAAGGAGAGACAATGGGATGCCTTTCACCCCACCCCAGGGGTCCTATATATAGTAAAGACCAAGACCTTTTTCCTGATAGGAAAAGGTCTCTAATTTTAATAAATAATTAATTAATTCTATAATTAATTAATTACCCAATTAAATATCATATATTTAATCTTAGGGATTTTATTAAAATTAAAATTAATATGAATCCAATTCATATTAAAATTTATTTGAACTCTTTCAAATATTTTCTCTCAAGAATTAATTTTTGAAATTAATTCAAAAATTATATTATAAAGTTTCATAAATTTTATATTATAATGCATCAATATACATTATATGATTCCCCAAATAAATTGAACACTTGCAATTTACATTTGCTTCAAGTCGAGCTACCAGTGGGACCTAATGGACCTATAGATCAGAAGCTCCAACGATACGAGACTAATTGGCTTAAACTCATTAACCAAGTTAGTCCTTCATGAGTGTTCGTAACTCCAGTTGGGTCAAATTACCGTTTTACCCCTGAGTTACCTCTACCTCCTTAAGTACCAGTGCTCCTCTAATGAACAACCTGTTTGTGGTCCAACCATCAAACAGAAACCCCTCTCGGGCCAGTGAGAGGGTAGGGCCCTTTGTTCAAGACCCGGAGACACCACTTAAAGGAACACTCATCTACTTCCTCAAAAGTCGGGAAGGAGTGAATTCCATCTTGTGTGATTATGTTCCCAGCTCCCCACTCGGTCTTGTGCCCAAAATGGTAGGCTTATTGAGTCGGCGTACTGGCCACTTTCACCCATACAAATCAAAGGATAATCCCTGGCGAACAGGAGTCCATAATCCACTCAGGATTCAGACTAAGTTGCCTAGGTCATCCTAGTGAAATAGAAACCTAACTAGTTAACGGTGTTACAGCTAACGGTTACTATTTCGCGGTCCGGTCTTATGCAACTCATTGCATAGGATACCCCCACTCGCATGTCTACTACATGGACGCTTTGGATCAATACGTCTGTATCAAATACAAAGCAGGCCGTATCACATAGTGTTACCAGGATAAGGTACCCAGTCTTATCCTTGTACTATAGACTTTTTAGGTTGTTACTTGAACATCGATCCCCTTATGTCCCCACATACTAGTTCAAGTTACATACAAACAACCTTGGATCTTAGTTTATTGGATTTGGGTCAAATAGTGCAATATTTAACAATAACATTTTATTGCATAAACTAAATAACACTTTATTAAACACAAGTATAAAATTTGTTTACATTCACTATCTACGAGTTTTAGGGCATAAAACCCAAAAAACTCCCACTTGAACTAAAACTCTAGTTTAGTGGGATGTACAACAATCTATTCAGCAGTGGGTGTATAAATACATGTATAAAACATATACAATGTATAAATACAATAAACTAGGGCATCACTATACCCATTACATAATGGTATCACTATACCAATTACATTTCTCCCACTTGCCCTAGATTTCATCTTTGTACATAAATCGTACACCTAGACCTTCTAGATGACCCTCATACCCTTTAGCCGAGAGAGCCTTCGTGAATATTTCAATTTAATTCAATGTGCTTGCTTGTCTTGGGCCTGCAAAGTTCTTATGAATTTGCCACAGCACCACTGTATCACTATAAAGTGTGATGGGCAAGTTCACATTTGGAACACATTCCAAATCAATCAAGAACTTTCTAAGCCTTACAGTCTCAACCGCTGCTTCACAAGCAGTTATATTTTCGGCTTATATGGTCAAGACTGTAATTATGCCACACTATAGCTCTTACGTAAAGTTTGACCATGGATACTGATTGATATCTGCTGACTATCCCTACAACATAACAGATGTCAGGCCTCGTGCAGAGCATTGCATACATTAAGCTACCCACAGCGGAGGCGTAGGGAATCCGTCTCATATCCTCAATCTCTTGAGGAGTCTTAGGACACTATTCCTTAGACAAGTGAACCCCATGCCTGAAAGGCAATAAGCCCTTCTTGGAGTTCTGCATCAAATATCGAGACACCATTTTGTCAATATACGTTGCTTGAGACAGGGCTAGCGTTTTGTTCTTCCGATCTTGGATCATTTGGATTCCAAGAACATATTGGGCCTCTCCTAAATCTTTCATTTGGAATTGGGCCGCTAGCCATTCTTTTACGTCAGACAGATATCCCTATCAGTCTTAAAATCCATGTCAGTGTATCCTGTAAGGATCAAATCCTTAGTCCCATACACCAGCATATAGTTCCTCTTTCTCTTCAGATACTTGAGGATATTCTTAACGGTTTTCTAGTGATCAAATCTTTGATTAGATTGATTCTTACTGACAATCCCTATTGCATAGGGCATTCGTCTCATGTCCTCAACCTCTTGAGGTGTCTCAGGAAACAGTTTCTTAGACAAAATGAATTCCATGCCTGAAAGGTAGTGAACCCTTATTGGTGATTAGTCGTGTCAATATGTTCAGAAATATAGTCGTTGATAGTAATCAATCCAAGTATAAATTGACAAAATCAAGTAGTACCTGGTAAGTCCAGGGTCGATTCCATAGGGAAGGGATATTCACAAAGTCTTTAACAATATTTACTGATCTAAACTAAAAAACGTATGATACTATATTAAAAGAATAAACAAAAGATTTGGTATATTTGAAAAGTAAATATTTGCAAAAAAAAAAAAAAAAAAAAAAAAACAACACATGCGAAGAGAGTGAAAGGAAAATTTATAAGGAGAATAAAATCAAGGCTGTTGCGGTCGCAACCTCATGCGTTTACAAGAACTCTGTGGCGCATACTTTGAGTACTTGACCCATTAATGTCTAAGTGAGAAAAATTCATAAGTTTCCCTTCCGGTACTCCTTATGCGTTTAGCACAAAACTATCAATTGGTTATTTGGCTAGTTTATGCGTGAGGCTTAGTTCTCTAAAAACTTACAAGGGACTGCGTTAGTCACAACGCAATCAAAGCTCATGCATGCACTATCTTTTAGCGGTAGTATTTCTGTGCTACCAAGACTACATGTCATGCGCTAACTTGTTCTACTTAGAGATGTCCGCATGCATTACCTGTTAGGGATTTAGCATACTGCTACCGTATCCGGCTGGCCAAGCGGGAGTTAGTAATGAAAAGATTATAGCAACTAAGTAGAAGGCAAATAATGTTTCATTTATCTCAAAATATGTGCTTACAAAATATACTTATCACCGCATGAGGTGCTTGCGCTAAGCCTTGAAGAAGAATTTAGCTCATGCGAGCAAAACAAGACATTATAAAATAGAACATTACAAACGCAAGCTGCTCCTAATCACAGTTCTATGTGATCTCTTTCTTTCTCCTTCGTTCTTCTTTTCTTCCTCCCCTCTCGAATGCCTCTTTCTTGGAATACGAGACTTCTATTTATAGGCGAGGGAAGGAGACTTCTCCAAGTTATTAGCAACTTGGGCTAATCATCATTAGACAACTTGCTCACTTTTTAGCCCTTTTTCCATCCACTTGCGATAGTTTGCAAAAGTTGTGTCAGCGCTGTCTTGTCATCATCTTATCTGTCTCTTGATCATCTTGGAATGTGTGCCTGCGCTGAGAAAAAACTAAAACAAACAACTGAATTAGTTTGCGTTAGCGCCCTATATTTTATAATTTCTCACCGCATACATGAATATAGCTCGCCGCATAAAATTATCATATTTTCCTTTCGTTTTGCGCTGAAGTAACGCTTCTTTGTTTCTTTTGGCCTTGTATTAGCTTAAGTTTAAAGGATAAATAACTTGCTTTTTGCAAGTTATCACTTGGAATTCTGCATCTTATATCTAACTAACATCTTGTAGATATAAGACACTTGAGACAAGGCTAGCTTTTTGTTCTTACGGTTTCAAACAATTTGGATCCGAAGAACAAACTTAGCTTCTCCCAAATTTTCATTTGGAAATGAGCTGCTAGCTTATTTTACTAGTCAGTAAGGTAACCTACATCATTCCCAATGACTAGGATATCAATCACATACAACACTAATAAAGCTACTGAACTATTGACGATCTTCTTGTTAAGACAAGATTCATCAATGTTCTTGATCAAAGCCAAAAGATTTGATCACAGTATCAAATTTTATATTCCAAGATCGAATTTCTTAGGTCAATCCATGAATGGATTACTTAAGCTTGCAAACCCTTTTGCTTCTGATCTTGTTAAATGAACCATTCTGCTTGAGACATGTAGATACTCTTCTCAAGATTACCATTCAAAAGGGTAGTCTTGACATCCATTCGAAATGGACAAGAGTTCTGAAAGACTTCATCATGTCGACATGAGATACGAATTTCTTACAGTCCCCTGTCTCTGGGTATAACCCTTTGCCATAAGTCTAACCATAAGATTACGTCTCGTTTCTTCTTGTAGATTCCTTTGTAATCCATAGGTGTTACCCCATTAGATAGATCTACAAGATTCTAGATGGAATTGAAATCACATATTTCAATTCCGGGTCCATTGCTTTAATCCAATTGGTTCTTGTTAACATCATTCATTGCCTTGCTCTAAGACAATGAATCCTCAAAATCATCATCAGGTATGACGATCTGGGCTTCAATTAAGCCCATGTAACGGTCAGATTGTAGAACAACCCTCCCACTATATTGAGGCACTCTCAACTCTTGAGATAGATGTAACTAACCAGTTGTATTGGCCCTATCAACAACTCTTTGTTAAAGGTCCAGCATCATCAACAACCCTTGTTGACTTATCAACAACTTTTTTTGATATTTCTGTAGCTTCATCAGTTAATTTACTTAAAACGATCTTACGTTGTGGCTTATTATTTCTTATGCGGTCTTTTCTGAGAATGTAGCATTTGTCGGTACAAATTCTTTATTCTCTTGCGGATTGAAGAAGTATCCACATCTCTCGTTTTCATGGGGTAGCCTACGAATAGGTATACTGTTTGAACAGTGTTCCAATTTCTTTTGGGTTGGCCATAATCATGTGTGATGAACTCCCCAAAAATAACGTAAACTACTTTTACGCCTTTTCCACAATTCAAAAGATGTTTCAAAAATACTTTTGATGTAACGTTGTTCGAAATATGTACTGCAGTCAACACTGCATGCCCCCAAAACGAGTATGGCAAATGAGCATAACTCATAATGAAACGAACCGTATCCAATAGGGTTCTATTTCTCCTATCTGATACACTGTTTCCTTAAGGTGTTTCAGGGGTAGTTGAGATGTAATTCCATGTTCTACCAAATAGTCTTGGAATCTCAAGTCTCATCTACTCTACACCTCGATGTGATCGAAGTGTTTTTATCATCTCACCTAACAAGTTTCCAACTTCAGTCTCAAACCACTTTGAATTTCTCAAGAGCTTTAGACTTAAGTTGCATTAGGTTGAGATACACATACCTTGAATAATTATCTATAATATAGATGAATTATTCATGCCCTCTCACTGCTTTAACATATTAGACCACAAGGATCCAAATGTACAAGCTCCAAGGGCTCTTTGGCTCTTTTAGCTCTTTTCCAGTAAAAGATCTATCAGTCATATTGCCCATAAGGCATGACTTAATTGGTATTAGAGAGTGTTCTTCTAACTAACTTAGAAGTATACTCTAGACTAAGCTCCCAATCATATTGAGATAAAAAATAGCCTAACACCTTAAGAACCAAAGAAAGGTATTTCCTTTAGGAGAAAATCTTTGCCTTTCATTTCCATGAGTAGTAGCAGCCTCAAACACCTCAGTGTTCATGACTCTTTTACTCTTGATTAGTCTTAAAAAAATTTATGTTATTTTTCAGTTCAGCTGAACAAAAGTTAACTCCCTTTCTTGAAATGAACTGCGTTAGCAAGGAAAGGTAAAGAGTAACACATTGTTCTAGCCAATAAGATACAAAAATCAAATTTCTTTTGATCTTAGGAATTATATACACATTATCTAATAATATGTATTTGCTCCCACTAGAAAAAAAAAAAAACTTAACGTTCCCCTTTGCTACAACCAAGATAACCTCTCTAGTTCAAAACTTTGAGAGTTATCTCAATAGCATCAAGCTGTTGCCAGGAATTCATTCCTTTTAATAAGAAGAACAAGCGTGATTTGTGACTATGAATCAAGTATTCGGGTAGAATCACCATTCTTCATAAATTACGCTTCCAAGACTAGTAAATCGAATTTACTGTCTTTGGACAAGTCTTCTTTGGCTGAGCAAGACTCAATGTCATATTCATTAATAACACTTCTTAATGAATTAAACATTTGGGGCATGAGAACATTTTTCTGTTAAGACTAATCTTAAAATATTCGCCACAAATTAATCGTTTAAGTTTGTTGTATAATCACCGTTATAAGCGTAAGACTATGCACATATTTAATCATTGAATTGCTGAAATAACAAATTACTTGATTATTTATCGCACTAACCCATTACAAGAGCAATACAAACAATTGCATATAATCCAATCAGTTTAGCAAAAACAAGCAATCATAGAACCCTAAGACTATTGATTTAGTTTTGCAACGATGTTTCAGAGGTTTAGAGCAACAGACACCGAAGGGTGATTAGCTACTCCTCCTTTGAAATGAGACACTTCTCAGCTAATTCTAATTCCGGAATAACTCATATTCCTATAGACATTAGCCACTGTTATTCGGTCAAGGATTTGTTAGCACACTTAGCTCATCCTCGTAAGTGTAACCCTCCCACTTTCAGATCCCAGAGGCACGCACCAACAGGCTACCGAAGGGAAAGACAACTGTTGTTAATTAGCCTAAGTGACCCTATCCTTTTCAGGAGTTCACGGTGTTACGAATCCTATGATCAGGCCCTCCGAAGGGATGGTTGCTCCAGGACAACACGCAGGCGGATCATAAGACTCTCACGTGTGACCTATGGGTGGAGACCGAGGGATACGTTGACACGTGTCCCGCTCCCACTTACTATGGGCACTTTCTCCATTCACCTTGTTATTGACCCATGCAAACACTTTCCGAAGGGAGGTCGCGCTAAAACGACACGAAGCCGAGCATGGATCTCACGTTGTAAATATAGGGACGTAGGAGTAAAAAAAAAAAATTTACCTCCCACTAAAGTGACCTACCGTACATTTTAGGGTTTATTAACCTAGATAAATCCGGCTAATTCAATTTATCTAAGTCTAATCCTATTATAACTAATATAATGGGAATTTTACTGAAATGTTCTAGGAGAATTAAACTCTTTTAACAAACCTAGCAACACCGCATGCTAACATGACTATGGTTATTTCAACTCAGGTTTCGGGTTTGTTGCCAAGTAGCAGGTGTTCCGTAAACCGTCAGCTTAAATACCTCTGATGCGCAATTTGCATACCGCAAGTGTACGAGTCAAGTAATAATATAGTGTTTTCGTGATTAAACGAGTGTCGTCCTCTGGATTGGTTTTCTAGCAAATTAAGTACCGTGAATACTTTTGTTCAATTTTATTTAGGGAGCAAAACTTAATGAAAAAGATAAATCTAAAGACAAAAAGCATAAAATAAAGGGTGGAGACTCAAATGGAAAGACTCTTAGGGAATTGATTTCATTATTTAAGATTGATGATTGATTAATAGGAATGAATTGATCGTGCAATTATTCTACAAGGCAAGGAAACTTTTATCACGATTACCTCTCCCGAGTATAATTGATTCTCATGCATATAACTAACTTGATATCCCTATCTAAGTTCATTAACATGCAAGGCATTATTCGGTTTAGTCCTTGTTATACTTCTAGAGATATTCCAAATCCCGTCACAAACTTAGAATTTCTACTCTAGTCATGCAATTAAACAATGCAAGTCTTAGGCCAAATCCTCTCTCCCGAGTTAGATTCAACACTCAAATCATTCAATTAGTGATCAAGTAATTGAAAGCATTACACAAAATTGCAAGAATAAAATAAAGGCACATTCATCCCAAAAATCAATCCAACAGCCTAAAAACAACTACATCAAACCCTAAGACAAACAACTAGCAATTCATAGTCTTTAAACCACAAACACTAATTGAAAGAATAGCCATAAAAACTACAAGAGGTAAGGGAAAGAGAAAGGAAAACTCGAATCCGTCGAAACCGGCACGTCCCCGTCACGATCTCCACGTCCTCTCGCTTGATTCCCACTTCTTTGCCTTGCTTCAGCTCCCACCAAAGGTCTCTAGTCGAAATTAGGGCTAAAATCTAACCAATTGGACTCCCCCAATCCGTAGCACAAAAAGAAGAATTTATAGAAAATCTGTCGATAGTGTCGCGACGCTGTGCCTTTACCGCGTATTCTGAATAAGGAAAACTGAGAGCGTCGCGACGCTACTCCAAAATCCAACACAATGCCTTCTTGGATTGGACAGCTTATAATTCTTTATTAATTAATTTCTTTTGCCTCCTTTTAGCATTCCGAGCGCCCGATTAACTCCAATTTCACGTTTTAGCTCCAATAAATCAATTCCTACAAAATAAACATTAAAGAGCAATAAAATGGCTACGAAATACTCAAAGACTAACCAAATTAAATAGGGAAAAATAGCTAGCTATGCTCGCTATCAACCTCCAGCCTTAAACAAAACGTAATCGGGAGAGTTCCCTTTTAACCATAGTAATGTAAAGTCTTTACTCTAAAGATCTAGGTGTATTAAACTCTTTTAATAAACCTAGTGACATTGCATGCTAACATTTAACCATGATTAATTTAACTCCTGTATTCCAGGTCAGTTCCCAGGTAGGAGGTGTTCCGTAAACCGTCAGCTTAAATACCTCCAGCCTTAGACAGAACTTTTCCGGTAGAGTTCCCTTATAATCATTGTAATGCTCTCCTGAAGATTGTCATTCAGAAAAGCAGTCTTGACATCCATTTGCCATATTTCATAATCATAAAACGTGGCAATGGACAATAGTATTCTAATAGACTTCAGCATGGCAACAGGAGAATGAAGGATTGGAATTCCGTAATTCCGTAAAGCGGAAGCGTGATTGGGACCGATTCGTAATTAATTTTGTTTAATATAAAATACCAATACATTGGCAATAATCTTAGAACTATTCTAAATTTATATTAAGGCTAAGCATACAAAAATATTAGATCTAAATCTAATTTATATAGTAACAAGTTACTTACTCTCGTTAACGACTCAAATTAAATTCACCAATTGCTTGTGAAATAATCACGAACTACTGCGAACACCACCACTATGGCTACACCGGTATGACTCTGAGACTTCTAGAGGCAGGAGACTGGTGGGAGTCTAGAGGGATCCTTCAGGGGAATTCTCTAAGAGTAGGAGAATGAATGGGATGCCTTTCACCCCACCCTAGGGGTCCTATTTATAGGAAAAAGCCAAGACCTTTTCCAAATAGGAAAAGATCATGAATAAGATCAAATCTATTATCTTATTCACATCTAATTTTAATAAATAATTAATTAATTACCCAATTAAATATCATATATTTAATCTTAGGGATTTTATTAAATTATTTATATTAATATGAATCCAATTCATATTAATTATTTGAACTCTTTCAAATATTTTCTCTCAAGAATTAATTTTGAAATTGATTCAAAATTATTTTATAAAGTTTCATAAACTTTATATTATAATGTATCAATATACATTATAGAATTCCCCTAAATAAATTGAACACTTTCAATTTAAAATTTATACTTAATTGCCTCAAGTCTCTTTACGAGCTACCAGTGGGACCTAATGGACCTACAGATCAGAAGCTCCAACGATACGAGACTAATTGGCTAAACTCATTAACTAAGTTAGTCAACATTCGTTAACTGTGGGTCACTCCACTAAAGACCCACAACTGCACTCTTCTCACCGTAGAATATTTCTATGTCCACGGATATCGACCAATGCAGTAAGTCAATCCTTCACGTGTGTTCGTAACACCAGTTGGGTCAAATTACCGTTTTACCCATGGGTTACCTCTGGTTCCTTAAGTACCACTGATCCCTCTAATGAACAAGTTGTTTAGGGTCCAACCACTAAACAGGAGTTCCTCTCGGGCCAGGAGAGGACGACGCGCCTTTGTTCAAGCCCCGGAATCAACCCTGAAGGGAACACACATCTACTTACCCCAATAAGGGAAGGAGTGAATTCCATCTTGTACTGTTATGTTCCCAGCCCCCATTCGGTCTTGCCCCTAAAATGGTAGGATTATTGAGTCGGCGAACTGGCCACTCTCACCCATACAAATCTAAGGACAATCTAGTGCGTCGTCAACTGAATTATGGATGTGAGATAATAAAAATAAACTCAGCTAACCCTAGTGCAAGTATACACTGTCGAACCTAGTAATAAAAAAACCTTAGAAGTATTCCAAGGGTATCGATCCCACGAGGACTAAATTGGAAATTCAGATTTGAAGAAGAAACTGCTCGACTTGATTGCTTAAAAATAGGTAACCAAGGAAATAAGTTTGATGATTGATTTTTAAAGAAATAAATAAAACAAACAAATGAATAAAAGAATAACAATAAGAAATAAACGAGGTATTCAACATGGATTCATCCCAAAGGCAATAACCATAATCATGTAGTATTTGACTTAAGCCTATTCAATGCATTGGGTCAGATTTAACTTCTATTTGGCCTTGCTCCCAAGAGCCGTTAGAAGGCTAAACGAGTACCGTTATGCACATTTCTGTGACTCGACTCCGACATAGATAATTCACGAATGCAATCTATAACTCTAAAGTCGATATAGGGTGCCTTAGGCAACTTGCCCTATACCGCCGAACAATATCTTTCGAGCTTTTTCTCCTATATCACCTTTTTGAGAACCGATATCGTCTGTCCCTTTCGAGATCAAACTCACATAGCATGCAAAGTCTAAGTGATCAAGTTAAACTCAGCAAGATTAGAGTGATAATCAATAAAGAATGACATGCATTGAACAAAACTTAAGCAAATAAAACACTTTCAAGCTATTGAACCATAAGGGAATTCACCATATTGAACCCCTCAACGGAATTTAGCTACTCATGGTGAGATAAAGTACAAATGAATACATTTTCATTGAAATAAGAATGTAAAGAATACAGAATAATGAAAAGTATCAAGAGCTGGAAATAATGGAGATAGCTAAATATTATGGGTTTTTTATTTACTCAATCCTTCTAGAGTTCGCTAAGACACTCCACTCTCTCGCTTTTACAAGTGGGAATGGGTGAAAATCCCTACAAACCCTAAGGTTTGATGTCTAACTAAGGTTAGAATTCAGTCATCTAAGAAGGACCTCGGGCATCCCTACTCATAGGTGTCAACTAGGGTTTTGTCACCACCCTCTTCTTCCAAATGAGTTCTGCTTGAATTTGACTTCGAATCTCGAGCTTATATAGTGTGGGAAATGGTTGAGGAGCTGCGAAATAGGTGCTGGAAGGTAGGCCATTCAGTTTCGGGGTCAAAACAACCGATTAGGTGAGAAGAAGGCTCGTCAACAACGACCCGCGGATGACTCGGAACGGTCTCGGTTTTTCCAGAAATGCGGTCGCATTTCATTTTGCCTTCCAGAAATGCGGGTCGCATTTCTGGGCAGAATCCAGCTTTTCCTCTGTTTTCCTGCACAGTAATAAACTTAATCAAATTCTCTTAAAATCGAGTCTTTTTAAGCATAAATGAGCATAATTTGACAAAAGTGAATCTCAACACCCTAACTTATCAACTTTAACATATTTTGAGCTCGAGAATAGTAAAATCGATCTAAACATGCAATATTTGACAAGGAAATGAGCTAAATATAAGGGTAAAATAGGTATATTTTTTATTCTTATCACACCCCCAAACTTAACTCATTGCTTGTCCTCAAGCAATAGCCAATCAAAATGTTAGAGATCAACTTTTTTAATTGCAAATCAGAATGTAAGAGCTTAATACTAATTGCAAATCAAAATGTTAAGGTTCACGTGTAGTAATCAATCATGGTGCTAATATCAACTTTGAATTTCAAATCAAGTGACATGGAATCAAGTGAACATGTTTTTCAAGATCGTTTTCTTAAAAGTTTGCCTTTCAGGAGAGGGTTCTACTCTAGTGCCAGTCACAACGTCTGAGTTTCCTAGGCATGAAGATTTCTATTATTCTTTTTCAAAGCAAAACTCTCCCTAATCCATCATAACCAATGTGTTTAAACTACCTAACTTCTACTCATAGAGCCTAGTGTAGTCCTTTTAGCTAAGAAAAACAATCTGGAGGAAAAAAAATGAGCATACATGAATTACTAGATCTTTTCTATCTCCCCCAAACTTATTTGACTGCTGGTGCTCTTTTTCCTTGCTGTCACCTTTACCTTCGTTCTAGCTTATCGACACTTTGTGGTGAAGATATCTAGCTACGAGCAAAGTTCACAAGCTTGGAATGATACTCACTTCCCTAGGTAAACCTTTCATGCAGTGGCAAACCATGGGTGTCATGAATGCCCATGGTTACTCAGTAAACCCTAGGAAGGAGGAGTAACTCTCGGTTTTTTTTTAATATACTGAGCACATATTCTTTCCAGCAGTACAAATTTACAAAAATATTTACATAGTAAAGCATAAAGCACCCCCCCAAACTTAAAATTAGACAATGTCCTCATTGGCTTTGTTTTTGAGGCATGGGCTTAACATGAGACTTTTTGTTTTTCAAAACTTCAAGGCTTAACTCTCCTAGAGCGTTAGAAAGGTTAAACACGCGGAAGTTTAGACTTAAGAAAATTCTGTAAAGAAAAAGACTAATGGAAAGCCTATGACTAGAAAACAATTCAGTTGTGACGGTGGCACTTTTGAGATAGAACAAAGCTCTAGTTTTCATCATCAAGGACTTCAAAGATAACTCCTTTGAAAACATGCTTTTCTTCCAAAACATTTTATCAAACAAATATTCTTAAAGTTGACTTTTTCTTTCAAAAAGTTCATAGGTTAAGCTCAAAAACAGCAAGCAGATTTTTTTTTAAGAAATGATTTAAAACCCAAGTTTATCTAACCTAAACTATCAACAAGCTATCTAAACTACCCTATGATCAAAACTATTAACAAACTAGACAATTAAAACAATCAAAACAACAACTAAACAATTAAAAACAGAATTAAAACATGCTAAAGTAAAAAAAAAACAGCAAGCACAAAAAACAGTATTATGTACAAAACAACAAGTAAAGGGGTCAGAAAACTCCCCTAGTCCTCGTCCGAGGAACTCTCTTTCTCTTCATCATTTTTTTCATCATTTTCATCATCTTCATCATAAGAATCCTTGTCTTCCTGAGGCAGCAGCGACTGAGGGAAATTTGGAAAGACTGGAGCAATACTCGGGGCAATAGAGAGATAAAACTCTCTAATGGCTTCGTCCCTCTCCTTTGCATATGCCCAATATGTTCTCAGCTTGTCCCTGATTTGATCAAGCTGGCGGTAGGCAATAGATAGGGCTTCTGATGACGGTGAGGGCCCTGTAAAAGGGGTGTGTTGGGATGGAGAAGCCATGCTCGGCTCTGAAGGTGGAGTGGCCTGAGATGTGGAGGCTTTGTCTTTCCTCTGGATGTTGTTCTGTTGGAGCTTCCCGATCAAGGACAGGTCAATGGTCGGCTTGAAGAAATGACGCTCCTCGTCCTTGCCTGGAACGATCTTCACCCTCTAACAAAGCTGGGTGATGAGTCATCCAAAGAAAAGTTTACCTGCTCGTTTTCTCCCACAGGCTAGTATCTCATCCCTGATTATGCTCCCAATGTTGATCTCCAACCCCTTCATAATGTAATAGAGTAACATGACTCTATCCACTGAGATCATGCTATCGTGGGTGGTTGGCATCAAACGGTTCTTCAGAAAGTGAAGCCAAACTGCCGATTTTGGCTTTAGGTCGCTTGGCACTAGAGTCGTCACCTTCGTCTGAGACTCTTTCCATTGAACTCCCTTGTTGGCCACGAGTTTCAATGCCTCTTTCATTTGCTTGGCCGAGGGGTTCCTAATAACGTCGTTCCCTCTTGGATTCAGGGGTGCCTTGATCCTGTACACCTGGTTGATGTCTACTGAAGAGAAGCTGACCATCTTGCCTCTCACCACCGCCATACTAATGCTTTCCTCCCTCAGGCCGGCGTAAAACTCTCGAACTAAAGGCACTACGGCCTCCTGAGGGTGAGCACAGAACTCCTGCCACTTGTATTGGGAGATAACTCTTGTTACGAACTCTGGCAGTGCTCCTGCTCTGTTAGAGAATCCCTTTTCATTGAGGAAATCCCTTTTCCTCATGATCTCCATCCGTTCCTGAAAATGTACATCTCTGAATACCTCGGGGAATGGATTTTAAGGAGACGCAGCCTTGGGTGATTTGCCCTTTGGCTTGGCGGGTGAGACGGTAGAAGGAACTGCAGGAGAGGCGTCCATGGACCTTGTCTTCGACCTCTTGGCAAAAATCGGGTCATTCTTGTTCTTTGTCCTCCTTTCAGCCTTTATCTCTCTTTTTCTCTTTTTCCTTAACGCTGCAGAGATAGGAACTTGGTCATCATCCAGCTCCTTAATCTCTGAATCAGACTCTGTTTCAGAGTTAGTGGAGGTCTCGACCTCCTTGCTTTCTTTCTCTTCTTCATCCCTCTTCTCTCCCGAAGAGGTGCTATCAACTGCTCGTGGGTCATACGTGAATAGAGGTTCCAAAACTTCATCAGCAAGCTGAGCTTCAGTGGCCTCGGCTAGGCCTTCTTCAGAATGCGGCCCAGATGCAGTCGCATTCTGGCCTTCATCCTCTTGCTCTTTTTCCTTTTTTTTTTCTAAATTCTCTTCACTTAGCCCCTGTTCGGCCTCTTATTCTCTTTCTTGCAGCACCCCAGCTTCACTTTGAGCCTTGCGAAATGGCTCAAAAGTTGCAAGGAAGTCTTCAGCTTTCTTTCTTCTTTTTTCATCTTCCTTTAACTCTTCTCTTCTCTTTTTCTCTTCCTCAAGGAGTTGCAAGTCAATTGCTGCCCTCCTGAGGCTTTCACCTAATTTTCTTTCATCTTCTAAATCTCTTTCTCTCGTAGATTCATCCTCCTCCATCATGTGCTTATTTTCCATCTCTCTCTCAGCCTCAACCTCTTTCAAAGCTTCTTGTTCAGTCCTGTATCCTTCAGCAATCACAAGAGCCTTTGCCATGGCTTGGCGGATTATGTCCTCGAACACATCCGGTGGCATTCTCGTGGTTTTAAGGGGTTCGATTACAAGCGGCTTTTCAGGTACCACTTTCTTGGGACTCCTCTTTCTTGCACTATAGGTAACAAAGGGTTTGGCCCTGCAAGATGAAGAGGGGTTAGTTGTAGGTTCGGAATGCTTACCCGTTGAAGTTCCCTCTTGCCGAGAGCTTCCTGCTGCCTTGGCGGCTTCTTCTTCATCTCGCCTATTCGCTTCCTCTTCAAGAGCAGCACGTCTCTGAGCTCCCATTGCCCGAATCATGGAAAACCATTCCCGCGAACGTTTTCTGAACTGTTGAGTGGCGGGTTTTTGGGTTTGGCGGACAACAGTGGCTCGCGTGGACCTTCTTGGTGAAGATGAACTCGGAATCTCCCTCGACGTGGCCGACATTCTCGAAGAAGATGGAGTTTGAGCGTTGGGCTCTTGAGTCACGATCGCCGGCAAAAAACCCGTGGGTCTCGTTCTCCGTGTGCCGTGCATGGGTGTTTCGGGGTTCTCCTCTTGTCGTCGCTCACTTGCTTCAGCTTCGTGGGCTGTTGGATTACTTCGGGATCGAGTAATCTTGCGTGATGATGAGGGTTTTTGTGTGTTCTTCATCTTCTTGAATATGGGTTTCGGTTTCAAGATGAGAGAATATGGAGAGTTGAGGTTTTGACTTGAATGCAAAAGAGTTTGAGTAGTTGGTGAAGAGGGAAAGACTATAAGTCAGCTATTTATAGTTTTCCAATTAGGTCACGTGCAGGACAAAAATTTTCGTGACTTCCCTCTTATTTGGACAAATGCGGTCGCATTTCACCCAGTTTTTTTGCCTTCTCTATTTTTTTTCTGACTTTTCATTTTTCCTTTGCTTTTTCTTCTTTGCTGAAACACTCATAAACATGTTAGAAAGTTCACATGTTTAATCATGATTTATTATTTTTTCTCTTTTTAGAGAAATTGAGTCAAAACGTTTTGATCAATTCAACTTCCAGGTAAGTCCCCAGGTAGTGGTGTTCCCTACGGTCAGCTTAAATACCTCAGCCTAGTCAGGACTTTCCTCAGACAAAGTTCCCTCTTGATCAAAAAATCTTTTATTCTAAACTTACTTCCAATATCCTATGTATATTTTCTCTTTTATTTTAACAAAAGATAGGGTACAAAATAATATGGACCTTTCAAACTCCCAGGTAAATCCCCAGAAAAAGGTGTTCCCAATGGTCATCTTAAGTACCTTTTCCTAGACAGAGTTTTTACTCTTGTCTAGATATTTTAGAGTCCCTGTCTGTATTATTATTTTATTATAGATCCAGATAGTATACAAAAATAAATTCTCAAAGTATAGAAGTCATACCAGGTCAATCACGGAGACATGGGCTTCTTCCTCCGCGAAGCCCTTCCCTCAATATGGTTTGATTCTTTGTCTATTTATGAGGTGATTGATTTCTTCAACTTCAATCTTTTTCCCACCTTTTTCTTCTGATTCTTCATCTTCAAGTATATCCTCCAAGGTTTCTCCTTTCATCATTTCCTGAAAAGTAGACCGGGAGAGTTCATCAATTTCATCAATCATAGAACATTCCTCGAAATCTCCAGGGTACTTCATTGCATTCATCACATTAAACATGACTTGCTGATCGTTTACCCTCATGGTCAATTCTCCTTTCTACACATCTATTAAGGTTCTGCCAGTGGCTAGGAACGGTCGTCCTAAGATGATTGGCACGTCCTTGTCAGCTTCACAATCTAAAATGATGAAATCTGCAGGGAAAACAAACTTATCAACCTTGACCAATACGTCTTCAATCTTTCCAATGGGATGTGTAAGTGATCTGTCCGCCAACTGTAAGGTTACAGTTGTTGGTCGTGCTTTTCCTATCCCTAACTGTTTAAAAACCGAGTATGGCATTAAGTTGATGCTTGCTCCTAAGTCGCACAAAGCTCTGCCTACATCCCTGCCTCCAATGGAGCATGGAATGATGAAACTTCCTGGGTCTTTAAGCTTGGGAGGGATCTCATTCTTGACCAGTGCACTGGAACATTCAGTGAGTGCAACAGTTTCGTATTCTCCCACCCTTCTCTTCTTTGATAGAATATCTTTCAGGAACTTCACATAGGTAGGCATTTGTTCAAGTGCTTCTACCAACGGGATATTGATGTGTAACTGCTTTAATACATCTAAAAACTTCTTGAACTGTACATCTTGCGAGGCATGTTTGAATCTCTGAGGGTATGGACGAGGTGGTCTGTATTATGGATCTATTACAAATTTCTGGGGTTTTGCGGTCGCATTCCCCTGTTTTTTCTCTAACTTTGATTTTTCTTCTTTTTCTACCAAGGCTTCATGTTCCTTGGTCTTTCCTACTTTATCTTCTTTATTCTGTATAGTATCTGAGGTAATGTCTGACTTCTTTTCAAAAAACTTTTCTCGAGCTTCTTCTGGGATTTCTGCTTCTTGATTTACTGGGTACTTTGGGCCATCGTATTCTAATCCACTTCTTAAGGTCACTGCCTTGCATTGCTCCTTTCCTTCCCTATGAGGGATCTCAGTCTTGCTAGGCAACGTCCCTGTGGTCTATTCTTAATCTCCTGAGCAATTTGTCCAAGTTGAACTTCCAAACTCCTTACTGCACCATCGTTTCTTGCCATGTACTCCTTCATAAGAGTCTCTAGATTTGACTCTTGACTCTGCACTGGAATCTGTTGGAAGTTTTTCTGCGGCAATTGTTGTGTAGGAGGTTTCCCAAATTGATTGGAATTACTCGACCCGGCTTGTCCTCCCCAAGAGAAGTTTGGATGTTGTCTCCAACTTGGGTTGTACGTGGCCGAATATGGATTCCATCTATTCTGGTTCTGGTTCCCTTGTGGACCTACATAAAAGACAGATGCAGGGTTTAGTGGACAGTTATCAGCGATGTGTTCCTCACCACAAGTTTCACAACTGGGAGAAGAAATAGCATTGCCAAGGGCTATGTTGGCTTGATTGTTCATGGTCATGCCCATCATCATGCTATGAATAGCCTTGGTGGCTATGGTGTCCAAGACAGCATGCGCCTCGTTAGCAGACTTCTTCAAGAAAGATCCGTTTGCAGATGCGTTTACTAGTGCCTTTGAAGCTTGATCTAATCCACTATAAAAATGCTCCAAGATAATACATGTAGGCAATCCATGGTGTGGACACTTCCGAACCAGCCTTTGAAATCTTTCCCAAGCTGCATCCAGAGGTTCATTATAAGATTGTCTGAAAGCAATAATTTCAGCTCTATATTTAGCATTTTTATTTGAAGGAAAAAACTTCTCTAAGAATTTCTCAGCCAAATCATTCCAAGAAGTGATGGAGTTTGGAGGGAACGAATCCAACCAAGCTTCAGCATCTCCCTGCAAAGAAAATGGAAAAAGCTTTAGCTTCAAAGTATCTTCAGGCACTCCTATAACTTTAAAAGAATTGCAAACTCTCAAAAATAGCTTAATGTGTTTGTGTGGATTTTCATTTGGAAGTCCAGTGAATTGGCCCATGGTATTCAACATCTGGAACATCACTGGTTTAAGTTCAAACTGTGGAGCATCAATCGGTGGCTCCAAGATTCTTGGATTTAATGTCTGGAAAACTTGTAAAGCGTAGTCCCTTATTGCTCTATTGCAGTCTTTAGCAATATAGATTGGATTTTCTTGTTGTGGCACCGGTGGAACTGGAGGAACAGAAGGAATTCTCCCACCATTCTGCTCCATTCCACGATTCTGTGGATCAACTTGAGGATCGACTCCAGAGGTTCCTGTGCGCTCAACTCTTGTTGTTCCCTTCTCTTTCGTCTTTGTTCCTTCCTTCGACGACGAAAGGTTCTTTCTATCTCCGGATCAATGTCGAGTGGACACCCCTTGTTTATGCACTAACTCCAACCTGCAAAAGAAAAACAAATGCAAATCAAAGTCAAATTCCCTTAGAGACAGAAATGCGGTCGCAATCTGATCGCAATTTCAAGAACAAATCGGGTTTCACTTTTGGTCCCCGGCAACGGCGCCAAAAACTTGGTGCGTCGTTAGCTGAATTATGGATGTGAGATAATAAAAATAAACTCAGCTAACCCTAGTGCAAGTATACACTGTCCCACGTAGTAAGAAAAAAAACCTTAGAAGTATTCCAAGGGTATCGATCCCACGAGGACTAAACTAGAAATTCAGATTTGAAGAAGAAACTGCTCGACTTGGTTGCTTTAAAATAGGTAACCAAAGAAATAAGTTTGATGATTGGTTTTTAAAGAAATAAATAAAACAAACAAATGAATAAAAGAATAACAATAAGAAATAAACGAGGTATTCAACATGGATTCATCCCAAAGGCAATAACCATAATCATGTAGTATTTGACTTAAGCCTATTCAATGCATTGGGTCAGATTTAACTTCTATTTGGCCTTGCTCCCAAGAACCGTTAGATTTAACTTCTATTTAACTTCTATTTCGCGGTCCAGTCTTATGCAAACTCATTGCATAGGATACCCCCACCCGCATGTCTCCTACATGGATGCTTTGGATCATTGCATTTGTATTGAATACAAGGTGGGCCGTATCACATAGTGTCACCAGGATAAGGTACCCGACCTTATCCCTATACAATAGACCTCTTAGGTTGTTACTTGGACACGGATCCCCGTATGTCCCCACATACGAGTCCAAGTTTCATCTAAACAACCTTGAATCTTAGTTTATTGGATTTAGGGTTTATTAATGCAAACTCGATTATTCAATAACAAAATTACTGAATCACTCAAATAACGCTTTATTGAGATCAATTAATTTGTTTCATTTACTATCTACGAGTTTTAGGGCATAAAACCCAACAACTCCCACTTGAACTAAAACTCTAGTGGGCAATGTACATCAACAATCAAAATTGAATGAATAATCATTGAAGTAGGAATAGTGGTTTGTATTAATACTGTATAATACATGAAAAGTACAAATACAGATAAATACAATAAACTAGGGCATTCACAATACCCATTACACTTCTCCCACTTGCCCTAGATTATTCTATGTACATATCTCGCAGACCTAGACCCTCTAGATGACCCTCGAACACTTTAGCCGTGAGAGCCTTCGTAAATGGATCAGCAATATTGTGCTCAGAGGCTACCTTCGTGACGATCACGTCCCCTCGTTGCACTATCTCTCTGATGAAATGATATTTGCGCTCTATGTGCTTGCCTCTTTTGTGACTGCGAGGTTCTTTAGAATTTGCCACTGCACCACTATTATCACAGTAAAGGGTGATTGACAAGTTCATATTTGGAACAACTTCCAAATCCATCAAGAACTTCCATAGCCATACAGCCTCCTTAGCTGCTTCACAAGTAGCGACATATTCGGCCTCCATGGTAGAGTCTGCAATGCATCCTTACTTGATGTTACGCCAGACTACAGCTCCCCCGTTGAGGGTAAATACTGACCTTGATGTGGATTTCCTAGAATCCTTATCAGTATGAAAGTCAGAGTATGTGTATCCTGTAAGGATCAAATCCTTAGAGCCATACACAAGCTGATAGTCCCTCGTTCTCCGAAGGTACTTGAGGATGTTTTTAACTGCAGTCTAGTGGTCTAACCCTGGATTGGATTGGTACCTGTTGACTATCCCAACTGCATAGCAAATGTCAGGCCTAGTACACAACATGGCATACATAAGACTGCCCACAGCTGAAGCATAAGGGATCCGTCTCATATCCTCAATTTCTTGAGGTGTCTTAGGACATTGTTCCTTAGACAAATGAACTCCATGCCGCCTGAATGGTAGTAAACCCCTCTTGGAATTTTGCATCTTATATCTAGACAATATCTTGTCTATATATGATGCTTGAGACGGGGCTAACTTTCTGTTCTTACGATTCCTGATAATTTGAATCCCTAGAACATACTGAGCTTCACCCAAATCTTTCATTTGGAACTCAGCCGATAGCAATTTTTTAATGTCAGCTAGATATTCTACATCAGTCCCAATGAGAAGAATATCATCTACATACAACACCAGAAAAGCTACTAAACTGTTGATAATCCATTTGTAAACACAAGGCTCATCAACCTTCTGGTCAAAGCCATAAGATTTGACAACAGTGTCAAACCTTATATTCCAAGATCTGGAAGCTTGCTTCAACCCATAAATGGATCGTCTAAGCTTGTAAACTTTTTGCTCTTGAAGTTGAGAAATGAACCCCTCTGGTTGAGACATAAAGATGTTCTCATCAAGATTGCCATTCAGAAAGGCAGTCCTGACGTCCATTTGCCAAATCTCATAATCATAAAACGTGTCAATGGACAAGAAAATCCTTATCGACTTTAACATGGCAACTGGGGAGAAGGTTTCCTCATAATCCACCCCCTTCTTTTGGGTATAACCCTTTGCCATAAGTCGAGCTTTGAAAGTTTGTACTTTTCCAGCTGCGTCTTGTTTTCTCTTGTAGATCCATTTGCACCCTATGGGTTTAACCCCTTCAGGTAGGTCTACAAGATCCCAGACTTGAATGAAGTACATAGACTCCATCTCTAGGTCCATAGCTTTGACCCACTGGTCATGGTCCACATCATTCATTGTCTGTCTAAAGGTCAATGGATCCTCAACTCCATCATCAGGTATGACAGCTGGATTTTCTGCTAAACCCAGATAGCGTTCAGGTTGAGTAACAATCCTCCCACTACGTCGAGGCATTCTCAACTGTTGAGAAGGATGAACTTGACCAGATGTACTGGGCTCATCTACAACTCTTGTTGAAGGTTCAGTCTGTGTACTGGGCTCATCAACAACCCTTGTTGAAGGTCCAGCCTCATCAACAACTCTTGTTGATTCATTTGTAGCTTCACCAGAAAGTTCACTTAACACCATTTTACTGTGTGGCTTGTGTTCTCGAACGTGGTCTTCTTCTAAGAAAGTAGCATTTGTCGAAACAAACACTTTATTTTCTTGTGAATCGAAGAAGTATCCACCTCTTGTTTCTTTTGGGTAGCCTACGAATAGGCATAATTTTGAACGTGAATCCAATTTCTTTGGGTTTGCTACTAGCAAATGTGCAGGGCAGCCCCAAATTCTGAAATGACGTAAACTAGCTTTACACCCTCTCCAGAGCTCAAATGGTGTTTCAGAAACACTCTTTGAGGGAACTACATTCAAAATATAAACTGCAGTCTCTACTGCATAACCCCAAAAAAGAACTAGGCAGTTGAGCATAGCTCATCATAGATCGAACCATGTCCAACAAGGTTCTGTTTCTCCTTTTAGATACACCATTCTGTTGAGGTGTACCTGGTGCTGAGAGTTGAGACGATATTCCATGTTCTATCAAATAGTTCTGGAATTTTAAGTCCAAATACTCTCCACCTCGATCAGATCGAAGTGTTTTAATGGTCTTACCTAACAAGTTCTCAACTTCAGTCTTGTACTCCTTGAACTTTTCAAGGGCTTCAGACTTATGACTCATTAGGTATAAATAACCATACCTTGAATAATCATCTATGAAATAGATGAAATATTCATACCCTCCTCGAGCTTTTACATTGATTGGACCACAGAGATCCGTATGTACGAGTTCTAAGGGCTCCTTGGCATGATAACCTTTTCCAGTAAAAGGTCGTTTGGTCATTTTACCTTCGAGACATGACTCACACAGAGGTAAAGTATCATCTTCTAACTGGCTTAGAAGTCTGTTCTTAACCAATCTCCCAATCCTATTGAGATTTATGTGGCCAAGTCTCAAGTGCCAAAGATAGGTACTTTGAGAAACTTTCTGCCTTTTTGGTTGAGTCTCAGCTGTTTTAAACATTTCATTGTTCAAAATAGCCCTAGACTCTATTGGTCTTAAAACATACAAATTGTTCTCCATTTTTGCAGAACAAATATCAGTACCCTTTTTAGTAATGAATGCTTCATTCACAGAAAAGGACACTGACACCTATACATTCAATAAAGAAAAATAGAATTTCATGACCCTAACACCTATACATTCAATAATAATAAACCTATATTCTTATTTATGTTTGGAAAAAATTGGAAACAAGAACAAAAAAGGAGAAACTAGTTTTAGTTGTTCCCAAAAGTTCTATACAAATTTTGGGAGTGTTTCTAAAAAATGAGAAACAAGAAACATACATAGTTATTAAATGCTTAGGTTTCTTAATAAAATTGGAAACAAGAAACAAGAAACGAGAACGTTACCAAACAGGCCCTGAATATCCTTGTTCTAGCAAACAAGAAATAGAAATCAAATTTCTTTTTATTTTGGGAACTATATATACATTATCTAATAACATATAGCGTTCCCTGGAGAAGAAACATTTTAATATCTCCCACTGCTTTAGCTGAAATGAGCTCCCCAGTCCCAACTCTGAGAGTCATTTCTCCAGCATCCAACTGTTGCCAGGAGCTCATTCCCTCAAAGGAAGAGCATACGTGATGAGTGGCACCTGAATCAAGGATCCAGGTTGTATCATCATTTTCCACTATACACGTTTCAATGACCAATAAATCAAATTTATTTTCATTGAGATGTGCTAAGCAGTCTATGTCATATTCATCATGAACAATTTCAGATGAATTAGACAGTGGGCTTGAGGACTGTCCTCAGTTAAGAGCAATTCCACACAATTAATGTTTAAGTTCATTTTCTTAGTTGTATTAGAAATACCAGTTTTGTAATTCACTACAAGAAAAATGTCTTTTTATAGCATGAGTATAACATTTTTTAATATAGGCTATCAAACGAAAATAAAAGAAAAAAAGAAAAAATCGTAAAAATAATTTTGGATCGCTCGTGCAACATTGAGGGGGAAAATTTTCGAAATAAGCTTACATCCTCCTCCACCCCTCGCTTTCTCCATCTCTTTTATTTTATTCTCTATCTTTTCCCTGATCTTACTGTCATTTTCCTCTCTTTTCCCTCAAATTTTCCTTTTCCTCAATCTCTCTTCATTTCTGAAGCCCTAATTAGCGAGCGAGAGCTTTTTCAACATGACATCGCAAAGAGTTCATGACAATAGTCGTTTTTCCACTACATTTGAGACTTCGAGAACCCAAAGTTCTCAACGGATACTCAAGATGACAACCCACTAAACCCATTTCTTCAAATCGGTTTCTCTCTATATTTATTCTCACTTCCTTCATATCTCCTTTGGTTACCTCTGAAATTTATGATTCCAAGCTTTTGTGTGCAGTTTTGCTCTTAGCCTAGAGGTTTTGACTTCAAGCTTCTGTTAACGAAGATGGTTGAAGGTTTCTAGATCTTGAGAAATATGAGGTAATAAGTAAATCTTTTGAAATGGTGCTTTTATTCTCAAGGATTTCTTTCATCAGTTTTCACTCATTTCTCTTAAAACCTTTGAACAAAACCCATAAGCAAACAACCTCGTCCCCCAATTTTCTGCTCTTCATTGCAAACTAATGAAAGAATAATATTCATATGATTTGTTTCTTTGAACTTTGGTTAGTGAAGCCTTGTGCATTCAGAGTAATAATAATTATCTTGTGGTTATCTTTGCTCATAATAATCTTGTTCAGGTTCATAGCATTAGTATATTAGCTTTCACAAGTCAAATATATAGAAAAGAAGAGAGAGAAAGAGGAATGGTGTGTGTAGTTCGTTAAATGTAAACTTTTTTTTTTTGAAAGAAAATTCACTAATAGGTCGGTTTGAGCAAGCCTTAGTCTAATTAATCATGTTTAGAACATAAGTTTCCTATTTAAAATTTCCTTTGTTAATAAAATATACCTTTGAGTTTGTTTGTTTAAAACATAGGCAATGTAAATGCATGTATACAGAGAGACTTTTGTATCTATGGTTTTTGTTGAATATAAAATCTTGTAGTTATATGCTCATTGTGTACCCTCCAAAACTTACATATTTATATATATTTGTGGGATTTGAAAATAAAGAATATTCTTTTTGTCTAGCTTAGTTTGACATTACATTTTTTAAGTCTTCTTTAAATTGAAGCTTTGTGAGATTTTGAAAGTTATGGCTTTTAGTTCTTGAACTAGTATTTTCTATCTTTCCAGTAGTGGCAACAAAATTTTATCTATATAACTTTTTTACTTCCTAATGTTATGTACAGGACATCCCATAACACTGTAAGCCAACTTAATGAGAGAAGTGTTATGTCCATCCCTCCAAGAGCTTGTTAAGGCACCATTCTTTTTATATTTGAAGGTTGAGAGAGTTAGAGACGTTAAATGGAGAGTGGAGTTCGAGGCTATGACTAAGAGCGGTGTGATTTTTTTTTTTTTGAAGATTAGGGATAATCGAGGTGCAATGGCGAGTGGCTTTGATTTTCATTTCAATTTCATTGGAGAGCTAAAATTCAAGGTATTTTGGAAGATTAGCACTGTGATTACGACGTTGACAAAGAAACACATGTTGGCAGGGGTGGTGGAGGAGCATTTGGGGATGGAGAGACTGGTTTTTAGAGTCAAAGGAGGCGTAGGCATTGTGTGTCAGAGTGTAAACTTTCAAACAAAGTAGCATAACCATTTTTCACAATAAATCCAACTATCAAGGAGCTCAAAAGGCTTACCACATCAACAATAGGCTGCAAAATCTAAGGGGCCAACAAACTAGAAGGCTTATCTTCAAAGGTAATTGACATATTTTGTTGAAATCTTGGAATTTTACAACTTTCACATATTTTGTTGGCAAGCATAAATGGATGCATGTGTTTAGGCAATGAGAATGACCTACTCTGAAATTCTAGCTTAATTATAATTTGGTCTAGGTTTTTTAGTTTTGAGTGTGATCATGTTTTATAATTTTGACTAAGGTTTGTTAGTTTTGAGATTTTGGTTTAATAGTTTGAGATTCTAGCTTAAAATTATAGGTTGCAAGGGTAGTTTGGATTTGTCAATATGCCTACCATAGTATTTTCAGTGACTTGGTTTGTAATTCTTGAAGGTTAGTGATAACTCTCCAAAAGGGAGTTATTTAGACCTTATTTCTATATTGATTTGTGCGTTTTTGTGCTTAATAGGGTTGTTTTTATATGAATATTATATGTTTTAACCCATTTGGAAGAATGGAAGCTTTGGAAATTATTTTGTGCAGAATATGTTGCTGGGCGACTTGAGGGAGCAAATTCTGTGCTGCAGCAAAGCTGGGAGCAAAACTGCCACGTCACAGCTCGTTAGCCAATTTAACAAACTGAATTCTGTTAAGCTATTTTCAGATTTATGGAGCAAGGAGAGCCATCCACGTGTCTAGGTCAACCTAATTCAACCCTCCTATCACTCTATAAAAGGAGATAGCCGCCCAAGTCAAATTCATTCCACTTTGGGAGAAACATTCCATTCTTGGAAAGGTTACTTCCACCTTTGGGAGCCGAATAGAGGAGAGATTGGAGACCATCAAGAAGACCATCAATTGCAAGCTGATAAAGGGAATTAATACTTTCTTGCGTTATTTTGTAATTATGGATATGCTTACTCAGATTGTAACGTGTGTTTCCATGCATTTTATGAACTAAGTAGCTTTAGGCGTTGGTTAGGGAACATGTGATTGTTGTGTTTAATTTCTAGTAATAAATATTGATTCTATGCATCTTGATTAATTGTTGTGTTTATTTCTATTTTATGCCCGCCTGGCCAGCCAGTATGAATACCTCTCTCTAGTTTCAGGGATGATTTAGAGAGTGTGTGGCGGTTAATCACACTAGATCATTGTGTATTGGTGAACGCCAATGACTGAGCTAGGGATAGCCAGTTGCCTAGTGCTTGATCGGTAGTGCTTCATTGGATTTGAAACATATTCTAAAAAATCTGGAGTTCCGGGAGGAATCCGCTAATAAGACTGCGAGAGTTTTGCATGATCAATAATATTGCTAGAGCATCTTTTAAAACAATTACTAAATCCTGACCAGCGCCTGTTTCTAATCTGTCTGCCTATTTGTTTATTTCCTGTTCTGTCAATTCTTTTGCTTCAGCATTCTATAAAAACCAATCATTTTAACCATTCTTGAAACCATTGAAAAACTAAACAAAATAGATAAAGTGAAAACTAATTCAGACCTTGGATTCGATAAATACTTATTACTTGTTGCGGATTGTGTATAGTTGCACAGAGTTCTAGAGCATTTTTATATCTTATTTTTACTCACTCTGGAAACCCAACAGTTAGATTTAACAACTAAACATTATCATTTCTCTAGAAGCTATTGCTTTTCTTGAGTTATCGCTTTTCTTCATTAGCGAATTATCTAGTTTTGTTTTTCAAGATTGTTCATGTTCTTAGGGATTTATCAAGTTTTGTTTTCTTTGGTCCTATGGACATGCATGTTTATAAGAATTGGAGCTTAATATGAAAGTAGAAGCATATTGTGTATTTCCTTTTATAATGCAACCTTTTAGTCAATTTTCATTTTGCTTGGTTTAAGGGAGGTGTGAAGAGTTTAGGAGACACCTTGTGACTTTGTTGTGATCTCTTACTTATAGGATGGGTAAAATTTGGTCGAAAAATGACTTCCAAGATTTTTTTTTTTGGGGGGGGGGGGGGAGTTTAGAAGTGTTACGCTTGTGATTTTGTTACGATATTTTGCAATGCATATTATACACTTGTAGAATAAGTGAAATTTTGTTGAAAACGACTCCAAGGATTTTGCTTTATTGTTTTATGGAAAATGAGGAAGACTACAAGAGTTAGCTTTGTGACTTTCTTTGCGATTTATTGTGTTTTTAGTGGTAGTTTATGACATGATAGCTTTTCTTAAAAGAAGTAAAGTTAATAGTTATTTTAGATAATATATAATTTGAAATATAATCTTCGTTGGGCATCCTTTCAAGAGTTGTTATGTTGGTTGCTTGTCATGTATATAAAAAAGCATGTTTAGTTGTGTTTGAAAAACATGATGTTGTTTAGTTTGTTGTATGTTGTTTGATGGCTCTTCAGGTGTGAGCCACTTCCTTAGTGCCATGGTTTGTATTGACCTACCATCAAATTTTGCAGGTGATGAGGATTACTACGAATCGGGTGATGCTGAGGAAGAGGTCTGAGGAACAATAATAGCTCTCTAAGTCTTAATTTCATTGTTTTCTTGTGCTTAAATAGTGGTTGTTAGAAAGACTTAGTCGTTTTATTTACTTGTGTGTTATTTAATTCGAGGGGCATATCTTACTCTTGTGGTTAGCATTATGTTATACTTATAAGTTTATTTGAGTTATTTAAATGAATTTTGTTATGAGATTTGACTCGTAATTCTTTTTGAAATTCTTTGGAGTTATGTGTTCTCTTAAGTAGGTGGTTGAAAATTATGGGTTAGCTATAGTTATGTTGTTATACTGTCGAAATTTTTAGAAGTGTTTCAACGAATAATAGAGATAAATTTTGTAATGTCATTTATAATAGGTAAATTTTGGTATTGTCTATTCTTGAAAATTTATTTTGATGTAAGTGCATTTAAATACATTGAATGTTTATGTAAATGAGTTTATTTTACAATAACATTTGAAAATATTTGGTACTCATATAAAATGTTATAGAAATTGTTACATATTACTCAAAAATGGTACAAATGTATGCGTGTATGTATAAATGCTATTAAAAGTTACCTACTATCCATAACATTGTCTATCACGATGATGAAATAAAAAATGATTATGTTTTGATAACAGTTTTAATTGTTATAAAAAGATGCTATTAAAGAGCAATCATAGCATTTTTTGCTAGCGTTATGAAAAATTTTTATAACATTAAAAATATGCAATAAAATTTTGATTTTTTTATAGCTTTTTCTATAGCATCTAAAAAACGCTATAAAAAGTCAAAGACTTTCAATAACATCGGATATAACAGCGTGTCTAAAAATGCTATGATATGCTTTTTATAGCGTTTTTTTACTGCTATAGACAACGCTATTAAAGGGCAATCATAGCGTTTTTGCTAACGCTACGAAAAATTTCCATAACATTAAAATTACGCAATTGAAACGGAATTTTTATAGCCTTTTTTATAGCGTTGAAAAAACGCTATGAAAAGTCGGTGACTTTCAATAACATCGGCTACGACAGCGTTTCAAAAAACGCTATGAAACGCCTACGATAGCGTTTTTTTAATGCTATCGTAAGTGATATTTGTTGTAGTGATTGGCGTTATTCAAGGCATACAAAGAACGTTTCATGCTGAGAACAAACAAATTAACTTAATAAGTGATGTTGCATTAACCCATTACACAAAATAATAATATTATTTTAATCCAATCAATTTAGCAAAAGTAATGATCGACCCATAGAGTAAACATTCATTTTGCAACGATACTTCAGAGGTTTAGAACAACAGCTACCTTAGGGCAGTTAGCTACTCCTCCTCTGAATTGAGACAATCTCAGCCAATCCCTATTCCCAGAATAACTCATATTCCAATAGTTCTTAGCTACCGTTTTTTTTCGGTCAGGAAATTAGTAACACATTAACAATTTCCCGTAAGTGTGATGCTCCATTTTTCAGATCTCAGAGGTCGGCCCCAACAATGCTACCGTAGGGAAAGTCAAAGTTGGAAATGGATTTAAGAAACCCTATCCATTTCTGGAGTTTGCGTTGTTCCGACTCTCATGATCACGCCCTCCGTAGGGTGATCGCTCCCAGGGCGACTTGCAGACAGATCATGGGGATCTCACGGTGCAACCTAATGGAGGAGACCGTAGGATACGTTGACACGTGTCCTGCTCCCACTTACTATAAAATACTCCCTCATTCACCTGGATATTGATTGATGACCGCAAAGTGCACGAGCCGCAAGTAATAATAAAACGAAAAGTATTCCATGTATCGAATCCACAGGGAGGAAGAACGATAATTAAGCAAGATAATTAATTGAATAATAAAAATATTATGGCAGAATATTATTTAGGAGCCAACACTTCATGCTAAAACAAATCAAGAATTAAAGCAATTAAAGAATTCAGACGATCAATCAAAAATAAAGATGTGGAGAAAGAGTCGAATGAGAAACGGGGTCTTGAAAATCAGAATATATCTAATTAATTATTCTAATTGTCCTATCTCAATGTCCAACTAATTATAATTGTAATTAACTCATATTAATAACCTAAGTGTCCTTAGCGCTATTAAATTCGTTAATTAATGAGCTCTGATTCATTATCGGAGAACACTTTAGCCGTGAGAGCCTTCGTAAATGGATCAACAATATTGTGCGCAGAGGCTACCTTCGTGACGATCACGTCCCCTCGTTGCACGATCTCTCTGATGAGATGATATTTGCGCTCTATGTGCTTGCCTCTTTTGTGACTGCGAGGTTCTTTAGAATTTGCCACTGCACCACTATTATCACAGTAAAGGGTGATTAGCAAGTTCATATTTGGAACAACTTCCAAAACCATCAAGAACTTCCGTAGCCATACAGCCTCCTTAGCTGCTTCACAAGCAGCGACATATTCGGCCTCCATGGTGGAGTCTGCAATGCATCCTTGCTTGATGCTATGCCAGACTACAGCTCCCCCGTTGAGGGTAAATACCGACCCTGATGTGGATTTCCTACAATCCTTATCAGTTTGAAGTCAGAGTCTGTGTATCCTATAAGGATCAAATCCTTAGAGCCATACACAAGCTGATAGTCCCTCGTTCTCCGAAGATACTTGAGGATGTTTTTAACTATAGTTCAGTGGTCTAACCCTGGATTGGACTGGTACCTGCTGACTATCCCAATTGCATAGCAAATGTCAGCCCTAGTACACAACATGACATACATAAGACTGCCCACAACTGAAGCATATGGGATCCGTCTCATATCCTCAATTTCTTGAGGTGTCTTAGGACAATGTTCCTTAGACAAATGAACTCCATTCCTGAAGGGTAGTAAACCCCTCTTGGAATTCTGCATCTTATATCTAGACAACATCTTGTCTATATACGATGCTTGAGACAGGGCTAACATTCTGTTCTTACGATTCCTGATAATTTGAATCCCTAGAACATACTGAGCTTCACCCAAATCTTTCATTTGGAACTCAGTCAATAGACATTTTTTAATGTCAGCTAGATATTCTACATCATTCCCAATGAGAAGAATATCATCTACATACAACACCATAAAATCTACTGAATTGTTGATAATCCTTTTGTAAACACAAAGATTGAGATCGAGTTACCCAGGTCATCGTATGAAATAGTCAGTCTTAACAGTAAACGGCGTATAAAGTAAGAGTGACTTATTTCTCGGTCCTATCTTGTGTAAACATCTTTTAAACAGGATGCCGCTACTCGCATGTCTCTACATGAATGATCCAGGATCACGTCGTTTGCCTCATTCGCAAAGGAGGCCGCATCCATAGTGTTACCAGAATAAGGTACCCGACCTTATCCATTTACTATAGACCATTTAGGTTATATACTCGAACTTGATCCCTGTCTATATCCACCATATAGTTCGAACAATGGATGTTTCTATTAGATTTAAAAATATAAAATAAACAATTTCACTGAATAACATCTTTATTAGAAAAGGATAATCAAAACTTAAGTTCTAGGACATAAACCCCAACAAGGCTAAGGGAAGAGATGTTGAGCTTGGCGATAGTACGTGGGAAGATGGTGAGTTTCTCCTCCGTTGATATTAACAAGATTTATCGGGTCAAAGCTCCCTTGCACCCGAGAGGAAAGAATGCTATAAAGAATCCTTCGGCCAAACAATTGAAGGAAGCACTCAAAGTAGTGGCCAGGAAGGGAGTTCAATGGAAAGAATCTCAAACTAAAGTGAAGTCTTTAGTGCCAAGCGATCTAAAGCTTGAATTGGTAGTTTGACTTCATTTTTTCAAGAATAGGTTGATGGCCACCACTCATGACAACACGATTTCAGTAGAGAGGGTTATGCTTCTTTACAGTATAATGAAGGGGTTGGAAATCAACATTGGGAGCATCATTCAAGAAGAGATTCTCTCCTGTGGGAGAAAGAGAGCGGGGAAGTTATTCTTTGGGTCACTCATAACCCAATTATGCCAGAGAGTGAAGATTGTTCCTGGAAAGGATGAGGAACGACATTTTTATAGGCCTACGATAGAGTTGCCTTTGATAGGGAAGCTACAGCAGTACAATGCGCAAAGGAAAGATAAAGCTTCCGCCTCCCAAGCTACTCCTTCTCTGGGGCTGACACCTGCTTCACCACCGCCTCATACTTCTGTTTTAGGGCCCACTCCATCATCTGAGGCCCTTGCATTCGCTTTCCGCCAGCTAGACTGCATCGAAGATCGATTAAAAACTTATTGGGTCTACGCAAAGGAGCGGGATGAAGCAATTAAGGAGTTTTATCTCTCTATCGCCCCGAGCATAGCTCCTGTTTTTCTTCATTTTCCTCAAATTCTGCTGCCTCAAGATCAAGAAGAGTCCGATGATGAAGAAGAAGAAGTGGAAGAAGGTTCCTCAGAAGAGGAATAGAGGAGTTTGTTGATCCCCTCAAACTTTTAAACTGCTTTGTTGATATTTTATTTATAGTTCAGTTTCTGTCTTTTATTTTCCAACATGTTAGTTTATTGTTTTTTGAGTTAGTTTTTGTGTAGATGTTGTTTTTACTGCTTTAAGTGAGTAGTTAGTTGTTTAGTTTATGTTTTTGGTTATTTTAGTGATGGCTGCTGTTAGAATAAGTGTAGAATAACTTGGGTTTTGAGTTTTCTGAAGAAAAAAAATATGTTGCTGTCCATTTGCTAAATTTATGAACTTTTGAAAAAAAATCAACTTTGTGAAACTTTTTGGCTTGGAAAAAAGGTTTTAGAAGAACATGCTTTCATTTGAGTTTTCTTTTAGGTCCTTAATGATGATAACTAGAGCTTATTTCTATCTCAAGAGTTTCGCCGTCACAACCGATTTGTTTTCTAGTCATAGGCTTTCCACTAGTCTTTTTCTTTACAAAATTTTCTTAAGTCTAAACTTCCTCATGTTTAACCTATTTAGCACACTAGGAGAGTTTAGCCTTGATGTTTTGGAAACAAAAAGCCTCCTGTAAGCCCATGTCTCAAAAGCAAAAGTTAATGAGGGCATTGCCTATCTTTAGTTTGGGGGGTGCTTTACTTTGAAAATATTTATTTTGTGTAAGTGTGTACTGCTGAAAAAAGATATGTGTTTAAGATATCATTATAAAAAAAAATCAGAAAACCGAGAGTTACTCCTCCTTCCTAGAGTTACTGAGTAACCAGGGGCATTCATGACACCCATGCTTTGCCACTGCATGAAAGGTTGACTTAGGGAAGTGAGTATGATTCTAAGTTTGTGATCTTTGTGAATGTGTTCATATAACACATGCGGAAGCAATTGAATATCGAAGGCACTTAACAACATCAATTTTAATCCTAAAGCATGCATGTTCTAAACATCCAGAAACAAAGAGTAGAAGTACCAACCCTTTTCAGCTCAATAGGTGGACCTCCGTGGATTCTTTTTCTTCTCCAATCTACTTAGGACAACCGTTAGTGTCTTCCCCGCTATTCTTCGGGCCAAGAACGACTTGTGGGAGTCTATAGAGATAGGGAATGGGAAGGGAATGCTTGAAGGATCAACCTCTAGAGAGATCTTTGAAGGTAAGTGAGTTTGAGGCACAAATTCAGCAGCATAACAGTATGGTAATTGATGTATCCTCTAAAGAACAATCGATTTGTGGTCCAACCATCAAACCTGAGTCCCTCTCGGGCCAAGGAGAGGGTGGGGCCCTTTGTTCAAGTCCTGGAGTTAGTACTTAAGGGAACAACCTCTCTACTATCCCTGAAATGGGTTGGAGTGAATTCCGTCTTGCGAGACTATGTCCCCAACTATCTATCCGATCTTATCCCCAAAATGGTAGGCTTGTTGAGTCGGCGATGTCTGGCCACTCTCACCCATGCAGATCAAAGGATAATCTCGTATAAACAGGAGTTCATAGTTAGCTCAGGATTAAGATCGAGTTGCCTAGGTCATCTTGTGAAATAATCAGTTTCTACAGTAAACAGCGTTAGAAGAGAAAGTGACTTATTTTGCGGTCCGATCTTATGCAAACTCATTGCATAGGACGCCCCCATTCACATGTCTCCACACGAACGATTTAGGATCTCATCGTTTGTACTTAATACAAAGTGGGTCGCGTCCATAGTGTCCCCAGGATAAGGTACCCAACCTTATCCTTATACTATAAACTGTTTTGGCTATATATTTGAACTTGATCCAATATGATGTCTCTACATATAGTTCGGGTTTTCACTTTATAGCCAAGGGCCTTAGTTTATTGGATTTAGGTTAAAAATTTACAATTTACATATTCAATAACACCTTTTACTGAATAACCTCAATAACGTCTTTATTGAAAATAGAATATGTTTAATGTTTTACAAAACTACGAGTTTTAGGACATTAAACCCAACAAACTCCCACTTGGTCTAAAACTCTAGAGGGGTACAAAAAGTTAGGTGTAAGAGATAATATACATAAAGACAATAAACTAGGGCATCAACCATACGCTTACATTTCTCCCACTTGCCCTAGTCTAATAAAGCTCGTAGTCCTAGATTTACTAGGTGTCCCTCAAAAACTTTAGTCGGAGGGGTTTTGTAAACGGATCAGCCATGTTGTGCTCGGAAGCTATTTGTGTGACGATCACATCTCCTCTTTGCACGTTCTCCCTGATGAGATGATATTTGCGCTCAATGTGTTTTCCTAGCTTGTGACTTCGAGGTTCCTTAGAGTTTGCAACTACTCCACTGTTATCACAATAGAGGGTGATAGGCAGTTGCATGTCTGGAACTACTTCTGACTCTGTTAGGAATTTTCTTAGTCATACTGCCTCTTTTGCTGCTTCGCAGGCGGCTACGTACTCTGCTTCCATGGTAGAGTCAACAATACAACCTTGCTTAATACTCCTCCATACTACTGCTCCTCCATTTAGAGTGAACACAGATCCCGATGTTGATTTTCTTGAATCTATATCTGTTTGAAAATCTGAGTCAGTGTATCCTGTAAGGATCAGATCCTTAGCACCATACATGAGCGAAAAATCCCTCGTGCTCTTAAGATACTTGAGGATATTCTTAACGGCAGTCCAATGTGCATGTCCAGGATGAGACTGGTATCTGCTGACAATTCCCACGACATAGCAAATGTCAAGTCTGGTACACAGCATGGCATACATCAAACTACCAACTACTGATGCATAGGGAATGCGTCTCATATCCTCAACTTCTTGAGGTGTCTTAGGAATTTGTTCCTTTGATAGGTGAACCCCGTGCCTAAAAGGTAATAATCCTTTATTGGAGTTCTACATCAAATATCGTACCAACATTGTGTCGATATTTGATGCTTGAGACAGTGCAAGCGTTTTATTCTTTCTATTTCTAACGATTTGAATGCCTAGAACAAATTGAGCCTCTCCCAAATCTTTCATTTGGAATTGAGTCGCTAGCCATTGTTTTATGTCAGACAGGAATCCTACATTATTCCCAATAAGTAAGATATCATCTACGTATAGAACTAGAAAAGCTACAGTAGAATTGACGATTTTCTTGTAAACACAAGGTTCGTCAACATTCTGCTCAAAGCCATATGTTTTGATCGCAGTGTCAAAACGTATATTCCAGGATCTGGATGCTTGTTTTAATCCATAAATGGATCGTTTAAGTTTGCAAACTTTTTGCTCATCACCCTGGACTATGAACGCCTCTGGTTGAGCCATATAGATAGTCTCTTCAAGACTGTCATTCAAAAAGGTCGTCTTGACATCCATATGTCATATTTCATAATCATAAAATGTGGCAATAGATAAGAGTATTCTAACCGACTTAAGCATGGCAACAGGGGAAAAAGTCTCTTCAAAATCCACTCCTTCCCGCTGGGTAAAACCCTTTGCCACAAGTCGAGCCTTAAAGGTTTGAACCTTACCGGCTTGGTCTCGTTTTCTTTTGTAGATCCATTTGCAACCAATAGGTCTTACCCCATCCGACTGCTCTACAAGTTCCCAGACCGAATTGAATTACATTGACTCCATTTCGAGATCCATGGCTTTAATCCACTAGTCCTTATCTACATCATTCATGGCCTGATTAAAGGTCAATGGATCCTCTATACCATCATCAGATATCTTGGTTTGAGTTTCTGTTAAACCCATGTAACGGTCGGGTTGTTTTATAACCCTCCCACTACGTCGAGGTTCTCTCACTTCTTGAAATGGATGTGTTTGATTAACAACTTTTGATGGACCAGCTTGATCAACAACTTTTGTAGTTTTTCCTGAAATCTCATCTAATACTAGTTTACTGTTAGGTCGATGTTCTCTTATGTGATCTCCCTCAAGGAATGTACCGTTTGTCGATACAATCACTTTATTTTCCTGAGGATCGTAAAGCAGACCACCTTTCGTTTCTTTAGGATATCCCACAAACTGGCACAGTTTTGAACGTCGTTCCAACACGTGTGTCAGGCATCCCCAAATTCTGAAGTGACGTAAAGTACCTTTACACCCTCTCCATAGTTCATAGGGTGTTTCTGGAACACTCTTAGAGGGAACCATGTTCAAAATGTATACAGTAGTCTCTACTACATATCCCCAGAACGAATCAGGCAATTGAGCATAGCTCATCATTGATCGAACCATGTCTAACAAGGTTCAGTTTCTCCTCTCTGATACACCATTTTGTTGTGGTGTAGCAGGGGCTGAGAGTTGGGACGTGATTCCATGTTCTCACCCATGCAAATCAAAGGACAACCCTAAACGAACAGGAGTTCATAGCAAGCTCAGGATTAAGATCGAGTTACCTAGGTCATCGTATGAAATAGTCAGTCTTAACAGTAAACGACGTTATAAAGTAAGAGTGACTTATTTCTCGGTCCTGTCTTGTGTAAACATCTTTTACACAGGATGTCGTTACTCGCATGTCTCTACATGAACGATCCAGGATCACGTCGTTTGCCTTATTCACAAAGTAGGCCGCATCCGTAGTGTTACCAGAATAAGGTACCCAACCTTATTCATTTACTATAGACAATTTAGGTTATATACTTGAACTTGATCACTGTCTATATTCATGATATAATTTGAGTACCTCATATTATAACCATTGATGTTTCTATTGGATTTAAGAGATTAAATAAACAATTTCACTGAATAACATCTTTATTATATAAAGGATAACAAAACTTGAGTTTTAGGACATAAACCCCAACAAACTCCCACTTGGACTATAACTCAAGTGAGATTACAATATTATCAGGTAACTTAGCAACACATCATATGCTAAAAACTCGTAGTCCTAAACTCTGGAGATGTCCCTCAAACACTTTAGCCGTGAGGGGTTTGTAAATGGATCAGCCATGTTCTGCTCTGAGGCTATCTGGGTGACGATCACGTCTCCTCTCTGTACTATCTCCTGTATGAGATGGTATGTGCGTTCAATGTGCTTTCCTCGTTTATGGCTTCGTGGTTCCTTTGAATTCGCAACTGCTCCACTATTGTCACAATAGAGAGTGACAGACAGGTGCATGTTAGGAACTACTTCTAACTCGGTTAGAAACTTTCTAAGCCATACTGCTTCTTTTGATGCTTCACAGGCTGCAACATATTCAGCTTCCATTGTGGAGTCGGCCATACATCCCTGTCCAATACTTCTCCACACTACTGCTCCTCCATTCAGAGTGAACATAGATCTCGACGTAGATCTCCTTGAGTCTATGTTGGTTTGAAAATCTAAGTTAGTGTATCCAGTAAGGATTAAATCCTTAGATCCATACACAAGCGAATAGTCCCTAGTTCTCCTCAAGTATTTGAGGATATTCTTAACGACAGTCCAATGTGCTTGACCAGGATTGGACTGATATCTGTTGACAATACCTATCGCATAGCATATGTCGGGACGTGTGCATAACATTGCATACATAACACTTCCGACTGCCGATGCGTACGGAACTTGTTTCATATCCTAAACTTCTTGAGGTGTTTGTGGACTCTGTTCCTTAGATAGGTGTATTCCATGTCTAAAGGGTAACAAACCCCTTTTGGAATTCTGCATCGAATATCGATTTAGAATTTTATCGTTATAGGATGCTTGAGACAGTGCCAGTAATCCGTTTTTTCGATCTCTAAGTATTTGGATCCAAACATCCTTTGCTGTTAGTATGAGGCTTGAACTAGTATGTAGGGACATACAGGGATCAATGTTCAAGATACAGCCTAAAGGGTCTATAGTATAGGGATAAGGCTGGGTACCTTATCTTGGTGACACTATGGATATGTCCCGCTTTGTATTATGATTCAAATGCAATGATCCAACACGTTCATGTAGTGGACATGCCGAGTGGGGGTATTCTGTGCAATGAGTTTACACAAGACCGGACTGCGAGATAGTTAACCACTAGCTCTAACACCGTTAGCTAGTTAGGTTTCTATCTCACTAGGATGACCTAGGCAACTTGGTCTCAATCCTGAGTGGATTAAGGACTCCTGTTCACGAGGGATTGTCCTTTGATTTGTATGGGTGAGAGTGGCTGGCATACCGACTCAATAAGCCTACCATTTTGGGGACAATACCGAGTGGGGAGCTGGGAACATAATCACACAAGATGGAATTCACTCCTTCCCGACTCTAGGGTAAGTAGAGGTGTGTTCCCTTAAGTGGTGTCTCCGGGTCTTGAACAATGGGCCCTTCCCTCTCTATGGCACGATAGAGACTTCTGTTTGTTGGTTGGACCTCAAACAGGTTGTTCATTAGAGGAGCACTGGGGACTTAAGGACAAAGATGTAGCCCAAGGGTAAAACGGTAATTTGACCCAGCTGGGATACGAACACACGTGAAGGACTGACTTGTCGTTATTGGTCGATATCCGTGGACACAGAAATATTCTGCAGTAAGAAGAGTGCAGCTGTGGGTCTTTAGTGGAGTGACCCACAGTTAACGAATGGTGACTAACTTGGTTAATAAGTTTAGCCAATTAGTCTCGTATCGTTGGAGCTTCTGATCTGTAGGTCCATTAGGTCCCACTGGTAGCTCGTAAAGAGACTTGAGGCAATTAAGTATAAATTGTAAATTGAAAGTGTTCAATTTATTTAGGGGAATCATATAATGTATGTTGATACATTATAATATAAAGTTTATGAAAAATATTTGAAAGAGTTCAAATAATTAATGTGAATTGGATTCATATTAATATAAATAATTTAATAAAATCCCTAAGATTAAATATGTGATATTTAATTGGGTAATTAATTAATTATGGAATTAATTAATTATTTATTAAATTAAATATGAATAAGATAATAGATTTGATCTTAATCACAACCTTTTCCTATTAGGAAAAGGTCTTGGCCTTTACCTATAAATAGGACCCCTGGGATGGGGTGAAAGGCAATCCCATTCATTCTACTTCTCTCAGAGATCTCTCCTAAAAGACTCCCACCAGTCTCCTGCCTCCAGTAGTCTCAGAGATATACCGGTGTAACCAATTGGTGGTGTTCGCACATGAAGGTTGCTGCGTTTTCGATCTCACAAGCAAGAAAAGGCGAATCGATCAAGGCTTCCTACGAAAGTAAGTTTCCTTTGTAAACCCTGATCATTAGGATCATCTAGATTAGATCTAGATTATTATTAAGCATGTTTATAACTGTTTTACAGCACTTTAAATATAGTTTTATTGCTGTATTATTTTGCAAATTGTATTGGTATTTCAATTAGAATCAAAGACTCTGAGTAGGTCCTGTGATATTTTTTCCACTGCGTAGGGCTTTTATCCCTTCAATTGGTATCAGAGCCAGGTTAGTTGTTCTTGATTTTAAATTGAAATTTGCAATTTGTTTATGGTGGGATTTATGCATTGTGAATGTTATGGTTTGCGTATTAATGGTTTCGATTAAATTGGCCATAGATTTACTTTTCTTGAATGGTTCAATGTAAAGGCCCCTGCGTTTTTGGGCATAATTTGTAAATCTATTATCCTTTGTAAGTCCGGGTCTAGAATAGGGTGTTCTATGATGAAGATCGATGAAAATCACGTCCAAAAACGAAACCAAAAGCAAAGCCATGAGGGCTTATGCCTAAAGTGGACAATATCATACCATTGTGGAGATCTGTGTCATGTGCTAGTCCATTTCAATTGGTATCAAAGCCAACTCAGTTGTTCTTGATTTTATATTGAAATTTGCAATTTGTTTATGGTGGGATTTATGCATTGTGAATGTTATGGTTTGCGTATAAATGGTTTCGATTAAATGGTCCATAGATTTACTTTTCTTGAATGGTTCAATGTAAAGGCCCCTGCGTTTTTGGGCATCATTTGTAAATCTATTATCCTTTGTAAGTCCGGGTCTAGAATAGGGTGTTCTATGATGAAGATCAATGAAAATCACGTCCAAAAACGAGGCCAAATGCGAAGAACAGTCGCTGGAATGCCCAGATTCTGCCTCCAGACGCAATAGCGTCGCGACGCTAACGCGATTTCATGCGGCGTGCGACTAGGGTTTCATGAGGTGCGGCTGAAGGTTATTTGCTGGTCGGTTCGCTGGTCTGGGGTCGGTTTGGCCGGTCTAGCCCGGTTCAAGCTTGTTTTGGTGATTTGGAGTCCGGTTTGAGGCGGTTCTGGTCGGTTCGTGTTGTCTAGTCCGATTTTGAAGCTACATAAGGATATTTTTAGGATAAAATAGCTTAAATTATTGTAATTTATGTGCTTTATTTTATCCTAGGGGCCAATTAATCGGTTTATACGCTATTTAAATGCTTTATGGATGTCATTTAGATTTAAAATCCCACCTTAGGTTATAAAGCATGCTCATGCATTTATGTATGTTATAATTTGATTATAATATGATTGAAATGCATGGTTTATTTTCATGAGATGTTTAATATCTAGTTGAGCTATATTAAAATCATGGAAAATGGAATGGCATGATGCATGAAATTACTTACTTAAATATAAAGAGTTATATTTAATAAGTTGTTTGCAGCATGCTACTTTGATTTACTTTAATTGACAATAATATAATTGTTATAATTATTTAATAAGGAAACCAAAGTTGCATTGAGCATGAAACATCCATAGCTTAATATAATCGTTATATTAAATTCATGCAATGCAATCCAAGATATATAGTTTTATTATATTAACTTGAATGTGATTGTTAATTATTTTAAAACTATAGTATGCATGATTATAGGGCTAATCATTAAAATTTGAATAGTTTAAAATTAATGATTAGAAACCGTCAATCTATAATCAAGATATGCATGCAAACATAGGACCATAGGTTTATATTAATTAATTTTAATGAGTTAAAATTAATTAGACCTAAGGTCATATTCTAATAGGATTAGAATTCCTTACTTAGTTTAAAATAGTTTTAACCAACTAAGTAGGACAAACATTACGATGATTATAAGGGAACTCTACCGGTAAGGTTCTGTCTAAGGTTGGGGGTACTTAAGTTGATGGCTTACGGAACACCTCCTACCTGGGAACTGACCCGGAATACCAGAGTTGAATTAATCATAGTCTAATGTTAGAAGATGGTTGCTAGGTTAATTAAATCTGTTTAATACACCTAGAAACTAGATCTTATTATAATAGTTATAATATGATTAGACGAAGATAAATTGAATTAGCCGGATTTATCTAGGTTAATAAACCCTAAAATATATGGTAGGTCACTTTAGTGGGAGGTAAGATCAAAACTTGATTTAAATCGAGTTTTTACTCCCACGTCCCTATATTCACAACGTGAGATCCATGCTCGACTTTGTGTCGTTTTAGCGCGGCCTCCCTTCGGAAAGTGTTTGCCTGGGTCAATAACAAGGTGAATGGGGAAAGTGCCCATAGTAAGTGGGAGAGGGACACGTGTCAACGTATCCCTCGGTCTTCACCCATAGGTCACACCGTGAGAGTGTTGCACGATTTTACCGCAAGCGTACGGGTCGTCACAAGTAATATAGTGATTTTGAGTATAAGAGTATCGTCTCCACAAGGATTGGATTTATTCAATTAATTACCATGAATAATCTTGCTTAGCTTTATTTAGAGAACAAAATCTAATGCTGAAAAGATAAACTAAAAGCTAATCTAGAAAGCAAAAGATAAATGGAGACACAATTTGGAGGGATAACTCTAGAGTGGTTGATGTCATCAATTGGACCTTTAATGCTTAATCAATTAACTAATATGGATTAACTAATCATTTGATTCATAAGTCTAGAAGCCTAATGACAAGGACTCTCCTGTCGGTTTCCTCCTATCTCATACCTTTCAATAAAGAATCTCCTTTCGGTTTCCTCTTTATTTACTTAGCATGGCATTACGACCCTTCAATACAACCTCTAACATTATTTATTCTATCCCGTGTCACTCGGGTAAATAAACGTTAGTCATGCATTCAGTTCTAGCCTAAGCTTCTCTCCGTCGAGTTTCCACTTAGTAACCATTCATTTAATCAGTGATCAGTTGATTAAAAGCATTAAGGACAAAATGCACAAATGAACAATAATGAAAATTAAATCAAATCAATTCATTAATTCAACAAAGGTTTAACAATTAAATCAATCTCATAGAATTTAGGAACTAACTACTCATAATCACTAAAATCCAATAGTTCCTAATCACAACAACTCTAGAAACTAAAACATAAAGGAAAAGGGAAGAGAAATGCTCATAAAAGTGTCGATCTCCTCGATCCCATGGTGACCTTCTTCGATCCCGAGCTCCAAAGATCTTCAACAAAGCTCCGAAACTCTCCTAAGAATCCCCAATTTTAGTGTGGACTCTAGAAGGGGGTGAAAACCCACAAATTGGCTAACCAAACTTGGATGCAAAAGCCTGTATTTATAGGTGTCCAGCAGGTGCAGCGTCGCGACGCTACCGACGCTCTGACGTCACTTCTGTCTTGGGCTCCAAGTCATCGCAGCGTCGCGACGCTGTCCCATTTCTAGAACATTCTCGCGCTCTGTGATGTCATCCTTTTCTTGCCGCTCAAGATGGTGCAGCGTCGCGACGCTACATGGACAGCGACGCTATCGGGATTATATAACTGTCCGCGCGGCAGCCAAGGGTCGGGACGTTTCGGCCTAGCATCTCGACGCTAGGCCTCGGTCTTCAAAGAATGGCCCGTTTTTTACTTATATTTTTGGGCTTCCAACTTTCTTTTGGCCCAAATGCTTCATGTAATGGATCTTGGGCTCTTTTCTTGACCCAACTTGATAGTTAAGGCTTGGAATTCATGAATTTGGGCTTCTAACTCATTCTTCTTGGGCTTTTGGACTTGGGTCTTCAATGGACTTCTCCAAATTGCTCAAGAAGTCTTCAAAATCATCCAAATTCTCTCAAAAATCTGATTTTGCTTCCTTGACTCAGTTTTCTGAAATTTAAACATAAAATAGCATTAAAGTACACAATTCAAGCATAAAACTAGCTAAAATTAATAGGAAAATGATATCATTTCTGCATTCTATCAGAGAGTCTTATGATCCGCCTGCGTGTTGTCCTGGAGCAACCATCCCTTCGGAGGGCCCGATCATAGGATTCGTAACACCGTGAACTCCTGAAAAGGATAGGGTCACTTAGGCTAATTACCAACAGTTGTCTTTCCCCTCGGTAGCCTGTTGGTGCGTGCCTCTGGGATCTGAAAGTGAGAGGGTTACACTTACGAGGATAAGTTAATTCGTTAATGAATCCTTGACCGAACAACGGTGGTCAACGTCTATAGGAATATGAGTTATTCTAGAAATAGAGTTGACTGAGAAGTGTCTCATTTTAGAGTAGGAGTAGCTGATCACCCTTCGGTGGCTGTTTCTCTAAACCTCTAAATCATCGTTGCTAAACGCAATCAATAGTTTGTTAGGGTTCTTTGATTGATTGTTTGCAAAATTGATTGGATTTGTGCAATTGTTTGTATTGCCTGTGTGATGGGTTAAGACAAAGATAACTAATATGGTAATTGCTTATTTTTCCAGCAATGTCTTCCTCAATCATCGCTTTAATTAAAAATGAAAAATTAACCGGCGAGAACTTTCCTACGTGGAAATCCAACCTTAATACGATTCTGGTTGTTGAAGATCTCCGGTTCATCTTAACGGAGGACTGTCCTCCAGTTCCCCCTCGCAATGCATCCAAAGAAATAAAGGATGCTTATGACCGCTGGACAAAGGCCAATGATAAGGCCCTGACGAATCTCTTAAATGTGTTGCAACTCTATCTGACTCTTCAGGATATCAAGGGTCAGATAGTAAATGAGACAATAATTGTTCATTCCAAGGGTTCACCCTCTGGATCTAAAACTGCATCTCAAAACTCTTCTTTCAATGAGATTCATGAAGACAAGGGGAATGCTCTCGCAGCTGCTGAAAACAAGAAAGACAAGGAAGGTAAATTTGATTTACTTGTTTTAGAAACATGCCTTGTTGAGCATGATGAGTATGCCTGGATATTAGATTCCGAAGCAACTAATCATGTTTGTTCTTCTTTTCAGGGAAGTGATTTCCAGCAGCTTCAAGATGGTGAGATGACACTTAAGATTGGAACGGGAGATGTCATTTCAGCAAGTGCAGTGGGAGCTGGGAAGTTGTTTTTAAATGACACTCAAGGTTCGAACGGGAGATGTCATTTTATTAATGCTCTGTGTGTGGGTTTCTTCGATTACTCTAAGAACGAGTAACCTTGCGTGGAATCGAATGGTTGGTTGTGTTCTTCATGATATTTTCTGTGTGGGTCTTCTCGGCTTCAAGAAAGAGTATGGAGGTAGTTGGGTTGACTTGAATGCAAAGAAAGAACTCAAATGATCGTGAAGAAAAACATAAGTCACACTATTTATAGGTTTCTTAAAATTTGGTCACGTGACCGTCATTTAAAATCACATCACTGCCCTCGGCCATTTGGAAAATGCGGTCGCATTTCCCAATGAACTGGGGAAAATGCGGTTGCATTTTCCCAGTCTCACTGCCTTCTTTATTTTTCACTTCTCTTGCTTTTTCCTGGTTTCTTTCTTCCTTAAACAGTTGAGAAAAATAACAAACTTATTAAAATTCTCACACACTTAAACATGATTATTTTTGTGCGAAAAAGTTTTAAGTAAAAATTCAAAATAACTCGGACAATTCAACTCCCCAGGTGAATCCCCAAGAAAAGGTGTTCCCTACGGTCATCTTAAGTACCTTTTCCTAGACAGGATTTTCCTTAGACAAAATTCCCTCTTGCCCAAGTTATTTTGTTTTTTATCTTACAAGAAAACTAATCTAAGCATCAACAAACTAACCTAACAAACTAACAAAGTAATATACTAAAAACAATTTGCGAAGAACAAAACTAGCAATGCTAAACCTAACTAAAAGAACAATAAATTATTGCATGAAACAAATTACTAAAGATCTAACTAAGCAAATGAAAAACATAGAACGTGCTGATGTTTAGAAGGAAACAGTAAGGAGTAAAAGAGAGCGAAAACTCCCTTAGTTCTTGGAAGCTTTGTCCTCCATATTAGAGTTCCCAGGCTCATCCAGGAGGGATGATGAAAATGAAGGGGAATTGAAGCTTCATCAGATGAGTTGGCCAGGAACATCCGCTTGATAGCCTCATCCTTCACTCAAGCATAGGTCTAATGGTCTTTGTTCTACTCCTTTTTTCTTTTGACCTTTTCTCTCCCTCAAGTTCTCTTCCTCTTGTCTCCTAACTTCCTTCTACTTATTAACTTCCTGAAACATAAACAAACAAATCAAAAAGTTCACAAGCTCATATGTCTTTTTTTTTTCTTTTTCTTTATCTCTCTTTTTTTTTTAAATACGTATTTAGGCAAAGAAAAAGAATGACTTAGTTGATCTCCAATAGGGAGATTAAAGCTTTATTTCTACTTCTTGCACTGCAAACTTTCATCTTGACCCTAGGTCTTGATAACGGACAAAATTTGAGTCTTAACTGAGGCGTTTTAATCATGGAGTGTTTAGTTTCTAGTATCGGCTCACTCAATCTACTTTTGAATGTAGACTTTTTGGTCTCATCCTCTACTGTATATTGCTCATTTCCATTCTCCATGATTTCCTCTTTGATTTCTTCCACAAATAGCATTTTCTGCAAGCTACAAAAAGCAAAGGAATCATTAAGATCGTCCTCAAATCCATCTTTTTCTAACATTTTCTGTAGGCTACAATATGTAAAAGAATCAATAGGATCAAAGGCAAAACATTCCTTCATTTCAACAGGGTGTTCTAATGCCTAGAGCACATCGAAGTTCACTTTTTGTGAAGTGAAATCTGCATGGTTCACTGCAACTTCTTTCTTTTTATTCTCTTTTTGAGGCGATTCTTCTATAATCTCTTATCTCTTTTGTCTCCTCAGTATTCTCAAGTGTTGGAGTGCTTCTTGCTTCTACTGGGAGTTCAGGGTCTTCATGTTCCACTCCATTTTGAAATGTCATCCCATTATATTGTATTGGGCTTCCTCTTCCACATTCTCTTCGTTCTCAAGCAAGATTTCTTGCTAACTGTTTCTCAATTCCTTTATCAGTTGCCCTACTTGAATCTCCAAGTTTTTCAAGGATTTATCATTTCTCACCATATATTCTATTATGAGTCCTTCCAAGCTAGTTGACACTTGTGGTTCCATCTCTTGTTGCATTTCTTTTTGGACATACTGATCTTGATATTGGTCTTCAAAAGTAAACAAACATTCTTGCTCCAAATGAGGTGTTGGATTATTGTTGCTAAGATCTTGCTGGTGTTGCAACTATCTTCAGTAAGGATCAAAAATAGGACTCTGGTTGTCTGGTTGCCCTGTATAATAAAGATTAGAAGAACACGTTTCAAACAAAGAATGAATCTTAACACAATAAACACAAAAGAAATTAGAGTGACAAGCCATTGATGAGATATGTGCACTCAATGTTGTGATTATGTCTTCTTCCACATGTGAATTATTTTGAGTTATCAAACCCTTCAGTTGTCCTTATCTTCTATCGCCTTTTTCCTTTTTATTTTTTTTCTCTTGTTTTTTTGGTTAACAGGACGATCAACTCCGGGTAGATCTATTAGAAGTTCTCGAGTGTAAGCAGCTTCCTCAAGATGTTCCCGTGCGATCAACTCCTGTTGCTCTTTCTTTCTATCTCAAGATCTAGCTCGAAGAGATGATGCTCTTTGCTCATGCACCAACTTCAACCTTCAAACGAAACTGCAAACCAAAGTTAGATTCTCTTAAGATAGAAATGCGGTCGCAATCAAATCACAATTTCAACAAACAAAAACTGGTTTCACTTTTAGTCCCCTTCAACAACGCCAAAAACTTCATGCGTGTTGTGATTGAAGATGGATATTGGGAAATATTGAAAATAGAAATTAAAGATGGATTCAGCCAACCAAGTGCAAGTATACACCATGGCATGTAGTAATAAAAAAAAAACTCTGGAAATATTCCAAAGGTATCGATCCCACAGAGACTAAGTTTGAACACAGATTTGAAGAATAAACTGCTCTTAAATTGCTTACAAAGGTAAGCAAAGAAAATAATTGATGTTGGGGTTTTGGAAAATAAGTGAGCAAACAAGTAAAAGAAATAACAACAATAATAAAAGCGAGGTGTCCAGTAAATCTTCAACCCTAAGGCAAATAACTCTAATAATGGCGTATTTAACCTACATCTAGATATGCATTGGGTCAGGTTTAACTCCTATTTGGCTTTGCTCCCAAGAACCGTTAGAAGACTAAGCGAGTACCGTTATGCACATTTATGTGACCCGACTCCGACATAGATCATGCACATTTCTGTGACTCGACTCCGACATAGATCATTCATGCATGCAACTTATAACCCTATAGTTGTTATAAGCAATCATCCCCTATAACACCGAATACACTCTCTCGAGGCTTTTCTCGTATATAACCTTTATGAAAACCGATATTGTTTGACCCTTTCAGTACCAAACTCACATAGCATGCAAAGTCTAAGTGATCAAGTTAAAGTCAGCAAGATTAGAATGATAATCAATAAAGGATGACATGCAATAAATAGAACTTAGGCAAATAAGCAACTTTCAAGCCATTTAAACCATAAGAAAATTCACTATATCGAACCCCTCAATGGAATTTAGCTACGCATGATGGAATAAAATACAAACAAATAACTTTCCATTGAAATCATGAATAAGAAATACAAAATAATGAAAAGAAAAAAGTGCTTGAAAATTTAAGTGTAGTAGCTAAAATTAGGGTTTTTCTATTTATCCAATCCTTCTACAGTTCTCATGACACTCTACTCTCCTTTCACAAGGTGGGAATAAGGTGAAATCTCTACAAACAATAAGGTTTGATGTCTAACTAAGGTTAGAATTTCGTCTTCTAGTAAGGACCTCGGGCATCCCTACTCATGGGCGTCTACTAGGGTTCTGTCACTACCCTCTTCTTCCCAGTGAGTTCTGCTTCTGTTTCCTCTCGATTTTCGACTTTTTATAGAGTGAAAATTAGTTGGGGAGTCACAAAATTCATGTAAGCAGGTAGCTCAGTCAGTTTCGGAGTCAAATAGTCAGTTAGTTGCGTGAAAAGCTTGTTTAAAACGACCCGCAACGGACTTGGACTTTTCTGTCTCTGCCCAGAAATGCGGTTGCATTTCATTTTGCCTGGGCAGAAATGCGGTCGCATTTGAATAACATTTCTTTGTTTTCCTTTGTTTTCTACAAAACACCAAAGCTAATTCAAATTCACACCAAAATGAGTTCTTTTAAGCACAAATATGTATAATTTGACACACATGACTCTCAAATTCCTAACTGACCAACTTTTACACTTTTTAGGCTCGGGAATAGTAAATTTGATAAGAAAACATACAAGTTTCACAAGGAATAAGCTAAGAATAAGGGGCAAAATAGGTATATTTTTGGCACTTATCAGCAGATCACTTGTCAAGGCTTGGGGAAGAGGTGCAGGTGGAAAAGAGGCTGGAAATTCAAGATTCGTTTGCATATGAACAGATACTGGCGGTAAAAGCAATAGAGATTCCATGGTTTGCGGACTATGTGAACTAGCTAGTCAGTTGACTAAAGCCTTCAAAAGCCACAACTCAACAACTGAAGAAGTTTTTGAAAGATGTGAAAGAATATTATTGGGATGAACCGTATTTATACAAGCTTGGACCAGATTAGATACTTAGAAGGTGTGTAACAGAGGAAGAAGTACCATTCATTTTGGAAGCATGTCATTCAGCTCCATATGGAGGGCACTTCGTAGGATTAAAAACTGCAGCCAAAGTCCTCCAAAGTGGGTACTTTTGGCCTAGCCTTTTCAGAGATGCACACCTCTAAGCAAAGAACTATGACCAATGCCAAAGAACAGGGAACCTGACAGCAGGGAGTGAGATGCCACTTAACTTTATACTTGAAGTAGAAATCTTTGATGTATGGGGCATAGACTTAACTTTATACTTGAAGTAGAGGCTGAGAGGGCCAATAAAGAAGAAAAATAAAAGATTGAGGCTGAGAAGACAAGAAAAGAAGATGAAGAACTGAGGAGATTGGCTGTTGAACTCCAACTCGTTGAAAAAGAAAAGGCAAGACGAGAAGCCCTTCAGGAGGAAGAAAACCGAAGGAAGGAGGCTGAAGAGTTTCTTGTAGCCTTTGAGCCCCTACACAATGCTCAAAGGGAAGGGGAATAGCTACAAGAAGAAGAAGAAAAGGGCCCCTAAAGGGTTGATAGAAGAGGAATCAGAAAAAGATGAAGAAGAAAACAACATGGTGCAGAATGCGACCACATTTGGGCAGCATTCTAAAAAGGGCCAAGCCGAGGCTTTAGATGACCAGTAGGGTGATGATTCCCTCGATCCATTGTTCAAATATGATACCAAGGGAACTCCACCAGCTGCTGGAATCTCTTCTTCGAAGGTAAGGGAAGAAGAAAAGAAGAATGAAGAAAAGGAGGCTGATACCTCCAGTGAAAGTGAAACAGAAACAGACTCTGAAGTGAAGGAATTGGATGACGACCAAATTCCAATTTCTTAAGCTTTGAGGAAAAAGAGGAAGAGAGAAATACAAGCTAAGCGGAGGACTAAAAACAAGAATGATCCAATCTTTGCAAAGAGGCTGAGGATTAGGTCTATGGAAGTCTCTCCTGTTCCACCCACCACCGCACCCGCCAAGTCAAAACCCACACCGTCGAAGAATCCATTCCTAGAGGTTTTCAAAGATGTGAATTTCCAAGAGAAGATGGAGATCATGTAGAAGCGGGACTTCTTGAACGAGAAGGGGTTCTCTAACTGAGCTGGTGCCCTGCCCGAGTTTGTGTCCAAAGTCATTTCGCAGTACAAGTGGCAGGCGTTCTATGCTCACCCTCAAGAGGCCGTGGTGCCTTAACTCCGAGAGTTTTATGCAGTGCTTGAAAGAGTTAATATCTAGAATATGGAAACAATTTTGGATCTTAGGCACTTAATAAGCTCGATTTGATCATTCATTGCATGTTGTTCATGAGAAGAAAAACAGAGTAAGTTTACCAACCTCTTTTCAAATGGAGAAATTGGTTTGATTCTCTTGTTGTTTTTCTTCACCAATCAATCACGAACCACCACTGGATCTTCCTTGCTATCCTCAAGACTTTGGAACGGATTGTGGGATCCTTAAGTGATGGAATTTAAAGGGAAAAAGAGAGTGTGAGAGAGTTTTGTAACTTTGGCGTTTGTGAAGTAAATCCAGCAACATAATAGTCAAGAAAACTCTTCAATTTCAGCTAAACACCATCATTTATAGAGGATTCACCATGTAAACCCTTCATAAGAGTTAGACACTTCATGAGGATGTGGATTAAGGTGGCAATCAAAGGACTTAAGAGTGGGTTTAGTCATAAACCATTTCACCTCCAAAAAATACCCATTTAATTGAATTTCCAAAATTCAAAAATGAATTTTCAATTTCATAATTTTATGAATTCTGTTTTTAATTATAAATAATCTGAAAAACCAAAATTCAATTTTGATTTCTCAATTTTAAATTAATTCAAATTTAAAATAATTATTAATAATTAATTAATATAATATCTAATATTATATGAATATTTTGCCATCAATCCCGAACATTTCTGAAATGTTATTTTTTTAATCATGAATCCCTATTCATGTTCTCGATATTTAAATCGTATTTAAATATTAAATATCACACAAACTCGGTTTTCACAAAACCCCGACTGACGGAAGAGATTGTCGAGGTCTCTTATCAAATAAATTTATAATCCACAACCTCTAAAGCTAACTTGTAGCAGTAGTGGTCGAGGTCGAACACAGGGAGCACGATTATAACTTGTTTATCTTAGATTTGTTGTGATGACATGACTAATGGGGGGTTTTTATATTTGGAAAAGAAAGTAAACAAGGAAAGAAAACTAATTATGGAAAATGTTGTAAAAGGAAAGTAAGAGAATTAAAGAAAGAAGAAATAACAATACCTCAAAAGTCATGCAACCGGGATAGTCATGGTAAGTTCAATTCAATTAAATCATCAATTTCACTAATAAGTCAAAACAAGTTTAAGCCCAGCGTATTCCGGCAACAAACCGAGAATCATGATCCACTATCACAAACATGCAAACGCTAAGTTTGATTCTAATTTAAACTAATTAATTATCCAATTAACTAATCTAAACCGCATTGGGATCTAACCGAATTAATTCACGTGCAACGGGCAACAAACCACAATTACAATTGATTAAATCATTTAGTTCTAGGGACGCATGCGTATGGACATAACGTTAACCTATATGCTACTAAGAATTAGCAAGTAAATTTAGAGAGGGCTCGGTCAAGGTTGTCAATCTTTCCTACCACAAACTAAATTTATAGAAAAAGAACTAAAATCACATAAACATGCTTTGATAATTCAAACAAGAAATTTCATTAATAGAATATGAACTTACTCTTGACTTCCCGGTTACATGAATGAAGAATCTAGCCTCTTATGGAGCAAGAACAAGCTTGATACATAAAGAAAAGCAAGAAAGAACTAAGAAGGGGGAGAGAGATGGACTACAATGTTGTAGTGAATTGTGTGTTGAGGGATGATTCTAAACCTACACCAAAGGCGTCTATTTATAGGGATTCTTGGCCTTCAATTCGTGGTAGAATGGTGCTGAATTGGGTCTTCAAACATGGAAAATTTCAGCCAAATTTGGAAAATTTCAATTCTGGAAAACTGCCTAGCGTCGAGACGCTAGGACACAGCGTCGCGACGCTAGGCCTTCAACTATGGAAAAGATCTGCGGATTGACATAGCGTCGAGACGCTATGGCGAGAGCGTCGCGACGCTACCGCTTCAACTGCGCGCCAACGGAATTTTCCTTATTTGAGCACCGTCCCGACCCTCCAATGGCAGCGTCTCGACGCTGGGACGGCTCCAGGGGCAGTTTGGTCATTTTACGCTCCAGTTTCGCTCGTTTAAGCCCCGAATCGCTTCCAAAGCTCCGGTGAAGACCTATAGACATATTATACCCATTTTAAAGCATTTTTCGCAAGGAATTCAACTAAGATAAGCAAATTTGGAGATTCTAACTGTATAATAAATTGGTCTTATCACCGACGTATTGACAACGTCAATTACTTTTATCCATTTCCCTAATTATGAATATAAAGTAATTCATATTCTATCCATCATATTGTTCCAAAGGTTAGTCTCAAGCTAGCAAGGGGACCTAATGGACTTACAGATCATGGGCTCCAACGGTACGAGTTTTAACTGGTCAAACTCTTTTAACCTAGCTAACCAACATCTGTTAACTACCGGGACATGATAGCATGCATTTATGCTATCTTTTTCCTAATCATTTTGGCTAGTTTTGTGCGTTAATTATGAGCTTTAATGTCTTTTTATGTTGATTTTATAGAAAACCGAGCTCGTGAGGCAAAACCGTGAATTTTATTAATTTCGAGATCAAAATGAAGACTTTGAACCATAAAAGAAGAAAAGAAAAGAGAACATTTGAAATGGAGGCCCAAAAGCCCAAAGGAATGGGGAAACAAAGGCTAAAATCCGTGAAGAAGGCTTCTAGAAGGCCTAGCGTCACGACGCAAGGGCTAGAGCGTCGCGACGCTGGATGCAGTGAGCGGCAAGAAAAGGCTGACGTCACAGCGTCGCGACGCTGCCGACTTGGGCAGCAAGAAAAGTTGCGGTTCCTTCTCCTATTTAAAGGCCCCTTCCCAATGGTTCAAATCTTCCCATTTTGGGGAGTTCTCCCCTAGCTCAATAGAGAGAAAAAGTGAGAAGAATTGAGAGGAAAAGGGTGGAAGTAATCGAGATTCCAAGGCTCGGGAATCGAGATGATCGTGACGGGAGCTTTGGATCATCACAACGGTTATTTCTTCCTTATATCTTTGTAAATTCTTATTAATTGTTTGAGTTAGAACCATGGATCAAGACTATTGGGCTGAAATTATTCCCATTTGTGAGTAGATCTTGAGACCTAGGGTCGTTATCTTAGCTAATTGGATATTGTAGCATAATTAATTGGAGGTTGTAACGATGTTCTTCATATTTCATTTATGCAATTCATGCTTAATGCTTTTAATCCCTTGATCACGGAATGATTGTTATGTTGGTCTAAATTGATACTCGACAGAGAGAAGTTAGATTAGATCCAAATTGCATGGCTAACGATTTCTTGGAACACGAGAGTGAAAGAGAATTGTTAGAAATTGATAATGAAGTTGCTTAATGCCATACTATGATTAACTAAGGAAATGGACACATAAATTAGTTATGTTAGTATGAGAAGTGAAGGAGCTTGAAAAAGAAATTCACTAAAATTACTTCTAGATTTATGGAATTGAAGATTAGTAATTACAATATCTAATTAATTGAGCTACAAATCCAAAAGGCTAGTTAACACCCTAGGTCAAGTCCCCTTAATAGGATATTTCTCTTTGTTTGCATAATTTCTTTAATTTCTTGTTAGTTCTTTATTTATTAAGAATTGAGCTTCTAAATAAAATTAAACATGATGGTTCTTAATACTTAATGGACTTAATTCAATTTCCCTGAGGATTCGATACTCGGTATTACCTACCGTTTTATATTACTTGCGGCACGTGCATTTTGCGGTCATCAAGTTTTTGGGGCCCTTGCCGGGGAATTTGTTATTTTTTCATTAATATTGAGAATTAAGTGTTTGATTTTAATTTAGAAATTTATTTTTCTGCATTTTAATTTTTAGTTTTAAGGAGTGTGAAAGAGAATTTGCGGAGTTATAAGGTGGATAATTTGTTTCTTGAAGATTTAATCATGGCAGATCAAGAAGACAAGGCAATCCGAGATTATTTCTTGGCTAAATTACCATTGAACTACTCTGGAATAGCTTATGAGCCAATTGCTACTGATAATTTTGAGCTCAAAGCTAGTCTCATTCAATTGGTAAGAGAAAGTGCTTTCAAAGGTCATCCATCAGAGGATCCACATAATCGCCTGAGATCATTTTTGGATATTTGTGGAACGGTAAAGATAGGTGGAGTTAGCCCTGACGCTATTCGTTTACAATTATTTCCATTTTCTTTACAAGATAGGGCTAGAGATTGGTTAGACTCGTTAACCTCAAATAACATTCTTAGTTGAAATGATTTAGTTAAGGCCTTCCTTAGAAAATTTTTCCCATTAGCCAAAATTACTAAGCTCGGGACAGAAATAGGAATGTTTAAACAAATAGAGGAAGAGCAATTATATGAGGCTTGGGAAAGATATAAGGTTATGCTAAGGAAATGTCCACAACATGGGTACCCTGACTGGCTTCAGATACAACTCTTTTACAATGGGTTGACTTGGGACTTTAACACAATTCTTGACACTGCGGTTGGAGGAAACTTCTTAGCCAAAGCCGTCAAGGATGCTCGAGCTTTAGTAGAAGAGATGGCCTTAACAAGTTATCAATGGTCGTCCAAACAATTAGAGTCCAAACCTAAGGGGAAGCCATGAGAAACCAATGAGGTGTGTGCCTTAAAATTCCAAGTTGAAGCTCTAACCAAGGCTCTAAACAAGCTCTCAGAATTAGAGATTCCAAATTTACCTAAAGCTGAAGTAAAAATGGCATCTCAGCCTAAAGAAATAGTTCAGCAAGAGAGAAAGAACCCTTTGAAAGACTTGTTAGGAAATTTTATCGAAGAGACCAAGGTTTTGATGATTAATGTGCAAGCCAGGGTAGAGAAACGAGATCTTGTCATTAGTAAAATGGAGGCAAAACTCGATCAACTGTCAATTTTCATGAACCAAATTCAGCAAGGAAAGTTTTCCAATGTCTTCGCTATAGAGCCACAAGAACATTGTCATGCCATATCATTGAGAAATGGAAAGCAATTAGAAGAAGTTAAAAGAAAAGAAGTCAAAGAGACCTGTATTAGGAAGATACTGGATGAAGATGATGATCAAAACACAGAAGAAGAGGAGAAAGCGCAGCCTGTACCACTTGAAGAGATGTCCCATGAATTCGTGGACCTCTTCAGTGGATATTGCATGGTACCTCACACCCCACTAGCCGAGGAGGCCTTGATTGAAAGCTTTTACGAAAGGTTAACGCCTGACGATAGAAGGATGCTAGATTAGTGGTGGTGATGTGCTTTGTACGACACCCAATGAGGCATGGGAGATCAGTACAAACCTGACAGAAAACACTTGGTTTCGTGCCACTTCCCATGATGAGCTAGGATGCCAAGTTTCAGAGCAACAGCAGGTAGGTGAGTTAAAAGAAAATCCCATCGAGGTCAGTGAGCTTGAACTTAATTTTCCCTATCATTATGAGCCTAATTCATGTAGTATTTCATGCAAGTTAGGAGAGTGGGATATTTAGACAAATTCATATCATTCCATGCCTATTAGGCTTAGATGCCATTTGAATAATATGTTTGGGAAGGCTGAGGATTACTTGATTAAAATTTCTTATGCTAGGCACCCTGTGTGCAAATTAAGTTTTTCTTTGCAGAAGTTGATAAAGAAGAAGAAGAAAGATCCTCTGAGGATCAAAGATGTGAACTTCGGTTAAAGACTTCGAATCTCGTCTAGCTCAGGACGTTAAACAAGTGCTTCTTGGGAGGCAACCTAAGCTTTTAAAGTCTTTTAGATTTCATTTTAGTTTTTGCATTGATCCCAATACTCCCTTGAGATCGATCCTTATGCAGGAAGCTCGTGAATTCATGCCTAGCCTCTCATTCTCTCTTTGGCTGACAATTCCAGACGATTCAGATTCTCTCGCATTTCCAGGGCAGTATCGATCTCTCTTTATCTGATTTAATATTCATACATTGGGGACAAATGTATATTTCAAGTTTGGGGGGGAGATCTGCTCTGCTTAGGTTTTGCTTCAGTAATTCTTATGATGAATAAAATGCATGTTGATGATGATGACGTCTGATGATTTGCTGTTGGCCATGATTCTCTCTTATTGTTGCAAATTTGAAAGCATGTCTAAATTCAATAAAATTTAAAATTTTGTTTTCTTGATTACCTTGCAAAGTATGATGATTCACTTGTTTTATTATGATTTTGAAAGCCTAGATCAAAGTTAAATGCTTTAGAAGTTCGTTGTCACTCCAATAGGTGTAAAGTTTGTCTAGATAGCTTTCTTGTGTAATAGTAAGTAATACTGAGCTTTGGGAAAAAGAGATGCTTTGATTTGCCCAAAAAAAAAAAAAGCTAGCTAGCTGCATGAAAAAAGAATCGCTGTTTCAGCTTGCAATATGCTTAAAAGTCTAGGAGTAAAAAGAGCTACCTACGGTGTGATCAGTTAGGCCAACCAAGGATAAAATTCGGGTTATGGGTCCCTGCATCGTAGTGTGAAAGCTAGTGCCATTAGTTTCTTCAGAAAAATGCAAGTTTGGGGGACGCCCCAGGAATTATGGGCACCTCAGTTAGGTAGTGCTTGCTAGATAAGCAAGATGGCTAAAAGGGCGAGCTTTAGTGCCAGTGTAGGGGGAAGATGAATGGAGGAGTGTATAAATGATTCCGGGCTAGTAAAAATTATGATAAGGCAGATGATGATTCGTTTTTGCAAGGGAGGATAGGATTAAATTTTTAAATATCTTGATGGTTGACTGTGCTTGCTCATTTGTTTCAATAGTTTGCATTCATGGCTAGTAGCATTGAGGATAGAGTTGTTAGCATGCAAGTTATGATTTATATGCGTTACTTTATTTTGCTCGGGACTAGCAAAACCTTAAGTTTGGGGGTATTTGGTAGCATGCATTTATGCTATCTTTTTCCTAATCATTTTGGCTAGTTTTGTGCGTTAATTATGAGCTTTAATGTCTTTTTATGTTGATTTTATAGAAAATCGAGCTCGTGAGGCAAAACCGTGAATTTTATTAATTTCGAGATCAAAATGAAGACTTTGGACCATAAAAGAAGAAAAGAAAAGAGAACATTTGAAGTGGAGACCCAAAAGCCCAAAGGAATGGGGAAACAAAGGCTAAAATCCGTGAAGAAGGCTTCTAGAAGGCCTAGCGTCGCGACCCTGGATGCAGTGCGCGGCAAGAAAAGGCTGACGTCACAGCGTCACGACGCTGTGACGTAGCGTCGCGACGCTGTCGACTTGGGCAGCAAGAAAAGTTGCCGATCCTTCTCCTATTTAAAGGCCCCTTCCCAATGGTTCAAATCTTCCCATTTTGGGGAGTTCTCCCCTAGCTCAATAGAGAGAAAAAGTGAGAAGAATTGAGAGGAAAATGGTGGAAGTAATCGAGATTCCATGGCTCGGGAATCTAGATGATCGTGACGGGAGCTTTGGATCATCACAACGGTTATTTCTTCCTTATATCTTTGTAAATTCTTATTAATTGTTTGAGTTAGTGATGCGCAATTTGCTAACCGCAAGTGTACGGGTCAAGTAATAATATAGTGTTTTCGTGATTAAACGAGTGTCGTCCTCTGGATTGGTTTTCTAGCAAATTAAGTACCGTGAATAATCTTGTCCAATTTTATTTAGGGAGCAAAACTTAAAGATAAAGATAAATCTAAAGACAAAAAGCATAAAATAAAGGTGGAGACTCAAAGGGAAAGACTCTTAGGGAATTAATTTCATTGTTGAGGTTGAGGATTAATTAATGGGATGAATTTAGCATGCAATTATTCTACCAAGTCTAGGAACCTTTTATCACAACTATCTCTCCCGAGCATAATTGATTCTCATGCATGCAACCAACTTGATATCCCTATCTAAGTTCATTAACATGCAAGGCTTTGGGTTTAGTTCTTCAAGCAACTTCTAAACTTATTCCAAATCCCGTCACAAACTTAGAATTTTTACTTTAGTCATGCAATTAAATAAAGTAAGTCTTAGGTCAAATCCCCTCTCCCAAGCAAGATTCAACACTCGAATCATTCAACTAGTGATCAAGTAATTGAAAGCATTTAACCATAATTGCAGAGGTAAAATAAAAGCATATTCATACCACAAAATCAATCCAACAAACTAAAAGAACTACATCAATCCCTAAGACAAACAACTAGCAATTCATAGTCTTTAAACTACAAACACTAATTGAAAGAAAAGCCATAAAAACTACAAGAGTTAAGGGAAAGAGAAAGGAAAACTCGAATCCGCCGACACCGCACGTCCCCGTCACGATCTCCACGTCTTCTCGCTTGATTCCCGCTCCTTGGCCTTACCTTTAGCTCCCACAAAAGGTCTCTAGTCGAAATTAGGGCTAAAATCTAACCAATTGGACCCCCCAATCCGTAGCACAAAAGGATGAATTTATAGAAAATCTGCCGACAGCGTCGAGACTCTATGGACAGCGTCGCGACGCTGTCGCGATACCGCGAATCTGGAAAATTTGCCGAGAGCGTCGCGACGCTATGAAGTTTTTTTTTTTTGTTTTTTTTTTGTTTTTTTTTTGTTTTTTTTTTTAATCAGCTGGGCTGAATTTGACTTCTTCCAACTTGATCCTTTTTCGATCTTTTAGCCCTTTTTCATGTCCCGAACACGCAATTAGCTCAAATATTTATTTCCTACAAATACAACACAAAAACGCATCATTTTGGCCAATAAATTATAAAAGACTAGCTAAATTAATTAGGGAGCTATGCTCGCTATCAGTTAGGACCATGGATCAAGACTATTGGGCTGAAATTATTCCCATTTGTGAGTAGATCTTGAGACCTAGGGTCGTTATCTTAGCTAATTGGATATTGTAGCATAATTAATTGGAGATTGTAACGAAGTTTTTCATATTTCATCTATGCAATTCATGCTTAATGCTTTTAATCGCTTGATCACGGATTGATTGTTATGTTGGTCTAAATTGATACTCGACAGAGAGAAGTTAGATTAGATCCAAATTGCATGGCTAACGATTGCTTGGAACACGAGAGTGAAAGAGAATTGTTAGAAATTGATAATGAAGTTGCTTAATGCCATACTATGATTAACTAAGGAAATGGACACATAAATTAGTTATGTTAGTATGAGAAGTGAAGGAGCTTGTAAAAGAAATTCACTAAAATTACTTCTAGATTTATGGAATTGAAGATTAGTAATTACAATATCTAATTAATTGAGCTACAAATCCAAAATATTTAATTACCTAGAATTAAAAAAACTACAGTAGAAATAATGATCCTTTTATATACACAAGGTTCATCTATATTCTGTTCAAAATCATAAGATTTAATTACGGTGTCAAATCTTTTATTCCAGAATCTTGAAGCTTGTTTCAATCCATATATGGATTTATTAAGCTTGCAAACCTTTTGCTCTTTTCCCTGGACTATGAACCCTTCTGGTTGGACCATATAAATACTCTCGTCAAGATTATCGTTCAAAAACGCAATCTTGACATCCATTTGCCAAATTTCATAATTATAAAATGCGGCGATGCAAAGGAGTATTCTTATCGATTTTAAAATTGCTACTGGCGAGAAGGTTTCATCGAAATTAATTCATTCTCTTTGGTTATAACCTTTCGCCACTAATCGGGCTTTGAAGGTTTGTACCTTACCAGTTTGGTCTCTTTTTCTCTTATAGATCCACTTGCAACCGATAGGTTGTACATCACTTGGTTGATCTACAAGTTTCCAGACTGAGTTAAAATGCATAGATTCTATCTCATGGTTCATGGCTTTGATCCATTGGTCCTTATCCTTGTCACCCATTGCTTGTCTATAAGACAATGGATCCTCTACTTCATCATCATGTATGATGAATTGAGTTTCAGTTAAATCCATGTACCGGTCAGGTTGAATTATAACCCTCTGATGCGACGGTGTGGACTGAATGATGGAGGTTAGAAAAGATGGTAAATAAAGATTAAGAATAATTCAGCCAACCTAGTGCAAGTATACACTATCGCATGTAGTAATAAAAATCTTTGGAAGTATTCCAAAGGTATCGATCCCACAGGGACTAAATTGGAAACACAGATTTGAAGAAGAAACTGTTCAAAGATTGCTTAGATAAGGTAACCAAAGAAATAGTTGATGATGGTTTTTGGAAAACAAATAAAATAAACAAGTAAAGAATAACAATGATAAATAAGCGAGGTATTCAATATAGTTTCAACCCTAAGGAAAAATAACTCTAATCATTGCTTATTAAACCTAAGTCTATTCATGCATTGGGCCAGATTTAACTTCTATTTGCTCCCAAGAACCGTTAGAAGGCTAAGCGAGTATCGTTATGCACATTTCTGTGACTCAACTCCGACATAGATAGTTCATGCATGCAATCTATAACCCTATAGTTGTTATAAGGTGCCTTAGGCAGCCTCGCCTTATAACACCGAATACACTCTCTCGAGCCATTTCTCCTATATCACCTTTATGAAAATCGGTATTGCTTGTCCCTTTCAAGATCAAACTCACATAGCATGCAAAGTCTAAGTGATCAATTTAAAGTCAGCAAGATTCATAATGATATTCAATTAAGAGTGACATGCAATGAATAGAACTTAAGCAAATAAACACTTTCAAGCTATTTAAACCATAAGGGAATTCACTATATTGAACCCCTCAATGGGATTTAGCTACGCATGATGGAATAAGATGCAAAAGAATAACTTTTCATTGACATAATGAAGTAAGAATACAGAAATAATGAAAAGAACAATTGCTGGAAATAAGGTGCAGTAGCTAAAACTAGGGTTTTTCTCTTTTATCCAATCCTTCTAGAGTTCGCTAGACACTCTACTCTCCTTTACAAGTGGGAATAGGGTGAAAATCTCTAAAAACACTCAGGTTTGATATCTAACTAAAGGTTAGAATTCAGTCATCTAAGAAGAACCTCAGGCATCCCTACTCATGGGCGTCTACTAGGGTTCTATCACCACCCTCTTCTTCCCAGTGAGTTTTGCTTGGATTTCTCTTCGAATCAAGGCCTTATATAGTGTGGGGAGTAGTTGAGGAGCCACGAAAATGGTGCTGGTAGGTAGCCCACTTAGTTTCGGAGTCAAAACAGCCGGTTAGGTGCGCAAAACTATCGTTCAAAACGACCTGTGACGGACTTGGAACTGCCTCTATCTGCCCAGAAATGCGGTCGCATTTCTGGGAAATTCCAGATATCCTATGTTTTTCTGCAACACATCAAACTAAGTCAAATTCATATCAAAATAGGTCTTTTTAAGCACAAATAAGCATAATATTGACATACATGACTCTCAACTCCCTAATTCATCAACTTTAATACTTTTAGAGCTCCGGAATAGTAAATTTGATCTAAACATGTAATTTTTGACAAGAAAATGGGCTAAATATAAGGGTAAAATAGGTATATTTTTTACCCTTATCACCCTCCCACTATGACGAGGTATTCTCAAATCTTGAGATGGTTTTGAAGGACCAGCTTCACTAACAACTTTTGTTTGTTTGTTTGTAGCTTCCCCGAAAATTTCTTTAAGTATTAATTTGCTGAGTGCTTGATGATTTCTCATATGATCTTCTTCAAGGAACGTGGCATTGGTGGAAACAATTACCTTCTTGTCTTAAGGATCATAAAACAGACCTCCTTTTGTTTCTTTAGGGTATCCTATAAATAGGCATATCCTTGAACGTCGTTCCAATTTCTTTGGGTTTTGCACCAACACATGTGCCGGGCATCCCCAAATTCTGAAGTGTCGTAAACTTCCTTTACGTCCTCTCCATAACTCGTAAGGTGTTTCTGTAACACTTTTGGAGGGAACCATGTTCAGAATATATGCAGCGGTTTCCATTGCAAAACCCTAAAACGAATTAGGTAGTTGTGCATAACTCATCATTGACCGAACCATATCCAGTAAGGTTCTGTTTCTCCTTTCTGATACACCATTTCTGTTGTGGTGTGCCAGGTGCTGAGAGTTGTGAGGAAATTCCATGTGCTATCAAGTAGTCCTGGAATTTCAGATCCATGTACTCTCCTCCTCGATCAGATCCTAGAGTTTTAATTGTTTTACCTAATTTATTTTCAACTTCAGCTTTATACTCCTTGATTTTTTCAAGAGCTTCTGACTTATGAACCATTAGGTAAAGATACCCCATATCTTGAATAATCATCAATGAAACTGATGAAATATTCATATCCCCCACGTGCTTTAACATTCATAGGACCACAAAGGTCAGAGTGTATAACCTCGAGGGTTTCTTTGGGTCTTTGACCTAACCAGCACCTGCCTCTAATTTTTCTGCCTATTTGTTTACTCGTTGTTCTGTCATTTACTTTGCTTCAGCATAATTCTTATAAAACCCAATCATTTTTTATTACCTTGAAACCATTAAAAGATTCATACAAAATAGATAGAGTGGAAGCTAGTTCAGGCCTTGGATTGACAAATACTTATTACTTGCTACGGACTGTGTACACTTGCACAGGAATTCTAGAGTCTTTTCAGATTATAATTTTACTCACTCTAGGAACCCAACAAGTTTTTGGCGCCGTTGCCGGGGACTTGAATAAGTTTTTATCTGATCTGTTTTGTGTATGTGTTTTGGTGGTTTGGTGCTAGAACTTTTTGATTGTTTCTTTTGTTTTTGCAGGTGTGAGTTTGGTGCATGAGCGATCCGCCTGGGGTGAGGTTCGAGCTTGATCCAGAAATTGAGAGGACATTCAGGATAAGAAGGAGAGAGCAGCGTAGACAGCAAAATCAAATGGCTGACGTGCCGCATCTACCGCAAGGTCCTGAAGGTCTAGCGAACCCCTAGCAGAATCGTGTGCTGCAGCAAAACCCGCCGCTGGAGCAAAATGAGCAGCAAAATAATCAGGCTGAGAATCCTATCTTGGTAGCAAACGATAGGACCAGAGCCATTCGAGCTTATGCTTTTCCGATGTTTGATGAGTTGAATCCAGGGATTGCGCGTCCTCAAATTCAAGCGGCGAATTTTGAAATGAAATCGGTAATGTTTCAGATGTTACAAACCGTAGGTCAGTTCCATGGTTTGTCATCTGAAGACCCTCATTTACATCTTAAGTCTTTCCTAGGAGTTAGTGATTCTTTTGTAATTCAAGGTGTGCCTAGAGATGCTCTTAGATTAACTTTGTTCCCGTATTCTCTTAGGGATGGAGCGAAGGCGTGGTTAAATTCTTTTGCTCCAGGATCAATTAGGACATGGGATGAGTTAGCTGAAAAATTTTTGAGTAAATATTTCCCACCTAATAGAAATGCTAAATTAAGGAGTGAAATAGTAGGGTTTAAGGAGCTTTTGCGAAAGTGTCCCCACCATGGCCTACCACATTGTATCCAAATGGAAACATTTTACAATGGATTGAATGCGGTAACTCAAGGTATGGTTGATGCTTCGGCTGGAGGGGCCCTTTTGGCAAAAACTTTTAACGAAGCCTATGAAATTTTAGAAAGAATATCTACTAATAGTTGTCAGTGGTCGGATGTTAGAGGCACAAATAAAAAGGTTAAGAGTGTATTAGAAGTTGATGGTGTGTCCACCATTAGGGCTGATCTTGCAATGATTGCTAACGCTCTTAAGAATGTGACAGTGATTAGTCATCAGCAGCCGCCAGTTGTGGAGCCTGCTGCAGTGGTAAACCAAGTTGCAGAGGAAGCTTGTGTCTATTGTGGTGAAAACCACAACTACGAGTTTTGCCCCAGCAATCCAGCTTCTGTGTTTTTTGTAGGTAATCAGAGGAATAACCCGTATTCTAACTTTTATAATCCAGGTTGGCGCAACCACCCGAACTTCTCTTGGGGAGGACAAGGAAGTAATGTGCAAGCACAACAAAAGGTGAACCAGTCGGGATTTGCTAAAACGCAGGTATTGCCCCAGCAAAATAAGCAGGCTTTGCCCCAGCAAAATTCTGGGAATTCTCTCGAGGCAATGATGAAAGAATTTATGGCTCGTACAGACACCGCTATTCAAAGTAATCAAGCTTCAATGAGAGCCCTAGAATTGCAAGTGGGTCAGCTAGCTAATGAGCTGAAGGCAAGGCCTCAAGGGAAACTTCCCTCAGATACTGAACACCCTAGAAGGGAAGGTAAGGAGCAGGTAAAGCCTAAGAATCAGGATGGTCAATTTAAAAAGTTCTTAGAGATTCTTAAGCAATTGCATATAAATATCCCCTTAGTAGAAGCTATAGAGCAAATGCCTAATTATGCTAAATTTCTTAAGGATATTTTAACTAAAAAGAAGAGGTTAGGTGAGTTTGAAACTGTATCTCTTACTGAGGAATGTAGTGCTATTCTTAAGAATGGGCTACCACCCAAGGCTAAGGATCCAGGATCATTTACTATACCTGTGTCTATAGGTGGAAAAGAGTTAGGTAGAGCACTCTGTGATTTAGGTGCAAGCATTAACCTTATGCCTCTTTCGGTCTATCGAAAGCTAGGTATTGGTGAAGCTAGACCTACCACGGTTACACTCCAACTAGCTGATAGGTCTATCACATATCCAGAGGGTAAGATTGAGGATGTCTTAGTGAAAGTAGATAAATTCATATTTCCTGTTGATTTCATTATTTTAGACTATGAGGCTGATAAAGATGTCCCAATTATTCTAGGACGTCCATTTTTGGCTACTGGTAGGGCGTTAATAGTTGTTCAAAAAGGGGAATTAACAATGAGAGTCTGTAATGAGGAAGTAAAATTTAATGTGTTTAAGGCCATGAAGTATCCAGACGAGATGGAAGATTGCTCTTTCATTAGGATTCTGGAGAGTACAATTGTTGAGACAGCAATTCAGGATTCGGCAAATAAGCATTTGGAAAATCATGGAGAGGTTAGTATAGAAGAGGTTTTAGAAAGAAAAAATGAAAAAGAATTGTTTAGGTGTGAGGATGTTTTTGAGTCTTTAGATTTAGATCAAAGGAAGGCTCCTCCGATTAAGCCATCCCTGATTGAGGCACCTACTTTAGATTTGAAGCCCTTGCCGGATCATCTAAAGTATGTGTATCTTGGGGAAGGTAAGACGTTGCCCATTATTGTTGCATCAGATTTAATGCCGGAGCATGAAGAGGCCTTAATAAAATTGCTGCAGCAATACCGCAAGGCTATTGGTTGGACATTGGCTGACATTCAGGGGGTTAGCCCATCTTTTTGTATGCATAAAATCACTCTAGAGGAGGGATCCTTTAGAAGTATTGAGCAACAAAGAAGGCTTAACCCTTTAATGAAAGAAGTGGTTAAAAAGGAGGTGATTAAATGGTTGGATGCTGGCATTATTTATCCAATTGCAGACAGCAATTGGGTAAGCCCTGTCCAATGTGTTCCTAAGAAAGGAGGTGTCACTGTGGTGAGCAATAAAGACAATGAGTTGATCCCAACCAGGACAGTAACTGGCTGGAGGGTTTGCATGGATTACAGGAGGCTTAATAAAGCCACCCGTAAGGACCATTTCCCTCTACCATTTATTGACCAGATGTTGGATCGATTGGCTGGTCAGGCCTACTACTGTTTCTTAGATGGTTATTCTGGGTATAACCAGATTACTATTGCTCCTGAGGATCAGGAAAAAACCACTTTCACCTGCCCGTATGGGACGTTTGCTTTCAGGCGAATGCCTTTTGGCCTTTGTAATGCTCCAGCAACATTTCAGCGGTGTATGTTAGCAATTTTTTCTGATATGATTGAGTCCTGATAGCGAGCATAGCTAGCTAGTTTTCCCTAATCAATTTAGCTAGTCTTTTATGATTTATTGGCCATTTTATTGCACTTAATGTTTATTTTGTAGGAAATTGTTGATTGGAGCTAAAACGTGATTTTGGAGTCAATTGGGTGTTCGGGACATGAAAAAGGGCTAAAAGATCGAAAAAGGATAAAGTTGGAAGAAGTCAAATTCAGCCCAGCTGATTTAAAAAAAAAAAAAAAAAAAAAAAAAAAAAAAAAAATCATAGCGTCGCGACGCTATAGGCAAAATTTCCAGATTCGCGGTATCGCGACAGCGTCGCGACGCTGTCCATAGCGTCTCGACGCTACGACGAAAAAATCATAATATAAGGAAATTTCGGCTAGGTTTTAGGGGACTGGGTTTTGGGATTTTTTGGAGCCGACAACAGAGGAAAAACAGAGCATTTTGGAGCTGAAGCAAAGGGAACAAGTTGGAAATCAACCCATTGTTCGTGGGGATCGTGACGAGGACGTTCGGTCTCGGCCTACAACGAGTTTAATTCCTCTTTCCCTCACTTTAGTTAGTTTTTATGGTTGTTTTAGACTATTGCTATATTGTAACGTTGTGTATGAGTAGCTAGGCTTTAACTCTTAGGGATTGATGTAGTCGTTGGGCACGTTATGGATTGATTTACGGTTTTTATGCTATTGATGTCATTTATGCATATATGTGTCCTTAATGCTTTCAATTTACCGGCCATAAATTGATTGATGTTTATGCTTGAATCTAACTCGGGAGAGAGGATTTAAATTAGAAATCAATATGCATAACTAGAATTTAGCTAAAAATCGAGAGATTAAGGTTAATTCTAGAAATTGTTATAAAGGTTAGCCTTATTGCCTTGTATGTTTATTGGATTTAGATAGGGATATCGGGTTCAATTACATATGGGAGAATCATGTATGCTAGGGAGAGATATGTGTGATTTTAGTTGCCAAGATTTATGAATCATAGTATGTGTTGATCCGTTTATTAATCCATAACTCCAATTGGTGAAATCAAATCCCTAAGACCAATTCTTCCCATTAGATTGTCACTTTTTGCTTAGTTTTGTGTTTGAATCAATTATATTCTCATTCAATTCGATTCCCTAAATAAAATTGGTCAAAAGTATTTTCGGTAATTAAAATTGACTAGACACCAACACAGAGGACGACATTCGAATTTACATTCACTATATTATAACTTGACCCGTACACTTGCGGTAAGCAATTTGCGCATCAAGTTTTTGGCGCCGTTGCAATTATTCTACAAGCCAATCCAGAGGACGACACTCGTTTTACACGAAAAAAATAAAGACTAAAATCATAAAATAAAAGTGGAGACTCAAATGGAAAGACTCTTAGGGAATTGATTTCATTGATTAAGATTGAGGATTGATTAATAGGAATGAATTGACCGTGCAATTATTCTACAAGCCAAGGAAACTTTTATCACGATTACCTCTCCCGAGTATAATTGATTCTCATGCATATAAACTAACTTGATATCCCTATCTAAGTTCATTAACATGCAAGGCATTATTCGGTTCGGTCCTTGTTACGCTTCTAAAGATATTCCAAATCCCGTCAAAAACTTAGAATTTCTACTCTAGTCATGCAATTAAACAAAGTAAGTCTTAGGCCAAATCCTCCCTCCCGAGTTAGATTCAACACTTAAATCATTCAATTAGTGATCAAGTAATTGAAAGCATTAAACAAAATTGCATGCATAAAATAAAAACACATTCATATCTAAAATCAATCCAAAAACTAAAACAATTACATCAATCCCTAAGACAAACAACTAGCAATTCATAGTCTTTAAACCATAAACACTAATTGAAAGAAAAGCCATAAAAACTACAAGAGGTAAGGGAAAGAGAAAGGAAAACTCAAATCCGTCGAAACCGACACGTCCCCGTCACGATCTCCACGTCTTCTCGCTTGATTCCCGCTCCTTGGCCTTGCTTTAGCTCCCACCAAAGGTCTCTAGTCGAAATTAGGGCTAAAATCTAACCAATTGGACAAAAGTATTCACGATACTTAATTTGCTAGAAAACCAATCCAAAGGACGACACTCGTTTTACACGAAAACACTATATTATTACTTGACCCGTACACTTGCGGTTAGCAAATTGCACATCAAGTTTTTTGGCGCCGTTGCCGGGGATTGGCATATTTAGTCAATTTTAATATCGTAGAAAAATTGTCCAGTCTTAGTTTAGGGTGTATTCTATTTTTTGTTATTTTTATTATTTTTGTTTTTAGGTAGATTGCATTTTTTTCCTTTATTTTCTTTTTCCATATTTAGATTTTTCCATATTTGTTTGGATTTTCCATAGATAGATTTTTCTTTTTGGTTTATTTTCCTTTTCTAGATTATTTTCCTTATTTGCTAGTTTCCTTATTTGTTTTTTCCATATTTGATTGTACATTCCTTATTTGTTTATCTTTTCCTTTTGTAGATTATTTTTCTTTCCTATTTTAGATTTAGCTTTTCCTTGTCTTAGATTCTTTCCTTATTTGTTTACTTTCCTTTTCTTTTATTTTTCCTTTTTAGGTGAGGTTGGATTGTGCATGCGAAGGGTTAGAGAGTTGGCCTTAGTTCCCTTAGATCCAGAGATAGAAAGAACATACAATAGACTTCGAAGGGAAAATCAAGAAAATATCCAAATGGCCAATCCTAATCCTGAGGAGCCTAAGCCTATTAGGGACTACTTTCAGCCGGTCTTTCAGGAGCAACAATCGGGGATTGTCTATGCCCCGATCAATGCTAACAACTTTGAGCTGAAAACGGGTCTCATTCAGATGGCTCGAGATTGTGCTTACAAAGGATCACCCATGGAGGATCCAAATTCTCACTTGAAATCCTTCTCAGACATCTGTGGGACGATAAAATTAAATGGTGTTTCTGAAGATGCCATTCGCTTACGTTTATTTCCTTTTTCTTTGCAGGACAAAGCGAGGGACTGGTTACAATCTATTCCACCTGGAAGCATTACCACTTGGGATGCTTTGGTCCAGGCATTCTTAAAGAAGTTCTTTCCTCCTGTCAAGACGGTCAAGCTGAGGACCGAAATTGGGACGTTCCAGCAGCAGTGTGATGAGCAGCTGTTCGAGGCTTGGGAGCGATTTAAAGAGTTGCTGAGGAAGTGCCCTCAGCATGGATACCCCGACTGGCTTCAGGTTCAATTATTTTATAATGGCTTAACTCCTAGTACAAAAACTATTGTTGATGCAGCAGCAGGTGGGACTCTGTTGTCCAAAACTGTTGAGAGTGCTAGGACTTTGTTAGAGGATATGGCCACCAATAGCTATCAGTGGCCATCGGAGCGGTCGGGACCCAAAAAGATTGCTGCTGGAGTGTTCGAGATTGACAACGTAAGTGCACTTCAGGCCCAGATGTCTTCTTTGGCTAATGCATTTTTAAAATTCTCATGTTCAGGAAATGCTCAATCGATTGAGTCTGCAGCTGCCCTCGCATCCCAAACTCAGGAGGAAAATCTCGAGCAGGTTCAGTATGTTTCAAATTTCAATTCTAGGGGGTATAATAATTCTACACCTACACATTATCACCCTAGCAATAGAAATCATGAGAATTTTTCCTATGCTAATAATAAGAATATGTTGAATCCTCCTGGCTTCACTCCTAAGCAAGAAAGTAAAATGTCTTTTGAGGATCTTGTTGGAGCTTTTATTGCAGAATCAAGCAACAGGTCAAATAAGCTTGAGGAGGCCATGATTGCCTTAAACACTACTGTCAATGGTCATTCTGCAGCCATCAAGAACATTGAGACTCAGCTGGGACAACTGGTAAGTGTTGTTAATACCATGAATAAAGGTAAAGCCCCAGCTGAACAGGAGAAATCTTCTATGGAGTACTGCAAGGCCGTCTCTGTGCATCACGAGGAGGAGACTCCATTATCTCAAGAGGAGGAGAATACTGAACCAGAGGAACTCACAGGAGAAGTTGAAGAAGGCACCACCTCAAACGAAGCTGAAAAGCTTAATCCTGAGCCTTCTATCCCTTCTCCTACTGTTTTAGTTCCTAAATCAAAGAAAAAGAAAAATTCTAAGGTTAAGTTTGACAAGCTTTTAGATGCTTTTATGGGTTTGCATGTTATCATTCCTTTTTCAGATGCCTTGGAGCAGATGCCTCACTACAGAAAATTCATGAAGGAATGGCTCAACAAGAAGAAAAAGGAAAAGCAGTTGGAGACTGTATATCTTGCATCGATGTGCAGTGCTCGTGTCCAACAGAGAGTACCAGAAAAATTGTCTGACCCAGGGAGTTTTACTATTCCTTGTAATTTTGGTACTTATTCATGTAGAGCATTATGTGATCTAGGGGCGAGCATAAACATAATTCCTCTATCATTGTGCAAAAAGCTTAACATAGGAGAAATAAAATCTACTTCTGTTAGACTCCAGTTGGCTGACCAGTCTGTGGTTAGTCCTTATGGAATTTTGGAGAATGTTCTGATCAAAGTAGGTAGATTTTTCCTTCCTGTTGATTTCTTTGTGTTAGATATTAAAGAGAATCCTGCCATGCCTATCATATTAGGGAGACCCTTCCTTGCTATAGGGAGAGTTATAATTGATATTGAGCGCAGGGAGCTGATTATCAGAGTTCAGCAGGAGAAGGAGATCTTAAAAGCTTTTGAGGACCCTAAGAACACATCAGAAACCATGTTGGTGGGCTATAGGAGAGGTGCTAGGAAAAGCACCAGTGATGGGACATCTAACATTAGACCACCTTGATGCCTAGTCGGTCAACACGTCGAGCTAATGACGTTAAACAAGCGCTTATGGGAGGCAACCCAAGTAAGTTTAGTTGTGTCTTTCTTTTGAGTTTTATTCATTGTTTGTGTCTGTTTTGTAGGTCTTGTTTTCAGTCTCTCCTTTGCTTTCAAGCTTTCAAGCTTTCAGTCAAAAAGTCATCATCATTCCAGGCCAGTATTGTTCACTCATTCCATTCTTTATTTGTTCTCATGCTTGACTATGCTTTATTGATTTATACATTGAGGACAATGCATGTTTTAAGTTTGGGGGTGAAATATCATGTTTATGGAGCCCTTGAGCATCTGAGTTCGGGCTATAGTTTTGAGCTTTCTTTGAATTGAGCATATGGTTGTTTTCTGGATGCTATTTTTGCATGACTATGATGTCTTAGGATAGGCTTTCTTGCCAATTTTCAAGCTTGCGATGAGTTATAAGCATGAGTGCCCAAAAAGGGAGACTTTTTAAAATTTTTCTAAGAGATGGCTTGCATGAGTAGAGTATTTGTCTTGCCTAGATTTGGATTTGAATGCTTTGGAGCGAATTATTAGGTTCATATGCTTGTTGTCACCTCGATAGGTGTAGGGAAGAGCTAAAGAGTTAATTTTTTGCAAATTAGCATGTTTGATCTTTCTTAGGAGGAAAGAAAAGAATATATGCTTATCATGTTCATAAAGAAAAATCATTCTTGTTGTTACTGTTGAGAAAATAAATTATGCCATGGCCTGTGCACAGTTTGCAATGTTTAATAAAGTTTAGGCAAAAAGAGCTACCCCTGTTGTGATCAGTTAGGCCAACCAGAGAAATCTCAGGTTAAGGGTCCCTGCAATAGGTGTGTGAAAGCTAGTGCCACATATAAATGCTAAATTTAATTGCAATTTATAAGCACCTAAGTATGGAGGAAAACAAACTAATTTGTTCCATTAACTCATTAGTGAAACCTTAGTGCCAGTGTAGAGGGAAGATGAGTTGAGAGTTTAATAATCCAATCCCGGGTTAGTAGAGTCTGATCTCGTTGAGTTAGATCTCGCTTATGCAAGTTAATTTTGGAAAAATTTTAATCTGTCTCCCTCATTGGTCCGTATGTGCATGTCCCTTGCTTGCTTGGTTATTGACTTTTGAGCCTTGAGGATTAAGTCATGTTTGTTGCATCCATTCTTCTACTGTATGTTGGATTTTTAGTTTGCTCGAGGACTAGCAAAAGCTTAAGTTTGGGGGTGTTTGATAGCGAGCATAGCTAGCTAGTTTTCCCTAATCAATTTAGCTAGTCTTTTATGATTTATTGGCCATTTTATTGCACTTAATGTTTATTTTGTAGGAAATTGTTGATTGGAGCTAAAACGTGATTTTGGAGTCAATTGGGTGTTCGGGACATGAAAAAGGGCTAAAAGATCGAAAAAGGATAAAGTTGGAAGAAGTCAAATTCAGCCCAGCTGATTTAAAAAAAAAAAAAAAAAAATCATAGCGTCGCGACGCTATAGGCAAAATTTCCAGATTCGCGGTATCGCGACAGCGTCGCGACGCTGTCCATAGCGTCTCGACGCTACGACGAAAAAATCATAATATAAGGAAATTTCGGCTAGGTTTTAGGGGACTGGGTTTTGGGACTTTTTGGAGCCGACAACAGAGGAAAAACAGAGCATTTTGGAGCTGAAACAAAGGGAGCAAGTTGGAAATCAACCCATTGTTCGTGGGGATCGTGACGAGGACATTCGGTCTCGGCCTACAACGAGTTTAATTCCTCTTTCCCTCACTTTAGTTAGTTTTTATGGCTGTTTTAGACTATTGCTATATTGTAACGTTGTGTATGAGTAGCTAGGCTTTAACTCTTAGGGATTGATGTAGTCGTTGGGCACGTTATGGATTGATTTACGGTTTTTATGCTATTGATGTCATTTATGCATATATGTGTCCTTAATGCTTTCAATTTACCGGCCATAAATTGATTGATGTTTATGCTTGAATCTAACTCGGGAGAGAGGATTTAAATTAGAAATCAATATGCATAACTAGAATTTAGCTAAAAATCGGGAGATTAAGGTTAATTCTAGAAATTGTTATAAAGGTTAGCCTTATTGCCTTGTATGTTTATTGGATTTAGATAGGGATATCGGGTTCAATTACATATGGGAGAATCATGTATGCTCGGGAGAGATATGTGTGATTTTAGTTGCCAAGGTTTATGAATCATAGTATGTGTTGATCTGTTTATTAATCCATAACTCCAATTGGTGAAATCAAATCCCTAAGACCAATTCTTCCCATTAGATTGTCACTTTTTGCTTAGTTTTGTGTTTGAATCAATTATATTCTCATTCAATTCGATTCCCTAAATAAAATTTGTCAAAAGTATTTTCGGTAATTAAAATTGACTAGACACCAACACAGAGGACGACATTCGAATTTACATTCACTATATTATAACTTGACCCGTACACTTGCGGTAAGCAATTTGCGCATCAAGATTTTGGCGCCGTTGCAATTATTCTACAAGCCAATCCAGAGGACGACACTCGTTTTACACAAAAAAATAAAGACTTGGGGCCTAGAGATGAAATGCCTCTTACTTACATTTTAAAAGTTGAATTATTCGATGTATGGGGTATTGATTTTATGGGGCCATTTCCCCCTTCTAATGGCAATGTTTTTATCTTATTGGCAGTAGATTACGTGTCCAAGTGGGTGGAGGCCATTGCATGCCATCAGAGTGATGCCAAGACGGTTTCAAGGTTTCTCCAATCGCACATCTTTGCGCGGTTTGGGACACCTAGAGCTCTAATAAGTGATGAGGGTACACATTTTGTTAATAATATCTTAACTAAGCTTTTAGCTAAGTATGGAATCAAGCATAGGATAGCTACCCCCTATCACCCACAGGCTAATGGTCAAGCTGAAATAAGTAATAGGGAAATTAAATCAATTCTAGAAAAAGTAGTCCATCCATCTAGAAAGGATTGGTCTTTTAGGTTGGATGAGGCTCTTTGGACTTATAGGACAGCCTATAAGACTCCTCTAGGTATGTCTCCCTATCGGTTAGTATATGGGAAAGCTTGTCATTTACCATTAGAGCTGGAGCATAAAACGTTTTGGGCTTTGAAAAAGTTAAATTTTGATCTGAGTAGTGCAGGAGCAATGCGAATGCTGCAACTTAACGAATTGGAAGAATTTCGCCAATTTTCTTATGAGAATGCGAAAATATATAAAGAAAAGACTAAGTTGTGGCATGACAAGAAAATTAGGCCTAAAGAATTTGTCAAGGGTCAAAGAGTTTTGCTTTATAATTCTCGATTAAAATTGTTTCCTGGGAAACTAAAGTCCAAGTGGTCAGGTCCGTTTGTGGTGATTGAGGTTTTCCCCCATGGAGCAGTGACTTTGCAAGACGAGAAGGATGGGAGAATGTTCAAAGTGAATGGACAGCGTGTCAAACATTATTGGGGAGAGGAGTTCCAGATGAAATATCCTTCCCTAAAGTTGGTTGATGATTGAGAGAGCAGGATTTTTACGGGAGCATTTCACAGAGCAAAATTTTGAGCTCCCAGAGTTTGTATTAATTTTATTTTTCGCTGATTTATTTTTTTTAATTTCGATTAGGTTAGATTTAGTGTTGCATGGTTTACTAGATTTTATCTTTAAGTATTTTTATCATTTTTGGTAGTTTAGATTTTATCTATTTCATTTTTGAATTTGATTTTGTTTTTCGGGTTATTTATTTAAATTATCTTTGAATTATCTTTTAATTAGTTAGATTAGATTTTATCTAGATTCTGTTTTCAGTTATTTGAATTCTAGTTTTAATTAATAAAGATTTTCTCTAATTTATTCGGCCTCGCTTGAAAAAGAATTTGATTTGAGTTGAATTGGCTAATTCAAATTTGAATTTGAAAGATTTGATTTTCCTATTTTGAAATTTAAAATTCCGTATCTAAGATTCTGCAGGGTCAGAAGGTTGTTGCGGCAAGGTTATGGTTGGAGCAGAATCATCCGAACTAAAAAGGGATTTCGTTGAGAATTTATTAGTTTTACCGTTGGGATTTTCTTTGAATTTTCGCAGGTAAACTTGCAAGTGTCATTTGATGAAGCCACGTGTCACGCAGTAATCATCCAAGGGCTTTGATAGAGGACAGCGCATAGTGATTTACCGTGGGCGATTGAACTTCATGATTTTACCGTTGGGGGTTTAAAAATTTCCGGTTGCATGCAATTAAAACGGTAATATTATTTAATGCAGAGCAAATCCTTTCGGTTGAGATTGCATTTTGCAGGAGCCTTATTTACTCACAGACATTGGTGAGTTTCTTCTCATTTCGTCTTTTTGTTTTAATCTCTCTGCATTCTTTCTTTTTCCCTTTCATTCTCTGGAAAAATCCTTGAATCCTTCATGGCAAAAACACGAGCAAGGAAAGAAAGAGAAAGTGAGGAGGAGGAGGTGCCCGTTACCCCTGAAGTTCAGAAAGCTAGAACCAAGAAGAAGAAAACGCCAGAAGAGAAAGAAGTCAAACGGAGAAGAAGGCAGCAGAGGGCTGCGGAGCAAGAAGCTATCCAAGAAGGACCAGTGAATGACCCAGATACGGAAGGAATTCAGAATCCTGAGGTAGAACCAATAGTCCAAGATTCGGTGCAAAAGGAGAATGTTGAAAAGAATCAAGAAACACAGGCTGAAGAAGTTCGAGACGAACAGACCGCGGTTGTGCCTGAGGAAGGGGATGAACAGGAAATGGTGCAGGAGGCTCATGTTGAGGTCATAATGCCTGAACCACCAAAGCGCCGCCGCATCAAGCGGAAGGCTGGGCACGTTCAGGTGATTCGGACTGATACCCCATCACCACCATCGTCGGATTCTGAGAAAGAGAAGGCAGAGCGAGAGGAACGAGAGAAAAAAGAAGCTGAGGAAAAAGTGCGAGAAGAAGCGAAGAAGGCTGAGGAAGAGATTTTGCACAAGCAAAGAGAAGACAAGGGCAAAGGTATTGCCGAGGCATCAGGTGCGGCTGACGAGGTTGAGGCACAAGGGTTACCTTTTATTCGCTTCGTCAACAACCTTGCTCGAGCAAAATACCAGGAGATGCTGAAACGGGACTTTCTGTTCGAACGAGGATTTGGCAATGAGTTGCCACGGTTCTTGAGGACTGGAATAGAGAACCTCGGCTGGAGCCAATTTTTTGCGAAACCAGAGCCTGTAAATTCCAACTTTGTTCGGGAATTTTACACAAATCTTGACGATAAAGAAGAATTTCAGGTTATAGTTCGAGGAGTCCCAATGGATTGGAGCCCAGAAGCTGTTAATGAATTGTTTGATCTCCAGGATTTTCCGCATGCAGTCTTCAATGAGATGGTGGTTGCCCCATCTAACGATCAGTTAAGTACGGCTGTCCAAGAGGTTGGCATTGAGGGGGCCCAATGGAGGTTGTCGCAGACGCGGAAGCACACATTTCAGGCAGCTTATTTGAAAAGCGAGGCCAACACCTGGATGGGTTTTATTAAGTTGCGCTTACTACCGACTACGCATGACTCCACAGTATCTCGGGACAGGGTATTGCTTGCCTTTGCTATTCTTCGCTCAATGAGTATTGATGTAGGAAAAATAATTTCGTCTGAGATTCTTGACTGCTGGCGGAAAAAGGTGGGGAAGCTGTTTTTCCCCAACACTATCACGATGCTATGCCGAAGGGCAGGGGTGCCAGAGAGTGAGGATGATATGATATTACCAGATAAGGGAATAATTGATACGCCAAATTTGGCTGGGCTTCAGAGAACACAGGAAGCACGCCAAGGGGGTTTGGTGTGCGGCATCCAACAAATTCAGGAGCTTTTGCAATTGCATTCCAGCAGAATGGAATTCGCTGAAAGGCAATTTCAGACTTTCTGGGACTATGTAAAGAGAAGGGATGTCGCCTTAAGGGTGGCCTTGCAATTAAATTTTTCCGAACCATACCCGGCCTTACCCGTATTCCCTGAGGACCTACTGAACCCCTGGATTCCGCCCCCACCAATGGAAGGAGGAGAAGAGGAAGATGGAAATGAACCGGGCCAAGAGGACTGAAGGATGAAGTGGCCCTGAGCGAGCATGATTTTTGTTCTGACTTTTTGTTTGCTCGCGCATTTTCGACTTTCCTTTTCTGTTGATGTTTTGTTGTTTCTTTTTAATATTTCTGCTTCTAAAAAGTATATGCTGATGTACTTTCTTTTTCTATATTTTTAATGAAATTTCCAGATGTTTCTGTTTTGTGGCACTGAGAATTCTAACTTAACTACTTTTCTTCTGAATTTTTGAAGCTTGGACTGGCTAAGCTTAATTAGATCAAGGTATTCTGATCTCCAGAAACCTTCTGCTTGAGCATTTTCTCTGACCTGGTCGTTGCTGCGGCAAAGAAAAATTCTGGAGGTAGTGTTGACTTATATAATCCACTTTAAGCTTAGTTCTAGTCCCACGCTTAGGTTAAAAATTCAGATAGAAAAATTCAAGTTTGGGGGTATCATTTAAAATTTTGATGATTCATTGGGGACAATGAATAATTCAAGTTTGGGGGACTTTTTGCTACTCCAATTATTTTGCTCGAGCATTCCTCTCCTTCATTAAATAATTTGTTAGGTTATTGAGTAACCGGGGACATTTGTGATACCCACAGTTTGTCTTCGCGTCAAAAGGTGACCTAGTAAATATGAAAAATTATGAAAAATTATTTGCTGAAAAAATTATTTGTTGAAAATTTTGCTGAGAAAATTCATGAAGCAAAAGTTTTGAAGAATGAATGATGATCCAGCAGTTTTTCTGTCTCCCAGAACTTAGGTGAGCTTCATCATAAAATGTTGCCATTCTAAGGGACAAGAGATGGAATAACTAAGGATTTTTTAGCTTTATAAAGAGTATTTAGCCTAATTGGTGATGAGTTTGAGGCATGGGTATACTGCACCATAAAGTGGGTCATCCCGTGCTTAAGAGCTTATGACTGTAGGGCTGCTTTAAGTCTGAAAAACAAAAATTTAAACCCCTTGAAAATGTGTTTTGATATGTCTGATAATAGAGCTAAGCTGTGGCAAGTTCTTAGAATCGAGTTAAAAGTGGTGATTATTTGTCCATGCCGGAAGGATTATTTTGCTGCAGCAGAGCTTGGTTTTGTAGAGTGCTCAGGTAAAGGTTGAAGGTAGTGTTGGATTGTCTGGTTTGAATAAGCTATTCTTTGTCTAATGTTTTGAATTCTTAAGGGAAGGTTGGTTAGCATTGCTCGGGACGCGCAATAGTTCAAGTTTGGGGGTGTGATAACTGCCCAAAAGGTAGTTATTTAGGCCTCATTTCTATATTGATTTGTGTGTCTTTTGTGCTTAATGGGGTTGGTTTTAGATATGTATTACATGTTTTAACCCATTTGGAAGAATGGAAGCTTTGGAAGTCATTTTGTGCAGAATCTGTTGCTGGGCGACTTGAGGGAGCAAATTTTGTGCTGCAGCAAAACTGGGAGCAAAACTGCCACGTCACAGCTCGTTAGCCAACTTCATGAACCGACTTCTGTTGAATTATTTTCGGGATAAAGGAGCAAGGAGAGCCCTACACGTGTCCATGTTGACCTAATTCAAGCCTCCTACCACCTTTATAAAAGGAAGTAGCCATCCAAGTCAAAGGCATTCCAACTTTCCTTGGAAGCCGAATAGTATAGAGAGATTGGAGATTACCAAGAACACCATCATTCGCAAGCTGATTAAGGAGATTATTATTTTCTTTATCATCTTGTGATAATGGACGTGCCTACTCAGATTGTAATTCGTGTTCCCATGCTTATTATGAACTAAGTAGCTTTAGGCGTTGGTTAAGGAATATGTAGTTGTTGTGCTTCATCTCTAATAATATCTATTGATTATTGCATCTTGGTTAGTTGTTGTGTTCATTTCTATTTTATGCCCGCTTGGCCAGCCGGTATGAATACCTCTCTCTAGTTTCAGGGATGATTTAGAGAGTGTGTGGCAATTTACCACACTACGATCATTGTGTATTGGTGAACGCCAGTGACTGAGCTAGGGATAGTCAGTTGCCTAGTGCTTGATCGGTCGCACTTCATTGGGGTTGAAACACATTCCAAAAGATCCGGAGTTCAGGGAGGAATCCGCTAATAATACTGCAAGAGTTTGCATGATCAATAATATTGCTAGAGCATCTTTTAAAACAATTACTAAACCTAACCAGCGCCTGCCTCTAATTTGTCTGCCTATTTGTTTACTCATTGTTCTGTCATTTACTTTGCTTCAGCATAATTCTTATAAAACCCAATCATTTTTATTACCTTGAAACCATTAAAAGATTCATACAAAATAGATAGAGTGGAAGCTAGTTCAGGCCTTGGATTGACAAATACTTATTACTTGCTACGGACTGTGTACACTTGCACAGGAATTCTAGAGTCTTTTCAGATTATAATTTTACTCACTCTAGGAACCCAACACCAGCCTTTCAATACGTTTTCGATTTATATGTCCTAGTCTTAGATGCCAAAGAAGGGTATCTTGAGAAACTTTTCGTCTTTTATTTTGGGTCTGTGCTGTTTTGAACATTTCAGTATTATAAACAGGTTTTATTTCATTCGGTCTTAACACATATAGATTGTTTTCAAGTTTAGCAGAACAAATATGAAAATTTCTTTTGAATATAAACACTTCATTAATTTCAAAAGATACATTATAGTTTTGTTCCATCAAATAGGAGATAGATATTAAGTTCTTTTTCATACTAGGAACATACAAAGCATCTTGTAACAAAATATATCTATCTCTAAAACAAAGCTGCAAAACTCCCACTACTTTGGCTGAGACGACATCTCCCGTCCCTACTTTGAGTGTCACCTCGCCTTTTTCAAGAGTTTTTCGGGAACTAGTTTCCTGTGTAGAAGAACATACATGATTAGTCCCTCCTGAATCTAATATCCATATGAAGTTATCATTTTCTGCTAAACACGATTCAATTACAAGTAAATCGTATTTACCTAGTTTGGCAGCTTCAGCCTTTTCTGCTTTCTTCTCAACAAGATACTTAGGACAATTTCTTCTCCAGTGACTGTCCTGATTACAATGGAAACAGGTTCCTTTGTCTACAATCTTCTTCTTGCCCTTCTAGGTGATGGGAGCTTTCCCCTTTCCCTTGTTCTTCTTTTTCTTCAATTGAATACTTTTATGAAAGTGTTAATATCTAAAAAGCGGAAGCAATTTTGGATCTTAGGCACTTAATTAGTTCAATTTTATCAAACATTGCATGTTGTTCATATGGAGAAAAACAGAGTAAGTTCACCAACCTTGTTTCAATGGAGAAATTGGTTGGATTTCCTTATTGTTTTTCTTCACCAATCGATCACGAACTACCACTGGATCTTCCTTGCTATCCTCAAGCCCTTAGAACGGATTGTGGGATCCTCAAGTGATGGAATTGAAAGATAAAGCTTGAAGAACAACCTCTCTACTATCCTTGCATAGGGTAGAAGTGAATTCTGTATTGCATTACTATGTCCCTAGCCATCCATCTAGTGTTATCCCCAAAATGGTAGGATTATTGAACGAAATTTTATGACCACTCTCACCCATGCAGATCAAAGGATAACCCTAAACGAACAGGAGTTCATAGTAAGCTCAGGATTAAGATCGAGTTACCTAGGTCATCGCATGAAATAATCAATCTTAACAGTAAACGACGTTATAAAGTAAGAGTGACTTATTTCTCGGTCCTGTCTTGTGTAAACATCTTTTACACAAGATGCCCCTACTCCCATGTCTTTACATGAACGATCCAGGATCACGTCGTTTGCCTTATTCGCATGTACCCAACCTTATTCATTTACTATAGACCATTTAGGTTATATACTCGAACTTGATCCCTGTCCATATTCACTATATAGTTCGAGTATCTCATGTTATAACCATGAATGTTACTATTGGATTATAAGATATAAATAAACAATTTCACTGAATAACATCTTTATTTATATAAAGGATAACAGAACTTGAGTTCTAGGACATAAACCCCAACATTTTATTCTTAGAAGTAGAAGATTCAGACTTATTCCCAGAGTTCGATCCTCTTTGGAATTTCCTACCAGAAACAACATTTGCTTCATTTTCTTGTCCTTTACTTTTAGTAAGGGACTGGTACGTCTAAAGCTCGTTCAGGAGAGTCGTCAGATTGTACTCAATTTTGTTCATAACCGAATTGGTACGAAATTGAATGAAACTCTTCGGGAGAGATTCCATAATAAAACTGACTTGACTACTTTCATCTATGACAGCACCGTTTACTTCGGATGCATTAAAATGCACCATCATGTTAAGAACATGTTCTCGAACAAAAGTTTCTTCTTTCATTCGAGAATTGTAAACGTATTTGAGGGCCTCATGTTGAAGGGATGAGGACGACTGTCCAAACATGGCCTGCAATGAGTCCATTATTTCCTTGGCGGTAGCCATGCCCTCATGCTTTTTAGACAGAACATCCCTTATCCTCGTTAGGATGTAGACTTTTGCCTTATCATTGGCTTTAGTCCATCTGTCATAGGCGTCTCGATTTACTCGAGTTCCTGTCGGACCAGGGTTGGGTGGACATTCTTCCGTTAAGACGAATCGAAGGTCATCAATCACTAATACTGTATTTAAATTTGATTTCCAGGTTCCATAGTTGTCGCCGTTAAGTTTTTCTGAAGCTAAAAGTTGTACTAGTGTTTTAGACATGCTAAAACAATATAAAATCCTTCATCAGTGAATCAAATATTTAACAAATCAAATTTTTAATTTAGCAAAAGTAATAATGTACCCATCTCATTAATTATTTTGCAACGATACTTCAGTGAGTCAGAATAACTGCTACCGAGGGGCAGTCAATTACGCCTTCACTGAACGAAGACATTCTTGACTAAAAACTTCTATAACCAGAATAACTCCTTTATTTCTGTTAACATTTTAGTTATCTCTACTTCGGTCAAGGATAAGCTAATATTAGTTTATCTTGTAAGTGTGACCCTCCATTTTTTAGATTTCAGAGAACGGTCCCAATAGTGTACCAAATGGAAAAGCTAATGTTGGGAATGGCCCTAAGAAATCCTTTATCCTTATGGGGTGTTTACTGTGCTACAATCCCTATGTTACAACCTTTCGAATGGTGTAGCAGCTTCAGGGCGTGCTTAGCAGGCGAACATAGAGACCTTGCGATGTAAATGGTGCATCGTCGGCTGAATGGATGGATGTGAGATAAGATGATAAATAATAAACAGAATAAATTCAGCCAACCCTAGTGCAAGTATACACTGTCGCACGTAGTAATAAAAAACTTTAGAAGTATTCCAAGGGTATCGATCCCACGAGGACTAACTGGAAATTCAGATTTGAAGAAGAAACTACTCAACTTGATTGCTTAAAAATAGGTAACTAAAGAAATATGATTGATAATTGGTTTTTAGAAAAATAGATCAAATAAGCAAATAAATAATAAAGAATAACAATAATAAACAAACGAGGTATTCAACATGGATTCATCCCAAAGGCAATAACCCTAATCATGGATTACTTAACTTAAGCCTATTCAATGCATTGGGTCAGATTTAACTTCTATTTGGCCTTGCTCCCAAGATCCGTTAGAAGGCTAAGCGAGTATCATTATGCACATTTCTGTGGCTCGACTCCGACATAGATAATTCACGAATGCAATCTATAACCCTATAGTCGATATAGGGTGCCTTAGGCAGCTTGCCCTATACCGCCGAACAATCTCTTTCGAGCTTTTTCTCCTATATCACTGATAACTGCCCAAAAGGTAGTTATTTAGGCCTAATTTCTATATTGATTTGCGTGTCTTTTGTGCTTAATAGGGTTGGTTTTAGATATATATTACATGTTTTAACCCATTTGGAAGAATGGAAGCTTTGGAAATCATTTTGTGCAGAATCTGTTGCTGGGCGACTTGAGGGAGCAAACTCTGTGCTGGAGCAAAGCTGGGAGTGAAAACTGCCACGTCACAACTCGTTAGCCAATTTAATGAACCGAATTCTGTTGAGTTATTCTCGGGATAAAGGAGCAAGGAGAGCCATCCACGTATCTAAGTCAACCTAATTCAAGCCTTCCTCAACTCTATAAAAGGAAGTAGCCGCCCAAGTCAAAGTCATTCCACTTTTGGGAGAAAACATTCCATTCTTGGGAAGTTCCTTCCACCTTTGGGAGCCGAATAGAGGAGAGAGATTGGAGTCCACCTAGAAGACATTTATTGCAAGCTGATCGAGGAGATTAGTGTTGGGATTGGTGCCCTAAAACTCGTAGATAGTGAATGTTAAACGAATTATATACTTATTCGATAAAATTACTGAATAAAGTAAATTGCACATATAATAACCCAAATCCAATAAACCAAGATCCATGGCTATAGGATGAACACTTGAGCTTTATGTAGAGACATAAAAGTGGATCAAGCTTGAGTAATAGCCAAAACGGTCTATAGTATAGGAATAGGGTTGGGTACCTTATTCTGGAGACACTATGAGACGCGGCCCACTTTATAGATGATATAGACGATGTGATCCTAAATCATCCATGTAGAGACATGCGAGTGGGGGCGTCCTATGCAATGAGTTTGCATAAGACCAGGACCGAGAAATAAGTCGCTCTCGCTTTATAACACCGTTTACTGACGAGACTGACTATTTCATGTGATGACCTAGGTAACTCGATCTTAATCCTGAGCTAACTATGAACTCCTGTTTATTCGGGCTTATCCTTAGATCTGCATAGGTGAGAGTGGCTCAGTATCGCCGACTCAATAAGCCTCCCATTTCAGGGATAGGAACAGGTAGATAGCTGGGGACATAGTCGTGCAAGAAGGAATTCACTCCTACCCGAATTAGGGATAGTAGAGAGGTTGTTCCCTTAAGTGCTGACTCCGGGGCTTGAACAAAGGGATCCCGCCCTCTCATTGGCCCGAGAGGGACTCGGTTTATTGGTTGGACCATAAACCAATTGTTCATTAGAGGATCAGTGGGACTTAAGGAACTAGAAGTACTATAGGGGTAAAACGGCTTATTGACCTAGCTATAGCTACGAACAACCTGTGAAGGATCGACTTACTAATCATGGTTAAATCAAGTGGACGGAAATATATCTATAGTGAGGGGAGTGCAACTATCGGGCTATAGTGGAGTGTCCCGATAGTTAACGAATGTTGGCTAGCTTGGCAATGAGATTAGTCGGTTAGCCTCGAATCGTTGGAGCCCATGATCTATAGGTCCATTAGGTCCCCCTACTAGCTCATATCGGAATTAAGCCTAGAACAAAAGATAGGAAGCTTTGAATCGTTCAAAAATCGGGAAAAAGGATATTATCGTAAATTGTGTTTGACACAATAATTTAATTATGAATTAAATTAGAAAATGAGAGATGGAGTATTTAAAAGTGTTTTGAATACCATATATATGTATTAGGAATCATATATGATTTATTGCACAAGATTAGAATGATTAATTGGATTAATCATAAGAAATCATTTTGTAATGCCTCAAAATCAATTACCTAATGTTAAATTCAATTTGGAATTGAAATGAACATTAAATTGCAAGCTTGAAATTAGATTTCAATTTGTATTTGGTGGATTTAGTTGGAAATCCACTTATGCATGAACATTCAAAGTGGAAAGACAACTCACTCATGCATTGTTGCATGTCTTGTGAGATGTACACCTAGAATCCACTTGAACTTGCAAATACACCATGTGTCTTGTGTCTTGAGGCTTGGCTTTGCATGGAGAATGTCTTTAAAAGGAGCTTGAATCAAATTCAAAGCTATGAGAGCCATTTTCCTTAATGTTATGCTGCTAGAATTTGGACTCAAAGTTCTCTCATCTCTCATTCTTATCCATTGCTTGATGCTTCAAGCATTCCCTTCCCATTCCCTATCTTATATAGACTCCCACAAGTCGTTCTTGGCCCGGAGTATGGTAGGGAAGACTCTAGAGGTTGTCCAACGAGCATAGGAGAGGCAAACACCACAAGGAGTTCAACATAAGTGAGCTACAAAGGTTTGTGTTTTCTAAACTCTCTATTCTGTCTTTTCTAGAACATGCATGCTTTAGGAGTAAAATTGAATGTCTTAAGTGCTTTCGATCTTCAATTGCTTCCGCATGTGTAATATGTACACCTTCAATTAGTATTTGATAGCGAGCAAAAATGTCGCTATTTTAGTCCCAATTTATTAGGCTTTTCTGTGCTTTAATCGTGTTATTAATGAAAATATTTAATGTATTCTGTTATTTGTTCCTTAGAGCAACGTCGGTGATTTTGGGAGAAAAAGTGCCAAAAATGAAGCCAATAAAGCCCAAATCCAAGCTTGGATCAAAAGGGGATCCAAAGAGGCCAATCATGATGGAAAAGCCCAAAAAGAAGTGAAGAGAAGGCCCAAAAATCAGCCCAAACCGAAGTTGGGAAATTCTGGAAAACGCATAGCATTGAGACGCTGTGAAGACAGCGTCGCGACGCTACCCACTTCTTGGGCAACAAGACGCGTGCGTAGCAGCGTCGCGACGCTGTGCAATGTAGCGTCGCGACGCTACCCCCAATTCGGGCCTATAAAAGGCACCTCTTGGTGCCTCATTTTGCATCAATCAAATCATTCTTGAATCCATCCTTTCTTTCCTTCCTTTGGCTCATTTGGAGCCTCTCTCAAGGCTTTCTAGCCTTTTTGAGAGATTTTAGTGGGAAATATTTGGGGAATTTTGGGGAGCATCCTAGGAGGCTCAAGGAGTGTTCGGCGGAGCTCTGAGCGTCAGCGAAGGGGTTCTTCGACGGTCAATTCCTTTCCTTTTATGCTCTTAATTATGCTTTCTATTGTAAATGTTGTGGATATTTTAGCTATGTATAGCTAAACCCCAATTTGGGGTCTTGGAATGAAATTATAATCAAAATGTTGTTATAATTACTTGTCTCTTGCCCTTTTTCCTAATTATTTGTATGGATGTGCTTAATGCTTTATTCAATCTGGCCAATTGTGTAATGATTCGATTCTTAATGGAAACTCGACGGAGAGAAGTTAGGATAGATCATAATCCATGCAACTAGTTTAATTGCTCGTCGTGACACCGGGATTAGTTGATTAAACCTAGATTCCTAAAATGAATCAGAGCGTAATAATTAATGATTTTTAATAGCGCTAAGGACACTTAGGTTGTTAAAATGAATTAATTACAATTAGGGGAAACCGACAGGAGAACCTATGTGATTAACGGAGATTCTAGGATTATAATTAGTTGGGCAATGAGATAGGATAATTATAACAATTGTTTGGCTAATAATTGATTTTCAAGACCCCTCTTCCCATTAAGAAAACTCTTTCTCCACATTTTATTTTTATCGATTGATCAAAATTATTTTCTTTAACTACTTTGATTTTTGGAATCTTTTTAACTGCATGAACTGTCCCCTAAATATTATTTCTCCTAATTATTTTTAGTGCTCAAGAGATTTTTGCTTGCTTAAATTTCGCTTCGCCTCCCTGTGGATTCGATACTCGGAATTCTTTCCGCTTTATATTACTTGCGATACCGTGCGCTTGCGGTAGACACACACGACAAGTTTTTGGCGCCGTTGCCGGGGAGGCTTGATTTTTAAGCAAATCAATTTTTCTTGACATCGAAAAGAAAGGGATAAATAGTAATTTAGGTGTAAATATTTTTCTTTTATTATTTTGTGAATATCATTTTATTTTTTGTTTGATTCTCTTGATTGATTGGGAGCATTGTATGCGAAGGAACAAGGTGGTTAATTTGTTTCCGTTAGATCTTGAAATTGACAGGACTCTTAGAACCATTCGTAGAGAGAAAAGATTAGCAGAAGCAATGGCCCAACAAGAAGCTCCCAAGGCGATCAGAGACTTTCTACAGCCAGTTCTTCCCACCGAAAATTCAGGAATCGTTTACGCCCCGATACAAGCTACAAATTTTGAGTTAAAGACGGGATTGATTCAGATGGCGCGCGATAATTCTTTTAAGGGACATCCTTCTGAGGATCCACACTCACATCTGAGATCATTCCTGGAAATATGCGGGACAGTAAAGATGAATGGAGTGCCGGCAGACGCTATCAGATTGAGATTGTTTCCATTTTCTCTACAAGACAAAGCTAAGGATTGGCTCGAATCAGTCGAGACGGGCACTATTAGTACATGGGATGAGCTTGCCCAGGCTTTTCTGACAAAATTTTTCCCGCCTGCCAAAACTACGAAGCTCCGGACTGAGATTGGGACGTTTAGACAGCTTGACGAGGAGCAGTTGTACGAGGCATGGGAGAGATACAAGGAGATGCTTAGGCAGTGTCCCCAGCATGGATATCCCGATTGGCTCCAAGTGCAATTATTTTACAATGGATTGAATCCCTCCACTAAGACAGTCCTAGACACATCAGCAGGAGGAAGTTTTCTTTCCAAGACGGTGACAGAAGCCAGGGATTTGTTAGAGGAAATGGCGGCAACCAGTTATCAATGGCCGACGGAGAGGGGAGCAGTTTCAAAGAAGGCTGGAATCTATGAATTGGATGAGTCGAGTTCGTTGAAGGCTCAGATTGCATCGCTGACCAACGCCCTGAACAAGTTAACTTCATCTGAGGTGGTCAAATCCATTTCCACCTTAGCTAAAGGCTATTCGAAGAAGGAAGGTCAGGATATGGAAGAAGTCCAGTACGTGGGGAACAGACCATTTACGCAAGGAATACCGAACTTCTACCACCCAAATCTGCGCAATCACGAGAACTTCTCGTACTCAAACACAAAGAATGTCTTGCAGCCGCCGCCAGGTTTTGCATCATCCAGTGCGCCTGAAAAGAAGAATAACCTGGAGGAGTTGGTGGCTATGTTTGTAAAAGAACAGAAAGTATTGAATGTCAATCTCCAGACAGTAGTCAATAACCACGACACTGCTTTGAAAAATATGGAAGTTCAAATAGGTCAGATAGCTTCAGTAGTGAATGCCCTTCAGAAGGGAAAATTTCCAAGCGACACTGAGCCTAACCCAAGAGAGCAGTGCAAGATGGTGACACTAAGAAGTGGTAGGAAGCTGGAAATCAGTTCAGAAAAGAAGAAGGAAGAAGAGAAGAGCAAGGAAGAAGATGAAAGGACTGAGGCACAAAAAGCCTCCTCTGAAAGGTCCCAACATCCTCCTAACTCTATTGATTTGAATTGTGGTTTTTCTAAATCTTTTGCAGGAAAAGAAAAAGAAGAAAGGCAAGAGGAGAAACTGTACGAGGAAGAAGTGGTTCCATGCAACCACCATGACAAAGGTTCGCACATCAACCCGCCCAAGCGGAGGGGCGTGAAGGGATAAAAGCCCCACGCAGCGGAAAGTATTACCGAACCTACTCAGAGTCTTAGATTCTAATTGAAATACCAATACAATTTGCAAAATATTACAGCAATAAATCTCTATTTAAAGGGTTGTACATAGGCTATAAACATGCTAAAAGATCAACTAGATTGATCCTAGTGATCAAGGATTTCATAGAAAACTTACTTTTGTAGAAAGCCTTGATCAATTCCCCTTTTCTTGCCAATAAGATTGAAAACGCAGCAATCCTCTTGTGCGAACACCACCAATCGGCTACACCGGTATATCTCTAAGACTTCTTGAAGCAGGAGACTTGTGGGAGTCTTTTGGGAGAAATCTCTGAGAGAATGAGAGACAATGGGATGCCTTTCACCCCACCCCAGGGGTCCTATATATAGGTAAAGGCCAAGACCTTTTCCTAATAGGAAAAGGTCTAGGAATAAGTTCAAATCTATTATCTGAACAATATCTAATTTTAATAATTAATTAATTCCATAATTAATTAATTACCCAATTAAATATCACATATTTAATCTTAGGGATTTTATTAAAATTAAAATATGAATCCAATTCATATTAAATTTATTTGAACTCTTTCAAATATTTTCTTTCCTAATAGGAAAAGGTCTCTAATTTTAATAAATAATTAATTAATTCCATGATTAATTAATTACCCAATTAAATATCATATATTTAATCTTAGGGATTTTATTAAAATTAATATGAATCCAATTCATATTAAATTTATTTGAACTCTTTCAAATATTTTCTCTCAAGAATTAATTTTTGAAATTAATTCAAAAATTATATTATAAAGTTTCATAAACTTTATATTATAATGCATCAATATACATTATACGATTCCCCAAATAAATTGAACACTTTCAATTTACAATTTATATTTGTTTGTTTCAAGTCTTTTTACGAGCTACCAGTGGGACCTAATGGACCTACAGATCAGAAGCTCCAACGATACGAGACTAATCGGCTTAAACTCATTAACCAAGTTAGTCTCCATTCGTTAACTGTGGGTCATTCCACTAAAGACCCTCAGCTGCACTCTTCTCACTGCAGAATATTTCTGTGTCCACGGATATCGACCAATACTACAAGTCAGTCCTTCACGTGTGTTCGTATCCCAGCTAGGTCAAATTACCGTTTTACCCCTAGTTTACATCTTTGTCCTTAAGTCCCCAGTGCTCCTCTAATGAACAACCTGTTTGAGGTCCAACCAACAAACAGAAGTCCCTCTCGTGCCATAGAGAGGGTTGGGCCCATTGTTCAAGTCCCGGAGACACCACTTAAGAGAACACACCTCTACTTACCCTAGAGTCGGGAATGAGTGAATTCCATCTTGTGTGATTATGTTCCCAGCTCCCCACTCGGTATTGTCCCCAAAATGGTAGGCTTATTGAGTCGGCGTGCTGGCCACTCTCACCCATACAAATCAAAGGACAACTCCTCGTGAACAGGAGTCCATAATCCACTCAGGATTGAGACTGAGTTGTCTAGGTCATCCTAGTGAAATAGAAACCAAGCCAACTAACGGTGTTACAGTTAGTGGTTAACTATTTCGCGGTCCGGTCTTATGCAAACTCATTGCATAGGATACCCCCACTCGCATGTCAACTACATGGACGCGTTGGATCATAGCGTTTATATCATAATACAAAGTGGGCCGTATCCATAGTGTCACCAGGATAAGGTACCCAGCCTTATCCCTATACTATAGACCTTTTAGGTTGTTACTTGAACATCGATCCCCGTATGTCCCCATATACTAGTTCAAGTTACATAAACAACCTTGGATCTTAGTTTATTGGATTTGGGTCAAATAGTGCAATATTTAACAATAACATTTTATTGTAGAAACTAAATAACACTTTATTAAATACAAGTATATAATTTGTTTACATTCATTATCTACGAGTTTTAGGGCATAAAACCCAACAAACTCCCACTTGAACTAAAACTCTAGTTTAGTGGGATGTACAACAATCTATTCAGCAGTGGGTGTATAAATACATGTATAAAACATATACAATGTACAAATACAATAAACTAGGGCATCACTATACCCATTACATAATGGTATCACTATACCCATTACATTTCTCCCACTTGCCCTAGATTTCATCTTTGTACATAACTCGTAGACCTAGACCTTCTAGATGACCCTCATACCCTTTAGCCGAGAGGGCCTTCGTGAATATTTCAATTTAATTCAATGTGCTTGCTTGTCTTGGGCTGCAAAGTTCTTATGAATTTGCCACAGCACCACTGTATCACTATAAAGTCTGATAGGCAAGTTCACATTTGGAACGCATTCCAAATCAGTCAAGAACTTTCTAAGCCTTACAGTCTCTATCGCTGCTTCACAAGCAGCTATATTTTCGGCTTATATGGTCAAGACTGTAATTATGCCACACTATAGCTCCTTTGTAAAGTTTGACCATGGATACTGATTGATATGTGCTGACTATCCCTACAGCATAACAGATGTCAGGCCTCGTGCAAAGCATTACATACATTAAGCTGCCCACAGCGGAGGCGTAGGGAATCTGTCTCATATCCTCAATCTCTTGAGGTGTCTTAGGACACTATTCCTTAGACAAGTGAACCCCATGCCTGAAAGGCAATAAGCCCTTCTTGGAGTTCTGCATCGAATATCGGGAAAACATTTTGTCAATATACGTTGCTTGAGACAGGGCTAGCGTTTTGTTCTTCCGATCCCGGATTATTTGGATCCCAAGAACATATTCGGCCTCTCCTAAATCTTTCATTTGGAATTGAGCCGCTATCCATTCTTTTACGTCAAACAGATATTCTTATCAGTCTTAAAATCCATGTCAGTGTATCCTGTAAGGATCAAATCCTTAGTCCCATACACGAGCATATAGTTCCTTTTTCTCCTCAGATACTTGAGGATATTCTTAACCGTTTTTCAGTGATCAAATCTTGGATTAGATTGATACTTACTGACAATCCCTATTGCATAGGGCATTCGTCTCATGTCCTCAACTTCTTGAGGTGTCTCAGGAAACAGTTTCTTAGACAAAATGAATTCCACGCCTGAAAGGTAATGAACCCTTCTTGGAATTCTGCATCTTATATCTAACTAACATCTCGTAGATATAAGACACTTGAGACAAGACTAGCTTTTTGTTCTTACGGTTCCTAATGATTTGGATCCGAAGAACAAACTTTAGCTTCTCCCAAATTTTCATTTGGAAATGAGCTGCTAGCTTATTTTACTAGTCAGTAAGATAACCTACATCATTCCCAATGATTAGTATATCAATCACATACAATACTAATAAAGCTACTGAACTATTGACGATCTTCTTGTAAAGACAAGATTCATCAATGTTCTTGATCAAAGGCAAAAGATTTGATCACAGTATCAAATCTTATATTCCAAGATCGAATTGCTTAGGTCAATCCATGAATGGATCACTTAAGCTTGCAAACCCCTTTTGCTTCTGATCTTGCTAAATGAACCATTCTGCTTGAGACGTGTAGATAATATTCTCAAGATTACCATTCAAAAGGGTAGTCTTGACATCCATTCTAAATGGACAAGAGTTCTAACAGACTTCAACATGACGACAGGAGATAAGAATTTCTTACAGTCCCCTGTCTCTGGGTATAACCCTTTTGCCATAAGTCTAACCATAAGATTATGTCTCGTTTCTTCTTGTAGATTTATTTGTAATCCATAGGTGTTACCCCAATAGATAGATCTACAAGATTCTAGATGGAATTGAAATCACATATTTCAATTCCGGGTCCATCACTTTAATCCAATTGGTTCTTATTAACATCATTTATTGCCTTGCTCTAAGACAATGAATCCTCTAAATCATCATCAAGTATGATGATTTGGGCTTCAATTAAGCCCATGGAACGGTCAGATTGTAGAACAACCCTCCCACTTCATTGAGGCACTCTCAACTCTTGAGATAGATGTAACTAACCAATTGTATTGGCCTTATCAACAACTCTTGTTAAAGGTCCAGCATCATCAACAACCCTTGTTGATTGATCAACAACTCTTGTTGATATTTTTGTAGCTTCATTAGTTAGTTTACTTAAAAAATGACCTTACTTTGTGGCTTATTAATTTTTATGCGGTATTCTTCTGAGAATGTAGCATTTGTCGGTACAAATTCTTTATTCTCTTACGGATTGAAGAAGTATCCACATCTTTCGTTTTCATGGGGTAGCCTACGAATAGGTATACTGTTGAACAGTGTTCCAATTTCTTTTTGGGTTAGCCACAAGCACGTGTGTTGAACTCCAAAAATAACGTAAACTACTTTTACGTCTTATCCACAATTCAAAAGATGTTTCAGAAACATTTTTATGGAACGTTGTTCGAAATATGTGCTGCAGTCAACACTGCATGACCCCAAAACGAGTCAGGCAAATGAGCAAAGCTCATAATGAATCGAACCGTATCCAATAGGGTTCTATTTCTCCTATCTGATACACCGTTTCCTTAAGGTGCTTCAGGGGTAGTTGAGATGTAATTCCATGTTCTATCAAATAGTCTTGGAATCTCAAGTCTCATCTACTCTACACCTCGATCAGATCGAAGTGTTTTTATCATCTCACCTAACAAGTTTTCAACTTCAGTCTCAAACCACTTTGAATTTCTCAAGAGCTTTAGACTTAAGTTGCATTAGGTTGAGATACACATACCTTGAATAATTATCTATAATATAGATGAATTATTCATGCCCTCCCACTGCTTTAACATATTACACCACAAGGATCCAGATGTACAAGCTCTAAGGGCTCTTTGGCTCTTTTTGCTCTTTTCCAATAATAGGTCTATCAGTCATATTGCCCATAAGGCATGACTTAATTGGTATTAGAGAGTGTTCTTCTAACTAACTTAGAAGTATACTCTAGACTAAGCTCCCAATCATATTGAGATCAAAACTAGCCTCACACCTTAAGAACCAAAGGAAGGTATTTCCTTTAGGAGAAATCTTTTGCCTTTCATTTCTTTGAGTAGTAGCAGCCTCAGGCAACGTAGTGTTTATGACTGCCTTACTCTTAATTAGTCTTAAAAACATTTACGTTATTTTTCAATTCAGCTGAACAAAAGTTAACTCCCTTTCTTGAAATGAACTGCGTTAGCAGGGAAAGGTAAAGAGTAACATTGTTCCAGCTAATAAGATACAGAAATCAAATTTCTTTTGATCTTAGGAATTATATACACATTATCTAATAATATGTATTTGCTCCCACTGGAAAAAATAACTTAACGTTCCCCATTGCTACAGCCAAGATAACCTCTCTAGTTCAAACTTTGAGAGTTATCTCAATAGCATCAAGCTGTTGCCAAGAATTCATTCCTTTCAATAAGAAGAACAAACGTGATTTGTAACTATGAATCAAGTATTCGGGTAGAATCACCATTCTTCACAAATTACGCTTCCAAGACTAGTAAATCGAATTTACTGTCTTTGGACAAGTCTTCTTTGGCTGAGCAAGGCTCAATGTCGCATTCATTAATAACACTTCTTAATGAATTAAACATTTGGGGCATGAGAACATTTCTCTGTTAAGACTAATCTTAAAATATTCGCCACAAATTAATCGTTTAAGTTTGTTGTATAATCACCATTATAGGCGTAAGACTATGCACATATTTAATCATTGAATTGCTGAAATAACAAATTACTTGATTATTAATCACACTAACCCATTACAAGAGCAATACAAACAATTGCATGCAATCCAATCGATTTAGCAAAAACAAACAATCATAGAACCCTAAGACTATTGATTTAGTTTTGCAACGATGTTTCAGAGGTTTAGAGCAACAACCACCGAAGGGTGATCAGCTACTCCTCCTTTGAAATGAGACACTTCTCAGCTAATTCTAATTCCGGAATAACTCATATTCCTATAGGCATTAGCCACCGTTATTTGGTCAAGGATTTGTTAACAACACTTAACTCATCCTCGTAAGTGTAACCCTCTCCCAGAGGCACACACCAACAGGCTACCGAAGGGAAAGACAACTGTTGGTAATTAGCCTAAGTGACCCTATCCTTTCCAGGAGTTCACGGTGTTACGAATCTTATGATCAGACCCTCCGAAGGGATGGTTGCTCCAGGACAACACGCAGGCGGATCATAAGACTCTCACAGTGTGACCTATGGGTGGAGACCGAGGGATACGTTGACACGTGTCCCGCTCCCACTTACTATGGGCACTTTCCCCATTCACCTTGTTATTGACTCATGCAAACACTTTCCGAAGGGAGGTCGCGCTAAAACGACACGAAGCCGAGCATGGATCTCACGTTGCGAATATAGGGACGTAGGAGTAAAAACTCGATTTAAATCAAGTTTTGATTTTACCTCCCACTAAAGTGACCTACCCTATATTTTAGGGTTTATTAACCTAGATAAATCCGGCTAATTCAATTTATCTAAGTCTAATCCTATTATAACTATTATAATGAGAATTATAATGTTCTAGGTGAATTAAGCACTTTTAACAAACCTAGCAACACCGTATGCTAACATGACTATGGTTATTTCAACTCAGGTTCCGGGTTTGTTCCCAGGTAGCAATGTTCAGTAAACCGTCAGCTTAAATACCTCCAACCTTAGACAGAACGTAACCGGGAGAGTTCCCTTTTAACCATAGTAATGTAAAGTCTTTACTCTAAAGATCTAGGTGTATTAAACTCTTTTAATAAACCTAGTGACATTGCATGCTAACATTTAACCATGATTAATTCAACTCTGGTATTCCGGGTCAGTTCCCAGGTAGAAGGTGTTCCGTAAACCGTCAACTTAAGTACCCCCAACCTTAGACAGAACTTTACCGGTAGAGTTCCCTTATAATCATAGTAATGTTTGTCCTACTTAGTAGGTTTAAAACTATTTTTAAAAAACTAAGTAAGACTTAATTCTAATCCTATTAGAATTAACGAGATCTTAGGTCTAATTAATTTTAAACATTTTAAAATTAATACATTTACCTATGATCCTATGTTTGCATGCAATCTTTATTATAGGTTGACGGTTTCTAATCATCAATTTTAAACTATTCAAAATTTTAATGATTAGCCCTATAATCATGCATACTATAGTTTTAAAATAGTTAACAATCATATTCAAGTTAATGTAATAAAACTATATATATATAGCCTTGCATTGCATGAAATTAATATAACAATTATATTAAACTATGGATGTTTCATGCCCAATGCAACTTTGATTTCCATTATTAATAAATTAACAATTAAATTATTGCCAAAAATGGTAAATCAAAGTAGCATGCTGCAAACAATTTTATTAAATATAACTATTTATATTTAACTAGGTAATTGTATGCATCATGCTTATCCTTTTTCATGATATTAATATAACTCAACTATATATTAAAAACTCATGAAAATAAACCATGCATTTCAATCCATACATTATAACTAATTATAATATAAAATGCATGAGCATGCTTTATAACCTAAGGTGGGATTTTAAATCTAAATGACATCCATAAAGCATTTAAATAGCGTATAAACCGATTAATTGGCCCCTAGGATAAAATAAAGCACATAAATTACAATAATTTAAGCTATTTTATCCTAAAAACATCCTTCTGCAGCTTCAGAACCGGATTAGACCGCATGAACCGACCCGAACTGCTTCGAACCGGACCCCAAAATGCCAAAACATGCTTGAACCGTGCAAATAATGCATAAATCGGGTCAAATCTCCTTGAACCAGTCAAGAACCGGTCAAACATATCACGAACCGGTCAAAAACTGAAGAACCGCGGAAAAATAAAAATAATTTGGCCAAATTGCACAAGGCTAGGCTTGAACCCCAAACCTCTGGTTTCATAGAAGGCTACTGAAACCAACACAGCAGCTGCATGTTTTTGTGTCATTTATTGGTTTTATATATATATATATATTCCAGCAACTGTTCCAGCAACTTCCAGCAACTGTTCTTCGTGTTTGACTTCGATTTTGGACGTGATTTTCAACGATCTTCATCATGAAACACCCTAGTCTAGACCCGGACTTACAGAGGATAATAGATTTACAAAATATGCCCAAAAACGCAGGGGCCTTTACATTGAACCATTCAAGAAAACGTAAATCTATGGCCAAATTAATCGAAACCATTTATACGCAAACCATAACATTCATAATGCATAAATCCCACCAAAAACAAATTGCAAATTTCAATTTAAAATCAAGAACAACTGAGTTGGCTCTGATACCAATTGAAGGGATAAAAGCCCCACGCAGCGGAAAGTATTACCGAACCTACTCAGAGTCTTAGATTCTAATTGAAATACCAATACAATTTGCAAAATATTACAGCAATAAATCTCTATTTAAAGGGTTGTACATAGGGTATAAACATGCTAAAAGATCAACTAGATTGATCCTAGTGATCAAGGATTTCATAGAAAACTTACTTTTGTAGAAAGCCTTGATCAATTCCCCCTTTCTTGCCAATAAGATTGAAAACGCAGCAACCCTCTTGTGCGAACACCACCAATCGGCTACACCGGTATATCTCTAAGACTTCTTGAAGCAGGAGACTTGTGGGAGTCTTTTGGGAGAAATCTCTGAGAGAATGAGAGACAATGGGATGCCTTTCACCCCACCCCAGGGGTCCTATATATAGGTAAAGGCCAAGACCTTTTCCTAATACGAAAAGGTCTAGGAATAAGTTCAAATCTATTATCTGAACAATATCTAATTTTAATAATTAATTAATTCCATAATTAATTAATTACCCAATTAAATATCACATATTTAATCTTAGGGATTTTATTAAAATTAAAATATGAATCCAATTCATATTAAATTTATTTGAACTCTTTCAAATATTTTCTTTCCTAATAGGAAAAGGTCTCTAATTTTAATAAATAATTAATTAATTCCATGATTAATTAATTACCCAATTAAATATCATATATTTAATCTTAGGGATTTTATTAAAATTAATATGAATCCAATTCATATTAAATTTATTTGAACTCTTTCAAATATTTTCTCTCAAGAATTAATTTTTGAAATTAATTCAAAAATTATATTATAAAGTTTCATAAACTTTATATTATAATGCATCAATATACATTATACGATTCCCTAGATAAATTGAACACTTTCAATTTACAATTTATATTTGTTTGCTTCAAGTCTTTTTACGAGCTACCAGTGGGACCTAATGGACCTACAGATCAGAAGCTCCAACGATACGAGACTAATTGGCTTAAACTCATTAACCAAGTTAGTCTCCATTCGTTAACTGTGGGTCACTCCACTAAAGACCCTCAGCTGCACTCTTCTCACTGTAGAATATTTATGTGTCCACGGATATCGATCAATACTACAAGTCAGTCGTTCACGTGTGTTCGTATCCCAGCTGAGTCAAATTACCGTTTTACCCCTGGTTTACATCTTTCTCCTTAAGTCCTCAGTGCTCCTCTAATGAACAACCTGTTTGAGGTCCAACCAACAAACAGAAGTCCCTCTCGTGCCATAGAGAGGGTTGGGCCCATTGTTCAAGTCCCGGAGACACCACTAAAGGGAACACACCTCTACTTACCCTAGAGTCGGGAAGGAGTGAATTCCATCTTGTGTGATTATGTTCCCAACTCCCCACTTGGTATTGTCCCCAAAATGGTAGGCTTATTGAGTCGGCTTGCTGGCCACTCTCACCCATACAAATCAAAGGACAACTCCTCGTGAACAGGAGTCCATAATCCACTCAGGATTGAGACTGAGTTGTCTAGGTCATCCTAGTGAAATAGAGAGCAAGCCAACTAACGGTGTTACAGTTAGTGGTTAACTATTTCGCGGTCCGGTCTTATGCAAACTCATTGCATAGGATACCCCCACTCGCATGTCAACTACATGAACGCGTTGGATCATAGCGTTTATATCATAATACAAAGCGGGTCGTATCCATAGTGTCACCTAGGATAAGGTACCCAGCCTTATCCCTATACTATAGACCTTTTAGGTTGTTACTTGAACATCGATCCCCAGTATGTCCCCATATACTAGTTCAAGTTACATAAACAACCTTGGATCTTAGTTTATTGGATTTGGGTCAAATAGTGCAATATTTAACAATAACATTTTATTGTAGAAACTAAATAACACTTTATTAAATACAAGTATAAAATTTGTTTACATTCATTATCTACGAGTTTTAGGGCATAAAACCCAACAGGGCGAATGTCCAACCTTTGACTACAGGGAGTTACCTTTTCCTCAACGCTTTAAGAATGTTAAATTAGATTAGCAGTTTCAAAAATTCCTTGAAATGTTTAAGAAATTGTCTGTGAATATTCCCTTGGTACATGCTTTGTATAACATGCCTAATTATGGGAAATTCATGAAAGAAATGCTTTCTAGGAAGAAAAGTTTGAAAAAAGAAATTTTTAAATTGTCTTAAAGTAGTAGTACCATAGTTTCTGGGAAGATGCCTTCTAAACAGAAAGACCCAGGGAGTTTTACCATTCCCTGCACCATAGGAGAAGTATCTTTTAATAGGGCTCTGTGTGATTTAGGTGCTAATATAAACTTGATGTCCTATGCTGTTTACAGGAGGATTGGTTTAACAGGAATGAAGGACACCGACGTTACTCTCCAGTTAGCTGACAGATCAATTACCCACCCGATGGGTGTTGTAGAGGACGTGTTGGTGAAGGTCAATAAATTTATCTTCCCTGTAGACTTTGTGGTACTAGACATGTAGGAGGACAGAGAGGTGCCCATTATCCTAGGCAGACCTTTCCTAGCTACAGGTAAAGCTGAGATTAGTGTACATACAAGTAAGCTTACCTTGAACATTGATGATGAAAAAGTTGTGTTTAGTATTTTCGGCCAAGATGAGTCTGTATGTAGTTTGCATACTTGTTTTTCTATTGGTCCTGAATACTTGACTGACGATGATGAAGAGGTAGAGTTTAATCTTGGCTTAGGCTTAGGAGAAGTGCTTATAGATGATGGGGATTTCGATCATAATGCAAATTTGAATGACCCTCTGTTTGAGAATGATTTAGAATTGCCTGACTTTGAAAATGAATTGGAATTGCCTGCTTATGAGAATGAAAAGTCTGCAGTTGATAACTTACCTTCTTTTAAAAATGAGTTAGATTTGCCTGAGATTGATGATTTTGATGATGATATTTATTTGCCTGACGTTGAGGATGAGCATGAATTGTATAGAAAGGATTACTCGATAGATAATTTTGAGTTTGATCATGATAACACTGAATCTATTGAGTCTGATCTTGATATTCCTGAATGCATGAACCCAGATAATGTTAATACCTTTGATTCTTGTCCTGATGATGTATATAGCATAGAATCTGACCCAGAGGAACTCGAATCTGTGCATAGTATAGAATCTGACCCTGAAGAGCTTGAATTCTTTAATTCTGATAGTGAGTCATGTGATAGCCTAGTCGAATCATTTTTTAATTCTGAGTCTGAGGAATCTTCTGAGCATGTAAATATTGAATCTGATGAATGGACTGGCATGATTGATAGGCCATCTTTAGATCCCAGACCAGTAGATATCATAACGCTTGATGACTCTATTAACAATTGTTTTGAGAATAGAGACCTAGAAAAGAGATTTGATGCTGTTGCATATTTTCTGAAATGTTATTATGATAATCTCTTTAGTGATGATGGGCCAGGGGAAAGTTTTTTTTCTCCCCTGTTTGCTGTGTGCAATTCGGTGCGTGATTTTTTGCAGAGCCCGGAGGATGATGAAAACTTTTATTTCGAGCCTCCGTAAGCGTGTCGAGCCTCGTCTAGCTAAAGACGTTAAAGAAAGCGCTGCTTGGGAGGCAACCCAAGGATTAAAGTTTAGATAGTTGTTTTTGCGGTAAATAATTTTCTTTGCTTCGTGATCCAATTTTGTTTTGCAGGATCACCTTAAGCAAATCCCAAAATTCCAAGAATCCCATTTTTCTGGATCGAAAGGAAGAGGATAAAGCTCTCCTAGCTCAGGGAAGTCTCAGTATCCCTCTTTATGCTTTACTGTTTTAAAACATTGGGGACAATGTTTAATTTAAGTTTGGGGGGGAGGCTTTCGCTGTGTTGAGCATATTTGAATTCTTTTGGATGCATGAATAGATAGCCATGATAGCCAAGGATGTGATTTTAGAAATTTTGGGAGAAAATGGTTTATAGGTTGTGGAATCTGGGAGCACGGCAGAAATTGTGAAATTTTAAAATTTTTTGATACTTAGTTTTGATGTCTAAAAGCATGCAATAGTCTTATCTAATGACGTCTTTGAAAATCTAGATTCTTATTATGATTTTTAAAGTTTGTTGTCACCCCGATAGGCTTAGTTTCTAATACTAGGAAGTTCATGCTTGATTGTTCTAAAGAACTAGGTAGAAAAAAATGTTATGCCTGCTGAGAGAAAAGCAAAAGCAACAAAAGAAAATGAGAGAAAAAGAAAAATCTGTTGAAAAAGAAAATTTTTGCTTGCACAAAAGAAAAAACCTAGGGGTAAAAAGAGCTACCTGCGGTGTGATCAGTTAGGCCAACCAGAGAATAAAATTCGGGTTAAGGGTCCCTGCACCGTAGTGTGAAAGCTAGTACCATCAGATATCAAAATGCAAGTTTGGGGGAGTAGCAAAAGAAAAAGAAAAATTATTTGAGAGTTTTGCTCCGCCATGAAAAAGAAAAAAATCAGGCGCCCTAGTTTTTTTTTTTTTTTTTTTTTGCATGATAGAAGAACTCTGACCTATTAGGGGCTCTTAGCCAGTGTAGGGGGAAAACAAATGGAGAAAGCCATAAGACTAATCCAGGTTAGTAAAAGAATCAATAGATAAGTCTTGAGCATGCTATTCATTAATCTTAAGTTCAAACTAGTTTAAGATTTCTTCAAGAGTATGCGGTGCTTGCTTATTCCACTTGCATGTTTTCCATTCTATCTTAGGAATTCCAAAATCATTGAGGCTTGAGTGATTCTATTTCATGCATCTTTAGAATTTATTTTGCTCGGGACTAGCAAAAGCTTAAGTTTGGGGGTGTGATAGCGAGCAAAAATGTCGCTATTTTAGTCCCAATTTATTAGGCTTTTCTATGCTTTAATCGTGTTATTAATGAAAATATTTAATGTATTCTGTTATTTAGTCCTTAGAGCAACGTCGGTGATTTTGGGAGAAAAAGTGCCAAAAATGAAGCCAATAAAGCCCAAATCCAAGCTTGGATCAAAAGGGGATTCAAAAAGGCCAATAATGATGGAAAAGCCCAAAAAGAAGTGAAGAGAAGGCCCAAAAATCAGCCCAAACCGAAGCTGGGAAATTCTGGAGAACGCATAGCGTTGAGACGCTGTGAAGACAGCGTCGCGAAGCTACCCATTTCTTGGGCAACAAGACGCGTGCGTAGCAGCGTCGCGACGCTGTGCAATGTAGCGTCGCGACGCTACCCCCAATCCGGGCCTATAAAAGGCACCTCTTGGTGCCTCATTTTGCATCAATCAAATCATTCTTGAATCCATCCTTTCTTTCCTTCATTTGGCTCCTTTGGAGCCTCTCTCAAGGCTTTCTAGCCTTTTTGAGAGATTTCTTAGTGGGAAATATTTGGGAAATTTTGGGAGCATCCTAGGAGGCTCAAGGAGTGTTCGGCGGAGCTCTGAGCGTCAGCGAAGGGGTTCTTCGACGGTCAATTCCTTTCCTTTTATGCTCTTAATTATGTTTTCTATTGTAAATGTTGTGGATATTTTAGCTATGTATAGCTAAACCCCAATTTGGGGTCTTGGAATGAAATTATAATCCAAATGTTGCTATAATTACTTGTCTCTTGCCCTTTTTCCTAATTATTTGTATGGATGTGCTTAATGCTTTATTCAATCTGGCCAATTGTGTAATGATTCGATTCTTAATGGAAACTCGACGGAGAGAAGTTAGGATAGATCATAATCCATGCAACTAGTTTAATTGCCCGTCGTGACACCGGGATTAGTTGATTAAACCTAGATTCCTAAAATGAATCAGAGCGTAATAATTAATGATTTTTAATAGCGCTAAGGACACTTAGGTTGTTAAAATGAATTAATTACAATTAGGGGAAACCGACAGGAGAACCTATGTGATTAACGGAGATTCTAGGATTATAATTAGTTGGGCAATGAGATAGGATAATTATAACAATTGTTTGGCTAATAATTGATTTTCAAGACCCCTCTTCCCATTAAGAAAACTCTTTCTCCACATTTTATTTTTATCGATTGATCAAAATTATTTTCTTTAACTACTTTGATTTTTGGAATCTTTTTAACTGCATGAACTGTCCCCTAAATATTATTTCTCCTAATTATTTTTAGTGCTCAAGAGATTTTTGCTTGCTTAAATTTCGCTTCGCCTCAATGTGGATTCGATACTCGAAATTCTTTCCGTTTTATATTACTTGCGATACCGTGCGCTTGCGGTAGACACACACGACAATATTTCCTTTTATTATCTTGTAATTATGGACATGCCTACTCAGATTGTAGCGTGCGTCCCCATGCATATTATGAACTAAGTAGCTTAGGCGTTGGTTAGGAAACTATGTGATTGCCGTGCTTAACTTTAGTAATATAAATTGATTGCTGCATCTTGGTTAATTGTTGTACTTGTTTCTATTTTATGCCCGCCTGGCCAGCCGGTATGAATACCTCTCTCTAGTTTCAGGGATGATTTAGAGAGTGTGTGGCGATTAATCACACTACGATCATTGTGTATTGGTGAACGCTAGTGACTGAGCTAGGGATAGCCAGTTGCCTAGTGCTTGATCGGTAGTACTTCACTGGGGTTGAAACACATTCCAAAAAATCCGGAGTTCCGGGAGGAATCCGCTAATAATACTGCGAGAGTTTGCATGATCAATAATATTGCTAGAGCATCTTTTAAAACAATTACTAAATCCTGACCAGCTCCTGTTTCTAATCTGTCTGCCTATCCGTTTACTTTCTATTCTGTCATTTCTTTTGCTTCAGCATTATTCTTATAAAAACCAATCATTTTTACCATCTTTTGAAACCATTAAAGAGTTATACAAAATAGATAAAGTGGAAGCTAGTTCAGGCCTTGGATTGATAATACTTATTACTTGCTGCGGACTGTGTATACTTGCACAGAGTCTAGAGTCCTTTTATACCATATTTTTACTCACTCTAGGAACCCGACAAGTTTTTGGCGCCGTTGCTGGGGACTTGAATAAGTTTTTATCTGATCTGTTTTGTGTATGTGTTTTGATGGTTTGGTGCTAGAACTTTTTTGATTGTTTCTTTTGTTTTTGCAGGTGTGAGTTTGGTGCATGAGCGATCCGCCTGGGGTGAGGTTCGAGCTTGATCCAGAAATCGAGAGAACATTCAGGATAAGGAGAGAGCAGCGTAGACAGCAAAATCAAATGGCTGACGTGCCGCGTCTCCCGCAGGGTCCTGAAGATTAAGCGAACCCCCAGCAGAATCGTGTGCTGCAGCAAAACCCGCCGCTGGAGCAAAATGAGCAGCAAAATAATCAGGCTGAGAATCCTATCTTGGTAGCAAACGATAGGACCAGAGCCATTCGAGAGTATGCTTTTCCAATGTTTGATGAGTTGAATCCAGGGATTGCACGTCCTCAAATTCAAGCGGCAAATTTTGAAATGAAACCGGTAATGTTTCAGATGTTGCAAACCGTGGGGCAATTCCATGGTTTGTCATCTGAAGACCCTCATTTACATCTTAAGTCTTTTCTAGGAGTTAGTGATTCTTTTGTAATTCAAGGAGTGCCTAGAGATGCTCTTAGATTAACTTTGTTCCCGTATTCTCTTAGGGATGGAGCGAAGGCGTAGTTAAATTCTTTTGCTCTAGGATCAATTAGGACATGGGATGAGTTAGCTGAAAATTTTTTGAGTAAATATTTCCCGCCTAATAGAAATGCTAAATTAAGGAGTGAAATAGTAGGGTTTAGGCAACTTGAAGATGAGACTTTTAGTGAGGCTTGGGAGAGGTTTAAGGAGCTTTTGCGAAAGTGTCCCCACCATGGCCTACCACATTGTATCCAAATGGAAACATTTTACAATGGATTGAACGCGGTAACTCAAGGTATGGTTGATGCTTCGGCTGGAGGGGCCCTTTTGGCAAAAACTTTTAACGAAGCCTATGAAATTTTAGAAAGAATATCTACTAATAGTTGTCAGTGGTCGGATGTTAGAGGCACAAATAAAAAGGTTAAGAGTGTATTAGAAGTTGATGGTGTGTCCACCATTAGGGCTGATCTTGCAATGATTGCTAACGCTCTTAAGAATGTGACAGTGATTAGTCATCAGCAGCCACCAGTTGTGGAGCCTGCTGCAGTGGTGAACCAAGTTGCAGAGGAAGGTTGTGTCTATTGTGGTGAAGATCACAACTACGAGTTTTGCCCCAGCAATCCAGCTTCTGTGTTTTTTGTAGGTAATCAGAGGAAGAACCCTTATTCTAACTTTTATAATCCAGGTTGGCGCAACCACCCCAACTTCGCGTGGGGAGGACAAGGGAGTAATGTGCAAACACAGCAAAAGGTGAACCAGCCAGGATTTGCTAAAGCACAGGTATTGCCCCAGCAAAATAAGCAGGCACTACAAGAAAAATTGACTTACTTGACGCTTTTGGAATGTCAACTGTTAATACTCTTGACGCTTTTAAAAGCATCGAGAGAACTACTGTCAAGAATAAGGTATCGAAAATTTGACAAACGAGAAGCGTCAAGACAACTTTTACTTGATATATATGAAACGTCAAGAATATTAAATTTTTGACACTTATAAAGCGTCATGTATATAGATTTCTTGACAGTTATTAAATATCATATTTGTTAAAACTTGACAGTTCTAGCATGTCAAATGGTACTTTATCTCGACATTTCAAAAATGTCAATTTAAAAGTTGTTGACACATTTTACCTGTCAAGTTTGTTGGTAATTTTTTTTTTCAATTATAATAGTTGTTCCCTATTATCTTGAATATCCTGCAGTGCATTCCAACAATTTGATATATTGATCAACCAAATAAACAAATATACATTCAAGATCCATCAACCGAATTTCTTCCAATAACTTCAATAAAATTCATATCTTCAACATTACAAAAGTATCCAACCTCCATATGAGCAATTCCAAAATTACAACTATCAACCCATATGAACAATTCCAAAAATTATAAGCCCTATCGACCCACATGAACAATTACAAAATTACAGGACCTATCAACTCCATTTGGACAATTCCAAAATGAAGAACTTTACACTCATTTTCTCCGTATACTCAAAATTACATAATACCTATCTCCACCATATATTCAAAATCACAAACTACCTATTAAATAATTAATGTGCTTCCGTGCCTTAAAATCAACCTGAACTTGGAATCCTTGTCTTTCCTGTTTCTCTCCTAATGCTTTCGGATTGAAATAGCTTCCTTGATGAGATGGTAAAGATCCTCCAGGATTTCAGGAGCTAGTCCTGAGCCAAAAAAGAAAACATGTTAAAAAGAATAACATATTAATTCTGATTGATGTATAAAATAGAAGTTCAGTGGAGGAAGGGTAGATGAGGCTCACCAATAACATTAACAAAGTTCATGTGTTCAACATCACCAAACTATCAATCTTATAAACAATTCCAAAATTTCAAGAATTATCAACCCAATATGAACAATTCTAAAATTCCAACACCTATTAACACCATAAAGTAAGTGTAAAATGGTCACATATAACTTCCATAACATTATGACATTTGTCGAGTGCAATAATTTCACTTGCAAAAATAAAAGCAAATGAAAAAAAAAAGTTTCACATAACTCTTTGAAGGTTGATCGAATATGGTGCAATTTGTACTTGAAGCCATTGATCAACATGATCAAATTTGATACATAAGAAGAAATGCAAATAATTTAATCAAGACAATTAAGATTAGAAGTATGAATAACATATACTCAAATGAACATAAACACCCATACTCATCAAGTTAACACAAACAACTAAAGTTATCAAATTTTATTGAACATAAATACAAAACTTAAACAACTTATCAAATTTGCAGACCTTCGAAAAACAATAGATATCTAAAGTAATTCATTCTTAACAACCAGTAGAATCTTTGGAACATCATACATTTAGCATCAACAATTTTTTGGATCCAATATCCAACTTATGGCTTGAATCCAAATCACCCTAACATACTAAATTGTCATTTTAAAAGGGTCTAAAGTGTTGAACTTAGTCCGAATGACTACTTACCTTAGCTAAACAAATTCTTGATTAGCATGCTTTTTAAACAACTCTTCTAAGGTGTAGATAATAAATAGGTATCAATTAGCATGCTTTTTAAACCATAACCAACAAGCAAAACCCATTTATTTTACATTTTAAGGACCTATAAAGGTTGGGCAACACTTTAAAAGCCTAAACAACTAATGGGTATCGATTAAAACATGATTTTAAGGCTTAACACCTAACAGGCAACTCAACTTAAGGCTAACAAGCTTAAGGACAGCGATGAAACTCACCCAAACGGAATTTAATAAGTCTACCTGAGGCCCTAAAGCGTAGTTGAGATCCCTATTCTAAGCCTTCCCTCGAAGACAATTATGGTCCCTAAACCACTATGATGCTACCAAAAATTCGGCAGCATAACGACATACATATAGGGAACCCAAAAATTTTCGCTTCACCTGGAAACAAAATAATGCACTTCTATAGTCACAACGAGCCAGATCTCGCATCCAAACTTCAATCCAAACTCCAACAGACATTCAACCCATCCTCCAATATCATAAATAAAAATCCAGAGAGAAACCATAGCCATCCAAGCCAAACATGCTTTAAAATAAACCAAAAGATGCTAGGTTCATTACGAAGCTATCGACCTTGGTTCTTAAAAATCTTTAAATTTTAAAACCTTAAATTTTTTTGTTCCGACCTTGTAATGTATGATTTTTCTTAGATTGAGTATTTTCTTTCTGCAGGAAGGTTACCTTGTCCATGAGTGTAATGAAAGGTGCAGCTGTAGTAGAACCTGTCCAAATAGAATGTTGCAAAATGGAATTCAAGTAAAACTTGAAGTCTTCATGACAGAGACAAAGGCAATTTCTTCTTTATGTGCCTTATGATTTTTTTTTCCTGCTAACTTGTATATAACCTTTAGTTTCCTAGCTGATGTTTTCTGTAGTTTCTTATACGAAATTGTAAAAACAATATAGGGGTGGGCAGTGAGGGCTGGTGAAGCCATTCTGCGTGGCACATTTGTTTGCAAGTACATTGGAGAGGTGTTGGATGAGCAGGAAGCAAACAGGAGACGTGACAGGTTTGTATGATTTTTTAAACTTCTCTTTAGAATTAGCTTTTTCTCTATGTATGATCCACTATATCTTCTATTAGGTATAACAGTGAAGGGAACTGCTATTTCTTGGATGTGGATGCTCATATAAATGAGATTAGTAGATTAGTTGAAGGATCAGCTAGATATATTATTGATTCCACAAATTATGGAAATGTTTCGAGATTCATAAATCACAGGTGAGCAGAGATTTATGTTCCACATCTTCTTTCCGCTCATTCAGACATTTGGCAATTTTAGCATGTATTTACTCATGCTTATTTGTTGCTTGACAACGACATATTAAAGGCATGTATATTATTGATTCCATAATCCACGCTACTCATTTAATGCCCAACTAAAGGCAATCTCAACATGCTCATCATGCTTCAAAAGTTAACCCAACACACTTTACTTAAGCTTAAAGACCAACTTGGTCTAAAAATGGAATCTTAATCCAACTATCCACTTTAAATTCCCAATTAACAAACAATGGGCAATTGGTCTAAGTCATACAATTTGAATCCAAATAGCTACTTACCTTGGCCAAATAATATTTGCAAAATCCTTTTCAAAATTCCTTAACTCCAAGGCTTTAGACTAGCTACACAAAAGGGGGAAACTTCATAAATCAATAGGAGTTCAAAGCAAGCATTCAACTTGGAGTCCATTAATTTAGAGAAGATTTAACTCCCAAAAACTTACCCAAACTCAACCTTTAGCTTGCTGTCCAATGATCCAATAACGCTCCACACTGAAGATTAAATCCCCAAAAGCTAAGAGAACCTTGCAATCACATGCCAAAATCAATGGGTGCTCCTTTAACACAAATAAATCATCCAAAACTTGACTTAGTTCACTTACCCAAAGCCGAAATTGCTCAAACACGCTGAAACTCGAAGACCCACTGCTTGAATCGCCATAATTGAAGGGAAAAGCTTGCTGAACGGAATTAATAATGAGTGGGCATTCAATTAAACATGATAATCAATCAGTATAACCTTCAATCCAACTTACCCACATTGAAAGCTCGTCGAAAACGTCCAAAATCGATCCAAATCACTACTGTTCGCGCCGAAAACAGAACACCTGCCGAAAAACGTGAATACAGTCGCCGCCACGCCTGAGACTTGCTGTAAAAACCTTATAAAACGGAGAGGGAGATCACGAGAGAGAGAGAGACAACGAAAAGGGGGGAAAATAAGCTTGAGAAACAACCAAAACGGAGGGAAAAACCATACCCACGCTTGAAGAATCCTACTGGCCGCTCGAAGGACTATGAACCGTCGGACTTCTCGGCACCAACCTGCTGTCAACAGGCTACTTACTGGAGACGCCGGAGAAGACAAATGGAAAAGAAACCCATGAGCCGGCGACGGAAATAAAAGAAGAAGAATCAAGGATGGCGGTGGTTGGGTTGCTAGACCAACGGGCATGAAGGTGAAGAAGAATGAAGAATGTGGGATTTTTTTTTCTTTGGCTGTGCGTGTGGTTCCAAAACAAAAGACAAAATCCTAGGGTTTAACTTGGCTCTTTTTCCTTTTATTTACAACATTGCCATTAACTCAATTAACTCCATTCCCAAGCTAATTAAACTCCAATTACTCTCCTAAATCAATTTAATTAACCAACACTTGATCAATTAAACTTAAAATTGAGGAAATTGACGTTTACCAAAATTTAGCGACGTTACAGAGGGAGACGAACTAGAGAACGACGGAGAGAGAGAGTGTGCGAGAAGGCGGGATGGCGCGAAGGACTGGCGACGAATCGGCGGCGGGGCTGGGCGGCTGAAGGTTGGAAATCGAGGAGGTCTGCGGCTAAAGAAAAACAAAGGGGGCTTCGTGCATGAGGGTTGAAGGAGGAGAGAAAGATTTTTTTTCTTTTTCTTTAATAGAATAAAAATCCTTTTTCTTTTCTTTAAATAAACCCTAGGCAAGTAATACTTGACATTTAAAATGTAGCAAGTAAATCGGGATAAAACTTGATATTTTTTAAATGTCAAGTAAATTATTATAGTTCTCGACATTTTAAAAGCGTCAAGTATTCTGTAGCGTGCAACAAAATCCGAAAAACTCTGTCAAACTCCATGTTTTTACATTTTTCTTGACGTTTTTTTGGTTAAAAATGCAAATTCTTGACATTTTTTTAAGAAAATGTCAACTAATATAAAATTTGAAGTGTCAAGTAATGCAGTTTTTCTTGTAGTGAGGCTTTGCCCTAGCAAAATTCCGGGAATTCTCTCGAGGCAGTGATGAAAGAATTTATGGCTCGTCCAGACGCCGCAATTCAAAGTAATCAAGCTTCAATGAGAGCCCTGGAATTGCAAGTGGGTCAGCTAGCCAATGAGCTGAAGGCAAAGCCTCAAGGGAAACTTCCCTCAGATACTGAACACCCTAGAAGGGAAGGTAAGGAGCAGGTAAAGGCAGTGACTCTTAGGAGTGGTAAGCCACTAGAAGAAAGAAAATAGCCTAGTAAAACTCAGGATATAGATGATAATTGCGATAGAAATGTTGTTGTTGAGAAAGAGTTGGAGTCTGGTCAGGGTGCTGGAGGCAGCAATAAAGATGCTGGAGCATCTGGTTCTATTCCAGATGTGGAACCACCTTATGTGCCGCCCCCACCTTATGTACCACCTCTACCTTTTCCACAAAGGCAAAAGCCTAAGAATCAGGATGGTCAATTTAACAAGTTTTTAGAGATTCTTAAGCAATTGCATATAAATATCCCCTTAGTAGAAGCTATAGAGCAAATGCCTAATTATGCTAAATTTATTAAGGATATTTTAACTAAAAAGAAGAGGTTAGGTGAGTTTGAAACTGTATCTCTTACTGAGGAATGTAGTGCTATTCTTAAGAATGGGCTACCACCCAAGGCTAAGGATCCAGGATCATTTACTATACCTGTGTCTATAGGTGGAAAAGAGTTAGGCAGGGCACTTTGTGATTTAGGTGCAAGCATTAACCTTATGCCTCTTTCGGTCTATCAAAAGCTAGGTATTGGTGAAGCTAGACCTACCACAGTTACACTCCAACTAGCTAATAGGTCTATCACATATCCAGAGGGTAAAATTGAGGATGTCTTAGTGAAAGTGGATAAATTCATATTTCCTGTTGATTTCATTATTTTAGACTATGAGGCTGACAAAGATGTCCCAATTATTCTAGGACGTCCATTTTTGGCTACTGGTAGGGCGTTAATAGATGTTCAAAAAGGGGAATTAACAATGAGAGTCTGTAATAAGGAAGTACAATTTAATGTGTTTAAGGCCATGAAGTATCCAGACGAAATGGAAGATTGCTCTTTCATTAGGATTCTGGAGAACACAATTATTGAGACAGTAATTCAGGATTCGGCACATAAGCATTTGGAAAATCATGGAGAGGTTAGTGTAGAAGATTTAGAGGTTTGTCCTTTAGAGAGAAAAAATGAAAAAGAATTGTTTAGGTGTGAGGATGTTTTTGAGTCTTTAGATTTAGATCAAAGAAAGGCTCCCCCGATTAAGCCATCCCTAATTGAGGCACCTACTTTAGATTTGAAGCCCTTGTCGGATCATCTAAAGTATGTGTATCTTGGGGAAGGTGAGACGTTGCCTATTATTGTTGCATCAAATTTAATGCCGGAGCATGAGGAGACCTTAATAAAATTGCTGCAGCAATACCGCAAGGCTATTGGTTGGACATTGGCTGACATTCAGGGGATTAGCCCATCTTTTTGTATGCACAAAATCACTCTAGAGGAGGGATCCTTTAGGAGTATTGAGCAACAAAGAAGGCTTAACCCTACAATGAAAGAAGTGGTTAAAAAGGAGGTGATTAAATGGTTGAATGCTGACATTATTTATCCAATTGGGTAAGCCCTGTCCAATGTGTTCCTAAGAAAGGAGGTGTCACGGTAGTGAGTAATAAAGATAATGAGTTGATTCCAACCAGGACTGTAACTGGCTGGAGGGTTTGCATGGATTACAGGAGGCTTAATAAAGCCACCCGTAAGGACCACTTCCCTGTACCATTTATTGACCAAATGTTGGATAGGTTGGCTGGTCAGGCCTACTACTGTTTCTTAGATTGTTATTCTGGGTATAACCAGATTACTATTGCTCCTGAGGATCAGGAAAAAACCACTTTCACCTGCCCTTATGGGACGTTTGCTTTCAGGCGAATGCCTTTTGGCCTTTGCAATGCTCCAGCAACATTTCAGCGGTGTATGTTAGCAATTTTTTCTGATATGATTGAGTCCACTGTTGAGGTATTCATGGACGATTTTTCAGCTTTTGGAGGGTCTTTTCAGAGTTGTTTAGATAATTTAGGTCAGGTGTTAAAAAGATGTGAGGATACCCATCTAGTTCTGAATTGGGAGAAATGTCACTTCATGGTGAAGGAGGGCATAGTGTTAGGTCATAGGATTTCTAAGAATGGTCTAGAAGTTGATAGAGCAAAAGTTGAGGTTATTGAAAGATTAGAACCACCGAATTCAGTGAAGGGGATTCAGAGTTTTTTAGGTCATGCTGGATTTTATAGAAGGTTCATAAAGGATTTTTCAAAAATCAGTAAACCTCTTTGTAACTTATTGTGTACTGATCATGTTTTTGACTTTGATGCAGATTGTAGAAAGGCTTTTGAAGCATTAAAGGCTGCTTTAATCTCAGCACCTATTCTTTGTGCACCTAATTGGAATTTACCATTTGAGGTAATGTGCGATGCGAGTGATGCTGCGGTAGGTGCTATGTTGGGGCAAAAGTAGGGCAAATTTATCCATCCTATATTTTTTGCAAGCAAGGTTTTAAATGAGGCACAAGTCAACTACACAACTACTGAAAAGGAGTTGTTAGCTGTGGTGTTTGCCTTTGAGAAATTCGGGCCATATTTGGTTGGATCCAAAGTCACGGTGTTCACGGATCATGCAGCAATAAGGTATTTGATGTCTAAGAAAGATGCTAAACCTAGACTAATTCGTTGGGTTTTATTATTGCAGGAGTTCGACTTGGAGATAAAGGACAAGAAGGGATCAGAGAATGTCATTGCAGATCATTTGTCTCGTCTTGATCCATCATCATCTTTGCTGAAGCAATCTGCCATTTCAGATTCTTTTCCAGATGAACAACTCTTTGCTGTTCAGGTAAAGGTAGTCAGGGATGTCCCTTGGTATGCTGATATTGCCAACTTTTTGGTGAAGGGAGTCACTCCTATTGACATGGATTGGAGGCAGAGGAAAAAGTTTAAGCATGATGCAAAATTTTTCTATTGGGATGAGCCATTTATGTATAAGCAATGCTCTGATGGTATTATTCGTAGGTGTGTTTCAGGTGATGAAGCAAAGGAAATCCTGAAGCAATGTCACTCCTCGCCGTATGGAGGCCATTTCAGCGGTCAGAGGACAACTATGAGGATTTTGCATTGTGGATTCTTCTGGCCTACCTTGTTTAAGGATGTCCATTGGTTCTACAAACAATGTGATGCTTGCCAAAGGAGAGGAAACTTAGGGCCTAGAGATGAAATGCCTCTTACTTACATTTTAGAAGTTGAATTATTCGATGTATGGGGTATTGATTTTATGGGGCCATTTCCCCCTTCTAATGGCAATGTTTTTATCTTATTGGCAGTAGATTACTTGTCCAAGTGGGTGGAGGCCATTGCATGCCATCAGAGTGATGCCAAGACGGTTTCAAGGTTTCTCCAATCGCACATCTTTGCGCGGTTTGGGACACCTAGAGCTCTAATAAGTGATGAGGGTACACATTTTGTTAATAATATCTTAACTAAGCTTTTAGCTAAGTATGGAATCAAGCATAGGATAGCTACCCCCTATCACCCACAGGCTAATGGTCAAGCTGAAATAAGTAATAGGGAAATTAAATCAATTCTGGAAAAAGTAGTCCATCCATCTAGGAAGGATTGGTCTTTTAGGTTGGATGAGGCTCTTTGGGCTTATAGGACAGCCTATAAGACTCCTCTAGGTATGTCTCCCTATCGGTTAGTATATGGGAAAGCTTGTCATTTACCATTAGAGCTAGAGCATAAAACGTTTTGGGCTTTGAAAAAATTAAATTTTGATATGAGTCGTGCAGGAGCAATAAGAATGCTACAGCTTAACGAATTGGAGGAATTTCGCCAATTTTCTTATGAGAATGCGAAAATGTATAAAGAAAATACTAAGTTGTGGCATGACAAGAAAATTAAGCCTAAAGAGTTTGTCAAAGGTCAAAAAGTTTTGCTTTATAATTCTAGATTGAAATTGTTTCCTGGGAAACTAAAATCCAAATGGTCAGGTCCGTTTTTGGTGATTGAGGTTTTCCCCCATGGAGCAATTACTTTGCAGGATGAAAAAGATGGGAGAATATTCAAGGTGAATGGACAGCGTGTCAAGCATTATTGGGGAGAGGAGTTTCAGTCGAAATATCCTTCCTTAGAGCTGATTGATGATTGAGTAAGCATGATTTTTGCGGAAGCAGTTCGTAGAGCAAAATTTTGAGCTCCCAGAATTTGTTGTGATTTTATTTTCGCTGTTATGATTTGGTTTAATTTTAATTTTAATTGTAGTGGATTTGATTGCTTTAAATTTTGCAAGATTTATCTCTATTTGTGGTTATTTTTAAATTTCGTAGATTTTATTTTATTTTCGCTAGATATTTTATTTAATTTGATTAGTTTAGATTCGAGTTGGTTGAGTTTTATTTTCTGATTAGATTTAATTATATTTTAAATTCTGTATTTATTTTGAGTTATTTGAATTTCTGTTTAGGTTTAGATTTAATAAAGATTTTCTTGATTTATTCGGCTTCAAATAAAAAAGATAAGATTTGATTTGAGCGGTTAAATTTGAATTTCTTGATTTGATTTTGTATCCGAGATTTTTCTAGAAAATAATCTTGTGTTGAGAAGGATGTTGCGGCAAAGTTATGGCTGAAGCAAATCTTCCGTTCGAATGAAAAGGGTTTGTTGTGAATTAATTACTTTTACCGTTTGATTTTGAATTTTCTGTGGGCAGGTAAATTGCATGGATGTTGCCACGTGTCGCGAAGGGATAATCCAACGGTTTAGCCGTTGACAGCACACAATTATTTACCATGGGCGATTGGAATTCAAGATTTTACCGTTGGTGGATTTAATTTTCAGATTTGCATGAGATTTAAACGGTAATCTCATTTAATGAGGGCAAAATCTTTCAGTTATGATTTGATTTGCTGAAGCCCTATTTATTAAAAGCCTTCGGTAAGTTCTTCTTCAATTTCTTGTCGTTCCTTGCTATTGGCATTCTTCTTTCTTTCTCTGTGTGCTGTAAAAATTCCTTTGAGTCTTCAATGGCTAAAACGAGAGCAAGAAAAGAGAGAGATAATGAGGAAGAGGAGGTACCCGTGACCCCCGAAGCACCGAAAGTAAAGGCAAAGAAGAAGAAGACACCAGAAGAAAAAGAAGCTAAAAGAAGAAGAAGACAGCAGAGGGCCGAGGATCAAGAAGTTGTAGAGAAGGTGGTGGAAAATGTCGCTGCCACGGTGGTTGAAGAGGATCCGAAAGAACAAGGAGAACAAAACCCAGAGCAGACTGAGCCAGGAGTTGCGGATACAGAAGAAATTCGAGAAGAAAATACAGATGAGGTTCGAGAAGAAAATACAGAGGAAATTCAAGAAAAGCAGGCCGAGGATGTGCAAGAAGAACAGGCAGAGGTTGCACCTGAGGAAGTTAATGAGCAAGAACGGGAGGTTCGGGTGGAGGTGATCATGTCGGAAGTGCCCAAACGCCGCCGTATAAAGCGAAAAGCGGGCCGTGTTAAGGTAGTCCGAACTGATACCCCCTCGCCTCCAACTACTGATTCTGAAAGAGAGAATGCAGAAAGAGAAGAGCGTGAGAAGAAGGAGGCCGAGGATAAAGCAAGAGAGGAAGCAGAGAAAAAGGCTGAAGAAGAAAGATTGCGCAAGCAAAAGGCAGACAGGGGCAAGAGTGTTGCTGCAGCATCGGAGGAACCTGATGAAATAGAAGAGTCACAATTGCCGTATGATCGCTTTGTCAACAATCTTGCCAGAGCAAAGTATGCAGAGTTGCTGAAAAGAGACTTCCTGTTTGAAAGGGGATTTAGTGGTGATCTTCCACATTTTCTGAGGACCGGTATTGCAGACCACGGTTGGGAACGGTTTTGTTCAAAGCCTGAATCTGTGAACGCGCAGGTGGTGCGCGAGTTTTATGCAAATATTGACAAAGAAGAAGGTTTCCTAGCAATTGTTCGAGGTATTGAGGTCGACTGGAGTCCTGGTGCTATTAATGCACTGTATAACCTTCGAACTTTCCCCCACGCAGCATATAATGAGATGGCTGTAGCGCCATCCAATGAGCAGCTGAGTGACGCTGTGAGGGAAGTTGGTATTGAAGGGGCACAGTGGCGGCTTTCGAAAACAGAGAAGAGGACGTTCCAGTCAGCCTATTTGAAGAGGGAAGCAAATACTTGGATGGGATTTATCAAACAAAGGCTGCTTCCAACGACCCATGACTCGACGGTTTCTAGGGAACGAGTGCTTCTGGCTTTCGCTATTTTGAGGTCTCTCAGTATTGATGTGGGAAAAATTATTGCTGATGAAATATCTGGATGTTGGAAGAAGAAAGTGGGGAAGCTGTTTTTCCCGAATACCATTACCATGCTTTGCAAGCGAGCAGGGGTTCCAGAGAATGAAGGAGATGTGATATTATTTGACAAGGGAATCATTGACACGCCTAACTTGGCGCGGCTTCAGCGTACGCAAGAGGCACGTCAGGGTGGGCTGGTCTACGACATCAACACGATTTTAGAACAACTCGCACTTTCGGCCAGCAGGCAGGAGTTTGTCGAGCGGCAAGCTTTAACCTTCTGGAACTATGTTAGAAATCGTGATGCCAATCTGAAGAAGGCACTACAGGAGAATTTTTCCAAACCATTTCCAGCCCTTCCAGCATTCCCTGAAGATTTATTGAACCCCTGGATTCCGCCACCACCTGTCGAGAGAGAAGAAGATGGAGAAGAAGATCCTGGTCAGGAGGATTGAAGAAGGGAAATTTGGGCGAGCAAACTTTTTGATGAATTAATTTTGTTGCTCGAGCATTTCTGACCACATCTTTTTCTATGTTTGCTTGAATTGTTCTGTTTCTTTTTAATTTTTCTGATGCTAAAAAAATATATCTGCTTATGTAATTTCTTTTTCTATGCTTTTAATGAAATTTCCGAAGTTATTTCTGTTCCATAAGCGTTGAGTAACTCTGACTTAACTAATTCTCTTTCTGAATTTTTGAAGCTTGGACTGGCTAACCTTAATTAGATTAAGGTATTCTGATCTCCAGAAACCTTTTGCTTGAGCATTTTCTCTGGCCTGGTCGTTGCTGCGGCAAAGAAAATTCTGGAGGTAGTGTTGACTTATGTGATTCGCTTTAAGCTTAGGTCTAGTCCCATGCTTAGTTTTAAAATTCAGATAGAAAAAATTAAGTTTGGGGGTATAATTGCAAAACTGATAATTCATTGAGGACAATGAATAATTCAAGTTTGGGGGACTTTTTGCTACTCCAATTGTTTTGCTCAAGCATTCCTCTCCTTCATTAAATAATTTGTTAGGTTATTGAGTAACCGGGGACATTTGTGATACCCACAGTTTGTCTTCGCGTCAAAAGGTAACCTAGGAAATGTGAAAAATAATGAAAAATTATTTGCTGAAAAGAGTGATTGTTGCAAATTTTGCTGAGAAAATTCATGGAGCAAAAGTTTTGAAGGATGAATGATAGTCCAGCAGTTTTTCTGTCTCCCAGAACTTAGGTGAGCTTCATCATAAAATGTTGCCATTCTGAGGGGAAAGAGATGGAATAACTAAGGATTTTTTTAGCTTTACAAAGAGTGTTTAGCCTAATTGGTGATGAGTTTGAGGCAAGGGTATACTGCACCATAAAGTGGGTCATCCCGTGCTTAAGAGCTTATGACTGTAGGGCTGCTTTAAGTCTAAAAAATGAAAATATAAACCCCTGAAATATGTGTTCAAATATGTCTGATATTAGAGCTAGGCTGTGGCAAGTTCTTAGAATTGAGTTAAAAGTGGTGATTATCTGTCCACGCCGGAAGAATTATTTTGCTGAAGCCGAGCTTGGTTTTGCAGAATGCTCAGGTAAAGGTTGAAGGTGGTGATGGATTATCTGTTTTGATTAAGTTATGCTTTGTCTGACGTTTTGAATTCTTGAAGGGAAGGTTGGTTAGTATTGCTCGGGACGCGCAATAGTTCAAGTTTGGGGGTGTGATAACTGTCCAAAAGGTAGTTATTTAGGCCTCATTTCTATATTGATTTGTGTGTCTTTTGTGCTTAATAGGGTTAGTTTTAGATATATATTTCATGTTTTAACCCATTTGGAAGAATGGAAGCTTTGGAAATCATTTTGTGCAGAATCTGTTTCTGGGCGACTTGAGGGAGCAAACTCTGTGCTGGAGCAAAGCTGGGAGTGAAAACTGCCACGTCACAGCTCGTTAGCCAATTTAATGAACCGAATTCTGTTGAGTTATTCTCGGGATAAAGGAGCAAGGAGAGCCATCCACGTGTCTAAGTCAACCTAATTCAAGCCTTCCTCAACTCTATAAAAGGAAGTAGCCGCCCAAGTCAAAGTCATTCCACTTTTGGGAGAAAACATTTCATTCTTGGGACGTTCCTTCCACCTTTGGGAGCCGAATAGAGGAGAGAGATTGGAGTCCACCTAGAAGACCATTATTGCAAGCTGATCGAGGAGATTAGTATTTCCTTTTATTATCTTGTAATTATGGACATGCCTACTCAGATTGTAGCGTGCGTCCCCATGCATATTATGAACTAAGTAGCTTAGGCGTTGGTTAGGAAACTATGTGATTGTCGTGCTTAACTTTAGTAATATAAATTGATTACTGCATCTTGGTTAATTGTTGTACTTGTTTCTATTTTATGCCCACCTGGCCAGCCGGTATGAATACCTCTCTCTAGTTTCAGGGATGATTTAGAGAGTGTGTGGCGATTAATCACACTACGATCATTGTGTATTGGTGAACGCCAGTGACTGAGCTAGGGATAGCCAGTTGCCTAGTGCTTGATCGGTAGTACTTCATTGGGGTTGAAACACATTCCAAAAAATCCGGAGTTCCGAGAGGAATCCGCTAATAATACTGCGAGAGTTTGCATGATCAATAATATTGCTAGAGCATCTTTTAAAACAATTACTAAATCCTGACCAGGGCCTGTTTCTAATCTGTCTGCCTATCCGTTTACTTTCTATTCTGTCATTTCTTTTGCTTCAGCATTATTCTTATAAAAACCAATCATTTTTACCATCTTTTGAAACCATTAAAGAGTTATACAAAATAGATAAAGTGGAAGCTAGTTCAGGCCTTGGATTGATAATACTTATTACTTGTTGCGGACTGTGTATACTTGCACAGAGTCTAAAGTCCTTTTATACCATATTTTTACTCACTCTAGGAACCCGACAATCACCTTTATGAGAACCGATATCGTCTGTCCCTTTCAAGATCAAACTCACATGGCATGCAAAGTCTAAGTGATCAATTTAAACTCAGCAAGATCAGAATGATATTCAATAAAGAATGACATGCATTGAACAAAACTTAAGCAAATAAAACACTTTCAGGCTATTGAACCATAAGGGAATTCACCATATTGAACCCCTCAACGGAACTTAGCTACTCATGGTGAGATAAAGTGCAAATAAATACATTTTCATTGAAAATAAGATGCAAGGAATACAGATAAATGAAAAGTATCAAAAGCTGGAAATAATGGAAGTAGCCAAATACTAGGGGTTTTTCTATTTATCCAATCCTTCTAGAGTTCGCTTAGACACTCCACTCTCTCGCTTTTACAAGTGGGAATGGGCGAAAATCCCTACAAACCCTAAGGTTTGATGTCTAACTAAGGTTAGAATTTAGTCATCTAAGAAGGACCTCGGGCATCCCTACTCATAGGCGTCAACTAGGGTTCTATCACCACGCTCTTCTTCCAAATGATTTCTGCTTGAATTTGACTTCGAATCACGAGCTTATATAGTGTTGGAATTGGTTGAGGAGCTGCGAAATAGGTGCTGGTAGGTAGCCCAGTCGATTTCAGGGTCAAAACAGCCGGTTAGGTGCGAAGAAGTCTCGTTCAAAATGACCCGCGGACGACTCGGAACTACCTCTGTTTTTCCAGAAATGCGGTCGCATTTCATAATAGCCTTCCCAGAAATGCGGTCGCATTTCTGGGCAAATTCCAGCATTTCCTCTGTTTTCCTACACAACAACAAACTTAGTCAAATTCTCTTAAAATTAAGTCTTTTTAAGCACAAATGAGCATATTTTGACGAAAGTGAATCTCACACCCTAACTTATCAACTTTAACATATTTTGAGCTTGGGAACAGTAAAATTGATCTAAACATGCAATATTTGACAAGATAATGAGCTAAATATAAGGGTAAAATAGGTATATTTTTTACCCTTATCAGTAAACCAATGGAAGAGACCGTGGGATGCGTTGACACGCTTCCCTCTCCCACTTACTATAAATACTTTCTCCATTCACCTTGATATTGATTTATGCAAACATCTTCCGAATGAAATAGTTACGTTAGTAAGTAAGAAGAGGCTATGCATAAATCTCACTATGTGAATTTTATAAGGAGAATGTGAGAAAAACTATGTTTTATCTTTTCTTCCACTAAGTATTTTAACGACGTTGGGTAACTTGTTACTTAGGCATATTCCGGCTAATTGAATACATACCTAAGTCTAGGTTATAATTAACCTACGATGTCTAGGTATCTTATAACCTTACATCTCTCACGTGCATGCTCGTAAAACCTAGGTTATCCTAACACAAGTACCGGTCCGATACCCAAGTAGGAGGTGTTCCGTAAACCATCAACTTAAATACCTCCAGCCTTAGACAACATCAAACCGAGTGAGTTCTCTTGTAACCTTAGCTTTACAAGTTATCGACCTATTCTATGAGATTGATCGATTTGGTTTGTTTTAACCTAGGTGAACATGCAATTATCTTTGTTATAGATTTTACGTCTATCTCGATTTATAATTTGATTATAATTGAGATCAACCTATAACATGCTTTCTAATCAACGTTAACGCTTTAAAATCGAGCTAAGGAAGTTTCATGCTGCATGCTCGTTCATTTTCATTTAAATTATATAACGATTATAATTAACGAGAACTAATCATTCAGCATTCATCTAACATGAAACCTAAATCATGCATACTTATATTATAACACTTTATAACATACTTAAATGCATGAAGCATGCTTCCTATGGTGGAATTTTAAATCTATATGACATACTATTATGCATATCTCATTCATAATTAATTATAACATTCATTCATAAAGCATAAATAATTAAACACACTAAAATGGATCGGTTTTGGCAATCTAAGCAAGCAATTAACTAAATTATTACAAATAATAATAAATAAAACTGTTGTGAAGCTCCCAAGAATCTCGAACCTCATACACACCTCATAAAATCTTGACAACTAAGAGAGAGAAATGGAAGAAATGGTTTTTTTTATCTCACCTAGTTGTCAACATTTCAATAGTGGTGTGTAGGGAGGTACCTAGGTATGCAACCAACTATTGTCTATGTTAAATTACCAATGAACCCCAAGCTTGTTAATTGTTGTTGTGTTGTGTTTGCTTGTTTCTCCACAAAGGTTGAGACATCATTTGTTGCATGTTGTGTTGTGTTCTTGATTCTCCAAAAGGGTTGGGACATCATGTCTCAAATTTTACCATTTTGACGCCTTTTCTAATGTTGACATTGTCACGTATATTGTGTTAAAATTCTTATCTGCTGATTGAGTTAGCCTTTTTCTTCACTAATATCTAAATTGCTTAAAAGTTATGTATTTCTGGTGTGTGGTAAATTGTTTATTCCTATCAGATAGCCCCATTCGTTGTGAGTATTCTCCTTGCAGATAAGCTTGATATGCCTCGTTCTAACACTTGATGTAGGCCTATACGTGCACTTGTGACCAGATTTTGACATCAACATGGTAGATTTCTTCTTTCTTTTTTTTTTTTTTTTTTGTTATCGGTCGTTGAGAAATTGAAGTGCACAAACTCAAGAGACACATGAAAAATTTTCATTTTTAAAGTAAAGAATACAAATTTTATTCCATTGACATGATGTCACAAACAAAAACATATATATATAAAATTAAAACTCTCTTGAACATTTAATATATAGTAGTGCAACAATCCAAACACACCAAACTTTAATTTAACAAACAAGTTAAGAGTTAAATTTGATAGGTGCAATAAAAACGCAGTGTTACTGGTAAGCTCGGGCATGAAAATCAAGCAAACTTATTCATTTTGACATGTCTGGAATGAGTTGGCTCCCAAGATGAGGTGATGAAACCTATAGGCAAGAAGGTACGAATACAGGGGAAATAATTCCAAATATTCTTGATGAGCTCCACATACAAGGGCATTTGAATTATTATAAATATGAAGATGGGAAAAAATGTGGCCACATAGATAAAATAGATGGTCCATGTGAGCTTGGCAGACTCCATGGTGAGGACAATGGTGAGCGCGAATGCCACCATTGTGCTAACGACGGAGAAAAAGAGGAGTTGGAAGCCAATGGATAGTTTTAGAGGCAAAGAGAGCAGAAAATCCTCCATTTCAAAGGAGGAGGTTAGGATGGAGAGAAAGATGGCGACTGAGCTGAGAGAGGTGGCAAGGGCAATGATGTCCATGATTGTGAATATCGTGAAGATGGGTTGGTAAAGGAGGATTGGGGTGCCAGTTTGGTCGTTGACACCGCCAGGTACAGTGTAAGCGGCGGCAAAGACAACGGTAGCAACGAGGACGGCGACGGCAGAGCACGACTCAGAGGTTTTCTTGAGCCACTCTTTTCCACTATGTAGACTTCCCATGTGAGATTCATTGAAGAAGTCTTGGGCTGTGCCTTTCTTCTTGCTGTGGTGCATAAGGTGTAGAGCCGGGACTTCCTTCTTAACGCGGTCATACCATTGGAGCTCTTGTTGGAGTTGCATAGCAGGACCGTGGGCCCCAGAACGATTGTATTTGGTGACTCCCACTTGGTGTAGCGGTGTGAACCCAGACGAGTCGATTCGTTGGACCAGTGTGCCCATGATGAATCTACGTTCTCTAAGCCAATTGAAGATCCTCTCCTGCCGATGCAAGATTGCCACATGTAGAATGTTTCTTTTCTTCTTTGTCACGTAATCGACCGCTTGTGGGTGCGTTTCCACGATCTTCTCAACCACCTCAATGATTCCATTCGAGGCTGCTGCTAGGAGAGGCGTTTCTTGATGGTCTCTTAGTTTAACAAAATCAAATTCATTTTCTTTCTTCTTCTTCTCTTTTTTCCCTTTGTTTTCGTCTTCTTTCTCAGTTCTATCATCTTTTGCCTCATCTTGTACCTGCACGTCGCCCTGGTCATAATCGGTTTCCTCCAACACATGTTTTTGGTACCATGAGTTATCTATCTTCGCAAGCTTCTCGGTGATTATCATAGCTAATTCATGTTGTCTCTTTTTCGAGTACATCTGTTTCCATTTTGGCCATCCTGTACACATTTGAGACCGAGAAATCATTCAATGAATTCACCACAATCAGACTGCATCTTAAAAACTATCAAACGTAAATATTAAATTCAAGCCTACTTTTACCATTTCTCTCTTTACATCAGAGGGTGCAAAACTACTTGCCTCATTAGAAATTAGGATAGTTTTTTCATAAACTTGAGAAAAGAAAGAGAGAGAGAGAACGACCTTGCATAATAAATGTCCAAAACAAGTAGCGACCTGCAATAATAGAAAAAAAGAGTCGTTAAATAGGTTTTTCATTATTTTTAAATTTTAAATTGTGATTTTATATAGTCTTTCTAATTATGTTATTCTTGTATAATTATCTACTTTATCTTATCAATTAAATTTTGTCCAATAAAATGTGTCTGTCTTATCATTTTGTTAATAAATTTTAACGGCGGTAGAGTTTACATAGTATTAAAATTCAATGGAAGCTTTTTAACCTTTAGAGATCATTAAGATATAAGTTAAATTTAATCTTTAAGATACCTTATTACATATATTTGTAGTACATATTTAAAAAAAATATATGCGTAGTTTTGAAATAAAAGAAGAAGTTGGTCAATGAATTGAACATTAATTACAAGTTTACTTTATAAATAACAAAAAAGGAAAAAAGGAAAACAAAACTTACAAAAATTTGAATAGCAGAAATTTCGTCGACTATTAGGATTATCTCCCGCTTCTAAATCTTCAATAATATCACTGTTTTCTTTTGTACTAGAACTTTTAGATTTATCGTTGCTGTTACACCTAAGCTCATAAATATTTTCACTAGGAACCCCTGTAATAAGAAATTCAGAAAAAAACAAAAATAATTAGTATCTCCAACTAAAAATAATTTAAATTCAACTAATAAAAATATTCAACATCGACCTCATACAAATTTCAAAAACCAATTTACACAAAAAACTTAGAAATGATGGTCACAACATTAAACAAGTAAAGAACCAAAATTCTACACGAAAGTTTTATTACATACATATATATACATATATATATACATATATACATATACATACATAAATATATATATAACAATAGAAAGTATTTGATTTCATTTAAATTTACCGTAATGAACAAATATTGTATTTAGTGGAATATTTTTTTGAAAGAAAAATGTGAGAATGGTTACATTTATAGATAGTTGATTCCAAGAATGTCATAGAAGAACCACTTGGAAAAGCGTGCGGCATGTTGGCTAGCACATGGAGAGCTGTTTGGTTTTTTGAATCTTTATGCTCCAATAGCGATTCCGAGTTTTCAATTAGTTCAATCAGCTTCAAAACCGTCTCTGCAGCCACATTCGAATCACGGATTAGGAAATATCGGTATGTAATAATCTCTCTAAACACTCCACTAAAATCTTGATAAAAAAGGAAAAAGAAAAAGAGAAAATGTGAAAACTTTTTTATCATTCTTGATTGTCAAAGATTTTAATAGTGGTATACAGGGAGATCTTTGACTACCAATTTGCAGCCAAGTATTCAAGTATACAATCACACAAATACCAGAGCAATCCAGTTTAGAAAGTGGAAGAGAAAGAACTAACCGAACTCCTGGTTTTGAACGGCGGCATGAATGAGGGGAGTTTTGTTCTTCCCTCCAAACCAGTTTGATGACATCGAGGACTCAGAAAAGTGATGTTTACAATCTTTGAGAAAATAGACAACAATATCAATGTGTCCAAATTTTGCTGCTCGGTACAGCGGCGTTTCGTCTAATGCATTCTGCACATACAAATCTTCATTTCTGTATTCAACTAGAAGTTTCACGGCGGCTAGATTCCCGACGTAGGCCGCTACGTGCAGCGGCGTGTTGCCGACGGCGTTCTTCCAATTCTCGCTCGTTTCAATAATTTCATCTTCTTTTATGGTGTTGAGCAAAGTTCCAGTGGGCTCTTCTTCTCCGCTGTGCACTGCCAGATGCAACGCTGTGTCTCTGCCCATCGTCATTGGAGACAATACTTTTTTCTCATCTGCCAGTTTCTTCCAATCTTCTTTTATCACTGCCCAATAAGAGCTTCCCATTTCATTCAACGTCTCTATTTCTCCATCTCCCATTTTCTCTATCCTCTCTTTTTCCCTTTTACTTATCTCTCTTTAATAATCACGCCCAAATTCTAGTATTATCTCATTCTCAATGCATATATATTATTATTTTTTTTTTTTGAGATAATATATATTTTTTATTATTATTATTATTGCTTCTCATTCACAACTAATTAATAATCTTTTCCTTTGCTTCTTCAATTAATAAAGCTTCAATTCTATTCTCTCTTTAGACACTCTACGCATTTTTCATCAACACAATAATTCATGTAAAACAAATTTTTAAAAGAATTTCTAAACCCTATATATCCTATGGGTTCTTTGCTTCTTTAGGGCTTAATTGATAATATCCTCTTTCTCCTTTTTTGTTTCATATTTCCTAACCATGAAAACCAAAACTATATTATTTCTTGTTTCGTCTTCCAAAAAAAGAAGAAAAATGATTGGTAATCTCCTTTTTTTTTTAATAGATCCATAATCATTTCTTGTTCTTCTCCCAAAAAAAAAAAAAAAATAAAAAATAAAAAAAAAAAATAAAAAAAAATCATTTATTGTTTATTGTTTTCTCAACTTTTACATCTAACTTTAACATTAACTTCTTCTTTTAAGTAATCTATAATCTATAATCTATAATATATTAAAAACGAAGGATCTGTGAAAAAACATTTTTAGACTAAAACACCCCTTTAAATTTAAGATAATTACTTTAGTTAAAATGTAGTTGTTTTAATTTAAAAAAATAAAAGATAAAAAAAATTAAAAAAATGGAAATCAATTTCGTAATTGTTTTAATTTAAAAAATAAAAGATAAAAAATGAAAAAAATCTAAATCTGATTATATAAATTTCACTTTTTTATTTTTTTATTTTTGGAATACAAAATCTTATTATTTTTTAATTTTTTTTAATAAAAATAAAGAGAATAAGATTTTTTTTTAATTTTTTTTATCTTTTATTTTTTTAATTAAAACAATTACGAAATTTGATTTCCACTTTTTGATTTTGTTATATTTCATTATTATTTTGGTTCGATAACCTAGAATAATATTATGTTCTATAGACTTTATCCAAACAAATTAAATTTGAATCTAATCCCCTCTATAAATTGTTCACCTCCTCCCATTAGTTTTCACATGAAAAACTATTAATCTCCTCCATTGTTGGTTTCAGGTACCTCTCTTGAATTATAATTGCAATATTTTTGTTTAATTTTACCAATTTAATTAGAAGAAAGTCATTGTCAAATATTTTATGTTTAGACCGACTTTAATTTCTTTTTCCCCTCAAACTTTATTTTTCAGGTCTAAAATTACATCTGTTCCAGTTGTTCGTGTATTTCACGATTTTTTTTAGTTTGACTTTTAATATTTTATTTATTAAAATATAAATGTACTCTTTCAATTAGACTATATATTATTTTGTCTTTATTAAAAAAAAGTAATTATAAATTTTGCTTCCATAATGTATATCCATCTTTTATTTATTTAATAATTAATAATGTTTTGTTGTATATAAAATATCAATAATGATGGCAATATTTTCTAATATACGCAAAGAAACTGTAATATAATTGTGTATTATCTAACTTTTAATGCTTCATTTTGAATATCATGATTTCTTATTTGATTTCTATTTTTAATTATTATTATTATTATTATATATATATATATATATATATATATATATATATATATATATTTTTTTTTTGAGTTTGACAATTATGGAAGTGAGATTCAAATCACGAATTTTTTTGAATGATAATTGATGTCTTATCCATTAAATTATGTATTATTAAAATTATTTTTTATGTTAAATCAAACTTATGAATATAAAAAAATATACATGAACCTCGCTCAAGAGTTTTTAAAGATAGTATACTATATATTAAGAAAAAAATTAACCAACGAAAAATAATATTGTAACGACCCGACTTCTTAAATAGTCTTTTCGGGACCGTTACGACAATGCATGCTTTGGAGGCCTTTTTAAATAAAAACATTTTAAAACATAAACACTAATTTAAGTAAAAACCTCAAAACAAAACTTTTATTCGGGATCCCTAATTTTAAAGATTTTAAAATATTCTTAAATAATTCCAAACTATAAACATACATGGTCTCTAAGAAATTTCTCAAACAAATTTACAAATCGAAAATAATAAAATAGAGTTCTTAAAAGCGGAAGAAAAATAAATTATGAAGTCCATGGTTCCCTCAAGGCTGCCTAACGGATTCTCATCAGTCGCCTTGCATCTGCCCTTGCCTTTACTTGAAAAAAAAAATATATTTGAAAAGAATGAGTATTTAAAATACTCAGTATGTGACCCTACTGTTGAGGTTGGGTCACACTTTAAACACGTTTTAAAAATCAACAACAAATATCTTTTTGGTGGCTCTAAACTTTATTTTAAACTTATTAATGAGAGGATATACATCAATTTCATGCATATCAATTTCATGTGTCTCATACGGAGGCTGTCAATTTCACGAACCTCGACATCGTCAATTTCACGAACCTCGACTTAGGTACATCAATTTCATGTCCCTAAGTCCTGTGTAGGCATCTCTGCATGTACATCAATTTCATGTACACTTATAAAATTTAAGAAAACTCATAAATCATTTAAACTCATACATATAATGAAATTTTGAGAGACCATCAACTCAAATATTTCAAACATCAACAAATGAAAGCAATAAAAATAAATTTCATGCTTTCAACAATTTTATCATAAACGAAAACATAATCAAACAACTCACAGAGGCACATAAATTTTTGGAAAATCAAACACGCGCTTCCAACTAAAAGGTTCAACAGTAAAGCCACTTACCTTGGCTTATAACTCCTCAATTTAAAACGAGAATTTAATTCTAGCAAAGTCGATCTCGCCCTTAAGTGAACTAAGCGATTCCTACACCAAAACAATTCTGGAAATCACCCCAATAATCCCACTGATTTTCCTCACATATCTTAAAAATTCAAGAAGGTCAAAACGAGATCGAGGCTTACACAAAACTCCAATTAGCGGCTGGTCGGAAACCCAAAATCGCTCCAATTCGATAATTAAAACTCCCAATGCCAAGAGAACCTTGAAATTAAAGACGAAAACTAATGGGGTAACTGATAGCGAGCATAACTAGCTATTTTTCCCTATTTATTTTAGTTAGTTTTTGAGTAATTCGTAGACATTTTATTGTAACTTAATGTTTATTTTGTAGAAAATTGTTATTTTGAGCTAACATGAGAATTTGGAGTTGATCGGGTGTTCGGGACGCAAAAACATGCCAAAGAACCGAAAAGAATACAGTTGGAGGCTTCTCAAAGTGGGCTTGACTGAGAGCTAGCCTCGAGAAGCTGCTCTCGTGGCGTCTCGACGCTCCAAAATTTCCCATTCTGGTTTGGGCGTCAATAGAGACAGCGTCTCGACGCTGTGACAATTTCCCTTATTTACTGAAGGCGGCAAGCGACAGCGTCGCGACATTGTCCCTAGCGTCGCGACGCTATCGACAGATTTTCTATATAATCTTCCTTTTGAGCTACGGATTGGGGGATACCAATTAGAGAGAATTTAGCCCTAATTTCGACTAGAGACCTTCTGTAGGAGCTGAAGCAAGGCCAAGGAGCGGGAACCTAGCTTGGAGGCGTGGAGATCGTGACGGGGACGTGTCCGTTTCGACGACTTTTAGCGTTTTCCTTCCTTTCCCTTATCTTTAGTTAGATTTAATGGCTTTATCATACTTAGTTTATCTTGCAACGCCATGTATGAGTAACTAAGCTTGTTACTTAGGGATTGATGTAGTCTTTTAAGTTTATGGAGTGATTTATGGGATGAATTGTGCAATTGTTTTATGTTGCAATCTTGATAAATGCTTTCAATTAATTGGCCACTAGTTGAATGATCTAAGTGTTGAGTCTTGCTCGGGAGAGGGGATTTAGCGTAGACTTAATTAAGATTGCATGACTAAAGTAGAAATTCTAAACTCGTGACGAAATTTAGAGTAACTTTAGAATTGGTCAAAAAGGACTAAATTCCTTGCATGTTAATCAACTTAGATAGGGATATCGGAGAATCAATTATACTCGGGAGAGGTATTTGTGATTAAAGGTTCTTAGACTCATAAAACCATTGTGCGCTATAATTCATTCCCTAAAATCAATCCTAAACTAAATTGACGGAATCAATTCCCTAAGTATTCTTTCAATTGAATTTCACATCGCTAATTTGCATTACTTTTGTTTCTAAAACTCACTACTTTTCGGTCCCTAAATAAAATTGAGCAAGAATATTCATGGTAGTTAGTTTAGCTTAGAATCCAATCTAGAGGACGACGTTCGATTTCGCAATCACTATATTATTACTTGACCCGTGCGCTTGCAGTAGAAAAAGTCCACATCAGTAACCTTCCTACAAACTTGAATTAACCAAAACTTTAATTATCTCACTTACCCACGCTAGAAATCGCCGGAAAACACCACAAACGACCCGTTGCTGCTGCCACACGCCCAAACGACCCAGTAACCGGAACTCACGAAAACAGCCGTTGGACCTCCAAAACTCGCCGGAAAACACCTACTGAAGAAGACCCATGCGAAATACAACTGCTGGACAACCGTGACACAGGAAAACAAGCACCGCCGCGACTTGTACCGCCGTCGTTACGCCGCTGCTCCGCTGGAAGAAGCCCACGAAGAAGATGTTGGCCCGTGCTGCTGTTGTCGCGCCTCCCACGCGACGTCACCGCCGAACCGAGTCCAAACGCCGCCACCACTTACCGGAGAAGACACGCTCGGTGGAAGACCGCTGGAGACGCCGCTGGAGAACGAGAGGCTGGCTGAAGAAGAAGAAAAAAAAACCAAAGGAGGGTTGCTGTGGTCGTGGGTTCTAAGGAGGAAAGGAAGATGGAGATGGAAGAAAATATAAAACTCCTAGGGCTACGTGCGACTAATTTAAAGAGGAAGGCTTGGGCTTGGCTTGACTCCAACTTCCCAAAAATTACGAAAATGCCACTCCAGGTCAAATTTGTAAAATTTCACCAATTTCAAATCTTCAAATTTCCCTCCTAACTTTAGATTAACTCCAAACTAAAAGGAATTTGAAATTTACCTTAAATTACGGACGTTACAAATATAGTCTGAAAAATATTTACTCATAAACTCCATTTATTGTTTTATTTCTAAACAACACTCATAACTATTCAAGGTTGAACTCAAAAATAATAATAATAATAATTAAATAAATAAATAACTATTGAAGGTTGTCCTGCTTAGATATCAAATCATGGAAAATTTTGTTGCAAGTAGAATGAGGTACAAATTTGAATGAAGTGTATCATTTTATGGATTTTTTTTTTTTTTTTTGGATTTTGGTTAATTTTCAAAGACCAATCAAACAGGGTCTAACTTTATCATCAATTATAATTTTTGAAACTTTTAAAATTAAAATTGATCAAGTAAAATTAAAAATTGCAAAACACTTAAACTAACAGAGATATCTTAAGCCATATGTTCAAATTTGACGATATGTTCAACTCTGTTTTGATTCCGTTAAAATTCAGCGGTCTAGAACGAATTGGAGGAGTCTCAATTTGAATATTTCGTTGGTTTTAAGAAAATATTTTATTATGCATACAGTCAAATATCTTAATTTTTATTAAAGTTATTTGTCTATACATATCAAATAATTCAAGCACAAATAGATTACTTAGAAATCATTCACACATATCCGTGGACACAAAATTATGTCTGTAGTGAGAAGAGTGCAACTGTGGGTTTTTAGTGGAGTGAACCCACAGTTAACGAAAATGGATTAATTGGCTAATGAGTTTAGCCAATTAATCTCATATCGTTGGAGCTTCTGATCTGCAGGTCCATTAGGTCCCACTGGTAGCTCGTAAAGAGACTTGAGGCAATCAAGTATTAATTGTAAATTGAAAGTGTTCAATTTATTTAGGGGAATCATATAATGTATGTTGATACATTATAATATAAAGTTTATGAAACTTTATGATATAATTTTGAATTAATTTCAAAATTATTTTGGAGAGAAATAAATATTTGAAAGAGTTCAAATAATTTATATGAATTCGATTCATATTAATAAAATAAATAATTTAATAAAATTCCTAAAATTAAATATATGATATTTAATTGGATAATTAATTAATTATTTATTAAATTAGATATGAATAAGATAATAGATTTGATTAGATCTTATTCATGGCCTTTTCCTATAAATAGGACCCCTAGGGTGAGGTGAAAGACACTCACTCAATCCCATTCATTCTCCAACTCTCAGAGCATTTCCCTGATGGCTTTCTAGACTCCCACCAGTCTCTTGCCTTAAGAAGTCTCAGAGATATACCAGTGTAGCCATAGTGGTGGTGTTCTCAAGACTTGGAGAATAATTTCCAGCGAAGATCAAGGTTCGTGGTTGCTGAATTTTCAAGAGAAGGTTCAAAGGTTTGGTGAAACTGTCAAGACTTCAACGAGAGTACGTCCTTGTAGATCCTTCTCTACAATTTGAATGATAAAATAGCGATTTTATCTTAACTGTCCAGCATGCTTTTACCTTCGATTTACAGCAGATTATGCATGATTGATAACTCTCTAAAAGAGAGTTATTTATACCCTATTCTATGATGATTTATATGTTAATTGTGCCATGTGGGTGTGTTATTAGATGAATATGTTATGTTTTAGCCTAGTTATAAGAATTGATGCTTTGGAGTTTCTTTTGCAAAAATGAATGTTGATCAAGTTGAGAGAGTAAAGTTTGTTGATCCAGCAAAACTGTTAGCAAAACTGACCACGTGAACTGTACGTGATTCATTAAATGAGGTGGCGCTTTCAGCTTAGATCTCGAATTTAGAAGACTTGGAAAGTGCTCCTCGTGTCATGTTTGACCTAATTAGGTTAAGTCTCACCCTATAAATGAGAGTAGCCGTGTAGAGTCAAGATATTCCATTCTTTGGAGGCCAATTAGAGATCAAATCGATTGAAGACTCAAGGAGACCATTTTACGGATTCCCTCAAGGAGGATAGTACTTACTTGTAGAACTTGTAGCATGGATGTGCTTATTCATATTGTAATGCGTGTTATGTTTATTTCTATTAACTAATTTACTTTAGGCACGGGTTAAGAATAATGAAAGTGTCATTTCTTATTAATCTAGTGATTCTTGTTGATCTTGTGCATCTTGATTACTTGTTGAACTTAATTCTATTGTGTGCCTGCCTGGCCAGCCGATATGTATAGCTTCTCTTAGTTCCAGGGATGATTTAAGAGATGTGTGGATTGTAATCACGTCAGACCGTTGATAGTTGGTGGACGTGAACAGTTGAGCGACGGATAGCCAACTGCCTAACGCTTGATCAGTAGAACTTCATTAGATTTGAAACACATTCCAAAAAATCCAGAGTTCCGGGAGGATCCTGCTGATAAGACTGCAAGAGATTGCTTGATCAAAAGAATTGCTAGATCATCTTTACAGCAATTAGAGAAGTCTTAACCAGTGCCTGTTTCCAATCTGTTTCCTTTATTCATTTACATTTTTGCTTTATCATTTATTTTGTTCCAGCATTTTAAAAACCCAATCAATTTAACCAACTTTGAAATCACTAAAGAACTAATCAAAATGGATAGAGTGAGACTATTCAAGACCTCGTGGATACGATAATTACTTATCACTTGCTGCACATTGTGTATGCTTGCACAATATTTTGGAGTTAATTTGTTCTATATTTCTAACCACTCCAGAAAGCAACAATGATAATTGTTGTATATTTGCTTTTGTATTGGTATTTTAATCTAGATTAAAACACAGTCAAATGTCCTCTGATTATCTTCTGTTGCGCTAGGGATTTCACCCCTACACTAACATCAATGAGTATTTTTCTAAGACATTATAATCAACCAACATAAACCAAATTCTTCTTACCCACGGTTGGAAACGCTCAAAGAAGTAACCCACTCGAAGAATACTTGCTATTCGTGAGGAAGTTTGCCGAAAAACAGGAAAACTTTTGCTAGACGAATTCTGATTACATCCAATTTTTCACGCTCCAACCTTCGATTGCTTGAGGTACCTTAGAATCAAGTCCACGATCAATGGGCATTATTGATTAAACATAAAATTGGTAAAAAAGACAATCAATCCAGCTTACCCAAAGCTAAAACCGCAGAAAAACACCCACAATCACTGCTGGAAAACAAAAACTCACCGGACTGCCACACCCACTGCAAACCCGCCGAAAAAACACTGCAACGCTTGCTGCACCTCGCTGGAACTACTCAAAGAGAGAGAAGACCATCGCTAGTTGACAGATCGCTTAAGGAGGAGAAGAAAACGAAAAAACCCGCTGGACAAAACACAAATCGCTGGAATCCTTCGTCGCCGCTTGCTAGGGTCGTCGCCGGCGACTTACTGTGATGGAGAAGACGTCGATGCTGGCAACGGGAGAAGAAAACGACCGGTGAAAGGAACACCTGGTGATGCTGCCGTGAGGAAGAATAAGAGAGAATGAGGAGGAAGGAGATGATGGCTTAGATGGCTGCATTGGGCTGCGAGAGGCTCCTAAAATAATAAACAATTAGGGTTGTGGCTAGCTCCAAAGACCATTTAAATTACGAGAACACCACTCTAGCTTAATTAAATTAAATCTCAATAAATTTCAATTAAAACTCTAAACAAAATGTCAATTAAACCCCTCTTTCAACCTAATTTCATGGGAGTAGCTCAATAAACTTTAAATTTGAGAAATTTAACTTTATCTTCTTGATGTTACAGATAGTCACCGATAGACTTCAATATAAGTAGAATTCTATATGTGATAGTCATTGATAGACTTAAATTTAACTTTATCTCCTTATATTGAAATATTAATGCATCTTCTAGGTTGATGACCGACCGCAAAGTGCACGAGTCAAGTAATATAAAACGGCAGGTATTAGCGAGTATCGAATCCACAGGGAATTTGAATTAAATCCATTAATTACCAAGAATTATCATGCTCAATTTTATCTAGATCTCCAACTCGAATGATTATGACAATGATAAGAAAATAAAAATTAGAAGAGGCAAGCAAATAAATGGGAAATTCTTATCAAGGGGACTCAACCTAGGGTGTCAATTAGCTTTTTGGATTTGTAACTCAATTAAATGGATGCATGTAATTAATAATCTTCAATTTCATAAATCTAGAAGTAATTTAAGTGATTTCTCTTTCAAGTTCCTCCACATCTCATACTAACTTAACTAATTTATGTGTCCATTTCCTTAGTTAATTATAGTATAGCATTAAGCAACTTCATCATAAATTTCTAACAATTCTTTTTCACTTTCGTGTTCCAAGCAATTATTAGCCATGCAATTGGGATCTAATCTAACTTCTCTCTATCGAGATTCAATTTAGACCAACAAATCAATCAATCTGTGATCAAGGGATTAAAAGCATTAAGTATAAATTGCATAGACGAAATATGAAGAAATTAATTACAATATCCAAATAGTTAAACTACATAATCCAATTGGCTAAATTAACGACCCTAAGTCTCAAGATCTACTAAAAAATGGGAATAATTTCAGCCCAACAATCTTGATCTATGATCCTAACTCAAAGATATTAAGAAATTACAGAGACATTAAGAGGAAATAATCATTGTGTGTTAATCCAATGCTCCCGTCACGATCATCCCGAGCCTTGAGCCTTGGATTCCCGATCAAATCCGCCCTTCTTCTCTCATTTCTACTCACTAGGTTGTTGTGTGAGTCTTGAACTGTATGTGGAGACATACAGGGATCAGTGTTCAAGATACAACCTAAAAGATCTATAGTATAGGGATAAGGCTAGATACCTTATCCTGGTAACACTATGGATACGGTCGACCTTGTATTTGATACAAACGCAATGATCCAACGCTTTCATGTAGAGGACATGCGAGTGGGAGTATCCTATGCAATGAGTTTGCATAAGACCAGACCGCGAAATAGTAACCGCTAGATGTAACACCGTTGACTAATTAGGTTTCTATTTCAATAGGATGACCTAGTCAACTTAGTCTTAATCCTGAGTGTATTATGAACTCTTGTTCGCAAGGGATTGTCCTTTGATTTGTATGGGTGAGACTGGCCAATACGCTGACTTAATAAGCCTACCATTTTGCAGACAAGACCGAGTGGGTGGCTGGAAACATAATCACACAGGATGGAATTTACTCCTTCCCCACTTCAGGGTAAGTAGATGAGTGTTCCCTTAAGTGTTGTCTCTAGGTCTTGAACAAAGGGTCCTACCCTCTCATTGGCCCGAGAGGGGTTTCTGTTTAATGATTGGACCATATACAGGTTGTTCATTAGAGGAGCACTGGTACTTAAGGATATAGAGGTAACCAAGGGGTAAAACGGTAATTTGACCCAATTGGTGTTACGAAAACTCGTGGAGGATTAACTTGCTGTTATTGGTCTATATCATTGGACATAGAAATATTTGCAGTGAGAAGAGTGCAGTTGTGGGTCTTTAATTGAGTGACCCGCAGTTAATGAATATTGGTTAAACTGATTAATGAGTTTAGTCAGTTAACCTCATATCATTGGAGCTTCTGATCTGTTGGGTCCATTAGGTCCCCCTGCTAGCTCATAAAGGGTAATTAGGAACAATTTGTCTTGCAAGGAATTTGAATAGTTCAAAATCCATGATGGTAAATCAAGTTAATTGTATAAGATATATTTAATATAATGCATGTGATACATTATAATATAAAGTTTAATTTTAGATTAAACTTTATTACTTGAGAGAAATAAAATTAAATATGATTTAATTGTAGGCTTAAATTAAATGTGAGATATTTAATTTAGTAATTAATGAATTGGAGAAATAATTAATTATTTAATTAAATTTTATTTAATTAAAACTATAGGTTATATGAGAGATGTTCATTCAAAAGTTTTAATGTCGATCGCTTTTAATATCAGTCGCTTTTAATGTCGGTCATTGACCGACATTAAAAGCTCTGTCCGACATTAAAAGTGTCGGTCATTGCCCGACATTAAAAGGACCCTTTTAATGTCATTCAACAAGCTTTGACCGACATTAAGAGTGACTTTTAATGTCGGTCAATGCCCGACATTAAAAATGAACTTTTTATGTCGGTCAACCACTCTTTGTCTGACATTAAAAGTGACTTTTAATGTCGGTCAGTTTTTAATGTCGGTCATTGCCCGACATTAAAAGTTGTGACATTAAAAGTGTCCGACATTAAATGTGCGATATTAAATTAAAAAAAAAAAATTGTTGGTTGCACACGTAGCTAACCAACAATACTATTTCTTCATTTTGTAAAAACCTGTAAACAAAATAGAATTTAAACATCTACATAAAATAAAATCTCGAAAGTATTTTTACACAACTAAAACTAAACGAACATGAATTTTATTAATAAAATATAACAGCGTATATAATACATGAAACTTTCCGTCCATCCACAAATCACATCCATGAACCAAATTTACAAAGAAAAAGTAAAATTACTAAACAAAATAAGTACACAACTCCTTAAATGCTCTTTCCTAAGTTCATCTTTGAGCTTCTTTTCAAGAATATCCATTTCATCATCTGCAACCGTTCTCGCTTAACAAGATGAATTCCAAACCTTATACAAATAAAAAATGTATAAGTGAAATACAATCGGCACACATCTCCAATCAAATCCTTAAAGTAAAATTAAAGCTCAAGACGTACGGGTAAAGTAGAGAAGATGAATAAAAATGTTGTAGAACAATCGACACACATCATCTGCAACACTTCAACCACGATATAGATACTTTAGATTCATCAAGTGCACATAGGCCAAAATTCTTAACATTTTCAATACAATGCGCTACATTCTATTTCAAGAATGGACCTGGTATATTCAAATGCAATATCAAACATAAATTTGATCCAAGAACAGGATTATATGGGTAAGGTTGGCATTTGTATTTTAAAGGATAACCGGTCATCTTAACTAGGTACTTACCCAAGTTAGATGAGCCTATCATTAGATGGAGTGCCTGCAAGTTGAATGAAAAAAAAAAAAAGATTACTGTCACATTGGAAAAATATTAACAATAAATTAAAATAAAGTTGGCAAATGACAACACACTTAGAAAAATAAAACAATAGCTTAACTGAGAGGAACCTGTTGGCGTTATACTAGAGATAGAAAACAATAGCTTAAGTTTTCTCAAAAAAAATACCTGAGTCATTCTTGATCTCTGTCTAAAACAATAGCTTTAGCGGCATCAAGCAACATCTTTCATGCATCATCTTCATATAAACAAGGATATAAAAATAAAGTTTTAGACACATAAACACATAAAAGATCAAGAATATAATACAATTTTATGCATTGGTAACAAGTAGCAAGTAAGAAAAAAAAACAATCGTTTTAGACAATTATTTTCTAAAAAATGGAAAAGAAAAGTGTAATTTGATCAAGTCATTCACACTCCATGTGCAAGTAAGAACTCATTCCTTGAATTAAAAAGTACAAAGAGTGATCACATTGACAAGTCATTAGATCAAAATGCTAACTTGCAGGTCATGTCCAAAGGAAAACCAATAAAATGCAAGACAAAAAAGGTTCTTGACCAATACAAGCTCGAGAAATCTTTCAAAACTTATTACACAAAATTAAACTTATAATCTTGATGAAACTCAAAAGATTAACAAAGATATGGAACAAAAATAGACAAACCTAGAAACATTACGCCACAGATCACTAAAGCCAAGCACAATATGAAGGGTTGAAGCAACAATGAGAGCACCCTAGATTGCCTGCATTATCTACATGAACTTCCGAATGGGTAGCAAAGCAATGTCAACAGCCTCAAATGAAACATGCAGTTATTAATCATGTAAGCGGTTTTGATGCATTGATGCTCCATTTTGATTGTATATATTATAACTAGTGAAGAAAGCTTTCATTAGTTAAAATTAGTCATTCATAGGCACAAATGAGCATTTCTTATAGCATGAAGGTCACAGTAAGATTAAGTCCTGCACTCGCCATTCGTATCAATTTATCAGATTGACATATAAGCAATTTAGTTAAACTACACAAAAGGATTTAGTTTACGTTACATCAATAGGATTAGTCGTATCAGAAAATTGACCAGCAAGGATGATTGAAATAGTGGTTGGTACAAAGGTATATGACCCTCCAAATCCACCACCCATTTGAGGAACAAGAGAAGATGGAATCAGAACTGTCGTGTCTAAAAAGAAATTAAAGAGGAACTAAAATCAGTACATGATCACCATGGAAAACATGATAGTTAAATACAAAATGAGATCAAACAAAGAGTAATGCCCAGAAAGTCCTACATCCAAAAGGAAATTATAATAAGAATCACATCTCACACATTACAAACAAAATTTTCATCATCAACAAAACTTTTAAACCTCTCTATCTATGGTTGAAAACTACAAAATACCAAATTCAAATACACTTCCATGTTTCTCTCTAAATCCCTAACCACGACAAGAAAACATCCCTCTTTCATGAAACATAGCAGAATTTTCAAGAATATAAAGTCCTAAGGAGACAATTGTGCTACCGCAAAGAAACCAATTGTGACAAGGAAATTATGGCAGAGAATAAGGCACATACCTAACTCAGAAGCAAGTATTCGAACATACAAGTCTTGCCCACCTTTTAAAACTACTTTAATATCAATAATATCAATAAGTCTTGTCCAACGTAAATTAGTTTTAAAAAGTAGTCACTCATTTCTTCTGACTTAACCCTCGAACTTCAACATTCAGTTAGGGTAAAATGCAAACGAAGCAGTAAATATGAACCCAGAATCCAAAATCCAAAATCCAGATCGTGCAATTTATGAGACTAAAGTGTGTGTGTGAGAGAGAGAGTTATATCTTATTCTCACCAAGAAAGTTACGGATCTTGATGGACTTGTTGATATCGTAGGTTCCGAGATATCGTTTCACTTGTAGCAGTTTAATTTGCAGAGTGGGAAAAGACCAAAAGCCTGAGATCCTCACACTCTTGAGCTCCACCACTTGTTTCAATCCATATTCATTCAAGAAAAAAGAGAATGGAAAGGAAAGCATTCAGACCAAACTGAAAAGCACTTGAGAAAAAAGTAGAGCAGTAGAACATGCAACAAAGCGTTATGAGCTAACTTGGCTAGCAAATGGATAGCACCATGTGAAATAATGAAGTTAAAAAGTGTTAAATACATCAAAGAGCATGCAACAAACCTTTTAAAAGATAACTATTAAAAATATCTAAAGGATATAAAGCTTTTATAAGACTAATTAAAAGCACTATTGGAACCAAACTCACACTAGAAAGCTTGAATGGACAAAACTTTGGCTTTTCTTTATGACCATATTTAAGCAATTGAGCACCCTTCTTTAATGCAATTAATATGTGATAACTCTCCAAAAGGGAGTTATTTAGAACTTATTTCTATATTGATTTGTGTGTCTTTTGTGCTTATTAGGGTTGCTTTTAGATAAATATTATATGTTTTAACCCATTTGGAAGAATGAAAGCTTTGGAAATTATTTTGTGCAAAATATGTTGCTGGGCGACTTAAAGGAGCAAAATTTGTGTTGGAGCAAAGCTGGGAGCAAAAACTGCCACGTCACAGCTCGTTAGCCAATTTAACAAACCGAATTCTGTTAAGCTAATCTCGGGATAAAGGAGCAAGGAGAGCCATCCATGTGTCTAGGTCAACCTAATTCAAGCTTTCCTCAACTCTATAAAAGGAGATAGCCGCCCAAGTCAAAATCATTCCATCTTTGGGAGAAACATTCCGTTCTTGGAAAGGTTACTTCCACCTTTGGGAGCCGAATAGAGGAGAGATTGGAGACTATCAAGAAAACCATCATTTGCAAGCTGATCAAGGGAATTAATATTTTATTGTATTATTTTGTGAATATGGATATGTTTACTCAGATTGTAACGTGTGTTTCCATGCATTTTATGAAGTAAGTAGCTTTAGGCATTGGTTAGGAACACGTAATTGTCGTGCTTAATCTCTAGTAATAAATATTGATTTAATGCATCTTGATTAATTGTTGTGATCATTTCTATTTTATGCCCGCCTGGCCAGCCGGTATGAATACCTCTCTCTACTTTCAGGGATGATTTAGGGAGTGTGTGGCGGTTAATCACACTAGATCATTGTGTATTGGTGAACGCCAATGACTGAGCTAGGGATAGCCAGTTGCCTAGTGCTTGATCGGTAGAGCTTCATTGGAGTTGAAACATATTCTAAAAAATCTGGAGTTCCGGGAGGAATCCGCTAATAAGACTGCGAGAGTTTTGCATGATCAATAATATTGCTAGAGCATCTTTTAAAACAATTACTAAATCCTGACCAGCGCCTGTTTCTAATCTGCCTGCCTATTTGTTTATTTTCTGTTCTGTCATTTCTTTTGCTTCAGCATTCTATAAAAACCAATCATTTTAACCATTCTTGAAACCATTGAAAAACTAAACAAAATAGATAAAGTGAAAGCTAATTCAGACCTTGGATTCGATAAATACTTATTACTTGCTGCGAACTGTGTATTCTTGCATAGAGTTCTAGAGTCTTTTTATACCTTATTTTTACTCCCTCTAGGAACCCAACAAGTTTTTGGCGCCGTTGCCGGGGATTTGAATAAGTTTTTATCTTATCTGTTTTGTATATGTGTTTTAGTGGTCTGGTGCTAGAACTTTTTGATTGTTTCTTTTGTTTTTGCAGGTGTAAGTTTGGTGCATGAGCGATCTGCCTGGGGTAAGGTTCGAGCTTGATCGAGAAATCGAGAGGACATTCAGCAGAAGAAGGAGAGAGCAGCGTAGAAACCAGAATTCAATGGCTGACGTGCCACGTCTCCCGCAAGGTCCTAAAGACCCAGCGAACCCCCAGCAGAATCGTGTGCTGCAGCAAAACCAGCCGCTGGAGCAAAATAGACAGCAAAATAATGAGGCTGAGAATCCTATCTTGGTAGCGAACGATAGGGCAAGAGCCATTCGAGTGTATGCTTTTCCAATGTTTGATGAGTTAAATCCAGGGATTGCACGTCCTCACATTGAGGCAGCAAATTTTGAAATGAAACCGGTAATGTTTCAGATGTTTCAAACCGTGGGTCAGCTCCATGGTTTGTCATCTGAAGACCCCCATTTACATCTTAAGTCTTTTCTAGGAGTTAGTGATTCTTTTGTAATTCAGGGAGTGCCTAGAGATGCCCTTAGATTAACTTTGTTCCCGTATTCTCTTAGAGATGGAGCAAAGGCATGGTTAAATTCTTTTGCTCCAGGATCAATTAGGACATGGAATGAGTTAGCAGAAATTTTTTTTGAGTAAATATTTCCCACCAAATAGAAATGCTAAATTGAGGAGTGAAATAGTAGGGGTTTAGGCAACTTGAAGATGAGACTTTTAGTGAGGCTTGGGAAAGGTTTAAGGAGCTTTTGCGAAAGTGTCCCCACCATGGTTTACCACATTGTATCCAAATGGAAACATTTTACAATGGGTTAAATAGAGCAACCCAAGGTATGGTTGATGCTTCGGCTGGAGGGGGCCCTTTTGGCAAAAACTTTTAATGAAGCCCATGAAATTTTAGAAAGAATATCAACTAATAGTTGTCAGTGGTCGGATGTTAGAGGCACAAATAAAAAAGTTAAGAGTGTGTTAGAGGTTGATGGTGTGTCTACCATTAGGGCTGATATTGCAATGTTAGCTAACGCTCTTAAAAATGTGACAGTGGTTAGTCATCAGCAGCCACCAGCTGTGGAGCCTGCTGCAGTGGTGAACCAAGTTGCAGAGGAAGCATGTGTCTATTGTGGTGAAGATCAAAACTACGAGTTTTGCCCCAGTAATCCAGCTTCTGTGTTTTTTGTAGGTAATCAGAGGAACAACCCTTATTCTAACTTTTATAATCCAGGTTGGCGCAACCACCCCAATTTCTCATGGGGAGGACAAGGAAGTAATGTGCAAGCACAGCAAAAGGTGAACCAATCGGGATTTACTAAAGCGCAGGTATTGCCCCAGCAAAATAAACAGGTTTTGCCCCAGCAAAGTTCGAAAAGTTCTCTTGAGGCAATGATGAAAGAATATATGGCTCATACAGATGCCGCTATTCAAAGTAATCAAGCTTCAATGAGAGCCCTGGAATTGCAAATGGGCCAGCTAGCTAATGAGTTGAAGGCAAGGCCTCAAGGGAAACTTCCTTCAGATACTGAACACCCTAAAAGGGAAGGCAAGAAGCAGGTAAAGGCAGTGACTCTTAGAAGTGGTAAGCCACTAGAAGAAAGAAAAGAGCCTAGTAAATCCCAGGAATTAGATAATAATTGTGATAAAAATGTTGTTATTGAGAAAGAGTTGGAATCTGGTCAGGGTGCTGGAGGCAGCAATAATGATGCTGGAGCATCTGGTTCTGTACCAGATGTGGAACCACCTTATGTGCCGCCCCCACCTTATGTACCACCTCTACCTTTTCCACAAAGGCAAAGGCCTAAGAATCAGGATGGTCAATTTAAAAAGTTTTTAGAGATTCTTAAGCAATTGCATATAAATATCCCGTTAGTAGAAGCTATTGAGAAAATACCTAATTATGCTAAATTTCTTAAGGATATTTTAACTAAAAAGAAGAGGTTAGGTGAGTTTGAAACTGTATCTCTTACTGAGGAATGTAGTGCTATTCTTAAGAATGGGCTACCAACCAAGGCTAAGGATCCAAGGTCATTTACTATACTTGTGTCAATAGGTGGAAAAGAGCTAGGTAGAGGACTCTGTGATTTAGGTGCAAGCATTAACCTTATGCCTCTTTCAGTCTATCGAAAGCTAGGTATTGGTGAAGCTAGGCCTACCACAGTCACACTCCAATTAGCTGATAGGTCTATCATATATCCAGAGGGTAAAATTGAGGATGTCTTTGTAAAAGTAGATAAGTTCATATTTCCTGTTGATTTTATTATCTTAGACTATGAGGCTGATAAAGATGTCCTAATTATTTTAGGTCGTCCATTTTTGGCTACTGGTAGGGCGTTGAAAGATGTTCAAAAAGGGGAATTAACAATGAGAGTTTACAATGAGGAAGTAAAATTTAATGTGTTTAAGGCCATGAAGTATCCAGACGAAATGGAAGATTGCTCTTTCATTAAGATTCTGGAGAACACAATTGTTGAGACAGCAATGCAGGATTCGACTGACAAGCATTTGGAAGATCATGGAGAGGTTAGTGTAGAGGATTTAGAAGTTTGTTCTTTAGAAAGAAAAAATGAAAAAGAGGTGTTTAGGTGTGAGGATGTTTTTGAGTCTTTAGATTTAGATCAAAGGAAGGCTCCTCCTATTAAGCCATCCCTAATTGAGGCACCCACTTTAGATTTGAAGCCCTTGCCGGATCATCTAAAGTATGTGTATCTTGGGGAGGGTGAGACGTTGCCCATTATTGTTGCATCAGATTTAATGCCAGAGCATGAGGAGACCTTAATAAAATTGCTGCAGCAATATCGCAAGGCAATAGGTTGGACATTGGCTGACATTCAGGGAATTAACACATCTTTCTGTATGCACAAAATCACTCTAGATGAGGGATCCTTTAGAAGTATTAAGCAACAGAGAAGACTTAACCCTGCAGTGAAAGAGGTTGTTAAAAAGGAGGTGATAAAATGGTTGGATGCTGGCATTATTTATCCAATTGCAGATAGCAATTGGGTAAGCCTTGTCCAATGTGTTCCTAAGAAAGGAGGTGTCACTGTAGTGAGCAATAAAGATAATGAATTGATCCCAACCAGGACAGTAACTGGCTGGAGGGTTTGCATGGATTATAGGAGGCTTAATAAAGTCACCCGTAAGGACCACTTCCCTTTACCATTTATTGACCAGATGTTGGATAGATTGGCTAGTCAAGCCTACTACTGCTTCTTAGATGGTTATTCTGGGTATAACCAGATTACCATTGCTCCTGAGGATCAAGAAAAAACCACTTTCACCTGCCCTTATGGGACGTTTGCTTTTAGGAGAATGCCTTTTGGCTTTTGCAATGCTCCAGCAACATTTCAGCGGTGTATGTTAGCAATTTTTTCTGATATGATTGAGTCCACTGTTGAGGTATTTATGGATGATTTTTCATTTTTGGACGGTCTTTTCAGAATTGTTTGGATAATTTAGGTAAGGTGTTAAAAAGATGTGAGGATACCCATCTAGTTCTTAATTGGGAGAAATGCCATTTCATGGTGAAGGAGGGCATTGTGTTAGGACATAGGATTTCTAAGAATGGTCTAGAAGTTGATAGAGCAAAAATTGAGGTTATTGAGAGACTAGAACCACCGAATTCTGTGAAAGGGATTCGAAGTTTTTTAGGTCATGCTGGATTTTATAGAAGGTTCATAAAGGATTTCTCAAAAATCAGTAAACCTCTTTGTACCTTATTGTGCACTGATCATGTTTTTGACTTTAATGCAGATTTAGGAAGGCTTTTGAGACTTTAAAGGCTGCTTTAATCTCAGCACCCATTCTTTGTGCACCTAATTGGAATTTACCATGTGAGGTAATGTGTGATGCGAGTGATGCTGCAATAGGTGCTATGCTGGAGCAAAAGCAGGGCAAATTTATTCATCCTATATATTATGCAAGCAGGGTCTTAAATGAGGCACAAGTCAACTATACAACTACTGAAAAGGAGTTGTTAGCTGTTGTGTTTGCCTTTGAGAAATTCCGGCCGTATTTGGTTGGATCCAAAGTCATAGTTTTCACGGATCATGCAGCAATAAGGTATTTAATGTCTTAGAAAGATGCAAAGCCTAGACTAATTCGTTGGGTTTTATTATTGCAGGAATTCGACTTGGAGATAAAGGACAAGAAGGGATCAGAGAATGTCATTGCAGATCACTTGTCTCGTCTTGATCCATCATCATCTTTGCTGAAGCAATCTGCCATTTTAGATTCTTTTCCAGATGAACAACTTTTTGCTGTTGAGGTAAAGGTAGTGAAGGATGTCCCTTGGTATGCTGATATTGCTAACTTTTTGGTAAAGGGAGTCACTCCTATTGATATGGATTGGAGGCAGATGAAGAAGTTTAAGCATGATGCGAAATATTTTTATTGGGATGAGCCATTTATGTATAAGCAATGCTCTGATGGTATTATTCGTAGATGTGTTTCAGGTGATGAAGCAAAGGAAATCTTGGAGCAATGTCACTCTTCGTCGTATGGAAGCCATTTCAGCGGTCAGAGGACAGCTATGAGGATTTTGCATTGTGGATTCTTTTGGCCTTCCTTGTTCAAGGATGCCCATTGGTTCTACAAGCAATGTGATGCCTGCCAAAGGAGAGGAAACTTAGGGCATAGAGATGAAATGCCTCTTACTTACATTTTGGAAGTAGAGTTATTTGATGTATGGGGTATTGATTTTATGGGGTCATTTCCCCTTCTAATGGTAATGTTTTTATCTTATTGGCAGTTGATTATGTGTCCAAGTGGGTGGAGACCATTGCATGCCATCAGAATGATGCCAAGACAGTAACAAGGTTTCCTCAATCGCACATCTTTGCGTGGTTTGGGACACCTAGAGCTTTAGTGAGTGATGAGGGTACACATTTTGTTAATAATATCTTAGCTAAGCTTTTAGCTAAGTATGGAATCAAGCATAGGATAGCTACTCCTTATCACCCACAAGCAAATGGTCAAGCTGAAATAAGTAATAGGGAAATTAAATCAATCCTAGAAAAAGTAGTTCATCCATCTAGGAAGGATTGATCTTTTAGGTTGGATGAGGCTCTTTTGGGCTTATAGGACAACCTATAAGACTCCTCTAGGTATGTCTCCCTATAGGTTAGTATATGGGAAAGCTTGTCATTTACCATTAGAGCTTGAGCATAAAACGTTTTGGGCTTTGAAGAAATTAAATTTTGATCTGAGTCGTGCAGGAGCAATTAGAATGCTGCAGCTTAACGAGTTGGAGGAATTTAGCCAATTTTCGTATGAAAATTCGAAAATGTATAAAGAAAAGTCTAAGCTGTGGCATGATAGGAAAATTAAACCTAAAGAGTTTGTCAAGGGTCAAAGAGTTTGGCTTTATAATTCTAGATTGAAGTTGTTTCCTGGGAAACTAAAATCTAAATGGTCAGGACCATTTATTGTGATTGAAGTTTTTCCCCATGGAGCAATTACTTTGCAGGATGAAAAAGATGGGAGAGTGTTCAAAGTGAATGGACAGCGTGTGAAACATTATTGGGAAGAGGAGTTCTAGACGAAATATCCTTCCCTAAAGTTGGTTGATGATTGAGAGAGCAAGATTTTTGCGGGAGCATTTCACAGAGCAAAATTTTAAGCTCCCAGTGGTTGTTTTTATTTTATTTTCTTGTTATGATTTGGTTGATTCTAATTTGAATTAGGTTAGATTTGGTTTGTTTAAATTTTGCATGATTTATTTTAAATTCGTTGTTTTTGAATTTTTGAATTTTGTATTAATTCTGAATATTTTTATTATTTTTTGCCAGTTTAGTTTTTATTTATTCCGATTAGATTTAGTTAGATTTTAAATTCAGTTTTTATTTTTGGTGATTTAAATTTCTGTTTAGATTTAGAGGTTTAATAAAGATTTTTCATAATTTATTCGGCTTCTAATAAAAATAAAAGATGAGATTTGATTTGAGCGGTTAGTTTATATTTGAATTTTCGGATTTGATTTTTCTATTTTTAAATTTGAATTCCGTATCCAAGATTCTTCAGGTAATCTTTTGTTTAGACGATCGTTGCGGTAATGTTATGGCTGTAGCAAATCTTCCGTCCGAATAGGAAGGGATTTCTTGTGAAATAATTACTTTTACCGTTTGGATTTTGAATTTTCTGTGGGCAGGTTAATTGCATGAGCCATCTGATGGAGCCACGTGTTACATAGGGAAGATCCAAGGGCTTTGTTGTTGGACAGCGCATAATTATTTACAAGGGGCGATTGGAATTCAAGATTTTACCGTTGGTGGTTTAATTGTTCAAATTGCATGCGGTTTTTGAACGGTAAAATCAATTAATGAGGGCAAAATCTTTCGGTTATGATTTGATTTGCTGAAGCTCTATTTATTCCAAACCCTTCGGTAAGTGCTTCTCACTCCATTTTCTTGTTTCAACCTTTGTCGTGTGCATTCTTCTTTCTTTGTTTCGATTTTCTGTAAGTCCTTTAAGTCTTCAATGGCGAAAACGAGAGCAAGAAAAGAGAGGGAGAATGAGGAGGAAGAGGTGCCTGTTACCCCTGAGGTACAGAGAGTAAAAGCGAAAAAGAAGAAGACACCGGAGGAAAAAGAAGCCAAAAGAAGGAGAAGGCAACAACGGGCTGAGGAGCAAGAAGCTGTCCAGAAGGCGATAGAAGATGTTACTACTACAGTGGAAGAAGGAAATCTGAAAGAACCTGAAGTGCAGAACCTAGAGGAGGTCGAACCGATAGTGGCGGATACAGAAAGAGTTCAAGAAAAGAATACTGAGGAGATTCAAGAAAAACAGGTTGAGGAGGTGCAGGAACATCATGCAGAGGTTGCACCTGAAGAAGGTAACGAGCAAGAACAGGAGGCTCGAGTGGAGGTGATCATGCCGGAGGTACCCAAACGTTGCCGCATTAAGAGAAAAGCGGGCCGCATCAAGGTAGTCTGAACTAATACCCCCTCGCCTCCAACTACTGACTCTGAAAGAGAGAGTGCAGAGAAAGAAGAGCGTGAGAAGAAGGAGGCCAAGGAAAATGTAAGAGAAGAAGCAGAGAAAAAGGCTGAGGAAGAGCGGTTGCTCAAGCGAAGGGCGGAAAAGGGCAAAAGTGTTCCTGAAGCATCAGAAGAACCTAATGAGATAGAAGAGCCACAGTTGCCGTATGATCGCTTTGTCAACAATTCTGCCAGAGCAAAATATGCTGAGCTACTGAAAAGAGATTTTCTGTTTGAGAGAGGATTTAGCGGTGATCTTCCACATTTTCTGAGGACCGGAATTGCAGACCACGACTAGGAGTTGTTTTGTGCAAAGCCTGAGTCTGTAAACGCACAGGTGGTGCGCGAATTTTATGCAAATATTGACAAGGAATATGGTTTCAAAGTGGTTGTTCGGGGAGTCGACTGGAGTCCTAGTGCTATTAACGCACTGTATAACCTTCAGAATTTCCCCCACGCAGCGTATAATGAGATAGGTGTGGCACCATCTAATGAGCAGCTGAGCGATGCTGTGCGGGAAGTGGGTATTGAAAGGGCACGGTGGCAGCTGTCAAAAACAGAGAAAAGGACGTTTCAGTCAGCTTATCTGAAGAGGGATGCAAACACATTGATAGGGTTTATCAGACAGAGGATGCTTCCAACGACTCATGACTCGACGGTCTCTAGGGAACGGGTTCTTCTGGCTTTCGCGATTTTGCGGTCTCTCAGCATTGATGTAGGGAAGATTATTGTTAATGAGATATCTGGTTGTTAGAAGACGAAAGTGGGGAAGCTGTTTTTCCCGAATACCATTACCATGCTTTGCAAGCGAGCAGGGGTTCCAGAGAATGAAGGAGATGTTGTTTTATTTGACAAGGGAATCATTGACACGCCTAACTTGTCACGGCTTCAGCGTACGCAGGAGGCACGTCAGGATGGGCTTGTCTACGGCATCAACACGATCTTAGAACAACTCGCACTTTCGGCCAGCACGCAGGAGTTTGCCGAGAGGCAAGCTTTAACCTTCTGGAACTATGTTAAAAGTCGTGATGCCAATCTGAAGAAGGCGTTGGAGGAGAATTTTTCCAAACCGTATCCAGCCCTTCCAGCATTCCCTGACGATTTATTGAACCCCTGGATTCCGCCCCCACCGATTGAAAGAGAAGAAGAGGATGATGAAAATGAGCAGGGCCAAGAGGACTGACGAATGAAGTGGTCCTGAGCGAGCATAATTTTTGTTCTGGAATTTTTGTTTGCTCGCGCATTTTCTAACCTCCGTTTCTGTTGATGTTATATTTGCTTCTTTTTAATTTTTCTGTTTCTGGAAAAAATATATCTGCTTTTGTAATTTCTTTCTATGTTTTTAATGAAATTTCTAAGTTGTTTCTGTTCTATGGCACTGAGTAATTCTAACTTAACTGATTTCTTCTGAATTTTTGAAGCTTTGACTGGTTAAGCTTAGTTAGATCAAGGTATTCTGATCTCCAGAAACCTTTTGCTTGAGCAATTCTTCTAGCCTGGTCACAGCTATGGCAAAGAAGATTTTGGAGGTAGTGTTGACTTATTTGATCCACTTTAAGCTTAGTCCTAGTCCCACGCTTAGGATTAAAATTCAGATAGAAAAATTTAAGTTTGGGGGTATACTTCGCAAAATTAATGATTCATTGAGGACAATGAATAATGCAAGTTTGGGGGACTTTTTGCTACTCCAATTGTTTTGCTCGAGCATTCCTCTCCTTCATTAAATAATTTGTTAGGTTATTGAGTAACCGGGGACATTTGGGATACCCACAGTTTGTCTTCACGTCAAAAGGTGACCTAGGAAATAAGAAAAATCTAAAAATTATTTGCTGAAAAAAGTTGATTGTTGAAAATTTTGCTGAGAAAATTCATGGAGCAAACGTTTTGAAGGATGAATGATGATCCAACAGTTTTCTGTCTCCCAGAACTTAGGTGAGCTTCATCATAAAATGTCGCCATTCTAAGGGGCAAGAGATAGAATAACTAAGGATTTTTTAGCTTTACAAAGAGTATTTAGCCTAGTTGGTGATGAGTTTGAGGGAAGGGTATACTGCACCATAAAGTGGGTCATCCCATGCTTAAGAGATCATGACTGTGGGGCTGCTTTAAGTCCGAAAAACAAAAATATAAACCCCTTGAAAATGTGTTTATATATGTCTGATAATAGAGCTAAGCTGTGGCGAGTTCTTAGAATTGAGTTAAAAGTGGTGATTATTTGTCCATGCCGGAAGAATTATTTTGCTGCAGCAAAGCTTGGTTTTGCAGAATGCTCAGGTAGAGGTTGAAGGTAGTGTTGGATTATCTGTTTTGATTAAGCTATGCTTTGACTGACGTTTTGAATTCTTAAGGGAAGGTTGGTTAGTATTGCTTGGGACGCGCAATAGTTCAAGTTTGGGGGTGTGATAACTCTCCAAAATGGAGTTATTTAGACCTTATTTCTATATTGATTTGTGTGTCTTTTGTGCTTATTTGGGTTGCTTTTAGATAAATATTATATGTTTTAACCCATTTGGAAGAATGGAAGCTTTGGAAATTATTTTGTGCAGAATATGTTGTTGGGCGACTTAAAGGAGCAAAATCTGTGCTGGAGCAATGCTGGGAGCAAAAACTGCCACGTCACAGCTCGTTAGCCAATTTAACAAACTGAATTTTGTTAAGCTAATCTCGGGATAAAGGAGCAAGGAGAGCCATCCACGTGTCTAGGTCAACCTAATTCAAGCTTTCCTCAACTCTATAAAAGGAGATAGCCGCCCAAGTCAAAATCATTCCATCTTTGGGAGAAACATTCCGTTCTTGGAAAGGTTACTTCCACCTTTGGGAGCCAAATAGAGGAGAGATTGGAGACCATCAAGAAAACCATCATTTGCAAGCTGATCAAGGGAATTAATATTTTCTTGTATTATTTTGTGAATATGGATATGCTTACTCAGATTGTAACGTGTGTTTCCATGCATTTTATGAACTAAGTAGCTTTAGGCGTTGGTTAGGAACATGTAATTGCCGTGCTTAATCTCTAGTAATAAATATTGATTTAATGCATCTTGATTAATTGTTGTGATCATTTCTATTTTATGCTCGCCTGGCCAGCCGGTATGAATACCTCTCTCTAGTTTCAGGGATGATTTAGGGAGTGTGTGGCGGTTAATCAGACTAGATCATTGTGTATTGGTGAACGCCAGTGACTGAGCTAGGGATAGCCAGTTGCCTAGTGCTTGATCGGTAGAGCTTCATTGGAGTTGAAACATATTCTAAAAAATTTGGAGTTCCGGGAGGAATCCGCTAATAAGACTGCGAGAGTTTTGCATGATCAATAATATTGCTAGAGCATTTTTTAAAACAATTACTAAATCCTGACCAGCGCCTGTTTCTAATCTGTCTGCCTATTTGTTTATTTTCTATTCTGTCATTTCTTTTGCTTCAGCATTCTATAAAAACCAATCATTTTAACCATTCTTGAAACCATTGAAAAACTAAACAAAATAGATAAAGTGAAAGCTATTTCAGACTTTGGATTCGATAAATACTTATTACTTGCTGCGGACTGTGTATACTTGCACAGAGTTCTAGAGTCTTTTTATACCTTATTTTTACTCCCTCTAGGAACCCAACAATATGCCTGCAAGATGAAATCAACCTTGTAACTAACGCAAAGAGGAAAATGAAATTATAATTTCAAATCAACTTATGCTCTCATCTTCGTGTATGTGGGTGTGTATCATTATCAACGAAGTGAATTTGAAGAGTTGAAGCTTTCAACACAAGAAGATCGCAACAGCCAGCCAACATTCAAATAGTTCCAAGAGAAAATAAAAATTACCACTGAGAAGTAACATTCACTATCAGAATAATCTTCCCCTTGTATAGACTAAGACTCATATGACACATAATTCCCACAAATATCCTACAAACAAATCCATTTTCGATCTCAAAATTCAAATATTCTCAAAGTCAATGGCCAACTAAACCAACATTTTCTGAAGTAAAAACGAATTATAATGAAAACCACTTAAACAAAGAAACCTAAGTCAGCGAAATGAACAACAAACAATAATAAATAAATAAAAAAACAAAGACATTCGCTATCTATTGAAAGCCAATAATCCCAAATATTTCAATATTACATTTGAGATATTTCCCAAATGAAGTCCAACTTATCCAAGAAAACCTAAGTCGATAAAATGAAGAACAACAAACAGAGGATTTTCCATCTCACATTAAAAAACTGAGGGGTTCTCAGCAACCAAACAAATAGAGTAAATGAAAAAAGCAACGGAGGCCATACCTTGATAGTGAAATCATAAATGGAGTTGGAGGATTCTTCAGCCATAATCAGAAGGAAAGAGATAGAAATTTGGCATGTACGATAGTAATATAGTAATTAAATGCCGATAAACATAGAAACAAGAGGCAACTCACATTACCGAAAACGTAGCACGAAAAGAGCAAAGATAAGATCGAAAGACGACGAACGGAAGAAAGACGACATACATTCGAGGGAGGCTGTGGCGACACGGAAAATACAAGTAAAATCATGTGAATTGAACACAAACAAATATTTTTCCTTCCAAACCTAAAACATAATCAAGCAACATGTGAATTGAACACACACTCACACTGCCACCAAATTATAGAAAGGCTTTGGAGGTTAGTGTTTTTTCTGGCTTTTCTATTTACTTACCTGCTACCTCTGTGATAATGCTCCCAATTCTTGTGTCTCATTTTGCCCAATTTTTAAGTAAAATTTAGCCATATTTTCATCAAGCTTTCAAGTTTCAAATGACATATTTTACCCTTAGCTCCAACCTTATGGTTAATCATTGGTTATACTTGAGCTTTGTTAAAAATTCTCATTTCAATTTTTGATTCACAATGAACAGGTACGGCTTAATATATCTTTAAGCCAATTTATTTTCATGTCGCACTTCTAAAAAATTCATCCTACTTCAAGTAAACCCATGTTGCAAGCTACATGTATCAAATTTAATACCAAGTTTGAAGTGGGAAGTTTATGATTTATGTTAAATACAACATGAAAATTTAACACAAGAAAAAAAAATACCAGTAAAATGTTTGGTATCCACAAAAACTAGGTAATGAAACACATTAAAAACTTGTTTCTTATCAGACACCTTTGCCAGAACTTCAAGCAAATACATTTATCAAACAAAAGCAAGTCCTATTTTACAGAATCAAACAGCCAAGATTAGCAGCAAGCTAAGTTGATGTAACGATAGCCAAAACTATAGATCATAGAAGGAATCAATACTTTTTTCCCTTCCTTCTAAAAATTCATTCAACCTAATCAACCTTCTCACTCTGACCAAACAAAGATTGAAAAGATCATAAAAAAACCTATTCGAAACCATATTTGAACAAATCAATAGGAAAATTATTGAAAATAAAAAAAATGCAAGTTGAGAAATTCCAGTTCATTCGCCAAATCAAAAAAGAAATAAGAAAATCGAACAAAATTGGTTCCAGAACAAGTAGTTAAAAGTTAGGGGGAAAAGCCGAAAACACAGAAGAAATTCAACTTTCAATCAATATTTACCATCCAAACGCTTCACAACTCGTTTCACCTTTTTAGCACAACCCTCACAATGCATATCGATCTGAAAGATGACGGCGACGGCACCGTCGTCCTTCTTCCGTTGACATCGTATGCCTTCTTCTCCCCGTCATTCTTCGCACCTTCAACTTTCTGAAATCAAAATGAAGACCAAATTACAGTCAAATTCATAGCAATAAAGAAAGGGTTGAGAGGGAGAAGACATATGGGAGAATATTGATTGAGAGAGAAGGGGAAACCGAGAAAGAGGGAGAAGACGAGAGAGAACCAAGGGAGAAGACGAGAGAGAACCAAGGGAGAGCAAAGTCGGAGAGGAGAGGGAGGTCTGCAGCTGTGGTCGGTTGAGAGAGAAGGAGTCGAGAGAGAAAGGGCTGAGAGGGAGAGAGGAAATCGAGGGTTTCATTTTTTTTCCCAGATTTTCTTTCTCTTTTTAAAAAAATAATAATCGGTTGTTACATCATACCATGCCCGACATTAAAAGGTCTTCCCAAAATTTTCGGGCCCGCCTTTTTCACTCGTCCGACATTATATGTCCAGCGTGTTTTTGCCCGACATCAAAAGTCTATTTTGTTGTAGTGAAACCGATTGTTCCCTGTGACCGACCCCGACCACTACTGCTACAAGTTAGCTTTAGGAATCGTGGATTATAAATTTATTTGACACGACCCTCGACAAGTCGTTCCGTCAACAGTCGAGCATATGATTTTCTTTTAAGCTCGCGCTCATTTTTCTTTTTCTTTCTCTTTTCTTTTCTCTCTTTTTCTTTTTCTTTAGGCATATTTTCTTTCTTTTCTTCTAAGCAAGATATTACATGCTAATTTGCAGGCATTTGACTCTCTAGCTCATCCCTACACCTATCGAGGTGACAACAAGCATATGGATTCTATAATTCGCTCATAAGCTTTCAAACTAATCCTAGGCATGCTAAGGTTTACTCTTGCAAGAAAAGTACTAGAAAAGTTTTAAAAAGGCTCAATTTCTGGGCAACATGTTTACAATTCAATAAAAGCAATGAGATAGGCATAAATGGCATGTCATGGATTTTCATAGTTTAAGAAAAGTAACAGTGTCATCCACACAGAAACATTCAAATTTTAAAAATTTGCTTAAAAATTAGGTCCAATGCTCAGGTGCATGGCCTCAGTCCATTCAAAGCAAAGCAATGAAATAATGTATGCATAATAAAGAAGTTTGGCACTCAGATGCATCAAAACTGAAACAAAGCATATGCAAGCAAACCAAAGTACCCCACCCCCAACCTCAATTCTACATTGTCCTCAATGTATATGAACAAGAAAGAATAAGGGACAATTAGAATAGGGAACAGAAAACCTCCCTGAGTATATGGTCAGGAGCTGGTTGGATAAAAAATGAATGCCCTCATTTAAATTTCGCCGAAACCTACAAAAAAGAAAACAAATAAAACGGGAAAAATAAAAGCAGAACAAGCTAAGAAATAAAATAAAGAAAAATAAGGAAAAGGATAGAAAAAACCGTGAATGAGCTTTGTATGAAAGCGCATCACTCCTTATCCTCAGGAGACTCATAAGGTGGCAGCGGCGGTGGAAGAGGTTGTCCAGACGTCGAGGCAACTATGTACTGTTGAATGTAAGCAAACTATGCCTTAGATCGTTTGAAGTGTCTAGCCTCCCTACACTGCTGACTCTCGTATCGACGTGGGGTTGCTCTTCCTGTTCTAGGGGCTCATCTACTTGCTCTTCCTGTTGTGGCGGAGGTGGGGGACGAGCTATCCTAGGTCCAGGCTCCCTAAGTCTGGTCGTGATGAAGTTCCCATAAATTGCAGCTGCAGGATGACTAATCTCCACTCGGGGGTCCCACACGACCCCAGTAGCCCTGCAGAGCGCTGTGATGAGGGAAGGGTGCCCTAGACCTACTGTGGTGGCTCCTCTGCGAATCCGACACATGGAAGCATAGATAACTTTCCCTACATCTACAGAGTGACCGGTCGCTATAGCGAATAACAGAGCCGCCCTTTCCTTTGTTACATTGCTAAGATGCATCACAGGCATAAGCTTGACACACAGAAAACTATGCCAGGCTCTGTTATCCACCGTTAAGTCAGAGGATTTGAAATTTATTGGTTCACCCTTTCTCATTAACCAAACTGCCCCCAGCCTACATAAACGTTCAATAATTTGATGGGCATCAAAGTAATTACTTGCATAATCATTGTACCCATCACGCTCAATATCAGGAAGGCCATAAAATTGGTTAATGGAGGCCGAGTCGAAAGAGATAATTTTACCCCTAACAAAGGAAGTAGTGGATCCTTCCACCATGTTAGCGTCATATTCCCTTACTATTGGGACTATGGCGGCCTCGGGGTGCCTAGTGAACCTACCTCAACCCCTCTCAGCTATACTATGGCGGTCAGGCTGGGATTGGGCACTTGGAACTAGCCCTCTTTCAGGAATTACTCCCCTATTTACCACATAAGTATTGAAGACGGCTTCAACATCCTTACTCACAAATTTAAGCCTATCAAAGGGTGCAGAGGATGAAGAAGCTGTAGATCTCCTAGACCTTTTAGCTCTCATTGTGGAATAAATGGGAAGGTGCTAAAAATCTAATGGTATAAGGAAAAAGGGGGTCCCTAAAAAAAATCTAAAACTAGTTGGAAGCAAGGAAAGCTAAGGATTTAAGCATATAACTCTAAAACTCCAACACGTAACAAGCCCGTCCTCCTTTGTGAACAAAATATCAGCAGCCAAATAGAAAAACCCAACTAGATTAAGCAAAAAATTAACACAATGGACAGAAAACAGCAGCCACAATGCTTTAATAGCAGTTTTTTCAGCAAGAAATTACAAAAATCATGCTCCAAATAAGTTCATACAACTTTTAATCTTAAGCAAACAATTTTAAACATGAAGAACTAGGCAAAGATAAGAAGAAGAAGCTGAAAATAGATTTACCCACGGCTTGAATCGTGAAAAAAGCCCAAACTTCTCAAAATCGCCCAAAGTTGCGAAAAACCCACGGATCCAAGGCTCAAATCTGAAAATCTTGGTGAATGGAGGTTGAATCCGCGAAGAAAACGTGAAATAATGAAGAAATTTAGTGAAGATTGGTGGGAAATCGAGTGAGAAGTGAAGAAAGTAGAGGGAAAATCAATTAGGGCTGAAAAAACTTTTTACCCGACTGTTGAAATCTGGTTATTAATCCCAGATTTCTCACTGGCGTCTCGACGCCGGCTCTCGGGTTTGAGACCCAAAACGCGATTTTTTTTTTTGAATCTAATCATTCTTCCTCTAAATAAATTAACAACATTAAAGAAATAAGAAATAAAGAATAGATTCGATTGGGATTAAAATTAAAATAAACAATACTAAGGAAAATATAAAAAGCACAAGAAAAGAAAACTTAAAAACTTTGGGTTGCCTCCCAAAAGCACCCTGTTTAACGTCTTGAACTCGACGTAGTAACTCTCGAACTCAATCGGGATCTAAATTTTCTCTCTTCAGAACGTTGATCTTCCTGGATCTAGAGGCTTTATACCTGTTTACCTGAATCTTATGAGAAATATTCAAACAGGTAAGAGAAGAGTTAAGATGACCTAAAATGTCAGAATGGAAGCAACTCCTTTTTCCATTAAATTCAACAGAAATGATTCCGTTGCCTAGATTCATTTTAGCTTTGACCGTTTTCATGAATGGACGGTCCAAAATAACCGAAGTGGCATTAGGCGAACCATTTTCATGCATATCAATTATAAAGAAGTCAGCAGGAAATATAAGCTCATCTATCTTAACTAAGACATTCTCACAAAGCCCTATAGGTCTAATTAAAGATCTATCTACTAACTGAACTAAATTACTAGTTTTCTTGACATGGGAAAAATTAAGCTCACTAGCGAGTGCATGAGACATGACATTTATAGAGGATCCTAAATCTAACATGGCATGCTCAATCTCTAAATCCCCTAAAATGCATGGCAAAGTATAGATACCATGATCAAAACACTCGTTAGGTAATTTCTTCAAAATAGCAGAAACGTTTTCACATACCTCCGACTTACCTTTCTTGGAGCACCATTTCTTTAAAAATTTTCCTACCTTAGGAATCTTCTTTACGACGTCCAGAAGTGGGATGTTGATCTCCACCTTCTTGAATATGTCAAACATGTCCTTCTCTTCCTTTTCCTTGGGAGGCTTAGGCTGTAGCGCTAATCTGCTAGGAAAAGGAGCTTTAGGAACATAAGAATTAAAGTTTAAAGGAGGATCGAAATGTACCCCTCGCCTCTTTGGAAGGTTGAGATTGTTCGTCTTCTCTTCCGCTTCTTTGCCTCTCTATTCTTTTCGAATGCAGACGTGGAAAGGAATTGTGGACTGGCACTCAAGACTGTCCCACTCCTTAACGTGGTCGCACATACTTCTTCTCTTCTTGGGATCTCAGGACGAACAGGTAGCTTGTCTATTTTTGTCTCCAACTTTCTAACAGTGTCAGCCAACTGGGAAACTTGGGCTCCCAATTGTTGCATCCTAGCTCGGGTCTCCTCTTGGAATTTGAGTTGACCTTCCTGCAAAACTTGAATGTTATCAGATAAATTCTTAACCAAAATTTCTAAAATACCTGAACTTGATCCATGATACATGTTTATTCTCTGATCGTTTTGGAAGTAGTAGTTTGGGTGGTCTTTTAAACAAAGATAAGGATTGTTCCAAAACTGGTCTGGTGTCTGTTGGCTCTGCATTGTTGGAAATCTCTCAAAGGTATTCCATTCAAACGAAGGTTCCTGCTCTATAACCAACTGACTAATGAGAGCTTTAAGCTCAGACAGTTCAAACTTGAACTTGCTTACCTCACTGTCTGCGCTTGTTCTCTCAGCCACAACAAAAAAAAAAAAAGAAAAATAAAAACTAAACTAAACTAGAAAATAAAAACTCAAAATAAAAAGAAAATAATTAACCGTTTGCACTCCCCGGCGATGACGCTAGTTTTGACGGGACAGGAGTTGTCGAGGCTCCTAGTTGTCAAAAAAAAATTTATAATCCGCGAACACTAAACTACTTGCAGTAGTAGTGGCCGGGGTCGATCATAGGGAGTGGCGATTGGTTATTTATTTCCTATTTAATTTGAGTTATAAAAGCAGTAAAAGGGGGGAATTGGAATACTAGGGAGATAAACATGCAAAGAATTAAAATGCAGGAATTTAAATGACAGGAAATTAAAGGGGCAAGAAATTAAATTACAGGGAACATAAATAGGCGAGAAAATTAGTTAAATTAGGCGACGCCGATTGCAAAGATTCTTGGGGTTGAATGATTTACTTTGATCATCGTATTCCTACCTATTTTAGGCTAACTTAAATTGCTTAATTGCCCAATCGATCTAGTCTGAACCCAGAAAAGACCCAAAGCCCACCTAAGCCATCTAACCCGATCATACACCATCCATCGAATTAAACTCTAATTGATTAATCAATTAATCCGATTGAACCATCAAATCAAACAATTAACCAATTGCCTTAAGTCTAGTGGATTGATTAGGACATTAGAAATAATTAGGCCTAGATTACTTCTAACGCTATTTTGGATCCTAGACCTATTGTGTCAAACAACGAAGTCAGAGTCTGCTCTTGGGACCCGTGCCCACGAATCAGTCTATGCGCTAACTATTGAACTAATATTCCATTAGGTACTTGGAAATCAATTCTTTAGCATATTATTAACATACGAGCTGTGAGTTAGGGCGTCAATTTAACCTACTGTGCATGCTAATTATACATACTGAATCCAAAATACAATAGCAATTCGAAATCAAAGAGACAATCAGAACATGAAACTCACAAAGAAATACATTCTATAACCCAATAATCATCGAATCGGCGTCAACGGGTTTAGACGGCGGTTAAGCCGACTAAAACCCGCGACCCTATGCTACAATAGTAAAGAAATACAAGAGAAATCAATAAGAAAACATACACCCTCGAGGTCTGGTCGTGAAAGGCAGAGGGAAACTGCAAAAGGGACCCAAAATTACAACCCAAAATCTAACCTAAACGGCGGAATAAAACGAGGGTTTATATAGAAAAATTATCGCGACGTCGAGACGCTAGGCATGGCGTCTCGACGTCATGCCATCTAGGCCTAGGGTTCGAAAACGGGCCAGTGTCGAGACGCTGGCCACGACGTTTCGGCGCCTGGCCTTCTTTCAGCGTGCTTCGTTCTTTTATTTATTCTTTGTTACTCGCTCAGCTTGGGACTCGAACCTTTGACTCCTTGGATCCATTCTTTGGGCTCGTCAAGATGTCCACGGTCTTCTCACCTCCTCGAGATCCATGGTCCTCAAGTTAGCTCTAAAACTCCCTAATTCGTCCGAATTAGCTCCAATTTGTGTTGTTCGTCCCTGATGCCCTAAATGCACAAATGTCCTGCAAAATAGACAAATAAAGCATAAAGTGCACTCTAACAAGTTTAGATTAACAACAAATAAGTAGGACTAAATTTGTCCTATCATTTCTCCACAAAGGTTGAGACATCATTTGTTGCATGTTGTGTTGTGTTCTTGATTCTCCACAAGGATTGGGACATCATGTCTCAAATTTGACCCTATTGACGCCTTTTCTAATGTTGACGTTGTCACATATATTGTGTTAAAATTCTTATTGGCTGATTGAGTTAGCCTTTTTCTTCACTAATATCTAAATTGCTTAAAAGTCATGTATTTCTGCTGCGAGGTAAATTGTTTATTCCTATCACATAAGATTGAGTTAGCCCCATTCGTTGTGAGTATTCTCCTTGCACATAAGCTTGATATGCCTCGTTCTAACACTTGATGTGGGCCTATACGTGCACTTGTAACCAGATTTTGACATCAACACGGTAGATTTTTCCGTTTTTTTTTTTTTTTTTTGTTATTGGTCGTTGATAAATTGAAGTGCACAAACTCAAGAGACACATGAAAATTTTTCATTTTTAAAGTAAAGAATACAAATTTTATTCCATTGACATGAAGTCACAAATAAAAAATTATATATATAAAATTAAAACTCTCTTGAACATTTAATATATGGAAGTAGAACAATTCAAACAAATCAAACTTTAATTTAACAAACAAGTTAAGAGTTAAATTTGATAGGTGCAATAAAAACGCAGTGTTATCGGTAAGCCCGAGCATGAAAGTCAAGCAAACTTATTCATTTTGACATGTCTGGAATGAGTTGGCTCCCAAGATGAGGTGATGAAACCTATAGGCAAAAAGGTACGAACATAGGGGAAATAATTCCAAATATTCTCGATGAGCTCGACATACAAGGGCATTTGAATTATTATAAATATTAAGATGGGGAACAATGTGGCCACATAAATAAAATAGATGGTCCATGTGAGCATGGCAGACTCCATGGTGAGGATAATGGTGAGCGCGAATGCCACCATTGTGCTAACGACAGAGAAAAAGAGGAGCTGGAAGCCAATGGATAGTTTTAGAGGCAAAGAGAGCAGAAAATCCTCCATTTCAAATGAGGAGGTTAGGATGGAGAGAAAGACGACGATTGAGCTGAGGGAGGTGGCAAGGGCAATGATGTCCATGATTGTGAATATCGTGAAGATAGGTTGGTAAAGGAGGATTGGGGTGCCAGTCTGGTCGTTGACGCCGTTAGGTACAGTGTAAGCAGTAGCAAAGACAACGGTAGAGACGGGGACAGCGACGAGGGTAAAACAGTAATTTGAACCAGCTGGTGTTACGAACACTCGTGAAGGACTAACTTGCTGTTATTGGTCTATATCCGTGAACACAGAAATATGTCTGTAGTGAGAGGAGTACAGTTGTGGGTCTATAGTGGAGTACACCCACAGTTAACAAATATTGATTAATTTGGTTAATGAGGTTAGCCAATTATTCTCATATCGTTGAAGCTTCTGATCTGCAGGTCCATTAGGTCTCATTGGTAGCTCGTAAAGTGATTTGAGGCAATTAAGTCTTGATTTCAAATTGAAAATGTTCAAGTTTACTAAGGAGAAGAATATAATTTATGATGATACATTATAATATAAAGTTTATGTTAAACTTTATAATATAATTTTGAACTAGATTCAAAATTATTTTATGAGAGAAATAAATTTTTGAAGGAGTTCAAATAATAATATGAATTTGATTCATATTAAATTTATAGGTCATGAGAGAATTATTTGAAAAAGTTCAAATGTTAATATGAATTAGATTCATATTAATAATATGATTTAAATGAAGGCCCAAAATTAAATATATGATATTTAATTGGTTAATTAATTAATTTAAAATTAATTAATTATTTATTAAATTAAATATGAATTTAATTTAATTTTTAAATTAAATTTTATTCATGGCTCTCTCCTATAAATATGTTTCTAATCCTAGGGCTGAAGGCACTCATTCATTCTGTGCTCTCAGAATTCTCCTGGAGGCTTCCCATAATCCAGAGACTCCCACTAGTCTTTTGACTCCAAAATCTACGAGTTATACCAGTGCAACCTTTGTGGTGGTGTCTATTGTTGCTGTCTTTTCGTGGAGATTGGCAAAGGAGAAACATCGTGATCCAAGGTGTTGGTGAAGATATATTTGAGTCACAACATAGGTTTGTACTCAACTTCTCTTTTCTATTAGTTTGCATGAATTAAAATATGATTTTAATTCATTTTACAACATGTTTTATAACTTTAGTGAGTCAGAGCAACCACTACCGAGGGGTAATCAATCACTCCTTCACTGAACCAAGACGTTCTAGACTAAATAGTAATGCCAGAATAACTCTTAGTTACTCTCGTAAGTGTGACCTGTCATTTTCAGATCCTAGAGGTTGGTGATAACGCTCATTTATGTGCGTTATTTAGCCTTAAGAACCTAGGTTATTGTTTAGAAAGCAAGGACATTGTGTTTAAAATCTTATCATTTCAAGTCAATTTAGCAAAAGTAGTAGAATCTTGTGAAAATCTTAGAAATATAGAATTTAGGTTTAAAATGTACAAAAAGAGATTACTTTTGTAAAGAATTTATCCAAGTTAATGTTTTTGTGCAAAGGACCTTGCGGAGGAAATGCACCCGCAAATAGGAGAATAAAGGTCAGCGGAGCAAAAGAGTTAAAGTGAAGATTTGCGTCTGCATCTGGACTTGAGGATGTAGGATATGCGACCAATATGCGCCCGCAACCTTATAAGGAAAGTAGTCCCAGCTGAAGGCTGAATTGTAGAAACAGTGCACATAGAGATTTTGCGCCCCATATGTGGTCGCAACTGGCTTTCTAACAGAATACTGAGATTCATGGGATCTTCACAGAATCGTCCGAAACCTCAAATCTGGTATCAAATCTCTGAAGATTGTGGATTCTTACCTGTTGGGTTTTATGTTTGATGCGCAAATTGCTTACCGCAAGTGTACGGGTCAAGTTATAATATAGTGAATGTAAATTCGAATGTCGTCCTCTGGATTGGTGTCTAGTCAATTTTAATTACCGAAAATACTTTTGACGAATTTTATTTAGGGAATCGAATTGAATGAGAATATAATTGATTCAAACACAAAACTAAGCAAAAAGTGACAATCTAATGGGAAGAATTGGTCTTAGGGATTTGATTTCACCAATTGGAGTTATGGATTCATAAACGGATTAACACATACTATGATTCATAAATCTTGGCAACTAAAATCACACATATCTCTCCCGAGCATACATGATTCTCCCATATGCAATTGAACCCGATATCCCTATCTAAATCCAATAATCATACAAGGCAATAAGGCTAACCTTTATAACAATTTCTAGAATTAACCTTAATCTCCAGATTTTTAGCTAAATTCTAGTTATGCATATTGATTTCTAATTTAAATCCTCTCTCCCGAGTTAGATTCAAGCATAAACATCAATCAATTTATGGCCGGTAAATTGAAAGCATTAAGGACACATATATGCATAAATGACATCAATAGCATAAAAACCGTAAATCAATCCATAACGTGCCCAACGGCTACATCAATCCCTAAGAGTTAAAGCCTAGCTACTCATACACAACGTTACAATATAGCAATAGTCTAAAACATCCATAAAAACTAACTAAAGTGAGGGAAAGAGGAATTAAACTCGTTGTAGGCCGAGACCGAACGTCCCCGTCACGATCCCCACGAACAATGGGTTGATTTCCAACTTGCTCCCTTTGCTTCAGCTCCAAAATGCTCTGTTTTTCCTCTGTTGTCGGCTCCAAAAAGTCCCCAAAAAAAAGTCCCCTAAAACCTAGCCGAAATTTCCTTATATTCTGATTTTTTCGTCGTAGCGTCGAGACGCTATGGACAGGGTCGAGACGCTGTCGTGATACCGCGAATCTAGAAATTTTGCCTAGAGCGTCGCGACGCTATGATTTTTTTTTTTAGATTGAAGACTCCATTTGACTCCAATTGCTGACTTAAGCTTCAAACACATACTTCCTACAAATAAAACATAAAAATGCATAAATTTGGGCAAATAATTGTAAAAGACTAGCTTAATTAATCAGAGAAAAATAGCTAGCTATGCTCGCTATCAAATACCCCCAAACTTAAGCTTTTGCTAGTCCTCAAGCAAACTAAAAATCAAGCATACAGTGGAAGAATGGATGCAACAAACATGACTCATTCCTCAAGGCTCAAAAGTCAATAGTCAAGCAATCAAGAGACATGCACATAAAGACCAATGAGGGAGACAAATCAAAAGTTTTCCAAAATTAACTTGCACAAGCGAGATCTAACTCAACTAGATCAGACTCTACTAGCCCGGGATTGGATTATTAAGCATTGCATTGCGCGCATAAGTCATGACTTTCTTTTTTTTTTTCTTTCAAATTGTAACAACAAGAATGATTTTTCTTTATGAGCATGATAAGCATATATTCTTTTCTTTCCTCCTAAGCAAGATCAAACATGCTAATTTGCAAAAAAAATTAACTCTTTAGCTCTACCCTACACCTATCGAGGTGACAACAAGCTTATGAATCCAATAATTCGCTCCTAAGCATTCAAATCCAAATCTAGCCAAGACAAATACTTTACTCATGCAAGCCATCTCCTAGAAAATTTTTAAAAAGTCTCCCTTTTTGGGCACTCATGCTTATAACTCATCGCAAGCTTGAAAATGGCAAGAAAGCCTATCCTAAGACATCATAGTCATGCAAAAATAGCATCCAGAAAACAACCATATGCTCAATTCAAAGAAAGCTCAAAACTATAGCCCGAACTCAGATGCTCAAGGGCTCCACAAACATGATATTTCACCCCCAAACTTAAAACATGCATTGTCCTCAATGTATAAATCAATAAAGCATAGTCAAGCATGAGAACAAATAAAGAATGGAAGGAGTGAACAATACTGGCCTGGAATGATGATGACTTTTTGACTGAAAGCTTGAAAGCTTGAAAGAAAAGGAGAGACTGAAAACAAGACCTACAAAACAGACACAAACAATGAATAAAACTCAAAAGAAAGACACAACTAAACTTACTTGGGTTGCCTCCCATAAGCGCTTGTTTAACGTCATTAGCTCGACGTGTTGACCGACTAGGCATCAAGGTGGTCTAATGTCAGTGGTCCCATCACTGGTGCTTTTCCTAGCACCTCTCCTATAGCCCACCAACATGGTTTCTCATGTGTTCTTAGGGTCCTCAAAAGCTTTTAAGATCTCCTTCTCCTGCTGAACTCTGATAATCAGCTCCCTGCGCTCAATATCAATTATAACTCTCCCTGTAGCAAGGAAAGGTCTCCCTAATATGATTGGCATGGCAGGATTCTCTTTAATATCTAACACAAAGAAATCAACAGGAAGGAAAAATCTACCTACTTTGATCAGAACATTCTCCACAATTCCATAAGGACTAACCACAGACTGGTTAGCCAACTGGAGTCTAACAGAAGTAGATTTTATTTCTCCTATGTTAAGCTTTTTGCACAATGATAGAGGAATTATGTTTATGCTCGCCCCTAGATCACATAGTGCTCTACATGAAAAAGTACCAAAATTACAAGGAATAGTAAAACTCCCTGGGTCAAACAATTTTTCTGGTACTCCCTGTTGGACACGAGCACTGCACGTCGATGCAAGATATACAGTCTCCAACTGCTTTTCCTTTTTCTTCTTGTTGAGCCATTCCTTCATGAATTTTCTGTAGTGAGGCATCTGCTCCAAGGCATCTGAAAAAGGAATATTAACATGCAAACCCATAAAAGCATCTAAAAACTTGTCAAACTTAACCTTAGAATTTTTCTTTTTCTTTGATTTAGGAACTAAAACAGTAGGAGAAGGGATAGAAGGCTCAGGATTAAGCTTTTCAGCTTCGTTTGAGGTGGTGCCTTCTTCAACTTCTCCTGTGAGTTCCTCTGGTTCAGTATTCTCCTCCTCTTGAGATAATGGAGTCTCCTCCTCGTGATGCACAGAGACGGCCTTGCAGTACTCCATAGAAGATTTCTCCTGTTCAGCTGGGGCTTTACCTTTATTCATGGTGTTAACAACACTTACCAGTATTCCCAGCTGAGTCTCAATGTTCTTGATGGCTGCAGAATAACCATTGACAGTAGTGTTTAAGGCAATCATGGCCTCCTCAAGCTTATTTGACCTGTTGCTTGATTCTACAATAAAAGCTCCAACAAGATCCTCAAAAGACGTTTTACTTTCTTGCTTAGGAGTGAAGCCAGGAGGATTCAACACATTCTTATTATTAGCATAGGAAAAATTCTCATGATTTCCATTGCTAGGGTGATAATGTGTAGGTGTAGAATTATTATTGTACCCCCTAGAGTTAAAATTAGATACATACTGAACCTGCTCGAGATTTTCCTCCTGAGTTTGGGATGCGAGGGCAGCTGCAGACTCGATCGTTTGAGCGCTCCCTGTACCTGAAAATTTTAAGAACGCATTAGCCAGGGAAGACATCTGGGCCTGCAGTGCACTTACGTTATCGATCTCAAACACTCCAGCAGCAATCTTTTTGGGTCCCGACCGATCCGATGGCCACTGATAGCTTTTGGTGGCCATATCCTCTAACAAAGTCCTAGCACTCTCAACAGTTTTGGACAACAGAGTCCCACCTGCTGCTGCATCAACAATAGTTTTTGTATTAGGAGTTAAGCCATTATAAAATAATTGAACCTGAAGCCAGTCGGGGTATCCATGCTGAGGGCACTTCCTCAGCAACTCTTTAAATCGATCCCAAGCCTCGAACAGCTGCTCATCAAACTGCTGCTGGAACGTCCCAATTTCAGTCCTCAGCTTGACCGTCTTGGTAGGAGGAAAGAACTTCTTTAAGAATGCCTAGACCAAAGCATCCCAAGTGGTAATGCTTCCAGGTGGAATAGATTGTAACCAGTCCCTCGCTTTGTCCTGCAAAGAAAAAGGAAATAAACGTAAGCGAATGGCATCTTCAGAAACACCATTTAATTTTACCGTTCCACAGATGTCTAAGAAGGATTTCAAGTGAGAATTTGGATCCTCCATGGGTGATCCTCTGTAAGCACAATCTCGAGCCATCTGAATGAGACCCGTTTTCAGCTCAAAGTTGTTAGCATTGATCGGGGCATAGACAATCCCCAATTGTTGCTCCTGAAAGACCGGCTGAAAGTAGTCCCTAATAGGCTTAGGCTCCTCAGGATTAGGATTGGCCATTTGGATATTTTCTTGATTTTCCCTTCGAAGTCTATTGTATGTTCTTTCTATCTCTGGATCTAAGGGAACTAAGGCCAACTCTCTAACCCTTCGCATGCACAATCCAACCTCACCTAAAAAGGAAAAATAAAAGAAAAGGAAAGTAAACAAATAAGGAAAGAATCTAAGACAAGGAAAAGCTAAATCTAAAATAGGAAAGAAAAATAATCTACAAAAGGAAAAGATAAACAAATAAGGAATGTACAATCAAATATGGCAAAAACAAATAAGGAAACTAGCAAATAAGGAAAATAATCTAGAAAAGGAAAATAAACCAAAAAGAAAAATCTATCTATGGAAAATCCAAACAAATATGGAAAAATCTAAATATGGAAAAAGAAAATAAAGGAAAAAAAATGCAATCTACCTAAAAACAAAAATAATAAAAATAACAAAAAATAGAATACACCCTAAACTAAGACCGGACAATTTTTCTACGATATTAAAATTGACTAAATATGCCAATCCCCGGCAACGGCGCCAAAAACTTGATGCGCAAATTGCTAACCGCAAGTGTACGGGTCAAGTAATAATATAATGTTTTCGTGTAAAACGAGTGTCGTCCTCTGGATTGGTTTTCTAGCAAATTAAGTATCGTGAATACTTTTGTCCAATTTTATTTAGGGAGCAAAACTCAATGATAAAGATAAAAGTAAAGACTAAAAGCATAAAAATAAAAGTGGAGATTCAAATGGAAAGACTCTTAGGGAATTGATTTCATTGATTAAGATTGAGGATTGATTAATAGGAATGAGTTGACCGTGCAATTATTCTACAAGCCAAGGAAACTTTTATCACGATTACCTCTCCCGAGTATAATTGATTCTCATGCATATAAACTAACTTGATATCCCTATCTAAGTTCATTAACATGCAAGGCATTATTCGGTTCGGTCCTTGTTACGCTTCTAAAGATATTCCAAATCCCGTCACAAACTTAGAATTTCTACTCTAGTCATGCAATTAAACAAAGTAAGTCTTAGGCCAAATCCTCCCTCCCGAGTTAGATTCAACACTTAAATCATTCAATTAGTGATCAAGTAATTGAAAGCATTACACAAAATTGCATGCATAAAATAACAACACATTCATACCTAAAATCAATCCAACAACTAAAACAATTACATCAATCCCTAAGACAAACAACTAGCAATTCATAGTCTTTAAACCACAAACACTAATTGCAAGAAAAACCATAAAAACTACAAGAGTTAAGGGAAAGAGAAAGGAAAACTCGAATCCGCCAACACCGCACGTCCCCGTCACGATCCCCACGTCTTCTCGCTTGATTCCCGCTCCTTGGCCTTGCCTTTGGCTCCCACAAAAGGTCTTTAGTCGAAATTAGGGCTAAAATCTCACCAATTGGACTCCCCTTGGCCGTAGCATGTAAAAATGAATTTATAGAAAATCTGGCGACAGCGTCGAGACGCTATGGACAGTGTCGCGACGCTGTCGCGATACCGCATTTTTGGAAAATTTGCCTATAGCGTCGCGACGCTATGATAATTTTTTTTTTTTTTTTTTTTTTTTTTTAGATTGAAGACTCCATTTGACTCCAATTGCTAAATTAAGCTTCAAACACATACTTCCTACAAATAAAACATAAAAATGCATAAATTTGGGCAAATAATTGTAAAAGACTAGCTTAATTAATCAGAGAAAAATAGCTAGCTATGCTCGCTATCAATGTCCTAAAACTCGTGGATAGTAAATATAACAAAGTTAATTATAATCAGTAAAAGCGTTATTGAGATTATTCAATAAATGGTCATTGAATGGTTGTTTAATTATGCATTAATTAACCAAAATCCAATAAACTAGAACCCATGACTATAAAATGAACACGTGAACTTTATGTGTAAACATAAAAACAGATCAAGTTCAAGTTATAGCCAAAACGGTCTATAGTATAGGGATAGAGGTTGGGTACCTTATCATGGGGACATATGTGACACGGCCCACTTTGTATTTAATACAAACGATGTGATTCTGAATCGTTCATGTAAAGACATGCGAGTGGGGGTGTCCTATGCAATGAGTTTGAATAAGACTGGACCGCGAAATAAGTCACTTTCACTTTATAACACCGTTTACTATGAAAATGACTATTTCATGTGATGACCTAGGTAACTCGATCTTAATCCTGAGCTAACTATGAAATCCTGTTTATTCGGGATTATCCTTTGATTTGCACGAGTGAGAGTGGCTCAACATCGCCGACTCAATAAGTCTACCATTTTGGGGATAAGACCGGGTAGATAGCTGGGGACATAGTCTGGCAAGATGGAATTCACTCCTACCCGCCTGTAGGGAGTGTAGAGGTTGTTCCCTTAAGTGCTTACTTCGAGTCTTGAACAAAGGTGTGTCATCCTCTCCTCGCACGAGAGGATTTTTTGTTTAATGGCTGGACCATAAACAAATTGTTCATTAGAGGATCAATGGAACTTAAGGAACAAAAAGTAGCTTCAGGGGTAAAATGGACTTTTGACCCATTGTAGTTACGAACAACCTGTGAAGGGTCGACTTAATGATTATGGTTGTATTGGGTGGACAGAAATATATCTACAGTGAGGGGAGTGTAGCTACGGGCTATAGTGGAGTGTCCTGTTAGTTAAACGAACGTTGGTTAACTAGGTTAGTGAGTTTAACCGGTTAATCTCGGATCGTTGGAGCCCATGATTTGTAGGTCCATTAGGTCCAAACCTTAGAACAAAGTGATGAAAGAGTTTGAATTGTTCATATTCGGTTTTGGGAGTTAAACGTTAATTATATACGATATACTTAACGTATTATTTAATTGTGAATTAAAACATGGAGAGAGTTAGAAATATTTAAATGTGATTTAAATATCGTTAATGTGTATAAGTTACATATTTCAGTTTGAATTTGAATAGGTATTCATATTCAAACAATTGATTATGAGAGATGATGGAATTGGTGTCAGGATTTTGTAATCTATTTAATTTAGTATTTGATATTAAATTAAATAAATAATAATTAATTAAATTGTTTAATTAATTGTTTAAGTTTAATTTTATTTAAAATTAATTAAATTGATTTTATTTAAAATTAATGAATGAAATTAGTTTCATTAATTTGAAAAATTAAGTTCATGCAAAATACACCACCATGACACCTTGAGCAACACTTCACGACATCCATCAATTTGCTTTCTTGTTTTGGTTAGTTTTTAATGCATGATGGTTTTATTTAAAATATGAAAAACAAAGAGCAAGTGGTGGTGAGTTTTGCTGAAGGAATGAGGCAAAATAGTACCTGGGTTCTCTCTAAAATAAAAAAAATCTCTCTCAAAATTGTGCTGGAAAACCCAAACTTTTCTTCCCAAAATCTCTTCACAATTGGTTCCCACAAGCCCGTTCTAAGGTCGGAGAATAGCGGGGAAGATCTCGATGGTGGTCCACAGTTTGGTCGTGCTAAGAAACATCCACGGAGTTGCAAGGAATTCGAGCTTCAAAGGTATGTATTTCGTTGCTCTGTTTTCGGGTAGAAAATATACATGGTTTGTATGAGAAATTTAATGAAATTAAACGCCTAAGATCTAATTCGCTTTCGCACGAGTGATTTACACTCCTTCATTACCTTCCAGGGCCTTCTCACACTGATCTCGGCAGCCAAGCTCACCTTCCAAGGTCTATAAAAGGGGACCAAGATGCAAGAAGCAAAAGGAGCTCGAAATTTTGTCCTTAGGATAGATTTTAAGTTTTTTTTTCTCTTCTCATCTTGTAGTGCAACCGTTTGTAGTATTCTAATGGGCGCAACTGTAGATAGTATTCTGCAACCGTTTGTAGTGCCTAGGTAAATTGCGAGCGCATAGGTGGGTGCAATCTAATGCTTAAAGTTGATACTATTTGAATTCCCCTTTTTATCTCATAAAGTTTATTTGTTTTCATTTACTTGTTTATTTTACTTTTGTCTTAAACCAAAACCATCTTCAAAATATTTTTTGGTTACCATCTTCGAGGTTGAAAATTTAGAGGAGGTTCCCGTTTTTAAAGAACTTGTGTTTACTCTGTTGGGTTTTATGCCCTAAAACTCGTAGATAGTGAATGTAAACAAATTGTATAATTGTTTCAATAAAGTGTTATTGAGTTTCTACAATAATGTGTTATTGTTAAATATTGGAAAATTTGACCCAAATCCAATAAACTAAGATCCAAGGTTGTTTGTATGTAACTTGAACCAGTATGTGGGGACATACGAGGATCGATGTTCAAGTAACAACCAAAAAGGTCTATAGTACAAGGATAAGGTTGGGTACCTTATCTTGGTAACACTATGTGATACGACCCGCTTTGTATTTGATACAGACGTATTGATCCAAAGCGTCCATGTAGTAGACAAGCAAGCGAGGGTATCCTATGCAATGTGTTTGCATAAGACCGGACCATGAAAGAGTAAACCACTAGATATAACACCGTTAACTAGCTAGGTTACTGTTTCAATAGGATGACCTAGGTAACTCAGTCTTAATCCTGAGTGTGTCATGAACTCCTTCACATGAGGGATTGTCCTTTGATTAGCATGGGTGAGTGTGGCCAATACGCCGACTCAATATGCCTTCCTTTTTGGGGACAAGACCGAGTGGAAGGCTGGGGACATGACAACACAAGAAGGAATTCACTCCTTCCCACTTCTAGGAGAAGTAGATGAGTGTTCCCTTAAGTGGTGACTCTGGGACTTGAACAAAGGGATCCCGCCCTCTCACTGGCCCGAGAGGGACTTTCTGTTTATTGGCTGGACCATAAACAGGTTGTTCATTAGAGGAACACTGGTACTTAAGGAGACAGATGTAACACATGGGTAAAACAGTAATTTTACCCACTTGTGATTACGGACACTCGTGAAGGATTGACTTACCGGTATAGGTCTATATCCATGGACACAGAAATGTTTTACAGTGAGAAGAGTTCAGCTGTGGGTTTTTAGTAGAATGACCTACAATTAATGAATATTGGTTAACTTGATTAATGAGTTTAATCAGTTAACCTCATATCATTGGAGCTTCTGATCTGTAGGTCCATTAGGTTCCCCTGCTAGCTCGTAAAGAGTAATTAGGAACAATTATATCTTGAGAGACTTTGAATAGTTCAAATTCATATTGGGAATTAAGTTAATTGTATGAGATACAAATTAATATAATGTATAGTGATACATTAAAATGCAAAGTCTAATTTGAAATTAAACTTTATTATTATGAGAGAAATAAATATTTGAAGAAGTTCAAATATTAATATGAATTTGATTCATATTAAATTTATAGGATTTAAGAGAACTTGAACGAGTTCAAATTTTAATATGAATTTGATTCATATTATAGAATTAATTAATTGAAGGCCTGAAATTCAACATATGATATTTAATTGGGTAATTAATTAATTAACTAATAGAAGGTTTGAAATTAAATATATGATATTTAATTGGTGATTAATTAATTGGAAATTAATCAATTATGGAAATGATTAATCACTTATTGAAGTAATTAATCATTTATGGAAATGATTTAATCACTTATGGAAGTGATCAATCATTTATGGAAAAGATTAATCAATTATGGAATTGATTAATTATTGAAAAGATTAAATCAGTTATGGAAATAATTGATTTTAAATAAATATTTTATTCATGGTCTTTCTCCTATAAATAGAACACTAAACCTAGGGTTTAGGTACTACAAGAAATGGCCACCATAAGGCCAAAGGTCTCATTCTAGCCTCCCTCTGATATTCTCTCAACTCAAGAACTCTAGAAAGAATTTTTATCTCTAAGAGTTTTTTCCATTCAAGATTAGGCAGTCCCACAACTACTTTCCTAATCTCAGAGTTATAGCGGGGAAGATCAATTGGTGGTGTCCCAATTGTTGACGCTGTTGGGTTTTATGCCCTAAAACTCGTAGATAGTAAATGAAACAAATTAATCGATCTCGATAAAGTGTTATTTGAGTGATTCAGTAATTCAATTATTGAATAATCGAGTTTGCATTAATAAACCCTAAATCCAATAAACTAAGATCCAAGGTTGTTTAAATGAAACTTGGACTAGTATGTGGGGACATACGGGGATCGGTGTCAAAGTAACAACCTAAAAGGTCTATAGTATAAGGATAAGGCTGGGTACCTTATCCTGGTGACACAATGTGATACGGCCCATGATGCGCAATTTGCTTACCGCAAGTGTACGGGTCAAGTAATAATATAGTGTTTTCGTGTAAAACGAGTGTCGTCCTCTGGATTGGTTTTCTAGCAAATTAAGTACCGTGAATAATCTTGTCCAATTTTATTTAGGGAGCAAAACTCAATGATAAAAGATAAATCTAAAGACAAAAAGCATAAAATAAAGGTGGAGACTCAAATGGAAAGACTCTTAGGGAATTGATTTCGTTGATTAAGATTGAGGATTGATTAATAGGAATGAATTGACCGTGCAATTATTCTACAAGCCAAGGAAACATTTATCACGATTACCTCTCCGAGTATAATTGATTCTCATGCATATAACTAACTTGATATCCCTATCTAAGTTCATTAACATGCAAGGCATTATTCGGTTCGGTCCTTGTTATACTTCTAGAGATATTCTAAATCCCGTCACAAACTTAGAATTTCTACTCTAGTCATGCAATTGAACAAAGCAAGTCTTAGGCCAAATCCTCTCTCCCGAGTTAGATTCAACACTTAAATCATTCAATTAGTGATCAAGTAATTGAAAGCATTACACATAAAATTGCATGAATAGAATAAGAACACATTCATACCAAAAATTCAATCCAACAATTTAAGCAACTACATCAATCCCTAAGACAAACAACTAGCAATTCATAGTCTTTAAACTACAAACACTAATTGAAAGAAAAGCCATAAAAACTACAAGAGTTAAGGGAAAGAGAAAGGAAAACTCGAATCCACCGACACCGCACGTCCTCGTCACGATCTCCACGTCTTCTCGCTTGATTCCCGCTCCTTGGCCTTGCCTTTAGCTCCCACAAAAGGTCTCTAGTCGAAATTAGGGCTAAAATCTCACCAATTGGACTCCCCTTGGCCGTAGCATGAAAAGATGAATTTATAGAAAATCTGGCGACAGCGTCGAGACGCTATGGACAGCGTCGCGACGCTGTCGCGATACCGCATTTTTGGAAATTTTGCCTATAGCGTCGCGATGCTATTTTTTTTTTTTTTTTTTTTTTTTTTTTATATTGAAGACTCCATTTGACTCCAATTGCTGAATTAAGCTTCAAACACATACTTCCTACAAATAAAACATAAAAATGCATAAATTTGGGCAAATAATTGTAAAAGACTAGCTTAATTAATCACAGAAAAATAGCTAGCTATGCTCGCTATCAGCCCACCTTGTATTCGATACAGATGCAATGATCCAAAGCATCCATGTAGGAGACATGCGGGTGGGGGTATCCTATGCAATGAGTTTGCATAAGATCGGACCGCGAAATAGTAACCACTAGATGTAACGCCGTTAACTAGTTTAGGTTTCTATTTCAATAGGATGACCTAGGTAACTGAATCTCAATCCTGAGTCTGTTATGAACCCCTTTCAGGAGGGTTTGTCCTTAGATTTGTATGGGTGAGAGTGGCCAGTTCGCTGGCTCAATAATCCTACCATTTCAAGGGCAAGACCGAATGGGGGCTGAGAACATAACAGTACAAGATGGAATTCACTCCTTCCCCTATTGGGGTAAGTAGATGTGTGTTCCCTTAAGGGCTGATTCCGGGGCTTGAACAAAGGCGCGTCGTCCTCTCCTGCCCCGAGAGGAACTCCTGTTTAGTGGTTGGACCCTAAACAACTTGTTCATTAGAGGAATCAATGGTACTTAAGGAACCAGAGGTAACCCAGGGGTAAAACGGTAATTTGACCCAGCTGGTGTTACTAACACACGTGAAGGATTGACTTACTGCTTGGTCGATATCCGTGGACACAGAAATATTCTACAGTGAGAAGAGTGCAGCTGTGGGTCTTTAGTGGAGTGACCCACAGTTAACGAATGTTGACTAAACTTGGTTAATGAGTTTGGCCAATTAGTCTCGTATCGTTGGAGCTTCTGATCTGTAGGTCCATTAGGTCCCACTGGTAGCTCGTAAAAGAGATTTGAGGCAATTAAGTATAAATTGTAAATTGAAAGTGTTCAATTTATTTGGGGAATCGTATAATGTATATTGATGCATTATAATATAAAGTTTATGAAACTTTATAATATAATTTTTTAATTAATTTCAAAAATTAATTCTTAAGAGAAAATATTTGAAAGAGTTCAAATAAATTTAATATGAATTGGATTCATATTAATTTTAATTTTAATAAAATCCCTAAGATTAAATATATGATATTTAATTGGGTAAATTAATTAATTATGGAATTAATTATTTATTTATTAAAATTAGATACCTTTTCCTATAAGGAAAGAAAATATTTGAAAGAGTTCAAATAAATTTAATATGAATTGGATTCATATTAATTTTAATTTTAATAAAATCACTAAGATTAAATATATGATATTTAATTATGGAAATTAATTAATTATGAAATTAATTAATTATTTATTAAAATTAGAGACATTTTCCTATTAAGAAAAGGTCTTCCTTTTCCTATTAGGAAAAAGGTCTTGGCCTTTACCTATAAATAGGACCCTTGGGATGGGGTGAAAGGCATCCCATTCGTTCTCCTACTCTCAGAGAATTCCCTTCAAGGCTTCCTCTACACTCCCACCAGTCTCCTGCCTCTAGAAGTCTCAGAGTCATACCGGTGTAGCCATAGTGGTGGTGTTCGCACTAGTTCGTGATTAATTCACAAGCAATTGGTGAATTTAATCTGAGTCGCCAACGAGAGTAAGTAATTTGTTACTATATAAATTAGATTTAGATCTAATATTTTTTTTATGCTTAGCCTTAATATAAATCTAGAATAGTTCTAAGTTTATTGCCAATGTATTGGTATTTTAGATTAAACAAAATTAATTACGAATCGGTCCCAATCACGCTTCCGCTTTACGGAATTACGGAATTCCAATCCTTCAGACGCATGGTCCAAAATCAAGAAAGGCGTTCTTGATATTTCGGAGATGACAACGACGGTATGTTCGCTTCTCCCTATTAGATTTAGATCTAATATTTTTGTATGCTTAACCTTAATATAAATCTAGAATAGTTCTAAGTTTATTGTCAATGTATTGGTATTTTAGATTAAACAAAATTAACTACAAATCGGTCCCAATTCGCTTCCGCTAACGGAATTAGGGAATTTCAATCCTACATACTCAACTAGTCACCATCTCCCTTGGGTACGATATCTAGAATACTTTCCACTTTATTACTTGATAGTGTATACTTGCACTCAAGCAGCAGTGTCATAGCACACCCACGCGATCAAGTTTTTGGCGCCGTTGCTGGGGAGATTTTGGTAAAATGGTTGATTTACACAATTCTTAGTTTCTGTAAAGCAGGAATTGTGATCGGTTTGCGACTGCAAATTCCTCTGTCACAGGACATCAATTCTTTTTGCAATGATTTCTTTGCTGATTGGATTGGTGTATGCTCAAAAGACCTGAATTCAAATTTTATCCTGAGATAGAGAAGACTTTCCGATAGCACCATAAGGAGCAAAGAAGGAAGTTAAAGGAACTACGAGAAGTTCAACAACAAGAAACCCCATAAGAAATTTTTCTACAGGAATTACTATGGAGCCACCTGTTGGAGAACCTCTCGGTGCGCAGAAAAGAGGAGCACAACCTAACAATGTGCAACAGCAAGCTGCGGCAACAAATAATCCAATTCTTATTGCAGATGAAAGGAATAGAGCCATCAGGGATTATGCGCCCGCAACTTTTTACAATCTCAATACAGAAATTGTTGAACCAGTCTTTGATGCCAATCATTTCGAGCTCAAGCTAATCATGTTCCAAATGCTTTAGATCATAGGCCAATTTTCAAGACTTCCTAGTGAAGATCCTCACAAACACATGAAGCAATTCTTGAGAATATGCAACTCGTTCAAGCTTAATGGAGTATCCAATGAAACTTTGGGTTCGAAACTTTTTCCATTTTCTTTACAGGGTAGTGCTGAAGCATGGTTAGATTCTTTTCCACCGGATAGCATCACCACATGGGATGAGCTTGCTGAAAAGTTTTAATGTCGTACCGAGAGCTTGGATGGCAACTTTTAATGTCGTCGTAACTTGCCCGTCATTAAAAGTTGCCCGTCATAACAAGTTACGACGACACTCGTATAGACGACGGACGTCGCCCGTCATGAAAAGTCTTTAATGACGGGCAATGCCCGTCATTAAAAGTGATTTTTGTAGTAGTGGTTAGTGTAGGGGGGTCCTCCGAGTAACCCAGAAGCCGACCGGACTAATGAAATCAGTCTAGAATAATTATTAGAGAAAACTAGGAAGCCAATCGAAATAGAATCAAGCATAAGAAAACCCAATTCGACGATCCCTTTTTATGTTATTGATTTCCATCTTATTTCTCTTCTGCATGCTTATTTTTGTCTCCTTTAATTTCTGCATTTATTTTTTTGTCTTTCCCTGTTTTCCAAAATCCTACCTGTTTTCATAAGCACGAAATTCTACGTGTGCTAGATCCCCTTCCCTGTGTTCGACCCCGGCCACTATTTCTACAAAATAGTTGTAGTGCCGTGGATTATAAATTTTATTTGACAACTCGGAGCCTCGACAACTCCGGCCCCATCAGAATGCACAAATCCGAGAGGAAATGATCACTTTTAAACAAGGACCACAAGAAGGAATAGACACAGCATGGGAGTGTTGGGTTTTATGTCCTAAAACTCATAGATAGTGAATGTTAACGAATTATATACTTGTGTCAATAAAGTGTTATTGAGGTTTAAGCAATAAAGTGTTATTTTCATATTAAGTCTATAATTGCACAATAAGACCGAAATCCAATAAACTAAGATCCAAGGTTGTTTACATGTAACTTGAACTAGTATGTGGGGACATATGGGGATCAGTGTTCAAGTGACAACCTAAAAGGTCTATGGTACAGGGATAAGACTGGGTACCTTAACCTGGTAACACCATGAGATACGACCCGCTTTGTATTCGATACAGACATATTGATCCAAGGCGTCCATGTAGGAGACATGTGAGTGGGAGTATCCTGTGCAATGAGTTTGCATAAGACCGGACCACGAAATAGTAAACCACTAGATGTAACACCATTAACTAGTTAGATTACTGTTTCCATAGGATGACCTAGGTAACTCAGTTTTAATCCTGAGTGTGTCATGAACTCCTTCTCACGAGGGATTGTCCTTTGATTAGTACGGGTGAGAGTGGCATGCACGCCGACTCAATAAGCCCACCTTCTTGGGGACAAGACCGAGTGGGGGGCTGGGGACATGACAACACAATATGGAATTCACTCCTTCCCACTTCTAAGAGAAGTAGATGAGTGTTCCCTCAAGTGGCGATTCCAGGTCTTGCACAAAGGGATCCCGCCCTCTCACTGGCCCAAGAGGAACTTTCTGTTTACTGGTTGGACAATAAACAAACTGTTCATTAGAGGAGCACTGGTACTTAAGGAGACAGATGTACACAGGGGTAAAACGGTAATTTGACCAAGTTGTAGTTACGAACACTCGTGAAGGATTGACTTACCGGTATTGATCTATGTCCGTGGACACAGAAATATTCTACAGTGAGAAGAGTGCAACTGTGGGTTTTTAGTGGAGTGACCCACAGTTAATGAATATTAGTTAACTCGATTAATGAGTTTAGTCAGTTAACCTCATATCATTGGAACTTCTGATTTGTAGGTCCATTAGGTCCCGTGCTAACTTGTAAAGAGTAATTAGAAACAAGTTATCTTGAAAAGAATTTGAATTGTTCAAATTCAATATGGGAATCAAGTTAATTGTATGAGATTCAATTAATATAATGTATAGTGATACATTATAATATAAAGTTTAATTTGTGATTAAACTTTATTAAATGAGAGAACAATATATTTGAAAGAGCTCAAATATATATTTAATTAATAAATTAATTAATTAATTATGAATTAATTAATTATTCCATTTAGTTTAAATTAAATGTGATTTTATTAAACTATATATTATATGAGAGATGTTTTAGAATATGATTCTAGTGTGCAATTAATTAAATATGTATGATATTTAACTAATTATAAAATTAATTAATTTTGAATTAATTAATTACTAAATTTAATTAGTTAAATATGATTTGATTAAATTAAATCTATAGATCAATTTTAATGTGGATTAGATTCATATTAAAATTATAGGTTATAAGAGAGATGCACATTTGAATATGATTCAAATGTTTGATTAATTAAATATTTGATATTTAATTGATCTAAGAATTAATTAATTGTGTTGTTTAATTAAATATGATTGAATTAAATTTAATTAAAACTATATATTATGTGGGGATGTGCATTTAATGCACATATAAATAAATATAAGATATTTAATTATATGATTAATTAATTAAGGTGTTAATTAATTAAGTTGTTAATTAATTAATTAAAATTATATTTTATAATTTTAAATTATTTAATTTAAGGGCAAATTGCAAAAACCACCCCTCAAGTATGGTGTTTGTAACAATTACACCCTTAAAGTTTCAATTGTAAAAATTAAACCCTCCAACTTTCAAAAATGTAAAAATTAAATCCCTAAACTTTTGAATGTTAAAATTAAAACCCCAGTCTATCAAAAATATAAAAATTGAGTCTATTTCATATTTCTCCTTCTCTCCCCTCTTTCCTCTCTCTTCTTTCTCTCTCTACCTCTTCATCCCTTCCATCACCCACTCTCTCTCTCTCTACTTTCTCCCTCTAACTATCCCTCCTTCCTTCTCTCTGCAATTTGAACATCCTCTCTCTCTATTCTCCCTCTACCTCTCCATCCTTTCTTCTTTCTCCTTCTCTCTGCAATTAGACTATATTCTCTCTCTATTCGTGGCTGGTGAAGAAAATCAAGGAGCCGAAGCAACGAATGCGAATGCCATAAAAGAAGATGACAAGAAAACTAAATAAATGTGAAACCTTACATGTTATGTTACAGTTTTTAGAATGTATAATTCAGTGAAAGGCAACTCAAACAAGCATTTTAGTAGTTAATCTCTGCTTTTTCAACTCAAGTTTCCAAGATTTTGTTTCTGATTGGCGGGCTTTTAGAAAGGATTCGTGTTTTAGCCCTTGTGCTTTCTTTAGTGAATTTGATTATTTATTATGAATTCTTTTTTGATGACCCTACAATGGCTTTCCAGGATGTCATCTCTCTCTCTCTCAAAATTATGAAACTTGCATCTGATCTTCACTTATTACTGCAATTTTCTTTTTGTAAATATATTTGTTTGAGTTTTAACGACAAAACTTTGTAGATTTCCAGCTATTTTAATGAGATCTCTCGTCCCGTTTCTACTAACTAATTTTCCTTCTCATTCCACTGTATCTCCTTGATTTTCGCAGTTAATTGAGTCTAATTCATCAGCCACGAATTTCAGTCTCTTAATTCAATCAATTTGAGAGAAAGAAGAAATGATGGAGAGGTAGAGGGAGAATAGAGAGAGAGGATGTTCAAATTGCAGAGAGAAGGAAATAGGGATAGTTAGAGGGAGAAAGTAGAGAGAGAGTGTGGGTGATGGAAGGGATGAACAGGTAGAGAGAGAAAGAAGAGAGAGGAAAGAGGGGAGAGAAGGAGAAATATGAAATAGACTCAATTTTTACATTTTTGATAGATTGGGGGTTTAATTTTAACATTCAAAAGTTTAGGGTTTTAATTTTTACACTTTTGAAAGTTGGAGGGTTTAATTTTTACAATTGAAACTTTAAGGGTGTAATTGTTACAAACATCATACTTGAGGGGTGGTTTTTGCAATTTGCCCTTTTTAATAACCAACTCCCCATTAAGGGGAGTGTTTATCAGATGGTTACCGTAACCATCTCATCCTCACACGTCTGACTCACGCCAGAATAGGATGCTGAACGTCTCTCTCTATAAGAATCTCTCTTTTCTCTCAAATTCTCTCTACCCAGAAAAAAATTACAGAGATCTTTCTCTCTGTGTTGCTTCCCAATCAAGATCCGTAGTCCCACCACTACGTTCCTAGTCTCAGAGGATAGCGGAGAAGGCCGTATGGTGGTGTTCGCTACTGCTGTGTTTTTAGTCCATGTGCAATCAAGAGAAGATCTTGATTTTTAGAGTCGCCCATGACAGTAAGTATAAATGCCTCTCTACTTTATAGATTTAGATCTATTGTATCTATGTTTAGCCTAGAATTTTTTAGAACTGTTATGAATTCCGAATGTATTGGTATTTTAGGAAAATTAAATTAAATTGCGAAAGGTTCTGTAATACGCTTCCGCTTTATGGAATTGGGAATTTCAATCCTTCAGGGAGCGCTTCAAGAAGTTGATAAGGAAATGTCCACACCATGTTTTGCCTGCTTGTCTTCTTGTAGAGCACTTTTACAATGAATTGACTCAAGCTTCCAAAGCAATAGTCAATGCTTCGGGTAATGGTTCGTTGCTTAAAAAGACTTTCAATGAGGCAAATGAAATTCTGGACGCTATTGTTGCAAATCACAGTCAATGGGGAGAAGAAGAAACACCATCTAGGAACAGTGTCAAGGTCCAAGAAGTCATTCATCTCAAGACACTCTCAGAGCGGATGTTAACTATAAACGACATGCTTATGAATCTTACTTTAGTAAATCAAGTTCAAGTTGCAGTCGTGAGCCACGTTTCAACCCCCATGTGCACTACTTGCAATGTAGAGCACTCATTTGAAGATTACCCTAAAAATCCAGCTTTAGTATGTTTTGTAGGTGGGCAGAATGGAATAAATCCTTATTCCAACACATATAATCCAGAATGGAGACAACACCCTAACTTATCTTGGGGAGGACAAAATGCAAGTACATCAAATGCAACCCCTTTTGTTAAGCCGGGAGGACCAATCGGATTTAATGGTCAAGCTCAACTAAAGATTGCACAGCCTTTGCAGCCGCATTTGCAGCCGCAATTGCAGCAGTCGATGCAAGTGCAACTCCAATCCACAACAAACCTAGAGAATTTTATGACGGAACTAATGACCAAGAATGATGTTGTAAGTCAAAGTCAAACGACTTCCTTGAGGAGGCTTGAATCTCAGATTGGGCAATTAGCTAAAGAAATGAGGAACAAACCAATAGAGACCCTACCAAGCAATACCGAGAACCCAAAAAGAGAAGGCCTAGGCAAGGATACGGCCTCCATTGACCCCAAGTAATTCAAGAATCAGATTGTGTAAATATGTATGTTATTTTGCGGTTGTTTTTGTTTTTCTTTCTCTTTTGTATCTTTTTATTGTTTTTTTTTCTGTTCTCTTGTTAAAATCAAAACTTTCAAAAAGATTGAGCAAAAATGTCTAGAGTGGTTGAAAAACAAGAAATCAAGTTTTGTGAATCAAGAGTTGCATTTTCATGATTTGTCAAAATTCTGTCCGAGTTCTTCAAAGTTATGAAATTCTTCTTCAATTTTGGACATTTAACCCGTGTGAAAGTTCTAAAATCTTTATTAAGTGTGTAGAAGATAGATGAAGGTGCAGGAAAAAGCGATTGGAAAAAGGGTAGGATTTGCGATGCAAATGCGGTCGCAAATCTACCTTGTGCTAAATAAAGAAAATTTTTCAGGTAGTAATTTGCGCTGCATTTGCAGGCGCAATTTCAAGAAAATCAGAGGCCCCAAGGTGACCTCATTTAAAATCGGCAAATCATTTAAGGGGAGTTCCAAACGTATAAATAGCGAAGGATTTCACTTAGGTCAATTATCTTTTGAACTCCTTCAACGTCTCTCTCAAGCCCAAAGCACCCGCCAAGCCCCACGCTTTCTCCGACCAACGATCCCGACCACCATCGTCGTCGGCAAAGCACACCATTCCATTCAGAAATCACCGGCAATCCCTTCTGTCGCAAACCCATGAAGAAAAGCGCTAAAAGATGAAGCCCCACTCTGCTTCTCAGCCGAAGAACCCTGCTTCAGCCCAAAAACCGCCAACGGGTTCTTCTTCTGAGAGGTTGAAGGCGATTTCTTGCCCTTCTCCTCCTTTGCGACAAACAACTACTCGTCAAGCAATTCATGCGGCCTCTACTCGATCGAAAAGTCAAGGTAACCTTTCCCAACCATCAACTCGTGCAGGAACGCGCTCAAGAGAGTGGGAAGAAGGCCTGAGAAGAGCTGCTGAGAAGAGCCGTCAAGCCATTGAAGACGCTGTTATAGAAATCGAAGAGGAGGAAGAGGAAGAAACGCCCTTGGTCTTTAAGCCGAAAGTAGTACGAATTAAGGAAAGGGAAGAAACAGAGAAGAAGGTGGGAGTGAAATATTTTAGAAGGAAAAGGAAAGATGAAGTTGAACCTTGCATCAAGGTTGCGGCCGCAAAAGTGGAGCAACCTGAGAATTTGACTGCAGGTCGACTTGAACTTGCTACCAAGGAAGTAGAAAAAGCAGTGCCATAAAGGAATGTATATCACTCTAGCAGAAGCGAATGACGATCTTGGGCATTTAATTTCATTAATTTCTCAAAGAAAGCATGTTGTAAAAATGCTCGAAAACAGAGGCTTCGGAAACTCACCTTTGAAGCTCGAATTCCTGCATTTCCATGGATGATTCTTCACACGAACAAGTCGTGGACTACCACTGAGATCTTCCCCGCTATTCTCCAACCTTAGAACGAGCTTGTGAGAGCTATTATGTGATGAATTTAGAGAGGAAAAAGAATGGGTTTGAGAGCTCGAAGTTGTACGGTTTTGAGAGAGAGTGAATGAGTTTCTTGTCCATGAAATTCATGCAACACACTCTCAATTGCTCTTGGATTTCTCAAGTTATAATGCATGAAATCTTGCATCCCATTTAACCACATGATCACAACTCATGTAAAATTCAAGGAGTCATTGAATTGGTGGCAAGAAGTTAGAATTAACCTCTGGGTTAATTTAAAGAGAAAAAGAAATTGAAAAACCCTTTTTTCTATTTTCCTTTTAATTAATTTCAAAACAAAATTAATTCAAATAATTAATTTTAATTAAAATTAAACTTAAATAATTGATTAAAACATTTTTAATCCATTAATATCAAATATTAAATAATTCCACCAATTCCCGACTTTTCTCAAAACCGATTGTTTGACTATGAATCCCTATTCATATAATCAAACTTAAATATGTATCCTATACATAATAGTAACATTTAAATCATATTTAAATATTTCTAACCTCTCTCAAATTATAGTTTAATTCATGATTAAACTAAAAACACGTTAAGTATATCGTATATACTTAACGTTAACTCCCCAAAGCGAATTTGAACGTTTCAAACTCTTTCATCATTTTGTTCTAAGGTTAATTCTGTATGAGCTAGCAGGGGGACCTAATGGACCTACAGATCATGGGCTCCAACGATCCGAGATTAACCGGTTAAACTCATTAACCTAGTTAACCAACATTCGTTTAACTTACGGGACACTCCACTATAGCCAGTAGTTGGACTCCCCTCACTATAGATATATTTCTGTGTAGGGGTGTAAAATTTCTAGGTCGGGTCGGTTGTACGAACAAACCGACCCAACCTGACCCAGGGTCGGTTGTACGGACAAACCGACCCGACCTGGTTCAATGTGACCCGAACCGGGTCGGGTCATCTGCTTTTTTTTCCTTCTTGCGGTTCTAATAGCTTGTTGACTTGACTCCTTCACCCCTTTTTCTACCTTTTTTTTCCTGCGGTTCTAATAGCTTGTACCATTTGCTAGCAAAAGTAGCTCTGTTTATACATATTATTTAACTTGCAATGAATTTTTGACTCTTACCCAAAGGTCAAGAATTTATCTTTCTTTTGGTTTAACAGTTCTCCATTGACTTTGTTCCCCTTCCAGAACCCCAAACACCATGGGTGATTTTAATGGATCATATATAACTTCTGAAACAAGTTGTGTAACCAAATCTCACCTAACAATTATGAATAAACAAATAAGAATCTCTTGTACTGTTTCAGCCTAAGAAGCATGAAATTTAACTAGTTTGTCCGTGTTCGGCATGTGTTGAACACCTAAACATCATCAAGAAGCACGATCCAGAGCATGGTTCTGCCAGTAATAAGCACCAAAGTCATCTCAATTTCTAATGTACATCTAGTCTTTTTGTCTTTCACCTACAAGAACAGGCATACAAAGTTTTTTGGAATATAGAAGAGTAAGTAACTAACTTTTTGGAATATAGAAGAGTAAATAACTAACCTGTCAATTTCACAACCCATGTCAACAACCATTTCCTTCAGCTTTACCAAGATACTCATGTCAGATAGTGCATCATCTTGCTTCACCTTTTCTACCTGTTTTATGTATAATTTTGAATCACAAAGCTTATGTAAGATGAATGATACTGCATTTTGGAGTCAATAAATATGCTTTGGGTATCATTATACAGATTTGTGCAAGACTATTTTTAAGAATGACTATAACCAAACATCTAAGGTGGAAGAATGAATGAATAATTAGTTCAAAATGACCAAAATGCAAAAAATCCATGCCTGATAAGATGTCAATGTACTGTTAAGTTGTTATTTACAGATAGAAAATAAATACAAACCTCAACTTTTTGAATTGCAATTGTAGGTTCATCTACACCCCACTATGACCACAAACATCATCAAGAAAAATGTTTCAAGAACTTACATTTAGTGCAGCTTCTTTGTCCTCCTTTCTGGTGATCTTGTAAGCAACACCCCACTATGACCACAAAAAAATGAATGAATTAGCCTCACTTTGAAAGACTCCGATACTCAAAATGGTGAAGAGTATACAAGGGATGAACAAGTTTACCCCAGAAAGCCATGACCAACATATGTTAAACTCATCCAACAAATAAAAAGTAAAACAGATAACTGCTGTAGCTTTAGTTACCTCTGATAGATTAGAACTACCAAGTATAATAAAGAGTATTTGCATACGTAGTTCCACTTGCTTTGAGCAAACAACTCCTCATATGTTGTTTCGACAGAGAATACTTGAGAAAAACTAGAACTTTCACAAACTTAGTTGTAATTTTAGTCCATATTAGAATAATTTTGAGCAAACAAAGAAATAAGGTGAGAAATGGACTTTAGAGATCTATTGTACACCAAATTATAAACTTTTTAAAGTACAGAAACTACATAAGTACTTCTTTTAGAAACAAATAGGTAGTTTCACCAATCTAAACTAACACCCAATTCTACTTTGTAACAATTATGAGTTTGCAACAATATCAAAAGTCAAAAACAATCTCTAATCTAAGATCAATGACACATAAATCACGTGTTAAGTTGCGTTGCATGGCGTGGAATTCATGTGCTTTGGTGCGTGTGGCATGACGCGTAAATCATGTGCTAAGAAAGCGATCATGGCGCGGAATCCATGTGGTGTTGCATAGCATGTTGTGTGTATGCATGAGTCATCCTGTTGAGTTAGCATGAGTCTTGATGTTTAGTTCTCGCTTTAAGAAGCATGATTAGTTGTTTATTGTTTAAAAGTATGTTGGATGCGTGTGCCGAGCATGATTGATTTGTTGTTTGTTGTTTGATGGCTCACCTGGTGTGAGCTGCTTAACAGTACCGTGGTTGTACTGACCCTCTCCCCTTTCTCCCTCCAACATTTTTAGTTGGTGCAGGTGATAAAGACGGTTATGAACCTGGTGATGCGGACGAGGAGGTACACGAGGAGTGACTCCACTGGCCTAGACGTTTTTGTTATCTAGTTTATTTTATAAATGTTATCTTACTGTTCTGGTTGTATAGGATAGAGTTTATGTTATTTCATTCAAGGACTTCTAGCTGTTTTATTTAGAGAACTTAGGGTTAGCTATGAGTAATTTTATTTGAAGTTTAAACTCTTAATATTTAATAAAGTTTAGTTGTTTCTAGTAATTGAGTTGAACGTCTAGCATGAATCTTTTTATCGTTGGTTGTGAATGCGAGATCTGACTCGCTAGTTTGTGAAAAAAGTTCTGGTATGTATCTATGGTGCTGTGGAGTGTAGTTCTGGGTTGTTTGACTTATAGAAGTGTGTTTTTATGCTTAACAGGTTAAAGAAAAATTTTGGTTTAGTCCTACGTATGTTGTTATGCTGCTGAAATTTTCGGAGCATTCGGTTAGTTCGTTTAGGAGTTAGTAATGTATCTAGGATTAGTTTTAAAATCCTGGGGCGTTACAGTTGGTATCAGAGCGGAGTTGCTCCTGTAGACTGACCTAGGAAATCTAGGTTGTTAATAACTAAATAAAACCCATAGAATTTAGGAATTAACTACTCATAATCACTAAACATCCAATAATTCCTAATCACGCCTAATCTAGAAACTAAAAGTAAAGGAAAAGGGAAGAGAAATGCTCAATAAAGTGTCGATCTCCTCGATCCCATGGTGACCTCCATCGATCTCGAGCTCCCAAGATCTTCAACAAGGCTCCAATTCTTCTCCCAGATGCCCAATTCTAGTATTGAATCGAGAATAGGGTGAAAACCCTCAAATTGGCTCTCTTAATTCGGCTGAAATGTGGTCTATTTATAGCTGCCCAGCCTCCCCAGCATCGAGACGCTGACGTAATAAACTTGGTGCCCAAGTCGCCTCAGCGTCGAGATGCTGAGGGCGGCGTCTCGACGCTGTGGTGCTTCCAGATTTCTCTCCACGTTTGGCTAGCGTCGAGACGCCCAAGGCTAGCGTCTCGATTCTAGCCCTCGGACTTCTCTTGAAAAATGGCCCTTTGGTCTTCAATTTGGGCCTCTAACTCTCTCTTCTTGGACTTTTGGGCTTGGATCTTCAATGGACTTCTTCAAAATGCTCCAAAGGTCTCCAAAATCATCCAAAAACTTTCAAGAACTTCAGTTTTGCTTCTTTGGCTCGGTTTCTAAAATTTAAACATAAAATATCATCAAAGCATACAATTCAAGCAGAAAACTAGCTAAAATTAATAGGAAATATATAGCATTTCTGGATGCTATCAGGCTACCTTCCTTATATGGCTTGTGGGCGCATTTTGATCCCATATCCCACATCCTCAAGTCCAGATGCAGGCACAATTCTTCAGCTTTAACTTCTTTTGCTCTGCTACCTTTAATCTCCTCTTGCGGGCGCATCCTCCTCGCAAAGTCTTCTCCACAAAAGCATTAACTTGGATAAATTCTTACAAAAATAATCTCTTTATGTACCTTTTAAGCTTAAATTCTATAATTCTAAGAATTTCTTTATGATTCTATAACTTTTACTAAAATGACTTGAAATGATAAGAATTTAAATACAAAGTCTTTGCTTGCTAAACAATTACCTAGGTTTTTAAGGCTAAATAACGCACATAAATGAGCATTATCAGGTAACACTATGGATACGACTCACTTTGTATTTGATACAAACGCAATTATCCAACACGTACGTGTAGTGGACATGCGAGTGGGGGTATCCTATGCAATGAGTTTGCATAAGACCGGACCGTGAAATAGTAACCCGCTAGATGTAACACCGTTGACTAGCTAGGTTTCTATTTTACTAGGATGACCTAGGCAACTTAGTCTCAATCGTAAGTGTATTATGAACTCCTGTTCGCGAGAGATTGTCCTTTGATTTCTATGGGTGAGAGTGGCCAGTTTGCCGACTCAATAAGCCTACCATTTTGGGGACAAGACCGAGTGGGTGGCTGGGAACATAATCACACAAGATGGAATTCACTCCTTCCCGACTTTAGGGTACGTAGATGAGTGTTCCCTTAAGTGGTGTCTTCGGGTCTTGAACAAAGAGCCCTACTCTCTCAATGGCCATAGAGGGGTTTCTGTTTAATGGTTGGACCATTAACAGGTTGTTCATTAGAGGAGCACTAATACTTAAGGATATAAAGGTAACCTAGGGGTAAAACGGTAATTTGACCCAGCTAGTGTTACGAACACTTGTGAAGGACTAACTTGCTGTTATTGGTCTATATCTGTGGACACAGAAATATTCTACAGTGAGAAGAGTGGAGTTGTGGGTCTTCGGTGGAGTGATCCACAGTTAATGAATATTCGTTAAATTGATTAATGAGTTTAGTCAGTTATCCTCAAATCATTCGAGCTTCTGATCTGTAGGTCCATTAGATCCCCTGATAGGTCATAAAGAGTAATTAGGAACAATTAGTTTTGAAAGGAATTTCAATAGTTCAAAATCCATTATGGGAAATCAAGTTAATTGTATGATATACAATTAATATAATGTATGTGATACATTATAATATAAAGTTTAATTTGAGATTAAACTTTATTAATGGAGAGAAATACAATTAAATACAATTTAATTATAGGCTTAAATTAAATATGAGATATTTAATTTAGTAATTAATTAATTGAAGAATTAATTAATTAATTAATTTAATTAGATTTGATTTAATTAAAAACTATAGGTTATGTGGGAGATGTTCATTTAAATATGATTTAAATGAAATTAATTAAATTTGATTTAATTAATTATTGATTTAATTAATTAATTATTATTAATTAATTAAATGAATCCTCATTCTATTACGATTGGGAAAAGTAACTAATTATAAATTAATTAAATCCCTATCCTATTATGACTAGGAAAGGGATATGATATTTTATATAAAGCTCAGAATGTCTTCCCAGTTGACATAATTCAAGACTTTGCTCTCAAGCAAAAATTTCTCTGTAAGAATTTTCACAACATTCTAGAAAAATTCTTTTACCAAAATTCAAGAACACCAAGTCCCACAACTTGGTTCCTAGTCCCAGAGATATAGCACTGGAAGATCTCGGTGGTAGTGTCCTTACTGTGATCACATTGTTCTTCGTGGAATTCATTGAAGAAAGTCTTCAACAAGTAAGTATTTCGTTATTTCAATTATTAGATTTAGATCTAATGCATGTTTAGAATAGTTTATATATAGAATTGTTCTGTATGATTTGCCAATGTACTGATATTTTAGAAAACTTAATTAAAATATGAATTGGTCTTATACGCTTCCCCTAGGAATTTAGGAATTTCAATCCTTCATGAATAGTATGTGGGGACATACGGGGGATCAATGTTCAAGTAAACCTAAAGGGTCTATAGTATAGGGATAAGGTTGGGTACCTTATCCTGGTGACACTATAGATACAATTTGCTTTGTATTTGATACAAACGCAGTGATCCAAAGCGTTCATGTAGTGGACATGCGAGTGAGGGTATCCTATGAAAGTGTTAATATTAGACATGCAGAAGCAATTTAGGATCTTAGGCACACAATTTCATCAATTTGATTCAAGAAGACATGTCCATGAAGGAGTGAAAAACACTCGAGTGGAAGCATTTACGGATCTTAGGCACCGATTTTCATTAATTTCTTCAAGAAAGCATGCTGAAAATAACAAGGAAAAACATAGGATCCAAGAACTAACCTTTGAAGCTCGATTCCTTTGATTCCTTCGGTTGCTTCTCCCCACGAACGGCTCGTGGACTTCCGCTAGAGTCTTCCCCGCTATTCTCCGGCCTTAGAACGGGCTTGTGGGAAACGAGAGATGATGAATTTAGGGAGAAAAGAGTGTATGTATTCATGGGGTTTTTAGAGAGTTTTGAGCTTCTGTACTTGATGAACTCTTCAACCAATTTTGCATGTAAAAACCCAACAATTACCACCCCACCAAGCTAAATGATACAAGTATATATATATATGAAGGAGATGTGAGAATTTGGGATTGATTTATCACCAACCTAGGTGTCAAACCCATGAATAATGCATGAACTTATTCATGTCTTTAAAAATAAAAAATTGTGAATTTCAAATTCAAATTAAATTTACTTAATTAATTTGTAACTCAAATTAATTTCCAACAATTAATTTATAATTAATTTAAACACTTTAATTTAATTATAATTATTTAACTTAATATCAAAATATCAAATTAAATAATTACACCAATCTCAATCTCTCTCAAGACCGATTGACCGGATATGAATTCATATTCATCGGTATAGTTCAATCTGAAATACATATCTCAAATATACTTGTAATATTTAAATCATATTTAAATATCATCAACTCTCTCTAATTATAGTTTAATTCATAATTAAACTTTTACAAGTTAAGTATATCGTATATAATTAACGTTAACTCCTTAATACGAATTTGAACGTTTCAAACTCTTTCATCATATTGTTCTAAGGTTTAGTCCGTTTGAGCTAGCAGGGGGACCTAATGGACCTACAGATCATGGGCTCCAATGATCTGTGGTTAACCGGCTAAACTCTTTTAACCTAGTTAACCAACATTCGTTAACTAATGGGACACTCCACCATAGCCCGTAGTTTCACTCCCCTCACTGTAGATATATTTCTATCCACCCGATATAAACTGGATCAGTAAGTCGCCCCTTCACAGGTTGTTCGTAACTACAGTTGGGTCAAATGTCTGTAAGATGAACCCAAAAAACAGAGAAGAAACACGGCGGCAGCACGAGCAAGCGGCGGCGGCGCGTCGAGGTGGTTGGACGGTTGGACTCACGGTCTCACAAGAGAGAGAGAGAAAGACCGAAGAGAGGGAGGGAGACCGACGGGAGAGAGAGAGCTCGTGGAGGGACGGCGGCGGCGGCACGATCTGGGCGGCAGCGCGAGGGAAGACGATGGCGGCTGGGGGGAGACGGCGGCGCTGAAGCTTCGGCTGGGGGGGGCTTCCACGAGATTGAGAGAATGAGATGGAGAGAGATGAGAGCTTTAGGGCTTTCTTTTTTTTTCCTTTTCCTTAATCCTTTTCTTTTCTTTATTCCAATGAATAATTCAAAAAGCCCAAGAATAGGATTCACTCAACTAACACCCAATATTCAGCATATAACTTTGAATTAAAATGCTGAATTTCCTCAACCAATACTGACCAAACCAACGAGACTTAGAGGGAGATTTTATTTAGAATAACGCTTAACTCCCAAACACTTTGGTTTTAAATATCCCTAAGTTCAAGCCAAAAATAGATTTTTCAACTCAAAATATGGAATTTAAATACACCCAAAAGTGCACGGGCCGTCACATTCTCCCCAGCTTAAAAGCTTTCATCCTCGAAAGACTCTTGCTCGAACCACTCAGGGAACTAGGCTCAAACTCACCTACTTTTCCCAGGTAGCTTCTTCTGCTCTATGGTTCACCCATAGCGCTTCCACCAAAACAACGGTCTTGCTTCTCAGAACCTTTGCTTTATTGGCTAAGATCTTGACAGACTTCTCCACCACAAATGCCAAGTCCTCGATCGATGACAGGGGTTCAGGATTCAACACGTGCGAAGGGTCATGCACGCATTTCTCCAACGCGAACACATAGAACACATCATGCACAGTCGACATGGTCGATGATAATGCCAACCTGTAAGCAACAGGCTCGATGCGCTCCAAGATGTCATGTGGTCCAATGAACCCAGGCTAAGCTTCTTCTAGCAAGCGAAGAACCCTTTTCCAATGACAGCACGTGCAAGAACACATGATCACCAAAACTGAACTCCAGATTCTCGAAAGTGCTCGCCTAACTACACTGGTTGACTGGCCTTGATTCCAACTCACGCTCCACCAGGCACTTAACACCAGAGGCTTTTGCTCATCAAACCATTTTCCTCTAGGATCCCAAAGCTTACTAAGGCACAAGAGGAACGACTGATGTGTATGGATAACTAATACTCTTGAGACGAGTTGTGTTGAACATACAACACTTGAAGCAAAGCTTACTTACGAGCAACCTGACTTCACTCTAAGAACTCAAACGGTCTAACGAGATTGCATTCAAACTCGATCTTGCACGACCTACAAGGAACTTCTTTTCGCTGATGCTACTTACACCACATAGGTTGTCAATGCCAGCTTAAACCTCGAGCTAGACACCTTAGAACCTACCATCAATGACTTAACCACGACTCCAACTTGAAGGAGACTTTATCAACAACTTCACCAACCTAAACCCAATTAGTTGGTAAGTTTCAACCACCAACTTCAACTAGGCATCACTAAAGAAGAAACAACAACTTCGAAACGGCTTCCAACTCACCTTTTCAAACCATCCTTCAAGAATGGCTACGAGGTGACACTGACACCATCGTTGGCACTTCCTTATAACTGCATACCAAGGTAACTTTGTCGAGATGACAACTGACGCTGCAGTCATGACTCGATACTGATTCTCAATATCTCCTTGGCTTGGATTGAGGTCTCACTGCGTGAGGGAAATGCTCTAACTCTTGGTTTGAGAAACCAACACCATTGAGCATCGTCGCGAGCAAGTCCAAAAACCTCGAGACTTGATTCATGAAACCCAAGCAGCGGCAAGGCTATCCATGAGTCCGAAGACATAACAGAAGCTTGCAACGTTCAATCAAACTTGGATTCTTAGGCATCCTTGGAATGGCAATTCTTTGACCTTCACTAGAGAGATTGGATACAAACTATCCTAAGGAAACGTTCTGCTTAACTCAAAGGAATTCCTCAACTCCTTAGAAACTAGGCGACATCAACAGAGCCTTGAAACGAACTAAGGAACAGAGAATCTAAGCACTACGGAACATCCATAAGAGTTGCAAAGCTATTTTAGCCCAAAGACCTCACAACAAGCTTGCAACACTCGAACTTGGTTTTGAAAGCAACTTTGGAACGACAATTCCATGATCTCAACTTAAGAAGCTAGATCTCAAAACTATTCTAAGAAGATCTTTTCCCCTTGAAGCTAGCCTATACAAGGAGGTTTAAATAACAAGGCACCAAAAAGAGGATACCCTAGCAATTCTAGCTTCAAGATTCGCTTGACAAACAATGCCACAAAAATGAAGGAATGACTCTTGCATACACATAACAACCAACAGTTATGCACAAGACAAGCATAAATCATAAGAAAAGGGATTTCAAGCCAAAGAATGTAAACTTAAGAAGAGAAATCACTAACCTTGAGCGAGGGGTGCATTGACTCCCCACCTTACGAGCTATCTTCATCATCAGAATCGTCGTCATCATAAAGCTCAGGATACTCTGCCTTGAGCTCTTCATCGGTGACCCGGGGCAAGAACTCCTCCTGTTGGACTTTCTCCACTATGCACTCACTGGTCCCTGGCAGAGACCTTCTGACTTTCTGTCTAGTTGCAGGCACTTCCTCTTCCTGCTTCCCCTTGGCACCAAACGACGTGCCCACTTCCTGGGACTGCTCCGCCCTAGGGGTGTCATCATCCAGCATCCGAGCACTCACAAGAGCTGCAGCAAACGTGGCTGGTCGACCAAGCCTGACCAATCCTCAAATCTCTACATGGAGGCCATTAACGAACCGATTGATCCTGCTTTCTTCGATGGCGACCAACTCCGGGACACGACAGGACAACTCCTCGAACCTCCTAACGTACTGCTCTACGGACATGGTCCCTTGTACAAACGAGACAAACTCCGCTTCTACCTCAACATAAGCAAAACGGCGACCAAAATGGTCTCGCACAAGACCTTTAAACCCTGACCATGTAATGGGATTCTTTGGGCGATTCTCGAATTGACCCACTACGTTCCACCAAGTGCGAGCATAGCCTCTGAGCATAAAGGCAGCTCCTTGGACTCGTTGTTGGGCATCTGCTTTGAGAAGTTGAAATAGCGCTTCCAACGCTGCAATCCATCCTTCTACCGCTTCAGAACTTTTAGAGTGTCCATTGAACGAAGGAGGCTTCGCCGTCATGAAGCTCTTGAAAAACTGCACATCTTCGCCACGAGCAGGGGCTTCGTTCGCACCGACGTGCTGCAGGTTATTCTGGATTGCAATGCCTCCGCTGTTAGCACAAGAGGCGCTGGGGGAAGAACAGGAGGATTCGCCTCAGGATGTGAATTGACCTCAGGAACGTCTGGAGGGCCAGAACGTCCGCTTCCTTGACTATTACTGGAACTCATTGCTGAAAGGAAACGATGAACTCACTTCAGGGACAGGGATAGAAGGGACTAACCTCAAACTAAAGCAACAACCTAGAACTGAGGGCACGCAACATGCATAAAGAAAACAAGAAAGCTATCTAGGAACTATGGCAACATCCTAATCCTACTACCATTCAACAGGCATGCAATCAAAACAAGCTATCTAACCACCTAAAGGGAACATCCTAGGCCTAGCTTCTACCAAAGGCAACCAAGGAAAACAATCATGCTTGAACAAGATATAAAACAAATAACAAGCAAGATAACACAAGGCAAATAACAAGCAAGGTAATAAAGGTAAGCAGATAACTCAACATATAATCATATATCAACAAGCAAACAAAATCAATACGATACTTCCATACCTGGTGATGGAGAGGAGAACCAGGAACAACCTCTAACTCACACACACTAAACAACCTAGGCTATCTAGGTCAGTCTACAAGAACGTCATTGCTCTGATACCAACTCTAACGCCCCAGGTTTTTCAATCTCTAGCCTACAGACGCTACTACATCTCTAAACCCTTAACTACGGATCTGAACCACTTTTAAACCGGACGTACCGAAAATTTTGGCAGCATAACGACGTAAAGTGGCCTGAACCAAAATTTTTTAACACCTGATAACAACAAAACACTTCTAAACAATTCAACCCAACTCCACCAAACTACAAATCAGAACCACAACCTACTTCTCTATTCGAGTCAGGCCTCGAAGCAACATGCATTAAATCATTTCATACAACAAAACAAGTTATTAATCAACTTCTAACAACACTAGCAACTTATCCTAAAGGAATGTAACTAACAACTTTATTTCATAAATGAGGAAACAATGGATCTAACCCTCAGGTTCATAAACATAAACAACAGAACCAAAGTTGACCATAACAGATCAACAGATAAAGAGTTAAGCTAGCCTACTCAAGCCTAGCAAAAACAAACTAAGTCAACTACCTGCATAATCCACCACATCAGGGAAAGCAAACTCGAACTCCATAAGGTTCCTCCTCGAAGTTCTCCTCTTCCTCACCAAGATCCAGCTTGTCATCCAAACCTGCAACATCTAAAATGTTGGGGGAAAGATGGGAAGGGGGTATCAGTACAACCGTGGTACTGGTAAGCAACTCACACTTACCAAGCCACAAACAATCAACCAAAACAACCAACATGCTTAGCACACGCACCAAACAGGTTACACAACCACAATAAGAAACATGCTTTTAAGCTATAATCTAACCACATGCTTAAAAACAACCAACTCGTGCAAATGCATCTCACGCTATGCAACGCATGCACTAGACTCCACATGATTTCCGCATCATGCTTCGCAACTACATGATTTCAGCGTCATGCTCCACTACACATGAATTCCGCGCCATGTGCTTCGCTAATTACATGATTTCCGGGTCATGTTCCGCACCTACCCCACATGAATTTTGCGCCATGTGTTGCGCCACTCATACGTGATTTCCGCATCACGTTCTGCACTCACACCCACGTGATTTCCGCGTCACGCTCCGCTACACATGAATTACGCACCATGTGCTGTGCCTCACACCCGACTCATGCTACACATCCCCCATGCAACATGCAAGCCAGACTCAAAAGCTAAACTCAACATTCACCAAGCTCAAGACAACACTCATCATGCTTCAACACCTTAAGCGTATACAACTCAAGCAACACAGAAGGTACAATTCATGCTTTATACAAGCACTTTAAAGAACACAACACAACAGTTCACATATTTGACATTTTGTACATAGCACAAATATAAGAAAAGCAGATAAACAACCGATCATGCTTCATGCAGTCAAACAAGCTTAGTAAGTAGAAACTACTTACCTATAGCGCTCCTAAGCAACTCCAAGAAGCCTAAAGCAACCAAGATAAGCTCCTAAACTACGAAGGCAGCTAAAAGGGGTTAGAATTTACCTAAAGACCTTAAGATATGCTTGAAAAGCCAAATCCCACCTACTAGGCCTATTTCCTTGTTAAACAGTCTTCAAACATTCCCCAAAATAAAAACCCAAAAGCTTTAGTCCATGGGTAACCATGACTAAGGCACAACGGGCCATGGGTATCCGCTGAACGACCATAATTAAGGCTTTTTAGCCGCTGGACAGCAAGAAAAAGATACATACGACATACTAATAACACTTAGGAGGCTGGGCAATGCAACTAAGGCCTAAATGATTAATGAGACTTTATTTAGCAAGCTTTTTAAACTATGGACAACAACCAAAAGCTCATAAATTCATGCTTTAAGAACCTACAAAGGGTTGGGTAAGACTATTGAGGCAACGAGACTTAATGGGCATTGAAGAACTACCTGATTTTAACCAAAATAGCCAAGATGACTCATTTTAAAACATAAACTAGGACCTATAAAGATTAGGGCGACACTTAAGAGCCTAGATATGCAATGGGCAAAGGTAATTTCATGCTTCTAAAGCTAAAAAAAACCTAACTACCAACGAACCTCAATACTAATAAATCAAGAACTCTCATTGTGTCGAAGTTTGAGTTCCTAACTCTCCAAAAACTCAAACGGAACAAAGTTTGAAACAAGTTCGTCCAAACCATATGAAAAACTCTCATTGGGACGAACTTTGGGTTCCGAGCTCTCATATACTGAAACGGAGCAAAGTTTTGACCATGTGTCGTCCACACCACCTAAAGAACTCTCATTGGGCCGACGTTTGAGTTCCCAAATCTCCAAAAACTAAAATTAAGCATTTAGCTTTTTTTTTTTGCTTGTCCTTCATCATCAAAAATCCCCCGTGTTTTCATAAGCACGAAATTCTAAACTTACTAGATCCCCCTTCCCTGTGTTCGACCCCGGCCGCTATTGCTACAAAAATAGTAGTAGTGTCGTGGACTATAAATTTTATTTGAAGACTTGAGGAGAATTCGACACCCTCGGACGGTCCCGTCAAGGGCATAAATCCCAACATCCTATACAATGAGTTTGCATAAGACGAGACGCGAAAAAGTAACCATTAGCTGTAACATCGTTAACTAATTAGGTTATTATTTCATAGGATGACTTAGGTAACTCTATCTTAATACTGAGTGTGTTATGCACTCTTGTCTGCTAAAGATTGTCCTTTAATTTGTGTGGGTGAGAGTGGCCAGATTCACCGACTCAATAAGCCCACCATCTTGGAGACAAGACCGAGTGGGGAGGTGGAAATATAACGACACAAGATGGAATTCACTCCTTCTTGCCTTTAGGGTAAGTAGATGAGTGTTTCCTTAAGTGGTGTCTCTGGGACTTGAACAAAGGGCCCAACTGTCTCATTGGCTCGACAGGGACTTTTTTTTATTGGTTGGACCGGAAGGATTGGAATTTCTGAATTCCCAGCGGAAGCGTATAGGACCAATTCGTATTTTAATTAAGTTTTCTAAAATACCAGTGTTGGGTTTTATGTCCTAAAACTCGTGGATAGTAAATGTAAACAAAGTCAATTATAATCGATAAAGTGTTATCGAGGCTATTCAATTTCTGGTTGTCGAATAGTTGTTTTAATTATGTATTAATTAACTCAAATCCAATAAACTAGAATCCTTGGCTATGATATGAACACTTGAACTTTATGTAGTGACATAAGAGTGGATCAAGTTCAAGTAATAGCCTAAATGGTCTATAGTATAGGGATAAGACTGGGTACCTTATCCTAGGAAAAACTATGTGACGCGACCCACTTTGTTTTAGTACAATCGATGTGATCCTAAATCGTTCATGTAGAAACATGCGAGTGGGGGCGTCCTATGCAAAAGAGTTTGCATAAGACCAGACCGCGAAATAAGTCACTTTCACTTTATAACGTCGTTTACTGTGAAACTAACTATTTCAAGCGATGACCTAGGTAACTCGATCTTAATCCTGAGCTAACTATAAACTCCTGTTTATTCAGGATTATCCTTTGATTTGCATGGGTGAGAGTGGCTCAACATCGCCGACTCAATAAGTTCCTACCATTTTGGGGATAAGACCGAGTAGATAGCTGGGGACATAGTCCTGCAAGATGGAATTACTCCTACCCAAATTTACGGATAGTAGAGAGGTTGTTCCCTTAAGTGCTGACTCCGGGACGTGAACAAAGGCGCGCCGGCCTCTCATTGGCCCGAGAGGTTTTAGGTTTAGTGGTGGGACCACAAACCAATTGTTCATTAGGGACTCAGTGGAGGCTTAAGGAACAAGAAGTGCTATAGGGGTAAAACAAACTTTAGACCTAGATATAGTTACGAACAAACTGTGAAGGATCGACTTAGTAATCATGGTTATATCGGGTGGACAGAAATATATCTACAGTGATGGGAGTTCAGCTACGGGCTATAGTGGAGTGTCCTGTTAGTTAACGAATGTTGGTTAACTGGGTTAAAAGGGTTTAGCCGGTTAATCTCGGATTGTTGGAGACCATGATATGTAGGTCCATTAGGTCCCCCTGCTAGCTCAAACGGATTAAACCTTAGAACAATATGATGAAAGAGTTTGAAACGTTCAAATTCAGTTTAGGGAGTTGACGTTGATTATATGTACTTGACGAGTTATAGTTTAAACAACAAATTAAACTATATACAGTGAGAGTTGAATTTATTTAAATATGATTTAAATACTAAAAATATGTATCAGATACGTATTTCCATTTGAATTTGAATAAGTGATTCATATTCGGAAAACGGGTTTTGAGAGAGATAGGGATTGATTCAATTATTTAATTTAGTATTTTGATATTAAGTTAAAATAATTATAATTAATTAAAATGTTTAATTAATTATTTAAATTAATTAAACTCAATTATAAGAATTGATTTTAATTTGGAAATTGAAAAGAAATTCAATTTCAAAATTGGTGGGTTTTTATGGAACTTATTTTTTAAAATAAGACACCTATTTCACCACCAATTCAATCTCATGTATATGTGTCTTCATGAGCTGGAAACATATAGAATATTTCACTCTTTAAAAGAAGTGTTAAAGAGGTGGGATGGTGCTGTTCAGATTATGAAAAAAGAACACAAAATTCTCTCAAAAACCGTGTGTGTATTACAACTCCCAAAACCCATGCTTTTTTTCTTCCTAATTCACCATTCTCGGTTCCCACAAGCCAGTTCTAAGGCCGGAGAATAGCGGGGAAGATCTCGGTGGTCGTCCATGACTTGATTGTGTTGACAATCGTCCAAAGAATTGGTTCAATTTGAGCTCCAAAAGAGGTATGTTCGGTACTCTGTTTTTGGGCAAATTTCCAGCATGTTTTTCTTTGAGAAATTAATGAAATTGAGTGCCTAAGATCCGTAATCGCTTCCGCTAGTGTATCGTACACTCCTACAACCAGTACATTGGTAAATCATACAGAACGATTCTATATATAAATTAAGCTAAGCATGCATTATATCTAAATCTAATAATTAAAAGAATGAAATACTTACTTGTTGAAGACTTTCTTCAATGAACTCCCACCAAGAATAATATGATCCCAGTAGGGACACTACCACCGAGATCTTCCACTGCTATATCTCTAGGACTATGAACCAAGTTATGGGACTTGGTGTTCTTGAATTTTGGAAAAACAATTTCACTAGAATGTTGTGAAATTCCTAGAGAGAAATTTTTATTGAGAGCAAAGTCTTGTGTTATGAGTTATGTCAATTGGGAAGACATTATGTCCTATATATAGAGTGCCATATCCCTTTCCTAGTCATAATAGGATGTGGATTTATTTAATTAATTAATTAAATCAAATTTAATTAATTTCATTTAAATCATATTTAAATGAACATCTCCCACATAACGTATAGTTTTTAATTAAATCAAATAATTAATTATTTCTCCAATTAATTAATTACTAAATTAAATATCTCATATATAATTTAAGCCTACAATTAAATCGTATTTAATTGTATTTCTCTCAATTAATAAAGTTTAATCTTAAATTAAACTTTATATTATAATGTATCACATATATTATATTGATTGTATCTCATACAATTAACTTGACTTCCCATAATGGATTTTGAACTATTCAAATTCCTTTTAAAACTAATTGTTCCTAATTACCCATAATGAGCTAGCAGGGGGACCTAATGGACCTACAGATCAGAAGCTCCAATGATATCAGGTTAAATGACTAAACTCATTAATCAATTTAACCAATGTTCATTAACTGCGAGTCACTCCACTAAAGACCCACAGCTGCACTCTTCTCACTGCAGAATATTTCTGTGTCCACAGATATAGACCAATAATGGTAAGTCAATCATTTACGAGTGTTCGTAACGCCAGTTGGGTAAAATTACTGTTTTACCCCTTGGTTACCTCTGTCTCCTTAAGTACCACTGATTCCTCTAATGAACAACCCGTTTATGGTCCAACCAGTAAACGGAAGTTCCTCTTGGGCCAAGAGAGGATGGGCGCCCTTGTTCAAGACCCAGAATCAGCCCTTAAGGGAACACTCATCTACTTGCCCTAAAGACGGGAAGGAGTGAATTCTATCTTGTGTTGTTATGTTCCCAGCCCCCACTCGGTCTTATCCCTAAAATGGTAGGCTCATTGAGTCGGCGAATCCGACCACTCTCACCCATACAAATCTAAGGATAATCCCTCATGAAAAAGGAGTCCATAACACACTCAGGATTAAGATTGAATTACCTAGGTCATCCTATTGAAATAGAAACCTAACTAGTCAACGGTATTACATCTAGTGGTTACTATTTTGCGGTCCAGTCTTATGCAAACTCATTACATAGGATACCCCCACTCGCATGTCCACTACATGAATGCTTTGGATCAATGCGTTTGTATCGAATACAAAGTGGGTCGTATCACATAGTGTCACCAGGATAAGGTACCCAGTCTTATCCCTATACTATAGACCTTTAGGTTGTTACTTGAATATTGATACCCATATGTCTCCACATACAGTTCAAGTTTAATAAAACAACTTTGGGTGTTTAGTTTATTGGATTTAAGGTTAATTATTGCAAGATTAAGAATAACAAATTCAATAACTCCTTATTAAATAATTTCAATAACTCTTTATTGATATTAATTAATTTGTTACATTTACTTATCTACGAGTTTTAGGACATAAAACCCAACAGGATCATAAACAGATTGTTCATTAAGAAGCACTGGTACTTAAGGACACAGAAGTAACCTAGGGGTAAAACAATAATTTGACCCAACTGGCATTGCAAACACTCGTGAAGGATTGACTTACTGTTACTGGTCGATATTCGTGGACACAGAAATAATCTACAGTGAGAAGAGTGCAGTCGTGAGTCTTTATTGCAGTGACCTACAGTTAACGAATGTTGATTAAAGTGGTTAATGAATTTAGCAAATTAATCTCGTATCGTTGGAGCTTCTGATCTGTAGGTCCATTAGGACCCCTACTAAATCGTAAAGGGTATTGAAGTTAATTAGTCTGAAATTGAATTTGAAATGTTCAAGTTGATTAAAGGAATTAATATAATGTATGATGATACATTATAATATAAAGTTTATTTTTGAATTAAACTTTATAATATAAAATTAATTTTGGATATGATTCAAAATTAATTTATGAGAGAATTAAATATTTGAAGGGATTCAAATATAAATTTAATATGAATTGAATTCATATTGAAACTATAGATTAAATTTAATGTGAATTAGATTCATATTAAATTATAGGTTATGAGTGTAATGCAAGGTTAATTAAATATGTGGTATTTAATTAATTAATTAAGGAGTTAAGTAATTGTTGAATTAATTAATTAATTGATTTGATTTGATTTGATTAAATATGATTTAATTAAATAAATTAAATTAATACTTTAGATCATGAGAGTAATGCACATTTCAATATGATTCAAATCATATTAAATACGTGAGATTTAATATTGAAAAAATAAAGTCAAAAAGAGGAAGATGTGGTTGAGAATACCATGCAATGAGTTCAAATTCAATTATGTTGAGAGAATTTTAAAAGATGAAGAAAGAAATTAAACTAAGAATTACAATAATAATAATAATAGAAATCATTTTATATATCTAACCAAATATTAAAATAGAAGTTTTACAAATTCCCAATTTGATTCAAATGAAATTCCAAACAATGGGAGTTGGCTTTTGTTCAGTTAAAGCTTGATTTTCACGTTTCAAAGGTCCTGTTTACAGTGTGTTTGGTTGAAAAGAAAGCTGAAGCAGTACTTTATTTAATAAAGCATTAAAAGTTCCATCAACAGTCAATCAAAGTCACTTGTATATTTTATTTCAAAAAAAAAAAAAAAAAAAAAGTCACTTGTATATATTTGAAAGTAGAAGAACAATATTAAATGTGAAAACCCCAACTGAATTTTACTGTGACATGAAAATCAATGCACTTTCAATCTCAAATGTGAATGCAAAAGCAAAGGATTTGAAAGCACATATACAATATACAAAGGCTTTAACTAGTTAATTGGGGACAGCTTTCCCAAAAAGATACCTAAAAAACTTTTTTTTATCACATGTTGAGAGGCAAAATCTCTTGTAAAGTCCACACTTCTCTGTCCCATATAAACTTTGTCTTCCTCTTTCATGTTCTTTATATTTGACAAATGAAATCACAGAGATATGTCATTTGATGTTATATTGATTTGTTAAATATAAAAACATATATAGCAAAATCTTTTCTAACCCCAACCTTCATCTGTAACCAAAATTTAGCAGGGATTAGAGTACTAAATTGAGCGGCTTGCAAATATAGCAAAAAGTTAATAGTTAATTGCAAATATAAAACTACTTTTGTTTTTACAAATATAGCAAAAAAACGGAGGCCCAACTTAAAAGAAAATGTAGAAAAGTCGATCATACCCTTAAAATGGACAATTTTAGTATATAATTGATATATTTCAATCAAGTCATTTACAACTACATCGGTGATATAAAATGAAGGATATGATGCATATATTTGGTATATCAATGACGTATCAAGTGCAAATGAACAAGATCCAACAGCTCACTGCAAGCACAATAATTCTCTCCATAACAAGTAGAGCAACAATCAATCACCAATATTATAGGTGATTGACAGCCACCTTAAAGAAATACCTTCTTGGCAATATTTTACCGTTGCCATGTTTACCCATTTCTTTTTATGATTTTCTCTTATTTCCATATAGGTTTAATTTGTTATGATCTTTCCTTATTTTAAAATTTCAGTCATTCTTTCCTTTTATCTCTTTTCAAGAGGTGCATGTTAAATAGGATCAATCTTTGAACAATCTTAATTGAGTTGAATACAGTGTTTTTAATATTGATTTTGGAGTGTGTACAAACCTTGAGATTATACAAAGTGTTTATCAAGTACATCAGTTATATTAGTGATGTATCTAATGTGAAGTGTATCACTAATATTCTATTTGCTTAATATATGTAATAGGAAGTATATTTGGTGATATACTATGATTTACTAAATCAACTTTTTATTTATTTATGTAATTTTCAGTTGCCTCTTTATGCCTACTTTCAATGTTGCTTTTGCAAGCTACTTTCAAATTTTGGAGGAAATGAAAACATGTTGGTACAAAGAAAATAAGATGATGGAGTAAGAAGAATATGTTGTGCAAGACCAAAGAGAAAGATATATGGAACTGCAAGAGGAGGAAATACAAATGATAAAATACTACAAAAGGAAATTTTGGGTATGTTGAGTACTTCCTAATGGAAGTAACAAATGAAAGACTTCCATAAAATCACAAAATTGGAAAATGATCACAAAAATCTCTTTAAGAGAACAACCCTACAAAAACGAGTTTTGAACTTCTTCATGTTGACATTAATATTTAGAAGGTGTATGTTAGTGAAAAAGAGAGAAAGGTAAAACTGTTTTTTATTTACTTATTAGGTACATCAAATTTTAGTGGTATAAATCTAATATGAAGTATATCATTTATATATTAAGTGTGACTAAATAAATTCATATTACGTGTATCAGTTATATCGACCATATACTTCAGATACATTGATAGACCTAATATAAAATATATCATTGATGTACTATGTCATTAATATATCGAATATGAAGTATAATATGCTTCGTAGAAGTATCTCACTGATTTACTAAAAGATAGCTATGATTTACTAAAATCAACTTGTAGCAGCCCTAAAAAAATAAAAATAAAATAAAAAAAGGAGTTTTTTTGCTCGGTCAGAAGGGGAGGAAAAGGGGGGGGGGGGAAATCACGCAACTTTCCCCCCAAATTCGGTCCAGTGGGCAATTTAAAAAAAAAAAAAGAAATATCAAGTCTCTTTCTCCTTCCCCAATTTTTTCCCTCCCTCGCCATTCTCTCTCTCTCTCAACTCTCTCTCTTTGTAACAGAACGCCACTGCCTTCCTCCGCGCCACCGCCGTCGTTTTCGCCTCACCGCCACCGTCGTTAACCTCCCACGCCACCGCCGGTGAGTTCTCACGCTCTCTCTCTCGGCTCTTTCTCCCTCTCGGCTTCTCACTCTCTCTCTCTCGTGTGTATCAACCGACCGCCGCCCCTTCTCCGTCGTGGCTCGCCGAACGCCTCACGTCGTCGTCGACCGTCCGCCGTGAGCTCCCTCGGTAAGGTCGTTTCTCTTTCTCTCTCCCGTTTCTTTTTCCTCTTGGTCACACGCTCTCTCTCTCTCTACTGTAAGGTCTGTCGCCGTCACCCTTGCGCCCCTCTGCTCTCGTCGTCGCTGCCGGTGAGGATTAGCAGCAGTACATAAATCTCGTTTTGGTATGGATTGAGGTAGCTTCCAATAAGATTTCTTGTCCGATTGAGTTTTGGTGATTGCTGAGTTACTTAGAAAATTACCCATAAGTTCTCCATCTCGATTTCAAATTTGTGGCCACATTTGTGATGTTGGAATTCGAATATTAATCAATCTTAGTTGTTGTCCAGCAGATAAATTATCAATTTGGGTGAGTTTCCTTCTTCAATTGTATCCCATTAGTGTTTATTTTTGTAATCTGAGGTGACCCTTGGTTGTTTGGTTTCATTTCAGCTTTACCCATTCCATTCCGACACTGTATTCGCAAAATTTCACCAAATTAAAGCACTGTCCAGCCACTGTGTTGGAATTTTTGGGTGAGTATTCAAGAGTTAAGCATGGTTGAGTTTTAATTGAATTATTGAACCGAAATTTCTAATCTTGGAAAACCTTTTATATGTAGTTGTGGGCATTATTGGCTAAGGTTTTAGAAAGTCATTGGAGTAAGAATTTTGAGTAAAATCCTTGGGCGGTACTGTGTAAGTGACTCCCCTATCAGCACGTTGGAAGTTTACTGCTTGAATGTAATTGTTGTGTGTCATGTTAATTGAAAAATCGTTGGGTGCTAGCCTGTTTTGATGATGGAGCATGTTTTGGAATGTTTTTTTTTATGTGAAATTTACTATGTTACATTCTTGTTGTTGAGTGATGAACATGCAAATTAGGGACTTGATACTTTGTTATGATGAAGTCGTTGGAATGAAATGAAAATGTGTTATGTGACATTATCTTAAAGTTAGTTAGGGGACCTCATGTACGTATGAATGACTCCTACATGATAACTAGCATTTTAAAAGTTTTGTCATTGCGAAACTTGGCGGCATGACCAAGAGTTTTATTAAAACTTGGCGATATGGTCAAGATGTGGTTTTTAATAATTTTCTTAAAACTTGGCGATATGGTCAAGAGAATATTGATTTGAGTACTTATTACCAAAACTTGGTGATATGGTCATGATGACAGGTGGCAGTATGGTCACAATAAAGTTTTAGTAGCGATAAGGTCACAGTACATTTTTCATAGCGATAGGGTCACGTTTGGCGCTATGGCCAAGTAGTAAAGTTATTGTAAAGCAAAAATCTAGGTCCCCTCATAAATGTTTGTGCTTGCATAATCAACCCTGGTAGAGGGGTTACTTACTGAGTATTTTTAATACTCATTCTTTGTTTATTTTAAATGCTTCATGCAATTTCAATTTCATTTAATTAATATCGATTATATTAATTAAACATCCATGAAATTAAATTACATGAAATTTGACATTAATATAATATAACTCTTATATTAATCTAATTAATGTCATGCTCAATGCTATTCCATTTTCAATTAATTAATATAACATTTTATATTAAATCATACATGAAAACAAGCATTGATTTATATTTATTATTTTCATTCATAATATAACTAATTATATTAATTCTTATGAAAATAATGCTAAGCATGCATGCTACATTAATAAAATATAACAATTATATTTATCTAATTAATGTCATGCATCATGCTTTTCCAATTTCATATATTTAATATAACAATTATACTAAATAACTCATGAAATATAAATTCATGCATAATTATCATATATTATAACATTTATAACATAAATATGCATGAAACATGCTTAACCTATGGTGGGAATTTAAGCTATATGACATCCATAAAGCAAATAAATAGCAATTGAACTGGTTAATTTTGGCCCCTAGGATAAAATAAAGCATAAATTACAATAATTATAGCTATATTCTATCCTTAAAGTCCTTCTGCAGCTCCAAATACTGGTCTAGACCGCCCGAACCAACCCAAACCACTTCGAACCAGCTACGAAAATCACGAACCGAGCTCAGAATATTCAGACAGTTGGAAACAGTCATATTGCCAACAACATCTCAATACTTCTGGTAGAATAGCGTTGGAAAACCATCTGGCCCAGGTGCCTTAGTTGGATGGAAGCTCTTAACAGCCACCATGATCTCCTCCCTAGTAAAAGGGGCTAATAATAGTATTTTGTATTAATACTGTATAATACATGAAAAGTACAAATACAGATAAATACAATAAACTAGGGCATTCACAATTACCATTACACTTCTCCCACTTGCCCTAGATTATTCTATGTACATATCTCGCAGACCTAGACCCTCTAGATGACCCTCGAACACTTTAGTCGTGAGAGCCTTCGTAAATGGATGAGCAATATTGTGCTCAGAGGCTACCTTCGTGACGATCACGTCCCCTCGTTGCACGATCTCTTTGATGAGATGATATTTGCGCTCTATGTGCTTGCCTCTCTTATGACTGCGAGGTTCTTTAGAATTTGCCACTGCACCACTATTATCACAGTAAAGGGTGATTGGCAAGTTCATATTTGGAACAACTTCCAAATCCATCAAGAACTTCCGTAGCCATACAGCCTCCTTAGCTGCTTCACAAGCAGCGACATATTCGGCCTCCATGGTGGAGTCTGCAATGCATCCTTGCTTGATGCTACGCCAGACTACAGCTCCCCCGTTGAGGGTAAATACTGACCCTGATGTGGATTTCCTAGAATCCTTATCAGTCTGAAAGTCAGAGTCTGTGTATCCTGTAAGGATCAAATCCTTAGAGCCATACACAAGCTGATAGCCCCTCGTTCTCCAAAGATACTTGAGGATGTTTTTAACTGCAGTCCAGTGGTCTAACCCTAGATTGGACTGGTACCTGCTGACTATCCCAACTGCATAGCAAATGTCAGGCCTAGTACACAACATGGCGTACATAAGACTGCCCACAGCTGAAGCATAAGGGATGTGTCTCATATCCTCAATTTCTTGAGGTGTCTTAGGACACTGTTCCTTAGACAAATGAACTCCATGCCTGAAGGGTAGTAAACCCCTCTTGGAATTCTGCATCTTATATCTAGACAACATCTTGTCTATATATGATGCTTGAGACAGGGCTAACGTTCTGTTCTTACGATTCCTGATAATTTGAATCCCTAGAACATACTGAGCTTCACCCAAATCTTTCATTTGGAACTCAGTCGATAGCCATTTTTTAATGTCAGCTAGATATTCTACATCATTTCCAATGAGAAGAATATCATCTACATACAATACCAGAAAAGCTACTGAACTGTTGATAATCCTTTTGTAAACACAAGGCTCATCAACGTTCTGGTCAAAGCCATAAGATTTGACAGCAGTGTCAAACTTTATATTCCAAGATCTGGAAGCTTGCTTCAACCCATAAATGGATCGTCTAAGCTTGCAAACTTTTTGCTCCTGACCTTGAGCAACGAACCCCTCTGGTTGAGACATAAAGATGTTCTCATCAAGATTGCCATTCAGAAAGGCAGTCTTGACGTCCATTTGCCAAATCTCATAATCATAAAAGGCGGCAATGGACAAGAGAATTCTTATCGACTTTAACATGGCAACTGGGGAGAAGGTTTCCTCATAGTCCACCCCCTCCTTTTGGGTATAACCCTTTGCCACAAGTCGAGCTTTGAAAGTCTGTACTTTCCCAGCTGCGTCTCGTTTTCTCTTGTAGATCCATTTGCACCCTATGGGTTTAACCCCTTCAGGTAGGTCTACAAGATCCCAGACTTGATTGAAGTACATAGACTCCATCTCTAGGTCCATAGCTTTGACCCACTGGTCATGGTCCACATCATTCATTGCCTGTCTAAAGGTCAATGGATCCTCAACCCCATCATCAGGTATGACAGTTGGAGTTTCTGCTAAACCCAGATAGCGTTCAGGTTGAATGACAACCCTCCCACTACGTCGAGGCATTCTCAACTCTTGAGAAGGATGGGCTTGACCAGATGTACTGGGCTCATCAATAACTCTTGTTGAAGATCCAGCCTCTGAACTGGGCTCATCAACAACTCTTGTTGAAGGTCCAGCCTCATCAACAACTCTTGTTGATTTATTTGTAGCTTTACCAGAAAGTTCACTTAACACAATTTTACTGCGTGGTATGTGTTCTTTAACGTGGTCTTCTTCCAAGAAAGTAGCATTTGTCGATACAAACACTTTATTTTCTTTTGGATCAAAGAAGTATCCACCTCTTGTTTCTTTTGGGTAGCCTACGAATAGGCATAATTTTGAACGTGAATCCAATTTCTTTGGGTTTGCTACTAACACATGTGCAGGGCAGCCCCAAATTCTGAAATGACGTAAACTAGCTTTACGCCCTTTCCAAAGCTCAAATGGTGTTTCAGAAACACTCTTTGAGGGAACAACATTCAAAATATAAACTGCAGTCTCTACTACATAACCCCAAAAAGAACTAGGCAACTGAGCATAGCTCATAATAGATCGAACCATGTCTAACAAGGTTCTGTTTCTCCTTTCAGATGCACCATTCTGCTGAGGTGTACCTGGTGCTGAGAGTTGGGACGATATTCCATGTTCTATCAAATAGTTTTGGAATTTTAAGTCCAAATACTCTCCACCTCGATCAGATCGAAGTGTTTTAATGCTCTTACCTAACAAGTTCTCAACTTCAGTCTTGTACTCCTTGAACTTTTCAAGGGCTTCAGACTTATGACTCATTAGGTATAAATAACCATACCTTGAATAATCATCTATGAAAGAGATGAAATATTCATACCCTCCTCGAGCTCTTACATTCATTGGACCACAGAGATCCGTATGTACAAGTTCTAAGGGCTCCTTGGCACGATAACCTTTTCCAGTAAAAGGTCGTTTGGTCATCTTACCTTCGAGACATGACTCACATGGAGGTAAAGTACCATCTTCTAACTGGCTTAGAAGTCCGTTCTTAACCAATCTCCCAATCCTATTGAGATTTATGTGGCCAAGTCTCAAGTGCCAAAGATAGGTACTTTGAGAAACTTTTTGCCTTTTTGGTTGAGTGTCAGCTGTTTTAAACATTTCATTGTTCAAAATAGCCCTAGACTCTATTGGTCTTAAGACATACAAATTGTTCTCCATTTTTGCAGAACATATATCAGCACCCCTTTTAGTAATGAAAGCTTCATTCACATAAAAGGACACTGAATACCATTGTTCTAGCAAACAAGAAATAGAAATCAAATTTCTTTTTATTCTGGGAACTATATATACGTTATCTAATAACATATAGCGTTCCCTGGAGAAGAACACTTTAATATCTCCCACTGCTTTAGCTGAAATGAGCTCCCCAGTCCCAACTCTAAGAGTCATTTCCCCAGCATCCAACTGTTGCCAGGAGCTCATTCCCTCAAAGGAAGAGCATACGTGATGAGTGGCACCTGAATCTAGGATCCAGGCTGTGTCATCATTTTCCACTATACACGTTTCAATGATCAATAAATCAAATTTATTTTCATTGAGATGTGCTAAGCAGTCTATGTCATATTCATCATGAACAATTTCGGATAAATTAGACATATGGGCTTGAGGACCGTCCTCAGTTAAGACCAATTCCACGCATTTAGTGTTTAAGTTCATTTTCTTAGTTGTATTAGAAATACCAGTTTTGTAGTTGGCGTTATTCGAGGCATATAAAGAACGTTTCATTGCTGAGAACAAACAAACTAACTTAATAAGTATTGTTACATTAACCCATTACACAAAATAATATTATTATTTTAATCCAATCAATTTAGCAAAAGTAATGATCAACCCATAGAATAAACATTCATTTTGCAACGATACTTCAGAGGTTTAGAACAACAGCTACCGTAGGGTAGTCAGCTACTTCTCCTCTGAATTGAGACAATCTCAGCTAATCCATATTCTCGGAATAACTCATATTCCAATAGTTCTTAGCTATCGATTTTTTCGGTCAGAAAATTATTAACACCTTAACAATTTCCCGTAAGTGTGACCCTCCATTTTTCAGATTTCAGAGATCGGTCCCAACAATGCTACCGTAGGGAAAGTCAAAGTTGGAAATGGACCTAAGAAACCCTATCCATTTTTGGAGTTTGCGTTGTTCTGACTCCCATGATCAAGCCCTCCGTAGGGTGATCGCTCCCAGGGCGACTCGCAGGCAGATCATTGGGTCTCACGGTGCAACCTAATGGAGGAGACTGTAGGATACGTTGACACGTTCCTGCTCCCACTTACTATAAAATACTCCCTCATTCACCTTGATATTGATTCATGCAAACACCATCCGTAGGGGGTCACTCCCAGGGTGACTCGAGGCCAAGCATGAACCTCACGTTGTGAACTTTTGAGGACGTGAGAGCAAAACTTGATTTATGAAAATCTTGTTTTGATATATTTCCTCCCACTAAGTATTTTTATAATTATAGGGTCTATTACTTAGGTAAATTCCGGCTAAGTGAATCTATCTAAGTCTATGCCTGTATATAACTTTTATATATATAGATCTTTTCTCTAATGTCTAGGTGGATTAAACACTTTTAATTACCTAGAGACATTGCATGCTAATATAACCATGGTTAATTCAACTCAAGTTCCAGCTCAGTTCCCAGGTAGCAGGTGTTCCGTAAACCGTCATCTTAAGTACCTCCAGCCTTAGACAAAACTTTACCGGTAGAGTTCCCTTATAACCAATAGTTATGATAAATCTTTACTCTAAAGATCTAGGTGAATTAAACTCTTTTAATTGACCTAGTGATATTGCATGCTAACATAACTATGGTTAATTCAACTCAAGTTCCGAGTCAGTTCCCAGGTAGCAGGTGTTCCGTAAACCGTCATCTTAAGTACCTCCAGCCTTAGACAGAACTTCATCGGGAGAGTTCCCTTATAACCATAGTAAAGTAAACTCTTTACTCTAAAGATCTAGGTGAATTAAACTCTTTTAATAAACCTAGTGATATTGCATGCTAACATTTAACTATGATTAATTCAACTCCGGTATTCCGGGTTAGTTCCCAGGTAGGAGGTGTTCCGAAAACCGTCCTCTTAAGTACCCCCAGCCTTAGACAGAACTTAACCGGTGGAGTTCCCTTATAATCATAGTAATGTTTTTCCTACTTAGTCAATTAAAACTATTTTTAATTCTAAGTAAGAAAATAATTCTAATCCTATTAGAATTATAATGAGCTTAGGTCTAATTAATTTTAAACATTTTAAAATTAATTCATTTTAACCTAAGGTCCTATGTTTGCATGCAACTCTTTGTTATAGGTTGACGGTTTCTAATCAATTTTATAACTCATTATAAAATTTTAATGATTAGCCCTATAACATGCTTCTATGGTGTTGGAAAAATAACAATCATATTCTAATTATTCAACACCATATTATTATGACGCCGATAATGATAATATAACGATTATATTAATCTAAAGTGGTGTCATGCTTCATGCAATTTCAATTTCATTTAATTAATATCGATTATATTAATTAAACATCCATGAAATTAAATTACATGAAATTTGACATTAATATAATATAACTCTTATATTAATCTAATTAATGTCATGCTCAATGCTATTCCATTTTCATTTAATTAATATAACATTTTATATTAAATCATACATGAAAACAAGCATTGATTTATATTTATTATTTTCATTCATAATATAACTAATTATATTAATTCTTATGAAAATAATGCTAAGCATGCATGCTACATTAATAAAATATAACAATTATATTTATCTAATTAATGTCATGCATCATGCTTTTCCAATTTCATATATTTAATATAACAATTATACTAAATAACTCATGAAATATAAATTCATGCATAAATATCATATATTATAACATTTATAACATAAATATGCATGAAACATGCTTAACCTATGGTGGGAATTTAAGCTATATGACATCCATAAAGCAAATAAATAGCAATTGAACTGGTTAATTTTGGCCCCTAGGATAAAATAAAGCATAAATTACAATAATTATAGCTATATTCTATCCTTAAAGTCCTTCTGCAGCTCCAAATACTGGTCTAGACCGCCCGAACCAACCCGAACCAGTTCGAACCAGCTACGAAAATCACGAACCGAGCTAAATTCTAGCTGAACCGGAACAAATTGGTCCCAGCCCAGCCAGACCGCGTGAATCAGACCGCCCAACAGCCTTGAACCGTCTTGTTGCGAATTTCTAGCGCGTGCTGTAATCGTGACAGCGTCGCAATTTCTCCAATTTTTATCTCATAAAAACCTATTCTAGACCCGGACTTACATAGGACTCGATTTTACATAAAATACCCGAAACACCGGGCCCTTACATGATCAAATCACATAAAAACAGTAAAATCTATGGCCATAAAATTAACTTACACAGTTCAATGCAAACCATACATACATTATGCATTAATCAATCCCACCAATAGCCAATGCAAATTTTAGAGAAACAAAATTAGATCTACGATCGGCTCTGATACCAATTGAAGGATTGGAATTCCATAATTCCGTAAAGCGGAAGCGTGATTGGGACCGATGCGTAATTAATTTTGTTTAATCTAAAATACCAATACATTGGCAATAATATTAGAACTATTCTAAATATATATTAAGGCTAAGCATACAAAAATATTAGATCTAAATCTAATTTATAAAGTAACAAATTACTTACTCTCGTTGACGACTCAGATTAAATTCACCAACTGCTTGTGAATTAATCACGAACTAGTGTGAACACCACCACTATGGCTACACCTGTATGACTCTGAGACTTCTAGAGGCAGGAGACTTGTGGGAGCCTTTGGGAGAATTCTCTGAGAGTAGGAGAATGAATGGGATGCCTTTCACCCCACCTCAGGGTCCTATATATAGTAAAGGCCAAGACATTTTTCCTAATAGGAAAATGGAGACCTTTTCCTAATAGGAAAAAGTCTCTAATTTTAATAAATAATTAATTAATTCCATAATTAATTAATTTCCCAATTAAATATCATATATTTAATCTTAGGGATTTTATTAAAATTAAAATTAATATGAATCCAATTCATATTAAATTTATTTGAACTCTTTCAAATATTTTCTTTCCTAATAGGAAAAGGTCTCTAATTTTAATAAATAATTAATTAATTTCATAATTAATTAATTTACCCAATTAAATATCATATATTTAATCTTAGGGATTTTATTAAAATTAAAATTAATATGAATCCAATTCATATTAAATTTATTTGAACTCTTTCAAATACTTTCTCTCAAGAATTAATTAATTTTTTTTTAAATTAATTAAAAAATAAAGTTTCATAAACTTTATATTATAATGCATCAATATACATTATACGATTCCCCAAATAAATTGAACACTTTCAATTTACAATTTATACTCAATTGCCTCAAGTCTCTTTACGAGCTACCAGTGGGACCTAATGGACCTACAGATCAGAAGCTCCAACGATACGAGACTAATTGGCCAAACTCATTGACCAAGTTTAGTCAACATTCGTTAACTGTGGGTCACTCCACTAAAGACCCACAGCTGCACTCTTCTCACTATAGAATATTTCTGTGTCCATGGATATCGACCAAGCAGTAAGTCAATCATTCACGTGTGTTCGTAACACCAGCTGGGTCAAATTACCGTTTTACCCCTGGGTTACCTCTGGTTCCTTAAGTACCACTGATTCCTCTAATGAACAAGTTGTTTAGGGTCCAACCACTAAACAGGAGTTCCTCTCAGGCTAGGAGAGGACGGCGCGCCTTTGTTCAAGCCCTAGAATCAGCCCTTAAGGGAACACACATCTACTTACCCCAATAGGGGAAGGAGTGAATTCCATCTTGTACTGTTATGTTCCCAGCCCCCATTCGGTCTTGCCCCTGAAATGGTAGGCTTATTGAGTCGGCGAACTGGCCACTCTCACCCATACAAATCTAAGGACAGTCCCTCCTGAAAGGGGTTCATAACAGACTCAAGATTGAGATTGAGTTACCTAGGTCATCCTATTGAAATAGAAACCTAAACTAGTTAACGACGTTACATCTAGTGGTTACTATTTCGCGGTCCGGTCTTATGCAAACTCATTGCATAGGATACCCCCACCCGCATGTCTCCTACATGGATGCTTTGGATCATTGCATCTGTATCGAATACAAGGTGGGTCGTATCACATAGTGTCACCAGGATAAGGTACCCAGCCTTATCCCTATACTATAGACCATTAAGGTTGTTACTTGGACACTGATCCCCGTATGTCCCCACATACTAGTCCAAGTTTCATTTAAACAACCTTGGATCTTAGTTTATTGGATTTAGGGTTTATTAATGCAAACTCGATTATTCAATAACCAAATTACTGAATTACTCAAATATCACTTTATTGAGATCGAATAATTTGTTTCATTTACTATCTACGAGTTTTAGGGCATAAAACCCAACAGTTACACACTTCATAACTAGGGAAACCCACCTCGCATGAAAGCCCAATTTTTCCATAATTTGGCTCAGATAGGACCATTCCACTCTATTGTAAGCTTTACTCATATCAATTTGAAGCGCTGCATACCCCGTCTTTCCTTTTCGTTTATGATTGAGAGAATGTAAAGTTTCATGCCCCAAAATCATATTATCAGAAATTGATCGACCAGGAATAAAGGCTGATTAACACTTGTCAATAATCTCATTCAGCACGAACTTAAGTCTATTAGCCAGAACCTTTGTGACAATCTTATAAGAATCATTACATAAGCTAATGGGGCGATGATCAGATACTAACCTCGGATGACAACTCTTCGGGATTAGCACAATATTGGTGTGATTACATTCTTGGATCTGCCCCTCTGAGTTCAGAATATTCAGACAGTTGGAAACAGTCATATTGCCAACAACATCTCAATACTTCTGGTAGAATAGCGCTGGAAAACCATTTGGCCCAGGTGCCTTAGTTGGATGGAAGCTCTTAACAGCCACCATGATCTCCTCCCTAGTAAAAGGGGCTAATAATACTTGATTCATATCATCGGTCACTTTCCGAGGAACATGATTCAGCATAGAAGCCATATCCTCAAAATCATGCTGAGAAGAAGCAAAAATCTCCTTAAAGTAATTTTCAAATGCCACCTGAATTCTATCCTTGTCAACGAGCTAATGCCCATTAGAATCCTCGATACCATGGATCCTATTTCGCTTTCTCCTTACTGAAGCTTTTTGGTGAAACCATTTTGTGTTACGGTCTCCCCATTTCAGCCAGTTTTCTCTCGATCGTTGTTTCCAGTACATTTCCTCCTCCAACAACAACGTATCCAGTCGTTTTTCAAGGACATGAATAATCGAGAAATCAATGGATGAACTATTCTCATAAACCCCCTTAATTTTTCCTTTAACTTCCTGGATCTCCATCTTCAATCTTCGATTCTGCCTATAACCCCAACCTTTCAATGCCGTCGCACATTACAATAACGCGTTATGAAGATGTTGAGGTTCTCCTTGATCGCTTTCCCAGGTACTAATACTCTGGATTATGCTTCGACATTCCTCTTGACGCGTCCACCATTCTTCAAATTTAAAAGAGTGATGTCTCCTACCCCTGGTAGCCCTTTGGCCATTTTCATAGAAACTAAGCTGAATTGGCCTATGATCGGATTTCAACCAATCCAAATTATCAACGTGATAATTATAAAAAAGGCCACAGAAACTGGAGTTTGCCAAAAAACGATCCAACCTCAAACTAACCTGAGCCCTCGATCCTCGCCTATTACACCAAGTAAACACATCTCCTGAATATCCAAGGTCACGGAGATGACAATCATCTAAGACTTCTCTAAAGGCCATAATTTGCCTCATGTCCCTCTCCGGGCCGTCTGATTTCTCGGACTGCCACAAGATTTCATTCAGATCACCCCCAATCACCCAGGGTAAGTTGTTACAATTGTGGAGTCTTCGTAATAAATTCCATGAATGTGATCTCATAGAGGGATCTGGATGACCATACAATCCTGTAAATCTCCATTGTTTATCATGCCAATTTATATTCGAATCAATATGATGAATTGAGAAATTTCGAATGCAGACATCAACTCCTCTTTCCACAGAAGACATAATCCACCACTGAGTCCAACCCGATCAACAACAAAACAGCCATAATAATTCAAGCGAGCTTTTAATTTATTCAAAACAAACGAAGAAGATTTCGTCTCAGACAAGAAACATAAAGAAGGATTCAAAGTAGAGAGTTCGTTGCAGATGTTATGGAATGCCCAAAGACTCCCCAATCCACGAACATTCCAACAAACTATTTTCATGGCTCTTGGCGGGGCTGCTCAGCACGCCCCACCTTCTTACAATCGGATTCATCCGTCTTCGGGCGTTTAATGCTTCCTGGCGAAAACAAAATAGGCCCATCTTTACGCTTATGTTTTTCCTCTAAGACCCTCACGTCCATACTTGAAGGAACCATTCCAGTTCGGGCCCTTTTCTTCCACGTCGTCCCACTAGCATGGGATTGATATTGATTTGTGGACATAGCAGAAAAAACCATTGACGACCCAATTGGCATTTCAGTCAACTCCCCCAGATTGGATGGCTTGAAAACGTCGGAATGGTCCATATTCGCATCCACGCTCCCAACAGCTTCGATGGGCTGATTGCTGGGTCTGATTAATGGGCTCCCCACATTGGCCTCATCCATCGGAAGGGACCAGACATCACCATCTGGATGCATAGGCCCAAACTCCTCAAGCTCCTCTGGATCACTCTCAATCTCAACTTCCTTATCCATATCCTCGGCTGAAGACACATTCTGGCCCACATTCAACTGGTCGTGCATTTGGAAGATGGAAATTAAACTCTTTGAAAGCCTACGGTTACAGGCCTGCATAACCTCTTTATTATTTATTGGGTCGTTAGCACCATTAAAGCCCAACGACTTCATTAATACAGAGTCTGGCCCCAACGTAACTCCTTCTTGTGACTCCAGCCGTTTCGATTTCTGCACCTTTGCCGGCGGCTTCGAGCGATTGGAACTCTCCGGCCGCCACTGAGGAGCAATCTCGCCATAGTCTTCCACCAGTTTTTGCTTGCCGGCAATTTTCCTCCACTGAAACGCACCCCTGTATTTGTCCGCCACTTCCACCATCTTCTCCTAACCATTCGAAGATGTCGATACCTTACCAGCAAGGGAATATTGCGTCTGCTGATAGCGAGCAAAAATGTCGCTATTTTAGTCCCAATTTATTAGGCTTTTTTGTGCTTTAATCGTGATATTAATGAAAATATTTAATGTATTGTGTTATTTGGTCTTTAGGAGCAAAGTTGTGGATTTTGGGGAAAAAGTGCCCAAAATGAAGCCAATCAAGCCCAAATCCAAGCTTGGATAAATAGGGGAGTCAAAGAAGCCAATCATGATAGAAAAGCCCAAAAAGAAGTGAAGAGAAGGCCCAAAAATCAGCCCAAACCGAAGTTGGGAAATTCTGGAAATTGGGTCAGCGTCGAGACGCTGTGAAGGTAGCGTCGCGACGCTACCCATTTCTTGGGCAACAAGACGCGTGCGTTGCAGCGTCGCGACGCTACCCCCAATCTGGGCCTATAAAAGGCACCTCTTGGTGCCTCATTTTGCATCAATCAAATCATTCTTCAATCCATCCTTTCTTTCCTTCCTTTGGCTCCTTTGGAGCCTCTCTCAAGGCTTTCTAGCCTTTTTGAGAGATTTCTTAGTGGGAAATATTTGGGGAATTTTGGGGAGCATCCTAGGAGGCTCAAGGAGTGTTCGGCGGAGCTCTGAGCGTCAGCGAAGGGGTTCTTCGACGGTCAATTTCTTTCCTTTTATGCTCTTAATTATGCTTTCTATTGTAAATGTTGTGGATATTTTAGCTATGTATAGCTAAACCCCAATTGGGGGTCTTGGAATGAAATTATAGTTGAAATGTTGTTATAATTACCTGTCTCTTGCCCTTTTTTTCCTAATTATTTGTATGGATGTGCTTAATGCTTTATTCAATCTGGCCAATTGTGTAATGATTCGATTCTTAATGGAAACTCGACGGAGAGAAGTTAGGATAGATCATAATCCATGCAACTAGTTTAATTGCCCGTCGTGACACCGGGATTAGTTGATTAAACTTAGATTCCTAAAATGAATCAGAGCGTAATAATTAATGATTTTTAATAGCGCTAAGGACACTTAGGTTGTTAAAATGAATTAATTACAATTAGGGGAAACCGACAGGAGAACCTATGTGATTAACGGAGATTCTAGGATTATAATTAGTTGGGCAATGAGATAGGATAATTATAACAATTGTTTGGCTAATAATTGATTTTCAAGACCCCTCTTCCCATTAAGAAAACTCTTTCTCCACATTTTTATCGATTGATCAAAATTATTTTCTTTAACTACTTTGATTTTTGGAATCTTTTTAACTACATGAACTGCCCCCTAAATATTATTTCTCCTAATTATTTTTAGTGCTCAAGAGATTTTTGCTTGCTTAAATTTCACTTCGCCTCCCTGTGGATTCGATACTCGGAATTCTTTCCGTTTTATATTACTTGTGACGACCCGTACGCTTGCGGTGAGCAACATCTGCGAAGATAGAACACAACTCCATTGAACAGGACCTGCGGGCGGCTCATTAATCCAAATTCCTCCTAGTCGTGGACGAGGAAGTTCATTCACCGAGGGAACTGGATTGGGCGCCGACGAGACTTCGATTGCCAACCGCTGACTCCAAGGACCATTCTGAACAGGCACATTCCCTTCGTCTCGTACCAGAGTTCGTGTGATGATCATTCCCTTCCCTGAGAATCGAAGCGAATCACCATACTGAGAAGGAAGATGAATGCCACGATCCGACAGCAAAAACAGAGGACAATCACGAGCAGGATGACCGATAATACCACAGATCGAACAGATCTCCGGTAATCGCTCATAACGAATGGGAAGCCATAAGCCGCTGAGAGGGCCATCAGGATAAATTCGAATGTCATGTCGAAGGGGGCGGTTCAGATCAATCCGAACTCGAATCCGTAAAATAGATCCCCAAAACAAAAACCCACTTCTGGAATCAACTTCTTCAAAAACACCAATGGCGTTGCCCAACCTCTCTGCCATACTTTGATTAAACCAGTCCAACAGAAGTTCGAAAACATGAATCCAGAATGCCACCGATGAGAATGGGTGGTCGGAAGGCTTCAACCCCCGAATCGGAAATACCAGCACCAGAAGAAATTTTTCAAAGAGCCAGGGGCCTTGACGAATCACCCGAAGACGATCAACGTCATTCACAAAGCGGAAAATGAATAGATTTCTATCAAGTCTATCCACCTGCAGTCCGTTATGAAGCTTCCAGGTTGCACGAAAAGTCATTCTCATAGCCTCAGCACGAAGCGGTCGGTGGCAGAGCAATTTACCGAGTAAATAGAGATCGAGCGATAAATTGGTTCTGGCTACGACATCTCTGTCCGCGACAACCGAAATTTCTTCCTCCTCCGAAGTCAGGCTTAGCCGAGACCAATCATCAACCAAGGAGGATGGATCCATATTCACGAAACAAAAAGAAATTCGAAAAAAACAGTAGTAGAAAGGGAGGACAATTACCAACAAAACAAATGATGAACCAACGCTCCGACAGCTACACTGATATAGCAGCTTCTGAGCTGAAAATCCGCCGATGAAAACAATCAGACTTGAAGACGCCATGATAGGAAAGATTTCAAACGGCTCCAAATTGATGGCGCTAGATTCAAGCCTGAAAATCCCCACATAATCTCGGAGATTTGAAATCTCCGACATACCGAGGAATGAAATCGCAAACATCACGCCAGAATTACCTTCGTAATTAAACTAGAAAGAAGAAAGTAAACCCACGCCGGACCACACCGGAGATCATCACTCCTCGCCGGAAATCGCCCCCCTTGGGAGCGTTTAATTCATAAATCTTAAAAGTTATATTAGTAATATATTTTATTTTAAGTATATCAGTTATATCACTAATTTGTCTAATACAAAGTATATCAGTAATATACTTTATATTAGATATGTCACTAAAATATAGAAATAATGAAGGCAAAATCATAACAACAAAAAATAAAAAATCTATGTATCAAAAATAAATAAATAAATAATCTAATTTTAAATTTTTTCCATATTTGCAAAACGAAAAAAGTTGTTGATATATTTGAAAATATGGAAAATGTTTTTGCTACCCACTCCAAATACTCTATTAAATTTTTATCAACTTGGAGCCGTTTGAAATCTTTCCTATCATGGCGTCTTCAAGTCTGATTGTTTTTGCCCCGTGCATTTCAATGTAAATAATTTCATGAATATAGTCGAATAAAGTGTAATTTTGTTGGCTTGTACTTATGAAATTATTAAATTGCACTAAGGCACTTGGGACTTTGTTTTTGAAGTTTAATAATGGTGTTAAATTGATTTCTCCCTAAAAGGCTTGATAAAATTTAAGTTGGCAGATTAAGGTCATTTTGAGGTGCTGAAGTTCCTCGTTATGGAGAAATCGGTTAGTGGCTGTCTAATTTTAGAAATTCTATTATTAGAATATTTTGGGTTTAAGAAAAGAAATTCAAAGGAGTTAAGGAATTAAAAAAAAAAAGGGAAACCTAAAGCTCTCTCCATCTCTCCTTCTCTTCACGCGTATCACCCCCCTTTGTCGTTTTGCCTAGCCGGTCGTCCCCTTGCTGTTGCCCAGTGCCGTCGTCCGCCAATCGTCGCGTCGCCGCTCAACCGATCGTCGCGTCACTGCCGTGAGTTTTTCCCTCTCTCCCTTTCTCCGCGCGCACTTCTCTCTCTCTCGGCAATCTCTCCCTCTCTTCAGTTTCTCTCTCTCGTGTGACGCGTGAGCCCAGTCGCCACCGCCAGCCAGTCGTCGCGTCACCGTCGCCGCCCGAGATCTCCCTCTCCCTCGCTCTCTCCCGTGCGTTTCCTCTCCTAACTCGAGCAGTGGGCTGATTTGCGATCTAGCCGTGAGGAGACCCGCGAGCTCGATTTCGTCTCTCTTGAGCGATTTCGGTAAGTTGGCCTAAGACCCACTCAATCTCTTCAAGTTTTAGCTTGTGCCCATGCTTGTTTGAGTTCGAATGCGGGTTACCCATCCCTTTTCAACTTCTAAATTGCAGGATTAAGCCTCACTTATCTGCTATCCAGCAACCGATTGGACCTAACGTGAGCTTTGAACGATTACTCACAAGCCGATCAACCCTAAACTGAATTGCCCATGGTTTGACAGCTTTAGATTGTCGTTTTGGAGCTCTCTCAACCACTGGACAGCAAGCTTTAAGGATTTTTAGGTGCTGATCGGTAACTCCCAGTGCCCTTAAATCTTTGGAATTTGTCTTGCTAGTTTTGGATCAGGTTGTGACCCTTTGGTGCTCTTTTTGTTGTAGTCTTGTATCAACTCGAGCTCGAAACAGCACTAATACAAGGTGTCTTGGTGCTGTTCGGCAAATTTCAGCAAGCCTGTGGGTGCTTTTGGCGAAGATAAGTAAGTCTAAATGTTCTCTAAGCCATTTGAGTACCCTTCTTTATGCTGAAAATCAATCCCTTATTATAGATAAGCTGTCTTGTAGCTAAAATTGTTTTAGAGCATTCTCGAGCTCATTAGGCCGCCTACCAAGGACCTAAGGGTGATCTTGAGTAAGTTATCTCCCTTAGGCACTTGTTTAGTTGCTTCTGGTTTACGAACTAGTGTTAACCTCTAAATATTTCCTTAATTGCTTAAGAGCTTATTTGGATCTTTTTGAGTTGGCTAAGGGTGTTTTAGGAGCCTTCAAGTTCTCTAGAGCATTTATAAATATAGTAAGTAGTTTCTACTTACTAAGCTTGTTTGACTGCATGAAGCATGATTGCTTGTTTATCTGTTTTTCTTATATTTGTGCTTTGTATGAAATGTCATATATATGAACTGTTGTGCCGTGATCCTTAAAGTGCTTTGTATGAAGCATGAATTGTATCTTCTGTGTTGCTTAAGTTGTATTCGCTTAAGGTGTTTAAGCATGATGAGTGTTTGTCTTGAGTATGGCGAATGTTGAGTTTAGCTTCTGAGTCTGACTTGCATGTTGCATGGGAGATGTGTAGCATGAGTCGGGTGTGAGGCACAGCACATGGTGCGTAATTCATGTGTAGAGGAGCGTGACGTGGAAATCACATGGGTGTGAGTGCGGAGCGTGACGCGGAAATCACGTAAGAGAGGCGAAACACATGGCGCGGAATTCATGTGGGGTAGGTGCGGAGCATGACGCGGAAATCATGTGGAGTCTAGTGCGTGCGTGCATAGCGTGTGGTGCATTTGCATGAGTTGGTTGTTTTTAAGCATGTGATTAGTGTGTAGCTTAAAAGCACGTTGTTAGTTTGTAGCATGTTGTTTGTTGTGGTTGAGTAACCCTGTTGGATGCGTGTGCTAAGCATGTTGAGTGTATTGGTTGTGTGTGTGGCTTGGTAAGTGTGAGCTGCTTACCAGTACCACGGTTGTACTGATACCCCCTTCCCCATCTTCCCCCCAACATTTTAGATGTTGCAGGTTTGGATTACGAGCTGGACCTTGGTGAGGAAGAGGAGAACTTCGAGGAGGAACCTTAGGGAGTTCAAGTTTCTTTTCCTTGTTTTGTTGGATTAGGCTGTTGTTGGTTTGGTTTTGTTTCGCTTGAGTAGTAGCTTAGTTGTTAACTGTTGATCTGTTATGGTCAGTTTTGGGTTGTGTTGTTTATGATTATGAACTGAAAGTTTAGTTCCATTGTTTTAACATTTATGAAATAAAGTTGTTAGCTAGCATTCGTTGGGATAAGTTGCTAGTGTTGTTAGAAGCTGTTTAATAACTTGTTCTGTTGCATGAAATGGTTTAATGCATTTTGCTTCGAGGCCTGACTCGAGTAGAGAAGTAGGTTGTGGTTCTGAAACGTAGTTTGGTGGAGCTGGGTTGATTGTTTAGAAGTGTTTTATTTGTTTATCAGGTGTAAAATTTTTGGGTCAGACCATTTTACGCCGTTATGCTGCCAAAATTTTCGATACTTCCGATTTAAAGTGGTTCAGATCAGTAGTTGATGGTTTAAGGGTTGTAGTAGCGTCTCTAGGCTAGAGGTTGAAAAACCTGGGACATTACAGATACTAAGTTTTATGCCAATTGAGTGATGCTCTTGTTGAGCACATTTAAAATCTTGTTGGAAAAAAAAAAAATGGAGATGAGCATTTTCAGCGTCAAATATGTATGTATGTATGTAGAAAGTTAGAATCTTCTCATTTATGACTTACTTGAGACTTTGATAATTCTAAAACACTGAAATAAGCAAACAACCCCAAGCTTATATAACATATGTTGATCTATTTAACATCATTCATTTGCCGGGAAAAAATGTTGGTTCGAACTTGGCCGAAGTCCCACAGATCCCAAGTACTATTTTAAGAGTTAAAATGACATTTTATTCCATCTTTTTTGATCGACCCACGGTACACCTTTTTCTTTTTCTTTTTCTTTTTTTTTTTTTTTTTTTTTTTCGCAAATATTGTTACATGATTTAAAATAGATATTCAAACTTTTAAGTTGCTTACATATATTTTTTAATTTCCTTATAATATAATTTATAAATATGTACGTTTTTTGTACGATATATAATTTGTTATACAAATAATATAAAATTTAAAATTATATACATACATAGAGATTAGGTTGCTAAAAACAAAAGAGATTTGTGCCACAAAAAACATAGTTCAATTGACATAAAGCTTGTACCCTCGATCAAGAGGTCAAAGATTCTAATCCCCTCACTCCACGTGTTGTCAAAAGGAAAGAAAAACAAGATAAGAGATTTGTATCCCATTTAGAGTGTGTTTGAGAATTAATTTTGTAAGTGATTATGAAGGGTTAAAAACATTTTTTAAAAAAATGTAGAATGTTTGGCAACTAAAAAAAATATCAGCTTTGAAATAATTAGGTTAGATAATAATATTTTTTCAATAAATTAATTTAAAGGTGATTAGAAAAATGATTATAAAGGGATTCTTCGTAATAACTTTAAGAATACTCTTCATAAATAAAAAAAATAAAAAATAAAAAAAAAAAAAATCCAGAAGAAAAAGCCCAAAGAATGCTATCATTACAAAATCTCCCTCAAATTTAATTTAAAGCTTTAAAGCTTCTCCCCTTGTATTTATAGTAATTCAACATCTGTTGAATCATTTTGTGCAACAAAATAAAATTATGATTAAAATCAGTTTTAGAAGGTGTAACCAGACATACAAGTCTTTAAATTGAAATCACTTTAACAAAAAAGAGTAAAAAAAAAAAAACATTTTTGTTAAAAAAAGACATTCCAATTAATGGACATGTCAAACTCACTTACAAAACATCCTAAAGAATAAATAAGCGAACCACCCAATTTTAAAATTTTAAGTTGGATTTGAAAGTTGAGTTAGATGGACCTTTGGGCTACTTGATGAAATTTGTTATTTTTCCACCAATCACTCATTCATGGAAGCTAGTGGAAGTCTAAGGCTCTTCACAAATATCAAACATACACAAAGTTAAGTGAAGTCAAGCTGAAGACATTAGTGAGTAATGTGAAAAGGTAAGAACAAAGGAACCTAAGTACATGGTTGAGAGAGAGAGACAGAGAGTTGTAGTTTCCACTCAAATTAGTGCAAATTGTATGGCATTTTGTGATGATGCTAAATTTAAGCTATTAGTGGAGGTCAAAGGGAGAATAAGAAAGTGGATGTTATTGCTTTGATTATTATTCTACTTTCAGCCCTTTATCAATACAAGTGGTTGCAACCTCACTACTAATGCTTCTTGAAATTAAATCCCATTTTCTATCTCATTCAAACTTCAAACCAAACATATATCTCATCAAAACCTATGCAATATTCTGCCCTCTAGAATCTCAATTGATGATTTTGTATATTTTTTCTATTTTAATCATTCAACTTTATTAGAAATAACTATTCCTATTCCCTACTATGAATTTACCATCAATTTTTTCTCAACCAAAAAACTTTCATCATCAGCCTAAATTGATATACGTCGAATGTCTATATATGTTAATACGTATTTTCTATTTAAATCATTAATGAAAAAATAAATATATGACTAAAATGATTGCTTTTTTTAAAGTCCATGGTTGGATTATTAGACATTTTAAAAGTCCAAAAATCAAATTTGAACAAATTTTGAAAGTTCAAGGGCTAAAATAAAATTTGAGCCTTAATAACAATTCAATGATTTTATTTTATTGGAAAGAATTTAGTAAAAGAACCATTTTGAAAAATAAATTTATATGTGATAATTTTTTTGGGCAAAATACACTTTTGGTCCCTAAAGTTTGATACTAGTGTCTATTTAGTCTCTGAGCTTTCAAAAGGAGTACTTTAGTCCCTGAGGTTTGCGAAATAGTTTTAAATGGTCATTTTAAAACCTCAGGGACCAAATAGAGACTAGTCTCAAACTTCAAACTTCATGAATCAAAAGTGTATTTTTCCCTAATTTTTTTTAAAAGAAAGATTAATATTGAAATAAGATTAACTCGCCGGGAAAAAGGAAGAGAAGAAAAAGGTTGAGAAAAGGGAAGAAATGCATGGGTGTGTGTATGTCAAAGGTTGCATGATTTGGGGAAAAGCAACGTTGACTGTATAAATTTATGTTGTGTTGGAGAGAGATTGCAATCTGGTTGAAATATATTTGGTCAAATCTCATTAGTGTGTACATGCATATGTCTCTCACCTTTTGGCCAATCATTTTCAATCCAAAAGTCAAAACTGGCCAACCTTCCATTTCCCTAAAAATTCTAGAGAGAGATTTTTCAAAGTTTGAATAATCTATGATTTTGTGGTTGTATATTACAATGTATGCATGAGATAAACGATTGGATCCACTTTATATCTTTTATAAATTTTCTTTTCTCCTTACTTTTTGCTCAATGTATCATTTAAAAAAAAAAAAAAAAAAAACTTTCAATTTCATCAAGTTAAGCCTCAAATTTAAATATGTGATTTTTTGAAATTAAGTACCTTCAATTACTTATTTTCATTCTTTTCTTTTCCTTTTATCTTTCTTAAAAATTTTTGGTTGGCCATGTGCCAAATTAGATAAGACTAATTTTGTGGGTACTAATTCATTTGTTAGTGACTAGCCAAACCCTCTTACATTAAACACATTGAACCAAAAAAGTCATTTTCATGAAAATATTGTTGTCTAATAATAAAAATACGTACATCTAGTCAAAACTTTTTAAAAAGATGAAAAACTCTTTTTTTTTTGACAATTTGTGTGTGGGAGAATTCGAACCTCAGATCTTCTGGTCAAGAGTATATATGTCAATTTGTATATGTCAATGCTCATGTTGGCAAAAGATGAAAATTAAAGATATGAATTTAACTTTAGAATTAATTTGAAAAAAAATTAAAAATTAAAGTTTAAATTTAAATCCTTGAATTATTATTTTATTTGTATTAAAAAAAGTGGAATCCATTTAGCACACTACAAATATTTCTTGATATTGATGTATTTTGAGGTTGAAATGGTAGCTATAAACGTAATGGAAGGAAAGGATTTGAATTGACTCCAACAATTTTGTTGCACCATTAGAAATGGAAATTTTTATTATGTTGACTACATTTTCCTCCACAATTTTTTTTTTCTTTCTTGAAAAAAAATATTTAATGAAATTATTTGATGGGATTCTCATTCATTTCCCATTTATGGAATTGTCTTTTCCATTTCCATTAACATTACATCTAATTACCAACTCACCCTAATTTTGGCATCACAAAGAGAAAGAGGAACAAACAATAATGATTGAGAGAGAAAGAGGGAGAGAGAGAGAGAAAGAAACACAATGATAATGGAGAGAGAGAGAGAGGAACAAACAATGATAATGGGAAGACCTAAGCGAATCAATCCGAGTCAAACGTCAACAAAATCTGATGATTGTAACCAATTAACAGACATGATCTAGTTGGAAGAAGCTAACCTAATAAATATCAAAATCTGTCTTGTCCCTCTGTTTCTCTCTCTACGTATCTACTTTGGAAAGAGAAAAGACCACATAAAATAAATAAATAATTCAAAAGATTTTTGACAAACACGACACATCCTTCCATTGATTATACATTTGCAACTCTGAATTTGATTGATAGCTAAAAGCATTTAACCCTTTTCAACAGTCACACATGCATCGGGATATGGAATGCCTAGCTCCTCCAACATTTTTACTTTCAAACCCATCAATACCTAATAAAATGTACAATTTGAGAGGTGGATCAATTTAAACCATTTATTAGGATTTGTTTTAAAATTGGTAATGCATAATTCTTCCACACGTATAAGACTTTTTTAAACAAATTGATGGACGTAATCTTAAACAAAAATATTGGAATCAAGTATGTAGTAACAACTTTTATTGATACGTATAACTTTTCATCTTCTCTTCTTTTATTTTTCTTTAAATATAATTTCATTAGATTTTTTTCCTTTTACTACTTTGGTAGGATTTTAGAAGAATAATATTGCTTAGGTAATTTTGAATTGATTTTAAATAAAATCAATCAAAGAAGTTATGATTCAATAGCTTTTAGACTTGATTCACTTAAAAAAGTTTAAAATTCTAATGGATATAATTATTAGTTAAGTGTATTAATTTGTAACGCCCCAGGATTTTAAAACTAATCCTAGCGACATTACTAACTCCCCAAACCAAACTAACCGATTGCACCGAAAATTTCGGCAGCATAACGGCATACGTAGGACTAAACCAAAATTTTTACAACACCTGTTAAGCATAAAACACACTTCTATAATTCAACAACCCACAACTACACATCACCACAGCTCCAAGGCAACTCAACAAGCCCAAAACAACACAAACATAAGCGAGTTAGATCTCGCATTCACAACTGACATCAGATTCACAACTTACTAGGTAAAAGCATGCAACTCAATTGCTAGAACAACTTAACTTTATTAAAAATAAGGGTTCGAACTTCAAATAAAACTACTCAAAAGCTAAACATAACTTCTGGAAATAAAACAACTAAACGAGCCCTTGAATGAAGAAACATAACACTATCCTATACAACCAGAAGAGTAAAATTACTTTAAATGAAGAAACATAACACTATCCTATACAACCAGAAGAGTAAAATTACTTTATAACATAAACTATATAACAAAAACATCTAGGCCAGTGGAGTCACTCCTCGTGTGCCTCCTCATCTGCATCACCAGGCTCATAACACCCATCAACACCTGCATAATCTAAAAATGTTGGGGGGAAGGAAGGGGAGGGGGTCAGTACAACCACGGTACTGGTAAGCAGCTCACACCCGGTGAGCCATCAAGCAACAAACAACAAAATCAACATGCCAGGCACACGCATCCAACATACTTTCAAAACAATAAACAACTAATCATGCTTCTTAAAGTGAAAACTCAACAACGAGACTCATGCTAACTCAACAGGATGACTCATGCATACACACAACATGCTATGCAACCCCACATGGTTTCCGCTCCATGCTCGCTTTCTTAGCACATGATTTACGCGTCATGCCACGCACCAATATACATGAATTCCGCGCCATGCAACGCAACTTAACACGTGATTTCCGCGTCACCCTCCGCACCAAAACATGATTTCCGCGTCATGTAACGCACTCACACCCAGCACATGAATTACGCGCCATGCGCAGCGCACTCTCACACGTGATTTACGCGTCACGCTCCGCACCAATAACATGATTTCCGCGTCATGTAGCGCAATCTTAACACGTGATTTCCGCGTCATGCTCCGTCCTCACAACCCACACGTGATTTACGCGTCACGCTCCGCACCAATAACATGATTTCCGCGTCATGTAGCGCAATCTTAACACGTGATTTCCGCGTAACGCTCCGCACACACAGCCCAGCTCACCTCTCTATCAGCACACAGGACTAATGCAACTTGACTCTTATGCAACATAGCCAAAAACAATAAAAACAACATGCTTAAGGAATGAACAGTTCAACATGTTTTACATAGACAACAAGTCGACATGTCTCATATCAATCAAAACATACTTTTAAAGTAGATAAACAAGCAACATACTTCATGCAATCAAACAGACTCAACGAATAGAAACTACTTACCAAAAAGCTTACGAGCGCTCCTAAAGAACTCCTTAAATAGCTCAAAAGATCCAGATAAACTCCTAAACAACAAGGATAACTTCTAAAAATTAGAACCAACCTACTGAATACTTTAAACATGCTAGAAAGGCCTAAATCAACCAAGAAAGATCTATTTCCTTGCTTGACAACCACTCAAAATTCCCCAAATCAACAACCCAAAACCTTTAGACCATGGGCAGCCACGTCTAAGGCACAACGGGCAATGAGTATTCAAGGAATGGTCATATTTAAGGCTTTTCAGCCGCTGGACAGCAAGTAAAAAGACACATTTTGGGATTCTAAGGGCTCCTAGAGATTGGGCAACGCTACTAGAGTCTAGACAATTGATAAATGATAATTTAGCATGCTTTTTAAACCACGACCAGCAAGCAAAACCCCTTTATTTTCATTCTAAGGACTCCAAAGAGGTTGGGCAATGCTAACAAGGCCTAAACAATTAATGGGCGTTGATTTAAACATGCTTTTAAAGCTTAACACCTAAAGACAACTCAACTTAAAGCTAACTATCTTAGGGATAGCGATGAAACTTACCCAAACAGACCCGCTTTCACGCTAGACGGGTTATTCTAACCTCGAACAACGTGTTAGAACGCTCCTTGGGCAGTGGGTATTCAAGCTTACAGTGATTCGAACCCAATCGATCACTTAGACGGCGCTGCAGAATAGAAACTCATCACTAAACTAAATTTCCAGCACATAAACCATTGGGCATTTTAGTTCTAGCACTAAACAAGAATAGGTAAGTGCCTAAACTTACCGGAACTGCCAATCGTTGCCGGAAACACCCAAGAATGTTGCTGGACAGAGGCAAAAACGCGAGAACAAGACACTCCGAGAGGCTGGTTACGCAAAATCTAACCAAAATAGAACAAGGGAACCTTAGATCGGCCTTAAATCACAAGGAATGGGAAGGAAAGAAGCTTACCCACGAGTTTATTCTCTTCTTGGAGAAATCCCACAAGAAACGAACCTAAAACCGCAGATCCGAACAGCGGTGAAGCGGCGACGGCGACACACCTTGTTGTAGCGGCGGCGACGCGTCGAGGAGGCGGCGGCTGGACGGGTGGCGCGATTCGAGAGGGAGAGAGACCAACGAGAGAGAGAGAGTTGCGAAAGAGAGAGAGAGATCTGCGTGAGGGAGGGCGGCGCGAAGGCTATACGGCGGAACGACTCATGGGCGGCGCTGCTCGATGACGGCGGCGGTCGGAACTCCGACGTTTCGTGGGTGATGGCCGGCGGCTGGAAAAAAAACGCAGAGAGGGGGGGGGGGTCTGCTGCACGCGAGTTTGAGAGGGAGAGAGAAGGGATGTGGGTTTTCTTTTTTTGATTTATTTTCTTTTTAAATAAACCCTAAGAATGAAATCCCATCTTAATTAGGATTTAGGGCTTATCTAAGATTTAATTTAAACCCAATCTTAGGTCCTAAAGAATTTGGGAAGAAATAACCCAATTGATTAAGAATTTGGGTCTTTTGATATTTAAAATAAATATTGAATATTAAACCTCCAAACTTTAGGAAATTAAAGATTTAATTAAAAATCTTTTTTCCCTAAATTCTAGAAATTTAATTTAACGACCCAAGGCTAAGCTTAAATTCTAATTATCCAAATTAGAATAATAACGCTCAACAATTCTCCAAAATGACTTGATTTCGAAATGCGGGGCGTTACATAATTGATTAAATGGGCAAAGTTTAGACTTTGGAAGTATAATTAACTTGACTTTTTAACTATAATTTATTACCTATATATATATTTTTTTTTCATTTTTCATAATTTCAATTTTAAGTTTATTAATGTGTGAATTTAAAAGAGAACTCCGAACACGCTCTTAGTTGTTGGTATAGTAACACATTAACAATCTAACCTATTTTCTATGATAGCAACTCATTTTAAGTGTCAAAGTAAGCATAACTCAACCATAACTTTAGCATGTCCTCTTGACTAGGAGGTCAGATGTTCGAATCCTCCCACCCCAAATGTTGTTCCACTCAAAAAAGTTAAAGAAAAAATCCTTTCAAGTATGATCAATTACCCTGCAGTAGGAAATATAATGTGCACAAATTTTCTTTTCTTAGTTTTAGAAAGTAATATATCTATTTAATCAAATTAAATTAGGTCCCGTTTGATAACCATTTGGTTTTTTGTTTTTGGTTTTTGAAAATTATGCTTGTTTTCTCCTAAATTCCGTACCATGGCTTTCATCCTAGTTAAGGTTGCATTTGAATTCCTAGCCAAATTTTAAAAACAAAAACAAGTTTTTGAAAACTACTTTTTTTGTTTCCAAAATTGGACTTGGTTTTTGGAAACAAGGTAGAAGATTGATACTAAAACAAAAAAAAAACTTATAGGTGGAAGTATGCGTGTATAAGCTTAATTTTCAAAAACCAAAAACCAAAATTCAAATGGTTATGAAAACCATACAAAACAACAGAGAATATTGAGGAAATGCTCAGTGAATTACCTGAGACCCAATCATTGATAATAAATAGAAAAGTTGAGGACAGATGTCCCAATACAAGAGGCTAAGAGAATAACTAACATTACAGAGAAATAAACCAGAGAATAACCAAGGATTAATAACAAATGAAATAACAAAGTAATGTAAAAGGTCTTATGCTAACATCCCCCCGCAAGCTAACAACGTTTAGAAGACAAAGTTAGCTTGGTTCGTAAACTAATGAATCGTGGAGAAGGAAGACTTTTGGTGAAGATGTCTGCAAGTTGGTCCTCAGAAGGCACGAACCGAACCACCAACTGTTTGCGAGCGACCCGTTCCCTGATGAAATGGTGATCAACCTCGATATGTTTAGTGCGATTGTGCATCACCGGATTTGCAGCGATATACGTGGCACTAATGTTGTCACAGAACAATAGAGGTGGAGAGGGAGGAACACCAAGCTTAGCAAGGATGGATTGAACCCAAGCAATTTCGGCTGTGGCATTTGACATACCCCTGTACTCGGACTCTGCGCTGGATCTTGAAACAACTTTCTGCTTGGAGGACTGCCATGAAACAAGATTAGAACCAATGAAAACACAGAATCTGCTTGTACTACGTCGATCATCCAGACAGCTAGCCGAGTCAGCATCAGTGTAACAAGTAATGGACGAGGAAGCAGATGGCGTGAGCAGAATTCCAAGACCAGACGAGCCCTTTAAATAACGTAGAAGACGTTTGACAGCTTGCATATGCGCGGTTGTAGGAGCATGGAGGAATTGACAAAGCTTATTCACAGTAAAGCTTATATCAGGCCGCGTTAGGGTGCAATACTGAAGCGCTCCCACCAGACTTTGATACTCAGAGGCATTTTCAAGAAGGGTACCATCAGTTAGAGACAACGGAGAACCAACCACCATGGGAGAGGGTAAAGGCTTGGAGGAAGACAGATTGGCCCTGGACAATATATCGAGAATATACTTGTGCTGGGACAAAAACAAGCCATCACAGATTCGAGTAACATGAATGCCTAGAAAGTATGACAGCTCGCCCATGTCTTTCAGAGAGAAACGAAGATTTAGAGCAGAGAAAAAATGCTGAATTAACGAAAGTGATGAACCGGTTACTAGAATATCATCAACATAAATTAAGAAAATGATAGTATGCAAACAAGACTTGTAAACGAACATGGACGAATCTGCTCGTGATGCGACAAAGCCCCAGTCCAATAAACATGTGCTAAGCTTAGAAAACCAAGCACAGGGGCTTTGTTTAAGTCCATAGAGAGCCTTATGAAGCCGAAGAACATGGGAAAGGTGTGTAGAACTCTCAAAACCTTCAGGCTGCTTCATATGGACCTCTTCATGCAAGTCCCCATCCAAGAAAGCATTGTGAACATCGAGCTGACGAATAGGCCACTTGGAAGAGACAACAATGGACAGGACAATTCGTATGGTTGCAGGCTTCACAATTGGGCTGAACATCTCAAAGTAGTCGATGCCAAGAGCTTGAGAGTACCCTTGAGCAACCAATCAAGCTTTGTATCTATCAATTTCACCACTAGGTTTAAGCTTGAGTCGAAACACCCACTTACAACCAACTAATTTTCTGTCAGGAGGCAAAGGAACTGATGTGGAATTTTCCTACCGCAAGTGTACGGGTCAAGTTATAATATAGTGAATGTGAAATTCGAATGTCGTCCTCTGGATTGGTTTCTAATCAATTTTAATTACTGGAAATACTCTTGTCCAATTTTATTTAGGGAACCGAATTAAGTGAGAATGAAATTAAATCAAACACAAAACAATGCAAAAAGATGTGACAACTAATGGGAACAATGGTCTTAGGGATGTGATTTCACCAATTGGGACTATGAATTAATTAATGGATTATCAACATGCTATGATTCATAAATCTTGGGAAACTAAAATCACACATATCTCTCCCGAGCATACATGATTCTCCCACATGCAATTGAACCCGATATCCCTATCTAAATTCAATAAACATGCAAGGCATTAAGGATACCCTTTTTAGCGATTTCTAGAATTAACTATTATCTCCCGATCTCTTGCTAAATCCTAGTTATGCATAATGATTTCTAAGCTAAATCCTCTCTCCCGAGTTAGATTTAAGCACAAACAACATTCAATTCATGGCCGGTAAATCGAAAGCATTAAACATACATTATGCATAAATGAATCAATAACATAAATCCATAACATCAATCCATAATTGCCCCAACGGCTACATCAATCCCTAAGAGTAAAGACCTAGCTAATCATACAACGCGTTACAATATAGCTACGATCTAAAACAGCCATAAACGCTAACTAAAGTAAGGGAAAGAAGAATTAAACTCTATGTAGGCCGAGACCGAACGTCCCCGTCATGATCCCCACGAACAATGGGTTGATTTCCACTTTGTTCTCCCTTAATCACCTCCAAAGACTTTGTTTTTGCTCTGTTTTACGGCTCCAAGATGTCCGAAAGAAGTCCCCAATCAGCCCTAATCGAAATCTATAAATAGGCTGAACTTTTGTCGTAGCGTCGCGACGCTATAGGGACAGCGTCGCGACGTTGTCACCTTATCGTAGAATCTGGAATGGAAAATCACACAGCGTCGAGACGCTATGGTCGTAGCGTCTCGACGCTGTAACCTGTTCGCGCCTAATCAGAAAAGGAAAGGCAGCGTCGAGACGCTCCAAGAGCAGCGTCCCGACGCTGGTCTGTAGAAGGCTCTATTTTGACTTCTTCAACCTCGATTCTTTTCCGTTCTTTAGCCAATTTTCATGTCCCGAACACATATTTAGCTCCAATTTCTCGATTTAACTCTGAAACCTGATTCCTACAAATATAACATGAAAATGCATAATTTTGGCCATATAATCATAAAAGACTAGCTAAATTAATCAAGGAAAAATAGCTAGCTATGCTCGCTATCAAACACCCCCAAACTTAAGCTTTTGCTAGTCCTCGAGCAAACTAAAATCAAACATACAGTGGTAGAATGGATGCAACAAACATGACTCAATCCTCAAGGCTCAAAAGTCAATAAACAAGCAATCAAGAGACATGCACATAAGGACCAATGAGGGAGACAAATCAAAAGTTTTCCAAAATTAACTTGCACAAGCGAGATCTAACTCAACTAGATTAGACTCTACTAGCCCGGGATTGGATTACTAAACTCTCAACTCATCTTCCCTCTACACTGGCACTAAGGATTCACTAACAAGTCAATGGAACAAATTAGTTTGTTTGCCTCCATACTTAGGTGCTTATAATTGAAGATTACAACATGCATTTATATGTGGCACTAGCTTTCACACACCTATTGCAGGGACCCATAACCCGAGTTTTACCCTTTGGTTGGCCTAACTGATCACAATAGGGGTAGCTCTTTTTGCCTAAACTTTATTTAACATTGCATTGCGCGCATAAGTCATGACTTTTCTCTTTTTTTTTTTCTTTCAAATTGTAACAACAAGAATGATTTTTCTTTATGAACATGATAAGCATATATTCTTTTCTTTCCTCCTAAGCAAGATCAAACATGCTAATTTGCAAAAAATTAACTCGTTAGCTCTTCCCTACACCTATCGAGGTGACAACAAGCATATGAATCTAATAATTCACTCCTAAGCATTCAAATCCAAATCAAGCCAAGACAAATACTCTACTCATGCAAGACATCTCCTAGAAAAAGTATAAAATGTCTCCCTTTTTGGGCACTCATGCTTACAACTCATCGAAAGCTTGAAATTTGACAAGAAAGCCTATCCTAGGAAATCATAGTCACACAAAAATACCATCCAGAAAACAACCATATGCTCAATTCAAAGAAAGCTCAAAACTATAGCCCGAACTCAGATGCTCAAGGGCTCCACAAACATGCTATTCCACCCCCAAACTTAAAACATGCATTGTCCTCAATGTATAGAGAAAATAAAGCATAAGCAAGCATGAGAACAATAAAAGAATAGGAGGAGTGAACAGTACTGCCCTGGAATGACGATGTCAGCCTTTATAGAAGCTTGCAAGCAAGGGAGAAACAGGAACCAAGACCTACAAAAAACAAACAATAAATCAAAAGCAAAAAGAAAAAACACAACTAAACTTACTTGGGTTGCCTTCCATAAACGCTTGTTTAACGTCATTAGCTCGACGTGTTGACCGAATAGGCATCAAGGTGGTCTAATGTCAGATGTCCCATCACTGGTGCTCTTCCTAGCACCTCTCCTATAGCCCACCAACATGGTTTCTGATGTGTTCTTAGGGTCCTCAAAAGCTTTTAGGATCTCCTTCTCCTGTTGAACTCTGATGATCAGCTCCCTGCGCTCAATATCAATTATAACTCTCCCTGTAGCAAGGAAAGGTCTCCCTAATATGATAGGCATGGCAGGATTCTCTTTAATATCTAACACAAAGAAATCAACAGGAAGGAAAAATCTACCTACTTTGATCAGAACATTCTCCACAATTCCATAAGGACTAACCACAGACTGGTCAGCCAACTGGAGTCTAATAGAAGTAGATTTTATTTCTCCTATGTTAAGCTTTTTGCACAATGATAGAGGAATTATGTTTATGCTCGCCCCTAGATCACATAGTGCTCTACATGAATAAGTACCAAAATTACAAGGAATAGTAAAACTCCCTGGGTCAGACAGTTTTTCTGGTACTCTCTGTTGGACACGAGCACTGCACGTCGATGCGAGGTATACAGTCTCCATCTGCTTTTCCTTTTTCTTCTTGTTGAGCCATTCCTTCATGAATTTTCTGTAGTGAGGCATCTGCTCCAAGGCATCTGAAAAAGGAATATTAACATGCAATCCCATAAAAGCATCTAGAAACTTGTCAACCTTAGCCTTAGAATTTTTCTTTTTCTTTGATTTAGGAACTAAAACAGTAGGAGAAAGGATAGAAGGCTCAGGATTAGGCTTTTCAGCTTCGTTTGAGGTAGTGCCCTCCTCAGCTTCTCCAGTGAGTTCCTCTGGTTCAGTAGTTTCCTCCTCGTGATGCACCACAATGGCTTTGCAGTACTCCAATGAAGATTTCTCCTGTTCAGCTGGGGCTTTCCCTTTTTCCATAGTGTTGACAACACTTACCAGTTGTCCCAGCTGAGTCTCTATGTTCTTAATGGCTGCAGAATGACCATTGACAGTGGTGTTTAAGGCAATCACGGCCTCCTCGAGCTTATTTGACCTGTTACTTGATTCTGCAATAAAAGCTCCAACAAGGTCCTCTAAAGACTTTTTACTTTCTTGCTTAGGAGTGAAGCCAGGAGGATTCAAAACATTCTTATTATTTGCATACGAAAAATTCTCATGATTTCTATTACTAGGGTGATAATGTGTAGGTGTAGAACTATTATTGTACCCCTAGAATTAAAATTAGATACATACTGAACATGCTCGAGATTTTCCTCCTGAGTCTGGGATGCGAGGGCAGCTGCAGACTTGATCGATTGAGCACTCCCTGTACCTGAAAACTTTAAAAACGCATTAGCCAGGGAAGACATCTGGGCCTGCAGTGCACTTACGTTATCGATCTCGAACACTCCAGCAGCAATCTTTTTGGGTCCCGACCGCTCAGATGGCCACTGATAGCTATTGGTGGCCATTTCCTCTAGCAAAGTCCTAGCATTCTCAACAGTTTTGGACAACAGAGTCCCGCCTGCAGCTGCATCAACAATAGTTTTTGTACTAGGAGTTAAGCCATTATAAAATAATTGAACCTGAAGCCAGTCGGGATATCCATGCTGAGGGCACTTCCTCAGCAGCTCTTTAAATCGCTCCTAAGCCTCGAACAACTGCTCATCAAACTGCTGCTGGAACGTCCCAATTTCGGTCCTCAGCTTGACCGTCTTAGCAGGAGGGAAGAACTTCTTTAAGAATGCCTGGACCAAAGCATCCCAAGTGGTAATGCTCCCAGGTGGAATAGATTGTAACCAGTCCCTCGCTTTATCCTGCAAAGAAAAAGGAAATAAACGTAAGCGAATGGCATCTTCAGAAACACCATTTAACTTTACCGTCCCACAGATGTCTAGGAAGGATTTCAGATGAGAATTTTGATCCTCTGTGGGCGATCCTCTATAAGCGCAATCTCGAGCCATTTGAATGAGACCCGTTTTCAGCTCGAAATTATTAGCATTGATCGGGGCATAGACTATCCCTGATTGTTGCTCCTGAAAGACCGGCTGAAAATAGTCCCTAATAGGCTTAGGCTCCTCAGGATTAGGATTGGCCATTTGGATATTTTCTTGATTTTCCCTTCGAAGTCTATTGTATGTTCTTTCTATCTCTGGATCTAAGGGAACTAAGGCCAACTCTCTAACCCTTTGCATGCACACTCTGACCTAACCTAAAAAGGAAAAATAAAAGAAAAGGAAAGAAAACAAATAAGGAAAGAATCTAAGACAATGAAAAGCTAAATCTAAAATAGGAAAGGAAAATAATCTACAAAAGGAAAAGATAAACAAATAAGGAATGTACAATCAAATATGGCAAAAACAAATAAGGAAACTAGCAAATAAGGAAAATAAACTAGAAAAGGAAAAATAAACTAAAAAGAAAAATCTATCTATGGAAAAACCAAATAAAGGAAAAAAAAAATGCAATCTACCTAAAAACAAAAATAATAAAAAATACCAACAAATAAAATACACCCTAAACTAAGACCGGACAATTTTTCTACGATATTAAAATTGACTAAATATGCCAATTCCCGGCAACGGCGCCAAAAACTTGATGTGGAATTTTCCTACCGCAAGTGTACGGGTCAAGTTATAATATAGTGAATGTGAAATTCGAATGTCGTCCTCTGGATTGGTTTCTAATGAATTTTAATTACCGGAAATACTCTTGTCCAATTTTATTTAGGGATCCGAATTAAGTGAGAATGAAATTAAATCAAACACAAAACAATGCAAAAAGATGTGACAACTAATGGGAACAATGGTCTTAGGGATGTGATTTCACCAATTGGGACTATGAATTAATTAATGGATTATCAATATCCTATGATTCATAAATCTTGGGAAACTAAAATCACACATATCTCTCCCGAGCATACATGATTCTCCCACATGCAATTGAACCCGATATCCCTATCTAAATTCAATAAACATGCAAGGCATTAAGGATACCCTTTTTAGCGATTTCTAGAGTTAACTATTATATCCCGATCTCTAGCTAAATCCTAGTTATGCATAATGATTTCTAAGCTAAATCCTCTCTCCCGAGTTAGATTTAAGCACAAACAACATTCAATTCATGGCCGGTAAATCGAAAGCATTAAACATACATTATGCATAAATGAATCAATAACATAAATCCATAACATCAATCCATAATTGCCCCAACGGCTACATCAATCCCTAAGAGTAAAGACCTAGCTAATCATACAACGCGTTACAATATAGCTACGATCTAAAACACCCATAAACACTAACTAAAGTAAGGGAAAGAAGAATTAAACTCTATGTAGGCCGAGACCGAACGTCCCCGTCACGATCCCCACGAACAATGGGTTGATTTCCACTTTGTTCTCCCTTAATCAGCTCCAAAGACTCTGTTTTTGCTCTGTTTTACGGCTCCAAGATGTCCAAAAGAAGTCCCCAATCAGCCCTAATTGAGATCTATAAATAGGCTGAACTTTTATCGTAGCGTCGCGACGCTATAGGGACAGCGTCACGACGCTGTCGCCTTATCGCAGAATCTGGAATGGAAAATCACACAGCGTCGAGACGCTATAGTCGCAGCGTCTCGACGCTGTAACCTGTTCGCGCCTAATCAGAAAAGGAAAGGCAGCGTCGAGACGCTCCAAGAGCAGCGTCCCGACGCTGGTCTGTAGAAGACTCTATTTTGACTTCTTCAACCTCGATTATTTTCCGTTCTTTAGCCAATTTTCATGTCCCGAACACATATTTAGCTCCAATTTCTCGATTTAACTCTGAAACCTGATTCCTACAAATATAACATGAAAATGCATAATTTTGGCCATATAATCATAAAAGACTAACTAAATTAATCAAGGAAAAATAGCTAGCTATGCTCGCTATCAGGAACCAGCGACCAAGTGCCATTTCGTAACAATGCTTCATATTCAGCTTGCATGGCAACTTTCCATTTTGGATCTTGCAGGGCCAATTTGTAGGATTTAGGCTCAGATGGGATCGTGGCCATAGAAGAGGATACCAACCATGCCTTTGGCTTAAAAATCCCGTCTTTCAAACGAGTAACCATAGGATGGACATTGGGAGCAGACACAGGGTGAGAAGTAAAGGATTGGAATTCCATAATTCCGTAAAGCGGAAGCGTGATTGGGACCGATTCGTAATTAATTTTGTTTAATCTAAAATACCAATACATTGGCAATAATATTAGAACTATTCTAAATATATATTAAGGCTAAGCATACAAAAATATTAGATCTAAATCTAATTTATAAAGTAACAAATTACTTACTCTCGTTGACGACTCAGATTAAATTCACCAACTGCTTGTGAATTAATCACGAACTAGTGCGAACACCACCACTATGGCTACACCGGTATGACTCTGAGACTTCTAGAGGCAGGAGACTTGTGGGAGCCTTTGGGAGAATTCTCTGAGAGTAGGAGAATGAATGGGATCCCTTTCACCCCACCCCAAGGGTCCTATATATAATAAAGGCCAAGACTTTTTTCCTAATAGGAAAAGGGAGACCTTTTCCTAATAAGAAAAAGTCTCTAATTTTAATAAATAATTAATTAATTCCATAATTAATTAATTTTCCAATTAAATATCATATATTTAATCTTAGGGATTTTATTAAAATTAAAATTAATATGAATCCAATTCATATTAAATTTATTTGAACTCTTTCAAATATTTTCTTTCCTAATAGGAAAAGGTCTCTAATTTTAATAAATAATTAATTAATTCCATAATTAATTAATTTACCCAATTAAATATCATATATTTAATCTTAGGGATTTTATTAAAATTAATATGAATCCAATTCATATTAAATTTATTTGAACTCTTTCAAATACTTTCTCTCAAGAATTAATTTTTTTTAAATTAATTCAAAAATTATATTATAAAGTTTCATAAACTTTATATTATAATGCATCAATATACATTATACGATTCCCCAAATAAATTGAACACTTTCAATTTACAATTTATACTTAATTGCCTGAAGTCTCTTTACGAGCTACCAGTGGGACCTAATGGACCTACAGATCAGAAGCTCCAACGATATGAGACTAATTGGCCAAACTCATTGACCAAGTTTAGTCAACATTCGTTAACTGTGGGTCACTCCACTAAAGACCCACAGCTGCACTCTTCTCACTATAGAATATTTCTGTGTCCACGGATATCGACCAAGCAGTAAGTCAATCCTTCACGTGTAGTTCGTAACACCAGCTGGGTCAAATTACCGTTTTACCCCTGGGTTACCTCTGGTTCCTTAAGTACCACTGATTCCTCTAATGAACAAGTTGTTTAGGGTCCAACCACTAAACAGGAGTTCCTCTCAGGCTAGGAGAGGACGGCGCGCCTTTGTTCAAGCCCTAGAATCAGCCCTTAAGGGAACACACATCTTCTTACCCCAATAGGGGAAGGAGTGAATTCCATCTTGTACTGTTATGTTCCCAGCCCCCATTCGGTCTTGCCCCTGAAATGGTAGGCTTATTGAGTCGGCGAACTGGCCACTCTCACCCATACAAATCTAAGGACAGTCCCTCCTGAAAGGGGTTCATAACAGACTCAGGATTGAGATTGAGTTACCTAGGTCATCCTATTGAAATAGAAACCTAAACTAGTTAACGGCGTTACATCTAGTGGTTACTATTTTGCGGTCCGGTCTTATGCAAACTTATTGCATAGGATACCCCCACCCGCATGTCTCCTACATGGATGCTTTGGATCATTGCATCTGTATCGAATACAAGGTGGGCCGTATCACATAGTGTCACTAGGATAAGGTACCCAGCCTTATCCCTATACTATAGACCTTTTAGGTTGTTACTTGGACACTGATCCCCGTATGTCCCCACATACTAGTCCAAGTTTCATTTAAACAACCTTGGATCTTAGTTTATTGGATTTAGGGTTTATTAATGCAAACTCGATTATTCAATAACCAAATTACTGAATTACTCAAATAACACTTTATTGAGATCGATTAATTTGTTTCATTTACTATCTACGAGTTTTAAGGCATAAAACCCAACAACTCCCACTTGAACTAAAACTCTAGTGGGCAATGTACATCAACAATCAAAATTGAATGAATAATCATTGAAGTAGGAATAGTAGTTTGTATTAATACTGTATAATACATGAAAAGTACAAATACAGATAAATACAATAAACTAGGGCATTCACAATACCCATTACACTTCTCCCACTTGCCCTAGATTATTCTATGTACATATCTCGCAGACCTAGACCCTCTAGATGACCCTCGAACTGTTGGGTTTAATGTCCTATAAACTCGTAGTTTGTAAATCATTAAACATATTCTATTTTCAATAAAGACGTTATTGAGGTTATTCAGTAAAAGATGTTATTGAATATATACATTGCGAATGATTAACCTAAATCCAATAAACTAAGATCCTTGACTATAAAATGAATACTCGAACTATATGTAGGGACATATCGTAGGATCAAGTTCAAGTTTATAGTCAAAATAGTCTATAGTATAAGGATACGGTTGGGTGCCTTATCCTGGTGACACTATGGACGCGGCCCACTTTGTATTAAGTACAAACGATGAGATCCTAAGTCGTTCATGTGGAGACATGCGAGTGGGGGCGTCCTATGCAATGAGTTTGCATAAGACAGGACCACGAAATAAGTCACTTTCTCTTTATAACGCCGTTTACCGTAGAAACTGACTATTTCTCATAGATGACCTAGGTAACTCGTTCTTAATCCTGAGCGAGCTATGAACTCCTGTTTATACGAGATTATCCTTTGATCTGCATGGGTGAGAGTGGCCAGCATCGCCGACTCAACAAGCCTACCATTTTGGGGATAAGATCGAATAGATAGCTGGGGACATAGTTTCGCAAGACGGAATTCACTCCTACCCTTTTCAGGGATAGCAGAGAGGTTGTTCTCTTAAGTACTAACTCCAGGACTTGAACAAGGGGCATTCACAATACCCATTACAGCTCCCCCGTTGAGGGTAAATACTGACCCTGATGTGGATTTCCTAGAATCCTGATCAGTCTGAAAGTCAGAGTCTGTGTATCCTGTAAGGATCAAATCCTTAGAGCCATACACAAGCTGATAGCCCCTCGTTCTCCGAAGATACTTGAGGATGTTTTTAACTGCAGTCCAGTGGTCTAACCCTGGATTGGACTGGTACCTGCTGACTATCCCAACTGCATAGCAAATGTCAGGCCTAGTACACAACATGGCGTACATAAGACTGCCCACAGCTGAAGCATAAGGGATGTGTCTCATATCCTCAATTTCTTGAGGTGTCTTAGGACACTGTTCCTTAGACAAATGAACTCCATGCCTAAAAGGTAGTAAATCCCTCTTGGAATTCTGCATCTTATATCTAGACAACATCTTGTCTATACATGATGCTTGAGACAGGGCTAACGTTCTGTTCTTACGATTACTGATAATTTGAATCCCTAGAACATACTGAGCTTCACCCAAATCTTTCATTTGGAACTCAGTCGATAGCCATTTTTTAATGTCAGCTAGATATTCTACATCATTTCCAATGAGAAGAATATCATCTACATACAACACCAGAAAAGCTACTGAACTGTTGATAATCCTTTTGTAAACACAAGGCTCATCAACGTTCTGGTCAAAGCCATAAGATTTGACAGCAGTGTCAAACTTTATATTCCAAGATCTGGAATCTTGCTTCAACCCATAAATGGATCGTCTAAGCTTGCAAACTTTTTGCTCTTGACCTTGAGCAACGAACCCCTCTGGTTGAGACATAAAGATGTTCTCATCAAGATTGCCATTCAGAAAGGCAGTCTTGACGTCCATTTGCCAAATCTCATATTCATAAAAGGTGGCAATGGACAAGAGAATTCTTATCGACTTTAACATGGCAACTGGGGAGAAGGTTTCCTCATAGTCCACCCCCTCCTTTTGGGTATAACCCTTTGCCACAAGTCGAGCTTTGAAAGTCTGTACTTTCCCAGCTGCGTCTCGTTTTCTCTTGTAGATCCATTTGCACCCTATGGTTTTAACCCCTTCAGGTAGGTCTACAAGATCCCATACTTGATTGAAGTACATAGACTCCATCTCTAGGTCCATAGCTTTGACCCACTGGTCATGATCCACATCATTCATTGCCTGTCTAAAGCTCAATCGATCCTCAACCCCATCATCAGGTATGACAGTTGGAGTTTCTGCTAAACCCAGATAGCGTTCAGGTTGAATAACAACCCTCCCACTACGTCGAGGCATTCTCAACTCTTGAGAAGGATGGGCTTGACCAGATGTACTGGGCTCATCAATAACTCTTGTTGAAGGTCCAGCCTCGGAACTGGGCTCATCAATAACTCTTGTTGAAGGTCCAGCCTCATCAACAACTCTTGTTGATCTATTTGTAGCTTTACCAGAAAGTTCACTTAACACAATTTTACTGCGTGGTATGTGTTCTTTAACGTGGCCTTCTTCCAAGAAAGTAGCATTTGTCGATACAAACACTTTATTTTCTTTTGGATCAAAGAAGTATCCACCTCTTGTTTCTTTTGGGTAGCCTACGAATAGGAATAATTTTGAACGTGAATCCAATTTCTTTGGGTTTGCTACTAACACATGTGCAGGGCAGCCCCAAATTCTGAAATGACGTAAACTAGCTTTACGCCCTTTCCAAAGCTCAAATGGTGTTTCAGAAACACTCTTTGAGGGAACAACATTCAAAATATAAACTGCAGTCTCTACTGCATAACCCCAAAAAGAACTAGGCAACTGAGCATAGCTCATAATAGATCGAACCATGTCTAACAAGGTTCTGTTTCTCCTTTCAGATACACCATTCTGTTGAGGTGTACCTGGTGCTGAGAGTTGGGACGATATTCCATGTTCTATCAAATAGTTTTGGAATTTTAAGTCCAAATACTCTCCACCTCGATCAGATCGAAGTGTTTTAATGGTCTTACCTAACAAGTTCTCAACTTCAGTCCTGTACTCCTTGAACTTTTCAAGGGCTTCAGACTTATGACTCATTAGGTATAAATATCCATACCTTGAATAATCATCTATGAAAGAGATGAAATATTCATACCCTCCTCGAGCTCTTACATTCATTGGACCACAGAGATCCGTATGTACGAGTTCTAAGGGCTCCTTGGCACGATAACCTTTTCCAGTAAAAGGTCGTTTGGTCATCTTACCTTCGAGACATGACTCACATGGAGGTAAAGTACCATCTTCTAACTGGCTTAGAAGTCCGTTCTTAACCAATCTCCCAATCCTATTGAGATTTATGTGGCCAAGTCTCAAGTGCCAAAGATAGGTACTTTGAGAAACTTTTTGCCTTTTTGGTTGAGTCTCAGCTGTTTTAAACATTTCATTGTTCAAAATAGCCCTAGACTCTATTGGTCTTAAGACATACAAATTGTTCTCCATTTTTGCAGAACATATATCAGCACCCCTTTTAGTAATGAAAGCTTCATTCACAGAAAAGGACACTGAATACCCTTGTTCTAGCAAACAAGAAATAGAAATCAAATCTCTTTTTATTCTCGGAACTATATATACGTTATCTAATAACATATAGCGTTCCCTGGAGAAGAACACTTTAATATCTCCCACTGCTTTAGCTGAAATGAGCTCCCCAGTCCCAACTCTAAGAGTCATTTCCCCAGCATCCAACTGTTGCCAGGAGCTCATTCCCTCAAAGGAAGAGCATACGTGATGAGTGGCACCTGAATCTAGGATCCAGGCTGTGTCATCATTTTCCACTATACACGTTTCAATGATCAATAAATCAAATTTATTTTCATTGAGACGTGCTAAGCAGTCTATGTCATATTCATCATGAACAATTTCGGATAAATTAGACATATGGGCTTGAGGACCGTCCTCAGTTAAGACCAATTCCACGCATTTAGTGTTTAGGTTCATTTTCTTAGTTGTATTAGAAATACCAGTTTTGTAGTTGGCGTTATTCGTGGCATATAAAGAACGTTTCATTGTTGAGAACAAACAAACTAACTTAATAAGTATTGTTACATTAACCCATTACACAAAATAATATTATTATTTTAATCCAATCAATTTAGCAAAAGTAATGATCAACCCATAGAATAAACATTCATTTTGCAACGATACTTCAGAGGTTTAGAACAACAGCTACCGTAGGGTAGTCAGCTACTCCTCCTCTGAATTGAGACAATCTCAGCTAATCCATATTCCCGGAATAACTCAAATTCCAATAGTTCTTAGCTACCGTTTTTTCGGTCAGGAAATTATTAACACCTTAACAATTTCCTGTAAGTGTGACCCTCCATTTTTCAGATTTCAGAGGTCGGCCCCAACAATGCTACCGTAGGGAAAGTCAAAGTTTGAAATGGACCTAAGAAACCCTATCCATTTCTGGAGTTTGCGTTGTTCCGACTCCCATGATCAAGCCCTCCGTAGGGTGATCGCTCCCAGGGCGACTCGCAGGCAGATCATTGGGATCTCACGGTGCAACCTAATGGAGGAGACCGTAGGATACGTTGACACGTTTCTGCTCCCACTTACTATAAAATACTCCCTCATTCACCTTGATATTGATTCGTGCAAACACCATCCGTAGGGGGTCACTCCCAGGGTGACTCGAGGCCAAGCATGAACCTCACGTTGTGAACTTTTGAGGACGTGAGAGCAAAACTTGATTTATGAAAATCTTGTTTTGATATATTTCCTCCCACTAAGTATTTTTATAATTATAGGGTCTATTACTTAGGTAAATTCCGGCTAAGTGAATCTATCTAAGTCTATGCCTGTATATAACTTTTATATATATAGGTCTTTTCTCTAATGTCTAGGTGGATTAAACACTTTTAATTACCTAGAGACATTGCATGCTAATATAACTATGGTTAATTCAACTCAAGTTCCGGCTCAGTTCCCAGGTAGCAGGTGTTCCGTAAACCGTCATCTTAAGTACCTCCAGCCTTAGACAGAACTTTACCGGTAGAGTTCCCTTATAACCAATAGTTATGATAAATCTTTACTCTAAAGATCTAGGTGAATTAAACTCTTTTAATTGACCTAGTGATATTGCATGCTAACATAACTATGGTTAATTCAACTCAAGTTCCGAGTCAGTTCCCAGGTAGCAGGTGTTCCGTAAACCGTCATCTTAAGTACCTCCAGCCTTAGACAGAACTTCATCGGGAGAGTTCCCTTATAACCATAGTAAAGTAAACTCTTTACTCTAAAGATCTAGGTGAATTAAACTCTTTTAATAAACCTAGTGATATTGCATGCTAACATTTAACTATGATTAATTCAACTCCGGTATTCCGGGTTAGTTCCCAGGTAGGAGGTGTTCCGTAAACCGTCATCTTAAGTACCCCCAGCCTTAGACAGAACTTAACCGGTGGAGTTCCCTTATAATCATAGTAATGTTTTTCCTACTTAGTCAATTAAAACTATTTTTAATTCTAAGTAAGAAAATAATTCTAATCCTATTAGAATTATAATGAGCTTAGGTCTAATTAATTTTAAACATTTTAAAATTAATTCATTTTTACCTAAGGTCCTATGTTTGCATGCAGCTCTTTGTTATAGGGTTGACGGTTTCTAATCAATTTTATAACTTATTATAAATTTTTAATGATTAGCCCTATAACATGTTTCTATGGTGTTGGAAAAATAACAATCATATTCTAATTATTCAACACCATATTATTATGACGCCGATAACGATAATATAACGATTATATTAATCTAAAGTGGTGTCATGCTTCATGCAATTTCAATTTCATTTAATTAATATCGATTATATTAATTAAACATCCATGAAATTAAATTACATGAAATTTGACATTAATATAATATAACTCTTATATTAATCTAATTAATGTCATGCTCAATGCTATTCCATTTTCATTTAAATAATATAACATTTTATATTAAATCATACATGAAAACAAGCATTGATTTATATTTATTATTTTCATTCACAATATAACTAATTATATTAATTCTCATGAAAATAATGCTAAGCATGCATGCTACATTAATAAAATATAACAATTATATTTATCTAATTAATGTCATGCATCATGCTTTTCTAATTTCATATATTTAATATAACAATTATACTAAATAACTCATGAAATTTAAATTCATGCATAATTATCATATATTATAACATTTATAACATAAATATGCATGAAACATGCTTAACCTATGGTGGGAATTTAAGCTATATGACATCCATAAAGCAAATAAATAGCAATTGAATCGGTTAATTTTGGCCCCTAGGATAAAATAAAGCATAAATTACAATAATTATAGCTAAATTCTATCCTAAAAATCCTTCTGCAGCTCCAAATACTGGTCTAGACCGCCCGAACTGACCCGAACCACTTCGAACCATTTATGAAAACCACGAACCGAGCTAAATTCCAGCTGAACCGGACCAAATCGGTCCCAGCCCAACCAGACCGCGTGAATCGGACCGCCCAACAGCCTTGAACCGTCCTGTTGCGAATTTCTAGCGCGTGCTGTAATCGTGACAGCGTCGCAATTTCTCCTATTTTTATCTCATAAAAACCTATTCTAGACCCGAACTTACATAGGACTCGATTTTACATAAAATACCCGAAACATCGGGCCCTTACATGATCAAATCACATAAAAACAGTAAAATCTATGGCCATAAAATTAACCTAAACAGTTCAATGCAAATCATACATACATTATGTATTAATCAATCCCACCAATAGCCAATGCAAATTTTAGAGAAACAAAATTAGATCTACGATCGGCTCTGATACCAATTCTAGGGACTACCGGACACTCACATATCTCCACAATGGTATGATATTGTCCACTTTGGGCATAAGCCCTCATGGCTTTGCTTTTGGTTCACCCCAAAAGGCCTCATACCAATGGAGATACTTGTCCTCCCTTATAAACCCATGATCATCCCCTTATCTAGCCAATGTGGGATTTTGGTCGCACTCCCAACAATCCTCCCCTCGAACAAAGTACCACCGAGCCTCCCCTCAAGTCATATATCCGTCCAACTCTCTAGGCCCTCATGGCTTTACCGAGAGTTTGCTCTTATCTAGGACAACTCCTTGTCCAACAGAGCCCAACCACGGATCTCTCCATGACTACTTTGAGGCTCACAACTTCTTTGTTCGGCACCCGAGGATTCCATCCGACACGGCTACATCCGGTGCATGGCTCTGAGACTTCTAGAGGCAGGAGACTTGTGGGAGCCTTTGGGAGAATTCTCTGAGAGTAGGGGAATGAATGTGATCCCTTTCACCCCACCCCAGGGGTCCTATATATAGTAAAGGCCAAGACTTTTTTCCTAATAGGAAAAGGGAGACCTTTTCCTAATAAGAAAAAGTCTCTAATTTTAATAAATAATTAATTAATTCCATAATTAATTAATTTCCCAATTAAATATCATATATTTAATCTTAGGGATTTTATTAAAATTAAAATTAATATGAATCCAATTCATATTAAATTTATTTGAACTCTTTTAAATATTTTCTTTCCTAATAGGAAAAGGTCTCTAATTTTAATAAATAATTAATTAATTTACCCAATTAAATATCATATATTTAATCTTAGGGATTTTATTAAAATTAATATGAATCCAATTCATATTAAATTTATTTGAACTCTTTCAAATACTTTCTCTCAAGAATTAATTTTTTTTAAATTAATTCAAAAATTATATTATAAAGTTTCATAAACTTTATATTATAATGCATCAATATACATTATACGATTCCCCAAATAAATTGAACACTTTCAATTTACAATTTATACTTAATTGCCTGAAGTCTCTTTACGAGCTACCAGTGGGACCTAATGGACCTACAGATCTGAAGCTCCAACGATACGAGACTAATTGGCCAAACTCATTGACCAAGTTTAGTCAACATTCGTTAACTGTGGGTCACTCCACTAAAGACCCACAGCTGCACTCTTCTCACTATAGAATATTTCTGTGTCCACGGATATCGACCAAGCAGTAAGTCAATCCTTCACGTGTAGTTCGTAACACCAGCTGGGTCAAATTACCGTTTTACCCCTGGGTTACCTCTGGTTCCTTAAGTACCACTGATTCCTCTAATGAACAAGTTGTTTAGGGTCCAACCACTAAACAGGAGTTCCTCTCAGGCTAGGAGAGGACGGCGCGCCTTTGTTCAAGCCCTAGAATCAGCCCTTAAGGGAACACACATCTACTTACCCCAATAGGGGAAGGAGTAAATTCCATTTTGTACTGTTATGTTCCCAGCCCCCATTCGGTCTTGCCCCTGAAATGGTAGGCTTATTGAGTCGGCGAACTGGCCACTCTCACCCATACAAATCTAAGGACAGTCCCTCTTGAAAGGGGTACATAACAGACTCAGGATTGAGATTGAGTTACCTAGGTCATCCTATTGAAATAGAAACCTAAACTAGTTAACGACGTTACATCTAGTGGTTACTATTTCGCGGTCCGGTCTTATGCAAGCTCATTGCATAGGATACCCCCACCTGCATGTCTCCTACATGGATGCTTTGGATCATTGCATCTGTATCGAATACAAGGTGGGCCGTATCACATAGTGTCACCAGGATAAGGTACCCAGCCTTATCCCTATACTATAGACCATTTAGGTTGTTACTTGGACACTGATCCCCGTATGTCCCCACATACTAGTCCAAGTTTCATTTAAACAACCTTGGATCTTAGTTTATTGGATTTATGGTTTATTAATGCAAACTCGATTATTCAATAACCAAATTACTGAATTACTCAAATAACACTTTATTGAGATCGATTAATTTGTTTCATTTACTATCTACGAGTTTTAGGGCATAAAACCCAACAAGAAGAAGGAACACAGTCAGGGTCTAAGGAATGAGAGGGTGGAGAAGAGTGGGGTAAAGGGTTAGGGGATGAAGTAGAAGGGGGAGATAAACTAGAAGCAACTGAGGGGGTGGGGTTGAGATTGGATCTTCATGGGAAAGGGAATGAATGGGAGAGGAAGGAAGGGAAGAAACATTACCAACCGTGGCAGGTAGATGGCCTTCAGAGGATGTTGGCATCGGTAAGGAGGGAGATCCCTCAATACAGACAGGGGGCAAAATAGGAGAGACGGATGAAACAGAGTGAAGAAGAGGACCAAGAGGATACAAAGGATCCGTGTGCACTTGCTTAATGGAAGAGAGTACACGGGAAGATGAATTAGAGAAAGGGAAAGATTTTTCATTGAAAACTACATGGCGGGAAACATACAAACGGCCAGAAACAAAATCAAGGCAAAGATATCCTTTATGAGAGGTACTGTATCCCAGGAACACACATTCACGAGACTGATATTGAAGCTTGTTCTCATTGTACGGCCGAAGAAAGGGGAAACAAGAACACCCAAAACACTTAAGAAGACTATAGTCAGGAAGATGACCAAACAAAGCTAGATAAGGCGATCTGTTATTTAAAACAGGACTTGGAAGACGATTGATAAGGAAAGTAGCAGCTTGAAACGAAAAAGACCAATACGACTGAGGTAAAGAAGATTGAGCAATGAGAGACAATCCAACCTCAACAACATGACGGTTTTTCCTCTCAACCTTTCCATTCTGCTGTGGTGTATAAGGGCAAGATATTCGGTGTTGGATGCCATTGGACAAAAGTATAGGAAGTAAAGGACGAAACTCAGTACCTCCATCGGTCTGTAGAGCACCAATTTTAGAGTTAAATTGATTTTCTACCATAGCCTTAAACAAAACAAAAATGGAAAAAAAAAAAACATCTTGCTTGGATTGAAGGAGATAAAGCCATGTATAGCGAGTACAATCATCAATGAACAAAAGAAAAAACCGAGCACCAATTATAGATTTTATAGGGGAAGGTCCCCAAACATCCGAGTATACTAGTTCAAAAGGAACAAGAGATTGAGAAGAAGAAGGGGAAAATGGCAACCTATGACTCTTTGCCAATTGACATGGTTTACAAAATTGCTCAGAGGATGAGCTAAACCGAAAATTACATAATTTTAAGACTTGACGCACAATGGAAAAAGCAGGGTGTCCCAATCGTTGGTGCCATAACGAAGTGTCCTGAAAGGAAGAGAGGAAAACTGCAGATTGTTGAGGATGAGAGACCGAAGAGGGTGCAGATTTGACTGAGAGCTTATACAGACCTCCCTCAAGACGCCCTGTGAGAAGAATTCTCTTGGATAGAAGATCCTTCACAAGAAAAAAAGAAGGATGAAACTTAACAAAAGCATGATTTTCATGACATAACTTTGCAATGCTAATGAGATGGTGAGATATGTGAGGGGAATGCAAAACAGATTTCAACTTAATAGGAAAAGAACTGGAAGAAATAGTAGAAGAACCAATGTGGAGAACCGGGATAGACTTACCGTTGCCAACAACCACTTGCTTGCCACCATAATAAGGAGATACACTTTGCAGATTGGTAATATCCAGAGTTAGATGATGAGTAGCCCCGGAATCCATATACCACACTTCACCTGGATGACTAGGAGGCTGAGGAACACTATTGGAGTCAGCCGTTGGTGATGGCTGAGGCTGAGATGATGGAGAAGGTTGAGAAAAATGATTGAAGAAAGCTTGAGGAGCTTGACTAGAGGAAGGGGCTTGGTAAACAGGATTATGCCGATTGTAACAGACAAGGGCAGTGTGCCCAACTTTGTTACATATCTGACATTGAGGGCGAGATTGATTGCTATTTGGCAAACGCGGTGGACGAGGAGAATATTGAGGGCGACCAAGGACACTCTGTCCAGGGGTAGGTGGTTGAAAAGTAGGGGAAAAGGGAGGCTGAGGTGAAGGTCTGGGGGGGAAAATTGTTTAGAGCCATTGGGAGGACGAGGAGAACGTTTAGCAAGGTTAGATATAGTTAACTTCGCAAGGTTAGCCTGGACTAAGTTTAAGCTATCGACAGATGACTGGTTCTCAAGCCGAGATTCATAAGCTAAGAGCAAGCTACGTACGTCAGCTAGGGAAGGACGATCAGTTCTGTTTTGAATAGTAGTGACAAACGGGTTATACTCGGTACCTAAACCTTCCAGGATATAGCCCAAATGATCACGGTAAGACAATGGTTCGCCTATAGCCGAAAATTTATCTGCAATGCCCTTAATCTTAGCAAGATATTGGGAGACAGTGAGGCCATCTTTCCTAATTTTCTGTAATTGGGAACGAAGACTCATAATCCTAGCAGTTGAGGATGATTCATACACAACACGCAGATGTTCCCAGATTTCATAAGCCGTAGTGAAACCAATTATCTCGCCTAATTTATCTTCATTCAGGGACGAGTAGATCCAACCCATGAGAGTACGATTAATTTTTTTCCAAATAAGGTAATGGGGACTTACTTGTGTCTGAGCATTGTCCAGAAATTTCGGCGGGGCTGAAGTGCCGTTGATAAAGCTTTCCATATCGAAAGCGATGATGTGGTTGAGCAGCTGGTTCTTCCATAGCAAGTAGTTTGAATCACTGAGCTTAATACCGAGAAGAGGAGTTAGGGTTGGAATGGGGACGAGGAAGGCTGAGCAGAAGGAAAACCGGGCACAAAGGGATTAAATTGAGGGAAAAAGGGCAAAGTAGAAGGTGAAGTAGGGGGATATTGGAAGCCGGCCGGAACAGAGGGGCCAAAATTGTAGTATTGGGGTATTGAGGGTTGAGGAGCATAGGTAGATTGAAAGGGAGGAAGTTTAGGGTTCAGCGGACGCGTCAGAGTGTCGGACGATGGAACAGTAGGTTGGACTCTTTGAGAGGAAAGGGGAGTGGTTATCGGAGTAGAAACAGTGGAGGTAGAGGATGAAACTTGGGGAAGGGTGGGCAGACGGGAATCATGGGAGGAGGAGGTGCTGGAAGGTGACGCCATAAGAAGATTGAGAGAGCAACAATTTCAGAGAAAAAAATCACCAGAGCTCTGATACCATGACAACCGTACAAAACAACAGAGAATATTGAGGAAATGCTCAGTGAATTACCTGACACCCAATCATTGATAATAAATAGAAAAGTTGAGGACAGATGTCCCAATACAAGAGGCTAAGAGAATAACTAACATTATAGAGAAATAAACCAGAGAATAACCAAGGATTAATAACAAATGAAATAACAAAGTAATGTAAAAGGCCTTATGCTAACAGGTTATCAAATGGGGCCTTATATTTTCGTTTCAGATTATTATTTTATCAACAAAATTTTAACATGTTATAACACTACAAATTCTATTGAAAAGAATCGACATTTCTGAAAAAAAAAAGAAAGAATTGGAACAAAATTTGAAAAAGGTGTCAAACATTTAAAACCATTTAAATTTAGGGCTAGTTGCAAGAATAGCAAAAATGGAGATGAAATTTGCAACTGTCTTCAGTTTTTTAATGTTGCACATATTAGGTAAAAAAAATGGGCCCAACCCAAACATGAAAGTTGAAAAGTCCAAAAAACTCCTAAAAAGCTGCTAGAAATCAGAGGTTTAAGAATTATATCAACGGTGTTATTGATATACCATGTATCAGGTACATCATCTATCTTTTTAGTATGTGATTGATATACTCAATATTTAGTATATCAGTCAACTGATCTACTTTAAATTTGATATATCAATCAATTGATGATCTACTTTAAATTTGGTATGAATGTACTTTATATTTAGTATATCAGTTAACTGATATACTTTATATTTCATATATCAGTAAATAAAAAGTATATCAGATATACTATTAATATACAAGTTGATACATCAACAAAGGCAAAATTGGAATAATAAAAAAAACGAAATTTAGATTTAAATTTTTTTGCTATATTTGCAAATATAAAAAACCAAGGCTAGATTTATAAATATCTTAGTATTTTTTTGCTACCCATTGTAATTTTTTTTTAAAATTTAAAGATGGTCAGCATTAAAAGGAAAAAAAAAAACCCTTAAGAAGTATAATATTAGGGTTACTAATTTTTTTTAAGTTATTTTCTTTTAGTTTGTTTTCTACAACTATGACTTACTTTTAAAAACAAAATTGATATTGTTCTACTAATTTTGTAAATAAAAGAAGAAGATTACTCTTAAAATATTCCCAAACAATAACTAAATTAATGTATTTTATATGTATTCATGCTATGAGATTCATGTCATTAAATGTGATGCTATATATAGCCGTTTAATTTTCAAAGTCACACATAGAAATCTCATAGCTTCCCGCTTCTTGTTTTGCTTCTTGTTTTTTTTTTAAGAAAAACTAAAAATTGTGTTCGATAATGTAACGCCGCTAATTAAAGAAAACGTCAAATTCTCAAATTATTTGGATTAATGACTCAATTTAAGAGTTAATTGAAGTTAATTTGGCTTAGGTTTGGAATTGATAAGGTTGCTGGCATTTTGAAATTTAAGGGACTTTTAGCCAAGCCAAACAAACCCTAAATTCTCATCATTTTTTTTAGTTGAACGCAGGCCAAGGGAGAGAGCCAAGCCAAGCCCCCTTCATCTTCTTCCTCTCCCCTCTCTTTCACGATGGAACCCCTCTCCCCCTCAATTTTTTTATGCAATTTCTTCTTTTTCTTTAGATTTGGTCGTCGGCCAACTTTCTCCCCATCTCCGATGACCCCTTCAGCGAGAGCGGCAACCCTGAACAAGTGGTGACGGTCACTTCCAACGAGCCTTATCACGCGACAGCAGCGGGCTCGTGGTTCCCTACGATTTCTCTTTTCTTTACCAGCGTCGATCTCCTCTCCTTCACTCTACAGTCATTGTCGACGACCGAAAACCCGAGGACTCGCTGCCGCTGCCGCACATCACGATCCATCAGTAGCAGCAGGCAAATCCTTCACACGAGCAGCGGTTTGGGCTTCGTTTCAGGCGACTTTCCAGCGATTCAATAGCCTTATTCGCATCTCCGACGTGTGTGGCAGCGTGGGTACTTGTTTTCTCTATGTTTTTGGCGAGCAGACCCACGTGCAGCAAGTTTCTCGTTGTTTTTCCAACGATTTGAGTGGTGGATGTTTGTGGGTAAGAGAAGTAAGCATGTTTTTGGTTGATTAATGCAATTTGGACGAATACCCATTGATTTTGGCTATTGATTTCAAGGTACCCATGGTTGAATCATTGAATTGGAGCAAAATGGGGCCCCGAACAACAAGCGTATGGTTCGAATTTGGGGTAAGTTCCTTCACGATTTAGCCTCATTAGTAAATGGGTGTTATGTGAAATTAATTGTTTAATTTCATCTAACTTAGGAAAGTTTTTCTCTTTCTTTTGTGTAGTTTGGCCTAAGGTCGGGGAGTTAAGAATTTGATAAAATTTATAAAGAATTTGTTTAGCTAAGGTAAGTAGCTATTTGGATACAAATTTCCATGCTTTAGACCCATTGCGTGATTGTTGGAGTTGATAAGTAGTCAATGGACTAAGTTCTATACTTTGGACTAATTTTCTTTGAGAATCTAATATGCTAGCAAGAATTGGATTTAAACCTTGAGTTTTGCTTTCAGATTTAAATAAGCATGATGAGTTTCATTGTGAGGCATGATGTCGGTATGAGAATTTTATAGTTAATTGTAGCATGTTGAGACTTCCTTTAATTGGACTAGCATCTTTTGGTTCACTTCAAAGCATGTTTGGGTTGGATAACTTATGGTTTACTTTGGATGTCTGTTTAATTGTAGCATGTTTGGGTTTTCTTTTGGTTCACTTCACAGCATGATTACTTTTGGTTCACTACAAAGCATGTTTGGGTTTACTTTTGGTTCACTTCAACGCATGTTGAGACTGCCTTTAATTGTAGCATGTTGAGAATATTAGGTCTCCCTGCTAGCTCGTAAAGAGGAATTAGGAACAAATATATCTCGACAGAATTTGAATAGTTCAAATTCATATTGGGAATTAAGTTAATTGTATGAGATACAAATTAATATAATGTATAGTGATGCATTAAAATATAAAGTCTAATTTGAGATTAAACTTTATTATATTGAGAGATTGATATATTTGAAAGAGTTCAAATATATGTCTAATTAAATATATGGTATTTAATTAGAAGATGAATTAATTAATTATTCAATTTAGTTTAAATTAAATGAGATTTAATTAAACTATAATCTATGAGAGAAATAAATATTTGAAGAAGTTCAAATATTAATATGAATTTGATTCATATTAGATTTATAGGATATAAGAGAATTTGAAGGAGTTCAAATTTTAATATGAATTTGATTCATATTATAGAATTAATTAATTGAAGGCCTGAAATTAAATATGTGATATTTAATTGGGTAACTAATTAATTAACTAATAGAAGGTCTGAAATTAAATATATGATATTTAATTGGTGATTAATTAATTAAAGAATTAAGAGAAAAATAAACTTTTGGTCCCTGAGGTTTGGGTTAAGTGACACTTTGGTCCCTGAGTTTTCAAACTCAACAAAAATACCCCTCAGGTTTGAGATAAGGAGCACTTTGGTCCCTGCCGTCAATTTTTCTGTTAACTTTTAACGGTTGCTGACGTGGCACTATTATTTTAATATAAAAAATTATTTATTTTATTTTTTAAATAAAAAATATTTAAAAAATATAAAATATTAATATTTTTTTATTTTTTTATTCTTTCTCCCTTTCTCTCTCATCATCTTCTTCTTCTTTTCCATCTTCCCCACCTTCTCCCTCCTCCTTCTTCTTCTTCCTATGTCCGGCGACCGGCAACCGGCGGCCACCGCTCGCCGCCGCCGCCGGCCTCCGGCCGCCAGCGACTGATTTTTTTTTTTTCTTCTTTCTTCTTTTTCTCTTCTTTCTTCTTCTCTGCATTTTCTTCACTGATTTTTTTAAAAAAAAAATATAAAAAAAAAGAAAAGGGGAGGGAGGTCCCTCCTCCCTCCCTCGTTCCAGATCTGGAGCGGTGGAGGGTGGAGGGACCTCCCTCCTCCGTCTCTGGCGCCGGAAACGGAGGAGGGAGGTAGGGAGGTCCCTCCTCCCTCCCTCGTTCCAGGGATGAGGGACCTCCCTCCCCTTTTCTTTTCTTTTTTTTTTATATTTTTTTTTAAAAATTAGTGAAGAAAATGTAGAGAAGAAGAAAGAAGAGAAAAAGAAGAAAGAAGAAGAAAAAAAAAATCAGTCGCCGGCGGCGGCGAGTGGTGGCCGCCGGTTGCCGGTTGCCGGACATAGGAAGAAGAAGAAGGAGGAGGAGGGAGAAGGTGGAGAAGATGGAAAAGAAGAATAAGATGATGAGAGAGAAAAGGAGAAAGAATAAAAAAAATAATAAAATATTAATATTTTTTATTTTTTATTTAAAAAATAAAATAAATAATTTTTTATATTAAAATAATAGTGCCACGTCAGCAACCGTTAAAAGTTAACAGAAAAATTGACGGCAGGGACCAAAGTGCTCCTTATCTCAAACCTGAGGGGTATTTTTGTTGAGTTTGAAAACTCAGGGACCAAAGTGTCACTTAACCCAAACCTCAGGGACCAAAAGTGTATTTTTCCCAAGAATTAATTAATTGGAATTTAATCAATTATGGAAATGATTAATCACTTATGGAAGTAATTAATCATTTATGGAAATGATTTAATCACTTATGGAAGTGATCAATCATTTATGGAAAAGATTAATCAATTATGGAATTGATTGGTTATGGAATTGATTAATTATGGAAAAGATTAAATCAGTTATGGAAATAATTGATTTTAAATGAATATTTTATTCATGGTCTTTCTCCTATAAATACAACACTAAACCTAGGGTTTAGGTAATAATACAACATAAGGCCACAAGAATGCAAGAGAATGCACTCTTGCATTCTCTCTAGCCTCCCTCTCATATTCTCTCAACCCAATAACTCAAGGGAGAATTTTCTCTCTAGAGTTTTTCCCATTTAAGATTAGGTAGTCCCACAACTACGTTCCTAATCTCAGAGTCATAGCGGGGAAGATCAATTGGTGGTGTCCCATTTGTTGACGCTTGGTCCCTATGAAATCAAGAAATGCGTACTTGATATTTCAGAGACGACAACGTCGGTATATTTGCTTCTCCCCTTTAGAATTAGTTCTAAGGTTGTATGCTTAGCCTTAATAATTGATTTAGAATAGTTTTCTAAATTTTTGCCAATGTATTGGTATTTTGGTGAAAACAAAATTAACTACGAATTGGTCCCAATTACGCTTCTGCTTTACGGAATTAGGGAATTCCAATCCTTCAATTGGACGATGGATTGAATGTCTGTTGAAGTTGTGGTTGAATTGTTGATGCAAGATCTGCCTCGCTTTGGTTATAGAAGTGTATTATCTTGTTCCCAGGTGATAAGAAAATTTGGGATTGTCTATATGTATGTCGTTATGCTGCCAAATTTTCGGTAGCATTACAGTGGTTAAAGGGACTAAGTTTTGAAATATCCCTTAAAATAGGATGTGCTTAACGGGTTGGCTGATTAGTATAGACCACGAGTTCTCCAAGCACGTTTTATTATGACTTTTAGAGAACCATATCTATTTATGAGAATAGACTTAGAATAGGGACTTTAATCATGTTTTAGAGCCTAGGGTAGACTTAAAATATCCTTAAGTCTTACATTAGCTAGAGTGGTTTCCTTCCCCATCTCAGGGCTGATATAACTCAGTTTTTCAGGCACGTTACCGTGCGTTATATCAGTTGACTGTTAGAGCCCAGTTTCAGGCACGTTATCGTTCACTCTTTCAATTCAGGACGTGTTGAGCTTATGATCAGACACGTTATTCGTGCGCCAGATGGAACCTAGGCATGTTTTCATGCGTCAGTGTTGCTCCACCGTATTTCATGTTCATGTTTAGAGGTATTGGGTTGGGAGAGGTATAGTTTTAGTAGAGGGATGCCAGCTAGTCTCTAGTTTACTTTGCCTTACAGGAGTGACCCACACAATATCATAGTTGGCTTAGGTTGGGGATAGGTAATCACCTTCGATAGAACACTTCATGTACCCAGTTAAGGCCCTAGGGTTAGAAACCCGAATGAATGTTTCCAGTTAGGTCCCTTTGATGTTAAGACCCAGAATCAAGTTTCATGCTATTAGATTTTATGACATTAGATCTCATGCATTAGTTTCAGCCTTTAAGTAGGCTACTTACTAAGTATATTCTTATATACTCACCCATGCTACATGACTTTCCTTTTCAGGTGGTACTTGATGACATCAAGCGAGTGGCGAGAGCAGTGACTTGTCTAGGCTATGGGATGCAACTGCAAATCACGTCCCTAGAAGTCTAGGACCGAGTTTCCTAGTTTCATGTTTTTCGATGTTTTTAAAATGTTCAATTTTCTGAAATTGTCTATCAGCGTTTTTTTAATTGTTCGTTTAATGTAAAATGCCTTATGCTTTTGGGCCCAGTTTATTAAATAAAAGAGTTTTACTTATAGTCTCTTCCGCTTTAAAATTTCAAAAGTTTTATGTTTTCATGCATGTAGTAGCGATCCTCAATATGATTTAACTTCCTTTTAGTCGGATCGTTACAGATAATTTCGTTTTTATATTTATTATAAAAAATATTTTTGTATTAAGTATTCTATATTTTTATTTTTTGTTCTAAAAAATTTTAAATTAAAAAATAAAAATTTAAATTTATTTAAAATTTTAAAATTTTAGAATTATTATTTATTAATATTTTTTTAAATGTTTAGATTTATTATTTATTTTATTAATAAGACAATACTTTTATTTATGTTTTAAAAATATTGTAACCAAAATACGAGCACTCATTTAGTAAAATGTTTGTTAAGGATTTATTGTATTTATTTTCTATTTTTCTTTTAATTAGAAATATATGTATTCGAAAATTATTCTTTGTCTCTAATTTTCCTTTTTGGAACAGCTTTTTCAAAATCATATACAATTTTTTAAAAATGATATGTTTTTGGTTTATTATTTTCTATTGAGTATTTCAAAAGCATAGACAAAACAACTTCTTCTTCAATTAAAAAAAAAAATCAATGAATTCTGTTGTGAGTAAAAATATTAAGCATTGCCATCATCCAAACGGGCCAGAATTGACAAGCCCAAACGAGCGAATATCAGCCGCAGAGCAAGAAGCACGACGGGCCGAGACCGCCCCGGCCTACTTAAACCATCCTCGGCCTCGGCCAGAGAATGAGGCCGAGGCTGAGGGTCGGCACTCCATGCGGAACCCTGCGGAAAAACCTATATATACGCCAAGTCGAAGTCGTCCAGGAGGGATACAAAAAAGAGAGAGAAAAAACACAGGTAACTCGAGCGCTCTTCATTCTCAGTCGTCTCCTAGTTCGGTACTGACTTAAGCATCGGAGTGCGTGTGGTCTACACCACACCGGTGTGCAGCGTTTGCTTGTCTTGCAGGTCACGTTTTCCCCACTCTCAAACAAATTCACTGTTGATTGTTACATGGAACGAAGGTAAGTTACCCTAGCGAAATTTGATCATCAACAGTTGGCGTCGTCTGTGGGGAAGAGTGCTGACTAGCAAACGTTGTACGTTACCGAAAGAGGAATTAACAACATGATGGAGCGCGAAAATGAAACAGCCGCGGGAGAGGTAAACCCCCAGGCTCGGTTCCAAGCCTAGGAGGCCAAGATCGCAGCACTCAAGGGGAGGATGGATGATATGGGGCAAAATCTGACGAAGATTTTGAGTTTATTGAAGAAACCCGAGCAGCTAGGGAACAAGGAAGACCAGCTGTGCAGGGACCCTAAGAAGAGGAAAGAGGCAGCAGAGGAGGAGGTCGGGGATTCAGAGAGCGTTACGAGCAGAAGGCCGAACCTAAAAGATGACTGGACTCACAGAGAACCCGAACCTAGTCACAAAAAGGTCCGCAGAAGCTCGCCGTCAAGGCCAAAGCAATGTACGCATGTTGAAATCGATGGCAGGGAAAAGTTGGAGGTTCGAGCAAAGTCCAAGGCCGAGTAGAGTCGAGGAGGGCATGAACAAGAGTTATCCAAATGGTTGAAGGAAGAGGATAGCCCTTATAATTCATACATGAGGACAGGTAATGAGGATATAGAGGAGCTGCTAGAGGAGATGGATCCGCCCTTCACAGATGACGTTATGGGGGTTGAAGTGCCACAGAAGTTCAAAATACCCACCTTCCAGTATGACGGAAAGAAAGATCCGGTCCAACACCTGAAGGCGTACCTCACCTTGATGGATTTTCATGGGGCCGACGAAGATACTAGATGTCGAGCCTTTGCACTTACCTTGACCGGCTTGGCAAGGCAATGGTTTGGCAAGATACCCCGAAAATCCATAGGGTCGTTCAAAGAGCTGGCACTGGCCTTCGCCACGCAGTTTTTAGGGGCCAAAAACCGACGTAAGTCGCATATCAATTTGTTGACAGTCAAACAAGGGCCAAGAGAAAGCTTGAAGGATTACATCACGAGATTCAGTAATGAAGTCCTGCAGGTAGAAGATTATGATTGCAGGGATTAAAGCCCTAGCGCAGCGGAAACGATTAGAGGACCAATTCGATTTTAACGTCGATTGGGATACCAATACGACGACAAATAAATTTACAGCAGAAAAACATATTAAACATGCTGTAAAATAGGTATAAAACATGCTGAGATCAATAGGAAAAATTCTAGATCTAATCTAAAAAGGATCCTAATGATCCAAGATCAAGAAAACCTTACCGTTAAAGAAGTTCTTGATCGTTTCGCCAAAACCCTTGATGGATTCACCCAAAACCAGCAGCAAAGCTTATTTTTTCTTCGCTGGAAAATACCCACGAACACACCAAAACGTTGCACCGGTATCCTCACGAAGGTATATGCGTTGGTAGTTTGTGGGAACTATTTCTCTAAGGGATTTTTGAGAGAAAAGAATAGGTTCTTTGTGATTTTTGGAAGATAAAAAACATAGAGAGAATTCGTGTGCTTGAGAGAGTCTTGCGTGAGAATGAGGGAGAGATTAGTTAACCGAATAAGTGAGTTACGGTAAAATACCAAACTCCCTCCTAAAACTTCTCTCCATTCACGCAACCATCAGGAATAAATGGAAGACACATTCCCATCAGTTAACCTAACTGATGGGAAAATAATTAATTAATATTGTAATTAAATTAACTTTTAATTTAATTTAATGTCATTTGTATAAACATATTTATACAAATATTCCAATTAACCTATAGTTTAATGAAATTCAATTAAATCAAAATTTAATTAAATTAAATTAAAAAAATACTTAATTAATTCTCCAATTAATTAATATTATAATTAAATATCAAATGTTTAATTATATTTCTCTCATAAAAACTATAGTATTAATGTACATTTAATGTCATTAATTATAACCTATAGTTTTAATATGAATCAAATTCATATTATATTTTAATATTCGAACCCCTTCGAATATTCAATTCTCCATTAGAAATTTACCTCAACGCCCTAATAGAGCTACCGGTGGGACCTAATGGACCTACAGATCAGAAGCTCCAACGATATGAGATTAATTGGCTAAACTCATTAACCAAGTTAATCAATGTTCGTTAACTGTGGTTCACTCCACTATAGAACCACAGCTGCACTCTTCTCACTGCAGATATATTTATGTGTCCACGGATATTGACCATCAACAGCAAGTCAGCCCTTCACGTGTGTTCGTACCCCAGCTAGGTCAAATTACCGTTTTACCCCTGGGCTACCTCTTTATCCTTAAGTACTAGTGCTCCTCTAATGAACAACCTGTTTGAGGTCCAACCAACAAACAGAAGTCCCTCTCGTGCCATAGAGAGGGTAGGGCCCATTGTTCAAGACCCGGAGACACCACTTAAGGGAACACACCTCTACTTACCCTAAAGTCGGAAAGGAGTGAATTCCATCTTGTGTGGCTATGTTCCCAGCTCCCCACTCGGTCTTGTCCCCAAAATGGTAGGCTTATTGAGTCGGTGTGCAGGCCACTCTCACCCGTACAAATCAAAGGACAATCCCTCATGGACAGGAGTCCATAATCCACTCAGGATTAAGGCCAAGTTGCCTAGGTCATCCTAGTGAAATAGAAACCAAGCTAACTAACGGTGTTACAGTTAGTGGTCAACTATTTCGCGGTTGGGTCTTTGTGCAAACTCATTGCACAAGATACCCCCACTCGCCTGTCAACTACATGAACGCGTTGGATCATTACGTTTGTATCAAAATACAAAGCGGGTCGTATCCATAGTGTCACCAGGATAAGTTACCCAGCCTTATCCCTATACTACAGACCCTTTAGGCTAAATCTTAAACATTGATCCCCGTATGTCCGTACATACTAGTTCAAGCCTCATTCTATTAGCCTAGGATGTTTAGTTTATTGGATTAGGGTTAATAAGACAAGAATACACAATACAAACATAGACAAATGAATAATACATCATTTTATTAATGTTCGGTCAAAAGTACATTTACTATCTACGAGTTTTAGGGCATAAAACCCAACAATGATGACGGAGTTGCACTAACCGCTGTGATTTCAGGTTTGCAAGACGAAAAACTGCTCAACTCCATAGGAGAAAGCCAGCAGCGAACATATATGGAATTCATGACTCGAGCACAGCGATATATCAGTGTTGAGGAGTTGTTGAGGTCCAAGCAAGAAGATAGGGAAAGTTGGGGGGTATTAGTCTCCGACAGACGAAGGGAAGACAAAAGCGGGAGGCACCGAGGAGATGAAATTAGTCGGAACAGGCAAGAGCATACCTCGGGCCGAGGCCGATCAGAAACAAAGGAGGTCCGAAACCGACCAGAACTGAAAGGCAAGTTTGAAAAATATACCCCACTGTCGGTCCCTCTCGAACAGGTTCTCGCAGCTGTCCAGAATACAGATTTGCTGAAGCGGGCAGGAAAGATGAAGTCAGATCCAGACAGGAGAGACAAGAACAAATACTGCATGTACCATGGGGACCACGGTCACACAACGCGGGAATGCATATAGTTACGAGATGAAATAGAAACCCTAATCAGGGAGGGTTATCTGAAAGAGTTTGTTGGGAAAAACAGGGGCAAGAGACCATCACTGCCAGAGCAAGGTCGAGGGGGTGATGATCCGCCCCTTGAAATCCGAACCATCTTGGGAGGTCCTGTTGGAGGAGATTTAGGGAGGAAACGCAAAGCTGCAGCACGGGAAGCACAATCGGAGCCAATGTACCAAGGTATGTATTCACTTCGATTTGCAAAAAACCTGTTTAGCCTAGAATTCACAGAAGAAGAAGCTGCGGGAATCCATCATCCACACAACGATGCATTGGTGGTAACTCTAACTATTGCCAATGTGAGAGTTCATCGAATCCTAGTTGATGGAGGGAGCTCCGCCGATGTTCTTTCCACAACAGCTTTCAAAGCCATGAAATTGGGAACAGACTGTCTGAAGCCGAGCCTTACACCGCTCATAGGGTTTGGAAGAGAAAAGGTGAGCCCAGCGGGAAGCATCGAGCTACCAGTAACATTCGGAGAGGGGCAACGAACAATTACCAAGATGATTAACTTCCTGGTGGTAAATTGCATTCCAGCATATAACGCAATTCTAGGAAGACCAGCCTTGCACAAGCTTCGAGCTGTGGCCTCAACTTATCATCAGATCCCGAAGTTTCCCACTGAAAAGGACGTAGGAACGATACGAGGAGAGTAAAAAACGTCCAGAGAATGTTACTTCATGGCACTCAAGAGCACAAAAAAGAAAACCCGAGCAACTTCCACGTCGGGAGATGATCGAGGCCGACCATCCACAAGCACGGAGGATTCGGAGGCTCCACATCTCATGGAGCACAAATCTGCATTCTGATTTCTTGCTTTTCAGTTATTAAACTTGTTAGCTAGTTACTTAAATTTCATATCTTTAGCAGTTGGTATGGTGTGTATTTATTGTTCTCAAGAATAATAAAATTGATTTCTTTCCTATACAAGGAGCACACACACTTTTTCAACTGCCGTACTCCCCGATCCAGTGTCCCCACGGTCGGGTTGAGTCCACATCCCCCGATCCAGTGTACGCACGGTCGGGTCGATGCCCCTCTCCCCGATCCAGTGTCCGCACGGTCGGGTCGAGCCCACACTCTCCGATCCAGTGTCCGCACGATCGGGTCGAGCCTTGTCAGTGCAAAGCGTAGACCAAGGAACAAGCGCTGACTGTGAGTGCAGGCATGACAGCAGGGGTGCCAGGAAGATGAAACTCCCTAGCCTCTTGCCTTGGTCGAGGCCGACCATGTGAAATAAGGTACCCTTAACATTGCAATTACTCAAATATGCATGTTTCCCTCGTTAGAAATGCGAAATTTGAGTAGGGGGCACCATGGGCTATAATGGCAATTTGCTAAGCTGTAGTTTTCATTATACCTAGGTCGGCATCATGGTGTTACTACTTAGCATCATCGTTATTACTTAGCATCATGTATAACTGTCTCTACTTGGCATCATGTATGAAAGTCTTTACTTAGCGTCATGTATGAATGTCTCAATTTAGCATCATGTATGACTGTTTCCGTTTAGCATATCAGTTTGTCTTCAAATTGATTGGCAGCTTCATGTTTAGGCTTAGCATCAAAATCGTGTTTAAACTCAGCACCAAAATTGGTATTTCACTCATAATTTCTTGGAAGAAACCTAGCTAAGCATAGTACTTTACTATGATCTATTTGACAGAAAATTGTAAAAGATACGAATATCAAATAAAAGGCCAATCTTTCATTTCCGATTAAGGCAGTTAATACATCCAGAGAACAGTCAAAATAGTACGAAATTTCTTGGAAGATAGAAAAAGCTAGGAAGAGAAAAAACAGAAGAAGTCCAATGAGAGGCAGTCTAGTTATTGTCATCTCCTGAAAAGTCCATATCCTCGCGCCCACTCGACGAACCCTCCGAAGCTAGATAAGAGCTGGGATCGGCAATCATGGCCGACATCTCACCACGAACGACGGAGAGCCCGCTTCGCCCCATCGCACCACATCTGGTTGTGCGAATGAATGAAGTCGTCGTTTTTCTTATACGCCTCCGCGAGATGCTTGGCATCAGCTAGATGATCTCGGGCCTCAGTCAATTGGACTTTGATCTTGCTCAACTCGGTTTTGTGAAACTCAAGGTCAGCTCTCACCTCCTCGAGCAGACGGTTGGCACGATCAAGGCTATTCTGGGCCTGGACCAACTCATGCCGAGGTCCGCTGTTCGACTACAGCTCATTTATCTTGTTCGTTAAGCTCATAGCCGAAACAGTGACCTTAGTAAAAATCTGCAAAAGAAATAAGTTTTTCAGAGACTTTTTTAACAAAAAAAAGAGGAATAATCACAGATAACCAACCTTGCGAAGTTGTCTGTGGGCAGCTTGGAAACTCTAGTTGGGTCTTCATAGCCCAGCTCTCCTTCAGGCTTGTGAGACTGCAACTCCTGCCAACAACGGAGGTCATGGGCGAGCATGTCCACTTCACTCCCAGTGCCCGAATAGCCTTCCGGAAAGACGCAAACGGGAAGAACAGTTTCCCTCTCACCCGAGGAATTTGGGACAGCAGGAGGCCGGTTTCGTGATGATCTCCTCAAGCCAGTAGTAGAGGATCTAGCAACAACGAACGACGCATCAGACTCATCCTCAGTGAGGTCTGTTACGTTCGCTTGTGAGGTTCCTGCCCCACTTTGAGTTTTCCTAGCCTTACGACGTTCAGCATAGATCAAACGTGGAGGCATCGCTAAACAAAAAAAAAAATGTCAGCACATACTAACCTCAAACCATGTAAAGTAAAAAAAAAAAAGAAAAAAAGAAGAAAACTCACTTGAGCGAGGTTCAAGGACACGAGATTCTCTTGCTTAACCAAGTCAGGGCCGAAGCGGTGAAAGAGTGGAATCTGCTGAATAACTTCAACGAATTCACGGGCCTCCGCGAAGTGGCAAACTCTTCTAGGGACTGCATGAAAAACAAATACAAAGGTGAGTTAGAGAAATCGATGAAAACAACAAGTACACAAATATACTCACCATACTCCCCAAAATTAGTAGTAACGCCAAAATGGCTACCGTCCGGATTACATTCTAACCAGTTTCCGCTAACAAAAAACCACCCTTTCCTCCATTTTTTTTATAGAAGTGGGATTATGGACAATAACCCCCCTTTTAGCACTTATATAATAAAACAGAGGCCCCAAGTTGGGACTTCGACTAATGGAATGCAAGGAAAAGAAAATATCTGGATCCATAGCCACGTCTGGGTTGCCATATGCCCATAACAGAATGCAACCAATCAGGTGGCTCCACCCGTTGGGTACAATCTGGGCAGGAGCTAAACCAGTGAGCACAAGAAAATGTTGAAGAAGTAGAGGGAGAGGAAGACAGACACCAAATTTAAACATTGCCATATAAAAAGCAACTTCACCTTCGGGAGGATGAGAGACGCTTTCATTAGGATCTGGAACCCTCATATGCACATCCTCAGGAATGTCATACTTGTACCGAAGACGCTCAAGTTGAGCTTTGGTCATGAGGATGACATAACTGTTGAATATGCGGAAGGCTCAGCATCCTCAACATCCCCCTCCTCCGAGAAGGAAGAATCGTCATAAAAACTAGAACTACCCTTCGAATAAAACTCATAACTCACCAACTCTTCACTAGCCATCATACAAAAGAAACAACTGAAAGTAAAAAAAAAAAAAAAAAAAAAAATTACTCACACAAAGTTAAGACTACCTTAGAGAGAATTTAGAGAGGAGAAGAGAAGTGTGGTGAAAAAAAAAGAGGAGGGAAGAAGACTATTTATAGAGGGAAATGGGAGGGAAACTTCCAATTTTCAAATTCAAAATTTTGAAAAAAAAAAGAAGATAAGTTTGGTGAAGCTAGGTCTGCCAGCTAGACCTAGCCTACTCGGCCCGTACCTGCTGCGTGCAGCAGGTACGTTGCCATGCCAGGCCATGCGCTTGGCATGGCAGGCCGAGGCATTGAATGCCTCGGCAATCCCAACCCGTTGTCCTTTTCCGTTTGTCCTTTAGCTCCAAACTGAATATCCAAATCAATCCAGTTGAAAATGAACTTTCTCATTCTTTTGAAAAAGAGATTAAGGGTGCCCACAATATCTCACTTTGGTTCTACAAACCGAAGCCAAAAACCGTCCAAATGTGTCAGAATCGGGTCCCAATAATTGCTTAATTGTTCAAAAAAATAATAATATTAAAGAAATTTTCGAGTAATGAATAAACTCTATAACAAAGACTTGGGCAAGGTCAAGCTCATTATTATAGAGTGGGGGCTTAATGTTGTGAGTAAAAATATTAAGCATTGCCATCATCCAAACGGGCCAGAATTGACGGGCCCAAATGGGCGATATCAGCCCAAGAGCAAGAAGCAAGACGGGTCGGGACCGCCCCGGCCCACTTGAACCATCCTCGGCCTCGGCCAGAGAATGAGGCGGTTGAGGGTCGGCCTCGGCCCAGTATTTCTTCTCAAAAAAAAAAAAATTCACAAGGATTTTAGAAACGCTTTCCATGGAATGTTTATCTAAGTGTTTAAACAAATGTTTTTAAGTGCAAAAAAATGTTTTCAAACACTAAGAAAGTCCTTCCAAACATGCTATAACATAACAGAGAAATGGTACAAATAAATATTTTTATTTCTTTAAAATAGGAAACTAAAAGTACAATGCTTATTAAAAAAAGAAATCCTAAGAAAAGCTAGAAACGGAAGGAAAATTTTTAAAAAACCACCTCAATAATCTAATCACCCTCAAATTTCTATGTTTGCCATGAGTTTAATTGTTCCATGAGATTAGTGGTGGCAAAATTAAGTTATACCATGAAATTAGTTGAAACACATGTAAACTAGTTCAAATACTCATAGATATAAATAAAACGAAAAAAAAAAAAAAAAAAACAATAAAGGTTGTTTCAATTTGAAGACAAGTGAGAGAAATTTTATTTTAGATTTGTGTGAATATGGCTAATTTCCATAACTGTATAAAAACACTAAATATATTTATACAATTTTCATGTTACCAAAATGTGTTTAAGTTTGGATCTGATATGAAGTGCAAATATCCATAATTTTGCTATTTCCATACTTTTTGTTTCTTCTGGACCATCCCTGCTTCATGAAAAATACAAAATTTGTTCTGTATGTGTCATTTTTTTTTTTTAACTGTAGAAACCAGTTGCATTCCAATCTTCTCTCCACCTTTGTTTTCAATAATTAATTTTTTCAATGCAATAGTTAAGAAGCGGGGTAGTTGGTCTTAAACTAAAGAAATATATTTATATAAAATTACAAATTTAAACATTTTTCTCTAATTTGACCCAATATTATTTTAAAATAGAAGATCGTATGTATAAAAAGTTAGGAGGTAAAGTTTTGTTCTATATATCTCTATTAAAATTTATGGCTTTGCCTCGTCATGAAAAATAAATTTTTTGAATGACGTTATTATGACGACATTGCCATAACTATGGATGGAGTTTGTCCAAGATATGTTGACTCTGCCCGAAGAAGAAGCAAGGGGAGGAGAGCACCAACGCAAGATATACCAAATGGATACTCGACCCAAGAAAGGAGATAGAGAGCCATGCCACACGCCCAAAACAAACTTCATTTGTATGCACCAAACCCCCTACACGCCAAAGCTCGCAAGCATGTCTATTGATCGTCATCACCCATGCTCGCATGCATTGCCTGCACTTGTGCCTTGTCTACCTATACACACGCCCATTGCTTGTCCCCTATGTTTATTATTGTCTCAAACTCTACTCTAAGAGAATGGGTTGAGACTCCCACCAAGCGAGCAAACATCATCCAGTAAGCACACAACAACATGGGCATGTCATGTTTGTTTGTGGTTTTTTTTTCCAATTATAATAGTTGTTCCCTATTATCTTGAATCTCCTACAATTTGATATATTGAAAAAGACATAATTTCGTCAACCAAATAAACAATACACATTCAAGATGTATCAACCAAATTTACACCAATAACATTAACAAAATTCATATATGGACAATTCCAAAATTACAAGAACTATTAACCCAATAAAATAAGTAGAACATGGTCACATATAATTTCCATAACATTACGGTGTTTGTCAAGTACAATATTGTCAATTGCAAAAAAAACAAAAAGTCCACATAACTCTTTGAAGGTTGATTGAACGTGGTGAAATTTGTACTTGATCATAGGAACAACAAATCTGACACATAAGAAACAATGCAAATAAGGTAAGCAAAGAGATTTAAGATTTGAGGTATGAATAGCATATACTCAAAGGAACATAGACAACTAAACTCATCAAATTAACGCAAACAACTAAAGTTATAAAATTTGATTGAATATAAATATAAAACTCTTAAATAACTTATAAAAATTCATGAACATAACAATTCAACAAAACTTAGAAAAACTTAAGAACATAACAACCAAACTTAAAACGAACACAAATATTAGACTCATAAAAAACTAACACGAATTATTAAAGTTATCAAAACGTGAACATAACAAATTAAACTAAGCTTATCATAACTTAGGAACATATCAACTAGACTTTTCATGAACATAAATATTAAACTCACCAAAGTAGGAGGGACGAACAATTAAACTTATCAATACATATGACCATAATAATAATACTTAACTAACTTATCAAAATTTATGAACATAACAATTAAACCATAAACAATAACATTACAAGCATAGGATTAGAAATTTGAAAAATGGACTTTTAGAGAAAATTATCATTGATGCCTTAACCATTCAACTAATTTGCGACTACTAAATTATGCTCAGACCCATGCTCTATAACTTATAAAATTTGAGATTGAGAAAGGGACCACCAATCTTAATGTCCCTTGATTAGACCATGCACTACTATAAGAAGGGTAGTGACACTCATAGAATAAATGTGTTTTGGGATGAAAACTTGCTAAGATAGCACAACATCCTTATTTACATTAAAATAAGGATGCTGCGCTATCTTAGCAAGTCTCTTTTTGGAAATTTTCTTACGATGCAAAGTCTCTTTTTTAGCTAATTTTAATGGGTCACTCAAGCAAAATAATGATGCAAATTCAACTACAAAAATAAAATGTAAAAGAATATTACAAATAAAAAGTAAAAGAAAACAGAGACTCCCTCAAATATGCAACTTCAACAAATATATATATATACAAAGACAACTTAACCACATAAATTTACAAGGGAAAATGTTTACCGACTCTGGTAATGGACCATCCACCCATGTGAATTCGATTATATATTTCTTCTTCTATTAAATAGGGAAAATTAACACCCAAAACTTGCCCCAAAAAAAGAACAAATACTTGCTGGTCGGGCTTCCAATTTCACTCCAAATCGACGAATAAATCACCAAAAGCTATGGGTACATTGAAATTGATAGCTAACAATAATGGGTATTTGAATAAACACTAAAATCAACTCCAATCCTTGATGTAAAACACTTACCCAATGTCGAAATTGCTCAAAGACGTTGAAAGTCGAAGACCCACTGCTTGAATCGCCAAAATTTGAAGGGAAAACTTGCTGAACGAAACTAATAGTGAGTGAGTATTCAATTAAACATGATAATCAACAAATACAACCTTCAATCCAACTTACCCAAGGTCGAATTCGCTAAAAAACTCACTAAAAAGGCCCAAAAACACTGCTGTCTGCACCTAAATAGAGCACCTACAGGAAAATTGTGACAACAGCCACTATCCCGCTTGAAGCTCGCAAGAAAAATGCTGGAAAATAGAGAGGGAGATGACAAGTGAGAGAGAGAACGAAGGAGAGAGTGGAATCGGGCCTTGAGGAGCAGAAAACTGAGAGAAATACACTAACCCATGCAGAAATCGCATTTGACCGCGCAAAGAGTGCTTGACGCCGACGAACCGTCATTGCTGCTACGCCGTCGTCAGAGCTGTTCGTCGGAGGGGAGGGGACACACACGGCTGGGAGAAAGAGATGGTGAGAGGAGAGTGTTGGGTTCAATGCCCTAAAACTCGTAGATAGTGAATATAAACAAATTGTATACTTGTTTCAATAAAGTGTCAATGAGTTTCTACAATAAAGTGTTATTGTTAAATATTGCACAATTTGACCCAAATCCAATAAACTAAGATCCAAGGTTGTTTGTATGTAACTTGAACTAGTATGTGGGGATATACGGGGATCAATGTTCAAGTAACAACCTAAAAGGTCTATAGTACAAGGATAAGGCTGGGTACCTTATCCTGGTAACACTATGAGATACGGCCCGCTTTGTATTTGATACAGACGTATTGATCCAAAGCGTCCATGTAGTAGACATGCAAGCGGGGGTATCCTATGCAATGAGTTTGCATAAGACCGGACCATGAAATAGTAAACCACTAGATATAACACCGTTAACTAGTTAGGTTACTGTTTCAATAGGATGACCTAGGTAACTCAGTATTAATCCTGAGTGTGTCATGAACTCCTTATCATGAGGGATTGTCCTTTGATTAGCATGGGTGAGAGTGGCCAATACGCCGACTCAATATGCCTTCCTTTTTGGGGACAAGACCGAGTGGGAGGCTGGGGACATGACAACACAAGAAGGAATTCACTTCTTCCCTCTTCTAGGAGTAGATGAGTGTTCCCTTAAGTGGTGACTCCGGGACTGGAACAAAGGGATCCCGCCCTCTCACTGGCCCGAGATGGACTTTCTGTTTATTGGTTGGATCATAAACAGGTTGTTCATTAGAGGAGCACTGGTACTTAAGGAGACATATGTAACACAGGGGTAAAACGATAATTTGACCCAGCTGTGGTAACGGACACTCATGAAGGACTTACCGATATAGGTCTATATCCGTGGACACAGAATTACTTCTACAGTGAGAAGAGTGCAACTGTGGGTCTTTAGTGGAGTGAACCCACAGTTAACGAAAATTGATTAATTGGTTAATGAGTTTAGCCAATTAAATCTCATATCGTTGGAGCTTCTGATCTGCAGGTCCATTAGGTCCCACTGGTAGCTCGTAAAGAGACTTGAGACAATTATGTATAAATTGTAAATTGAAAGTGTTCAATTTATTTAGGGGAATCATATAATGTTTGATGATACATTATAGTATAAAGTTTATGAAACTTTATAATATAATTTTGAATTAATTTCAAAATTAATTCTTGAGAGAAAATATTTGAAAGAGTTCAAATGATTAATATGAATTGGATTCATATTAATATAAATAATTTAATAAAATCCCTAAGATTAAATATATGATATTTAATTGTGTAATTAATTAATTATGAAATTAATTAATTATTTATTAAAATTAGATATGAATAAGATAATAGATTTGATCTTATTCATGACCTTTTCCTAGAAAAATGTCTTGGTCTTTTCCTATAAATAGGACCCCTGGGGTGGGGTGAAAGGCATCCCATTCATTCTCCTCTCAGAGAATTCTCCTGAAGGCTCCCACCAGTCTCCTGCCTCTAGTAGTCTCAGAGTCATACCAGTGTAGCCATAGTGGTAGTGTTCGCAGTAGTTCGTGATTATTTCATAAGCAGTTGGTGAATTTAATATGAGTCGTCAACGAGAGTAAGTAACTTGTTATTATATAAATTAGATTTAGATATAATATTTTTGTATGTTTAGCCTTAATATAAATCTAGAATAGTTCTAAGTTTATTGTCAATGTATTGGTATTTTAGATTAAACAAAATTAACTACGAATCGGTCCCAATTATCCTTCCGCTTTACGGAACTACAAAATTCCAATCCCTTCAGAGAGAGATGGTGAGTTAGGGCTCCTAAAATCGTGAATGGTGGGGGAAGAAGAAGCTTGAGAAGATTATTTTATTTGAAACTAAATTATCCTCACTACAAGAAATCTCACCTTTAGGGACGAAAAAATTCTGTTGGTAAAAGTAGAATTTCGACGCAAAGAAGTTTCAGCGACGAAAAAACACGTCGCTAAAAAAGTCGTTAAAGCATGGTCGCAAACTAACTTCAGCGTCGAATTAAAAAAAGATGTTGCAACTTGCGACGAAAACTAAATTTCGTTGCATCGTGCGACGAAATAGGAAAAAGCGCTGCAACTTGTGCAACGTAAACATTAGATTCGTCGCAAGGCCTCATCGCATCATTCACACGATAAAACTAAAAAAATCGTTGCAAGGCTTGCGACTAAATCAAACAAATTGTCGCAAGGCTTGCGACTACATAAAAAAAAAACATCTCAAATTCCCCATGAGAAAATTTTTCATTCCCTTGCGTCGTTTTTTATTGTTTCGTCACAGATTTCGATTCCTTTGCAACAAAAACCCCATATTTGTCGCATATATTTAGTGCATTAAAAAATATATATTAATCAAATTAGACGTCTAAAAGCTCAATTTCGTATTCAAATTGTTCGGATAAACATTTTATACAAATGATCAGATAGTCTTACAAAACAAAGCATTCAACATTAAGAAATGGTCATCACTACATCCAAAAGTTGTTTCATATATGAACATTTTACTAAGTCTTGATAAGTTTAAGAGTTACAAAAAAATAAAGACCAAGGAAGTTTATCCAATTACAAAAAGAGTACTAAGTATATGTCAGCTCAAAAAAGATGATGTTCCTTTTGCCATTGTTGTCGTTAGTGAAGTTTACTTCAATCCTGCAAATAAAAACAAATTACATATACATAAGAACACATGAATAAAAAACCATCCTTAACCCATTCACAAACAACATCATAATGATGGCATATAAAGTAACATTTCCAATGACAAGAACAAATACCACCCCCCTATTCTTAAATCATCCTCAATCCCATAGTTGTAAAATTTTCAAGCAATCTACATTTTATAAAGAGAAAAACCCAATCTACAAGCACATGGACGACTTAAGTTAAAAAGGCATTTCTTTTCAAAAATAGAACCTCAACCACAAGTCTCATCAAACCATACTCTCACAAACACTCATAGTTAAAATAAAACCTTTCAACCACAACCACATGTGAACAACTTAAGCTACAAATAGAACCTCAAACTACATGTACAACCTAAGGTAAAAAGTTGTAGTTCAAAAAACAATCACCAAACCACAATAAAATTACAAATAGAACCTCAAACCGCCTCCATCCTCAAACCACAATAAGATTACCTCAACACACGTTGTCTCAAATTATAGACAATGTCAATCAATAAAACAATATTTGTCATTCTATAATGAACAACAAGAACACTCCTCCCCCCTCCTCCTCGATTCATCCTCAAGAATAATCACTCCTCCCCCCCCCCCCCCAAACCAACCAACCACAAAAAAAATACAACGACCATTCCATTTATAGAATCACACGTACACAGGCATGAAACATATGAAAACAGAGTCTCAAACAGTGTAATCAGAGTCCCAACCTAAGAAATGAACTTAAGTTCCAAGTTTAAAAAATTATACCTTACGAACTGATGGGTGTGCTCCAGTGAATCTTTCCATAAATTCACCTATTTGTTGAAACCTTATTTCATACTTATCCCGCTGCATTTCTATGGCTTGATCTAATCATTTTTACATTCTTTCTTCCATTCCTACTTCCATTCTTGCATTTTCTTCTCGTCGACTCTGAAGTAATTCTTGAGTATTTTCATTTTCTTCTCGTTGAATCTGGAGTAATTCTTGAGATTTTTGAAGGTTAGACTCGAGGGATTGGACATACTCCTGTGAGTAAGATGCTTTCTTCTAAGGAGGTGGTGGTTTAGGTCCATATCCCATTCCTTTGACATAGGACGATCTCGTTCAAATAACAGTGGCCATAATGTGTTCATCACTCAAGAACAGTGGCCATAATTTGTTCATCGCTCAAAGGTGTACTTGAGCTAGCTTGCTCTTGAGATAATGCCACCATTTGTTCCTATACATGTCAAAATAAACACATATGACATAATATCACATGTTATCTTGTAAGACCAATCAATACTTACATGTGCTTGACTTGCTGAATCGTCCGTCCATCCTTTTGCAGCAGACCAATGTGTTTGACGAAACATCTCAATGGGATTCAAGTATGTACCATTTTCATTTTTCTATTAAACATATAAATGACCCTTAAGAACATAATATAATATAGAAAACTGTATAGAAAGTACATAAAACTCTCCCCTTAAATCACAAAAATCAACAAAAGACACAATATAGGTACTTTAACACATTCCTATTAAACAACATACTTTCAACAAATGAAACAACATACTTTCACAAATATAAACAACTACCCTCTCAAATCCAAAAATATATATCTCACACTTTTATGAACGAAATCTAGGAAAAGATGGTAAGAAACGAAAATGGGAAGGGAAGAAACGAAAATGGGAAGAAACAAAAATGGGAGAGAAGTTATCCACGGCGGCTATGGCATTTTCTGGCGCTCTCCTACGGCTATAGCGGTTTTAATCCCTCCAACGGTCCCAGCACGCTCGGTTCGAAGAGAGAAGAAGAAAGAAGAAGAAAGAGACAACAACTTGACGAAAATGAGAGGGCTGTTTTTTTTAAAAGGTTGTGCGACACATTTGCCAATTGCGTCGCAAGCCTTGCGACGAAAAGGCTTATTTCATCGCAGCATTGGTGCGACATTTTGACAATTTTCGACGTTGACAGGCTCACTGCGCGAGATGATAAGCTGATATTTCCATCTTGGGGGCAAGCCTTGCGATGAAAAGGTTGATTTCGTCGTAGAAACCGTTGCGAAGTTTTGACGATTTTCGACGCTGACGGGCTCACTGCACGAGATGATAAAGTTTATATTTCCATCTTGGCCGCAAATTTTGTGTTTGCGTCAAAAATGGTTGTTTCGTCGCTAGCAAGCGACGAAAATAGCAGTTTTATCGCACAGTATATGCGACGAAAGTATTTTTCAACGTAAGGCCATACGCTAGGGCTGGAAATCTTCATGGTGCGACGAAATGTAATAAAACATCGCAATGTTGCGACTAAATTGTTCTTTTCATCGCAGGCTTGAGACAAATTGTTAATTTTGTCGCACGTTTGTGACTTTTTAGATTTCGTCGCTGGTATTTTGTCGCAAGGCCTTGACATCTAAAACATGGCAAGTAAATTAAGATAAAACTTGACGGTTTTGAAAAGTCAAATTTTATGTTAGTGTTAAAAAAGTCGAAAAATTTCGTCAACCGCTGCCTTTTGTCATTTTCCTTGACATTTCCTCCGCCTTTTTTTCATTTTTCTTGAAATTTTTCTTAGAAAATGCATGTTACTTGACATTGTTTTAATTAAAATGTCAAGTAAGATAGAATTTATAGGATATGCATGTGTGATATAAATTAGGAATACATTAGAATGTTGGCTCTCCACCGCAGCCATGACATGGTGCATTATCCAATTTGAGACCCTCATGACACTTGTATGTGACATGATATGGGTGAATAATTATAAGATGAGTGTTTAAAGCATTTCCTGTGAGGATGGAAACTCAAAGATAGTGTCGAGAGGCATAAGTGTGACAATATTGCACCTCTTCCCATAGGTCGAAGGTTGTAAAATGTGTTGGGTTTTCTGCCCTAAAACTCATAGATAGTGAATGTAAACAAACTGTATACTTGTTTCAATAAAGTGTTATTAAGTTTCTACAATAAAGTGTTATTATTAAGTATTGCACAATATGACCCAAATCCAATAAACTAAGATCCAAGGTTGTTTGTATGTAACTTGAACTAGTATGCGGAGACATACGAAGATCGTTGTTCGAGTAACAACCTAAAAGGTCTATAGTATACGGATAAGGTTGGGTACCTTATCCTGGTGACACTATGGATACAGTCCACTTTGTATTTGATATAAACATAATGATCCAACGTGTTCATGTAGGGGACATGTGAGTGGGGGTATCCTATGCAATGAGTTTGCATAAGATCGGACCGCAAAATAGTAACCACTAACTGTAACACCGTTAACTAGTTAGGTTTCTATTTCACTAGGATGACTGATAAGGGTTAGAAATATACCTATTTTACCCTTATATTTAGCTCATTATCTTGTCAAAGTTGTATGTTTTGGATCAAAATTACTATTCCCAAGCTCAAAAAGTGTTAAAGTTGATGAATTAGGGAGTTGAGAGTCACGTATGTCAAATTGTGCATATTTGTGCTTAAAAGAACTCATTTTGATAAGAATTTGACTTAGTTTGGTGTTGTGCAGAAAAAAAACAGAGGAATCTGAAAAAATCCAGAAATGCGAGGGTAGGTGAAGGCAATTTCGAGTCTGTCGCGGGTCGTTTTGAACGAGTGTTTTGCACACCTAATCAGCTGTTTTGACTCCGAAACTGACTGGGCTACCTACCAGCACCATTTTCGTGGCTCCTCAACCACTCTCCACACTATAAAAGGCCTTGATTCGAAGGGAAATTCAAGCAGAACTCACTGGGAAGAAGAGGGTGGTGACAGAACCCTAGTAGACACCCATGAGTAGGGATGCCCGAGGTCCTTCTTAGAAGACTAAATTCTAACCCTTAGTCAGACATCAAACCCGAGTGTTTGTAGAGATCTCACCCTATTCCCACTTGTAAAAGGAGAGTAGAGTGTCGTAAGAACTCTAGAAGGATTGGATAAAAGAAAAACCCTAGTTTTAGCTACTGCACTATATTTTCCAGCACTTGTTTCTTTTCATTACTTTGTATTTTTTATTCATTATTTCAATGAAGAGTTGTTCATTTGCATTATATTCCATCATGCGTTGCTAAATTCCATTGAGGGATTCGATATAGTGAATTCCCTTATGGTTTAAATGGCTTGAAAGTGTTTATTTGCCTAACTTTTATTCATTGCATGTCACTCTTTATTGAATATCGTTCTGAATCTTGCTGAGTTTAACTGTATCACTTAGACTTTGCATGCTATGTGAGTTTGATCCTGAAAGGGACAAGCAATATCGGTTTTCATAAAGGTTATATAGGAGAAAAGGCTCCGAAGAGTGTATTCGGTGTTATAGGGGAAGGTCGCCTTATAACAACTATAGGGTTATAGGTTGCATGCATGAACTATCTATGTCGGAGTCGAGTCACAGAAGTGTGCATAACGGTACTCGCTTAGCCTTCTAACGGTTCTTGGGAGCAAGGCCAAATACAAGTTAAATCTGACCCAATGCATGAATAGACTTAAGTTAAATAGGCCATGATTAGAGATATTTGCCTTAGGGTTGAAGCTATATTTAATACCTCGCTTATTTATCATTGTTATTTCTTTACTTGCTTATTTCTTAGTTTTACAAAACCCAACATCAACTATTTCGTTTTGTTACTTTTCAAAAGCAATCTTTGAGCAGTTTCTTCTTCAAATTTGTGTTTCCAATTTAGTCCCTGTGGGATCGATACCTTTGGAATACTTCTAGAGATTTTATTACTGCATGCGATAGTGTACACTTGCACTAGGTTGGCTGAATTTATTCTTATTCTCTATTTATCATCCTTCCCTAACATCCACATTCAGTCCACTGCTGTTTAAGCACGCATCAATGACCCAGGCAACTTAATCTGAATCCTGAGTGGATTATAGAGTCCTGTTCACGAGGGATTGTCCTTTGATTTGTATGGGTGAGAGTGGCCAGTACGCCGACTTAATAAGCCTACCATTTTGGGGACAAGACCGAGTGGGGAGCTGGGAACATAATCACACAAGATGGAATTCACTCATTCCTGACTTTTGAGGAAGTAGATGAGTGTTCCCTTAAGTGGTGTCTCCGGATTTGGAACAAAGGGCTCTACCTTCTCACTAGCCTGAGAGGGGTTTCTGTTTGATGGTTGGACCACAAACACGTTGTTCATTAGAGGAGCACTAGTACTTAAGGAGGTAGAGGTAACTCAGGGGTAAAATGATAATTTGACCCAACTGGAGTTACGAACACTTGTGAAGGACTAACTTGCTGTTATTGGTTGACGGAAGAGATTGTCGTGGTCTCTTGCCAAATAAATTTGTAATCCGCAACAGCTAAAGCTAACTTGTAGCAGTAGCAGTCGGGGTCGATCACAGGGAGTCTATACAAACAAATCTTAATTTCCTTATTTGTTTTAAGTAACCAAAAAGGGGGGTTTTTGTATTTGGAAAGAAAGTTGCTATGGAAAGAAAACTAAATATGGAAAATATTAAATAAGGAAAGTAAGAAAATCAACAAAGGAAAGAAATCAATACCTCAAAGATCATGCAACCGGGATTGTCATAGTTAGTTCAATTCAATTAAATCATTAATCTCACTAATAGGTCAAAACAAGTTTATGTCCGGTGTATTTCAGCAACAAACCGAGAACCATGATCCAACTATCACAAACGTGCAAACGCTAAGTTTGATTCTAGTTTAAACTAATTAATTGGCCGATTAATTAATCTAAACCGCAATGGGATCTAGCCGAATTAATTCACATGCAACGGGCAACAAACCACAATTACAATTGATTAAATCATTTAGTTCTAGGGACGCATGCGTAATAACATAAAGTTAACCTATTTGCTACTTAGATTTTAGCAAGTAAATTTAGAGAGGGCGTGGTCAAGGTTGTCAATATTTTCTACCACAATCTAAATTTATAGAAAAAGAACTAAAATCACATAGACATGCTTTGAGAATTCGAACAAGAGATTTCATTAAAAGAACTTGAACTTACACTTTGACACCCCGGTTACATGAATGAAGAGTTTAGCCTCTCATGGAGCAAGAACAAGATGAATTCTTCATGGAATACATCAAGGAAAGCAAGAAAGACTAAAAACTAAGAAGAATGGTGGAGAAAGGGGAGAGAGATGGACTACAATGTTGTAGTGAATTGTGTATTGAGGGGATGATTCTAAACCTACACCAAAGGCCTCTATTTATAGGAGTTCTTGGCCTTCAATTCGTGGTATTTTGGTGTTGAATGGAGCCTCCAAATATGGGAAAATCGCCAGCCAAATATGGAAAACGCCAATTCTGGAAAATCGACAGTGTCGAGACCCTATAACACAGCATCGCGATGCTGCCCCTTCATATATGGAAAATAGCCGTTGAAATTGCCTAGCGTCTAGACGCTAGGATTGCAGCGTCTCGATGTTGCTCTCCAGCTTGATCTCCGAAATTCTTTCCTTAAATGGTTGGCGTCTCAACGCTGATTAGGGAGGGTCTCGACGTTGATGAGGCTCCAAGGGCAGATTGATCTTTTTACGTTCCGGTTTCGCTCGTTGAGGCCTTGAATCGTTTCCAAAGCTCCAATGAGGACCTATAGACATATTATACTCATTTTAAAATATTTTTCTCAAGGAATTCAACTAAGATCAGCAAATTTTGAGATTCTAAGTGTATAACAAATTAGACCAATCAAAATATCCCTAATCTAAACCTTGCTAGTCTCGAGCAAGCTAAGATTATAATGATAGAGAGATTATTATGCAATGCAATATTCATGACTCAATTTCTCAAAGATAAACATGATCAACATTTTACTTTAGAGAATTAAATGCAAGTCTAGCATAGTTAGAGACAAATTAAAATTGATCAAATTCTTTCTCATGCATAAATATGAGCTAAGTCTTCCGTAGAGATGTTTTGAAAAGTTCGAGAAGGACTTATAAAATTCTTATTCCATCTTCCCTCTACACTGGACAAAGGCATAAGACAATAAAGGAAAGGAACAAACTAACTTGTTTAAGGATGCAAAAGGGGGGCCTTAATCTTTTTCTTTCTTTTCTTTCAACTAAAGCAACATGCATATGTTTCCACCCCCAACCTAAATATTGCATTGTTCTCAATGTAAACTAAGCATGCATCTTAAAGGACAAAGAGTAAAAAGGGAACAGAAAACCTCCCTTGTTTAAGCGTTGGGTTGGAAAACATGGAAACTCCCACGATTGGCAAAAATTGTAGAGATTTGGTGTAGGGATCCTATAAAGCAATAACAAAATAAACTACTAAATTGAAAAGGAAAGGATTGAACTAATTGGGTTGCCTCCCATAAGCGCAATTTTTTAACGTCGTTATGCTCGACGGGATTGAACCAATCAACCCGGGCTGTCATCTTCACTATGGTAGACAAAAGGTGCAAAACTTCCAAAGGACTCATCATTAGAAGAAACATAATTATCATGGTCAGAAATAACAGTGCTAAGATTGTCAGAGGAATGAGGGTTATTACCAACTTCCCTAAATGTCATTGTCTTTCCTTTAAACCCTACTGTAACTACTCCCGAGTCTACATCAATGTTTACTTTGGCCATATTCATGATAGGGCGACCCAAAATAATAGATGCAAAAAGTAGAATTACATGGTACAGGCATATCAAGAATATAGAAATCAGCAGGAAAGACAGAATCCTCTACTTTAACAAGGACATTCTCACAAATACCTAAATGGGTAATGCTAGATTTATCAGCTAATTGAATTATTACACTAGTCTCATGCAAATTACACAATCCTAACTCATGATATAGAGACATAGGCATAACATTGATTGAAGCTCCTAAGTCTAGCATGGCATGTTTAACATGGTGATGTCCTTGTTGGGTTTTATGCCCTAAAACTCGTAGATAGTGAATGTAATCGTTGACCGAATATTAATGAAATAATATTGATGTATTTTTCCATTAAGTGTTATTAGTAATTTTATGTTTGTCTTTGCCTAAAATAACCCTAATCCAATAAACTAGACATCCTAGGCTGTAATATGAGTCTTGAACTATATGTAGCGACATATGGGGATCACTGTTAAAGAAACAGCCTAAAGGGTCTATAGTATAGGGATAAGACTGGGTGCCTTATCCTGGTGACACTATGGATACGACCCACTTTGTATTTGATACAAACGCTATGATCCAACGCATTCGTGTAGGAGACATGCGAGTGGGGGTATCCTGTGCAATAAGTTTGCATAAGACCAGACCGCAAAATAGTAACCACTAGTTATAACACCGTTAACTAGTTAGGTTTCTATTTCACTAGGACGACCTAGACAACTTAGTCTTAATCCTGAGTTGATTATGGACTCCTGCTCATGAGGGATTGTCCTTTGATTTGTATGGGTGAAAGTGGCCAATACGCCGACTCAATAAGCCTACCATTTTGGGGACAAGAACGAGTGAGGAGCTGGGAACATAATCGTACAAGATGGAATTCACTCCTTCCCGACTTTAGGGAAGCAGATGAGTGTTCCCTTAAGTGGTGACTTCGAGTCTTGAACAAAGGGCCCTACCCTCTCAATGGCACGAGAGGGTTTTTCTGTTTAATGGTTGGACCACAAACAGGTTGTTCATTAGAGGAGAACTGGTTCTTAAGGAAATAGAAGTAACCCAGGGGTAAAACTGTAATTTGACCCAGCTGGTGTTACAGACAATCGTGAAGGACTAACTAGTCGTTATTGGTCTATATTCGTGGACACAGAAAATATGTCTGCAGTGAGAAGAGTGCAACTGTGAGTCTGTAGTGGAATGTACACACAACTAACGAATATTGATGAATTTGGTTAATGAGTTTGACCAATTAAGCTCACATCGTTGGAGCTTCTGATCTGCAGGTCCATTAGGTTCCACTGGTAGCTCATAAAGTAATTTGAGGCAACTAAGTAATAAATGTAAATTGAATGTGTTCAATTTACTAAGGGAAACAATATAATATATATTGATATATTATTATGAGAGAAATAAATATTTGAAGAAATTTCAAATATAAATGTGAATTTGATTCATATTAAATTTATAGGAATTTGAAAAAGTTCAAATATGAATTAACTAATTTAAGGCCTAAAATTAATTTGGGCAATTAATTAATTCAAGGCCGAAAATTAAATATGTGATATTTAATTGGTGACTAATTAATTAAAGAGTTAATTAATAAAAAATTAATCAATTATGGAAATAATTAATCACTTATGGAAGTGATTAATCATTTATGGAAATGATCGAATCACTTATTGAAGTAATTAGTCATTTATGGAAAAGATTAATCAATTATGGAATTAATTGATCATGGATTGATGAAATAAGGAATAGAATAAATCTTTTATGGAAATAATTGATTTAATGTGAATATTTTATTCATGGCCTTTCTCCTATAAATAGAACACTAGACCTAATGGTTTAGTAGCCCTCTTGCTCTTAGACTCACAAGACAAGACCCTAGAATTCTCTCTAGCCTCTCTCTTAGAGAAAGACTCCCACAAGTCTTTTGCCTCCTAGACTTAGAGACATACCAGTGTAACCTCTGTGGTTATTGTGTCTTTGAAGAAGAAAATTCTAGCGAAGAAATCAAAAGGGGGCTGCTGCGTTTTTGTTCGTTGAAGCGTCGTTGGCGAAGAACGGTCAAGTCTACAACGAAGGTTTGTAACGGTTCTTTCCCGTTTCTTTATAAAAGCATGAAAATAAAAGTAGTTTTATTTTCTAGTTGTTTTCAGCATGTTTATAGCGTTTTACAGTGGCTTTAAAACATGTTTAAAGTTTTGTTTTGCCTTTTTGTAACGGTATTTTGATATTAATTAATATACGGCGCAAGGTCCTATCGATGCGCTTCCGCTGTGCCGGGGCTTTCATCCCCTTCAGTCCTATCATGCAAGGTAAGGAAAACATACCTGGGTCTAAGCATTTTTCAGGCAAAGGCTTAAAAGCAAGCATGGAAAGATTTTCACTAATCTTTTTTTTGTTGGAGGTTTTCTTTTTGGTACACCATCTCTTCAAAAATTGTTGAATGACTGAAACTTTCCTGAATACTTCTAAGGCATCCTTGTTCTCTTCCTCCTTTTTCTTATTATGTTGGACTAATCTAGAAGGAAAGGGAGCATGCTCAATATAATAAGAAACAACAGGGGGTTCAGAACTTACCTTATTAGTCTTTTCTTCGATATTTTTGGAAGGTATTGGAGGTGGCTTCAAAGTTGCTCCACTCCTAAGTGTGATTGCATTAAGGCCTTCCTTCTTTGGTATCTCTGGTTCGACAGGCAACTTTCCATATTGGGCCTCCAATCGACTTATGAAAGTGTCTAGTTGTGTGATTTGAATTCTCATATTTTGCATACTTGCCTTAGTCTCCTGTTGAAACTTAGAAGTAGACTCAGCTAAAGATTTAACCATATCTTCAAGAGACGTACCTGATTGGGAAGATTGACCTCCAAAGTTCTGTTTCTGATTGTTGTTTTGGCCATAGCTAAAGTTGGGGTGATCCCTCCATCCCGGGTTGTAAGTATTGGAATTATGGATCGTACCTCCTACCTAGGCGATTCTGATTTGCATACCCTCCAATTGCATTGACTTCTGCGGTTTGGCCTTTTTGCAAATGTGGAGAGGAGTCAGTGGGGTGGCCTTGGATTGAACAAATTCCACAGACCTTTTTCCTAGCAATTTGTCCTGTCACAAGTTGTTTAACAAGATCAGTAAGTTCAGAAATTTTTGAATTAAGATTACTTACCTCATTAACAGCTGATACTTTTGGTAATAGACCGAAAACTCGTGTTCCAAACTGTTGAGAATTTTCAGCCATGGATGATATGAGTGTTCGGGCCTCTGCTGCAGTTTTGTTCACTAATGCTCCTCCGCTAGCTGCATCGATCATGCCCCAATCTGTAGGAAGTAACCCTTCATAGAAATATTGAATTAGCAATTGATCGGCTATTTGATGGTGAGGAAAACTAGCACATAATCTTTTAAAACGTTCCAAGTATTCGTTAAGAGTTTCACCGGCAATTTGAGTGATGCCGTAAATTTCTTTACGAAGATTGGTGGCCTTACTTGCAGGAAAATATTTTTCTAAAAATATTTGTTTCATCTCAGCCCAAGTATTAATAGAACCACTAGGAAGAAAATACAACCAATCTTTTGCCATATCATTTAAAGAAAAAGGAAAAGCACGTAAACTTATTTGTTTGTCGGTTACACTGTTGGGCTTCATTCCCATGCAAACAATGTAGAACTCCTTCAAGTGCTTGTGTGGGTCCTCCCCTGCGCTTCCCCTGAAAATAGGCAAAAGATGGATTAGTCCAGATTTTAATTCAAATGCACCTTCGGTCTCGGGATAAGTGATGCAAAGTGGTTGTTGGTTCAAATTCGGGGCCGCGAGTTGTTTCAATGTTTGCTCGGCCATAGCTTGTGGTTCGTTGACTTCCTCTCTTTTTACTTCCCTTCGAAGTCTACGTTCTTCCCTCGTGATGTCAGGACAAAACAAAAGTTCTCTATCCTGTGAAGAACGGGTTTGCATAAATTGAAGACAAAAAGTAGAAAAGTGAAATGAAAACAAAAAAGGAAAGAAAAATTTACCGAAAACTCTCCGGCAACGGCGCCAACTTGACGGAAGAGATTGTCGTGGTCTCTTGCCAAATAAATTTGTAATCCTAAACCTCTAAAGCTAACTTGTAGCAGTCACGACGCTATGTTATAGCGTCTTGACGCTGTCGATTTTCCAGAATTGGCGTGAAAATAGCCTTTGAAATTTCCTAGCGTCGAGACGCTAGGATTGCAGCGTCTTGACGTTGCTTGATAACTCTCCAAAAGGGAGTTATTTAGGCCTTAGTTCTATAGTGTTTTGTGTGTCATTTGTGTTAAATAGGGTTGGTTTTAGATGAATATTATATGTTTTAACCCATTTGGAAGAATGGAGGCCGGCTTTGGAAGTTATTTTGTGCAGAAAATATTGTCGAGCGACTTGAGGAGCAGAATCTGTGATCCAGTAAAGTAAGGAGCAAAATCTGCCACATAACAGCTCGTAATCCATTTCAATGAAGTGGCGTTAGCTGAAGTAATTTCGGATCTAAGAAGCTTGGAGAGCCTTTCACGTGTACAATTTGACCTAATTAGGGTTTGATCTCACTCTATAAAAGGAAAGAGCCGTCTCAAGTAAAAAACATTCCAATTTCCATCTTTGGAAGCTGAATAGAGGAGGAAAGATTGGAGACTTCAAGAAGACCATCAACTACGGATCTAATCAAGGGAATTAATCTTTTCTTGTAATTTCTTGTAGTTATGGGTGCACTCACTCAGATTGTAGTGTGTGTTGTGATGAACCTTATGAACTAAATTCACTTAGGTGTTGGTTAGGGATCATGTAATTGTCGTGCTTCATTCTCTATGCAATATATGTTCATTTGTGCATCTTGATTATTTGTTGTGTCTATTTCCATTTTGTGCCCGCCTGGCCAGCCGGTATGAATATCACTTCTTAGTTTCAGGGATGATTTGAGAAGTGTGTCGCATTTAATCACACTAGGCCATTATGTGTTGGTGGACGCCAGTGACTGAGTTAGGAATAACCAGTTGCCTAGTGCTTGATCGGTAGCACGTCATTGGAGTTGAAACACATTCCAAAAAATCCAGAGTTCCGGGAGGATCCTGCTGATAAGACTGCAAGAGAATTGCCTAATCAATAATATTCCTAGTGCGTCTTTTAAAACAATTACTAAAATCCTGACCAATGCCTGTTTCCAATCTGTCTCCTTATTCGTTTACTTTCTGTTCTGTCATTTCTTTTGCTTTAGCATTTTTTCAAAATCAATCATTTTAACAAACCTTGAAACCATTAAAAAGTTACACAAGATAGGTAAAGTGAGAGCTATTCAGCCCCGTGGATACGATAAATTACTTACCACTTGCTGCGGATTGTGTATGCTTGCACAGTATTCTAGAGCTGATTTTCGCTATATTTTTACCCCACTTTAGAAGGCAACAAGTTTTTGGCGCCGTTGTCGGGGACTTGAATAAGTTTTTATCTGATCTGTTTTGTGTATGTGTTTTAGTGGTTTGGTGCTAGAACTTTTTGATTGTTTCTTTTGTTTTTGCAGGTGTGAGTTTGGTGCATGAGCGATCCGCCTGGGGTGAGGTTCGAGCTTGATCCAGAAATTGAAAGGACATTCAGGAGAAGAAGGAGATAGTAGCGTAGAAATCAAAATCTAATGGATAATGTGTCGCGTCTCCCGCAGGTTCCAGAAGGACAAGATGATCCCCAGCAGAATCGTGTGCTGCAGCCTAATCCACCACTGGAGCAAAATGGACAGCAAAATAATCAGGCTGAGAACCCTATCTTGGTAGCAAATGATAGGGTCAGAGCCATTCGAGCGTATGCTTTTCCAATGTTTTATGAGTTAAATCCAGGAATTGTGCATCCTCAAATTGAGGCAGCAAATTTGGAAATGAAACCGGTAATGTTTAAGATGTTACAGACCGTGGGACAATTCCATGGTTTGTCATCTGAAGACCCTCATTTACATCTTAAGTCTTTCCTAGGAGTTAGTGATTCATTTGTAATTCAGGGAGTGTCTAGGGATGCCCTTAGGTTACCTTTGTTCCCGTATTCTCTAAAAGACGGAGCAAAGGCATGGTTAAATTCTTTTGCTCTAGGATCAATAAAAACTTGAAATGAGTTAGCGGAAGAATTTCTTAGTAAATATTTTCCACCAACTAGGAATGCCAAGTTGAGGAGTGAGATAGTGGGATTTAGGCAACTTGAAAATGAAACTTTTAGTGAGGCTTGGGAGAGGTTTAAGGAGCTTTTGCGTAAGTGCCCCCACCATGGTTTACCTCATTGTATCCAAATGGAAACATTTTACAATGGGTTAAACGCAGCAACCCAAGATATGGTCGATGCTTCTGCGGGAGGGGCCCTTTTGACAAAAAGTTTTAATGAAGCCCATGAAATTTTAGAAAGAATATCAACCAATAGTTGTCAGTGGTCAGATGTTAGAGGCTGAAATAAAAAAGTTAAGAGTGTGTTAGAAGTTGATGGTGTGTCTACCATTAGGGCTGATATTGCAATGTTAGCTAACGCTCTTAAAAATGTGACAGTGGTTAGTCATCAGCAGCCGCCAGTAGTGGAGCCTGCTGCAGTGGTGAACCAAGTTGTAGAAGAATCATTTGTTTATTGTGGCGAAGAGCATAACTACGAGTTTTGCCCTAGCAATCCAGCTTCTGTGTTTTTTGTAGGTAATCAAAGGAATAACCCTTATTCTAACTTTTATAATCTAGGTTGGTGCAACCACCCCAACTTTGCATGGGGAGGGCAAGGAAGCAATTCGCAAGCCCCTCAAGCAAAGCGAAAGGTGAACTAGTCAGGATTTGCTAAATCACAGGCATTGCCCCAGCAAAATAAGCAGATTTTGCTCCAGCAAAATTCGGAGAGTTCTCTTGAGGCAATGATGAAAGAATATATGGCTCGAACAGATGCCGTTCAAAGTAATCAAGCTTCAATAAGAGCCCTGGAATTGCAAATGGGTTAGCTAGCTAATGAGCTGAAGGCAAGGCCTCAAGGGAAACTTCCTACGGATACTGAGCACCCTAGAAGGGAAGGTAAGAAGCAGGTACAGGCAGTAACTCTAAGGAGTGGTAAGCCACTAGAAGAGAGAAAAGAGCCTAGTAAAACCCAAGATGTAGAGAAGAATAATGATAAAAATGTTGTTGTTGAAAAAGAGTTGGAGTCTGGTAAAAGTGATGGAGGCAGCAATAATGATGCTGGAGCATCTGGTTCTGTCCCAGATGTGGAACCACCTTATGTGCCGCCCCCACCTTATGTACCACCTCTACCTTTTCCACAAAGGCAAAGGCCTAAGAATCAGGATGGTCAATTTAAGAAGTTTTTAGAGATTCTTAAGCAATTGCATATAAATATCCCTTTAGTAGAAGTCATTGATCAAATGCCAAATTATGCTAAGTTTCTTAAGGACATTTTGACTAAAAAGAAGAGGTTAGGAGAGTTTGAAATTGTATCTCTTACTGAGGAATGTAGTGCTATTCTTAAGAATGGGCTACCAACCAAGGCTAAGGATCCAGGATCATTCACTACTCCTGTCTCAATAGGTGGAAAAGAGTTAGGTAGAGCACTTTGTGATTTAGGCGCAAGCATTAACCTTATGCCTCTTTCGTTCTATCGAAAGCTAGGTATTGGTGAAGCTAGGCCTACCACAGTCACACTCCAATTAGCTGATAGGTCTATCACATATCCTGAGTGTAAAATTTAGGATGTCTTAGTAAAAGTAGATAAATTCATATTTCCTGTTGATTTCATTATTTTAGATTATAAGGCAGATAAAGATGTCCCAATTATTCTTGGTCGTCCATTTTTGGCTACTGGTAGAGCATTAATAGATGTTCAAAAAGGGGAATTAACAATGAGGGTTTATAATGAGGAAGTAAAGTTTAATGTTTTTAAGGCCACGAAGTATCTAGACGAAGTGGAAGATTGTTCTTTTAGTAGGATTCTGGAGAACACAATTGTTGAGACAGCAATGGAGGATTTGGCAAACAAGCATTTGGAAGATCATGGAGAGATTAGTGTAGAAGATTTAGAAGTTCGTTCTTTAGACAAAAAAAGTGAAAAAAAGTGTATAGATGTGAGGATGTTTTTTAGTCTTTAGATTTGGATGAAAGAAAAACTCCTCCTATTAAGCCATCCCTGATTGAGGCACCCCACTTTAGATTTGAAGCCCTTGCCGGATCATCTAAAGTATGTGTATCTTGGGGAGGATGAGACATTGCCCATTATCGTTGCATAAGATTTAATGCCGGAGGATGAAGAGGCCTTAATAAAGTTGTTGCAGCAATATTGCAAAGCAATAGGTTTGACATTGGCTGACATTCAGGGAATTAGCCCGTCTTTCTGTATGCACAAAATCACTCTAGATGAGGGATCCTTTAGGAGTATTGAGCAACAGAGAAGGCTTAACCCTGCAATGAAAGAGGTTGTTAAGAAGGAGGTGATCAAATGGTTGGATGCTGGGATTATCTATCCAATTGCAGATAGCAACTGGGTAAGCCCTGCCCAATGTGTTCCTAAGAAAGGAGGTGTCACGGTAGAGCCTAATAAAGAGAATGAGTTGATTCCCACTTGGAAAGTAACTGGCTGGAGGGTTTGTATGGATTACAGGAGGCTCAACAAAGCCACCCGTAAGGACCATTTCCCTTTACCATATATTGACCAGATGTTGGATAGATTGGCTGGTCAGGCCTACTACGGTTTCTTAGATGGTTACTATGGGTATAACCAGATTACCATTGCTCCTGAAGATCAGGAAAAAACCACTTTCACCTTCCCTTATGGGACGTTTGCCTTTAGGCGAATGCCTTTTGGCCTTTGCAATGCTCCAGCAGCATTTTAGCGGTGTATGTTAGCAATTTTTTCTGATATGATTTAGTCCATTGTTGAGGTATTTATGGATGATTTTTCAGTTTTTGGAGGGTCTTTTCAGCATTGTTTGAATAATTTAGGTAAGGTGTTAAAGAGATGTGAGGATACCCATCTAGTTCTTAATTAGGAGAAATGCCACTTCATGGTGAAGGAGGGCATAGTGTTAGGCCATAAGATTTCAAAGAAAGGTCTAGAAGTTGATCGAGCAAAAATAGAGATGATTGAGAGATTAGAACCACCGAATTCAGTTAAAGGGATTCGAAGTTTTTTAGGTCATGCTGGATTTTATAGAAGGTTCATAAAGGATTTTTCAAAGATTAGTAAACCTCTTTGTAACTTATTGTGTGCTGACAGTGTGATGACCGCAAAGTGCACGGGCTGCAAGTAATATAAAACGGTAGGTAATACCGAGTATCGAATCCTCAGGGAAATTGAATTGAATCCATTAATTACCAAGAACTATCATGCTTAATTTTATTTAGAATTCCAACTTGAATGATAAAGCGAAAATTAAAGAAACTAATAAAAAGAAACATGCAACAAAAAATGGAATTATCCTATTCAGGGGACTTGACTTAGGGTGTTAACTAGCTTTTTGGATATGTAGCTCAAATACATGGATGCATGTAACTAATAATCTTCAATTTCATAAATCTAGAAGTAATTGTAAGCGGATTTCTCTTTCAAGTTCCTCCACATCTCATACTAACATAACTAATTTATGTGTCCATTTCGTTAGTTAATCATAGTATGACATTAAGCAACTTCATCTTAAATTTCTAACAATTCTCTTTCACTCTCGTGTTCCAAGCAATTGTTAGCCATGCAATTTGGATCTAATCTAACTTCTCCTTGTCGAGTATCAATTTAGACCAACATATCAATCAATCCGTGATCAAGGGATTAAAGGCATTAAGCATGAATTGCATAGATGAAATATGAAGAAATTCATTACATAACCCAAGTAATTGTGCTATAATATCCAATTAGCTAAATTAACGACCCTAGGTCTCAAGATCTACTCACAAATGGCAATAATTTCGGCCCAGTGATCTTGATCCATGGTCCTAACTCAATATGTAATAAGAAATTACAAAGACATAAGGAAGAAATAACCGTTGTGTTGATCCCAAGCTCCCATCACGATCATCTCGATTCCCGAGCCTTGGAATCAAGATCAATTCCTCCTTTTTCCTCACAATTCTACTCACTTTTTCTCTCTATTGAGCTAGGGGAGAACTCCCCAAAATTGGATGATTTGAACCATTGGAAAGGGGGCTATTTATAGGTGAGGAAACAGAGGTGTCTTGCTGGCCAAGATGCACAGCGTTGCGACGCTGTGACGTCAGTCTTTTCTTTCCGCTTACACACTACCTAGCGTCGCGACGCTCTAGCCTTAGCGTCGCGACGCTAGGCCTTCTAGAAGCCTTGTACACGGATTTGGCCCTCCTTTCTTCTTTCTTTTGGGCTTTTTGGGCCTCCACTTCAAATATCCTCCTTTCTTTTCTTCAATATTGGTCCAGAGTCTTCATTTTGATCTCGAATTTAATAAAATTTATGGTTTTGTCTCACGAGCTCGGTTTTCTACAAAATCAACATAAAAAGACATTAAAGCTCACAATTAACGCACAAAACTAGCCAAAATATATAGGAAAAAGATAGCATATTTGCATGCTATCAAATACCCCCAAACTTAAGGTTTTGCTAATCCCGAGCAAAATAAAGTAATGCATATGAATCATAACTTGCATGCTAACAACTCTATCCTCAATGCTTCTAGCCATGAATGCAAACTATTGAAACAAATAAGTAAGCATGAACATCTATCAAGAAGTTTAAAATTTAATCCTATCCTCCCTTGCAAAAACGAATCATCATTTGCCTTATCATCATCTTTACTAGCCCGGAATCATTTATACACTTCTCCATTCATCTTCCCCCTACACTAGCACTAAAGCTCGCCCTTTTAGCCATCTTTTACTTATCTAGCAAGTACTACGTTACTGAGGTGCCCATAATTCTTGGGCGTCCCCCAAGCTTGCATTTTTCTGAAGAAACTAATGGCACTAGCTTTCACACTACGATGCAGGGACCCATAACCCGAATTTTATTCTTGGTTGGCCTAACTGATCACACCGTAGGTAGCTCTTTTTACCCCTAGACTTTTAAGCATATTGCAAGATGAAATAACGATTCTCTTTTCAAGTAGCTAGCTTTTTTTTTTTGGGCAAAACAAAGTATTTCTTTTTCCCAAAGCTCAGTATTACTTACTATTACACAAGAAAGGTATCTAAACAAACTTTACACCTATCGGAGTGACAACAAACTTCTAAAGCATATAACTTTCATCTAGGCTTTCAAAATCATAATAAAACAAGTGAATTATCATACTTTGCAAGGGAATCAAAGAAAAATTTTAAATTTTCTTGAATTTAGACATGCTTTCAAATTTGCAACAATAAGAGAGAATCATGGCCAAAAACAAATCATCAGACGTCATCATCATCAACATGCATTTAATCATCATAAGCATTACCAAAGCAAAACCTAAGCAGAGCAAATCTCTCCCCCCCCCCCCAAACTTAAAATATACATTGTCCCCAATGTATGAACATTAAATTAGATCAAGAGAGATCGATACTGCCCTGAAAATGCGAGAGAATCCGAATCGTCTTGAATTGTCGGCCAAAGGGAGAATGAGAGGATAGGAGTCATTTCACGAGCTTCCTGCACAAGGATCGATCTCAAGGGAGCATTAGGATCAACATACTAACAAATAAAACTATAAAAACTTTAAAAGCTTGGGTTGCCTCCGAAGAAGCGCTTGTTTAACGTCCTGAGCTAGACGGGATTCGAAGTCTTCAACCGCAGTCCACTTCTTTGATCCTCAAAGGATCTTTCTTCTTCTTCTTTATCAGTTCCTGCACAAAAAATTTCAACTTGCACACAAGGTGCACAACATAAGAAGTTTTAATCAAGTAATCCTCATCCATCCCAACTGTTTTATTCAAATGCCAACTAAGCCTACTAGCAAGGGGGTCAGGTACTGCAAGCACTAAGCCTAAATCATGCATTTCAAAGTTACAATTCTTAGGAGCAACATAAATAGGCATGGAATGATATGAATTTATCTCAACGTCCCACTTTCCTAACGTGCATGAAATATTACATGAACTAGGCTCATAATGGAAGGAAGAATTAAGTTCAAGCTCACTGACCTCGATGAGATTTTCTTTTAACTTACCTTCATGCTGCTGCTATAAAACTTGGCATTCTAGCTCATCATGGGAGGTGACATGGAACTGAGTGTTTTTCGTCAGTTTTGCACTGATTTCACATGCCTCATTGAGTGTCATACCAAGCACATCACCACCACTAGCTGAATCTAGCATCCTTCCATCGTCAAGCGTTAACCTTTTGTAGAAGCTTTCAATCAAGGCCTCTTCGGATAGTGGGATGTGAGGTACCATGCAATATCCACTGGAGCAGTCCACGAACTCATGGAACTTCTTTTCAAGTGGTACTGGTGGTGTTGTCTCTTCCTCTACTATGTTCTGATCATCATCTTCATCTGGTATCCTCCTAGTGCTGGTCTGTTTGATCCAACATCATTTTTAAGGGGTTTATATTTCTTTAGTTCCTCAGACTTAAAGAAGCCTTACAGTCATAAGCTCTTAAACATGGGATGACCCATTTTCTTAGCAAAAGTTTTGAAGGATGAATGATAATGATAAGCTCACCATAAAGTGGGTCATCCCATGCTTAAGAGCTTATGACTATAAGGCTGCTTTAAGTCTGAGGAACTAAAGAAATATAAACCCCTTAAAAATGTGTTTTAATATGTCTGACAATAGAGTTAGGCTGTGGCAAGTTCTTAGGGTTGAGTTAAAGGTGGTGATTATTTGTCCATGCTGGAAGAATTATTTTGCTGCAGCAGTGCTTGGTTTTGCAGAATGCTCAGGTAAAGGTTGAAGGTAGTGTTGGATTATCTGTTTTGATTGAGTTACACTTTGTCTAATGTTTTGAATTCTCAAGGGAAGGTTGGTTAGTATTGCTCGGGACGCGCAATAGTTCAAGTTTGGGGGTATGATAACTCTCCAAAAGGGAGTTATTTAGGCCTTAGTTCTATAGTGTTTTGTGTGTCATTTGTGTTAAATAGGGTTGCTTTTAGATGAATATTATATGTTTTAACCCATTTGGAAGAATGGAGGCTTTGGAAGTTATTTAGGCAGAAAATATTGCTGAGCGACTTGAGGGAGCAACTACGGATCTAATCAAGGGAATTAATCTTTTCTTGTAATTCTTGTAGTTATGGATGCACTCACTCAGATTGTAGTGTGTTGTGATGAACCTTATGAACTAAATTCACTTAGGTGTTGGTTAGGGATCATGTAATTGACATGCTTCATTCTCTATGCAATATATGTTGATTTGTGCATCTTGATTATTTGATGTGTCTATTTCCATTTTGTGCCCGCCTGGCCAGCCGGTATGAATATCACTTCTTAGTTTCAGGGATGATTTGAGAAGTGTGTGACATTTAATCACACTAGACCATTATGTGTTGGTGGACGCCAATGACTGAGTTAGGGATAACCAGTTGCCTAGTGCTTGATTGGTAGCACGTCATTGGAGTTGAAACACATTCCGAAAAATCCAGAGTTTCGGGAGGATCCTGATGATAAGACTACAAGAGAATTGCCTAATCAATAATATTGCTAGAGCATCTTTTAAAACAATTACTAAAATCCTGACCAATTCCTGTTTCCAATCTGTTTGCTTATTCGTTTACTTTCTGTTCTGTCATTTCTTTTGCTTCAACATTTTATCAAAATCAATCATTTTAACAAACCTTGAAACCATTAAAAAGTTACACAATATAGGTAAAGTGAGAGCTATTCAGCTCCGTGGATACGATAAATTACTTATCACTGGCTGCGGATTGTGTATGTTTGCACAGTATTCGAGAGCTTATTTTTGCTTTATTTTTACCCCACTCTAGAAGCCAACACTGCTGTCCAGCTTGATCTCCGAAATTCTTTCCTTAAATTGTTGGCGTCTCGATGCTGATGAGGGAGGGTCTTGACACTGATGAGGCTCCAAGGGTATATCGGTCGTTTTACGTTCCGGTTTCGCTCGTTTAGGCCCCGAATCACTTCCAAAGCTCTGATGAGGACCTATAGACATATTATACTCATTTTAAAGCATTTTTCATAAGGAATTCAACGAAGATAAGCAAATTGGGAGATTCTAAGTGTATAAAAAATTAGGCAGATCATTCGTCAATATCCGCGGACACATAATTATGTTTGTAGTGAGAAGAGTACAACTGTGAGTCTTTAGTGGAGTGAATCTACAGTTAACGAATATTGATTAATTGGTTAATGAGTTTAGTTGATTAATCTCATATCGTTGGAGCTTCTGATCTGTAGGTCCATTAGGTCCCACTGGTAGCTCGTAAAGAGACTTGAGGCAATTCAGTATTAATTGTAGATTGAAAGTGTTCAATTTAGGGGAATCATGTAATGTATGTTGATGCAGTATAATATAAAGTTTATGAAACTTTATAATATAATTTTGAATTAAATTCAAAATTAATTTTTGAGAGAAAATATTTGAAAGAGTTCAAGTAATTAATATGAATTGGATTCATATTTATAAATTAATAAAATCCCTAAAATGAAATATATGATATTTAATTGGATAATTAATTAATTATGTAATTAATTAATTATTTATTAAAATTAAATATGAATAAGATAATAGAATTGATTAGATCTTATTCATGACCTTTTCCTATAAGGATTAGATCTTATGACCTTATCCTATAAATAGGACCCCTGGGGTGGGGTGAAAGGCATCCCATTCATTCTCATTCTCTTAGAGAATTCCCCTGAATGCTTGATGGGATGGATCAGAGGGTGTCGAATTCTCCAACGTCCGTGCCAAATAAATTTATATTCCACGTACACTAAACCACTCTGCAACAGTAGGGGCTAGGGTCGAACACAGGGAACACGTTTATAATTTGCTTAACTTAGATTTATTGAGACGACCGAACTAATGCGGGGTTTGAGATGTGAGAGATCAAAATGCGAGGGGAAATTAAAGCACTGGAATTTAAATGTCAGAAAATAAAGTATAGAAATTAAATAGCTGAAAAATAAAAGCGAGTGGTTGATCGAAACTCGGATTCATGTAATTGGTACATTCAGTGTTCGTTTGGATGGATCTTAATCATAGATTATCTAATGATGAAATTTATGTTTTCAGCTGACCGGACGAGTTTGTTGGGACTCGAGTCAAAACGAATTTATAGTCCACGATCACTAAACTACTTGCAGTAGTAGTGGCCGGGGTCGATCACAGGGAGTGGCGTTTGGCTATTTTTTCCTATTTATTTTGAGTTTAAAAACAGTAAAAGGGGGGGATTGCATAGGAGTGGATTTAACATGCAAGGAATCTAAAGGCAGGAAATTAAACAACATAAATTTTAAAGACAGGAAACTAAATCGCTAGAAACATAAATTAGCAAAGAAATCAATTAAACTAACGACACCGATTAGGGAGATTCTTGGGGTTGAATGGTTTGCTTTGATCATTGTCTTCCTATCTATTTTAAGGCTAACTAATCTTGCTTAATTGCCCAATCGATCTAATCTGAACCCAGATAAGACCTTAAGCCCACCTAAGCCATCTAACCCGATCATACACCGTCCATCGAATTAGACTCTAATTGATTAACAAATTAATTCGATTTAACCGTCAAATCAAACAATTAACCAATTGCCTTAAGTCTAGTGGATTGATTAGGACATTAGAAATAATTAGGCCTAGATTACTTCTAACGATATTTTGGATCCTAGCCCTATCGTGTCAAGCAACAAAGTCAGAGAACTGCTCTTGGGACCCGTGCCCACGAATCGATCTATGCGCTAACTATTGAACTAATTATCCATTAGCTACTTGGAAGTTAATCCTTTAGCATATTATTAACATACGAGCTGCGAGTTAGGGCGTTAATCTAACCTACTGCGCATGCTAATTATATATACCGAATCCAAAATACAATAGCAAGATAAAATTGAAGATAGTAATCAGAACATGAAACTCACAAAGAAACTCATTCTATAGCCCAAAAATCATCTAATCGGTGTCAACAGGTTTAGACGGCGGTAAAGTCGACTAAAACCCGAGACCCTATGCTACAATAAATAAGAAATACAAGAGAAATCAATAAGAAAACATACACTATCGAGTTCTGGACGTGCAAGACAGAGAGAAACCGAGAGAAAGACCAAAAATTACAACCAAAATCTCTCTTTAACGGCGGAATAAAACGAGGGTTTATATAGAAAAATTATCATGGCGTCGAGACGCTAGGCATGGCGTCTCGACGCCATGTCGTTTGGGCCTAGGGTTCGGAACGGGCCAGCGTCAAGGTGTCTCGACGCTTGGCCTTTATCCAACGTGCCTCATTCTTTTATTTCTTCTTTGTTGTTCGCTCGGTTTGGGACTCGAACCTTTGACTCCTCGGAACCATCCCTCGAGCTCGTCAGGGTCCTCATGGTCTTCTCACCTCTTCGAGATCCATGGACTTCAATATAGCTCGAAGACTCTCTAAATCGCCCGAATTAGCTCCAATCTGTGTAGTTCGTCCCTGATGCCCTTAATGCACAAATAATATACAAAATAGACAAATAAAGCGTAAAGTGCACTCTAACAGGCTTGGATTAATAACAAATAAATAGGACTAGTTTGGTCCTATCAAATACCCCCAACCTAAACCTTGCTAGTCCTCGAGCAAGCACATAAAACAAAAGTATGGGATTCAAAAGTTGCAGTTCTCAAACTCAAACATCAATGCTAAAAATTCTTGATCGGTCTAATTTGTTATACATTTAGAATCTCCCAATTTGCTTATCTTAGTTGAATTCCTTGCGAAAAGTCCTTTAAAATGAGTATAATGTGTGTATAGGTCCTCGACGGAGGTTTGGAGCCAATTCGGGGCTAAAACGAGCTAAACCGAAGCAAAATGACGAAAATACCCTCAGTCAACAAAAGTCAACATAGATCAAGGTCGAGACACCACTGTGTAGGGTCGAGACGCTGCCATCAGGGTCGGGACGCCACTTTGTTGGGTCGAGACGCCATCAAATTTCCAAAAGAGAATTTTTCTATATTTGAAGGGGTAGTGTTGAGACGCCAGCCCACGGCGTCTCGACGCCGTGTTTTATAAATATCCCCCTTTTGCGATTTAGGTCACTTCACTCTCGGACAGCAGTCGCTTTTCCCCCATTATCTCTCAATTTCTTTCCCCTTTCTCTATAATACATAGTTTAGACTTAGTTAAGGTTCCCCTTTCTCTATAATACATAGTTTAGACTTAGTTAAGGTTGGTTAATCAAGCCTCGGGCTTGGATTTGGCTTGTTAATGGCCGTTTAAGCTCAGATCGTTGTAATCGGGACCTCGATAGTAAGTATGATTTCTATTTCATGAGATTTTTGTTCCTTCTTGCATTTTTACTGTATTGAATGTTGTTTAGACTCGATGCTTATCAATTTAGCAATGTTCGTAGAGATTGAAAACCTCGCCACAACTTGTTAAATTAATATGCTAATTAAAGTAGCGAATAGGTCTAAGCATGTAGCGATTTGGCGTGTTATCCCAAGTTTAGCGAATGACATGAAAGATCTAGAGTCTAAATATGTGTTTGAAATTAATTTAGGTTTTTCCTAGTTAATCTAGAACATTCTAATCATCCTTAGCTTAATGCAATCGATTAGTAGTTAATGTGCACGATTAGCCTATTAATCAGTTAGGATTAGTCTCGATGCATTGGTCGAACTTAGTAATTTAGGGATATTATGGCTTGCTGGCTTTTCCAGTTTAGTCGATTAGGCTTTCAATTGGTAAATTAATTTTCTTGATAATCGGTGAATGAAATAAATCATACTGAAACCCGAACGTCTCCGATTACAATGATCCTTATGGTAAGATTAACATGTCCGTCTTTATTTTCTGCATTTTATCTCTCCATATTTTATTTTCCTTATTTTAAATCACTTTCTCTAATCTCTCCCCCCTTTCGGTCACATATAAACATAAAAAGAATTTAGAAATAAAACCAACTGTTCCCTATGATCGACCCTGACCACTACTGCTACAAGTTAGCTTTAGTGTTCGTGGAACTATAAATTTATTTGACCTGGAGCCTCGACAACTCCGGCCCGTCAATGATAAAATCATTGCAATTAAGAATCATGCACACATTGCCCGCTAAAGAGACAAATCAAAGTTTTGCATGAAGTTTCTCGCTGAAGCTCACATGTAGTCTACTTAGGACCAATTTTACTTACCCTGGATTGGATTATATAACCTCAACCTATCTTCCCTCTACACTGGCACTAGGAACTAACTAAGGAGCAAACAAAACAAATTAGACTGCTTTTCTCATTACCTAGGTGCCTGAAAAATAAAAGACATTTTCTTTCTGCATTCTTTTTAGGCGAGGCACTAGTTTTCACACTACGATGTAGGGAACCATAACCCGAGTTTAACCCTTGGTTAGCCTAACTGATCACACCGCAGACAGCTCTTTTTACCCCTTATCGCTCATGAATATTGCAAAGCATGCTTTTTCTTCAAAAATAAAAATAAGATAAACGAGCATATGATTTTGCTTTTAAGCTCGCACTCATTTTTTTTTCTTTTTGTTCTCTTTTCTTTTCTTTCTTTTCTCCTAGGCAAAAATTACACGCTAATTTGCAGGCATTTGACTCTCTAGCTCATCCCTACACCTATCGAGGTGACAACAAGCATATGGATTTTATAATTCGCTCATAAGCCTTCAAACTAATCCTAGGCATGCTAAGGTTTACTCTTGCAAGAAAAGTACTAAAATTTTTTTAAAAAGGCTTAATTTCTGGGCAACATGCTTATAATTCAATAAAAGCAATGAGATAGGCATAAATGACATGTCATGGATTTCCATAGTTTAAGAAAAGTAACAGTGTCATCCACACAGAAGCATTCAAAATTTTTAAATTTTGCTTAAAAATAGGTCCAATGTTCAGGTGCATGGCCTCAATCCAATCAAAACAAAGCAATAAAATAACGCATGCATAATAAAGAAGTCTGACGCTCAGATGCATCAAAACTCATACAAAGCATATGCAAGCAAAGCAAAGTATGCGAAGCACCCCACTCCCAACCTAAATTCTACATTGTCCTCAATGTATATGAAATAGAAAGAATAAGGAGAAATTAGAATAGGGAACAGAAAACCTCTCTGAGTTTTTGGTCAGGAGCTGGTTGGATCAAGAATGAATGCCCTCATTTATATTTTGTCGAAACCTACAAAAAAGAAAACAAATAAAATGGGAAAAACAAAAGCAGAACAAGCTAAGAAATAAAATAAAGAAAAATAAGGAAAAGGATAGAAAAAACCGCGAATGAGCTTCATATGAAAGTGCATCACTCCTCATTCTCATGAGACTCATAAGGCAGCAGCGGCGATGGAAGAGGCTATCCAGGCGCTGAGGCAATCATGTACTGATGAAAATAAGCGAACCGTGCCTCAGATCGTCTGAAGTGCCTAGCCTCTCTCTTATTGGCGCAGCTGGACAAGTCTCATCTGATCCATCCTTTCCAACAACGCCTCAAGCGTGAAAGGTGGATGCTAGACGTGGGGCTGCTCTTCCTGCTCCAGGGGCTCATCTGCTGGCTCTTCCTGCTGTGGCGGTGGTGGTGTGTGAGCTACCTAAGTCTAGTCATGATGAAGTTCCCACCAATCACAGCGACAGGGTGACTGATCTCCTCTCGGGGGCCCCACTTGACCCCAGCATTCCTGTAGAGCACTGTGATGAGGGAAGGGTGACCTAGCCCTACGGTGGTGGCTCCTCTGTGAATCCAACGCATGAAAGCATGAACAACCTTCCCTACATCTACAGAGCGACCGGTCGCTATAGCGAATAACAGAGCCGCCCTTTCCTTTGTTACATCGCTCAGATGCATCACAGGCATAAGCTTGGCACACAGAAAACTATGCCAGGCTCTGTTATCCACTGTTAAATTAGAGGATTTAAAGTTAATGGCCTCCCCCCTCCTCATTAACCATTCTGCCCCTGGCCTACATAAATGTTCAATGATCTGATGGGCATCAAAATAGTTACTCGCGTAATCATTGTACCCATCACGATCTATGTCAGGAAGGCCATAGAATTGGTTAATGGAGGCCAAATCAAAGGGAATAATTTTACCCCTAACAAAGGAAGTAGTGGATCCTTCCACCATGTTAGGGTAAAATTCCCTCACTATTGGGACTATGATGGCCTCAGGGTGCCTAGTGAATCCACCCCAACCCCTCTCAGCTATGCTATGGGTGAGGTGATAACTCTCCAAAAGGGAGTTATTTAGGCCTTATTTCTATAGTAATTTGTGTGACATTTGTGTTAAATAGGGTTGCTTTTAGATGAATATTATATGTTTTAACCTATTTGGAAGAATGGATGCTTTGGAAGTTATTTTGTGCAGAAAATAATGCTGAGTGACTTGAGTGAGCGAAATCTGTGATCCAGCAAAGCAGGGAGCAAAACTGCCACGTGAGCCGCACGTGATTCATTAAATGAGGTGGCGTTAGCTGAATTAACCTCGAATCTAGGAAGCTTAGAGAGTCCTCCACGTGTAAAATTTGACCTAATTAGGGTTGACTCCACTCTATAAAAGGAAGTGGTCGTCTCAAGTCGAAAGAATTCCAAATTCGAGAGAGGAAAGCCTTATTCCATTCGTGGAGGCTTACTTTCCATCTTTGGAAGCTGGTGCGTTGTCAGCTTAATGGATGGAATGTGAGATAAGATGAATAATAATAATAAAGATAAATTCAGCCAACCCTAGTGCAAGTATACACTATCGCACGTAGTAATAAAAAAACCTTAGAAGTATTCCACAGGTATCGATCCCACGAGGACTAAATTGGAAATTCAGATTTGATGAAGAAACTGCTCAACTTGATTGCTTTTGAAAAGGTAACCAAAGAGATAAGATTGATTGATTGATTTTTAGAAAAATAGAATAAACAAGTAATGAATAAAAGAATAACAATAAAGAATAAAACGAGGTATTCAACATGGATTCATCCCAAAGGCAATAACTGTAATCATGGATTATTTAACCTAAGTCTATTCAATGCATTGGGTCAGATTTAACTTCTATTTGGCCTTGCTCCCAAGAACCGTTAGAAGGCTAAGCGAGTACCGTTATGCACGTTTCTGTGACTCAACTCCGACATAGATAATTCACGAATGCAACCTATAACCCTATAGTTGATATAGGGTGCCTTAGGCAGCTTGCCCTATACCGCCGAACAATCTCTTTCGAGCTTTTTCTCCTATATCACCTTTATGAGAACCGATATCGTTTGTCCCTTTCGAGATTAAACTCACATAGCATGCAAAGTCTAAGTGATCAATTTAAACTCAGCAAGATCAGAATGATATTCAATAAAGAATGACATGCATTGAACAACACTTAAGCAAATACAACACTTTCAAGCTATTGAACCATAAGAGAATTCACCATATTGAACCCCTCAACGGAATTTAGCTACTCATGGTGAGATAAAGTGCAAATGAATAGATTTCCATTGAAATAAGATGTAAATAATACAGATAAATGAAAAGTATCAAAAGCTGGAAATATGGACAGTAGCCAAATACTATGGATTTTTCTATTTACTTAATCCTTCTAGAGTTCGCTTAGACACTCCACTCTCTCGCTTTTACAAAGTGGGAATGGGTGAAAATACCTACAAACCCTAAGGTTTGATGTCTAACTCAGGTTAGAATTTAGTCATCTAAGAAGGACCTCGGGCATCCCTACTCATAGGCGTCAACTACGGTTCTGTCACCACCCTCTTCTTCCAAATGAGTTCTGCTTGAATTTGACTTCGAATCTCAAGCTTATATAGTGTGGGAAATGGTTGAGGAGCTGTGAAATAGGTGCTGGTAGGTAGCTCAGTCGGTTTCGGGGTCAAAACAGCAGGTTAGGTGCGAAGAAGACTCGTCAACAATGACCCGCGGATGACTCGGAATCGTCTCTGTTTTTCCAGAAATGCGATCGAATTTCATTTTGCCTTCCCAGAAATGCGTCGCATTTCTGGGTAGAATCCAGTTTTTCCTCTGTTTTCATGCACAACAATAAACTTAGTCAAATTCTCTTAAAATTAGGTATTTTTAAGCACAAATGAGCATAATTTGACAAAAGTAAATCTCAACACCCTAACGTATCAACTTTAACATATTTCGAGCTTGAGAACAGTAAAATTGATCTAAACATGCAATATTTGACAAAGAAATGAGCTAAATATAAGGGTAAAATAGGTATATTATTCCCTTATCAGAAGTCGAATAGAGGAGGAACGATTGGAGACTTTAAGAAGACCATCAACTACGGATTTCTTCAAGGGAATTAACATTTTCTTGTAAATAACTTGTAGTTATGGATGCACATACTCAGATTGTAGCGTGTGTACCTTGTACTCCATTAACTAAATTTACTTAGGTGTTAGTTAGGATTTATGTAGTTGTCGTGCTTATTACTCTATGAAATAGATATTGATTTGAACATCTTGATTATTTGTTGTGCTTATTCCTATTGTGTGCCCGCCTGGCCAGCCGATATGAATATCACCTCTTAGTTCGAGGGATGATTTGAGAGGTGTGTGGCATTTAATCACACTGGACCATTATGTGTTGGTGAACGCAGTAACTGAGTTAGGGATAACCGACTAGTCACCTAGTGCTTGATTGGTAGCACGTCATTGGAGTTGAAACACATTCCAAAAAATCCAGAGTTCCGGTAGGATCCTACTGATAAGACTTGAAGAGAATTGCCTAATCAATATTATTGCTAGAGCAACCTTTTAAACAATTACAGAAATTCTTACCAACGCCTGTTTCCAATCTGTCTGCTTTATCCGTTTACTTTCTGCTCTGTTATTTCTTTTGCTTCAGCATTTTATCAAAATCAATCATTTTATCAATCTTGAAACCATTAAAAAGTTACATAAAATAGGTAGAGTGGAAGCTATTCAAAACCTCGTGGATACGATAAATTACTTATCACTTGCTGCGGATTGTGTATGCTTGCACAATATTCTAGAGCTTATTTTTATCATATTTTTAACCGACTCTAGAAGGCAACAGGTTTATGGCGTCGTTGCCTGGGACTTGAATAAGTTTTTATCTGATCTGTTTTGTGTATGTGTTTTAGTGGTTTGGTGCTAGAACTTTTTGATTGTTTCTTTTGTTTTTATAGGTGTGAGTTTGGTGCATGAGCGATCCGTCTGGAGTGAGATTCGAGCTTGATCCAGAAATTGAAAGGACATTCAGACGAAGGAGGAGAGAGCTGTTGGGGTGTCGATACACCGCTACTAATACCGCAAGTGCACGAGCTGCAAGTAATGTAAAACGGAAATATTCCGAGTATCGAATCCACAGGGAGGCGAAGCGAAAATTAAGCAAAGCAAAAATTCCTTGAACACTAAAGATACTTAGGAGAAATAATCTTTAGGGACCAAAACATGAAATTAAAATGAATTTAAAATTAAAGCGATTAAGGAAATCAAATTGATCAATCACGAAATAAAAATATGGAGAAAGAGTTTTTAAATGGGAAGTGGGGTCTTGAAACTTAATTAATAGCTAAATAATTATTACAATTAACCTATCTCGTTGCCCAACTAATTATACGCCTAGAATCTCCGTTAGTCACATAGGATCTCCTGTCGGTTTCCCCTAATTCTAATTAACTAATTTTAACAACCTAAGTGTCCTTAGCGCCATTAAAAATCGTTAACTAATACGCTCTGATTCATTTTAGGATTGTAAGTTTAATCAACTAATCCCGTTGTCACGACCGGCAATTAAACTAGTTGCATGGATTATGATCTATCCTAATTTCTCTCCGTCGAGTTTCCATTAAGAATCGGATCAATATACAATTGGCCAGATTGCATACAGCATTACGAGCATCCATACAAATAAATAGTAAACAGGGCAAGAGATAGACAATTATAACAACATTTAACTATAATTTCATTTCAAGACCCCAAATTGGGGTTTAGCTATACATAGCTAAAATATTCACAAAATATACAATGGAAAGCATAAATATGAGCAAAATAAAAGGGAAGGAAATGACCGTCGAAGACCCCGTCGCTGGCGCTTGGAGTCCCTCCGAGCAAACCTTGAGCCTCCTAGAGTGCTCCCCAAAAACTCCCCAAAATTTCCCACTAAAGAACTCTCAAAAAGGCTAAAAAGCCTGGAGAGAAGGCTCCAAAGGAGCCAAAGAGAGAAAGGAATGAAGGAATGGAATGATGATTGATGCATAAAATGGGCACCAAGGGGCGCCTTTTATAGGCCTAAAAAATGGACAGCGTCGCGATGCTGTGACGTCATCGACTTGCCGGCCAAGAAATGGGACAGCGTCTCGACGCTAGGCGAATTCCAGAACTTTCAGGCTCGGTTTTGGGCTTGAAATTGGGCCAACTCCTATTCTTTTTTGGACCTTTTCTTCATGGTTGACTTTCTTGGACTCCCCCTTGACCCATGTATGGAATTTGGGCTTGAATGGCTCTTTTTTTGGGCATTTTTTCACCAAAATCCATGATTTGCTCCTAAAGACCAAATAACAAAATATATTAAATATCTTCAATAAAAACACAATTAAAGCACTAAAAAGCTTAATATTTTAGGGCTAAAATAGCGACATTTCTGCCCGCTATCACACCCCCAAACTTAAGCTTTTGCTAGTCCCGAGCAAAATAAAGTCGAAAGATGCATGAAATAGAATCGCTCAAGCCTCAATGATTTTGGAATTTTTAGGATAGAATGGAAAACATGCAAGTGGAATAAGCAAGCACCGCATACTCATGAAGAAATCTTAAAATAGTTTGAACTTAAGATTAATGAATAGCATGCTCAAGACTTTTCTACTGATTCTTTTACTAACCTAGATTAGTCTTATGGCTTTCTCCATTTGTTTTCCCCCTACACTGGCTAAGAGCCCCTGATAGGTCGGAGTTCTTCTATCATGCAAAAAAAAGAAACTAGGGCGCCTGACATTTTTCTTTTTCATGGGGGAGCAAAACTCACAAATATTTTTTTCTTTCTTTTTCTTTTGCTACTCCCCCAAACTTGCATTTTGATATCTAATGGTACTAGCTTTCATACTACGGTGCAGGGACCCTTAACCCGAATTTTATTCTCTGGTTGGCCTAACTGATCACACCGCAGGTAGCTCTTTTTACCCCTAGGCTTTTTCTTTTGTGCAAGTAAAAAATTTTCTTTTTCAACAGATTTTTCTTTTCTCTCTTTTTCTTTTGTTGCTTTTGCTTTTCTCTCAGCAGTCATAGCATTTTTTTTTTCTACCTAGCTTTTTAGAACAATCAAGCATGAACTTCCTAGTATTAGAAACTAAGCCTATCGGGGTGACAACAAACTTTAAAAATCATAATAAGAATCTAGATTTTCAAAGATGTCATTAGATAAGACTATTGCATGCTTTAGACATTAAAACTATGTATAAAAAAATTTTAAAATTTCACAATTCCTGCTATGCTCCTAGATTCCACAACATATAAACCATTTTCTCCCAAAACTTCTAAAATCACATCCTCGGCTATCATGACTATCTATTCATGCATCCAACAGAATTTAAATATGCTCAACACAGCGAAAGCCTCCCCCAAACTTAAACTAAACATTGTCCCTAATGTTTATAAACAATAAAGCATAAAGAGGGATACTGAGACTTCCCTGAGCTAGGAGCAATTCATCCTCTCCCTTTGGTTCCAGAAAAATGGGATTCTTGGAGCTTTGGGATTTGCTAAGGTGATCCTGCAAAACAAAATTGGATCACGAAGCAAGGAAAGTTATTTATCGCAAAAACAACTACCTAAACCTTAATCCTTGGGTTGCCTCTCAAGCAGCGCTTTCTTTAACGTCTTTAGCTAGACGAGGCTCGACACGATCATAGAGGCTCAAAATAAAAATTTTCATCGTCCTCCGGGCCTTACCGAAAATAACGCACCGAGTTGCACACTGCAAACAGAGGAGAAAAAAAACATTTCCCTGGCCCATCATCACTAAAGAGATTGTTATAATGACATTTAAAAAAATATGAAGCAGCATCGAATCTCTTTTCTAAATCTCTATTCTCAAAACAGTTGTTAACAGAGTCATCCAACGTTATGATATCTACTGGTCTAGGATCTAAGGACGACCTATCAATTATGCCTATCCACTCATCAGATTCAATATCTACATGCTCAGAAGATTCCTCAGACTCAGTATTAAAGAATGATTCAACTAAGCTATCATATGACTCACTATCAGAAGAATTAAAGAATATAAGCTCTTCTGGGTCAGATTCTATACTCTTATCCACATCATCAGGACCCGAATCAAAATTATTCACACTTTCAGGGTCTGACTCTATATACTCATCTAGATCAGACTCGATAGATTCAACATTATCATGATCAGACTCTAAATTTTCATCTACCAAGTAATCATCTCCATGCAAATCATGCTCATTATCAGGCAAATCAAGCTCATTCTCAAAATCAGATAAATCATCCATTTCAGGCATTTCATTCTCAAAAGCAGGTAATTCTAATTCATTTTCAAAGTCAGGCAAACCTATATCAATCAGCTCATTTTCAAACAGAGGATCATCAAAGAATGCATTAGGATTAAAATTATCATCCATAGGAGCTTCTCCTAATCCTAAGCCAAGATTATACTCTACCTCCTCATCATCATCAGTCAAGTATTCTGGACCTATAGAAAAACAAGTATGCAAACTGCATACAGATTCATCCTGTCCAAAAATATTGAAAACAACCTTTTCATCATCCACATTCAAGGTAAGGTTACCTGTATGGACGCTAATCTCAGCTTTACCTGTGGCTAAGAAAGGTCTGCCTAAGATGATGGGTACCTCCTTGTCTTCTGTCATGTCGAGCACCACAAAATCTACAGGGAAGATGAATTTGTTGACTTTCACCAACACGCCTTCCACAATACCCATCGGTTGGGTAATCGATCTATCAGCAAGTTGTAGGGTGATGTCAGTGTCTTTCAGACCTGTCAACCCAATCTTCATGTACAGTGAATAAGGCATCAAATTTATACTAGCACCTAAGTCACACAAAGCCCTATCGAAAGATACTTCTCCTATAAGGCAGGGAACAGTAAAACTCCCTGGGTCTTTTTGTTTAGAAGGCATCTTTCCAGAAACTATGGTACTACTGCTCTCAGATAATTTAAAAACCTTTTTTTTCAAGCTTTTCTTCCTAGATAACATCTCTTTCATGAATTTCCCATAATTAGGCATATTATACAAAGCATCTACTAAGGGAATATTCACAGAAAATTTTCTAAACATCTCTAGGAATTTCTGAAACTGTTCATCTAATTTAACATTTTTAAAGCGTTGAGGAAAAGGTAACTCCCTGTAGTCAAAGAAGGTCATTCGCCCCTCCGCTTGGGCGGGCTAATGTGCGAGCCTCTGTCATGATGGTTGCATGGAACCACTTCTTCCTCGTTCAGTTTCTTTTCATGCCTTTCATCCTGCTTTTCATCTTTTTTCTTTCCTGAAAAAGAGTTAGAAACATCATAATTAAAATCAATAGAGTTAGGAGGATGTTGGGACCTTTTAGAGGAGGCTTTTTGTGCCTCAGCCCTTCCATCTTCATCCTTGCTCTTCCCTTCTTTCTTCTTCTCTGAACTGACCTCCAGCTGTCTACCACTTCTCAGTGTCACCATCTTGCACTGCTCTCTCGGATTGGGTTCAGTGTCGCTAGGAAACTTCCCTTTCTGAATTTCATTCACCGCTAAAGCGATCTGACCTATCTGAACTTCCATATTCTTAAGAGCTGTGTCGTGGTTATTAACTGCTGTCTGGAGATTCACATTTAACAAATTCTGTTCCTTGATGAACATGGCCACCATCTCCTCCAAGTTACTCTTCTTTTCTGGCGAACTGGTTGAAGCAAATCCTGGCAGTGGTTGCAATACGTTCTTGGTGTTCGAGTACGAAAAGTTCTCATGATTGCGCAGACTGGGATGGTAGAAGTTCGGTACTCCTTGAGTGAATGCTCTGTTTCCCACATACTGAACCTCTTCCACATCTTGACTGTCCTTCTTTGAATATCCTTCAGCTAAGGTGGAAATGGACTTGACCACCTCAGACGAAGTCAACTTGTTCAGAGCGTTTGTCAATGATGCCATCGGTGCCTTCAACGAACTCGATTCATCCAATTCATAAATACCAGCCTTCTTGGAAACTATCCCCCTTTCAGTCGACCACTGGTAACTGGTCGCTGCCATTTCCTCTAGAAGATCCTTGGCTTCCGTCACTGTCTTGGAAAGAAAACTCCCACCTGTTGATGTATCTAGAACCATCTTGGTGGAAGGATTCAGTCCATTGTAAAATAACTGCACCTTGAGCCAATCTGGGTATCCATGTTGCGGGCACCGCCTAAGCATCTCCTTATATCTCTCCCATGCCTCGTGCAGTTGCTCCTCGTCCAATTGCCTAAATGTTCCGATCTCTGTCCGGAACTTCGTCGTCTTGGCAGGCGGGAAAAATTTTGTCAGGAATGCCTGGGCAAGCTCGTCCCATGTGCTGATACTACCCGTCTCGACTGATTCGAGACAATCTTTAGCTTTATCTTGCAGAGAAAATGGGAATAACCTCAATCTTATAGCGTCGGTCGGAACTCCATTCATCTTTACAGTCCCACAAATCTCCAAGAATGATCGCAGATGCGAATGTGGGTCCTAAGAAGGGTGTCCCTTAAACGAATTGTCTCGCGCCATCTGAATCAATCCTGTCTTCAACTCGAAATTATTTGCTTGGATCGGGGTGTAAACGATGCCTGAATTCTCGGTTGGGAGGACTGCCTGTAAAAAGTCTCTGATTGCTTTGGGAGCTTCATCTTGATGGGCCATTGCTTCCGTTAGTCTTTTCTCTCTACGAATAGATCTGAGCGTCCTGGTAATTTCAAGATCTAAAGGAAACAATTCAACCACCTTATGTCTTTGCATGTAACACTCCCAAACAATAAAAATAACCCAACAAAAACAAAAAAATAAAATAATATTTACAACCTAAATTACTATTTATCCTGTTCTTTTTAATGTCAAGAAAAAATACTTTGCTTAAAAATCAAACCTCCCCGGCAACGGCGCCAAAAACTTGTTGCGCGTCACCACTACTAATACCGCAAGTGCACTGGCCGCAAGTAATATAAAACGGAAATATTCCGAGTATCGAATCCACAGGGAGGTGAAGCGAAAATTAAGTAAAGCAAAAGTTACTTGAACACTAAAAATACTTGGAGGAAATAATATTTAGGGACCTCAACATGCAATTAAAAAGGAATTAAAAATAAAGCGATTAAAGGAATTAATTTGATCAATCAAGAAAAATTAAAATATGGAGAAAGAGTTTTTTAAATGGGAAGTGGGGTCTTGAAACTCAATTAATAGCTAAATGATTATTACAATTAACCTATCTCATTGCCCAACTAATTATACTCCTAGAATCTCCGTTAGTCACATAGGAACTCCTGTCGGTTTCCCCTAATTCTAATTAACCATTTTAACAATCTAAGTGTCCTTAGCGTCGTTAAAAATTCGTTAATTATTAGGCTCTGATTCATTTTAGGAATCTAAGTTTAATCAACTAATCTCGTTGTCACGACGGACAATTAAACTAGTTGCATGGGTTATGATCTATCATAATTTCTCTTCGTCGAGTTTCCATTAAGAATTAGATCAATATACAACTGGTCAGATTGCATAAAGCATTACGAACATCCATACAAATAATCAGTAAAAGAGGGCAAGAGATAGACAATTATGACAACATTTAACTATAATTTCATTTCAAGACCCCAAATTGGGGTTTAGCTGTACATAGCTAAAATATTCACAAAATATACAATGGAAAGCATAATTAAGAGCAAAATAAAAGGGAAGGAAATGACCGTCGAAGACCCCGTTGCTGGCGCTTGGAGTCCCTCCGACACACCTTGAGCCTCCCCAAAACTCCCCAAAATTTCCCACTACTCTAAAAAAGGCTTAAAAGCCTTGAGAGAGGGCTCCAAAGGAGCCAAGGAAGGAAAGGAATGAAGGAATGGAATGATGATTGATCCATAAAATGGGCACCAAGGGCGCCTTTTATAGGCCCGAAAATTGGACCGCGTCGCGACGCTGTGACGTCATCTACTTGCCAACCAAGAAATGGGCCAGCGTCTCGACGCTAAGCGAATTCCAGAACTTTCAGGAGTGGGCTGGGCTTCAATTCTTGGGCCAACTTTAATTCTTTTTGGACCTCTTCCTCATGTTTGACTTCTTGGACTTTCCCTTGACCCATGTATGGAATTTGGGCTTGAATGCCTCCTTTTTGGGCATTTTTTCCACCAAAATCCATAATTTGCTCCTAAAGACCAAATAACAAAATATATTAAATATCTTCAATAAAAACACAATTAAAGCTCCCAAAAGCTTAATAAATTAGGACTGAAATAGCGACATTTCTACCCGCTATCAAGTATGTCTCCCTATAGGTTAGTGTATGGAAAGGCTTGCCATTTACCGTTAGAGCTTGAGCATAAGACGTTTTGGGCTTTAAAGAAATTGAATTTTGATTTAAGTCGTGCGGGAGCAATAAGAATGCTGCAGCTTAATGAGTTAGAAGAGTTTCATCAGTTTTCTTATGAAAATGCAAAAATTTATAAAGAGGAGACTAAGCGGTGGCATGATAAGAAGATAAAACCTAAAGAATTTGTTAAGGGTCAGAGAGTTTTGCTGTACAACTCTAGATTGAACCTGTTTCCTGGAAAATTAAAATCTAAATGGTCTAGACCGTTTACTGTGATTGAAGTTTTTCCTCATGGAGCAATTACTTTGAGAGATGAAAAGGATGGGCGAGTGCTCAAGGTTAATGGTCAACGAGTGAAGCATTATTGGGGAGAGCAATTCTGTTCGAAATATCCTTCCCTAAAGTTGGTTGATGAATGAGCGAGCGAGAGTTTTGTGGGAGCATTTCATATTGCAATATTTTTAGCTCCCACTGTTTGTTGCGATTTTATTTTATTTCTTGCTAATTTGATTTTATTTTAATTCGAATTATTTTGAATTAGATTCGGTTTATTTGGATCTTATCTGATTTATTTTAATTTGTTGGTATTTTTTAAATTTTCGTAGATTTTATTTGCGGTTTATTTATTTTTATTTTCACCGATTTAATTTTTAATTTAATCGGATTTATTCTTGATTTAGTTGTATTTTTGTTATTTAAATTTCTGTTTAGATTAGGTTTGTTGTAATATATTTCCTGATTTATTCGGCTAAGGTGAGATTTGATTTTGGCGGTTTAAATTTCAAATTGGAATTTTCGTATTAAAGATTCTTCTAGAAGAAAATCTTTGCTGATCAGTTTGTTTTTGCAATCAGTTGGAAGGATCAAATATTTCGTCAGATTCTAAGGGGATTGGTTGTGAATTAAATAATTTTACCATTTGGAATTTAATTTTTCTGTGGGCAGGTAAACCGCGTGAAGCATCTGACGCTTCCACGTGTCACGCAGTGTTGATCCAACGATCTATCCGTTAGCTAGCGCAGAGGAGATTTACCACGGGGCAAAATTTTACCGTTTTTGAAATTTAATTCTCCATGATTACATGCAAATTAAACGGTAATTTTTATTTAATTGCGGCAGAATCTTTCGGTTAGGATATAAAGTGCTGGAGCCCTATTTATTAAAGACTCACGGTACGTTTTCGTTTCACTTCATCTTCTTGCTTTCATTCCTTTCTTTTTATTTCTCTCCGCCTTGCTTCCGTTACTGTGAAAAATTCTAAGTCTGAGATGGCTAAGACAAGAGGGAGGAGAGAAAGAGATGCTGAGGAGGAGGAAGTTCCGATTACGCCTGAGACACCGAAGAATAGAACGAAGAGAAGGAAGACACCAGAAGAAAGAGAGGCTAAGAGACGGAGAAGGCAACAACGAGCTGAGGTCGCGAAAGTAGTACGGAAAGTGGTCGAAGACATTGCTGAAGAAGCAGTTGAGGAAGAACAACTAAAAGACCCTGAAGAAAAGAAAGATTCGGAACAAGAAGAACAGACAGTCGGAACTCAGGAAGAGGGGCAAGACAAGCGAGCAGAAGATATGCAAGGGCAAGGTAATGGGCAGGAACAACAGACTCAAGAAGTTGTGTCGGAGGTACCACGTCGTCGCCGCCGCAAGCAAAAGGCGGGACGGATTAAGGTAATCAGGACGGACACTCCATCTCCATCAACGACAGAGTCTGAGAAGGAAAATTCTGAGAAAGAAGAGCAAGAGAAAAAAGAGGCTGAGAAGAAAACGGAAGAAGAAGATCTGACGAAGCAGTAAGAAGACAAAGGCAAAGGCGTTGCTGAAGCACCGACAGAAACAGAGGAGGCTGAAACCGATGAACTGAGACTGCCGTATGATCGCTTCATCAACGATCTTGCCCGAGCAAAATATTTAGAGATGCTGAAGAAGGATTTTCTGTTTGAGAGAGGATTTGGCGATGACCTACCGCATTTCTGACGAGCTGGAATTACAAATCACGGATGGGATCAGTTTTGCGCGAAACCAGAGCCGGTGAATTGAAATGTTGTTCGTGAATTTTATGCGAACATAGATGAAGAAGAAGGGTTTCAAGCAATATTTTGTGGGGTAGTAGTAGACTGGAGCCCCGGTGCGGTAAATTCTTTATTTAACCTTCAAGATTTCCCACATGCCGGGTATAATGAGATGGCGACAGCGCCATCCAATGAGCAGTTGAATGCATCTGTTCGAGAGGTGGGAATTGAGGGGGCTCAGTGGTGATTGTCAAAGACAGAAAAGAGGACCTTCCTAGCGGCTTATCTCAAGAGTGAAGCCAACACTTGGTTGGGGTTCATCAAACTGCGTCTGCTGCCGACAACCCACGACTCTACTGTCTCAATTGATCGAGTTCTTCTGGTATTTGCGATTCTGAGGTCATTAAGTATAGATGTCGGAAAAATTATATCCAGTGAAATTTATTCCTATTGCAGGAAGAAGGTGGGTAAGCTCTTTTTCCCAAACACAATAACTATGCTGTGTCAAAGAGTTGGGGTTCCTACGAGTGCAGAGGATGTTATTCTGATGGATAAGGGAATAATTGACACACCGAACCTGGCAAGGCTTCAGAGGACTCAGGAAGCATGCCAAGGCGGTTTGGTGTGTGGCATCCACAAAATTCAAGAACAACTGCAAATGCATTCCAGCTGAATGGAGTTTGCCGAAAGGCAATTCCAAACCTTCTGGAATTATGTTAAACGGAGGGATGTCGCACTGAGGAGGGCCTTGGAATCCAATTTTTCCAAGCCTTTCCAGCCTTCCCTGTATTCCCTGATGATCTATTGAACCCCTGGATCCCACTGTCGCCGATAGAAAAAGAAGGAGATGAGGAGGAGGACGCTGGTCAGGAGGATTAGAAAAGACGAGCTGAGTGAGCTTTTATTTTGAAGGATCATTTTTGTTGCTCGCGCATTTTCCCTGACCAAGAAAAAAAATTTATGCTTTTGATATTTCTGCTTTTTTTTTTTCTGCTGGTTTTTTTAATTTTTATCTGATATTGTAAATCTTTTATGTTATTTTTAATGAAATTTCCGAAATTGTTTATGTTCTATAGCACTGAGCATTCCTAACTTAACCATTTTCTTCTGAATTGTTGAAGCTTGGACTAGATAGCTTAATTAGATCAAGGTGTTCTGATCTCTAGAAACATTTTGCTTGAGCATTTCTTGTAGCCTGGTCATCGCTGCTGCAAGAAGATTCTGAGGTAGTATTAACTTATTTGATCCACCTTAAGCTTAATCTTAGTCCCGCGCTTAGTTTAAAATTCAGATAGAAAAAGAACTAAGTTTGGGGGTATAATTATCATGATAATTCATCGGGACAATGAATAATTTAAGTTTGGGGGACTTTTTAGCTACTCCGCTTGTTTTGCTCGAGCATTCCTCTCCTTCATAATTGTTTTTTCTAGGTTGTTGAGTAACCAGGGACATTTGTGACACCCACAATTTTTCTTTCCATCAAAAGATGACCTAGGAAATATTGAAAAATTGTAAAAATTGTTTGCTGAAAATAAAATTATGGAAAATTTTGCTGAGCACATTCATAGAGCAAAACTTTTGAAGGATGAATGATAATCTAGTAGTTTTCTGTCTCCCAAGGCTTAGGTGAGCTTCATCATAAAATGTCGTCATTCTGAGAAGCAAGGGATAGAATAACTAAGGATGTTTGAGCTAGCAATGACTATTTAGCCTAGTTAATGATAAGCTTGAGGCAAGGGTATACTGCACCATAAAGTGGGTCATCTCATGCTTAAGAGCTTATGACTGTAGGGCTGCTTTAAGTCTGAAGAACGGAAAAATAAAACTCCTTAAAATGTGTTTAAATGTGTCTGATAATAGAGCTAGGTTGTGGTAAGTTCTTAGGATTGAGTTAAAGGTGGTGATTATTTGTTCATTGCTGAAAGAATTATTTTGCTGCAACAGTGCTTGGTTTTGCAGAATGCTCAGGTAAAGGTTGAAGGTAGTGTTGGATTATCTGTTTTGATTAAGTTGTGCTATGACTAATGTTTTAAATTGTTAAGGAAGGTTAGTTGGTATTGCTCGGGATGCGCAATAGTTCAAGTTTGGGGGTATGATAACTCTCCAAAAGGGAGTTATTTAGGCCTTATTTCTATAGTAATTTGTGTGACATTTGTGTTAAATAGGGTTGCTTTTAGATGAATATTATATGTTTTAACCTATTTGGAAGAATGGATGCTTTGGAAGTTATTTTGTGCAGAAAATAATGTTGAGCGACTTGAGGGAGCGAAATCTGTGATCCAGCAAAGCAGGGAGCAAAACTGCCACGTGAGCCACACGTGATTCATTAAATGAGGTAGCGTTAGCTGAATTAATCTCGGATCTAGGAAGCTTGGAGAGCCCTCCACGTGTAAAATTTGACCTAATTAGGGTTGACTCCACTTTATAAAAGGAAGTGGTCGTCTCAAGTCGAAAGAATTCCAAATTCGAGAGAGGAAAGTCTTATTCCATTCGTGGAGGCTTACTTTCCATCTTTGGAAGCCGAATAGAGGAGGAACGATTGGAGACTTCAAGAAGACCATCAACTACGAATTTCTTCAAGGGAATTAACATTTTCTTGTAAATATCTTGTAGTTATGGATGCACATACTCAGATTGTAGCATGTGTACCTTGTACTCCATGAACTAAATTTACTTAGGTGTTAGTTAGGATATATGTAGTTGTCGTGCTTATTACTCTATGCAATATATATTGATTTGAACATCTTGATTATTTGTTGTGCTTATTCCTATTTTGTGCCCGCCTGGCCAGCCGGTATGAATATCACCTCTTAGTTTGAGGGATGATTTGAGAGGTGTGTGGCATTTAATCACACTGGACCATTATGTGTTGGTGGACGCCAGTAACTGAGTTAGGGATAACCAATCACCTAGTGCTGGAATGGTAGCACGTCACTGGAGTTGAAACACATTCCAAAAAATCCAGAGTTCCGGGAGGATCCTGCTGATAAGACTGCAAGAGAATTGCCTAACAATTACAAAAATTCTGACCAACGCATGTTTCCAATCTGTCTGCTTTATCCGTTTACTTTCTACTCTGTTATTTCTTTTGCTTCAGCATTTTATCAAAATCAATCATTTTAACAATCTTGAAACCATTAAAAAGTTACATAAAACAGGTAGAGTGGAAGCTATTGAAAACCTCGTGGATACGATAAATTACTTATCACTTGTTGCAGATTGTGTATGCTTGCACAATATTCTAGAGCTTATTTTTATCATATTTTTAACCCACTCTAGAAGGCGCTTGGAACTAAACCTCTCTCCGGAATAACCCCTCTGTTCACCACGTAGGTCTTGAAGACGGTTTCAGCATCCCTACTCACAAAAATCTAAAAACTAGTTGGAAGCAAGGGAATCTAAGAATTTGAATACCAAAGTTCCAAAACTCCAACTCTTTTTAGCCCTTCCGCCTTAACAATCAAAATATCAACAACTTGGCAGAAAAAAAAAACCCAACAGATTTAAGCAGAAAATTAGCACAACAAGCAAAAGACAGTAGCCACAATGTTCTTACAACAATGTTTCAGCAAGAAATTCACAAAGAGATGCTCAAGATAAACTCATACAACTTCTAATCTAAAATAAATGATTCTAAACATGAAGAACTAAGTAAAGATGAGAAGAAGAAGCTGAAAAACGTTTTACCCATGATTTGAATCATGAAAAACACCCAAACCCTTCAAAAACGCCCAAAGATGCGTAAAACCCACGAAATCAAGGCTCAAATCCGAAAATCTTGATGAATGGAGGTTGAATCAGCGAAGAAATCGAGGAATAATGAATAAATTTGGAGAAGATTGGTGGGAAATCGGGTGAGAAGTGAAATATTTTGAGGGAGAATCGACGAGGGCTCAAAACACTTTTTACCTGACTGTTGAAATCTGGGTATTAATCCCAGATTTTGGACCAGCGTCGAGACACCGAGAACACAACGTCTCGATTCTGGCTCTCGGGTTTGCGACCCAAAATGCGATTTTTTTTAATCTAACAATTCTTTCTCTTAAAAGTAAATCATTTCAAAGAATATGAAAAGAAAGAATTGATTAGATTGGGATTACAATCGAAGAAACAAATCTATGAAAATAAAGATTAACAAAATAAAAGAAGAAAAATAACAAAAACTTTGGGTTGCCTCCCAAAAAGCACCCTGTTTAACGTCTTGAACTCGACGGAGTTCTTCTCGAACTCATCCGAGATCCAAATTTTCCCGCTCCAGAACATTGATTGCCCTGGATCTAGAAGCTCTGTGTTTATTTACCTGAATCTTATGGGAAATATTCAAACAGGTAAGAGAAGAGTTAAGATGACCTATAATGTCAGAATAAAAGCAACTTCTTTTTCCATTAAATTCAAACAAAAATGATACCCTTGCCTATGTTCATTTTAACCCTTGCTGTTTTCATGAATGGATGACCTAAAATTACCGATGTGGCATTAGGTGAGTCATTTTCATGCATGTCAATGATGAAGAAGTCAGCTGGAAATATAAATTCATCAATCTTAACTAAGACATTCTCACAAAGCCCTAGAGGTCTAATTAAAGATCTATCTGCTAATTGAATTAAATTACTTGTTTTCTTAACATGGGAAAAATTAAGCTCACAAGTGAGTGCATGTGACATGACATTTATAGAGGATTCTAAATCTAACATGGCATGCTCAATCTCTAAATCCCCTAAAATGCATGGCAATGTATAGATACCATGATCTAAACACTCATTAGGCAATTTATTTAAAATAGCAGAAACATTTTCACAAACCTTTGGCTTACCTTTCTTTGAACACCATTTCTTCAAAAATTTTCCTACCTTGGGAATTTGCTCCACGGCGTCCAGAAGCGGGATGTTGACCTCCACCTTCTTGAATAGGTCAAGCATCTCCTTTTCTTCCTCTTCCTTGGAAGACTTAGGCTACAGCGCTAACCTGCTAGGAAAAGGAACTTTAGGAACATAAGAATTAAAGTTCAGAAGAGGATCGAAGTGTACCTCTCGCTTCTTTGGAAGGTCGAGATTGTCTAATTTCTTTTCAAGCTTTTTTGCTTCTTTAGTCTCTTTAAATGCAGGGGAAAAAGAAATTTGTGGACTGGAACTCAAGACCGTTCCACCCCTTGACGTGACTGCGCGTACTTCTTCTCTCCTTGGGATCTCAGGACGGACAGATAGTTTGTCTATCTTAGCCTCCAACTTACTGACAGTGTCGGCCAACTGGGAAATTTGGGTTCCCAGTTGCTGCATCCCAGCTCGGGTCTCCTCCTGGAATGTGAGTTAACCTTCCTCTAAGACTTGAACGCTATCAGATAAATTTTTAACCAAAATTTCTAAAATACCTGAACTTGATCCGTGTTGCATATTTAGGCTTTGATCGTTCTGGAAGTAATAGTTTGGGTGGTCTCTCCAACCAGAATAGAAATTGTTCCCAAACTGGTCAGGTGTCTGTTGGTTCTGCATTGATGGAAATCTCTCAAAGGTATCCCATTCAGACGAAGATTCCTACTTTGCAGCCAACTGACTAATGAGAGTTTTAAGCTCAGACAGTTCAGATTTGAACTTACTTACCTCGCTGTCTGCGTTTGTTCTCTCAGCCATAACAAGAAAGGAAAAGAATAAAAACTAGACTAAACTAAAAACTAAAAACTCAAAATAGAAGAAAATAATTAACCGTTTGTACTCCCCGGCAACGGCGCCAGTTTGACCGGTCGAGTTTGTCGGGACTCGAGTCAAAACGAATTTATAGTCCATGGTCACTAAACTACTTGCAGTAGTAGTGGCCGGGGTCGATCACAGGGAGTGGCGTTTGGCTATTTATTTTATATTTATTTTGAGTTTAAAAATAGTAAAAGAGGGGATTGCATAGGAGTGGATGATGTGGAATTTTCCTACCGCAAGCGCACGAGACAAGTTATAATATAGTGAATGTGAAATTCGAATGTCGTCCTCTGGATTGGTTTCTAATAAATTTTAATTACTGGAAATATTCTTGTCCAATTTTATTTAGGGATCCGAATTAAGTGAGAATGAAATTAAATCAAACGCAAAACAATGTAAAAAGATGTGACAACTAATGAGAACAATGGTCTTAGGGATGTGATTTCACCAATTGGGACTATGAATTAATTAACGGATTATCAACATGCTATGATTCATAAATCTTGGGAAACTAAAATCACACATATTTCTCCCGAGCATACATGATTCTCCCACATGCAATTGAACCCGATATCCCTATCTAAATTCAATAAACATGCAAGGCATTAAGGATACCTTTTTTAGCGATTTCTAGGATTAACTATTATCTCCCGATCTCTAGCTAAATCCTAGTTATGCATAATGATTTCTAAGCTAAATCCTCTCTCCCGAGTTAGATTTAAGCACAAACAACATTCAATTCATGGCCGGTAAATCGAAAGCATTAAACATACCTTATGCATAAATGAATCAATAACATAAATCCATAACATCAATCCTTAATTGCCCCAACGGCTACATCAATCCCTAAGAGTAAAGACCTAGCTAATCATACAACGCGTTACAATATAGCTACGATCTAAAACAACCATAAACACTAACTAAAGTAAGGGAAAGAAGAATTAAACTCTATGTAGGCCGAGACCGAACGTCCCCGTCACGATCCCCACGAACAATGGGTTGATTTCCACTTTGCTCTCCCTTAATCAGCTCCAAAGACTCTGATTTTGCTCTATTTTACGGCTCCAAGATGTCCCAAGAAGGTCCTCCAATCAGCCCTAATCGCAAACTATAAATAGGGCAAAATTTAGTTGTAGCGTCGCGACGCTATAGGGGTAGCGTCGACGCTACCGCCTGCCGCACATTCTGCTTAGGGAAAAACCGAGAGCGTCGAGACGCTAGGGTCACAGCGTCGAGACGCTGTGACCTGTTGCCGCCTATTTCAGAAAAGGAAAGGCAGCGTCGAGACGCTCCAAGAGCGGCGTCCCGACCCTGGTCTGCGGATGACTCTCTTTTGACTTCTTCAACCTTGATTCTTTTCCGTTCTTTAGCCAATTTTCATGTCCCGAACACATATTTAGCTCCAATTTCTCGATTTAACTCCGAAACATGATTCCTACAAATATAACATGAAAATGCATAATTTTGGCAGATTAATAAAAAAAAGACTAGCTAAATAAATTAGGGAAAAATAGCTAGCTATGCTCGCTATCAAACACCCCCAAACTTAAGCTTTTGCTAGTCCTCGAGCAAACTAAAATCAAGCATACAGTTTAAGAATGGATGCAACAAACATGACTCAATCCTCAAGGCTCAAAAGTCAATAGTCAAGCAAACAAGAGACATGCACATAAGGACCAATGAGGGAGACAAATCAAAAGTTTTCCAAAATTAACTTGCACAAGCGAGATCTAACTTAACGAGATCAGACTCTACTAGCCCGGGATTGGATTACTAAACTCTCAGCTCATCTTCCCTCTACACTGGCACTAAGGATTCACTAACGAGTCAATGGAACAAATTAGTTTGTTTTCCTCCATACTTAGGTGCTTATAATTGAGAATTAAATCAAGCATTTATATGTGGCACTAGCTTTCACACACCTATTGCAGGGACCCTTAACCTGAGTTTTCTCTGGTTGGCCTAACTGATCATAACAGGGGTAGCTCTTTTTGCCTAAAACTTTATTACTCATTGCATATTGTGCACAGGCCATGGCATAATAAATTTTTTCCTTCAAATTGTAACAACAAGAATTATTTATCTTTATGAGCATGATAAACATATATTCTTTTCTTTCCTCCTAAGCAAGATCAAACATGCTAATTTGCAAAAAATTTGACTCTTTAGCTCTTCCCTACACCTATCGAGGTGACAACAAGCATATGAATCTAGTAATTCGCTCCTAAGCATTCAAATCAAAATCTAGTCAAGACAAATACTCTACTCATGCAAGACATCTCCTAGAAAAAGTTTAAGAAGTCTCCCTTTTTGGGCACTCATGCTTACAACTCATCAAAAGCTTGAAAATTGACAAGAAAGTCTATCCTAGGAAGTCATAGTCATGCAAAAATAGCATCCAGAAAATAACCATATGCTCAATTCAAAGAAAGCTCAAAACTATAGCTCGAACTCAGATGCTCAAGGGCTCCACAAACATGCTATTCCACCTCCAAACTTAAAACATGCATTGTCCTCAATGTATAAAGAAAATAAAGCATAATCTAGCATGAGAACAATAAAAGAATAGGAGGAGTGAACAGTACTGCCCTGGAATGACGATGTCAGCCTTTATAGAAGCTTGCAAGCAAGGGAGAAACAGGAACCAAGACCTACAAAACAAAAACAAACAATAAATCAAAAGCAAAAAGAAAAACACAACTAAACTTACTTGGGTTGCCTCCCATAAGCGCTTGTTTAACGTCATTAGCTCGACGTGTTGACCGAATAGGCATCAAGGTGGTCTAATGACAGATGTCCCATCACCGGTGCTCTTCCTAGCACCTCTCCTATAGCCCACCAACATGGTTTCTGATGTGTTCTTAGGGTCCTCAAAAGCTTTTAGGATCTCCTTCTCCTGTTGAACTCTGATGATCAGCTCCCTGCGCTCAATATCAATTATAACTCTCCCTGTAGCAAGGAAAGGTCTCCCTAATATGATAGGCATGGCAGGATTCTCTTTAATATCTAACACAAAGAAATCAACAGGAAGGAAAAATCTACCTACTTTGATCAGAACATTCTCCACAATTCAATAAGGACTAACCACAGACTGGTCAGCCAACTGGAGTCTAACAGTAGTAGATTTTATTTCTCCAATGTTAAGCTTTTTGCACAATGATAGAGGAATTATGTTTATGATAGCCCCTAGATCACATAGTGCTTTACATGAATATGTACCAAAATTACAAGGAATAGTAAAACTCCCTGAGTCAGACAATTTCTCTGGTACTCCCTGTTGGACACGAGCACTGCACGTCGATGCAAGGTATACAGTCTCCATCTGCTTTTCCTTTTTCTTCTTATTGAGCCATTCCTTCATGAATTTTCTGTAGTGAGGCATCTGCTCCAGGGCATCTGAAAAAGGAATATTAACATGCAATCCCATAAAAGCATCTAGAAACTTGCCAAACTTAGCCTTAGAATTTTTCTTTTTCTTTGATTTAGGAACTAAAACAGTAGGAGAAGGGATAGAAGGCTCAGGATTAAGCTTTTCAGCTTCGTTTGAGGTGGTGCCCTCCTCAGCTTCTCTAGTGAGTTCCTCTGGTTCAGTAGTTTCCTCCTCGTGATGCACCACAATGGCTTTGCAGTACTCCAATGAAGATTTCTCCTGTTCGGCTGGGGCTTTCCCTTTGTTCATAGTGTTGACAACATTTACCAGTTGTCCCAGCTGAGTCTCAATGTTCTTGATGGCTGCAGAATGACCATTGACAGTGGTGTTTAAAGCAATCACGGCCTCCTCGAGCTTATTTGACCTGTTACTTGATTCTGCAATAAAAGCTCCAACAAGATCCTCTAAAGATTGTTTACTTTCTTGTTTAGGAGTGAAGCCAGGAGGATTCAGAACATTCTTATTATTTGCATACGAAAAATTCTCATGATTTCTATTACTAGGGTGATAATGTGTAGGTGCAGAATTATTATTGTACCCCCTAGAATTAAAATTAGATACATACTGAACCTGCTCGAGATTTTCCTCCTGAGTCTGGGATGCGAGGGCAGCTGCAGACTCGATCGATTGAGCACTCCCTGTTCCTGAAAACTTTAAAAACGCATTAGCCAGGGAAGACATCTGGGCCTGCAGTGCACTTACGTTATCGATCTCGAACACTCCAGCAGCAATCTTCTTGGGTCCCGATCGCTCAGATGGCCACTGATAGCTATTGGTGGCCATTTCCTCTAACAAAGTCCTAGCACTCTCAACAGTTTTGGACAACAGAGTCCCACCTGCTGCTGCATCAACAATAGTTTTTGTACTAGGAGTTAAGCCATTATAAAATAATTGAACCTGAAGCCAGTCGGGGTATCCATGCTGAGGGCACTTCCTCAGCAACTCTTTAAATCGCTCCCAAGCCTCGAACAGCTGCTCATCAAACTGCTGCTGGAACGTCCCAATTTCGGTCCTCAACTTGACCGTCTTAGCAGGAGGGAAGAACTTCTTTAAGAATGCCTGGACCAAAGCATCCCAAGTGGTAATGCTCCCAGGTGGAATAGATTGTAACCAGTCCCTTGCTTTAGCCTGCAAAGAAAAAGGAAATAAACGTAAGCGAATGGCATCTTCAGAAACACCATTTAACTTTACCGTCCCACAGATGTCTAGGAAGGATTTCAGATGAGAATTTGGATCCTCTGTGGGCGATCCTCTGTATGCGCAATCTCGAGCCATTTGAATGAGACCCGTTTTCAGCTCGAAATTATTAGCATTGATCGGGGCATAGACTATCCCTGATTGTTGCTCCTGAAAGACCGGCTGAAAATAGTCCCTAATAGGCTTAGGCTCCTCAGGATTAGGATTGGCCATTTGGATATTTTCTTGATTTTCCCTTCGAAGTCTATTGTATGTTCTTTCTATCTCTGGATCTAAGGGGACCAAGGCCAACTCTCTAACCCTTCGCATGCACAATCTGACCTAACCTAACAAGGAAAAATAAAAGAAAAGGAAATAAAACAAATAAGGAAAGAATCTAAGACAAGGAAAAGCTAAATCTAAAATAAGAAAGAAACATAATCTACAAAAGGAAAAGATAAACAAATAAGGAATGTGAAACCAAATATGGCAAAAACAAATAAGGAAACTAGCAAATAAGGAAAAATAATCTAGAAAAGCAAAACGAACTAAAAAGAAAAATCTATCTATGGGAAAATCCAAACAAATATGGAAAAATCTAAATATGGAAAAAGAAAATAATGGAAAAAATGCAATCTACCTAAAAACAAAAATAATAAAAAATGCCAAAAAAATAAAATACACCCTAAACTAAGACCGAACAATTTTTCTACGATATTAAAATTGACTAAATATGCCAATCCCCGGCAACGGCGCCAAAAACTTGATGTGGAATTTTCCTACCGCAAGCGCACGGGTCAAGTTATAATATAGTGAATGTGAAATTTGAATGTCGTCCTCTGGATTGGTTTCTAATCAATTTTAATTACCGGAAATATTTTTTTCCAATTTTATTTAGGGATCCGAATTAAGTGAGAATGAAATTAAATCAAACGCAAAACAATGTAAAAAGATGTGACAACTAATGAGAACAATGGTCTTAGGGATGTGATTTCACCAATTGGGACTATGAATTAATTAACGGATTATCAACATGCTATGATTCATAAATCTTGGGAAACTAAAATCACACATATTTCTCCCGAGCATACATGATTCTCCCACATGCAATTGAACCCGATATCCCTATCTAAATTCAATAAACATGCAAGGAATTAAGGATACCCTTTTTAGCGATTTCTAGGATTAACTATTATCTCCCGATCTCTAGCTAAATCCTAGTTATGCATAATGATTTCTAAGCTAAATCCTCTCTCCCGAGTTAGATTTAAGCACAAACAACATTCAATTCATGGCCGGTAAATCGAAAGCATTAAACATACATTATGCATAAATGAATCAATAACATAAATCCATAATATCAATCCATAATTGCCCCAACGGCTACATCAATCCCTAAGAGTAAAGACCTAGCTAATCATACACACTAACTAAAGTAAGGGAAAGAAGAATTAAACTCTATGTAGGCCGAGACCGAACGTCCCCGTCACGATCCCCACGAACAATGGGTTGATTTCCACTTTGCTCTCCCTTAATCAGCTCCAAAGACTCTGATTTTGCTCTATTTTACGGCTCCAAGATGTCCCAAGAAGGTCCTCCAATCAGCCCTAATCGCAAACTATAAATAGGGCAAAATTTAGTCGTAGCGTCGCGACGCTATAGGGGTAGCGTCGCGACATTACCGCCTACCGCACATTCTGCTTAGGGAAAAACCGAGAGCGTCGAGACGCTAGGATCACAGCGTCTCGACGCTGTGACCTGTTGCAGCCTATTTCAGAAAAGGAAAGGCAGCGTCGAGACGCTCCAAGAGCGGCGTCCCGACGCTGGTCTGCGGATGGCTCTCTTTTGACTTCTTCAACCTTGATTCTTTTCCGTTCTTTAGCCAATTTTCATGTCCCGAACACATATTTAGCTCCAATTTCTCGATTTAACTCCGAAACATGATTCCTACAAATATAACATGAAAATGCATAATTTTGGCCAAATAATCGTAAAAGAATGTTGGGATTGGTGTCCTAAAACTCGTAGATAGTGAATGATAAACGAATTTTATACTTATTCGATAAAGGCGTTATCGAGACTAATTCAGTAAAGTTATTACTGAATAAAGTAAATTGCACATATAATTACCCAAATAAAATAAACTAAGATCCATGGCTATAGGATGAACTCTTGAGCTTTATGTAGAGACATAAAAGTGGATCAAGCTTGAGTAATAGCCAAAACGGTCTTTAGTATAGGAATAGGGTTGGGTACCTTATTCTGGGGACACTATGAGACGCGGCCCACTTTATAGATGGTATAGACGATGTGATCCTAAATCGTCCATGTAGAGACATGCGAGTGGGGGCGTCCTATGCAATGAGTTTGCATAAGACCAAGACCAAGAAATAAGTCACTCTCGCTTTATAACACCGTTTACTGACGAGACTGACTATTTCATGTGATGACCTAGGTAACTCGATCTTAATCCTGAGCTAACTATGAACTCCTGTTTATTCGGACTTATCCTTAGATCTGCATAGGTGAGAGTGGCTCAGTGTCGCCGACTCAATAAGCCTCCCATTTCAGGGATAGGAACGAGTAGATAGCTGGGGACATAGTCGTGCAAGAAGGAATTCACTCCTACCCGAATTAGGGATAGTAGAGAGGTTGTTCCCTTAAGTGCTGACTCCAGGGCTTGAACAAAGGGATCCCGCCCTCTCATTGGCCCGAGAGGGACTCGGTTTATTGGTTGGACCATAAACCAATTGTTCATTAGAGGATCATTGGGACTTAAGGAACTAGAAGTACTATAGGGGTAAAACGGGTTTTTTGACCTAGCTATAGCTACGAACAACCTGTGAAGGATTGACTTACTAATCATGGTTAAATCAAGTGGACAGAAATATATCTATAGTGAGGGGAGTGCAACTATCGGGCTATAGTGGAGTGCCCCGGTAGTTAACGAATGTTGGCTAGCTTGGATAATGAGATTAGTCGGTTAGCCTCAAATCGTTGGAGCCCATGATCTATAGGTCCATTAGGTCCCCCTACTAGCTCATATCAGAATTAAGCCTAGAACAAAAGATAGGAAGCTTTGAATCGTTCAAAAATCGGGAAAAAGGATATTATCGTAAATTGTGTTTGACACAATAATTTAATTATGAATTAAATTAGAAAATGAGAGATGGAGTATTTAAAAGTGTTTTGAATACCATATATATGTATTAGGAATCATATATGATTAATTGCACAAGATTAGTATGATTAATTGGATTAATCATAAGAAATCATTTTGAAATGCCTCAAAATCAATTACCTAATGTTAAATTCAATTTGGAATTGAAATGAACATTAAATTGCAAGCTTGAAATTAGATTTCAATTTGTATTTAGTGGATTTAGTTGGAAATCCACTTATGCATGAACATTCAAAGTGGAAAGACAACTCACTCATGCATTGTTGCATGTCTTGTGAGATGTACACCTAGAATCCACTTGAACTTGAAAATACACCATGTGTCTTGTGTCTTGAGGCTTGGGTTTGCATGGAGAATGTCTTTAAAAGGAGCTTGAATCAGATTCAAAGAAAGAGAGAGCCATTTGCTTAATGTTATGCTGCTGGAATTTGGACTCAAAGTTCTCTCATCTCTCATTCTTCTCCATTGCTTGATGCTTCAAGCATTCCCTTCCCATTCCCTATCTTATATAGACTCCCACAAGTCGTTCTTGGCCCGGAGTATAGTAGGGAAGACTCTAGAGGTTGTCCAAGGAGCATAGGAGAGGCAAACACCACAAGGAGTTCAACATAAGTGAGCTACAAAGGTTGGTGTTTTCTAAACTCTCTATTCTGTCTTTTCTAGAACATGCATGCTTTAGGAGTAAAATTGAATGTCTTAAGTGCTTTCGATCTTCAATTGCTTCCGCATGTGTAATATGTACACCTTCAAAGAAAAGACTAGCTAAACAAATTAGGGAAAAATAGCTAGCTATGCTCGCTATCAGTGGATTTAACATGCAAGGAATCTAAAGGAAGGAAATTAGAGAACATAAATTTTAAAGACAGGAAACTAAATCGCTAGAAACATAAATTAGCAAAGAAATCAATTAAACTAACGACACCGATTAGGGAGATTCTTGGGGTTGAATGGTTTACTTTGATCATTGTCTTCTGATAACTCTCCAAAAGGGAGTTATTTAGGCCTTAGTTCTATAGTGTTTTGTGTGTCTTTTGTGCTAAATAGGGTTGCTATTAGATGAATATTATATGTTTTAACCCATTTGGAAGAATGGATGCTTTGGAAGTTATTTTGTGCAGAATGTATTATTGAGCGACTTAATGGAGCAAAATCTGTGATCCAGCAAAGCAGGGAGCAAAACTGCCACGTAACAGCTCGTATTCCATTTTAATGAACTGAAGTTAGTTGAGTTATTCTCGGATCTAAGAAGCTTGGAGAGCCTTCACGTGTACAGTTTGACCTAATTAGGGCTTGCTATCACTCTATAAAAGGAGAAAGTCGTCTCAAGTCAAAAACATTCCATTCTTGGAGAAGAAAGTCTTATTCTATTCGTGGAGGCTTACTTCCCATCTTAGGGAGCCGAATAGAGGAGGAAAGATTGGAGACTTCAAGAAGACCATCAACTACGGATTTGACCAAGGGAATTAGTATTTTCTTGTAATTTCTTGTAGTTATGGATGCACATACTCAGATTGTAGCGTGTGTTATCATGAACCTTATGAACTAAATTTACTTAGGTGTTGGTTAGGAATCATGTAATTGCCATGCTTTATTCTCTATGCAATATATGTTGATTTGAGCATCTTGATTATTTGTTGTGCATATTTCCATTTTGTGCCCGCCTGACCAGCTGGTATGAATATCACTTCTTAGTTTCAGGGATGATTTGAGAAGTGTGTAGCATTTAATCACACTAGATGATTGTGTATTGGTGAACACCAATGACTGAGTTAGGGATAACCAGTTGCCTAGTGCTTGATCGGTAGCATGTCATTGGAGTTGAAACACATTCCAAAAAATCCAGAGTTCCGGGAGGATCCTGCTGATAAGACTGCAAGAGAATTGCCTAATCAACTATATTGCTAGAGCATCTTTGAAACCATTAAAAAGTTATACAAAGTAGATAAAGTGAGAGCTATTCAGCCCCGTGGATACGATAAATTACTTATCACTTGCTGCGGATTGTGTATGCTTGCACAGTGTTCTAGAGTCTATTTGTACCTTATTTTTACCCACTCTAGAAACCCAACATCTTCCTACCTATTTTAAGGCTAACTAATCTTGCTTAATTGTCCAATCGATCTAATCTAAACCCAGAAAAGACCCTAAGCCCATCTAAGCCATCTAACCCGATCATACACCGTCCATCGAATTAGACTCTAATTGATTAACCAATTAATTCGATTTAACCCTCAAATCAAACAATTAATCAGTTTCCTTAAGTCTAGTGGATTGATTAGGACATTAGAAATAATTAGGCCTAGATTACTTCTAACGCTATTTTGGATCCTAGCACTGTCATTTCAAGCAACAAAGTCAGAGAACTGCTCTTGGGATTCGTGCCCACGAATCGGTCTATGCGCTAACTATTGAACTAATTATCCATTAGCTACTTGGAAGTTAGTCCTTTAGCATATTATTAACATACGAGCTGCGAGTTAGGGCGTCAATCTAACCTACTGCGCATGCTAATAATACATATCGAATCCAAAATACAATAGCAAGATAAAATTGAAGATAGTAATCAGAACATGAAACTCACAAAGAAACTCATTCTATAACCCAAAAATCATGTAATCGGTGTCAATGGGTTTAGACGGCGGTAAAGCCGACTAAAACTCGAGACCCTATGCTACAATAAATAAGAAATACAAGAGAAATCAATAAGAAAACATACACTATCGAGTTCTGGACGTGCATGACAAAGAGAAACCGAGAGAAAGACCAAAAACCGAGAGAAAGACCAAAAAACATACACTACAATAAATCTCTCCTTAACGGCGGAATAAAACAAGCGTTTATATAGAAAAATTATCGTGGTGTCGAGACGCTAGGCATGTCGTCGAGGCCTAGGGTTTTGGAAAGGGCCAGCGTCGAGCATCTCGACGCTTGGTGATAGGACCAAATTAGTCCTATTTATTTGTTGTTAATCTAAACCTATTAGAGTGCATTGTACGCTTTATTGTAGATTATTTGTGCATTTAGGGCATCGGGGACGAACTAAACAAGTTGGAGCTAATTCGGGCAATTTAGAGAGTTTTCGAGCTAACTTGAGGGCCATGGATCTCGAGGAGGTGAGAAGACCGTGAGGATCGTGACGAGCCTGAAGAATGGTTCCAAGGAGTCAAAGGTTCGAGACCATCATTTGGAATGCCGAACCTCGCTCCCAGGCTGGATCGACCATGAAAAACTAAGAAATCTACTATAAACTCTAAAGAAATATGAAAACTACAGAGAATTTGGGGGAGAAAAGCAAATGAAATCAAAATGGGGAAAAAGAATTACAGCCTTAATTGCGAAAACTTCTATTTATAAAACGTGACAGCGTCGAGACGCGGTGCCCAGCGTCTCGACATTGACGGTGATTTGGCCTGCCCTGAATTTTTGTAGCGTCAAGATGCTATAATTGCAGCGTCTCGACGCTAGGTCTCGGGAAAATGGCTGAATTTTTTCTCCTGTTGACTTTTTGGTTGACTTTCGCTTCTTTGGCCAAAATGCCCTTCTTCATCCTGAGAACACCAAAATGACCTATGCATCAACAAGACTCAAAGTTAGTCAATTATCACAAATAATAGCATTAGGACAAGCAAAATTTATAGAAATAATTAGCACTAATTTGGTGCTATCAAGGCTTCCTAGACTCCCACCATTCTCCTGCCTTTAGAAGTCTTAGAGTCATACCGATGTAGCCATAGTGGTGGTGTCCCAAGAATTGTTGGCGCTTGGTCCCTAAGAAATCAAGAAAGGTGTTCTTGATCCATCAGAGTTGTCAAACGACGGTATGTATGCTTCTTCCCTTTAGATTAGATCTAAGGTTGTATGCTTAGCCTTAATAAATATAAATCTAGAATAGTTCTAAATTTATTTCCAATGTATTGGTATTTTAGATTAAAAAAAATTACCTACGAATCGATTCCAATTCGCTTCCACTTAATGGAATTAGGGAATTTCAATCCTACACCATGGGCTCGAGCTCCAACATGGTATGCTCAAGGGACATGCCATGGGGGCAAGTGTCATCATGTCTCTAAAATGTCTAGATCGATGGATGTTTGGAAGGCCCTGATGAGAAAGAACCCATAGGTCGATTCTCAATAAGCGTGTTCAAGTGAGCGACGAAGACTAATGACATTCTAAGGTTCAAGATGGCATCCTAAGATACTAATGTGCACCCATTAAGAGTTAGAAAGCTAGGTCTTGGCCCTATAAATTCAGCAAGACTCGCTTGATTGGTAAATTAAGTTTTTCCCCATCCAATGCATTGTAGGAATCATCCACGAAGTATGAGTAGAGTTGTAAAGCTAGTTGTGGCCTATTTTGCAACATGAATCACCTTAGAAGCATACTGTGGGCCCATTGAGCTAGTTGTGGCTTTAAGTAGTAGGAATCGTTCGATAGTGACAGAAGAGATTGTCTAGGTCTCTTGTCAAATAAATTTATAATCCACGACACCTAAAGCTAACTTGTAGCAGTAGTCGCCGAGGTCCAAGAAAGGTTTGTTACCTTTCAGGCACAAAATTATTTTGTGTAAGGAACAATGTTCTAAGACGCCTCAAGAAGTTGAGGATATGAGACGTATTCCCTATGCCTCTGTAGTAGGCAGCCTAATGTATGCCATGTTGTGCACAAGGCCTGACATTTTTTATGCAGTAGGGATTGTCAGTAGGTATCAATCCAATCCAGGATTCGATCACTGGACTGCCGTGGAGAATATCCTCAAGTATCTTAGGAGAACGAGGGGATATATGCTCATGTATGGTAATAAGGATTTGATCCTTATAGGATACACTGATTCTGACTTCCAAACCGATAAAGGTTCGAGGAAATCCTCATCGGGTTCGTTATTCACTCTAAATGGAGGAGCAATAGTGTGGCTAATAGCGGGCAGAAATGTCGCTATTTTAGTCCTAAATTATTAAGCTTTTGAGTGCATTAAATGTGTTTTTATTGAAGATATTTAATATATTTTGTTATCTGGTCTTTAGGAGCAAATTATGGATTTTGGTGGAAAAAATGCCCAAAAGGAGCCATTCAAGCCCAAATTCCATACATGGGTTACGGGGGAGTCCAAGAAAGTCAACCAATTAAAGTTGACCCAAAAAAAGAAATGAAGGAAGGCCCAATTTCAAGCCCAATCCGCGCCAGCCTGGGCTGAAATCCGCATAGCGTCGAGACGTTGTGGGGACAACGTCGCGACGCTGTCCCATTTCTTGGCCAGCAAGTTGAGTGACGTCACAGCGTCGCGACGCTGTCCTATTTTCAAGCCTATAAAAGGCGCCCCTTGGTGCCATTTTTTACCATCAATCATCATTCAATCCTTTCATTTCCTTTCTTTCTTGGCTCCTTTGGAGCCTGCTCTCAAGGCTTTTTAGACTTTTGGAGAGTTCTTAGTGGGAAATTTTTGGGGAGTTTTGGGGAGCACTCTAGGAGGCTCAAGGTGTGCTCGGAGGGACTCCAAGCGCCAGCGACGGGGTCTTCGACGGTCATTTCCTTCCCTTTTATTTTGCTCATTTTTATGTTTTCCATTGTATATTTTGTGAATCTTTTAGCTATGTATAACTAAACCCCAATTTGGGGTCTTGAAATGAAATTATAGTTAAATGTTGTTATAATTGTCTATCTCTTGCCCTCTTTTACTAATTATTTGTATGGATGTTCGTAATGCTGTATGCAATCTGGCCAATTGTATATTGATCCGATTCTTAACGGAAACTTGACGGAGAGAAATTAGGATAGATCATAATCCATGCAACTAGTTTAATTGCCCGTCGTGACAACGGGATTAGTTGATTCAACTTAGATTCCTAACATGAATCAGAGCGTAATAATTAACGAATTTTAATGGCGCTAAGGACACTTAGGTTGTTAAAATGAGTTAATTAGAATTAGGGGAAACCGACAGGAGATCCTATGTGACTAACGGAGATTCTAGGAGTATAATTAGTTGGGCAATGAGATAGGTTAATTGTAATAATTATTTTGCTATTAATTGATTTTCAAGACCCCACTTCCCATTTAAAAACTCTTTCTCCATATTTTATTTTTCTTGATTGATCAATTTAATTCCTTTAATCGCTTTATTTTTAATTCCCTTTTATTGCATGTTGAGGTCCCTAAATATTATTTTCTCCAAGTATTTTTAGTGTTCAAGTAACTTTTGCTTTGCTTAAATTTCACTTCGCCTCCCTATGGATTCGATACTCGGAATATTTCTGTTTTATATTACTTGCGACCCGTGCACTTGCGGTTGGCAACAAGTTTTTGGCGCCGTTGTCGGGGAGGTTTGATTTTTAAGCAAAGTTTTTTTCTTGACATTAAAAAGAAAGGGATAAATAGTAATGTAGGTTGTAAATATTTTCTCTTGTGAATATTATTTTATTTTTGTTTTTGTTTGGTTCTTTTGATTGTTTGGGAGTGTTGCATGCGAAGACATAAGGTGGTTGAATTTTTTCCTTTAGATCTTGAAATTACAAGGACACTCAGATCTATTCGTAGAAAGAAAAGACTAACGGAAGCAATGGCCCATCAAGATGAAGCTCCTAAGGCAATCAGAGACTTTTTACAGCCAGTCCTCCCAACCAAGAATTCAGGCATCGTTTATGCCCCGATCCAAGCAAATAATTTTGAGTTAAAGACAGGATTGATTCAGATGGCGCGAGACAATTGGTTTAAGGGACATCCTTCGGAGGACCCACATTCGCATCTGCGATCATTCTTGGAGATTTGCGGGACTGTGCAGATGAATGGAGTTCCGGCCGACGCTATAAGATTGAGGTTATTCCCATTTTCTCTGCAAGATAAAGCTAAAGATTGGCTCGAATCAGTCAAGACGGGCAGTATCAGCACATGGGACGAGTTTGCCCAGGCATTCCTGACAAAATTTTTCCTGCCTGCCAAGACTACGAAGCTCCTTTTCTGTCGGAACATTTAGACAGTTAGACGAGGAGCAACTTTATGAGGCATGGGAGAGATATAAGGAGATGCTTAGGCGATGCCCGCAACATGGCTACCCAGATTGGCTCCAGGTGCAGATATTTTACAATGGACTGAATCCTTCCACCAAGACGGTTCTAGACACATCAGCGGGTGGGAGTTTTCTTTCGAAGACAGTGACGGAAGCCAGGATCTTCTAGAGGAAATGGCAGCCACCAGTTACCAATGGCCGACTGAACGGGGGATAGTTTCCAAGAAGGCTGGTATTTATGAAATTGATGAGTCAAGCTCTCTGAAGGCACAGATGGCATCTTTGACAAACGCTCTGAACAAGCTGACTTCATCTGAGGTGGTCAAGTCCATTTCCACCTTAGTTGAAGGATATTTAAAGAAAGAGAGTCAAGATGTGGAAGAAGTTCAGTATGTGGGAAACAGAGCATTCACTCAAGGAGTACCGAACTTCTATCACCCCAGTCTGCGCAATCATGAGAACTTTTCGTACTCGAACACCAAGAATGTATTGCAGCCACCGCCAGGATTTGCTTCAACCAGTTCGCCAGAAAAGAAGAGTAACCTGGAGGAGATGGTGGCCATGTTTATCAAGGAACAGAAGGTGTTAAATGTGAATCTCCAGACTGCAGTTAATAACCACGACGCAACTCTTACGAATATGGAAGTTCAGATAGGTCAGATCGCTTCAGCGGTGAATGCCCTTCAAAAAGGGAAGTTTCCTAGTGACACTGAACCCAATCCGAGAGAGCAGTGCAAGATGGTGACACTGAGAAGTGGTAGACAACTGGAGGTCAGTTCAGAGAAGAAGAAAGAAGAGAAGAGCAAGGATGAAGATGGAAGGGCTGAGACACAAAAAGCCCCCTCTGAAAGGTCCCAACATCCTCCTAACTCTATTGATTTTTATTATGATGTTTCTAGCTCTTTTGCAGGAAAGAAAAAAGATGAAAAGCAGGATGAAAGGCATGAAGAGAAACTGAACGAGGAAGAAGTGGTTCCATGCAACAATCATGATAAAGGCTCGCACATTAGCCTGCCCAAGCGGAGGGGCAAATGTCCTACCTTTAACTATAGGAAGTTACCTTTTCCTCAGTGCTTTAAAAATGTTAAATTAGATGAACAGTTTCAGAAATTCCTAGAGATGTTTAGAAAATTATCTGTGAATATTTCCTTAGTAGATGCTTTGTATAATATGCCTAATTATGGGAAGTTCATGAAAGAGATGTTATCTAGGAAGAAAAGTTTGAAAAAAGAGGTTTTTAGGTTGTCTGAAAACATCAGCACTATAGTGTTAGGAAAGATGCCTTCTAAACAAAAAAACCCAAGGAGTTTCACTGTTCCCTGTATTATTGGAGAAGTATCTTTCGATAGGGCTTTGTGTGATCTAGGTGCTAGTATAAATTTGATGCCCTATTCATTGTACAGGAAGATTGGTTTGACAGATCTGAAAGACTTGACATCACCCTCCAGCTGGCTGATAGATCGATTACCCAACCGATGGGTATTGTGGAGGACGTGTTGGTAAAACTTAACAAATTCATCTTCCCTGTAGATTTTGTGGTGCTCGACATGACAGAAGACAAAGAGGTACCCATCATCTTAGGCAGACCTTTCTTAGCCACAAGTAAAGCTGAAATTAGCGTGCATACAGGTAAGCTTACCTTGAATGATGAAAAGGTTGTGTTTAATATTTTTGGACAGGATGAATCTGTATATAGTTTGCATACTTGTTTTTCTATAGGCCCAGAATATTTGACTGATGATGATGAGGAGGTAGAGTATAATCTTGGCTTAGGATTAGGAGAAGCTCCTATGGATGATAATTTTAATCCTAATGCATTTTTTAATGACCCTCTGTTTGAAAATGAGTTGATAGATGTAGATTTACCTGACTTTGAAAATGAACTGGAATTGCCTGCTTTTGAGAATGAAATGTCTGCAATTGATGATTTGCCTGATTTAGAGAATGAGATAGAAATGCCTGAAATGGATGATTTGTCTGATTTTGAGAATGAGCTTGATATGCCTATGTTAGATAATGATTTGCATGGAGATGATTACTTGATAGATGAAAATTTAGAGTCTGATCATGATAATGCTGAATCTATCAAGTCTGATCCAGATGAGTATATAGAGTCAAACCCTGAAAGTGTGAATAATTTTGATTCAGGTCCTAATGACGTGGATAATAGTATAGAATCTGACCCAGAAGAGCTTATATTCTTTAATTCTTCTGATAGTGAGTCATATGATAGCTTAGTTGAATCATTTTTTAATACTAAGTCTGAGGAATCTTCTGAGCATGTAGATATTGAATCTGATGAATGGATAGGCATAGTTGATAGGCCGTCCTTAGATCCTAGACCAGTAGATATCATAACACTGGATGACTCTGTTAATAACTGTTTTGAGAATAGAGACTTAGAAAAGAGATTTGACGCTCCTACATATTTTTTGAAATGTTATTCTCCCCTGTTTGCACTGTGCAACTTGGTGCGTGATTTTCTGCAAGGCCCGGAGGACAGTGAAAATTTTATTTCGAGCCTCCGTGATCGTGCCGAGCCTCGTCTAGCTAAAGACGTTAAAGAAAGTGCTGCTTGGGAGGCAACCCAAGGATTAAAGTTTAGGTAGTTGTTTTTGCGGTAAATAATTTTTCTTGCTCCGTGATCCAATTTTGTTTTGCAGGATCACCTTAGCAAATCCCAAAGCTCCAAGAATCCCATTTTCTGGAAACAAAGGAAAATGATGAATTGCTCCTAGCTCAGGGAAGTCTCAGTATCCCTCTTTATGCTTTATTGTTTATAAACATTAGGGACAATGTTTAGTTTAAGTTTGGGGGGGAGGCTTTCGCTGTGTTGAGCATATTTAAATTCCGTTGGATGCATGAATAGATAGCCATGATAGCCGAGGATGTGATTTTAGAAGTTTTGGGAGAAAATGGTTTATATGTTGTGGAATCTGGGAGCATAGAAGAAATTGTGAAATTTTAAAATTTTTTTATACTTAGTTTTGATGTCTAAAGCATGCAATAGACTTATCTAATGACATCTTTGAAAATCTAGATTCTTATTATGATTCTTAAAGTTTGTTGTCACCCCGATAGGCTTAGTCTCTAACACTAGGAGTTCATGCTTGATTGTTCTAAAGAGCTAGCTAGAAAAAAAAAAGAAAAAGAGAGAAAAGCAAAAGCAACAAAAGAAAAAGAGAGAAAAGAAAAATCTATTGAAAAATAATTTTTTTTTTCTTTGCACAAAAGAAAAGCCTAGGGGTAAAAAGAGCTACCTGCGGTGTGATCAGTTAGGCCAACTAGAGAATAAAATTCGGGTTAAGGGTCCCTGCACCGTAGTGTGAAAGCTAGTACCATTAGATATCAAAATGCAAGTTTGGGGGAGTAGCAAAAGAAAAAGAAAGAAAAATATTTGGGGTTGAGGATCCATTAACCTTTAAACAGGAAATGGATGACGTGGATTAAAGCTATGGATCTAGAAATGGAATCTATGTACTTTAATTCAGTTTGGGATCTTGTAGATCAACCCGAAGGAGTTAGGCCTATCGGATGCAAATGGATCTACAAGTGAAAACGAGACGCTGCTGGAAAGGTACAGACCTTTAAAGCACGACTTGTGGCAAAAGGTTTTACCCAACGGGAAGAGATTGATTATGAGGAAACCTTCTCCCCGGTTGCCATGTTGAAGTCAATAAGGATACTTCTATCAATTGCCACATTCTATGATTATGAGATATGGCAAAGGGATGTCAAGACTGCATTTCTAAATGACACTCTTGAAGAAAGTATCTTTATGTCTCAGCTAGAAGGGTTCATTGCTCAGGGTCAAGAGCAAAAGATTTGCAAGCTCAAACGATCCATTTATGGATTGAAACAAGCTTCAAGATCCTGGAATATAAGATTTGATACAACGATCAAATCTTATGACTTTGAACAGAACGTTGATGACCCTTGTGTTATTATAAAAGGATCATCAAGAGTTCAGTAGCTTTCTTAGCTTTGTATGTGACGATATCCTACTCATCGGGAATGATGTAGGTTATCTTATTGACATTAAACAATGGCTAGCAACTGAGTTCAAAATGAAAGATTTGGGTGAGGCACAATATGTTCTAGGGATCCAAATTATTCAGTACCGAAAGAACAAAACGCTAGCTCTGTCTCAAGCATCTTATATAGACAAGTTGTTTGCAGTAGGGATTGTACGTAGGTATCAATCCAATCCAGGATTCGATCACTGGACTGCCGTTAAGAATATCCTCAAGTATCTTAGGAGAACGAGGGGCTATATGCTCGTGTAGGGTAATAAGGATTTGATCCTTACAGGCTTAAGTGATCCATTCATGGATTGACCTAAGCATTTCGATCTTGAAATATAAGATTTGATATAGTGACCAAATCTTTTGGCTTTAATCAGAACATTGATGAGTCTTGTGTTTACAAGTGATCATCAATAGTTCAGTAGCTTACTTAGTGTTGTATATGATTGATATCCTAATCATTGGGAATGATGTAGGTTATCTTGCTGACATTAAAAGAGGCTAGTAGCTCATTTCCAAATAAAAATCTGGGAGAAGCTGAGCTGGCCTTGTGATAGCGAGCAGAAATGTCGCTATTTTAGTCCCAATTTATTAGGCTTTTTTGTGCTTTAATTGTGTTTTTATTGAAAATATTTGATGTATTTTGTTAATTGGTCTTTAGGAGAAAATTATGGATTTTGGTGATAAAAGTGCCCAAAATGAAGCCATTCAAGCCCAATTTCCATGCTTGGGTCAAGGGGAGTCAAAAGAGGACAACTATGAAGAAAAAGGTCCAAAAAGAAATGTGGAGAGGCCCAAATTGAAGCCCAAATCCGTAGCTGAGAGATCTGGAAAAGGCCTAGCGTCGAGACACTGTAAGGACAGCGTCGCGACGCTGTCCATTTCTTGGCCGGCAAGTCGATGACGTCACAGCATCGCGACGCTGTGCCGTATAGCGTCGCGACGCTACCCCCTTTCCGAGCCTATATAAGGCGCCCCTTGGTGCCTCATTTTACCATCAATCATCATATTCTTCCATTCCTTTCTTGCTTTCTTGGCTCCTTTGGGAGCCTCTCTCAAGGCTTTCAAGCCCTTTTGAGAGTTTCTTTAGTGGGAAACTTTTGGAGAATTTTGGGGAGCATTCTAGGAGGCTCAAGGAGTGCTCGGAGGGACTCCAAGCGTCAGCGAGGGGGTCTTCAACGGTCAATTCCTTCCCTTTTATTATGTTCTTAATTATGCTTTCCATTGTAATTATTGTGAATATTTTAGCTATATATAGCTAAACCCCAATTTGGGGTCTTGAAATGAAATTATAGTTGAAATGTTGTTATAATTGCCTATCTCTAGCCCTTTTGTCCTAATTATTTGTATGGATGTGCTTAATGCTTTATGCAATCTGGCTAATTGTGTATTGATCTGATTCTTAATGGAAACTCGACGGAGAGAAGTTAGGATAGATCATAATCCATGCAACTAGTTTAATTGCCCGTCGTGACAACGGGATTAGTTGATTAATCTTAGATTCCTAAAATGAATCAGAGCGTAATAATTAATGATTTTTAATGGTGCTAAGGACACTTAGGTTGTTAAAATGAATTAATTACAATTAGGGGAGACCGACAGGAGAACCTATGTTATTAACGAAGATTCTAGGAGTATAATTAGTTGGGCGATGAGATAGGACAATTGTAGCAATTGTTTAGCTAATAATTGATTTTCAAGACTCCTCTTCCCATTAGAAAACTCTTTCTCCGTATTTTATTTTTATCGATTGATCAAAATTTCTCTTTAATTGTTTTGATTTTTTTATTTTCTTTGATTGCATGATCTGGTCCCTAAATATTATTTATCCCAAGTATTTTTAGTGCTCTAGGAATCTTTGCTTGCTTAAATTTCGCTTCGCCTTCCTGTGGATTCGATACTCGGTATACCTACCATTTTATATTACTTGTGACGACCCGTGCGCTTGTGGTGTGAAAGTCGTAAAACGGCAAATAGTAGTCGTCGTCCGAACAAGTTTTTGGCGTCGTTGCCGGGGAAGCTTGATTTTTAAGCAAACCAATTTTTCTTGACATAAAAAAGAAAGGGATAAATAGTAATTTAGGTGTAAATATTTTTCTTTTATTATTTTGTGAATATCATTTTATTTTTGTTGTTGTTTGGTTCTTTTGATTGATTGGGAGTATTGTATGCGAAGCAACAAGGTGGTTAATTTGTTTCCATTAGATCTCGAAATTGACAGGACTCTTAGAACCATTCGTAGAGAAAAAAGATTAGCACAAGCAATGGCCCAACAAGAAGCTCCCAAGGCGATCAGAGACTTTCTACAGCCAGTTCTTCCCACTGAGAATTCCGGAATCGTTTACGCCCCGATACAAGCTACAAATTTTGAGTTAAAGACGGGATTGATTCAGATAGCACGCGATAATTCTTTTAAGGGACATCATTCTGAGGATCCACACTCACATCTGCGATCATTCTTGGAAATATGCGGGACAGTAAAGATGAATGGAGTTCCGGCAGACGCTATAAGATTGAGGTTATTTCCATTTTCTCTACAAGACAAAGCTAAGGATTGGCTCGAATCAGTCAAGTTGGGCAGTATTAGTACATGGGATGAGCTTGCCCAGGCTTTCCTAACTAAATTTTTCCCGCCTGCCAAAACTACGAAGCTCCGGACAGAGATTGGAACGTTTAGACAACTTGACGAGGAGCAGTTGTACAAGGCATGGGAAAGATATAAGGAGATGCTCAGGCAATGCCCACAACATGGATATCCGGATTGGCTCCAAGTGCAGTTATTTTACAATGGTCCGAATTCCTCCACCAAGACAGTTTTAAACACATCAGCAGGTGGAAGTTTTCTTTCCAAAACAGTGACAGAAGCCAAAGATCTGTTAGAGGAAATGGCAGCAACCAGTTATCAGTGGCCGACCGAGAGGGGAGTGATTTCTAAGAAGGCTGGAATGTATGAATTAGATGAGTCGAGTTCATTGAAGGCACAGATGGCATCTCTGACCAATGCCCTAAACAAGCTGACTTCATCTGAGGTGGTCAAATTCATTTCCACCTTAGCTGAAGGGTATTAGAAGAAGGAAGGTCAAGATGTGGAAGAAGTTCAATACGTGGGGAACAGACCATTTACTCAAATACCGAACTTCTACCACCCTAGTCTGCGCAATCACGAGAACTTCTCGTACTCAAACACGAAGAATGTTTTGCAGCCACCGCCAGGTTTTGCATCATCCAGTGCGCCTAAAAAGAAGAATAACCTGGAGGAGATGGTGGCTATGTTTATCAAAGAACAAAAAGTGTTGAATGTCAGTCTCCAAACGGCAGTCAATAACCACGACACTGCTTTGAAAAATATGGAAGTTCAAATAGGTCAGATAGCTTCAGCAGTGAATGCCCTTCAGAAGGGGAAGTTCCCAAGCGACACTGAACCTAACCCAAGAGAGCAGTGCAAGATGGTGACACTAATAAGTGGTAGGAAGCTGGAGATCAGTTCAGAAAAGAAGAAGGAAGAAGAAAAGAGCAAGGATGAAGATGAATGGCCTGAGGCACAAAAAGCCTCCTCTGAAAGGTCCCAACATCCTCCTAACTCTGTTAATTTGAATTGTGGTTTTTCTAACTCTTTTGCAGGAAAAGAAAAAGAAGAAAAGCAAGAGGAGAAACTGAACGAGGAAGAAGTGGTTCCATGCAACTACCATGACAAAGGTTCGCACATCAACCCGCCCAAGCAGAGGGGCGAATGTCCAACCTTTGACTACAAGGAGTTACCTTTTCCTCAGCACTTTAAAAATGTTAAATTAGATGAGCAGTTTCAGAAATTCCTTCAAATGTTTAAAAAATTGTCTGTGCATATTCCCTTGGTAGATGCTTTGTATAACATGCCTAATTATGGGAAATTCATGAAAGAGATGCTTTCTAGGAAGAAAAGTTTGAAAAAAGAAGTTTTTAAATTGTCTGAAAGTAGTAGTACCATAGTTTCTGGAAAGATGCCTTCTAAACAAAAAGATCCAGGGAGTTTTACCATTCCCTGCACCATAGGAGAAGTATCTTTCAATAGGGCCTTGTGTGATCTTGGTGCTAGTATAAATTTAATGTCCTATTCTGTATACAGGAAGATTGGTTTAACAGGAATGAAGGACACCGACGTCACTCTCCAGCTTGCTGATAGATCAATTACCCACCCGATGGGTGTTGTGGAGGACGTGTTGGTGAAGGTCAATAAATTTATCTTCCTTGTAGACTTTGTGGTACTCGACATGTAGGAGGACATAGAGGTACCCATTATTCTAGGCAGACCTTTCTTAGCAACTGGTAAGGCCGAAATTAGTGTGCATACAGGTAAGCTTACCTTGAACATTGATGATGAAAAAGTCGTGTTTAGTATTTTTGGCCAGAATGAGTCTGTATGTAGTCTGCATACTTGTTTTTCTATTGGTCCTGAATACTTGACTGATGATGATGAGGAGGTAGAATATAATCTTGGCCTAGGATTAGGAGAGGAGCTTATGAATGATGGGGATTTCAATCATAATGCTTTATTAGATGACCCTCTCTTTGAGAATGAGCTGAATGATTTAGAATTGCCTAACTTTGAAAATGAATTGGAATTGCCTGCTTATGAGCATGAAATATCTGCAATTGATGATTTACCTTCTTTTGAAAATGAGTTAGATTCGCCTGAGATTGATGATTTTGATGATGATATTGAGTTGCCTGACATTGAGAATGAGCATGATTTGCATAAAAAGGATTACTTGATAGATAATTTTGAGTTTGATCATGATAATGCTGAATCTATTGAGTCTGATCTTGATATTCCTGAGTGCATGAATCCTGACAATGTTAATAACTTTGATTCGTGTCCTGACGATGTATATAGCATAGAATCTGACCCAGAGGAACTCGAATCTGTGCATAGTATAGAATCTGACTCTGAAGAGCTTGAATTCTTTAATTCTGATAGTGAGTCATATGATAGCTTAGTCGAATCATTTTTTAATTTTGAGTCTGAGGAATCTTCTGAGCATATAGATATTGAATCAAATGAATGGACTGGCATGATTGATAGGCAATCTTTAGATCCCAGACCAGTAGAGATCATAACGCTTGATGACTCTGTTAACAATTGTTTTGAGAATAGAGATTTAGAAAAGAGATTCGACACTGTTGCATACTTTCTGAAATGTTATTATGATAATCTCTTTAGCGAAGATGGGCCGGGGGAAAGTTTTTTTTCTCCCCTGTTTGCAGTGTGCAATTCGGTGCGCGATTATTTGCAGGGCCCGGAGGATGATGAAAACTTTTATTTCGAGCCTCCGTAAGCGTGCCGAGCCTCGTCTAGCTAAAGACGTTAAAGAAAGCGCTGCTTGGGAGGCAACCCAAGGATTTAAGTTTAAGTAGTTGTTTTTGCGGTAAAAAATTTTCTTTGCTTCGTGATCCAATTTTGTTTTGCAGGATCACCTTAGCAAATCCCAAAGCTCCAAAAATCCCATTTTTTGAATCCAAAAGGAAGAGGATGAAGCGCTCCTAGCTCAGGGAAGTCTCAGTATCCCTCTATTTGCTTTATTGTTTTTAAAACATTGGGGACAATGTTTAGTTTAAGTTTGGGGGGGAGGCTTTCGCTGTGTTGAACATATTTGAATTTTGTTGGATGCATGAATAGATAGCCATGATAGCCAAGGATGTGATTTTAAAAGTTTTGGGAGAAAATGGTTTATATGTTGTGGAATCTGGGAGCACGACAGAAATTGTGAAATTTTAAAATTTTTTGATACTTAGTTTTGATGTCTAAAGCATGCAATAGTCTTATCTAATGACGTCTTTGAAAATCTAGATTCTTATTATGATTTTTAAAGTTTGTTGTCACCCCGATAGGCCTAGTTTCTAATACTAGGAAGTTCATGCTTGATTGTTCTAAAGAGCTAGGTAGAAAAAAAAAATGTTATGCCTGCTGAGAGAAAAGCAAAAGCAACAAAAGAAAATGAGAGAAAAGAAAAATCTGTTGAAAAAGAAATTTTTTGCTTGCACAAAAGAAAAAGCCTAGGGGTAAAAAGAGATACCTGCGGTGTGATCAGTTAGGCCAACCAAAGAATAAAATTCGGGTTAAGGGTCCCTGCACCGTAGTGTGAAAGCTAGTACCATTAGATATCAAAATGCAAGTTTGGGGGAGTAGAAAAAAGAAAAAGAAAAAGAAAAAGAAAGTGAAAAATCAATTGAGAGTTTTGCTCCCCCATGAAAAAGAAAAATATCAGGCACCCTAGTTTCTTTTTTTTTGCATGATAGAAGAACTCCGACCTATTAGGGGCTCTTAGCCAGTGTAGGGGGAAAACAAATGGAGAAAGGCATAAGACTAATCTAGGTTAGTAAAAGAATCAATAGATAAGTCTTGAGCATGCTATTCATTAATCTTAAGTTCAAACTAGTTTAAGATTTCTTCATGAGTATGCGGTGCTTGCTTATTCCACTTGCATGTTTTCCATTCTATCTTAAGAATTCCAAAATCATTGAGGCTTGAGCGATTCTATTTCATGCATCTTTAGAATTTATTTTGCTCGGGACTAGCAAAAGCTTAAGTTTGGGGGTGTGATAGCGAGCAGAAATGTCGCTATTGTAGTCCCAATTTATTAGGTTTTTTTGTGCTTTAATTGTGTTTTTATTGAAAATATTTGATGTATTTTGTTAATTGGTCTTTAGGAGCAAATTATGGATTTTGGTGATAAAAGTGCCCAAAATGAAGCCATTCAAGCCCAATTTCCATGCTTGGGTCAAGGGGAGTCAAAAGAGGACAACTATGAAGAAAAAGGTCCAAAAAGAAATGTGGAGAGGTCCAAATTGAAGCCCAAATCCGTAGCTGAAAGATCTGGAAAAGGCCTAGCGTCGAGACGCTGTAAGGACAGCGTCGCGACGCTGTCCATTTCTTGGCCGGCAAGTCGATGACGTCACAGCGTCGCAACGCTGTGCCGTATAGCGTCGCGACGCTACCCCCTTTCCGAGCCTATAAGGCGCCCCTTGGTGCCTCATTTTACCATCAATCATCATATTCTTCCATTCCTTTCTTGCTTTCTTGGCTCCTTTGGGAGCCTCTCTCAAGGCTTTCAAGCCTTTTTGAGAGTTTCTTTAGTGGGAAACTTTTTGGGAATTTTGGGGAGCATTCTGGGAGGCTCAAGGAGTGTTCGGAGGGACTCCAAGCGTCAGCGAGGGGGTCTTCAACGGTCAATTCCTTCCCTTTTATTATGTTCTTAATTATGCTTTCCATTGTAATTATTGTGAATATTTTAGCTATGTATAGCTAAACCCCAATTTGGGGTCTTGAAATGAAATTATAGTTTAAATGTTGTTATAATTGCCTATCTCTAGCCCTTTTGTCCTAATTATTTGTATGGATGTGCTTAATGCTTTATGCAATCTCAATGGAAACTCGACGGAGAGAAGTTAGGATAGATCATAATCCATGCAACTAGTTTAATTGCCCGTCGTGACAACGAAATTAGTTGATTAAACTTAGATTCCTAAAATGAATCAGAGCGTAATAATTAATGATTTTTAATGGCGCTAAGGACACTTAGGTTGTTAAAATGAATTATTTACAATTAGGGGAGACCGACAGGAGAACCTATGTTATTAACAAAGATTCTAGGAGTATAATTAGTTAGGCGATGAGATAGGACAATTGTAGCAATTGTTTAGCTAATAATTGATTTTCAAGACCCCTCTTCCCATTAGAAAACTCTTTCTCCGTATTTTATTTTTATCGATTGATCAAAATTTCTCTTTAATTGTTTTGATTTTTTTTTTTATTTTCTTTGATTGCATGATCTGGTCCCTAAATATTATTTATCCCAAGTATTTTTAGTGCTCTAGGAATCTTTGCTTGCTTAAATTTCGCTTCGCCTCCCCGTGGATTCGATACTCGGTATACCTACCGTTTTATATTACTTGTGACGACCCGTGCGCTTGCACTGTGAAAGTCGTAAAACGGCAAATAGTAGTCGTCGTCCAAACACCTTGTCTCAAGTGTCTTATATCTACAAGATGTTAGTTAGATATAAGATGCAAAATTCCAAGAAGGATTCACTACCTTTTAGGCATGGAATTCTTTTGTCTAAGGAACTGTGTCCTGAGACACCTCAAGATGTTGAGGACTTGAGACATAAGCCCTATGCAGTAGGGATTGTCAGTAAGTATCAATCAAATCCAAGAATTGATCTATGGAGAGCTGTTAACTACATCCTCCAGTATCTGAGGAGAACGAGGGTCTATATGCTCGTGTATGGCACTGAGGATTGGATCCTTACACGATACACTGACACAGATTTTCAAACTGATAAAGATTTGAGGAAATCTACATCAGTATCTGTGTTCACTCTTAAAAGAGGAGATATAGTATGACATAGTTGCAGCCTCAACGATATAGGTCGATAAGCAGTTGCTTATGGAGCAGCGATAGAGAGTGTATGACTTAGGAAGTTCAAGCCTATTTTGAAAGGTGTTCCAAATATGAACTTGCCTATTGCAAGACAAGCAAGCACATTAAATCAAAAGATATATTGTTGATTCATTCACGAATGCTCTCTCGGCTAAAGTGTATGAGGGTCATCTAGAAGGTCTAGGTCTACGAGTTATGTACAAAGATGTAATCTAGGACAAGTGGGAGAAGTGTAATGAGTATAGTGATACCATTATGTAATGGGTATAATGATTCCCTAGTTTATTGTATTTGTACATTGTATATGTTTTATACATGTATTTATACACCTGCTGCTGTATAGATTATTGTACATCCCACTAAACTAGAGTTTTAGTTCAAGCGGGAGTTTGTTGGGTTTTATGCCCTAAAACTCGTAGATAGTGAATGTAAACAAATTGTATACTTGTTTCAATAAAGTGTTATTGAGTTTCTACAATAAAATGTTATTGTTAAATATTGCACAATTTGACCCAAATCCAATAAACTAAGATCCAAGGTTGTTTGTATGTAACTTGAATTAGTATGTGGGGACATACGGGGATCGATGTTCAAGTAACAACCTAAAAGGTCTATAGTACAAGGATAAGGTTGGGTACCTTATCCTGGTAACACTATGAGATACGGCCCCCTTTGTATTTGATATAGACGTATTGATCCAAAACGTCCATGTAGTAGACATGCAAGCGGGGGTATCCTATGCAATGAGTTTGCATAAGACCGGACCACGTAATTGAAGGATTGGAATTCCGTAATTCCGTAAAGCGGAAGCGTGATTGGGACCGATTCGTAATTAATTTTGTTTAATCTAAAATATCAATACATTGGCAATAATTTTAGAACTATTCTAAATTTATATTAAGGCTAAGCATACAAAAATTAGATCTAAATCTAATTTATATAGTAACAAATTACTTACTCTCGTTGACGACTCAGATTAAATCACCAACTGCTTGTGAAATAATCACGAACTAGTGCGAACACCACCACTATGGCTACACCGGTATGACTCTGAGACTTCTAGAGGCAGGAGACTGGTGGGAGTCCAGAGGAAGCCTTGAGGGAAATTCTCTGAGAGTAGGAGAATGAATGGGATGCCTTTCACCCCACCCCAGTGGTCCTATATATAGTAAAGGCCAAGACCTTTTTCCTAATAGGAAAAGGAAGACCTTTTCCTAATAGGAAAATGTCTCTAATTTTAATAAATAAATAATTAATTCCATAATTAATTAATTTCCCAATTAAATATCATATAATTAATCTTAGGGATTTTATTAAAATTAAAATTAATATGAATCCAATTCATATTAAATTTATTTGAACTCTTTCAAATATTTTCTTTCCTAATAGGAAAAGGTCTCTAATTTTAATAAATAATTAATTAATTCGATAATTAATTAATTACCCAATTAAATATCATATATTTAATCTTAGGGATTTTATTAAAATTAATATGAATCCAATTCATATTAAATTTATTTGAACTCTTTCAAATATTTTCTCTCAAGAATTAATTTTTGAAATTAATTCAAAAATTATATTATAAAGTTTCATAAACTTTATATTATAATGCATCAATATACATTATACGATTCCCCAAATAAATTGAACACTTTCAATTTATAATTTATACTGAATTGCCTCAAGTCTCTTTACGAGCTACCAGTGGGACCTAATGGACCTACAGATCAGAAGCTCCAACGATACGAGACTAATTGGCCAAACTCATGAACCAAGTTAGTCAACATTCGATAACTGTGGGTCACTCCACTAAAGACCCACAGCTGCACTCTTTTCACTGTAGAATATTTCTGTGTCCACGGATATCGACCAATGCAGTAAGTCAATCCTTCACGTGTGTTTGTAACACCAGTTGGGTCAAATTACCGTTTTACCTCTGAGTTACCTCTGGTTCCTTAAGTACCACTGATTCCTCTAATGAACAAGTTGTTTAGGGTCCAACCACTAAACAGGAGTTCCTCTCGGGCCAGGAGAGGACGGCGCGCCTTTGTTCAAGCCCCGAAATCAACCCTTAAGGGAACACACATCTACTTACCCCAATAGGGGAAGGAGTGAATTCCATCTTGTACTGTTATGTTCCCAGCCCCCATTCGGTCTTGCCCCTGAAATGGTAGGATTATGGAGTCAGCGAACTGGCCACTCTCACCCATACAAATCTAAGGACAATCCCTCCTGAATGGGGTTCATAACAGACTCAGGATTGAGATTGAGTTACCTAGGTCATCCTATTGAAATAGAAACCTAAACTAGTTAACGGTGTTACATCTAGTGGTTACTATTTCGCAGTCCGATCTTATGCAAACTCATTGCATAGGATACCCCCACCCGCATGTCTCCTACATGGATGCTTTGGATCATTGCATCTGTGTCGAATACAAGGTGGGCCGTATCACATAGTGTCACCAGGATAAGGTACCCAGCCTTATCCCTATACTATAGACCTTTTAGGTTATTACTTGGACACTGATCCCCGTATGTCCCCACATACTAGTCCAAGTTTTATTTAAACAACATTGGATCTTAGTTTATTGGATTTAGGGTTTATTAATGCAAACTCGATTATTCAATAACCAAATTATTGAATTACTCAAATAACACTTTATTGAGATCGATTAATTTGTTTCATTTACTATCTACGAGTTTTAGGGCATAAAACCCAACAACTCCCACTTGAACTAAAACTCTAGTGGGCAATGTACATCAACAATCAAAATTGAATGAATAATCAATGAAGTAGGAATAGTAGTTTGTATTAATACTGTATAGTACATGAAAAGTACAAATACAGATAAATACAATAAACTAGGGCATTCACAATACCCATTACACTTCTCCCACTTGCCCTAGATTATTCTATGTACATATCTCGCAGACCTAGACCCTCTAGATGACCCTCGAACACTTTAGCCGTGAGAGCCTTCGTAAATGGATCAGCAATATTGTGCTCAGAGGCTACCTTCGTGACGATCACGTCCCCTCGTTGCACGATCTCTCTGATGAGATGATATTTGCGCTCTATGTGCTTGCCTCTTTTATGACTGCGAGGTTCTTTAGAATTTGCCACTGCACCACTATTATCACAGTAAAGGGTGATTGGCAAGTTCAAATTTTTGGAACAACTTCCAAATCCATCAAGAACTTCCGTAGCCATACAGCCTCCTTAGCTGCTTCACAAGCAGCGTCATATTCGGCCTCCATGGTGGAGTTTGCAATGCATCCTTGCTTGATGCTACGCCAGACTACAGCTCCCCCGTTGAGGGTAAATACTGACCCTGATGTGGATTTCCTATAATCCTTATCAGTCTGAAAGTCAGAGTCTGTGTATCCTGTAAGGATCAAATCCTTAGAGCCATACACAAGCTGATAGTTCCTCGTTCTCCGAAGATACTTGAGGATGTTTTTAACTACAGTCCAGTGGTCTAACCCTGGATTGGACTGGTACCTGCTGACTATTCCAACTGCATATCAAATGTCAGGCCTAGTACAAAACATGACATACGTAAGACTGCCCACAGCTGAAGCATAAGGGATGCGTCTCATATCCTCAATTTCTTGAGGTGTCTTAGGACACTGTTCCTTAGACAAATGAACTCCATGCCTGAAGGGTAGTAAACCCCTCTTGGAATTCTGCATCTTATATCTAGACAACATCTTGTCTATATATGATGCTTGAGACAGGGCTAACGTTCTGTTCTTACGATTCCTAATAATTTGAATCCCTAGAACATACTGAGCTTCACCCAAATCTTTCATTTGGAACTCAGTCGATAGCCATTTTTTAATGTCAGCTAGATATTCTACATCATTCCCAATGAGAAGAATATCATCTACATACAACACCAGAAAAGCTACTGAACTGTTGATAATCCTTTTGTAAACACAAGGCTCATCAACGTTCTGGTCAAAGCCATAAGATTTGACAGCAGTGTCAAACTTTATATTCCAAGATCTGGAAGCTTGCTTCAACCCATAAATGGATCGTCTAAGCTTGCAAACTTTTTGCTCCTGACCTTGAGCAACGAACCCCTCTGGTTGAGCCATAAAGATGTTCTCATCAAGATTGTCATTCAGAAAGGCAGTCTTGACGTCCATTTGCCAAATCTCATAATCATAAAAGGTGGCAATGGACAAGAGAATTCTTATCGACTTTAACATGGCAACTGGGGAGAAGGTTTCCTCATAGTCCACCCCCTCCTTTTGGGTATAACCCTTTGCCACAAGTCGAGCTTTGAAAGTCTGTACTTTCCCAGCTACGTCTCGTTTTCTCTTGTAGATCCATTTGCACCCTATGGGTTTAACCCCTTCAGGTAGGTCTACAAGATCCCAGACTTGATTGAAGTACATAGACTCCATCTCTAGGTCCATAGCTTTGACCCACTGGTCATGGTCCACATCATTCATTGCCTGTCTAAAGGTCAATGGATCCTCAACCCCATCATCAGGTATGACAGTTGGAGTTTCTGCTAAACCCAGATAGCGTTCAGGTTGAATAACAACCCTCCCACTATGTCGAGGCATTCTCAACTCTTGAGAAGGATGGGCTTGACCAGATGTACTATGCTCATCAATAACTCTTGTTGAAGGTCCAGCCTCTGAACTGGGCTCATCAACAACTCTTATTGAAGGTCCAGCCTCATCAACAACTCTTGTTGATTCATTTGTAGCTTTACCAGAAAGTTCACTTAACACAATTTTACTGCGTGGTATGTGTTCTTTAATGTGGTCTTCTTCCAAGAAAGTAGCATTTGTCGATACAAACACTTTATTTTCTTTTGGATCGAAGAAGTATCCACCTCTTGTTTCTTTTGGGTAGCCTACGAATAGGCATAATTTTGAACGTGAATCCAATTCCTTTGGGTTTGCTACTAACACATGTGCAGGGCAGCCCCAAATTCTGAAATGATGTAAACTAGCTTTACGCCCTTTCCAGAGCTCAAATGGTGTTTCAGAAACACTCTTTGAGGGAACAACATTCAAAATATAAACTGCAGCCTCTACTGCATAACCCCAAAAAGAACTAGGCAACTGAGCATAGCTCATCATAGATCGAACCATGTCTAACAAGGTTCTGTTTCTCCTTTCAGATACACCATTCTGCTGAGGTGTACCTGGTGTTGAGAGTTGGGACGATATTCCATGTTCTATCAAATAGTTTTGGAATTTTAACTCCAAATACTCTCCACCTCGATCAGATCGAAGTGTTTTAATGGTCTTACCTAACAAGTTCTCAACTTCAGTCCTGTACACCTTGAACTTTTCAAGGGCTTCAGACTTATGACTCATTAGGTATAAATAACCATACCTTGAATAATCATCTATAAAAGAGATGAAATATTCATACCTTCCTCGAGCTCTTACATTCATTGGACCATAGAGATCCGTATGTACGAGTTCTAAGGGCTCCTTGGCACGATAACCTTTTCCAGTAAAAGGTCGTTTGGTCATCTTACCATCGAGACATGACTCACATGGAGGTAAAGTACCATCTTCTAACTGGCTTAGAAGTCCGTTCTTAACCAATCTCCCAATCCTATTGAGATTTATGTGGCCAAGTCTCAAGTGCCAAAGATAGGTACTTTGAGAAACTTTTTGCCTTTTTGGTTGAGTCTCAGCTGTTTTAAACATTTCATTGTTCAAAATAGCCCTGGACTCTATTGGTTTTAAGACATACAAATTGTTCTCCATATTTGCAGAACATATATTAGCACCCCTTTTAGTAATGAAAGCTTCATTCACAGAAAATGACACTGAATACCCTTGTTCTAGCAAACAAGAAATAGAAATCAAATTTCTTTTTATTTTGGGGAATATATATACGTTATCTAATAACATATAGCGTTCCCTGGAGAAGAACATTTTAATACCTCCCACTGCTTTAGCTGAAATGAGCTCCCCAGTCCCAACTCTGAGAGTCATTTCCCCAGCATCTAACTGTTGCCAGGAGCTCATTCCCTCAAAGGAAGAGCATACGTGATGAGTGGCACCTGAATCAAGGATCCAGGCTGTATCATCATTTTCCACTATACACGTTTCAATAATCAATAAATCAAATTTATTTTCATTGAGATGTGCTAAGCAGTCTATGTCATATTCATCATGAACAATTTCAGATAAATTAAACATATGGGCTTGAGGACCGTCCTTAGTTAAGACCAATTCCACGCATTTAGTGTTTAAGTTCATTTTCTTAGTTGTATTAGAAATACCAGTTTTGTAATTGGCGTTATTAGAGGCATACAAAGAACGTTTCATTGCTAATAGAACAAACAAATTAACTTAATAAGTATTGTTGCATTAACCCACTACACAAAATAATATTATTATTTTAATCCAATCAATTTAGCAAAAGTAATGATCAACCCATAGAATAAACATTCATTTTGCAACGATACTTCAAAGGTTTAGAACAACAGCTACCGTAGGGTAGTCAGCTACTCCTCCTCTGAATTGAGATAATCTCAGCCAATCCCTATTCCCGGAATAACTCATATTCCAAAAGTTCTTAGCTACCGTTTTTTCGGTCAGGAAATTATTAACACCTTAACAATTTCCCGTAAGTGTAACCCTCCATTTCAAAGATTTCAGAGGTCGGCCCCAACAATGCTACCGTAGGAAAAGTCAAAGTTGGAAATGGACCTAAGAAAACCTATCTATTTCTTGAGTTTGCGTTGTTCCGACTCCCATGATCAAGCCCTCCGTAGGGTGATCGCTCCCAGGGCGACTCGCATACAGATCATGGGGATCTCACGGTGCAACCTAATGGAGGAGACCGTAGGATGCGTTGACACGTGTCCTGCTCCCACTTACTATAAAATACTCCCTCATTGACCTTGATATTAATCCATGCAAACACCATCCGTAGGGGGTCACTCCCAGGGTGACTCGAGGCCAAGCATGGACCTCACGTTGTGAACTTTTGAGGACGTGAGAGCAAAACTTGATTTATGAAAATCTTGTTTTGACATATTTCCTCCCACTAAGTATTTTTATAATTATAGGGTCTATTACTTAGGTAAATTTCGGCTAAGTGAATCTATCTAAGTCTATGTCTGTATATAACTTTTATATATATAGGTCTTTTCTCTAATGTCTAGGTGGATTAAACACTTTTAATTACCTAGAGACATTGCATGCTAATATAACTATGGTTAATTCAACTCAAGTTCCGGCTCAGTTCCCAGGTAGCAGGTGTTCCGTAAACCGTCATCTTATGTACCTCCAGCCTTAGACAGAACTTTACCGGTAGAGTTCCCTTGTAACCAATAGTTATGATAAATCTTTACTCTAAAGATCTAGGTGAATTAAACTCTTTTAATAAACCTAGTGTCATTGCATGCTAACATATAACTATGATTAATTCAACTTCGGTATTACGGGTTAGTTCCCAAGTAGGAGGTGTTCCGTAAACCATCATCTTAAGTACCCCCAGCCTTAGACAGAACTTAACCGGTGGAGTTCCCTTATAATCATAGTAATGTTTTTCCTACTTAGTCAATTAAAACTATTTTTAATTCTAAGTAAGAAAATAATTCTAATCCTATTAGAATTATAATGAGCTTAGGTCTAATTAATTTTAAACATTTTAACCTAAGGTCCTATGTTTGCATGCAACTCTTTGTTATAGGTTGACGGTTTCTAATCAATTTTATAACTTATTATAAAATTTTAATGATTAGCCCTATAACATGCTTCTATGGTGTTGGAAAAATAACAATCATATTCTAATTATTAAACACTATATTATTATGACGCCGATAACGATAATATAACGGTTATATTAATCTAAGGTGGTGTCATCCTTCATGCAATTTCAATTTCATTTAATTAATATCGATTATATTAATTAAACATCCACGAAATTAAATTACATGAAATTTGACATTAATATAATATAACTCTTATATTAATCTAATTAATGTCATGCTCAATGCTATTCCATTTTCATTTAATTAATATAACATTTTATATTAAATCATACATGAAAACAAGCATTGATATATATTGATTATTTTCATTCATAATATAACTAATTATATTAATTCTCATGAAAATAATCCTAAGCATGCATGCTACAGTAATAAAATATAACAATTATATTTAGCTAAATTAATGTCATGCATCAAGCTTCACCAATTTCATATATTTAATATAACGATTATATTAAATAACTCATGAAATTAAATTCATGCATAATTACCATACATTATAACAATTATAACATAAATATGCATGAAAACTTGCTTTAACCTATGGTGGGAATTTAAGCTATATGACATCCATAAAGCAAATAAATAGAAATTGAACCGGTTAATTTTGGCCCCTAGGATAAAATAAAGCATAAATTACAATAATTATAGCTAAATTCTATCCTAAAAGTCCTTCTGCAGCTCCAAATACTGGTCTAGACCATCCGAACCGACCCGAACCAGCTACGAAAACCACGAACCGAGCCAAATTCCAGCTGAACCGGACAAAATCGGTCCTAGCCCAGCCAGTCCGCGTGAACCGGACCGCCCAACCGCCTTGAACCGTCCTGTTGCGAATCCTTAACGCGTGCTGTAATCGTGACAGCGTCGCGATTTCTCCGATTTTTATCTCATAAAAAACCTATTCTAGACTCGGACTTACATAGGACTCGATTTTACATAAAATACCCAAAACACCGGACCCTTACATGATCAAATCACATAAAAACAGTAAAATCTATCGCCATAAAATTAACCTAAACAGTTCAATGCAAACCATACATACATTATGCATTAATCAATCTCACCAATACCAATGCAAATTTTAGAGAAACAAAATTAGATCTACGATCGGCTCTGATACCAATTGAAGGATTGGAATTCCGTAATTCCGTAAAGCGGAAGCGTGATTGGGACCGATTCGCAATTAATTTTGTTTAATCTAAAATATCTATACATTGGCAATAATTTTAAAACTATTCTAAATTTATATTAAGGCTAAGCATACAAAAATTAGATCTAAATCTAATTTATATAGTAACAAATTACTTACTCTCGTTGACGACTCAGATTAAATCACCAACTGCTTGTGAAATAATCACGAACTAGTGCGAACACCACCACTATGACTACACCGGTATGACTCTGAGACTTCTAGAAGCAGGAGACTGGTGGGAGTCCAGAGGAAGCCTTGAGGGGAATTCTCTGAGAGTAGGAGAATGAATGGGATGCCTTTCACCCCACCCCAGGGGTCCTATATATAGTAAAGGCCAAGACCTTTTTCCTAATAGGAAAAGGAAGACCTTTTCCTAATAGGAAAAAGTCTCTAATTTTAATAAATAATTAATTAATTCCATAATTAATTAATTTCTCAATTAAATATCATATATTTAATCTTAGGGATTTTATTAAAATTAAAATTAATATGAATCCAATTCATATTAAATTTATTTGAACTCTTTCAAATATTTTCTTTCCTAATACGAAAAGGTCTCTAATTTTAATAAATAATTAATTAATTCCATAATTAATTAATTACCCAATTAGATATCATATATTTAATAGTAGAGATTTTATTAAAATTAATATGAATCTAATTCATATTAAATTTATTTGAACTCTTTCATATATTTTCTCTCAAGAATTAATTTTTGAAATTAATTCAAAAATTATATAATAAAGTTTCATAAACTTTATATTATAATGCATCAATATACATTATACGATTCCCCAAATAAATTGAACACTTTCAATTTATAATTTATACTTAATTGCCTCAAGTCTCTTTACGAGCTACCAGTGGAACCTAATGGACCTACAAATCAGAAGCTCCAACGATACGAGACTAATTGGCCAAACTCATAAACCAAGTTAGTCAACATTCGTTAACTGTGGGTCACTCCAATAAAGACCCACAGCTGCACTCTTCTCATTGTAGAATATTTCTGTGTCCACGGATATCGACCAATGCAGTAAGTCAATCCTTCACGTGTGTTCGTAACACCAGTTGGGTCAAATTACCATTTTACCTCTGGGTTACCTCTGGTTCCTTAAGTACCACTGATTCCTCTAATGAACAAGTTGTTTAGGGTCCAACCACTAAATAGGAGTTCCTCTCGGGCTAGGAGAGGACGGCGTGCCTTTGTTCAAGCCCCAGAATCAGCCCTTAAGGGAACACACATCTATTTACCCCAATAGGGGAAGGAGTGAATTCCATCTTGTACTGTTATGTTCCCAGGCCCCATTCGGTCTTGCCCCTGAAATGGTAGGATTATTGAGTCGGCGAACTGGCCACTCTCACCCATACAAATCTAAGGACAATCCCTCCTGAAAGGGGTTCATAACAGACTCAGGATTGAGATTGAGTTACCTAGGTCATCCTATTGAAATAAAAACCTAAACTAGTTAACGACGTTACATCTAGTGGTTACTATTTTGCGGTCCGGTCATATGCAAACTCATTGCATAGGATACCCCCACCCGCATGTCTCCTACATGGATGCTTTGGATCATTGCATCTATATCGAATACAAGGTGGGTCGTATCACATAGTGTCACCAGGATAAGGTACCCAGTCTTATCCCTATACTATAGACCTTTTAGGTTGTTACTTGGACACTGATCCCCGTATGTCCCGACATACTAGTCCAAGTTTTATTTAAACAACCTTGGATCTTAGTTTATTGGATTTAGGGTTTATTAATGCAAACTCGATTATTCAATAACCAAATTACTGAATTACTCAAATAACACTTTATTGAGATCGATTAATTTGTTTCATTTACTATCTACGAGTTTTAGGGCATAAAACCCAACAGAAATAGTCAACCATTAGTTATAACACTGTTAACTAGTTAGGTTACTGTTTCAATAGGATGACCTAGGTAACTCAGTCTTAATCCTGAGTGTGTCATGAACTCCTTCTCATGAGGGATTGTCCTTTGATTAGCATGGATGAGAGTGGCCAATACGCCGACTCAATATGCCTTCCTTTTTGGGGACAAGACCGAGTGGGAGGCTGGGGACATGACAACACAAGAAGGAATTCACTCCTTCCCGCTTCTAGGAGAAGTAGATGAGTGTTCCCTTAAGTGGTGACTCCAGGACTTGAATAAGGACTTTCTGTTTAATGGTTGGACCAGAAACAGGTTGTTCATTAGAGGAGCGCTGGTACTTAAGGAGACAGATGTAACACAAGGGTAAAACGGTAATTTGACCCAACTGTGATTACGGACACTCGTGAAGGATTGGCTTACCGGCATAGGTCTATATCCATGGAAACAGAAATTTTCTACAGTGAGAAGAGTTCAGCTGTGGTTCTTTAGTGGAATGACCCACAGTTAATGAATATTGGTTAACTTGATTAATGAGTTTAATCGGTTAATCTCATATCATTGGAGCTTCTGATCTATAGGTTCATTAGGTCCCCCTGCTAGCTCGTAAAGAGTAATTAGGAACAAATATATCTTGAGAGAATTAGAATAGTTCAAATTCATATTGGGAATTAAATTAATTGTATGAGATACAAATTAATATAATGTATAGTGATGCATTAAAATATAAAGTCTAATTTGAGATTAAACTTTATTATATTGAGAGATTGATATATTTGAAAAAGTTCAAATATATGTCTTATTAAATATATGATATTTAATTAGAAGATGAATTAATTAATTATGAATTAATTAATTATTCAATTTAGTTCAAATTAAATGAGATTTAATTAAACTATAGTCTATGAGGGAATTATTAGAATATGATTCTAATATGTAATTAATTGAATATGGAAGATATTTAATTAATTGTAAAATTATTTAATTATTGAAATTAATTAATTGATTATTTTAATTGAATTAATTAAATGTGATTTAATTAAGTATGAGGAAATTACATTTAAATAAGATTTAAATGTGCATGAGATTAATTAATTAATATGATTAATTAATTAACATTTGATTAATTAATATGATTAGTTAATTAACATTTAATCAATTAATTAATTGATCTTGATCTAACGGTCAAGATTGTTTCCTAACCTCACATTAGGGTTTCCTCTCTTATAAAAGGAAAGGTTATGAGGACCCTAACCCTAAGGTCTCATTCTAACCTCCCTCTCATTCTCTCAACAAAAGAGCTCTAGAGAGAATTTTTCTCTCTAAGAGTTTTTCCCATTCAAGATTAGGTAGTCCCACAACTACGTTCCTAATCTCAGAGTTATAGCGGGGAAGATCAAATGGTGGTGTTCTTCGTTGTTGCAGAGCAATCAAGAATCATCCGTTGAAGTATTCAGAGTCGTCAACGGAGGTATGTTTTTAACCGCTTAACCTTTTGCCAATGTATTGGTATTTTGTAGAACAAAATTAATTTACGAACGGTCCAATTGCTTCCGCTGTAACGGAATTGGGAATTCCAATCCTTACAGTATGGCTCTAAAAGTTCTTAATCGATTTTGAAGTCGTTCCAAATATGCATTTGCCCATCACTCTCTACTGTGATAATAGTGGTGCAGTTGGAAATTCAAAAGAACATAAAACCATAAGAGAAGCAAGCACATCGAAAGAAAATATCATCTCATTAGGAAGATAGTGCACCGAGGAGACGTGATCGTCACAAAGATAGCATCAGAGCACAACATTGCTGATTCATTCACGAAGGCTCTCACGGCTAAAGTTTTCGAGAGTCATCTAGAGGGTCTAGGTCTACAAGATATGTATAGGAAATAATCTAGGGCAAGTGGGAGAATTGTAACCGGTATTCAATACCATGATGTACTGGGTATTGTGATCCCCTAGTTTACTGTATTTGTAAATTGTTATTAATACATGTATTTATTCACTCACTACTGTTATGGATTATTGTACATCCCACTGAACTAATGTTTTAGTGCAAGTGGGAGATTGTTGGGATTGGTGCCCTAAAACTCGTAGATAGTGAATGAAACAAATAGTAGTATACTTGTTTGAAAAAGTCGTTGTCGAGTTTTTGTTCACTGAAGTTATTAAATAAGTGAATTGCACGTTAAATAACCCAAATCCAATAAACTAACATCCATGGCTATATGATATGAATACTTGAACTATATGTAGTGACATAAAAGTGGATCAAGTTCAAGTAATAGCCTAAACGGTCTATAAGTATAGGGATAAGGCTGGGTACCTTATCCTGACAACACTATGTGATGCGACCCACTTTGTATACAGTGCAAAAGATGTGATCTTGAATCGTTCATGTAGAGACATACGAGTTGGGGCGTCTGATAACTCTCCAAAAGGGAGTTATTTAGGCCTTATTTCTATATTGGTTTGTGTGTCATTTGTATTAAATAGGGTTGTTTTTAGATGAATATTATATGTTTTAACCTATTTGGAAGAATAGATGCTTTGGAAGTTATTTTGTGCAGAAAATAATGTTGAGCGACTTGAGGGAGCAAAATCCGTGATCTGACAAAGCAGGGAGCAAAACTGCCACGTGAGCCACACGTGATTCATTAAATGAGGTGGCGTTAGCGGAATTAATCTCATAACTAGGAAGCTTGGATGGCCCTCGACGTGTTAAATTTGACCTAATTAGGGTTGACTCCACTCTATAAAAGGAAGTAGCACTCCCAAGTCAAAAACATTCCAAAATCGAGGGAAGAAAGTCTTATTCCATTCGTGGAGGCTTACTTTCCATCTTTGGAAGCCGAATAGAGGAGGAACGATTGGAGACCTCAAGAAGACCATTAGCTACGGATCTCTTCAAGGGAATTAACCTTTTCGTGTAATTTCTTGTAGTTATGGATGCACAAACTCAGATTGTAGCTTGTGTTACCTTGTACTCCATGAACTAAATTTACTTAGGTGTTGGTTAGGATCTATGTAATTGTCGTGCTTACACTCTATGTAATATATGTTGATTTGAGCATCTTGATTATTTGTTGTGTCCATTTCTATTTTGTGCCCGCCTGGCCAGCCGATATGAATATCTCTTCTTAGTTTTAGGGATGATTTGAGAGGTGTGGGGCATTTAATCACACTAGACCATTATGTGTTGGTGGACGCCAGTGACTAAGTTAGAGATAACCAGTTGCCTAGTGCTTGATCGGTAGCACGTCATTGGAGTTGAAACACATTCCAAAAAATCCAGAGTTTCGGGAGGATCCTGCTGATAAGACTGCAAGAGAATTGCCTAATCAATATAATTGCTAGAACATCTTTTAAAACAATTACAGAAATCCTAACCAACGCTTGTTTCCAATCTGTCTGCTTTATCCGTTTACTTTCTGCTCTGTTATTTTTTTTGCTTCAGCAATTTATCAAAATCAATCATTTTAACAACCTTGAAACCATTTAAAAGTTACATAAAATAGGTAGAGTGGAAGCTATTCAAAACCTCGTGGATACGATAAATTACTTATTACTTGCTGCAGACTATGTGCACTTGCATAATATTCTAGAGAGCATTTTTATCATATTTTTACCCCACTCTAGAAGGCAACAGTGTCCTATGCAAATGAGTTTGTATAAGACTAGGACCAAGAAATAAGTAAATTTCCTTTATAACGTCGTTTACTTTTGAAACTGACTTATTTTAGTGTGATTACCTAGTTAACTCGATCTTAATCCTGAGCTAACTATGAACTCCTATTTATTCGAGCTTATCCTTAGATCTGCATGGGTGAGAGTGGCTCATCATCACCGACTCAATAAACCCCCCGTTTCAGGGATAGGAACGGGTAGATAGCTGGGGACATAGTCCTGCATGACCGAATTCACTCCTACCCAATTTAAGGATAGTAGAGAGTTTGTTCCGTTAAGTGCTGACTCCGGGACGTGAACAAAGGGATCCCGCCCTCTCATTCGTCCGAGAGGTTTTAGGATTAGTGGTCAGACAACAAACCAATTGTTCATTAGGGACTTAGTGGGAACTTAAGGAACAAGATGTAACTTCAGGGGTAAAGCGGACATTTGACCCAACTCTAGTTACGAACAACTTGTGAAGGGTCGACTTACTAATCATGGTTATATCGGGTGGACAGAAATATATCTACAGTGAGGGAAGTTCAACTATCGGGCTATAGTGGAGTGTCTCGGTAGTTAACGATTGTTGGTTAACTCGGTTAATCTCAGATCGTTGGAGTCCATGATCTGTAGGTCCATTAGGTCCACCTGCTAACTCGTACGGAATAAACCGTAGAACAAGTGTGATGAAGAATTTTAAATATTCAAATTCATTATAGGGAGTTGTCGTTAAATTATGTTCGATATATTTAACGTTAAAGTTTAATTACGAATTTAACTTAGAGAGAGTTGGTAATATTTAATTATGATTTAAATATTGTCGGTATATTATGTATTCGATACATATTGTGGTTTAAATATGAATAGGGATTCATATTCAAAACGTTTGGGATTGAGAACACCGGGATTAGTGCATAAAATTAATTTAATAGTTGATATTAAATTAATATAATTAATTAATTAAAATTAATTTAATTTTAATTATTTGAATTAACATAAAATTTATTAAAAGGAAAATGAATTTTGGAAATTCATTTAAATTAACAAATTGATTTAAATTAATGAAATTAATTATGGAATTAATTTCACAAATTGAATTTTGGAAATTCAATTATTCCAAGAGGTAAATTACAATTAAGTGACACCTACTTTTATGACTAATCCCACTTTGAGAATGGTCGTCTTCTTCTCCTTGATTTACATACAATTGAATGCATGAAATATGTAAGGGTTGGGCATTCAAAGAGAAGAGAACAGAGGCTGTGATCTTGATGCCATTTTCTAGAAAATTTCTCTCTAAAGAAAACTTTCTCTCCATCTTGAGTTCTTCAACAATTCTCTCATAAATTCATCAAAAATTCGTTTCCCACAACACGTTCTAATGCCAAAGGATAGTAGGGAAGACCACGATGGTTTCCCAAAGCCTGTTTGTGAAAAGAATTCATCTACTGAGCTCCTTGAATTCGTCCAAAAGGTTGGTAATTCTTAGTGCTCTGTTTTCGGTTCCATGAAAGTGCATGTTTTCTTAACTAAAATTTAAGGAAATTAGAGTGTTTCGATCCAAAACGCTTTCGCTAGTGTCTCGTACACTCCTTCATAAGCTCAGCGTGCTTCGGGAAAAACCCGAAAGTTGTGATCTCACTATCACAAACATACAAACGCCATGTTTGATTCTAGTTTAAATTAGCTAATTGGCCGGTTAACTAATCCAAACCGCATTTGGATCTAGCCAGATTAATAACACATGGAATGGGCAACGAACCACAATTACAATTGATTAAATCATCTAATTCTAGGTTATGCATGAGGAATATCACAACGCTCTCCAATTTAGTACTTAGATTAGCAATTAAGTTTAGGAAAACCAAAGTTAAAAGTTGTCAGTCTTTCCCTAAAACTACTTCAACTTCTATGCAAAGAATTAGAATCACATAAACATGCGTTGAAGAATTAAAGCACAAGAGTGATAGCACACGAAACCCTAAACCATAAACATGCGTTGCATTTTACTGTTTTATTGCTTGTTTTACTAGAATGCGAGCACAAGAGGACAATTAGGCCATTATGTCGAATCAGCGCTAACTCGGGAGTTTTAAGATGTTTTTGAGCTATTTTGGAGCCCCCGAGACGCTTGGACATCGTCATTGGATCCAAAAGGATCGAGCAAGTCAACTTGAGTAAACCCAAGAGCAACCTGCAGACGGAAGGGCCAGCATCAGCGTCTCGACGCTGGCGATAATTATAAATACGATTCTTTTCACCCTTTTGGCCGCTAGGTCATATTCTCAATCGTTTTAGACAAATTTCCTCTGTACTTTTTTGCCTTTTTCAGTTCAGAATTGAGTTCTGTCTAGGTTGCTTCTCATTTTTACTATGAATCTTTGTTGTTTTAATGATTTATCTTGTAGCATGAGGGGCTAAACCCCTTAGATTGTTGGATTGGACCTATTTCTTGAATGATTAGGTAATTAGATGAGTTTGTTGGTTTTCAATTCTGTCTCGTATGAATGTTATTGCATCCTATGTCTCTTGTTTACACAATTACGTTTGCATATTAGTTTAAGATTTGACTTCCCTTAAATTGGTTGCAAATTTAATTTATTTGTTATAAATAGATAGCCACTAGGTTGAGGCAGATCCATCGCTAGTTTGGCTGTAGCCTAGCGTACACTTCCGATAGGCCTAAGGGCATAGGAGAAATTGACCTAATTCGATTAGAGAACTTCAATTCCTAATTTAATTAGACAATTTCGGGCCTTAAGAGGTAATCCATTTAGCTAATTAATGTTTTTGAGGACTCATCTGAATATTAATTTAGTTAATTAGATTAGATTGAGGAGTTATCGATCTAAACAAAAGAGGCAGCAGACGCACTTAAAATAATTAACCAAGTAAATTTTTTTGTGGAGTATCGGGGAGTTTAGTTGGTTAAAGACAAGTTAATTAGGTGGATTATCCGAATAACCAAGACATAATTCGGGCAAGATAGTTCAGGAATTTTATATTTAGAGTAAACAATGACTCGTTGTACCTAATTAATTCAAGAAAGAACTAATCTGACAATCCCTTCTTTTAATTGATTTCCCTCAGTTTTTACCTTTGTTTGATTTCTTTGCATGTTATTTACATTTTTCGGCATTTTTACCTTTCCTTGCATATTTTTAATTAATTCGGTTAGTGACAGACCACCCCCCTTTTCGTTGCAAACCTCCCTGTTTAGCGAAAATCCAAAAAATAAGTAAGATCACCCTTTCCTTGTGAACGACCCGACCACAACCTAGTACAAAAAGTAGAGCATAGAGTCGGAGTTTATAAATTTATTTGAATTCGACCTTCGACAAGTCGACCGTTCAAATTGACGCCGTTGTCGGGGAAAGGCGTGAAAGGTGTTAATATCTAACATGCGGAAGCAATTTTGGATCTTAGGCACATAATAATATCAATTTGATCAATCAAAGCATGTTGTCCAAAACTACAAAAACAAAGTTTAGAACACCAACCTCTTTATAGCTCGAAAATGGACCGATTGTTGTGTTGTTTTTCTTTACCAATTGATCACGAACCACCACAATATCTTCCTTGCTATTCTCAGGCCTTTGGAATGGATTGTGAGATCCTCTAATGATGGAAATTGGACGAGAATGAGCTTGGGTTTCAAGCTTTTGAGAGGTTTAAGCTTATGAGTTTGAGAGGTCGATTCGGTAGCATAACACCATGTAATTCTTGTGCATTTCTTCATCAAATCCTCCCATATTTAATGAGGAATCCATGCACTCTTGAAGCCCCAAAATTAGACAACAAGACAACCCCAAATTAAGTGGGATTAGGTGGCTAATTGAGGAGGAGTGCATGGGTTTAGTCACCATGCACTCCACCTCCTAAAATTAATTTTCTTAATTCAATTGAAAATTAATTTTAGCTAATTAAATTAAATTAATAATATGAAATTCTATTTAATTTTGAATTTCAATTTTAAATTAATTCATAATTAATTTAAATAATTATTAATTAATTAATTTATTATTATATTATATATTAATTTAATATCTAATATTAAATTAATATTTTGCAACCAATCTCGAGATTTTCCGAAATGCAATTTCTCAAACATGAATTCCTATTCACGTGCTCGATATTTAAATCTTATTTAAATATGTCTAACTCTCAAAATCAGGTTTAACTAAAAACCAACGTGTTAGTAATATCCAATATGACCGATATCGTCCCTAAATTGAATTTGAACAATTCGAATCCTTTCCATCATATTGTTCCAAAGTTTGTTCCTTAAGCTATCAAGGGAACCTAATGGACCTACAGATCATGGGCTTCAAAGATACGAGGTTTAACCGGTTAAACTCATTAACCTAGTTAACCAACATTCGTTAACTACCAGGTCACTCCACTATAGCCTAGTAGTTGCAGTCCCCTCCCTGTATTTATGTTTCCGTCCACTTGATATAACCATGATTAGTAAGTCGACCTTTCACAGGTTGTTCGTAACTATATGTAGGTCAAAATGTCCATTTTACCCCTGTAGCACTTCTTTACTCCTTAAGTCTCACACATCCTCTAATGAACAATTAGTTTGTGAATGAATCATCAAACTGAATCCCTCTCGGGCCAATGAGAGGGTGGGGCCCCTTGTTCAAGTCCCGAACTCAGTACTTAAAGGAACAACCTTTCTACTATCCCTAATATGGGTAGGAGTGAATTCCATCTTGCAAGACTATGTTCCCAACTATTTATTCAGTCTTATCCCCAAAATGGTAGGCTTATTGAGTCGGCAATGTTGGACCAATCTCACCCATGCAAATCATGTTGGGTTTTATGTCCTAAAACTCGTAGATAGTGAATGTTAATGAATTATACACTTGTATCAATAAAGTGTTATTGAGGTTTATGCAATAAAGTGTTATTGTCATTTTAAGTCTAAAATTGCACAATGTAACCCAAATCCGATAAACTAAGATCCAAGGTTGTTTATATGTAACTTGAACTAGTATGTGGGGACATACGGGGATCAGTGTTCAAGTAACAACCTAAAAGGTCTATAGTACAGGGATAAGGTTGGGTACCTTATCCAGGTAACATTATGTGATACGGCCCGCTTTGTATTCGATACAGACGTATTGATCTAAGGCGTCCATGTAGGAGACATGTGAGCGGGGGTATCCTATGCAATGAGTTTGCATAAGATCGGACCACGAAATAGTAAACCACTAGATGTAACACCTTTAACTAGTTAGGTTACTGTTTCAATAGGATGACCTAGGTAACTCAGTCTTAATCCTTAGTGTGTCATGAACTCCTTCTCACGAGGGATTATCCTTTGATTAGTATGGGTGAGAGTGGCCTGCACGCCGACTCAATAAGCCTACCTTCTTGTGGACAAGACCGAGTGGGGGGCCGAGGACATGATAACACAAGATGGAATTCACTCATTCCCACTTCTAGGAGAAGTAGATGAGTGTTCCCTTAAGTGGTGACGTCTTGAACAAACGGATCCCGCCCTCTCATTGGCCCGAGAGGAACTTTCTGTTTGCTAGTTGGACCATAAACAGGTTGTTCATTAGAGGAGCACTGGTACTTAAGGAGCCAGAGGTAACACATGGGTAAAACGGTAATTTGACCCAGCTGTTGTTACGAACACTCGTGAAGGATTGACTTACCGTCATTGGTCAATATCCATGGACACAAAAACATTCTACAGTGAGAAGAGTGCAGTTGTGGGTCTTTAGTCGAGTGACCCACAATTAATGAATATTGGTTAATTTGATTAATGAGTTTAGTTAGTTAACCTCATATCATTGGAGCTACTGATCTGTAGGTCCATTAGGTCCCCCTGCTAGCTCGTAAAGAGTAATTGAGAACAATTTATCTTGAAAGAATTTGAATAGTTCAAATTCAATTTTGGGAATCAAGTTAATTGTATGCGATACAATTAATATAATGTATGGTGATGCATTATAATATAAAGTTTAATATGAGGTTAAATTTTATTAAATTGAGAGAATTATATATTTGAAATAGTTCAAATATATAACTAATTAAATATGTGATATTTAATTAGTGAATAAATTAATTAATTGTGAATTAATTAATTATTCAATTAGTCTAATTAAATGTGATTTAACTAAACTAGGTTATATGAGAGATATATTAGACTTTGATTCTAATATGTAATTAATTAAATATGGTTGATATTTAATTAATTATAAAATCAATTGATTTTTGAATTAATTAATTATTCAATTTAATTTAGTTAAATGTGGTTTAATTAAATTAATATCTGTAGTTTTTTTTTTTTTTTTTAGAAAGAATTAATATCTGTAGTTTAATTTTAATGTGAATTGGATTCATATTAAAACTATAGATTATAAGAGAGATGCACATTTGAATATGATTCAAATGTTTGATTAAGTAAATATGTGATATTTAATTAATCAAAGAATTAATTAATTGTGGATTAATTAATTTTGTAGTTTAATTAATTTAATTAAATATGATTTAATTAATTTTAATTAAAACTATAGCTTATGTGAGGAATTTGCATTCAATGTGATTCAATGCATAAGTATTTAAATATGAGATATTTAATTACATTATTAATTAATTAATATGGTTAATTAATTAATATTTGATTAATTGAATTTTAATTTAAATTAATCAAAAGATTTAAAACCCTCACATTTAAGGACACATGGCAGATGGTTGTCAATTCTCTGGCTTAATACAAAACTAACGAATGAAGGGGTCTGAAGTTGATCCCTCATTATGATCTCTTTGTTTTTAGAACTTGCAATCTCTCTCTCAAAAATCTCTCTCAAGGAAAAGTACAAAGAATGGTTCTCTCTGTAGAAAACTCCCAAACTCAAGATTGTGGTCCCACAACCACGTTTCCAATCTCAGAAAATAGTGGGGAAGGCTTTATGGTGGTGTTCTTCATTGTTACAGAACGTTCAAGAAGGTGTTCTTGAATTCAGAGTCTTCCACGGAGGTTTGTGCTTCTCTATTTTTTAGATTAGATCTAAAATTCGTAATTGCTTAGCCTAGGAATTTCTATTCTGAAATTTGCCAATGTATGGGTATTTTGCGAAACAAAATTAAATTGCGAATCGGTCCAATTGCTTCCGCTGTAATGGAATTGGGAATTCCAATCCTTCAAATAAAAGGATAATCCTGAACAAACAGGAGTTCATAGTTAGCTCAGGATTAAGATCGAGTTACCTAGGTCATCATATGAAATAGTCAGTCTTATCAGTAAACAATGTTATAAAGTAAGAGTGACTCATTTCTCGGTCCGGTCTTGTGCAAACTCATTGCATAGGGTGCCCTTACTCGCATGTCTTCACATGAACGATTCAGGATCATATCATTTCCCTTTAAATGTAAAGTAGGCCGCATCCATAGTGTCCTCATGATAAGGTACCCTACCTTATCCATATACTATAGACCTTTAGGTTATATATTAGAACTTGATCCATGTTTATGTTTCCACATATAGTTCGAGTATTCATCTTATAACCAAGGATCTTTTAGTTCATTGGATTAAGGTTATATAAACAAACAATTCACGGAATAATACGATATTATGTTTATAGCAAAAAGAAATGTATAAAGATTACAAACTATGAGTTTTAGGACATAAAACCCAACAAACTCCCACTTGGACTAAAACTCTAGTGCGGTCAGAAAATGTTAGGTGAATAGCATTTAAACATGTGCTATATTTTCCCATCTGTCCTAAAATTACCAAACTCGTAGTCCTAAATTCTGTAGATGTCCCTCAAACACTTTACCGAGAGGGCTTTTGTAAATGGATCAGCCATGTTGTGTGATAAGTGCCAAAAATATACATATTTTGCCCCTTATTCTTAGCTTATTTCTTGTGAAACTTGTACGTTTTTGGTCAAAATTACTATTCCTGAGCCTAAAAAGTGTAAAAGTTGGTAAGTTAAGTCTTTGAGAGTCATGTGTGTCAAATTATACATATTCGTGCTTAAAAGAACTCATTTTGGTGTGAATTTGACTTAGTTTTGGTGTTTTGCAGAAAACAGAGGAAAACAGAGAAATGCTTTTGAAATGCTATTGAAATGCGACCGCATTTATGCCAAGGCAAAATGAAATGCGACCGCATTTGTGGACAGAAACAGAAAAGTCCGAGTCCGTCGCGGGTCGTTTTAAATGAGATTTTCACGCAACTAACCGGCTGTTTTGACTCCGAAACTGATTAGGCTACCTACCAGCACCATTTTCGTGACTCCTCAACCACTTCCCACACTATAAAAGCCCTCGATTCGAAGGGAAATTGAAGCAGAACTCATTTGGAAGAAGAGGGTGGTGACAGAACCCTAGTTGACGCCTATGAGTAGGGATGCCCGAGGTCCTTCTTAGATGACTGAATTCTAACCTGAGTTAGACATCAAACCTTAGGGTTTGTAGGGATTTTCACCCATTCCCACTTGTAAAAGCGAGAGAGTGGAGTGTCTTAGCGAACTCAAGAAGGATTGAGTAAATAGAAAACCCATAATATTTAGCCATCTCCATTATTTTCCAGCTCTTGATTACTTTTCATTATTCTGTATTCTTTACATTCTTATTTCAATGAAAATGTATCCATTTGCACTTTATCTCACCATGAGTAGCTAAATTCCATTGAGGGGTTCAATATGGTGAATTCCCTTATGGTTCAATAGCTTGAAAGTGTTTTATTTGCTTAAGTTTTGTTTAATGCATGTCATTCTTTATTGAATATCATTATGATCTTGTTGAGTTTAACCTGATCACTTAGGCTTTGCATGCTATGTGAGTTTGATCTCGAAAGGGACAGACGATATCGGTTCTCATAAAGGTGATATAGGAGAAAAAGCTCGAAAGAGATTGTTCGGCGGTATAGGGCAAGTTGCCTAAGGCACCCTATATCGACTATAGGGTTATAGGTTGCATTCGTGAATTATCTATGTCGGAGTCGAGTCACAGAAATGTGCATAACGGTACTCGCTTAGCCTTCTAACGGTTCTTGGGAGCAAGGCCAAATAGAAGTTATATCTGACCCAATGCATTGAATAGGCTTAAGTTAAATACTTCATGATTAAGGTTATTGCCTTTGGGATGAATCCATGTTGAATACCTCGTTTTATTTTATTGTTATTCTTTTATTCAATTGCTTGTTTTATTAAAAACCAATCAATCAAACTTATTTATTTGGTTACCTATTTTTAAGCAATCAAGTTGAGCAGTTTCTTCTTCAAATCTGAATTTCCAGTTTAGTCCTCATGGGATTGATACCCTTGGAATACTTCTAAGGTTTTTTTTACTACGTGCGACAGTGTATACTTGCACTAGGGTTGGCAGAATTTATCTTTATTATTATTATTCATCTTATCTCACATTCCATCCATTCAGCTGACGACGCACCATTGTGCTTGAAGGAATGAAAATCCTCATTGCGGAAGCGTATATCAGACCTTTTCGTTCTTAATTTGGTTTCTTTGAAAGCACCGATACATTGGGTCAAAACAAGAAACAATTTTTATGAATTTCTACAGATCAAGCATGCTCATCAATCCCTAAACTATTTAGAGAAATCAGTACTTACATGTTGAAGACCGATTATACAGCACAATGCTCCAATCTTTGAATATCACGTACTGTATCCTCCAATGGACTGATAGCGAGCATAGCTAGCCATTTTTCCCTAATTAATTTAGCTAGTCTCTGATATTTAATTGGTCAAATTTATGCATTTTAATGTTTTATTTGTAGGAAATATATTTTGGAGCTAAATTGAGAAATTGGAGTTAATCGGGTGTTCGAGACGCAAAAAGATGCCAAAGAAACGGAGTGGATCGAAGCTAAGGGCCCATTGAAGAGTGCAATCTGCAGACCAGCGTCGAGACCCTAGCTTCTGGATGTCTCGACGCTGGACTTTCCTCAATTAAATCAGGAGGCAAAATGTCACAGCGTCGCAACGCTGTGACAATAGCGTCTTGACGCTCTCGGATTTTTCCTTTACAGAATACTCGGTATAGCAACAGTGTCGCGACGCTGTGCCTATAGCGTCTCGACGCTGTCGACTTTTTTCCTATAAATAGAATGTGATAAAGGTTGAAAAAGGGACTTCTTTGGATGCAATTTTGGCCTAAATCTCGAGTAAAAACCTTCTATGGAAGCTGAAGCAAGTGGAGAGGAGCGGGATTCAAGGCTTTGCTCGTGGAGATCGTGACGGGGACGTGCGGTCTCGACAACTTAGCGTTTAATCTTCTTTCCCTCTTATTTTAGTTAGTTTCAATGGCTATTTTAGACTTAGCTTATATCGTAACGCGTTGTATGATTAGCTAGGTTCTTTATCTTAGGGATTGATGTAGCCCTTTGGGCAATTATGGATTGATTTATAGACTATTGCTATGATTTCATTTATGCATGATGTTTCCTTAATGCTTTCAATTTACCGGCCATGAATTGAATGATGCTTGTGTCTAAATCTAACTCGGGAGAGGGGGGTTAGCTTAGATCTCATTATGCATAACTAGGATAATCTTGAAATCGGGAGATAATAGACAATCTTAGAAATCGTTAAAAAGGATATCATTAATGCCTTGCATGTTAATGAATTTAGATAGGGATATTGGATTCATCACATGTGAGAGAATCATGTATGCTCGGGAGAGATATGTGTGATTTTAGTATTCCAACATTTATGAGTCATAGCATGTTAATCATCCTTTAATTAATCTATAATCCCAATTGGTGAAATCAACTCCCTATGAAATTGCCATCAATTGATTTCCATAGTTTTTGTTTTGTGTTAGTTTTCATTCGTTATTTCACTAAGTTTGGTTCCCTAAATAAAATTGGACTTGAGTATTTTCGATAATTAAATTGATTATAAACCCAATCCTGAGGACGACATTCGAATTAAAATTCACTATATTATAACTTGGCCCGTACAGTTGCGGAAGCAAATCGTGCATCAAGTTTTTGGCGCTGTTGCCAGGGATTGGCATATTTAATCAATTTTAATATCGTAGAAAAATTGTCCAGTCTTAATTTAGGGTCTATTTTTATTTTTTGTTATTTTTTTATTTTTTAGGTAGATTGCATTTTTTTTCCTTTTTTTATTTCTTGCCATATTTAGTTTTTTCCATATTTGTTTAAATTTTCCATAGATAGATTTTCTTTTCTTTTTAGTTTTATCCTTATTAGATTAATTTTTCCATATTTGTTAGTTTCCTAAATTGGTTTTGCCTTTTGCTTTCCTTATTTGTTTATCTTTTCCTTTTATAGAGTATATTTTCCTTGTTTAGATTTAGTTATTTCCTTTTCTAGTTTCTTTCCTTATCTAATTTCTTTCTTTTTTTTTCTTTTTTTTTTCCTTTTTAGGCTAGATTAGTTTGCGCATGCGAAAGGTTAGGGAGTTGGTCTTAGTTCCCTTTGACCCGGAAATAGAGAGAACTTATAATAGACTTCGAAGGGAGAATCAAGAAAATCATATCCAAATGGCCAATCCTAATCCTGAGGAGCCTAAGCCCATTAGGGATACTTTCAGCCGGTCTTTCAGGAGCAACAATCGGGGATTGTCTATGCCCCGATCAATGCTAATAATTTCGAGCTAAAAATTGGTCTCATTCAGATGGCTCAAGACTGTGCTTATAGAGGATCACCCACAGAGGATCCAAACTCTCACCTGAAATCCTTCATAGACATCTTTGGGACGGTAAAGTTAAATGGAGTTTCTGAAGATGTCATTCGCTTACGTTTATTTCCTTTTTCTTTGCAGGACAAAGCTCGCGACTGGTTGCAATTGATTCCACCTGGAAGCATCACTACCTGGGATGCTTTGGTCCAGGCATTCTTGAAGAAATTCTTTCCCCCTGCTAAGACGGTCAAGCTGAGGACCGAGATTGGGACGTTCCAGCAGCAGTTTGATGAGCAGCTGTTCGAGGCTTGGGAGCGTTATAAAGAGTTGCTGAGGAAGTGCCCTCAGCATGGTTATCCTGACTGGTTACAAATCCAACTCTTTTATAACGGTCTCAATTCTAGCACTAAAACCATCGTTGATGCAGCTGCAGGTGGGACTCAGTTGTCCAAGATCGTGGAGAACGCGCGTACACTATTAGAGGATATGGCCACCAACAGCTATCAGTGGCCATCTGAGCGGTCTGCACCGAAAAAGATTGCTGCTGGAGTATTCCAGATTGACAATGTAAGTGCACTTCAGGTCCAGATGTCTTCCTTGGCTAATGCTTTTCTGAAAATTTTCAGGTACAGGGAGTGCTCAATCAATCGATTCTACAGCTGCCCTCGCATCTCAGTCTCAGGAGGAGAATCTAGAGCAGGTTCAGTATGTTTCAAATTTTAATTCTAGGGGATACAATAATAATTCTACACCTACACACTATCACCCTAGCAATAGAAACCATGAGATTAGGCTTGTGGGAACTGATAGTCTATGGAAGGGAATTACTTTTTCAGCAGTATGTTTTTTGTGATCTTCTTGGGAGAGAGATAATGAGAGAGCAGAGAACGAGAATATGGGGAGAAACACCACCATCCGTTTTTCTCTGTATCACCAAAATTAATATGAGAGAGTGGGAGATCAGATCGCAACTTCCAACAACTGCTAGGACTTGTATTTTGATTAAAATTAATTTTAATTAATTAAAATAAAATAAATTAAATTAAATTAATTACTATAATTAATTAAACTTATATTAAATCAAATTTAATTATTAATATCATTTAAATCACATTTAAATGATTTTCCCACATAACCTATAATATTAATTTAACTTAATAAATCATATTTAAGTAAATTAAAAAAATCAATTAATAAATTCATAATTAATTAATCATTAAATTAAATATCTCATATTTAATTATGTTCATATTTGAATCATATTCAAATGCATTGTCTCATATTCTATAGTTTTAATATGAATCCCTATTCATATTAATTTTAACCTATAGTTCTGTTGGGTTTTATGCCCTAAAACTCGTAGATAGTAAATGTAATAACTGACCGAACATAAATAAAGTATTGTTTGATGTTTTTTCAATAAAGAGTTATTGTCTATATTATGTACATCTTTCCTAAATAACCGTAATCCAACAAACTAAACATCCAAGGCTAAGAGATGAGTCTTGAACTGTCTGTGGAGACATACGGGGATCAATGTTCAAGAAACAGCCTGAAGGGTCTATAGTATAGGGATAAGGCTGGGTACCTTATCCTGGCGACACTATGGATACGACCCACTTTGTATTTGATACAAACGCAATGATCCAACGCGTTCGTGTAGGGGACATGCAAGTGGGGGTATCTTATTCAATGAGTTTGCATAAGACCAGACCGCAAAATAGTATCCGCTAGCTGTAACATCGTTAACTAGTTAGGTTTCTATTTCACTAGGATGACCTAGGCAACTTAGTGTGTATCCTGAGTGGATTATGGACTCCTATTCACGAGGGATTGTCCTTTGATTTGTATGGGTGAGAGTGGCCAGTATGCCGACTCAATAAGCCTACCATTTTTGGGACAAGACCGAGTGGGGAGCTGGGAACATAATCACACAAGATGGAATTCACTCCTTCCCGACTTTAGGGAAGCAGATGAGTGTTCCCTTAAGTGGTGACTCCAGGTCTTGAACAAAGGGCCCTACCCTCTCACTGGCCTGAGAGGAGTTTTTGTTTATCGGTTGGACCGTAAACAGGTTGTTCATTGGAGGAGCACTGGTACTTAAGGACATAGAAGTAATCCAGGGGCAAAACGGTAATTTGACCTAGCTGGTGTTATGGACACTCGTGAAGGACTAACTAGTCGTTATTGGTCTATATCCGTGGACACAGAAATATGTATGCAGTGAGAAGAGTGCAACTATGAGTCTATAGTGGAATGAACACAGTTAACGAATATTGATTAATTTGGAGCTTCTGATCTACAGGTCCATTAGGTCCCACTGGTAGCTCGTAAAGAGACTTGAGGCAATTAAGTGTAAATTGTAAATTGAAAGTGTTCAATTTATTTAGGAGAATCATATAATGTATATTGATACATTATAATATAAAGTTTATGAAACTTTATAATATAATTTTGAATTAATTTCAAATTTAATTCTTGAGAGAAAATATTTGAAAGAGTTCAAATAATTAATATGAATTGGATTCATATTAATATAAATTATTTAATAAAATCCCTAAGATTAAATATATGATATTTAATTGGACAATTAATTAATTATTTATTAAAATTAGATATGAATAAGATAATAGATTTGATTAGATCTTATTCATGACATTTTCCTATAAGGAAATGGTCTTGGCCTTTTCCTATAAATAGGACCCCTGGGTGGGGTGAAAGGTATCCCATTCATTCTCCTACTCTCAGAGAATTCTCCCAAAGGCTCCCACCAGTCTCCTGCCTCTAGTAGTCTTAGAGTCATACCGATGTAGCCATAGTGGTAGTGTTCACAATAGTTCATGATTATTTCACAAGCAGTTGGTGAATTTAATCAGAGTCGTCAACGAGAGTAAGTAACTTGTTACTATATAAATTAGATTTAAATCTAATATTTTTGTATGCTTAGCCTTAATATAAATCTAGAAGAGTTCTAAGTTTATTGCCAATGTATTGGTATTTTAGATTAAACAAAATTAATTACGAATCAGTCCCAATTACGCTTTCGTTTTACGGAATTACGAAATTCCATTCCCTTCAAGTTCAATATGAATCTAATTAATATTTAATGTTTGAACTCCTTCAAATATTTAATTCTCTCATTAATTAATTTTGAATCATATCGAAAATTAATTCTTTTATAAAGTTTAATTCATTAATTAAACTTATACTATAATGTATCTCCATACATTATATGAATTCTATCAAATACAATTAACTAAAGTTCCCTTAATAATCAAGACTAATTAATCTCAGAACCCATTACGAGCTAGCAGTGGACCTAATGGACCTACAGATCAGAAGCTCCAACGATACGAGATTAACTGGCTAAACTCATTAACCAAGTTAACCAACATTTGTTAACTGTGGGTCACTCCACTAAAGACCCACAATTGCACTCTTCTCACTGTAGAATATTTATGTGTCCACGAATATCGACCATAACGGTAAGTCAATCCTTCACGAGTGTTCGTAACGCCAGCTGGGTCAAATTACCGTTTTACCTCTGGGTTACCTCTGGATTCTTAAGTACCACTGGTCCCTCTGCTGAACAAGTTGTTTAGGGTCCAACCACTAAACAGGAGTTCCTCTCGGGCCAAGAGAGGACGATGCACCTTTGTTCAAGACCCAGAATCAGCCCTTAAGGGAACCCACATCTACTTACCCCAATAGGGGAAGGAGTGAATTCCATCTTGTACTGTTATATTCCAGCCCCCACTCTGTCTTGCCCCTAAAATGGTAGGCTTATTGATTCGACGAACGACCACTCTCACCCATATAGATATAAGGAAAATCCCTCCTGAAAAAGGGGTTCATAACAAACTCAAGATTGAGATTGAGTTACCTAGGTCATCCTAATGAAATAGAAACCTAAACTAGTCAACGGTGTTACATCTAATGGTTACTATTTCGCGGTCCGGTCTTATGTAAACTCATTGCATAAGATACCCCCACTTGCATGTCTCCTACATGGATGCTTTGGATCATTGCATATGTATCGAATACAAAGCGGGCCGCTTCTCATAGTGTCACCAGGATTAGGTACCCAGCCTTATCCCTATACTATAGACAATTTAGGTTGTTACTTGAACACTAATCCCCGTATGTCCCCACATACTAGTCCAAGTTTCATTTAAAAAACCTTGGATCTTAGTTTATTGGATTTTAGGGTTAATTAATGCAAACTTGATTATTCAATAACAAATTACTAAATCTCTCAAATAACGCTTTATTGAGGTTGATTAATTTGTTTCATTTACTATCTAAAAATTTTAGGGCATAAAACCCAACAGTGCTCTGAGGCTATTTGTGTGACGATCACGTCTCCTCGCTGTAAAATTTCCCATATGAGATGGTATTTGTGTTCAATGTGCTTTCCACTTTTATGGCTTCAGGGTTCGTTTGAGTTTGCAACTGCTCCACTATTATCACAATAAAAAGTGATAGGCAGATGCATGTTAGGAACCACTCCTTAGATCCATACACCAGAGAATAGTCACTCGTTCTCCTCAGATATTTGAGGATATTCTTAACGGTAGTCCAATGAGCATGACCTGAATTGGACTGATATCTGTAGACAATGCCTACAACATAGCCTATGTCGGGTCGTGTACATAGCATCGCCCATTGCTCGAGGAGTCCTTGCTTCTGCACTTCATTGAAGGATTGATGTCTGATGATAGAAGGATGCTCGATATAGCGAGTGGTGGTGATGCGCTTTCCAAAATGCCTAGTGAAGCTAAGATGATAATTTCGAGCTTGACATTGAGTATTCGGTTCCTCGCAGTGCAAGTTCAAGTAGGCGCATCTCTCCTTGCTTCGAATAGCCAAGATTCTAAGCAGCAACAAAGAAGTAAGTCAATAGAAAATTCCAATGAGGCCAGTAAGCTTGAGCTTGAACCTTCTTTAAATTCTATGCTTGATTTATGTGATTCATCATGTACGATAGGAGAAATAGAAATAGATATCGAGTTAGCTTTGGTCAAGTGTATGCCAATTTCTATTGAAAGTTGAACTACATGAGAGTTTGTAATGTTTTGCTTGGGAGAAATTGCATGATTATTAGCCTGCAAAGAAAAGAAAATAAAAAAAAGCAAACAAAAAAAAAAAGAATAAAATAGCTTGCTGTGTTTAAAATGATCAAGGGTAAAAAGAGTTACCTCTGTTGTGATCAGTTAGGCCATCCAAGGATAAAATTCGGGATATGGGTCCCTACAACAGTTGTGGTAAAGCAAGTTTGGGGGAGGCAAACCTCGTTGTTTTCAGGCACCCAAGTGAGGTATTGCTTTCTTGAATGTTGGGAACCTGGATAATTAGAGCTTAGGGCCAGTGTAGGGGGAAGATGAACTGAGGATTTTATAAACCTTTTCTAGGCTAGTAAAGACCTAATAAGGAGGCTCGCACACACACACGCAAGGGATGAAGAGTTTAAATTTAAATTTTGTGATGAATGAATATGTTTTAATATTTCCTTAAATTGTTTGAATTCATTATTTGGCTCATTGAGGTTAGAGTCATGCATTTGCAATAGTTGATTCATATATGTGGTTTTAGCTTTGCTCGGGACTAGCAAAGGTTTAAGTTTGGGAGTGTGATAGCATGCATAAATGCTATCTATTTCCTATTATTTTTAGCTAGTTTTGTGCTTGAATTGTGTGCTTTGAAAAGCTTTTATGTTTAAATTTCAGAAAACCGAGCCAAGGAAGCAAAATATGAGTCTTGAGAGATTTTGGATGTTTTTGGAGGCTTTTGGAGCAATTTGAAGAAATTCCATAGAAGACCTGATAGGACCTAAATAGTCCTATTTTATGGCCTCTAATCTAAGCTTGTTAGAGTTATTTTTTGCTTTACTTGTCCTATTTACAGGTTAATTGAGCTAAGGCCGTGTCGGGAGTCGATCACGCTAATTGGTGTTAATTCGGGCCAATTACGGAGTTTTTGGAGCCATCTCGATGTCTTGGACGGAGATGAGGTGAAGAGACCCAATTGTGCAGAAGCGAGCCTGAATTATGACCTTGAAAGCCAAAGATTGAAGCCCCGAACCGAGAAGAAGCGAGACAAGACCGAGAAAAGGAGCAGGAAGTCGAGAATAGAGGTTGGCGTCAAGACGCCGGTCTTGGCGTCTCGACGCCGACGCGATTCTGGGTCGAAGACAAAAGTTTGCAGCGTCGAGACGTTGTGCCCTGGCGTCTCAACGCCGGCACATGTTCTATATATATTAGGTCTCAGTTTAGTTTGCCGTTAGGTTAGATTTTGGGTCCCTTTTACGATTCCTTTGCCCCTTTTACTTTCCAGCACGTTTGTAGACCATTCTTGGTCATTTACTATGGATTCTTTCATGTTATCTGTCGCTTTTACTTCATCTATGTGTAGCTAAACTTCTTTAGATCATTGGATTGGATTTATGTCTTGATTTCTAATTACATTGGCTGAGTTTTGTAGTTCTTATCTCATGTTCTTGCTGTATTTTCTTTCAGTTTTGCATGCAATCCCGTTTATGAAGGGTTTAAAAGTCCCCACGCAGCGGAAGCGCATCGAAAGGACCTTACGCCGTATATTAATTAACATTAAAATACCGTTACGAAAAACTCAAATACACTTTAAACACACTTTAAAGTTGCTGGAAAATTGGTTTAAACATGCTGAAAAATAAATCTAAATTTATTTTCATGCTTTTCTAAAGAAAAGGGCAAGAACCGTTACAAACCTTCGTTGTAGACTTGACCGTTCTTCGCCAACGACGCTCCAACGATCGAAAACGCAGCAGCCTCCTAGTCTTATAATCGCTGAAAATTTCTTCTTGATTGACACAATAACCACAGAGGTTACACCGGTATGTCTCTAAGTCTAGGAGGCAAAAGACTTGTGGGAGTCTTTCTCTAAGAGGGAGGCTAGAGAGAATTCTAGGTCTTGTCTTATGATTCTAAGAGCAAGAGGAGAGTATCCTTAACCAATTAGGTCTAGTGTTCTATTTATAGAAGAGAGGCCATGAATAAAATATTCAATTAAATCAATCTTTTCCAAAATTGATTCAATCTTATTCCTTATTTAATCAATCCATGATCAATCAATTCCACAATTGATTAATCTTTTCCACAAATGTCTAATTACTTCCATAAGTGATTAGATCATTTCCATAAATGATTAATCACTTCCTTAAGTGATTAATCATTTCCATAATTGATTAATTCCCGGTTAATGAATTCTTTAATTAACCACCAATTAAATATCTCATATTTAATTTCCGGCCTTGAATTAATTAATTTGCCCAAATAGATTTTAGGCCTTAAATTAATAAATTCATTATTTGAACTCTTTCAAACTTCCATAAATTTATATTAATATTTGAATTTCTTCAAATATTAATTTCTCTCATAATAATATATCAATATATATATTATATTTGTTTCCCTTGGTAAATTGAACATTTTCAATTTACATTTATTACTTAGTTGCCTCAAATTACTTTATGAGCTACCAGTGGGACCTAATGGACCTACAGATCAGAAGCTCCAACGATATGAGATTAATTGGTCAAACTCATTAACCAAATTAATCAATATTCGTCAACTGTGTGTACATTCCACTATAGACTCACAGTTGCACTCTTCTCACTGCAGACATATTTTCTGTGTCCACGGATATAGACCAATATCGACTAGTTAGTCCTTCACGAGTGTCCGTAACACCAGCTGGGTCAAATTACCGTTTTACCCCTGGGTAACTTCTATTTCCTTAAGTACCAGTTCTCCTCTAATTAACAACCTGTTTGTGGTCGAACCATCAAACAGAAAACCCTCTCGTGCCATTGAGAGGGTAGGGCCCTTTGTTCAAGACTCGGAGTACCATTTAAGGGAACACTCATCTGCTTCCCTAAAGTCGGGAAGGAGTGAATTCCATCTTGTACGATTATGTTCCCAGCTCCCCATTCGGTCTTGTCCCCAAAATGGTAGGCTTATTGAGTCGGCGTATTGGCCACTCTCACCCATGCAAATCAAAGGACAATCTCTCATGAGCAGGAGTCCATAATCAACTCAGGATTAAGACTAAGTTGTCTAGGTCGTCCTAGTGAAATAGAAAACCAACTAGTTAACGGTGTTATAACTAGTGGTTACTATTTCGCGGTCCGGTCTTATGCAAACTCATTGCGTAGGATACCCCCACTCGCATGTCTCCTACACGAACGTGTTGGATCGTAGCGTTTGTATCAAATACAAAGTGGGCCGTATCCATAGTGTCACCAGGATAAGGCACCAGTCTTATCCCTATACTATAGACCCTTTAGGCTGTTTCTTGAACAATGATCCCATATGTCGCTACATATAGTTCAAGACTCATATTACAGCCTGGGATGTCTAGTTTATTGGATTAGGATTATTTTTAGGCAAAAACAAATATAAAATAACTAATAACATTTAATGGAAAAATATATCAATATTATTTCATTAATATCCGGTCAACGGTTACATTCACTATCTACGAGTTTTAGGGCATAAAACCCAACAGTTTAAACCAATACATGACCGTTAGTCAATTAGGATTGACACCCTATGCAATTATAGCTTGTGTATTCAATCAGTTATTTGAGATAGCCACTAGGTTGAGGCAAGCCACTCTCTACGTGAGACGACCTTTGATAGGTCTAGGATGCATGTTAAAGGTTATAGGATCTAGATTTAAATTGCATTTGAATTTAGTTCTTATAATTCCGGACCCACGATCCCAAAGCGGCTAGTTTTAATAGGTAATTGTAAAATTGCTTGTTAATAATCTAGTTAGATATAAGTAGTAATCGTTGCGAAGGTCTCGGATGGTTACTACATTATGCATTTGGGGTGGCGAGCGATAGAGTCTATATTAATTAATCTTGTTAATTGTCGAATTCACGATTAGCGAGTTAATTAGCACAGGTTAGTGTAGGGAGGTCTTCTGAGTAACCCAGAAGCCGACCGGACTAGTGAAATCGGTTTAGAGCAACCATTAGAGAAAACTAGGATGCCAATGAATTAGAATCAAGCATAATAAATCCTAATCCAACGATCCCTTTTATGTATTTGATCCCGTCTTATTTCTTCTCTACATATTTAGTTTTTGTGCCATTTAAAATTCAGCATTAAGTTATTTTATTTTACTTTCTTGCTTGTTGCTCATCACCAAAAATCCCCCTAGTTTCATAAGCATAAAATCCTACACTTATTAGAACCCCCTTCCCTGTGCTCGACCCCGGCCGATATTGCTACAAAATTAGTAGTAGTGCTGTGGATTATAAATTTTATTTGACGACTTAGGGAGAATTCGACACCCTCCTAGCGGCCCCGCCAAGACCCAAGCCCAAAAGCCCAAGAAAAGAGCATTCGAGGCCCAGAAGGATGATCAATAAGGGCCATTCTTGAAGTTGACATTCGAGGCCTAGGGTCGAGACCTAGCCTTGGGCGTCTCGATGCCAGGCAGCTGCGAAGAAAAGTCCAGAAACGGGTCAGCGTCTCGACGCTGAGGCGACTTGGAGGCCAAGAATATTGCGTCACAGCATCGCGACGTTGTCGCCGCTGGGCGCATAAATACATCCTTTTGCATTGGATTAAGGGAGCCAATTTAAGGGTTTTCACCCTATTCTCGATTCAAGCCTAAATTTGGGGGTTTTGGGAGAGTTTTGGAACTTTGTTGAAGATTTTGGGAGTTCGAGATCGTTGAAGGTCGCCATGGGATCGAAGCTTGATTATGAGCATTTCTCTTCCCTTTCCTTTACTTTTAGTTTCTAGAATAGTTGTTGATAGCGAGCAGAAATGTCGCTATCTTAGTCCCAATTTATTAGGTTTTTTAGTGTTTTAATTGTGTTTTTATTGAATATATTTCATATATTTTGTTAATTGGTCTTTAGGAGCAAAATTATGGATTTTGGAGAAAAAGTACCCAAAAAGAAGTCATTTAAGCCCAAAATCTATGCATGGGTCAAGGGGGAAGCCATGAAGGGCAACCATGAAGATGAGGCCCAAAGGAAATGAAGGGAGGCCAAAATTCAAGCCCAAATCCGTAGTTGAAAGTTTTGGAATTCGCCTAGCGTCGAGACGCTGATCCCATTTCTTGGCCGGCAATTCGATGATGTCACAGCGTCGCGACGCTGTGCCAATAGCGTCGCGACGCTACCCCATTTCCGAGCCTATAAATAGCGCCCCTTGGATCCATTTTTTAGTATCAATCATCATTTCTTCCATTCTTTCCTTGCTTTCTTTGGCTCCTTTGGGGCCTCTCTCAAGTCTTTCTAGCCTTTTTGAGAGTTCTTTAGTGGGAAAATTTTGGAGAGTTTTGGGAGCGCTCTGGGAGGCTCAAGGGAAGCTCGGAGGGACTCCAAGCATCAGCAACAGGGTCTTCGACGGTCAATTCCTTTCCTTTTATTGTGCTCTTAATTATGTTTTGGGAAAAATACACTTTTGGTCCCTGAGGTTTGGGTTAAGTGACAGTTTAGTCCCTGAGTTTTCAAACTCAACAAAAATACCCCTGAGGTTTGAGATAAGGAGCATTTTGGTCCCTGCTGTCAATTTTTCTGTTAAATCTTAACAGTTGCTGACTGATAACTGCCCAAAAGGTAGTTATTTAGGTCTCATTTATATAGGGTTTTGTGTGTCCTTTGTGCTTATTAGGGTTGGTTGTGGATAGATATTACATGTTTTAACCCATTTGGAAGAATGAAAGCTTTGGAAATCATTTTGTGCAGAATCTGTTGCTGGGCGACTTGAGGGAGCGGATTTTATGCTGGAGCAAACCCGGAGGCAAAACTGCCACGTCACAACTCGTTATCCAATTTAGTAAACCGACTTCTATTGAGTTATTTTCGGGATAAAGGAGCAAGGAGAGCCCTACACGTGTCCAAGTTGACCTAATTCAAGCCTCCTACCACCTCTATAAAAGGAGATAGCCGCCCAAGTCAAATTCATTCCAACTTTCCTTGGAAGCCGAGTAGTATAGAGAGATTGGAGATTACTAAGAACACCATCATCCGCAAGCTGATTAAGGAGATTATTATTTTCTTTATTAACTTGTGTTAATGGACATGCCTACTCAGTTTGTAATTTGTGTTTTCATGCTTATTATGAACTAAGTAGCTTTAGGCGTTGGTTAAGGAATATGTAGTTGCCGTGCTTAAACTCTAATAATATTTATTGATTATTGCATCTTGGTTAATTGTTGTGCTTGTTTCTATTTTATGCCCGCTTGGCCAGCCGGTATGAATACCTCTCTCTAGTTTCAGGGATGATTTAGGGAGTGTGTGGCAATTAACCACACTACAATCATTGTGTATTGGTGAACGCCAGTGACTGAGCTAGGGATAGCCAGTTGCCTAGTGCTTGATCGGTCGCACTTCATTGGGGTTGAAACACATTCCAAAAGATCCGGAGTTCCGGGAGGAATCCGCTAATAATACTGCGAGAGTTTGCATGATCAATAATATTGCTAGAGCATCTTTTAAAACAATTACAAAACTTAACCAGCGCCTGTCTTTAATCTATCTGCCTATTTGTTTACTCGTTGTTCTGTCATTTATTTTGCTTCAGCATAATTCTTATAAAACCCAATCATTTTTATTACTTTGAAACCATTAAAAGAATTATACAAAATAGATAAAGTGGAAGCTAATTCAGGCCTCGGATTGATAATACTTATTACTTGCTGCGGACTGTGTATACTTGCACAGGAATTCTAGAGTCTTTTTACACCATATTTTTACTCACTCTAGGAGCCCAACAAGTTTTTGGCGCCGTTGCCGGGGAACTTGAATAAGTTTTTATCTGATCTGTTTTGTGTATGTGTTTTAGTGGTTTGGTGCTAGAACTTTTTGATTCTTTCTTTTGTTTTTGCAGGTGTGAGTTTGGTGCATGAGCGATCCGCCTGGGGTGAGGTTCGAGCTTGATCCAGAAATTGAGAGGACATTCTGGATAAGAAGGAGAGAGCAGCGTAGACAGCAGAATCAAATGGCTGACATACCGCATCTACCGCAGGGTCCTGAAGGTCTAGCGAACCCCCAGCAGAATCGTGTGCTGCAGCAAAATCCGCCGCTGGAGCAAAATGAGCAGCAAAATAATCAGGCTGAGAATCCTATCTTGGTAGCGAACGATAGGACCAGAGCCATTCAAGCATATGCTTTTCCAATGTTTGATGAGTTGAATCCAGGGATTGCACGTCCTCAAATTCAAGCGGCGAATTTTGAAATGAAACCGGTAATGTTTCAGATGTTACAAACCGTAGGTCAATTCCATGGTTTGTCATCTGAGGACCCTCATTTACATCTTAAGTCTTTTCTAGGAGTTAGTGATTCTTTTGTAATTCAAGGAGTGCCTAGAGATGCTCTTAGATTAACTTTGTTCCCGTATTCTCTTAGGGATGGAGCGAAGGCGTGGTTAAATTCTTTTGCTCCAGGGTCAATTAGGACATGGGATGAGTTAGCTGAAAAATTTTTGAGTAAATATTTCCCACCTAATAGAAATGCTAAGTTAAGGAGTGAAATAGTAGGGTTTAGGCAACTTGAGGATGAGACTTTTAGTGAGGCTTGGGAGAGGTTTAAGGAGCTTTTGCGAAAGTGTCCCCACCATGGCTTACCACATTGTATTCAAATGGAAACATTTTACAATGGATTGAATGCAGTAACTCAAGGCATGGTTGATGCTTCGGCTGGAGGGGCCCTTTTGGCAAAAACTTTTAACGAAGCCTATGAAATTTTGGAAAGAATATCTACTAATAGTTGTCAGTGGTCGGATGTTAGAGGCTCAAATAAAAAGGTTAAGAGTGTGTTAGAGGTTGATGGTGTGTCCACCATTAGGGCTGATCTTGCTATGATTGCTAACGCTCTTAAGAATGTGACAGTGATTAGTCATCAGCAGCCGCCAGTTGTGGAGCCTGCTGCAGTGGTAAACCAACTTGCAGAGGAAGCTTGTGTCTGTTGTGGTGAAAACCACAACTACGAGTTTTGCCCCAGCAATCCAGCTTCTGTGTTTTTTGTAGGTAATCAGAGGAACAACCCGTATTCTAACTTTTATAATCCAGGTTGGCGCAACCACCCCAACTTCTCTTGGGGAGGACAAGGAAGTAATGTGCAAGCACAGCAAAAGGTGAACCAGCCGGGATTTGCTAAAACGCAGGTATTGCCCCAGCAAAATAAGCAGGCTTTGCCCCAGCAAAGTTCGGAGAATTCTCTCGAAGCAATGATGAAAGAATTTATGGCTCGTACAGACGCCGCAATTCAAAGTAATCAAGCTTCGATGAGAGCCCTGGAATTGCAAGTGGGTCAGCTAGCTAATGAGCTAAAGGCCAGGCCTCAAGGGAAACTTCCTTCAGATACTGAACACCCTAGAAGGGAAGGTAAGGAGCAGGTAAAGGCAGTGACTCTTAGGAGTGGTAAACCCCTAGAAGAAAGAAAAGAGCCTAGTAAAACCCAGGATATAGATAATAATGGTGATAGAAATGTTGTTGTCGAGAAAGAGTTGGAGTCTGGTCAGGGTGCTGGAGGCAGCAATAAAGATGCTGGAGCATCTGGTTCTGTTCCAGATGTGGAACCACCTTATGTGCCGCCCCCACCTTATGTACCACCTCTACCTTTTCCACAAAGGCAAAGGCCTAAGAATCAGGATGGTCAATTTAAAAAGTTTTTAGAGATTCTTAAGCAATTGCATATAAATATCCCTTTAGTAGAAGCTATAGAGCAAATGCCTAATTATGCTAAATTTCTTAAGGATATTTTAACTAAAAAGAAGAGGTTAGGTGAGTTTGAGACTGTATCACTTACTGAGGAATGTAGTGCTATTCTTAAGAATGGGTTACCACCCAAGGCTAAGGATCCAGGATCATTTACTATACCTATGTCTATAGGTGGAAAAGAGTTAGGTAGAGCACTCTGTGATTTAGGTGCAAGCATTAACCTTATGCCTCTTTCGGTCTATCGAAAGTTAGGTATTGGTGAAGCTAGACCTACCACAGTTACACTCCAACTAGCTGATAGGTCTATCACATATCCAGAGGGTAAGATTGAGGATGTCTTAGTAAAAGTAGATAAATTCATATTTCCTGTTGATTTCATTATTTTAGACAATGAGGCTGATAAAGATGTCCCAATTATTCTAGGACGTCCATTTTTGGCTACTGGTAGGGCGTTAATAGATGTTCAAAAAGGGGAATTAACAATGAGAGTCTGTAACGAGGAAGTAAAATTTAATGTGTTTAAGGCCATGAAGTATCCAGACGAGATGGAAGATTGTTCTTTCATTAGGATTCTGGAGAGCACAATTGTTGAGACAGCAATTCGGGATTCGGCTAATAAGCATTTGGAAAATCATGGAAAGGTTAGTGTAGAGGATTTAAAAGTTTGTTCTTTGGAAAGAAAAAACTGAAAAAGAATTGTTTAGGTGTGAGGATGTTTTTGAGTCTTTAGATTTAGATCAAAGGAAGGCTCCTCCGATTAAGCCATCCATGATTGAGGCACCTACTTTAGATTTGAAGCCCTTGCCGGATCATCTAAAGTATGTGTATCTTGGGGAAGGTGAAACGTTGCCCATTATTGTTGCATCAGATTTAATGCCAGAGCATGAAGAGGCCTTAATAAAGTTGCTGCAGCAATACCGCAAGGCTATTGGTTGGACATTGGCTGACATTCAGGGGATTAACCCATCGTTTTGTATGCATAAAATCACTCTAGAGGAGGGATCCTTTAGAAGTATTGAGCAACAAAGAAGGCTTAACCCTGCAATGAAAGAAGTGGTTAAAAAGGAGGTGATTAAATGGTTGGATGCTGGCATCATTTATCCAATTGCAGACAGCAATTGGGTAAGCCCTGTCCAATGTGTTCCTAAGAAAGGAGGTGTCACTGTGGTAAGCAATAAAGACAATGAGTTGATCCCAACTAGGACAGTGACAGGTTTGAGGGTTTGCATGGATTACAGGAGGCTTAACAAAGCCACCCGTAAGGACCACTTCCCTCTGCCATTTATTGACCAGATGTTGGATCGATTGGCTGGTCAGGCCTACTACTGTTTCTTAGATGGTTATTCTGGGTATAACCAGATTACTATTGCTCCTGAGGATCAGGAGAAAACCACCTTCACCTGCCCTTATGGGACGTTTGCTTTCAGGCGGATGCCTTTTGGCCTTTGCAATGCTCCAGCAACATTTCAGCGGTGTATGTTAGCAATTTTTTCTGATATGATTGAGTCCACTGTTGAGGTATTTATGGACGATTTTTCAGTTTTTGGAGGGTCTTTTCAGAGTTGTTTAGATAATTTAGGTCAGGTATTAAAAAGATGTGAGGATACCCATCTAGTTCTCAATTGGGAGAAATGCCACTTCATGGTGAAGGAGGGCATAGTGTTAGGTCATAGGATTTCTAAGAATGGTCTAGAAGTTGATAGAGCAAAAGTTGAGGTTATTGAAAGATTAGAACCACGAAATTCAGTGAAGGGGATTCGGAGTTTTTTAGGTCATGCTGGATTTTATAGAAGGTTCATAAAGGATTTTTCCAAAATCAGTAAACCTCTTTGTAACTTATTGTGCACTGATCATGTTTTTGACTTTGATGCAGAGTGTAGGAAGGCTTTTGAGACATTGAAGGCTGCTTTAATCTCAGCACCCATTCTTTGTGCACCTAATTGGAATTTACCGTTTGAGGTAATGTGCGATGCGAGTGATGCTGCAGTAGGTGCAATGCTGGGGCAAAAGCAGGGCAAATTTATCCATCCTATATATTATGCAAGCAGGATTTTAAATGAGGCACAGGTCAACTACACAACTACTGAAAAGGAGTTGTTAGCTGTTGTGTTCGCCTTTGAGAAATTCCGGCCATATTTGGTTGGATCCAAAGTCACGGTGTTCACGGATCATGCAGCAATAAGGTATTTAATGTCAAAGAAAGATGCAAAGCCTAGACTAATTCGTTGGATTTTATTATTGCAGGAGTTCGACTTGGAGATAAAGGATAAGAAGGGATCAGAGAATGTCATTGCAGATCATTTGTCTCGCCTTGATCCATCATCATCTTTGCTGGAGCAATCTGCCATTTTCGATTCTTTTCCAGATGAACAGCTTTTCGCTGTTCAGGTAAAGGTAGTTAGGGAAGTCCCTTGGTATGCTGATATTGCCAACTTTTTAGTGAAGGGAGTTACCCCTATTGACATGAATTGGAGGCAGAAGAAAAAGTTTAAGCATGATGCGAAATTTTTCTATTGGGATGAGTCGTTTATGTATAAGCAATGCTCTGACGGTATCATTCGTAGGTGTGTTTCAGGTGATGAAGCAAAGGAAATCCTGGAGCAATGTCACTCTTCGCCGTATGGAGGCCATTTCAGCGGTCAGAGGACAGCTATGAGGATTTTGCATTGCGGATTCTTTTGGCCTACCTTGTTTAAAGATGCCCACTGGTTTTACAAGCAATGTGATGCTTGCCAAAGGAGAGGAAACTTGGGGCCTAGAGATGAAATGCCTCTTACTTACATTTTAGAAGTTGAATTATTCGATGTATGGGGTATTGATTTTATGGGGCCATTTCCCCCTTCTAATGGCAATGTTTTTATCTTATTGGCAGTGGATTACGTGTCCAAGTGGGTGGAGGCCATTGCATGCCATCAGAGTGATGCCAAGGCAGTTTCAAAATTTCGCCAATCGCACATTTTTGCGCAGTTTGGGACACCTAGAGCTCTAATAAGTGATGAGGGTACACATTTTGTTAATAATATCTTAACTAAGCTTTTAGCTAAGTATGGAATCAAGCATAAGATAGCTACCCCCTATCACCCACAGGCTAATGGTCAAACTGAAATAAGTAATAGGGAAATTAAATCAATTATAGAAAAAGTAGTCCATCCATCTAGAAAGGATTGGTCTTTTAGGTTGGATGAGGCTCTTTGGGCTTATAGGACAGCCTATAAGACTCCTCTAGGTATGTCTCCCTATCGGTTAGTATATGGGAAAGCTTGTCATTTAGCATTAGAGCTGGAGCATAAAACGTTTTGGGCTTTGAAAAAGTTAAATTTTGATTTGAGTAGTGCAGGAGCAATGCGAATGCTGCAGCTTAACGAATTGGAGGAATTTCGCCAATTTTCTTATGAGAATGCGAAAATTTATAAAGAAAAGACTAAGTTGTGGCATGACAAGAAAATTAGGCCTAAATAATTTGTCAAAGGTCAAAAAGTTTTGCTTTATAATTCTAGATTAAAATTGTTTCCTGGGAAACTAAAGTCTAAGTGGTCAGGTCCGTTTGTGGTGATTGAGGTTTTCCCCCATGGAGCAGTTACTTTGCAAGATGAAAAGGATGGGAGAGTGTTCAAAGTGAATGGACAGCGTGTCAAACATTATTGGGGAGAGGAGTTCCAGATGAAATATCCTTCCCTAAAGTTGGTTGATGATTGAGAGAGCAGGATTTTTACGGGAGCATTTCATAGAGCAAAATTTTGAGCTCCCAGAGTTTGTATTAATTTTTCGCTGATTTATTTTTATTTCGATTAGGTTAGATTTAGTGTTGCATGGTTTGCTAGATTTTATCTTTAAGTATTTTTATCATTTTTTGTAGTTTAGATTTTATCCATTTCATTTTTTAATTTAATTTTATTTTATTTTCGGGTTATTCAAATTATCTTTGAATTATATTTTAATTAGTTATATTAGATTTTATCTAGATTTTATTTTCAGTTATTTGAATTCTAGTTTAAGTTAATAAAGATTTTCTCTAATTTATTCGGCTTCGCTTGAAAAAGAATTAGATTTGATTTGATTGGTTAATTCAAATTTGAATTTGAAAATTTTGATTTTCCTATTTTGAAATTTAAAATTCCGTATCTAAGATTCTGCAGGGTCAGAAGGTTGTTGCGGCAAGATGATGGCTGGAGCAGAATCATCCGAACTACGAAGGGATTTCGTTGAGAATTTATTAGTTTTACCGTTGGGATTTTCTTTGAATTTTCGCAAGTAAATTTGCAAGTGTCATTTGATGAAGCCACGTGTCACGCAGTAATCATCCGAGGGCTTTAATAGAGGACAGCGCATAGTAATTTACCGTGGGCGATTGAACTTCACGATTTTACCGTTGTGGGTTTAAAATTTTCCGGTTGCATGCAATTAAAACGGTAATATTATTTAATGCAGAGCAAATCCTTTCGGTTAAGATTGCATTCTGCTGGAGCCTTATTTATTCACAGACATTGGTGAGTTTCTTCTCATTTCGTCTTCTTGTTTCAATCTTTCTGCATTCTTTTTTCTTTTTCCCTTTCATTCTCTGGAAAAATCCTTGAATCCTTCATGGCAAAAACACGAGCAAGGAAAGAAAGAGAAAGTGAGGAGGAGGAGGTGCCCGTTACCCCTGAAGTTCGGAAAGCTAAAACCAAGAAGAAGAAGACGCCAGAAGAGAAAGAAGCCAAACGGAGACGAAGGCAGCAGAGGGCTGCGGAGCAAGAAGCTATCCAAGAAGGACCAGTGAATGACCCAGATACGGAAGGAATTCAGAATCCTGAGGTAGAACCAATAGTCCAAGATTCGGTGCAAAAGGAGAATGTTGAGAAGAATCAAGAAACACAGGCTGAAGAAGTTCGAGACGAACAGACCGCGGTTGTGCCTGAGGAAGGGGATGAACAGGAAACGGTGCAGGAGGCTAATGTTGAGGTCATAATGCCTGAACCACCAAAGCGCCGCCGCATCAAGCGGAAGGCTGGGCGCGTTCAGGTGATTCGGACTGATACCCCATCACCACCATCGTCGGATTCTGAGAAAGAGAAGGCAGAGCGAGAGGAACGAGAGAAAAAAGAAGCTGAGGAAAGAGTGCGAGAAGAATGAAAGAAGGCTGAGGAAGAGATTTTGCAGAAGCGAAGAGAAGACAAGGGCAAAGGTATTGCCGAGGCATCAGGTGCGGCTGACGAGGTTGAGGCACAAGGGTTACCTTTTATTCGCTTCGTCAACAACCTTGCTCGAGCAAAAGACCAGGAGATGCTGAAACGGGACTTTCTGTTCGAACGAGGATTTGGCAATGAGTTGCCACGGTTCTTGAGGACTGGAATAGAAAACCTTGGCTGGAGCCAATTTTGTGCGAAACCAGAGCCTGTGAATTCCAACTTTGTTCAGGAATTTTACGCAAATCTTGACGATAAGGAAGAATTTCAGGTTATAGTTCGAGGAGTCCCAGTGGATTGGAGCCCAGAAGCTGTTAATGAATTGTTTGATCTCCAGGATTTTCCGCATGCAGTCTTCAATGAGATGGTGGTTGCCCCATCTAACGATCAGTTAAGTGCGGCTGTCCGAGAGGTTGGCATTGAGGGGGCCCAATGGAGGTTGTCGCAGACGCGGAAGCGCACATTTCAGGCAGCTTATTTGAAAAGCGAGGCCAACACCTGGATGGGTTTTATTAAGTTGCGCTTGCTACCGACTACGCATGACTCCACAGTATCTCGGGACAGGGTATTGCTTGCCTTTGCTATTCTTCACTCAATGAGTATTGATGTAGGAAAAATAATTTCGTCTGAGATTCTTGACTGCTGGCGGAAAAAGGTGGGGAAGCTATTTTTCCCCAACACTATCACGATGCTATGCCGAAGGGCAGGGGTGCCAGAGAGTGAGGATGATATGATATTACCAGATAAGGGAATAATTGATACGCCAAATTTGGCTAGACTTCAGAGAACACAGGAAGCACGCCAAGGGGGTTTGGTGTGCGGCATCCAACAAATTCAGGAGCTGTTGCAGTTGCATTCCAGCAGAATGGAATTCGCTGAAAGGCAACTTCAGACTTTCTGGGACTATGTAAAGAGAAGGGATGCCGCCGTAAGGGTGGCCTTGCAATCAAATTTTTTCGAACCATACCCGGCCTTACCCGTATTCCCTGAGGACCTACTGAACCCCTGGATTCCGCCCCCACCAATGGAAGGAGGAGAAGAGGAAGATGGAAATGAACCGGGCCAAGAGGACTGAAGGATGAAGTGGCCCTGAGCGAGCATGATTTTTGTTCTAACTTTTTGTTTGCTCGTGCATTTTCTACTTTCCTTTTCTGTTGATGTTTTGTTTGTTTCTTTTTAATATTTCTGCTTCTAAAAAATATATCTGCTGATGTCATTTCTTTTTCTATATTTTTAATGAAATTTCCAGATGTTTCTGCTCTGTAGCACTGAGAATTCTAACTTAACTAATTTTCTTCTGAATTTTTGAAGCTTGGACTGGTTAAGCTTAATTAGATCAAGGTATTCTGCTCTCCAGAAACCTTTTGCTTGAGCATTTCTTCTAGCCTGGACTGTTGTTGCGGCAAAGATGAATTCTGGAGGTAGTGTTGACTTATATGATCCACTTTAAGCTTAGTTCTAGTCCCACGCTTAGGTTAAAAATTCAGATAGAAAAATTTAAGTTTGGGGGTGTCATTTAAAATTTTAATGATTCATTGGGGACAATGAATAATTCAAGTTTGGGGGACTTTTTGCTACTCCAATTGTTTTGCTCGAGCATTCCTCTCCTTCATTAAATAATTTGTTAGGTTATTGAGTAACCGGGGACATTTTTGATACCCACAGTTTGTCTTCGCATCAAAAGGTAACCTAGGAAATGTGAAAAAATTATTATGAAAAATTATTTGCTGAAAAAATGATTGTTGAAAATTTTGCTGAGAAAATTCATGGAGCAAAAGTTTTGAAGGATGAATGATGATCCAGCAGTTTTTCTGTCTCCCAGAACTTAGGTGAGCTTCATCATAAAATGTTGCCATTCTGAGGGGCAAGAGATGGAAAAACTAAGGATTTTTGAGCTTTACAAAGAGTATTTAGCCTAGTGGGTGATGAGTTTGAGGCAAGGGTATACTGCACCATAAAGTGGGTCTTCCCATGCTTAAGAGCTTATGATTGTAGGGCTGCTTTAAGTCTGAAAAACAAAAATTTAAACCCCTTGAAAATGTGTTTTGATATGTCTGATAATAGAGCTAAGCTGTGGCAAGTTCTTAGAATTGAGTTAAAAGTGGTGATTATTTGTCCATGCCGGAAGAATTATTTTGCTGTAGCAGAGCTTGGTTTTGCAGAGTGCTCAGGTAAAGGTTGAAGGTAGTGTTGGATTATCTGTTTTGATTAAGCTATGCTTTGTCTAATGTTTTGAATTCTTAAGGGAAAGTTGGTTAGCATTGCTCGGGACGCGCAATAGTTCAAGTTTGGGGGTGTGATAACTGCCCAAAAGGTAGTTATTTAGGCCTCATTTATATAGGGTTTTGTGTGTCCTTTGTGCTTATTAGGGTTGGTTGTGGATAGATATTACATGTTTTAACCCATTTGGAAGAATGGAAGCTTTGGAAATCATTTTGTGCAGAATCTGTTGCTGGGCGACTTGAGGGAGCGGATTTTATGCTGGAGCAAACCCGGAGGCAAAACTGCCACGTCACAACTCGTTATCCAATTTAGTAAACTGACTTCTGTTGAGTTATTTTCGGGATAAAGGAGCAAGGAGAGCCCTACACGTGTCCAAGTTGACCTAATTCAAGCCTCCTACCACCTCTATAAAAGGAGATAGCCGCCCAAGTCAAATTCATTCCAACTTTCCTTGGAAGCCGAGTAGTATAGAGAGATTTGAGATTACTAAGAACACCATCATCCGCAAGCTGATTAAGGAGATTATTATTTTCTTTATTAACTTGTGTTAATGGACATGCCTACTCAGTTTGTAATTTGTGTTTTCATGCTTATTATGAACTAAGTAGCTTTAGGCGTTGGTTAAGGAATATGTAGTTGCCGTGCTTAAACTCTAATAATATTTATTGATTATTGCATCTTGGTTAATTGTTGTGCTTGTTTCTATTTTATGCCCGCTTGGCCAGCCAGTATGAATACCTCTCTCTAGTTTCAGGGATGATTTAGGGAGTGTGTGGCAATTAACCACACTACAATCATTGTGTATTGGTGAACGCCAGTGACTGAGCTAGGGATAGCCAGTTGCCTAGTGCTTGATCGGTCGCACTTCATTGGGGTTGAAACACATTCCAAAAGATCCGGAGTTCCGGGAGGAATCCGCTAATAATACTGCGAGAGTTTGCATGATCAATAATATTGCTAGAGCATCTTTTAAAACAATTACAAAACTTAACCAGCGCCTGTCTTTAATCTATCTGCCTATTTGTTTACTCGTTGTTCTGTCATTTATTTTGCTTCAGCATAATTCTTATAAAACCCAATCATTTTTATTACTTTGAAACCATTAAAAGAATTATACAAAATAGATAAAGTGGAAGCTAATTCAGGCCTCGGATTGATAATACTTATTACTTGCTGCGGACTGTGTATACTTGCACAGGAATTCTAGAGTCTTTTTACACCATATTTTTACTCACTCTAGGAGCCCAACAAGTTTTTGGCGCCGTTGCCGGGGAACTTGTATAAGTTTTTATCTGATCTGTTTTGTGTATGTGTTTTAGTGGTTTGGTGCTAGAACTTTTTGATTCTTTCTTTTGTTTTTGCAGGTGTGAGTTTGGTGCATGAGCGATCCGCCTGGGGTGAGGTTCGAGCTTGATCCAGAAATTGAGAGGACATTCTGGATAAGAAGGAGAGAGCAGCGTAGACAGCAGAATCAAATGGCTGACATACCGCATCTACCGCAGGGTCCTGAAGGTTTAGCGAACCCCCAGCAGAATCGTGTGCTGCAGCAAAATCCGCCGCTGGAGCAAAATGAGCAGCAAAATAATCAGGCTGAGAATCCTATCTTGGTAGCGAACGATAGGACCAGAGCCATTCAAGCATATGCTTTTCCAATGTTTGATGAGTTGAATCCAAGGATTGCACGTCCTCAAATTCAAGCGGCGAATTTTGAAATGAAACCGGTAATGTTTCAGATGTTACAAACCGTAGGTCAATTCCATGGTTTGTCATCTGAGGACCCTCATTTACATCTTAAGTCTTTTCTAGGAGTTAGTGATTCTTTTGTAATTCAAGGAATGCCTAGAGATGCTCTTAGATTAACTTTGTTCCCGTATTCTCTTAGGGATGGAGCGAAGGCGTGGTTAAATTCTTTTGCTCCAGGGTCAATTAGGACATGGGATGAGTTAGCTGAAAAATTTTTGAGTAAATATTTCCCACCTAATAGAAATGCTAAGTTAAGGAGTGAAATAGTAGGGTTTAGGCAACTTGAGGATGAGACTTTTAGTGAGGCTTGGGAGAGGTTTAAGGAGCTTTTGCGAAAGTGTCCCCACCATGGCTTACCACATTGTATTCAAATGGAAACATTTTACAATGGATTGAATCCAGTAACTCAAGGCATGGTTGATGCTTCGGCTGGAGGGGCCCTTTTGGCAAAAACTTTTAACGAAGCCTATGAAATTTTGGAAAGAATATCTACTAATAGTTGTCAGTGGTCGGATGTTAGAGGCTCAAGTAAAAAGGTTAAGAGTGTGTTAGAGGTTGATGGTGTGTCCACCATTAGGGCTGATCTTGCTATGATTGCTAACGCTCTTAAGAATGTGACAGTGATTAGTCATCAGCAGCCGCCAGTTGTGGAGCCTGCTGCAGTGGTAAACCAACTTGCAGAGGAAGCTTGTGTCTGTTGTGGTGAAAACCACAACTACGAGTTTTGCCCCAGCAATCCAGCTTCTGTGTTTTTTGTAGGTAATCAGAGGAACAACCCGTATTCTAACTTTTATAATCCAGGTTGGCGCAACCACCCCAACTTCTCTTGGGGAGGACAAGGAAGTAATGTGCAAGCACAGCAAAAGGTGAACCAGCCGGGATTTGCTAAAACGCAGGTATTGCCCCAGCAAAATAAGCAGGCTTTCCCCCAGCAAAGTTCGGAGAATTCTCTCGAAGCAATGATGAAAGAATTTATGGCTCGTACAGACGCCGCAATTCAAAGTAATCAAGCTTCGATGAGAGTTAGATTTATTAGCTTTTGTTGTGCTTTTATTGTGTTTTTATCATACAAATCCATTTAATTGTTTAATTTTGGTCCCTAGGAGATTTTATGGAAATTTGGAGAAACAGAAGAGAAAAGAAGCCCAAATTGTTGGAGTTATTCTTAGAAGATCAAGTTGGGTCAAGAAGAAATAGTCCAAGACCCATTATGGAAGACATTTGGGCCAAAGAATGGAGGAAAGCCCAGCTGGGAGTTCTGGTCGAAGGACAGCGTCTCGACGCTGGGATGACTTGCTGCCCAAGACGATTACGTCACAGCGTTGCGACGCTGTCCCATTTCCAGCCCTATATAAAGCGCGTCTCACCTCCCCATTTCATCATCAATCAACTCTCCAATCCATTTCTTTAGTCCTTTCAAGGCTCTTGGAGACGAGTTGTGAGGAAAGTGTGAAATATTGTTTTGGGCATTTTTGGAGTGCTCGGGAGCTTGTAACGGAGAGGATCCAGGGTGTAAGCAAGGGGTCTCTCTACGGTTCATCTCCTAAACTCTTTAATTGCTCTTTTATGCTTTATAGTATGTATACTCGGGAAGTTTTGACACTCATGTATGGCTAAATCCCGATTGCGGGTCTTGAATGAAAGATAATAGTTCGTTGTTATTTTAATTGCCTATCTCTTTGTCCATATACTGATTATTTGTGTGGATGGTGGTAATGCTCTATAGAATCTGGCCAATTTTATAGTGATTAGATTCTTAAGGGAAACTCGACGAAGAGAAATTAAGATAGATCATAATCCACTAAACTAGGCTTAACTGCTCGTAGTGACAGCGAGAGTAGTTGGTTAGGCTTAGACCCCGAAAATGAATTAGGGCTCATTAATTAACCAGTTTAATAGCACTAAGGACATAGGTTATAAAAATGGGTTAGTTATAATTAGGGGAGACCGAAAGGAGAACCTATGTAATAAACGGAGATTCTAGGTTTATAATTAGTTGGACACAAGATAGGATAATTAGAATAATTAGTAGCTATAATCCGGATTTCAAGACCCCACCTCACAATTGACTCTTTCTCCACCTTTGCCACTTTGATTGATCATTTTGATTCTTTATTTGCTTTAATTTTTGATTGCATCTTATCGTTATGATTAGGTCCCTAAATAATATCATGTCTTAGTATTTTTAGTGTTCAGTTCATTATCTTGTCTAACCGATCCTCCCTGTGGAATTCGATACTCGGTACTTAATCATTTTATATTACTTGAGGCAACCGTACGCTTGCGGTACGCGCAGCAGCTTCATTCCCGTGAAAACGATGTAAAACTCCTTCAAGTGCTTGTGTGGGTCCTCCCATGCACTTCCCCTGAAAATAGGCAAAAGATGGATTAGTCCGGATTTTAATTCAAATGTACGTTCGATCTCGGGATAAGTGATGCAAAGTGGTTGTTGGTTCAAATTCGGGGTCGCGGATTGTTTCAATGTTTGCTCGACCATAGCTTCTGGTTCGTCGACTTCCTCTCTTTTTGCCTCCCTTCGAAGTCTACGTTCTTCCCTCGTGATGTCAGGACAAAACAAAAATTATCTATCCTGTGAAGAACGGGTTTGCATAAACTGAAGACAAAAAGTAGAAAAGTCAAATGAAAACAAAAAAAGGAAAAAAAAAATTTGTCGAAGACTCCCTGACAACGACGCCAATTTGACAGAGTGACTTGTCAAGGGTCATGTCAAATAAATTTATAATCCTCAACCTCTAAAGCTAACTTGTAGCAGTAGTGGACAGGGTCGATCATAGGGAGTCTATGAAAACAAATCTTAATTTCCTTATTTGTTTTAGGTAACAAAAAATGGGGTGTTTTTGTATTTGGAAAGAAAATAGTTACGGAAAGAAAACGAATTATGAAAAATATTGAAAAAGGAAAGTAAGAGAATCAAGTAGAAGGGAAAGAAATCAATACCTCAAAGATCATGTAACTGGGATTTTCATGGTAAGTTCAATTCAATTAAATCATTAATCTCACTGATTAGTCAAAATCAAGTTTAAGTCCGGCATACTCCGGCAACAAACCGAGAGCCATGATCATACTATCACAAACATGTGTTTGCAAACGCTAAGTTTGATTCTAATTTAAATTAGTTAATTGGTCGATTAACTAATCTAAATCGCATTGGGATCTAGCTGAATTAATTCACATGCAACGGGCAACAAACCACAATTACAATTGTTTAAATCATTTAGTTCTAGGGACGCATAAGGAATATCAAAACATTAGCCTATTTGCTACTTAGGTTACCAAGTAAATTTAGATAAGACGCGATCAAGGTTGTCAATCTTTCCTACCACAATCTAAACTTATAGACAAAGAACTAAATTCACATAAACATGATTTTGAGAATTCAAACAAGAGATTTCATTAAAAGACATTAAACTTACACCTTGACGTCCTGATTACATGAATGAAGAGTCTAGTCGCTCATGAAACAAGAACAAGCTGAATTCTTCATGGAATACATCATGGGAAGCAAGAAAAACTAAAACAAAGAAGAATGGTGGAGAAAAAGGAGAAGGATGGACTACAATGTTGTAGTGATTTGTGAATTGAGGGATTATTCTAAACCTAAACCAAGACACTCTATTTATAGGACTTTTTGGCCTTCAAATCGTGGTAGCTTGGTGCTGAAGGGAGCCTCAAATCTGGAAAAATCGTGAAGCAAATATGGAAAATTTCAAATCTAGATAATCGATAGCATCGAGACGCTATATCACAACTTCGCGACGCTGCCCCTTAAGAATAGGAAAGTATCTCTCGGATCTACTTAGCGTCGAGACGCTAGGATTGCAGCGTCTCGAAGCTATGCCCCAGCTTGATCTCCAAGTTCTTTCCTTATTTGCACGGTGTCCCGACACTATTTGGTGAGGGTTTCGACGTTGGCAAGGCTCAAAGGGCAGAATGGTCATTTTCCACTCTGGGTTCGCTCGTTCCCCGAATTGCTTCCAAAGCTCTGCTGAGGACCTATACACATATTATACTCATTTTAAAGCATTTTTCGAAAGGAAATCAACTAAGAGAAGCATATTGGGACATTCTAAATGTATAACAAATTAGACCGATCAACTGTCAATTAATAAAGTGGAAAGTATTTCGGATATCGTACCCAAGGGAGATGGTGACTAGCTTAGTTAACACATGATTCTGTAAAATATGAGCGTCCTCTAAATTTGCAGCCACGGTTGGTAACCAAGAAAAATTGTTGATTGGGGTTTTGGTTTTAAGACAAAGTTAAAAAGACAAAAACTAAAGATAGATAAAATATCAATGAGAAAAGTAGGGAAATTCAAATAGTTTCAACCTTAAACTTTAGATCACCTCCATCTATGCGCCCGCAATTCACTCAGGCATTGCAGACAGCTTAGACACGCTATCTATATTGCCCACATAAACATGGTGCAGATAGCATATCCTAGTTTGCGCCCGTAATTCCCTGACAACCAGATTGTGAGTTAAGTCCAACTTCTATTCAGCTCCGCTGTAGGTGCCTTTAGGAGACTAAGCGAGCTAGACATCTATTTCTAGGGCTAGCTGAAACTTAAATTAATAATACTCACGACTCTTAAAACCCTAGTGGTTCCAGTCCTATTTCTAGGATGCAAAAAGTCAAAGTCCTATTTCTAGGATCTTTTCCACTATTGATTTGCGAACCCACACCTTTAACTCCAACCTTTCGACCATGAGTTAAATGAAAATTATGCTAACCTAAGTGATCAGTTTAAGCTATCAATTAAACCTTAATTTCAACAAAAACAAACAATGCTAGAGGGAGCAAAGTTGCTTTTGCATAGGCGGGGCTTTCTTCAATTCAAGAAATCCACATACTTGAACCCCTAAATAGAAGCTTAGCTCATGATTGAAAGTAAATTGCAAACCATAAAGAAAAGAAAACTCGACATGGAGAAAATAAAGAATTACTATTAAAGAATGAAATGAGTACAAAAGGCTAACTTACAATTGAAATCAAATAAAAACAAATACAAATTGTTGGAAATTAAAGAGTACAAAGCGTAAAATAAGGACAAGACTCGACTAAGGATCTCTCTCTCTATCTAGCTAGCTCTTGCCCTTTTTCAAGAAGAGACAAACCTTTCTCTTCTTCTTCTTTCGAATAAAAGAGCCGACAGAGACTGAGGGATCCAGAACTCAAAGTGGTTACCGAGATCAATGTGAGAAGGCCTTGGAAGGTAAGAATCCACTATCCTCGGAGATTTGATGTCGAATTGGGGATTTTCGGATGATTCTGTGCAAAACCCACGAATCTCAATATTCTGTCAGAAAGCCCAGTTGCGGTCGCATCTCCGGCGCAATTTCCTCTATGTTCTGCTTTGACAATTCTATCCAGTTGCCATGTTAAGGTCGATAAGGATTCTCTTGTCCATTGCAACGTTTTATGATTATGAGATTTGGCAAATGGATGTTAAGACTGCTTTTCTAAATGTCAATCTTGAGGAGAGCATCTTTATGTCTCAATCGGTGGGGTTCATTGCTCAAGGTCAGCAGCAAAAAGTTTGCAAGCTTAAACGATCCATCTATGGGTTGAAACAAGCTTACAGATCTTAGAATATAAGGTTTGATACAGCGATCAAATCTTATGGCTTTGATCAGAACGTTGATGAACCTTGTGTTTACAAAAGGATCATCAACAATTCAATAGCTTTTTTGGTGTTGTATGTAGATGATATTCTACTCATTGGGAAGTTTGTAACATATCTTGCTGACATTAAAACTTGGCTATCAACTGAGTTTCAAATGAAAGATTTGGGTGAAGCTCAGTATGTTTTAGGGATTCAAATTATAAGGAATCGTAAGAACAAAACCTTAGCCTTGTCTCATGCAACATATATTGACAAGAGGGGTTTACAGCCCTTCAGGCATGGAGTTCATTTGTCTAAGGAACGGTGTCCCAAGGCACCTCAAGAGGTTTTGGATATGAGACGGATCCCTTATGCTTCAGCTGTAGGCAGCCTTATGTATGCCATGCTGTGTACTAGGCCTGACGTATGCTATGCGGTTGGAATAGTCAGTAGATACCAGTCTAATCCAGGGTTAGACCACTGGACTTCAGTGAAAAACATCCTTAAGTATCTTCGAAGAACGACGGACTATCAGTTTGTGTATGGCACTAAGGATTTGATCGTTATAGGATACACAGACTCTGACTTTCAGTCTGATAAGGATTCTAGGAAATCCCCATCAGGGTCTGTGTTTACCCTTAATGGGGGAGCTATAGTCTGGTGAAGCATCAAGCAAGGATGCATTGCAGGCTCCACCGTGAAGGTCGAGTATGTCGCTGCTTGTGAAACAACTATAAGAGTTATATTAATCTAGAAAAATATAATAGTTATATTTAATTAAAGTCTCATGTATGCTTAGTATTATTTTCATGTGTATGATATAAGTTTTATGTTATGGATAAAAATAATTTCAGTGCTTTATTTTCATATTAATTTTAATATAAGTGTTATGTTAATTAAATGAAAAAGGAAAAGCATTGAGCATGACATTAATTTAGATTAATATAAGAGTTATATTAAATTAATGTCATAGAACGAATATGCAATTTAATTTTCGTAAATAATTAGTATAATCGATATTAATTAAATGGAAATTGATTTGCATGAAGCATGACACCACTTTAGATTAATATAATAGTTATATTAATTAAATGTCATAAATGCTTATAATATGGTGTTTAAAATAACTTGAATTACATTGTTATTAGGGAACACCATAGGAACATGTTGTAGGGCTAATCATTAAAACTTATAATAGTACGGTTTACCGAACACCTCCTACCTGGGAACAAACCCGGAACCTGAGTTGAATTACATAGTTTAATGTTAGCATGCAATGTCACTAGGTAATTAAATGAGTTTAATTCACCTAGATATTAGAATAAAGACCTATATATAATGGTTATATAAAGGCAAAAAAATTGATAGATTCACTTAGCCGGAATTTACCTAAGTAATTAGACCCTAAAATTCTAAAAATACTTAGTGGGAGGAAATATGACAAAATAAGATTTTCATAAATCAAGTTTTGCTCTCACGTCCTCGAGAGTTCACACCGTGAGATCCATGCTTGGCCTCGAGTCACCCTGGGAGTGACCCCCTATGGATGGTGTTTGCATGGATCAATAGCAAGGTGAATGAGGGAGTATTTTATAGTAAGTGGGAGCAAGACACGTGTCAATGTGTCCTACGGCCTCCTCCATTAGGTTGCACTGTGAGATTCTCATGATCTGTCTGCGAGTCGCCCTGGAAGCGATCACCCTACGGAGGGCTTGTTCATGGGAGTCAGAACAACACAAACTCCAGAAATGGATAGGGTTTCTTAGGTCCATTTCCATCTTTGACTTTCCCTACGGTAGCATTGTTGGGGTCGGCCTCTGAGATCTGAAAATGGAGGGTCACACTTACGGGAAATTGTTAAGGTGTTAATGATTTCCTGACCGAAAAACGGTAGTTAAGAACTATTGGAATATGAGTTATTCTGGTAATAGTGATTGGCTGAGATTGTCTCAATTCAGGGGAGGAGTAGCTGACTGCCCTACGGTAGCTGTTGTTCTAAACCTCTGAAGTATTGTTGCAAAATAAATGATTTTACTATGGGTCCATCATTACTTTTGCTAAATTGATTTGATTAATATTAATTTTATGTAATGGGTTAATGCAAGAAAAATAATTACATTAATTTGTTTTTTTCAGCATGTCTAGTCATGTGAATGCCATGAATGACACCATAAATGTTAACGGTATATCTAATACAACCAATGAAACGAACTTAGACACTAATCTCGTGGCAAATGATTTGGGATTGGTCTTAACTGAGGAATGTCCTCAGGCCCAAATGTCTAATTCATTTAGAATTGTTCATGATGAATATGACATAAACTTCCTAGATGAACTCAATGATAGTAAATACAATTTATTGGTCATTGAAACGTGTATAGTGGAAAATGACGATACATCCTGGATCATTGATTCAGGTGCCACTCATCACGTATGCTCTTCCTTTTAGGGAATGGGCTCCTGGCAATAGTTAGATGCTGGGGAAATCACTCTCAGAGTTGGAACTGGAGAGTTCGTTTCAGCTAAGGCAGTGGGATATATTAAAATGTTCTTCTCCAGGGAACGATACATGTTATTGGATAATATGTATATAGTTCCCAAAATTAAAAGAAATTTGATTTCTGTTTCTTGTTTGCTTGAACAAGGATATTCAGTGTCCTTTTCTGTTAATGAAGCTTTCATTACTAAAAGGGGTGCTGATATTTGTTCTGCAAAAATGGAGAATAATTTATATGTTTTAAGACCAATAGAGTCTAGGGCTATTTTAAATCATGATATGTTTAAAACAGTTGAGATTCAACCAAAGAGGCAAAAAGTTTCTCAAAGTTCCTATCTTTGCCACTTGAGACTTGACCACATTAATCTCAACAGGATTGGAAGATTGGTTAAGAATGGACTTCTAAGTGAGTTAGAAGATGGTTCTTTATCTCCATGTGAGTCATGTCTCGAAGGTAAATTGATCAAAGGACCTTTTAATGGAAAAGGTTATCGTGCCAAGGAGCCCTTAGAGCTCGTACATACAGATATCTGTGGTCCAATGAATTTTAGGGCTCGATGAGGGTATGAATATTTCATCTCTTTCATAGATGATTATTCAAGGTATGGTTATTTATACCTAATGAGTCATAAGTCTGAAGCCCTTGAAAAGTTCAAGGAGTATAAGGCTGAAGTTTAGAATTTGTTAGGCAAGACCATTAAAACACTTCGATTTGATCGAGGTGGAGAGTATATGGACTTAGAATTCCATAACTATTTGATGGAAAATGGAATCACGTCCCAATTCTCAGCACCTAGTACACCACACCAGAATGGTGTATTAGAAAGGAGAAATAGAACCTTGTTGGACATGGTTCGATCGGTGATGAGCTATGCTCAATTGTCTAATTCTTTTTGGGGTTATGCAGTAGAGACTGAAGTTTATATTTTGAGTGTAGTTCCCTCAAAAAGTGTTTCTAAAACACCATTCGAGCTTTGGAGAGGGCGTAAAGCTAGTTTACGTCATTTAAGAATTTGGAGATGCCCTACACATGTGGTAATGACAAATCCAAAGAAATTGGATTCACGTTGAAAATTGTGCCTATCCGCAGGCTACCCAAAAGAAAGAAGAAGCGGATACTTCTTCGATCCACAAGAAAATAAAGTGTTTGTATCCACAAATGCTACTTTCTTGGAAGAAGACCACGTTAGAGAACATAAGCCACACAGTAAAATGGTGTTAAGTGAACTTTCTAGTGAAGCTACATGAACAAGAGTTGTTGATGAGGCTGGACCTTCAACAAGAGTTGTTGATGAGCCCAGTACATCTGATCAAGCCCTTCCTTCTCAAGAGTTGAGAATGTCTCAACGTAGTGGGAGGGTTGTTATTCAACCTGAATCCAAACTTTTTGCAGAAACTCCAGTTGTCATACTTGATGATGCAGTTGAAGATCCATTGACCTTTAACCAGGCAATGAATGATGTGGATAAGGACCAGTGGGTCAAAGCTATGAACCTTGAGATGGAGTCGATGTACTTCAATCAAGTTTAGGATCTTGTAGACCAACCTGAAGGGGTAAAACCCATAGGGTACAGATGGATCTACAAGAGGAAGCGAGACACAATTGGGAAAGTACAGACTTTCAAAGCTCGACTTGTGGCAAAAGGTTATACCCAAAGGGAGGGGGTGGACTATGAGGAAACCTTCTCTCCAGTTGCCATGTTAAGGTCGATAAGCATTCTCTTGTCAATTGCCACGTTTTATGATTATGAGATTTGGCAACTGGATGTTAAGACTGCTTTTCTAAATGGCAATCTTGAGGAGAGTATCTTTATGTCTCAATCGATGGGGTTCATTGCTCAAGGTCACAAGCAAAACGTTTGCAAGCTTAAACGTTCCATCTATGGGTTGAAACAAGCTTCTAGATCTTTGAATATAAGGTTTGAAACAGCGATCAAATCATATGGCTTTGATCAAAACGTTGATGAAACTTGTGTGTACAAAACGATCATCAACAATTCAATAACTTTTCTGGTGTTGTATGTAGATGATATTCTACTCATTGGGAATGATGTAACATATCTTGTTGACATTAAAACTTGGCTAACAACTGAGTTTCAAATGAAAGATTTGGGTGAAGCTCAGTATGTTCTAGGGATTCAAATTTTAAGGAATCGTAAGAACAGAACCATAGCCTTGTCTCAGGCATCATATATTGACAAGATGTTGTCTAGATATAAGATGCACAATTCCAAGAGGGGTTTACTGCCCTTCAGGCATGGAGTTCATTTGTCTAAGGAACAATTTCCTAAGACACCTCAAGAGGTTGAGGATATGAGACGGATCCCTTATGCTTCAACTGTGGGCAGCCTTATGTATGTCATGTTGTGTACAAGGCCTGACATATGTTATGCGGTTGGGATTGTCAGTAGATACCAGTCTAATCCAGGGTTAGACCACTGGAATTCAGTGAAAAACATCCTCAAGTATCTTTGGAGAACGAGGGACTATCAGCTTGTGTATGGCGCTAAGGATTTGATCCTTACAAGATACACAGACTTTGACTTTCAGTCTGATAAGCATTCTAAGAAATCCACATCAGGGTCAATGTTTTTCCTTAATGGGGGAGCTATAGTCTGGTAGAGCATCAAGGAAGGATGCATTGCAGACTCCACCATGAAGGCCAAATATGTCACTGCTTGTGAAGCAGCTAAGGAGGTTGTATGGCATAGGAAGTTCTTAACAGATTTGAAGGTTGTTCCAAATATGAACTTATCAATCACCCTTTATTGTGATAATAGTGGTGTAATGGCAAATTCTAAAGAACCTCGCAGCCACAAGAGAGGCAAACACATAGACCGAAAATATCATCTCATCAGAGAAATCGTGCAACGAGCAGATATGATCGTCACAAAGATAGCTTCGGAGCACAACATTTTGATCAATTTACAAAGACTCTCACGGCTAAAGTGTTCAAGGGTCATCTAGAGAGTCTAGGTCTGCAAGATATGTACTTAGAATAATCTAGGGAAAGTGGGAGAAATGTAATGGGTATTGTGAATGCCCTAGTTTATTGTATTTTACTTGTATTTGTACTTTTCATGTATTATACCGTATTAATACAAAACATTATTCGTTCTTCGTTGATTATCATTGTTGATGTACATTTCCTACAAGAGTTGTTAGTTCAAGTGGGAGTTGTTGGGTTTTATGCCCTAAAACTTGTTAATATAATCCTGTATTTTATTATTTGGTTCTTGTAAAGTGGTTATTTTGCTTCAGTCGGTTGCTATTCTTTTTCTTTATTTTTATTCCATTATTATTATTGCCAATAAATAGGCTTTTACCGTCCCGACCATCTTGATTTTAGTTTTCCCGGAAATAACTGAAGTCTGGAATTGAAGAGTAACACTTTCTGGCCCTTATGGAACTCTTTTGGATGAATTCTTCTGTCATGCCATCTTTTGACCTTCTCCTTATAGAGTTTTGCATTCTCATCGGAGAAGTGTCAGAGTTCTTCCAGTTCATTCAGTTGTAATTTTCTCTTGATTCCAGCTTTGACCATGTTGAAGTTGAACTTTTTCAATGCCCAGTAAGCTTTGTATTCTAACTCAAGTGGTAAATGACGAGCCTTTCCAAATATGAGTCGATACGGAGACATACCTAAGGGTGCTTTGTATGCAATTCTATGAGCCCATAAGGCCTCGTCAAGCCGTAATGACCAATCCTTTCAGGAAGGGTCCCCCATCTTTTCCAAAATAGCTTTGATCTCCCTGTTAGAGAGCTCTGCTTGGCCATTCGTTTGAGGGTGGTAAGCAGTGGCTACTCTAAGTCTGATATTGTATTTGGAAAATAGGTTGGCTATCATCTTGTTTAGGAAGTGAGATCCTTCGTCGCTTATGATGAAACGAGGGTTCCGTATCTTGTGAAAATATTCCTCCTGAAAAATTTCTTCACCACCTTTGCATCATTTGTTGCTATAGTTATGGCCTCAATCCATTTCGATACATAATCGACTGCGAGCAAGATGTAAATGTTTCCAAAGGATGGCGGGAATGGGCCCATAAAGTCTATCCCCCATACATCAAAGATTTCTACTTCGAGTATGAAATGTAGAGGCATTTCGCTTTTGGCTGTCAGATTACTAGTTCTTTGACATTGATTGTAGTTCTTTGTGAAGAGGTGTGCATCTTTGAAGAGACTTGGCCAAAAGTATCCGGATTGGAGGACTTTGGCTGCTGTCTTTAGTCCGGCAAAGTGTCCCCTATATGGAGCCACATCACAGGCTTCCAATATGAGTGGTACTTCCTCTTTTGTTCGCACTATCTTAGTATTTGATATGGACCTAGCTTGTACAAAAATGGCTCATCCCAGTAGTAGTCCTTGACATCTTTCAGAAACTTCTTGAGCTGTTGAGTGGTTGCTTCCGGTGGTTTTAGTCCACTGACTAAGTAATTCACATAATCTGCAAACCATGGAAGTTCAACTGTCCTAATTGCCAGAATTTGCTCATCTGCAAACGATTCTTGAATATCCAGCCCTTTCTCCACTTGTGCTTCCTCTCCAAGTCTTGATAGGTGGTCTGCTACCTGATTCTCAGTCCCCTTTCTGACCTGGATTTCAATGTCAAACTCCTGCAAAAGTAAGATCCAACGAATTAACCGGGGGTTGGCATCCTTTTTAGAAAGCAAATGTTTGCGGGTTGAATGGTCAGTATGAACTATGTGTTGGGTTTTATGCCCTAAAACTCGTAGATAAATGTAAACAAATTGTATACTTGTTTTAATAAAGTGTTATTGAGTTTCTGCAATAAAATGTTATTGTTAAATATTGCACAATTTGACCCAAATCCAATAAACTAAGATCCAAGGTTGTTTGTATGCAACTTGAACTAGTATGTGGGGACATACGAGGATCGATGTTCAAGTTACAACTTAAAAGGTCTATAGTACAAGGATAAGACTGGGTACCTTATCTTGGTAACACTATGTGATACGTCCCGCTTTGTATTTGATACAGACGCATTGATCCAAAGCGTCCATGTAGTAGACATGCGAGTGGGGGTATCCTATGCAATGAGTTTGCATAAGACCGGACCGCGAAATAGTAACCGCTAGCTGTAACACCGTTAACTAGTTAGGTTTCTATTTCACTAGGATGACCTAGGCAATTTAGTCTGAATCCCGAGTGGATTATGGACTCCTGTTCACGAGGGATTGTCCTTTGATTTGTATGGGTGAGAGTGGCCAGTATGCCGACTCAATAACCCTACCATTTTGGGGACAAGACCGAGTGGGGAGCTGGGAACATAATCACACAAGATGGAATTCACTCCTTCCCGACTTTTGAGGAAGTAGATGAGTGTTCCCTTAAGTGGTGTCTTCGGGTCTTGAACAAAGGACCCTACCCTCGCACTGGCCCGAGAGGGGTTTCTGTTTGATGGTTTGACAACAAATAGGTTGTTCATTAGAGGAGCACTGATACTTAAGGAGGTAGAGATAACTTAATGGTAAAATGGTAATTTGACCCAGCTGGAGTTACGAACACTCGTGAAGGACTAACTTGCCGTTATTGGTCGATATCCGTGGACACATAAATATTCTGTAGTGAGAAGAGTGCGGTTGTGGGTCTTTAGTGGAGTGACCCACAGTTAACGAATTGTGACTAACTTGGTTAATGAGTTTAGCCAATTAGTCTCGTATCGTTGGAGCTTCTGATCTGTAGGTCCATTAGGTCCCACTGGTAGCTCGTAAAGAGACTTGAGGCAATTAAGTTGTAAATTGTAAGTGTGCAATTTATTTAAGGGAATCGTATAATGTATGTTGATACATTATAATATAAAGTTTATGAAACTTTATAATATAATTTTTGAATTAATTTCAAAAATTAATTCTTGAGAGAAAAATATTTGAAAGAGTTCAAATAATTAAATATGAATTGGATTCATATTAATTTAAATTTAATAAAATCCCTAAGATTAAATATGTGATATTTAATTGGGTAATTAATTAATTATGGAATTAATTAATTATTTATTAAAATTAGATATGAATAAGATAATATATTTGAACTTATTCATAACCTTTTCCAATTAGGAAAAGGTCTTGGCCTTTACGTATATATAGGACCCCTGGGGTGGGGTGAAAGGCATCCCCTTCATTCTACTTCTCTCAGAGATCTCTCCTAAAAAGACTCCCACCAGTCTTCTGCGTCCAGTAGTCTCAGAGATATACCGATGTAACCAATTGGTGGTGTTCGCACAAGAAGGTTGCTGCGTTTTCGATCTCACTAGCAAGAAAAGGCGAATCGATAAAGGCTTCCTACGAAAGTAAGTTTCCTTTGAAAACCTTGATCACTAGGATCATCTAGATTAGATCTAGACAATTATTAAGCATGTTTATAGCCGATGTACAACATCTTAAATATAGTTTTATTGTTGTATTCTTTTGCAAATTGTATTGGTATTTCAATTAGAATCTAAGATTCTGAGTAGGTTCTGTCCACGCGTCCCATTCTTCTGCTGCGCCGATGGCTCTCATTCACTTCAATTGGTATCAGAGCCAACTCTGTTGTTCTTGATTTTAAATCAAAATTTGCAATTTGTTTATGGTGGGATTTATGCATTGTGAATGTTATGGTTTGCGTATAAATGGTTTCAATTAAATTGGCCATAGATTTACGTTTCTTGAATGGTTCAATGTAAAGGCCCCTGCGTTTTTTGGCCTAGATTTGTAAATCAATTATCTTCTGTAAGTCTGGGTCTAGAATAGGGTATTCTATGATGAAGATCGATGAAAATCACGTCCAAAATCAAGGCCAAACCCGAAGAACAGTCGCTGGAATGCCCAGATTCTGCCTCCAGACGCAATAGCGTCGCGACCCTGTTCATCGGGCGTCGCGACGCTGTCGCGATTTCACGAAGCGAAGATCTGCGATCGCATAAGTGTCGCGACGCTATCTTCACAGCGTCGCGACGCTGACGCGATTTCATGCGGCGTGCGGCTAGGGTTTCATGAGGAGCGGCTCATGGATATTTGTGGTCTGGTTCACTGGTCTGGGCTCGGTTTGGCCAGATCCAGCCCGGTTTAAGCTTGTTTTGGTGATTTGGAGTCCAGTTCGGGTCGGTTCGTGCGGTCTAATCCGGTTCTGAAGCCGCAGAAGGATATTTTTAGGATAAAATAACTTAAATTATTGTAATTTATGTGCTTTATTTTATCCTAGGAGCCAATTAATCGGTTTATACGCTATTTAAATGCTTTATGGATGCCATTTAGATTTAAAATCCCACCTTAGGTTATAAAGCATGCTCATGCATTTATGTATGTTATAATTAGATTATAATATATGATTGAAATGCATGGTTTATTTTCATGAGATGTTTAATATATAGTTGAGCTATATTAAAATCATGAAAAATGGAATAGCATGATGCATGAAATTACTTAGTTAAATATAAAGAGTTATATTTGATAAGTTGTTTGCAGCATGCTACTTTGATTTACCTTGATTGGCAATAATATAATCGTTATAATTATTTAATAAGGAAATCATAGTTGCATTGAGCATGAAACATCCATAGCTTAATATAATTGTTATATTAAATTCATGCAATGCAATCCAATATATATAGTTTTATTATATTAACTTGAATATGATTGTTAATTATTTTAAAACTATAGTATGCATTATTATAGGGCTAATCATTAAAATTTGAATAGTTTAAAATTAATGATTAGAAACTGTCAACCTATAATAAAGATTGCATGCAAACGTAGGATCATAGGTAAATGAATTAATTTTAAAATGTTTAAAATTAATTAGACTTAAGATCACGTTAATTCTAATAGGATTAGAAATAAGTCTTGCTTCGTTTTAAAATAGTTTTAATATGACTAAGTAGGACAAACATAACTATTGGTTATAAGGGAACTCTACCGGTGAAGTTCTCTGTCTAAGGCTGGAGGTACTTAAGATGACGGTTTATGGAACACCTCCTACCTGGGAACGTACCCAGAACTTGAGTTGAATTAACCACAATTATGTAAGCATGCAATGTCGCTAGGTTAATTAAAAGAGTTTAATACACCTAGATATTTAGAGTAAAGACTTTACATTACTATGGTTAAAAGGGAACTCTCTCGGTTAAGTTCTGTCTAAGGCTGGAGGTATTTAAGCTGACGGTTTACAGTACACCTGCTACCTAGGAACAGACCCGGAACCTGAGTTGAAATAACCATAGTCATGTTAGCATACGATGTTGCTAGGTATGTTAAAAGAGTTTAATTCACCTAAAAAATTACACTAAAATTCTCATTCTAATAGTTATAATAGGATTAGACTTAGATAAATTGAATTAGCTGGATTTATCTAGGTTAATAAACCCTAAAATATACGGTAGGTCACTTTAATAGGAGAAAAAAATCAAAACTTGATTTAAATCGAGTTTTTACTCCTACGTCCCTATATTCACAACGTGAGATCCATGCTCGGCTTTGTGTCGTTTAAGCGCGGCCTCCCTTCGGAAAGTGTTTGCATGGGTCAATAACAAGGTGAATGGGGAAAGTGCCCATAGTAAGTGGGAGCAGGACACGTGTCAACATATCCCTCGGTCTCCACCCATAGGTCACACCGTGAGAGTCATATGATCCGCCTGCGTGTTGTCCTGGAGCAACCATCCCTTCGGAGGGCCCGATCATAGGATTCGTAACACCATGAACTCCTGAAAAGGATAGGGTCACTTAGGCTAATTACCAATAGTTGTCTTTCCTCACAGTAGCTTGTTGGTGCGTCCCTCTGAGATCTGAAAGTGGGAGGGTTACACTTACGAGGATGAGTTAAGTGTGTTAACAAATCCTTGACCGAATAACGTTGGCTAATGTCTATAGGAATATGAGTTATTCCGGAATTAGAATTAGCTGAGAAGTGTCTCATTTCAAAGGAGGAGTAGTTGATCACCCTTCGGTGGCTATTGCTCTAAACCTCTGAAACATCGTTGCAAAACTAAATCAATAGTATTAGGGTTTTATGATTGCTTGTTTTTGCTAAAGTGATTGGATTGTATGCAGTTGTTTGTATTGCTCTTGTAATGGGTTAGTGCGATAAATAATCAAGTAATTTGTTATTTCAGCAGTTCAATGATTAAATATGTGCATAGTCATACACCTATTTAATAAATAACGGTGATTATACAACAAACTTAAACGATTAATTTGTGGCGAATAATTTAAGGTTAGTCTTAACAGAGAAATGTTCTCATGCCCCAAATGTTTAATTCATTAAGAAGTGTTATTAATGAATGTGACATTGAGCCTTGCTCAGCCAAAGAAGACTTGTCCAAAGACAGTAAATTCGATTTACTAGTCTTGGAAGCGTAATTTGTGAACAATGGTGATTCTACCCGAATACTTGATTCATAGTCATAAATCACGTTTATCTTTCTTATTAAAAGTTATGAATTCCTGGCAACAGCTTGATGCTATTGAGATAACTCTCAAAATTTTGAACTAGAGAGGTAGTCTTGGCTGTAGCAATGGGGAACGTTAAGTTATTTTTTTTTAAGTGGGAGTAAATACATATTATTAGATAATGTGTATATAATTCCTAAGATCAAAAGAAATTTGATTTCTGTTTGGCTGGAACAATGTTACTCTTTACCTTTCCCTGCTAACGCAGTTCATTTCAAGAAATGGAGTTAACTTTTGTTCAGCTGAACTGAAAAATAACATAAATATTTTAAGACTAATCAAGAGTAAAGCAGTCATGAACAGTGAGTTGCTTGAGGCTTCTACTACTCAAAGAAATGAAAGGCAAAGGATTTCTCCTAAAGGAAAATACCTTTCTTTGGCACTTAAGGTTAGGACATATTTACCTCAATATGATTGGGAGATTGGTCAAGAGTATACTTCTAAGCAAGTTAGAAGATGACTCTCTGCTACCTTATAGGTCATGCCTTAAGGGCAATATGACTAATAGATTCTTTTGCTTGAAAAGAACTATAGAGCCAAAGAGCCCTTGGAGCTTGTACATTTGGATCCTTGTGGTCCAATATGTTAAAGCAGTGGGAGGGCATGAATAATTCATCTATATTATAGATAACTATTCAAGGTATGGGTATCTCAACCTAATGCAACTTAAGTCTAAAGCTCTTGAGAAATTCAAAGTGGTTTGAAACTGAAGTTGAAAACTTGTTAGGTGAGATGATAAAAGCACTTCGATCTGATCGAAGTGTAGATTATATGAGACTTGAGATTCCAAGACTATTTGATAGAACATGGAATTACATCCCAACACTCAAACCCCTAAAACACCTTAGGAAAACGGTGTATCAGATAAGAGAAACAAAACCCTATTGAATATGGTTCGATTCATTATGAGCTATGCTCATTTTCCTGACTCGTTTTGGGGTCATGCAGTGTTGACTGCAGTACATATTTCGAAAAATGTTCCATCAAAAGTGTTTCTGAAACATCTTTTGAATTGTGGATAAGGCATAAAAGTAGTTTACGTTATTTTTGGGGAGTCCAACACACGTGCTTGTGGCTAACCCAAAAGAAACTGGATTACTGTTCAACAGTATTCCCATTCGTAGGTTACCCCATGAAACGAGAGATGTGGATATTTCTTCAATCCACAAGAGAATAAAGAATTTGTATCGACAAATGCTACATTCTCAGAAGAAGACCGCATGAGAAATAATAAGCCACAAAGTAAGATCGTTTTAAGTAAATTAACTGATGAAGCTACAGAAATATCAACAAGAGTTGTTGACAAGTCAACAAGGGTTGTTGATGATGTTGGACCTTTAACAAGAGTTGTTGATAGGGCCAATACAACTGGTTAGTTACATCTATCTGAAGAGTTGAGAGTGCCTCAATGTAGTGCGAGGGTTGTTCTACAATCTGACCGTTACATGGGCTTAATTGAAGTCCAGATCTTCATACCTGATGATGGCATTGAGGATTCATTGTCTTAGAGCAAGGCAATGAATGATGTTAACAAGAACCAATTGGATTAAAGCAATGGACCCATAATTAAAATATGTGATTTCAATTCCATCTAGGATCTTGTAGATCTACCTAATGGGGTAACACCTATGGATTACAAATGAATCTACAAGAAGAAACGAGACGTAGTCTTATGGTTAGACTTATGGCAAAGGGTTATACCCAGAGACAAGGGATTGTAAGAAATTCTTTTTTCCTGTCGTTATGCTGAAGTCTGTTAGAACTCTTGTCCATTTTGAATGGATGTCAAGACTACCCTTTTGAATGGTAATCATGAGAAGACTATCTGCATGTCTCAACCAGAATGGTTCATTTAGCAAGATCAAAAGCAAAAGGGTTTGCAAAAAGTAAGTGATCTATTCATGGATTGACCAACAATTCGACCTTGGAATATAAGATTTGATACTGTGATCAAATCTTTTGGCTTTGATCAGAATATTGATGAATCTTGTCTTAAAGATCGTCAATAGTTCAGTAGCTTTATTAATGTTGTATGTGATTGATATCCTAGTCATTGGGAATGATGTAGGTTATCTTACTGACTAGTAAAATGAGCTAGCAGCTCATTTCCAAATGAAAATTTGGGAGAAGCTAAGTTTGTTCTTTGGATCCAAATTGTTAGGAACCGTAAGAACAAAAAGCTAGCCTTGTCTCAAGTGTCTTTTATCTATAAGATGTTAGTTAGATATAAGATGCAGAATTCCAAGAAGGGTTCTCTACCTTTCAGGCGTGGAATTCATTTTGTCTAAGAAACGGTTTCTTGAGACACCTAAAGAAGTTGAGGACATGAGACAAATGCCCTATGCAATAGGGATTATCAGTAACTATCAATCTAATCCAAGATTTGATCACTGGAAAACCGTTAAGAATATCCTCAAGTATCTGAGGAGAAAGAAGAACTATATTCTCGTGTATGGGACTAAGGATTTGATCCTTACAGGATACACTGACATGGATTTTAGGACTGATAAGGAATTGAGGAAATCTACATCAGTATCCATGGTCAAACTTTACGAAGGAGCTATAGTGTGGCATAATTACCGTCTTGACCATATAGGTGATAGCGCGCATAGCGAGCTATGTTTCCCGGTACATTTTAGTTAGTCTTTGAGTAATTTGTGGCCATTTTAATGCACTTTAATGTTTATTTTGTAGAAATTGGTTTATTGGAGCTAAAACGAGAATTTGGAGTTAATCGGGTGCTCGGAACGCTAAAAGGAGGCAAAGGAAATTAATTAGAAAAGAATTAGAAGTTGGCCAATCCGAGAAGGCAGTATGCTGGAATTTGGCGTAGAGTCACGACGCTATGTCCACAGCGTCGCGACGCTCTCGGTTTTCCTTATTCAGAATACGCGGCAAAGGCACAGCGTCGCGACGCTATCAGCAGATTTTCTATAAATTCTTCTTTTTGTGCTACGGATTAGGAGAGTCCAATTGGTTAGATTTTAGCCCTAATTTCGACTAGAGGCCTTTGGTGGGAGCTAAAGCAAGGCCAAGGAGCGGGAATCAAGCGAGAAGACGTGGAGATCGTGACGGGGACGTGCCGGTTTCGACAGATTCGAGTTTTCCTTTCTCTTTCCCTTAACTCTTGTAGTTTTTATGGCTTTTCTTGCAATTAGTGTTTGTGGTTTAAAGACTATGAATTTCTAGTTGTTTGTCTTAGAGTTTGATGTAGTTGTTTTAGTTGTTGGATTGATGCATGCAATTTTGTGTAATGCTTTCAATTACTTGATCACTAATTGAATGATTTAAGTGTTGAATCTAACTCGGGAGAGAGGATTTGGCCTAAGACTTGCCTTGTTTAATTGCATGACTAGAGTAGAAATTCTAAGTTTGTGACGGGATTTGGAATATCTCTAGAAGTATAACAAGGACTAAACCGAATAATGCCTTGCATGTTAATGAACTTAGATAGGGATATCAAGTTAGTTATATGCATGAGAATCAATTATACTCGGGAGAGGTAATCGTGATAAAAGTTTCCTTGGCTTGTAGAATAATTGCACGATCAATTCATTCCTATTAATCAATCCTCAATCTAAATCAATGAAATCAATTCCCTAAGAGTCTTTCCATTTGAGTCTCCACCCTTTTATTTTATGCTTTTTGTCTTTAGATTTATCTTTTTCATTATGTTTTGCTCCCTAAATAAAATTGGACAAAAGTATTCATGGTACTTAATTTGCTAGAAAACCAATCCAGAGGAAGACACTCGTTTAATCACGAAAACACTATATTATTACTTGACCCGTACACTTGCGGTAAGCAAATTGCGCATCAAGTTTTTGGCACCGTTGCCGGGGATTGGCATATTTAGTTAAATTAATATTGTGGAAAAATTGTTCGGTCTTAATTTAGGGTGTATTTTTTTTTTTTTTTAGGTAGATTGCATTTTTTTTCTCCTTTTTTGTTTTATTTCCTTTTTTGTTTTTGTTTTCCTTTTCTATTTAGTTTTCTTTGTTCTTATTTTTCTTTCCTTTTTTGTTTGAGTCTTAGTCCTTTGTTCTTGTTGGGTTATTATTTGATTGGAAGCCTAATTATCATTGTTGCTTTATTTGAATTGAATGGCTTTTTATTCAACACCATATTCCAATTCTTCATCTTCAAGTTTTACCCCCTTAAAAGAAAATTCTTCCTTATAAAGCATAGTTCAAAATTATATTGAGGAGTCTAGAGCGAGGAGTCTAAAATTTGATGAAATTCTAAAAGGACTTCAAACCCCAAAGGAAGCTAGTGAGGTGGGATCCACTTCCATAGGATGTCTAGTGAGTCATGTGGCCGATGATTCGTTGGCACCCATTCATGAGCTTAATTCTTTCCATCTTGCTAAGGATGAGCAGTTAGGGGTGAGTGGCATTAATAGTGGGGAAGAATTGGAGAGTTGTAGCACCTATCAAGAACATGTTTGTGAGGAAGAAAAAGAAAATGAGCTTGAAGTGCCAGAGGAAGTTCAGAAGGTGGAGTTTGAGGTTGAAAAGCCTTCGTCTGTTTTATCTTCTCCATCCTTTGTAGATTTTGATTGTTCTTTTTTCTATTCTCACGAGTCAGTCTTAGAGTCAGAGTCTTTTTATTTTGATCTTTCTCCTTTTATGCTTACTTTAATAAAAAATACCAAAAATAATTCTGATTCAGGGGCCCATGAGAAGCTAGTAAGCTTGCTAGCGATCGTGAGTTTTATTGATTCAAGGAAGAAGGGCCCAAAGAAATACGAGAATTTTTATGTGCCTTGACAGATTGCACGAGCACGTCGAGCTAAAGACGATAAATAAGCGCATATGGGAGGCAACCCAAGTTACTTTTTCTTTGTTTTTATGTTGTTGTTGTTGTTGTTTTGTAGGAGTTCCTGTGCTCTTGTCTGTGCCAAGCATTCATGAAAAGATCATCATTCCAGGGCAGTACTGTTCACCCCTTCCATTCTTTTATTGTTCTCATGCTTATGTTTGCTTTAGATTTCTATACATTGAGGTCAATGCATGCTTTAAGTTTGGGGGTGGAATATCATGTTTGTGGAGCCCTTGAGCATCTGAGTTCGGGCTATAGTTTTGAGCTTTCTTTGAATTGAGCATATGGTTGTTTTCTGGATGCTATTTTTGCATGACTATGATTTCCTAGGATAGGCTTTCTTGTCAATTTTCAAGCTTGCGATGAGTTGTAAGCATGAGTGCCCAAAAAGGGAGACTTTTTAAACTTTTTCTAGGAGATGTCTTGCATGAGTAGAGTATTTGTCTTGGCTAGATTTGGATTTGAATGCTTAGGAGCGAATTATTAGGTTCATATGCTTGTTGTCACCTCGATAGGTGTAGGGAAGAGCTAAAGAGTTAATTTTTTTGCAAATTAGCATGTTTGATCTTGCTTAGGAGGAAAGAAAAGAATATATGCCTATCATGCTCATAAAGAAAAATCATTCTTGTTGTTACAATTTGAAAGAAAAAAAAAAGAAAGTCATGACTTATGCGCGCAATGCAGTGCTTAATAAAGTTTTGGCAAAAAGAGCTACCCCTGTTGTGATCAGTTAGGCCAACCAAAGGGTAAAACTCGGGTTAAGGGTCCCTGCAATAGGTGTGTGAAAGCTAGTGCCACATAAAAATGCATGTTGTAATGTTCAATTATAAGCACCTAAGTATGGAGGAAAACAAACTAATTTGTTCCATTGACTCGTTAGTGAATCCTTTGTGCCAGTGTAGAGGGAAGATGAGTTGAGAGTTTAGTAATCCAATCCCGGGCTAGTAGAGTCTGATCTCGTTAAGTTAGATCTCGCTTGTGCAAGTTAATTTTGGAAAACTTTTGATTTGTCTCCCTCATTTGGCCTTATGTGCATGTCTCCTGATTGCTTGATTTTTGACTTGTGAGCCTTGAGGATTGAGTCATGATCTGTGCATCCATTCTTCAACTGTATGTTTGATTTTAATTTGCTCGAGGACTAGAAACAGCTTAAGTTTGGGGGTAATTGATAGCGCGCATAGCGAGCTATGTTTCCCGGTACATTTTAGTTAGTCTTTGAGTAATTTTTGGCCATTTTAATGCACTTTAATGTTTATTTTGTAGAAATTGGTTTATTGGAGCTAAAACGACAATTTGGAGTTAATCGGGTGCTCGGAACGCTAAAAGGAGGCAAAGGAAATTAATTAGAAAAGAATTAGAACCTGGCCAATCCGAGAAGGCAGTATGCTGGAATTTGGCGTAGCGTCGCGACGCTCTCGGTTTTCCTTATTCAGAATACGCGCAAAGGCACAGTGTCGCGACGCTATGTCCACAGCGTCGCGACGCTATCAGTAGATTTTCTATAAATTCTTCTTTTTGTGCTACGGATTAGGAGAGTCCAATTGGTTAGATTTTAGCCCTAATTTCGACTAGAGGCCTTTAGTGAGAGCTAAAGCAAGGCCAAGGAGCGGGAATCAAGCGAGAAGACGTGGAGATCGTGACGGGGACGTGCCGGTTTCGACGGATTCGAGTTTTCCTTTCTCTTTCCGTTAACTCTTGTAGTTTTTATGGCTTTTCTTGCAATTAGTGTTTGTGGTTTAAAGACTATGAATTTCTAGTTGTTTGTCTTAGGGTTTGATGTAGTTGTTTTAGTTGTTGGATTGATGCATGCAATTTTGTGTAATGCTTTCAATTACTTGATCACTAATTGAATGATTTAAGTGTTGAATCTAACTCGGGAGAGAGGATTTGGCCTAAGACTTGCCTTGTTTAATTGCATGACTTGAGTAGAAATTCTGGTGTGACGGGATTTGGAATATCTCTAGAAGTATAACAAGGACTAAACCGAATAATGCCTTGCATGTTAATGAACTTAGATAGGGATATCAAGTTAGTTATATGCATGAGAATCAATTATACTCGGGAGAGGTAATCGTGATAAAAGTTTCCTTGGCTTGTAGAATAATTGCACGATCAATTCATTCCTATTAATCAATCCTCAATCTAAATCAATGAAATCAATCCCTAAGAGTCTTTCCATTTGAGTCTCCACCCTTTTATTTTATGCTTTTTGTCTTTAGATTTATCTTTTTCATTAAGTTTTGCTCTCTAAATAAAATTGGACAAAAGTATTCACGGTACTTAATTTGCTACACAACCAATCGAGAGGACGACACTCGTTTAATCACGAAAACACTATATTATTACTTGACCCGTACACTTGCGGTAAGCAAATTGCACATCAATAGGCCAAAAATATAGCTGCTTGTGAAGCAACGATAGACACTGTAAGGCTTAGAAAGTTCCTGACTGATTTGGAATGTTTTCCAAATGTGAACTTGCCCATCACACTTTATAGTGATACAGTGGTGTTGTGGAAAATTCAAAAGAACCTTGCAGCCCAAGACAAGCAAGCACATTGAATTAAATGGAATATTGTTGATTAATTCAGGAAGGCTCTCTCGACTAAAGGGTATGAGGGTCATCTAGAAGGTCTAGGTCTACGAGTTATGTACAAAGATGAAATCTAGGCCAAGTTTTAGAAATGTAATGGGTATAGTGATACCATTATGTAATGAGTATAGTGACACTACAAGAAAAAAAGACTTTTTATAGCATTTGAATATAGGCTATGAAATAAAAATTAAAAAAAAAAAAGAAAGAAATTTGAGGAAATCGCGCGACAAAATTCCTTCCTCTCCCTATTTCCCTCTTATTTTCTTTTCACTGTTTCTCTTTTCCCTCTCATTTCCTTTCCTTCTGTCCGACTTTCCCTCTCATCTCTCCTCCTTTCTTTTCTCCACTTCGCTGGTTAGTCTCAAATCTCAACAACCCTCCACCCTGAGATTTTCTTTCCCTCATTTTCTCTTCACAACCATATATGAGAAAGAGTGACAAAGAGTGGGTGGCTTCATTCTGGTCAACATTGAGCTACTTATGACCACCAAAATCTCAAAAACCCAAATATTTTCTCTTAACCCTTTGTTGACGGAGATTTGGGTTTTTGCCAACATCACAAAGGATCAATATTGAGTTTATGGGTGGGTTTTCGCTCAAAGAGTGGTCATAAAAGAGGTGTGGCAGAGGCGAAGTCTTGGGTTTTTGTCGTAGGAGCCAACAATCTTGTTAATCACAATATTTTCACTACTGCAACAAAAATCTAGGTTTTTTTTTCTCCTGCTCTTCTCTTTTCGTATTATATCATTTCTATATTTTTTCTTTCAATTTCCTTATAATATATGATTTGAATGTTGGTAATATATGTTTAGCCTTTCATTTTAGAAGGACTAAGAAGTTTTATATTGTTCCCACATTGTGTTAATCTGTTAAAATTTTCAATTTCAATATAGATTATCTGTAATTACTGGAAAATGTGTCTCTGCAATTTTCTTTGGATATTGATAGATACTTTGTGTATGAATGGATTATTTTTAGGCAAACTTTATTCCATCTTTCCATTTAAACTTCTGTGTGTGCCTAATGGGGAAGGGATAACAAATTAGCAAAGTTGTTTACTATTCATGTAAAGATTATCATACTGAAACTCCAATTATGTTGTCAATTAATATCCTAAAAATTGAAAAAGTGAAGACCCAATTTATAAACAAAAACTAATGAATAGTTAAAAGAAAATACAAAAGGAAAGATAAAGGAATTAGATCAGCTAGGGAGAAAGTACTAGGAAACAATTGAATTTAGGATTTAGTTGTTTCCAAAACCTCAAGATTATACTTTTTTCTCAATTTTCGGTTTTGTAATTTTTTAAAAATTGCTTGAGTATTTGGTTTCCCTGTCATGACCTTCAATTTTAATCAGAACCATAGTTTATTATTGTGCTCAGAGTGTGGTAATGAAAAAATTATGTGGTTTTAGTTTTTGTTTGTGTTGGACTTTTACCATCACCAAGCTTCTTCCAAACCTTCATACAAAAAAACACACTGGAGTCTAGGACAGGAAAAATCTAATGTGTTTATTAAGTTCTAATGTTGAATAAGATGACACATTTGTAGTATTAGCAACTTTGGTAACAACCAACTCAAATCTATTAACGCCTACATAAGAGTTCATTTTTAGTTAAGAACAAAATGATTGATAACATGCATATTAATAAAGTGGGTGCATCGATTTTGTTTACAAAAGCTTCACAGTCAACATCAAATATTCTAAAAGTAAAGTACTCTTATCTTAATGGGTTACTTTTTTTTTTTTTCCTTCAGTTGTTATGTTTTGTTCACTCTTTGTTAATTTGGTGGAGATTGAGCTACTTTCTATGCTATTTCATTGCGGTTTGGTTTCTCTTTTTTACTTTTGAAGGAATTGTAATTTTGAACACTTAATTGGTACTATTTTTTAAAGACATGTGGTTACTCATTACGAGTTGTGAGTGCTATTGTCAAGACGTTGTGTGCTAGAAAATTTTTATGAATTTTTAAGTTGAATCTAACTAGCTAAATGAATAATGTCTAACACTATTATTAGTTTAGCTTGTGTTGTTTGACTTTTATGTTGGGAGCTATGATGAAATTTTTATGGACTTAATTTATGTTAGCATTTATTTTTTATTTTCTTATTTTTTTTTTACTTTGAATGTTATAAAAGATCGTTAGAATGTTTAGAGTAAAGATGAACAAATAATGGTTACCATTGTTTTTCTTTTAATAGCGTTCCAAAGAAATTGTTATAGACTTGAATTAGTAAAGTTCATTATCTCTTGATGTTAAAAGTAAAATGCTCTGCTTGGGAATATGACTTTAAAATTGCTTTCGTGGATGGTAATGACCAATTTGACTATCACCCTTAAACTTAGCTTCTCTAGATAAATTGTTTTACAATTAATGGATCTATTTTACTCCCTCTCACATCTCATTTTCTCTCTTACTCTATCTCTTTTGAAGAGCAATAATAACATAGTTTCTGTCTGCACTGTCAAATCTTGGCGGAACCCAGTTTTTCATTTCTAATGATGTTTGTTAATTCATCTCCATCTTGGAGAAAGTTTGGGCTTGAATTTTGAATTTGGAACATGGGTACGTTACAAATTGGATGTAGAATTGAATTCTTAGTGTACTTTGGTTTGCTAGGGTCCTATGCATTGACTTGTTAAATTTTTTTCCATTTCTTTTTCTAATTGAACCTTCATGGATGCATTTTATTTGTTTCGTTGCATGATTGTACATTTGGTTTAATGCTTTGTGTATTTCATGTGCTTTCACTACTTGAGAATTAATGATGGTTCTTGTTGAAAGAGTAATGGATCTTATTAGAATTAATATGTATTGTTTGTCTTACCTTTGAGAATTTTTCAATATCCTTACATCAATGTTTGAGAATCAATTGAATGGCTTCTTTAAGAAGCACACATTAATAATAAGCACTTCAGTAAAAAGTGCTTAATAAAATATCATTTTAGTTATTGGCTTTACACTCTTAAATTAAAAGTGCTTTATAATCAAGTGACTTGGTCCAAAGCACTAGCCACTTTCAAAAATACTTTTTATGTAGGATGTATTTGGGATGCCTTTTTAATAAAGTGTTTTGAAGTAAAACACTTTTTTCATAAGTACTTTTATGGAGTAAACATTAATTAAATAGAGCACTTTTTTAAGTTGAAAAAGTGTTCTTAATTGCTTAAAGGCAATTTTTAAATGTTAACCAACAATATCGATTCTTTAAAAAACAATTTTAGTCATCCATGAACACTTTTTAAAATAATTTAAAGACATGCTAGACACACATTTCCACCAAAAACATAATGTTTTTGTGTAATAAGTAGTTTTTTGGCATGACAAAAGAAAGTCCAAACATAGCCTAAATCATAGAAATTTATAGAGACCAAAGACAAAGAGATGGAACAAAAGAATACTTTTGATATAGGTGAAACCTTTGTCTTCCAAAGTACTTTATGAACAACTGACTTGGAGCATGCTCTCGAGCCACAAAGTCCTTATACTCCTATATATTCTATCTTTTTATATTCTTAGTCATCAATCACTTGAAAATTGATATATTCCCTTCTCTCATATAGTGCTTCTTGTCCAAGTTATTGACAATTCAACTGATCATATCATTAGCGTCATCAACACCTTGAAAATGTTCAACAAAGATTGGGTGCATTTAGATCGGTATGAAAATAGTAGTAGCTACCTATTAGTCTTTGAGTTAATTATCTAACATTAATTTCATAAAACTAAACTTCGTCTAATAGTGCTACTGGTGAGTACATGGAAGGAGTATGGAATTTTCTACAAGAAGTGAAGAAAAGGAAGCCAGGTGTCAATAAAGTTTTATGTCCGTGTAAAAAATGTAGGAATATGACACATTGTGAACTTGAAATTGTATATGAGCACTTAGTCGTTAAGGGAATGGACCCTACATACAATGTTTGGTATCATCATGGAGAAGTATGCGAGGGGGATGAAGTTGAGAATGATGTTGAGGATGCATTCATGTTTGAAGCAACCAACTTCTATAAGAGCATGTATATGGGAGATGAGGAAAATATGGAGCCTTCTACATCAAAGAAGGAAAACAATTTTTCTCAAAATGTCCAAGATGCAAACACTCCATTGTACGTAGGATGTACAAAATATACAAAGATGTCCACGGTTGTAGCATTGTATAAACTTAAAACTTTTAATGGTTGGTCAGATGCAAGTTTTACCAGCCTTTTGGAGCTCTTACATGACATGCTCCCGACAGATAACGTTATATCAAGATCTAATTATGAAGTTAGAAAATTATTCAAGGCGTTTGATTTAGGTTACCAAAAAATTCATTCATGTGTTAAGGATTGTTGCCTATTTAGAAATGAGAATGAAAAGTTAGAAAGTTGTCCTTCTTGTGCGACTTCAAGGTGGAAGATTGATGAACGAACTAATAAAATAAAACGAGGTGTACCTACTAAGGTATTGAGATATTTTTCAATCATTCCACGAGTTAAACGAATGTTCAAAGTAAATGAATTGAGTGAAAATTTACGTTGGCATTATTGCCATAAAAGTATTGATGGAAAGATACGACATCCAGTTGATACTGTGGCATGGGAATCAATTGATCAAAAGTGGCCTGAGTTTTCTATGGACTCACGTAATCTTAGGCTAGGCCTTGCTACAGATGGATTTAACCCATTCTCCAACTTGAGCAGTCGATATAGTTGTCGGCCAGTCATGCTTGTTACATATAATCTTCCTCCTTGGTTGTGTATGAAAAAGGAAAATATAATGTTAACATTATTGATTTTTGGCCCTAGACAACCTGGAAATGATATTGATGTTTACTTACAACCTCTTGTGGATGATTTACAACAATTATGGCAAGGAGTACAAGTCTACGATATTGTAAGTAAAACACATTTCAATTTAAGAGCAATTCTTATGTGGACTATAAATGATTTCCCAGCATATGGAAATCTTGCTGGATGCACCACAAAAGGAAAATATGCATGTCCAACCTGTGGAGATAATACCCATTCTTGTTGGTTGAAACATAGTAAAAAGTTTGCATATATGGGACATAGACGATTCTTACCATCACCACACCCATATCGAAGGAAAAAAGCTTGGTTTGATGGTAAAATAGAAGAAGAGTTACCTCCCAAAATTGCTAAAGGTAATGTAATTTATTCGAAACTTGAAGATTTTGAAAGTTGTTGGGGAAAATTTGAAAAGAGAAAAGCTCAGAAGAATAACAAAGGGTCAAACCAAAGATGGAAAAAGCGATCAATATTTTTTGATCTACCATATTGGAAGGTAGATGAACTCTAAGTTTACTATTTATTTTTAATTACTTTCAAACTAAGTCATTAACAATGTGAAACTTTTATTCTGTAGGAATTACTAATACGCCACAACTTGGATGTCATGCATGTGGAAAAGAATGTATGAGAAAGTATTATAGGTACATTATTAGATATCAATGGAAAGTCAAAAGATGGAATTAATGCAAGAAAAGATTTACATCTTTTGAAAATACGACCTGACCTACATCCTCAAGAGCGAGGAGGTCGAACTTACCTACCCCTTGCTCCGCACACATTGTCTAAGTCCAAAAAGAAATTATTTTGTTCAAGGTTGTACAAGGTCAAGTTACCTGATGGATACAGTTCTAACATTTCAAAGTGTGTGTCATTAGATGAATGCAAAGTGATGGGGTTGAAGTCTCATGATTTTCATGTGTTGATGCAACAACTTTTATCTGTGGTGCTTAGAGGCCTACTCCCAAAAGGTCCAAGGCATGCAATATATAGACTATGTTCATATTTCAACAGACTTTGTCAGCGTATAATTGATAGAGAAGTCATGTTAGAGCTTGAAAAAGAAGGATGATTTTCTGGAATAGATCTCCTCTCCCCCAGAAAAAATTTGAAATCAACAATTGAACACTCGAAAATTGAATAATTTGAATTTTATTGAATGGCTCTGATACCAGGTTGATAACAGCTTGGGCGCCCTTAACAGGATCGACTAGCTGATAAAAGAAAGCAAGGTGAGATTCAAGCTTTACAAGAGAAGATAGCTTGAGAGTTCTCAGCGCATGCCTTTGCAATACAAGAATGAAGTCTTTTATAGACTCCGGACTTCAAATGAAAATTGAATGCGGAAAATTAAAAGATAAGATCGAATCATCAGGACAGGACCCCTGACAGATTCGTCTTTTTGAAAAGTAATAACGACAAAATTGAAAAAGTAAATCTAAATTATTATTCCGACAGGACAGGACCCCTGACCGGATAGACGTGACTTAAAGAAAAATAATTAAATCAAATAATTACAAAAGACAAAATAGGATAAGATAAGAAGATAAGATATCATGTCTGCCACTTTTCAGCTGTTGAAGATGCTTCAGCTTTATCTCTTTTTAGTAGATAAGATTCTTTATCTTGTCGGCTGAATTATTAGCTCCAATCCTAACCCTCGATCACCCTAGGCGGATTATAGGCTAAACCCGGACTTACATCATCATCTGCCGGTAAACGCCAAACTAGGTCCTCACGATCTAGGAAAGTTGCTAACAATCTTTGCCTTCAAAACATCGAAGTCTTGTATCTTGATCGTACTGCTGCTTCATCTTCTAAGGCTGTGCTTTGGCAGAAATGTATTTACAGTGTAAACTAGATTACTTACAGAGTTTACACCTTTTAACACTAAAGTGGAGAATTTACAACACTTTTTTTTTTTTTTCTTTTTTCTTTTTTTATTTTATTTTTTTTTTACGGAATTACTTCCTTTGGAAGTATTCCTGAAATACTGACTGCTTCTATGTGAAACAGGATTATTTGACTCGGAGCTCACATGGGTTGTGAGTCGAGGAACGGGTCGTCCAGATCATAATCCGGATCTTCGTCTTCTTCTTCTTGAGCAGAAGAAGCTGGAGACGCGCTTGAAGCCGCCATCTGGAGAATTCTTTGGAAATCTGCGTCAGATGTGGTCTGAGCAAGAGCTGCAAGGAGCTTTGATTTGTCGTTGAGAAATTCTGCATTTCTCTTGATGTCGATATCCTGAAGATATCCATTGGCCGCAAACCACTCTTTAACCTTGTTGAGGGTTGCATTCTGAAAATTGTATTTGTCCCACCATTTGATCTTTAGGATCTTGGTGACTGTTTTGTATTGTGGTTGATTGCTGGTTGAGAAGTTCCAGCAAAAAATCCACGGAACTTGAAAGTATAAACAGAATCTCATGGAATTATGAAATGCTGTTTTTTGAATATTCCTTGCAAAATGATAGTATGATTCTTGCAAGGGAGTTGGTAAAATATCATCCGTAAGACCCAATGTATTCCACCATTGAATAAACCACAAAGGAAATGTGATTTTGTATGCATTTTGACAGAAGGATATAAACCAAGAATGTTTGAAGTGGGAATACCACATAACATTATACCAGGCTCTTATGTAGTCCCGATATGAATACGTTTGTGGTACAAATGGCTTTGAGAAAGATTTGTCGGTGTATAAACCTTGATTCCAGTGGGTTGGATTCAAGGCCTTGAAAATCTTGAATTTTGAATAGGCTATTTTGGAGGGATCGTTTTTGTCAGGTATATGAGTTATCTCGGCCGACTTGGTGTCAACGAGAATGAACTCATAGAAAGTTCTGGTTTTGTTCAGATCCTCAGGCATGAAATTGAAGCCTGCAGGATACATATTTGAAACGGTCTCTTCAAGATTGAGACCTTGAAATTCAGGTTCTATGATGGGTTCATAGATAACCTGGGATTTTTGAAAATAACCTTTAATCTCTGGGCGAGGTACAAACCTCTTTTCTGGTGTTACCGCCGCAGAGTAGGTTGAGGAAGATGGGATTGATGATCCCACGACTGAAGAGGGAGAGACAGGAGGTCTCAATTGAACAATTCCGCCTGAAGGACGGACGAGATTGGCCGAAGGCCGTGGAGGTGGAGTAGAAGACTCCATTGGAGGCATAGGGCGTATACCGCCTTGCCTTGATCTGGAACGGGTTACCGGAGTAAACCCTAATTCCATAGCATATTGATCTGCACTCATGGGAGGAGGTGCAGAGGAGGAAGAAGATGGGCGACTGCCCCTTGAAGAGGAGGCTCTGCCTCTATTTTCACTCATTCGCTCTTTTCTTTTCTTTGGCAGAAGGGAGAGAGAGAGGAGAGAGTTTTGGAGTTAGGAACTCCCTTGAGAGATAATCAGCAAGGGGGTTTTCAGTTCCTTTTATAGGCAAAATTTTGAAATCAAAGCATGAAAGAATTGCTTGCCATCTGGCAAAGATTTGTTTTGAAACAAGATTTTTAACATCTTTTTCTAAAACAAATTTTGAAGCTTGAGAATCAGTTTTGATGGTAAAATTTTTGTTTATCAAATCTCCTTGCAATTTTTGAACACAAAGTACTATAGCTAGTAACTCTTTTTTGACTGTTGAGTAATTCTTTTGGGTGTCATTCCAGATTCCTGAATGGAATCGGATAATTGATTCTTTCTTATCAAGACACTGTTTTAGGATTCCTCCATATCCAATGTCTGATGCATCTGTCTCTACGATCAGATCTGCTTTTGGATTGATAAGACTCAAACAGGGAAGTGATTTGACTAAAGCTTTTATCTTTTGGACAGCTTTAGTATGTTCATTGGACCACGGCTTTGGATTTTTCCTAAGCCTTTGAAAAACCGGTTTGCAAATGGGTCTGAGGTTTTGAATAAAATCAGACACATAATTGAGACAGCCCAAGAACCTTTGAAGTTGGGTTTTGTCTGTAATTTGGTCCGGAAAATTTGAAGCAAAGTTTATGGACCTTTGAATTGGTTTGATCAGGCCCATATTGATATTAAAGCCCAAAAATTTAATCTGGGTTTGAAAAAGTTTGACTTTTGGTAGAGAGACTACCAAACCATTTTGTTTAACAACTTTGATAAATATCTCCAAATGTTTGAAATGTTGATCGATGCTTGAGGAGAAAACCAAGACATCGTCAATGTAAACTATTGTAAAATCTTGAAAATCATTGAAAATATCATTCATGATTTTTTGAAACTCTGATGGGGCATTCTTTAGCCCAAATGGCATGACATTCCATTCGTATTGCCCGAATGGCACATTGAAAGCGGTTTTATATTTATCCTTTTCGGAAATTTGAATTTGCCAGAAACCTAACTTCATGTCAAATTTCGAAAATACTTTTGCTTTTGAAATCCTTTTTAAAAGGTCTTGTTTATTTGGAATTGGATATCTAATCCTTTCCAAAACTTTGTTTAAGGGCTTGTAGTTGATAACTAACCTTGGCACACCATGCTCCTGTTCTGCTGCGTTGTTGACATAGAATGCTGCACATGACCATGGGCTTTTAGATGGTCGGATCAGCTTCTTATTGAGCAAATCCTGTATTTCCTTTTTACAGAATGTTAGTAAATCCGAATTCATTTGAATTGGTCTTGCCTTTGTTGGAATTTTTGATTCATCAAAATCTTTTGAGTAAGGAAGCTGAACAATGTGTTTTTTCCTTGCCCAAAAAGCATTTGGCAAATTTGAACAAATCTCTTTTTCAATTTTGCTTTCTAAATCTTTGATTTTGACAATAACAGAAGGGTTTTTGAGGTTTTCATCAATCTTTTTATAACTGATGTCCTCTTTGAGAAAAGAAATTTGTTTTTGTTTTTGCCGAATTTCATTTAAACTCACTTCCATAAAATCAACTGGAAGGATTGGGCAAATAAATTCAAAAGTTATTTCTGAACCGGCAAAATTTGAAACCAAACCGTTTTCGGTTATCTTAATAGGATAGAGTTGTGTTAGGAATGGGGTTCCTAATATCAACTCTTGTTTGAGGTCTTTGACCAAAAGAAATGAGCAAACAATACATATGTCATTGTTGCAAATATGGGCATTTGAAAGTTTATACTGTACGCAAAGACGCTGGCCATTAGCACTGTTAAGTCTTTGAGTGGTTTTTTCAAAATACTTTGTAGGGATTAGCCCTTGTTGAATACAATTTTGATCTGCCCCTGAATCAATTAGGGCTTTGACCGTGATTTGAGAATCCTCAATTTTAAGAGTAATCATTGAATACCATTTTTGAAATTGAGATTTTGTAATTTGATTAAGAAGAAAATCTTTTTCTTCGTCATTGGAAATCAAGGGTTTTGTTTTGAGATTGTTAATCTCTATTTTGATCAAATCTATTTCGATTTTGCTTTTTTCTATCTCTTTCTTGAGATTGTTGATTTCAAATTGAAGATCTTGAATAGAAGAAGGTTGAGGATCAGATTTCGGTTTGAAGAAATCATCTCTTTGAAGAATCTGGGAAAGAGAGGGTTGCTCAACAACCTTTTCTCTGAACTCAGAAGTTCTTTGAGAAGACAAAGACTGCTTGAGGGTTTTCAGAATTGTCTTCTTCATTTCCTTATCCTCTATATGGTCTATAGAGTTAAAGAGAACTTCTTGTTCTAGTGTAAGGACATTTATGCATTGTCCTTCACAATCCTTTTTACAAGCTTTGATGCCTTCAGATTCTTTGCTCTGGCTATCGCTAGAGATTTCTGAATCTGTGTCGTCGAATTGAAATTCGTTCAATTCTTGATCAGAGCTATCATAGATAGAAGAATACTCTTCTTCTATATCTAGCTCATTGATTCTAAGGTTGGGACATCTATTTGCATAGTGTCCTTCCTTTCGACATTTAAAACAAAAGGTTTTTCCCTTTGTCTTAAAGGCAGCTTGCCTTGGTCTGGGTTGATCCCGAGATTGTCTTTTCTTGAATCGAGGATTTGGATTGTATTGCCTTTTAGGGAAATACTTCCTCGATTGCCTCTGGAAATTCTGAGGTCTTTCGAATTGATTTTTGTAAAACCTTCGACTATTACGCCGTCGGATCATTTTGTTAGCAGAGCGGTTTGGTTCCTCCAAACGCTCGCAACCATATTGAGAGCAAAAGGCTTTCATATCTCTGAGCCTGCTCTTATCATCCCTTTGGACTTTGCGCTGAACTTTTATTTCATTGCAAATTTGAAGTCCGCAGTTGATGACATATGATGTAAGATCACCATATGTTAGATTGTTCCATTCGATTTTTCCATTATACCGTTCCTTCAGAGTCATATAAACTCTTTCAGAAACGTAATTTGGAAGGCCATCCAGAAATTTTTCTTTCCAGTGGCTCCAATCTGGATCTTTCATATAGAAGACCCTGGAAATGAACATATCCTTGTACCAATTGAAGTTGGCCAAGTTTTTGCATCTAAGATTTTTGAGAATTGTTCTTTGAGTGTCATCATGCTTCACATTTTGGGCTGTTGTGAAGTTCCAAGAGATAGCATAGACCAGTGCCTCAACGGCATCTTCCTGATCTACCTCTTCTTCTATGATGACTTTTTTTGGAGAAGATTTTGATGATTCAGGTTTAGTAATAGGTTCTCCGCCTATTCTAATCCCTGGATCGGCTTTGATATCGGGAACTTCTCTAGTTCTTTTGACTCTGGTGGTGTGGGTCTTGATCTCATTTCTAAGAGCAGGACCAAGGCAATCCCACCATGCTTTGAGGACACCTGTGAATCCATTAACAAGAGTAGCACAGGCGACATGATTTGTATTACCATTCTCTTGGTAAGAGGTTGCAGCAATGAGCATCTCAGATAGCATATCTTGTATTTGCCTATCTGATCTTCCATCTAGATTCCATATCACGATGGATTGCCCATCAAACTGTTTGATTTTTCCGAACTTATGACTTTGTTCGTAATTGAGGTCAGGCATGGAAGGCCTATGGTACCAGTTTACTCTATCACCTGGATTATAACCCAGTTTGTTTAGAGATGGAGGGTCTTCTAAGTGAAGACCTTTAAGCTGGTCAACAATTGAATCTATATCTTCACTATCTGTATCATCAAGGGTGTTAAGCTGATTTGAGCTTTCACCTTTTGAGATGGCAGATAGCTTTCTGTCAATTTCCTCCAAAAGTCTTGTCTTTGGAGTTCTTAGATTGACTGGCTCGAGAGGACTGAACATTGGTTTAATGGGCGCTGGAGGAGGATCAATTAATTCCTCTAGCCTATAAACTTGTTCAGCTATTGAGGTAAGCATCCGATTTGAGAAGTTGTTTTGACATTGGATGCTTTTGATTTCCTTGTTAGTTGGAGGTTGAGCTTCCTCGCTATCTTTAACAAGTTGGAAAGGTTTGGCGACAATCCTTTCATGGTAGAAACTGTCGAATTCGACGTCTTCCATGGGAGGAAAGTTACCTTGAATTTCACCTCTCCTGGCGGTTTTCCACCTTTCTTTTTCTCGAATGGCGCAAATATGGGAAAATTCATCCCTTTGATTGAACCATCTGAAAAAGGAGATGTGTTCTTGAAGTTTATCAAGGAGTTTGAAATACTCTTCTTTGAATGCTTTCCTCTGCTCGGCAGAGTAAGTTGCAAAGAAGTGTTTTCTTGCTTCCTTGTTTTCATCCGCCATGAATTCCTTTTGAAGGGCTTCTTTATCGATTTTGAATTCGTTATCAGCGATGATAACATTCAATTGACTTTTGAAAACAGATTCTGTTTCCATGTCGGTTTGAGAAGGAGAAGGAGGTTTTTCTTCTTCGTATTGGAAGTTTGGAATTCCTTCATCCAATCTTACAGATTTGACTCTAAGTGAGCCAGATCTTCCAATACTTTGAAGAGACTCTGGTCTGATACCAGAGGTGCTTGGTCTGGAACTCATGAACTCCTTTTTGTTCATATTTTCCTTCAGAATTGGGAAACGAGGTTCTTCCTCATCGAATTTGATTTCTACTCTCCCATCTGGGTGCTCAATGATGTGAGAGAGTTCTTTTTCTTTCTTCTTGGGGACGAAGGCATTTTCAATGGTCCAAGAAGGGTTTTTGGTAAGGCTATCCCATGAAAGCATCTTTGGGACACTGACAGAGGATTTATTGATGTTGGTTTCAATAAGCATGGTTTTCCCTTTAGGGGATTGTAACAATGCTTTTGGTTCCATTGAAGAAGTAAGGGTTTTATAGGTGATCTTGTATAGAAGCGTCATCTTCTTGACTCCTTCTTCAAGATTCAGACCTTTTCCCGTAACTTCTAGGGTTAAGGTTTTGAGGATATGGGGGTCATCTAATGCCACAATAAAGTTTGGAAAGCAATTGAAATATACCGGTCCATCGGCAAGATTTGATTCGATGATACCGAGAAGAGAGTTAGAGAAGTCTTTGTGACGTCTATCTCTCAGGATTGCAAGAACAGGGGTATCGAGACCCGTTCTGAACATTGGACGAAGTGCGACCTGAACAGCTCCGATATGAAGGAACTGAAAGTCTTTTCTGTGTTTGAGAATATCGTCTTTTGGAAATAACTTAATTGAATCAATATTTCCATAGACTGGAATTTTTCGCTCAACAATCTTTATGCAGTGTTGTTCTTTGAAGTTGAACGTATTGTGCATGTAGATTGTTTTGTTGTCAAGCTTGGGCAAACCCCATGCTTGAAGATTGTTTTCGATCTTTGCTATATGCAAAGCTTCGTTTGAGATGTCAGAGCCGGATGAGGCCATATGCTGGTCCTCAATTTCATTTTGAGTTAGCTCCTTTGAGGGAGCAGGTTTTGAGGGAAGAGTTTTGAAAAGAATTTTCTTTAGAAGAGACATTGATTAATTCAAGAAAAACATTTTTCAAAAATTTCAAACAGTAAGCTTTGAGAACGAAAACTATTTTCTTTGAATTGATAATCAAAAGATTTTTACCTTTACTTACTCTTCGGGCGTGAAGGCGAGGAAGGCTGACCAACGGATTCACCGCGCTCTTTTGCATCTTACAACCGGGACCACCAACCGACAACAGTCCTTCGCAACGGTCCTTTGGAGTAAATGAAAGTAAATCGCTTTTGACGATCTCTTCTTTGAAGATAGTTTTTGAACTCGAAGTTTACGGAATGAACTTATGAAGGATGATTTTCTGGAATAGATCTCCTCTCCCCCAGAAAAAATTTGAAATCAACAATTGAACACTCGAAAATTGAATAATTTGAATTTTATTGAATGGCTCTGATACCAGGTTGATAACAGCTTGGGCGCCCTTAACAGGATCGACTAGCTGATAAAAGAAAGCAAGGTGAGATTCAAGCTTTACAAGAGAAGATAGCTTGAGAGTTCTCAGTGCATGCCTTTGCAATACAAGAATGAAGTCTTTTATAGACTCCGGACTTCAAATGAAAATTGAATGCGGAGAATTAAAAGATAAGATCGAATCATCAGGACAGGACCCCTGACAGATTCGTCTTTTTGAAAAGTAATAACGACAAAATTGAAAAAGTAAATCTAAATTATTATTCCGACAGGACAGGACCCCTGACCGGATAGACGTGACTTAAAGAAAAATAATTAAATCAAATAATTACAAAAGACAAAATAGGATAAGATAAGAAGATAAGATATCATGTCTGCCACTTTTCAGCTGTTGAAGATGCTTCAGCTTTATCTCTTTTTAGTAGATAAGATTCTTTATCTTGTCGGCTGAATTATTAGCTCCAATCCTAACCCTCGATCACCCTAGGCGGATTATAGGCTAAACCCGGACTTACATCATCATCTGCCGGTAAACGCCAAACTAGGTCCTCACGATCTAGGAAAGTTGCTAACAATCTTTGCCTTCAAAACATCGAAGTCTTGTATCTTGATCGTACTGCTGCTTCATCTTCTAAGGCTGTGCTTTGGCAGAAATGTATTTACAGTGTAAACTAGATTACTTACAGAGTTTACACCTTTTAACACTAAAGTGGAGAATTTACAACACTTTTTTTTTTTCTTTTTTTCTTTTTTTTTTTTTTTTTACGGAATTACTTCCTTTTGAAGTATTCCTGAAATACTGACTGCTTCTATGTGAAACAGGATTATTTGACTCGGAGCTCACATGGGTTGTGAGTCGAGGAACGGGTCGTCCAGATCATAATCCGGATCTTCGTCTTCTTCTTCTTGAGCAGAAGAAGATGGAGACGCGCTTGAAGCCGCCATCTGGAGAATTCTTTGGAAATCTGCGTCAGATGTGGTCTGAGCAAGAGCTGCAAGGAGCTTTGATTTGTCGTTGAGAAATTCTGCATTTATCTTGATGTCGATATCCTGAAGATATCCATTGGCCGCAAACCACTCTTTAACCTTGTTGAGGGTTGCATTCTGAAAATTGTATTTGTCCCACCATTTGATCTTTAGGATCTTGGTGACTGTTTCGTATTGTGGTTGATTGCTGGTTGAGAAGTTCCAGCAAAAAATCCACGGAACTTGAAAGTATAAACAGAATCTCATGGAATTATGAAATGCAGTTTTTTGAATATTCCTTGCAAAATGATAGTATGATTCTTGCAAGGGAGTTGGTAAAATATCATCCGTAAGACCGAATGTATTCCACCATTGAATAAACCACAAAGGAAATGTGATTTTGTATGCATTTTGACAGAAGGATATAAACCAAGAATGTTTGAAGTGGGAATACCACATAACATTATACCAGGCTCTTATGTAGTCCCGATATGAATACGTTTGTGGTACAAATGGCTTTGAGAAAGATTTGTCGGTGTATAAACCTTGATTCCAGTGGGTTGGATTCAAGGCCTTGAAAATCTTGAATTTTGAATAGGCTATTTTGGAGGGATCGTTTTTGTCAGGTATATGAGTTATCTCGGCCGACTTGGTGTCAACGAGAATGAACTCATAGAAAGTTCTGGTTTTGTTCAGATCCTCAGGCATGAAATTGAAGCCTGCAGGATACATATTTGAAACGGTCTCTTCAAGATTGAGACCTTGAAATTCAGGTTCTATGATGGGTTCATAAATAACCTGGGATTTTTGAAAATAACCTTTAATCTCTGGGCGAGGTACAAACCTCTTTTCTGGTGTTACCGCCGCAGAGTAGGTTGAGGAAGATGGGATTGATGATCCCACGACTGAAGAGGGAGAGACAGGAGGTCTCAATTGAACAATTCCGCCTGAAGGACGGACGAGATTGGCCGAAGGCCGTGGAGGTGGAGTAGAAGACTCCATTGGAGGCATAGGGCGTATACCGCCTTGCCTTGATCTGGAACGGGTTACCGGAGTAAACCCTAATTCCATAGCATATTGATCTGCACTCATGGGAGGAGGTGCAGAGGAGGAAGAAGATGGGCGACTGCCCCTTGAAGAGGAGGCTCTGCCTCTATTTTCACTCATTCGCTCTTTTCTTTTCTTTGGCAGAAGGGAGAGAGAGAGGAGAGAGTTTTGGAGTTAGGAACTCCCTTGAGAGATAATCAGCAAGGGGGTTTTCAGTTCCTTTTATAGGCAAAATTTTGAAATCAAAGCATGAAAGAATTGCTTGCCATCTGGCAAAGATTTGTTTTGAAACAAGATTTTTAACATCTTTTTCTAAAACAAATTTTGAAGCTTGAGAATCAGTTTTGATGGTAAAATTTTTGTTTATCAAATCTCCTTGCAATTTTTGAACACAGAGTACTATAGCTAGTAACTCTTTTTTGACTGTTGAGTAATTCTTTTGGGTGTCATTCCAGATTCCTGAATGGAATCGGATAATTGATTCTTTCTTATCAAGACACTGTTTTAGGATTCCTCCATATCCAATGTCTGATGCATCTGTCTCTACGATCAGATCTGCTTTTGGATTGATAAGACTCAAACAGGGAAGTGATTTGACTAAAGCTTTTATCTTTTGGACAGCTTTAGTATGTTCATTGGACCACGACTTTGGATTTTTCCTAAGCCTTTGAAAAACCGGTTTGCAAATGGGTCTGAGGTTTTGAATAAAATCAGACACATAATTGAGACAGCCCAAGAACCTTTGAAGTTGGGTTTTGTCTGTAATTTGGTCCGGAAAATTTGAAGCAAAGTTTATGGACCTTTGAATTGGTTTGATCAGGCCCATATTGATATTAAAGCCCAAAAATTTAATCTGGGTTTGAAAAAGTTTGACTCTTGGTAGAGAGACTACCAAACCATTTTGTTTAACAACTTTGATAAATATCTCCAAATGTTTGAAATGTTGATCGATGCTTGAGGAGAAAACCAAGACATCGTCAATGTAAACTATTGTAAAATCTTGAAAATCATTGAAAATATCATTCATGATTTTTTGAAACTCTGATGGGGCATTCTTTAGCCCAAATGGCATGACATTCCATTCGTATTGCCCGAATGGCACATTGAAAGCGGTTTTATATTTATCCTTTTCGGAAATTTGAATTTGCCAGAAACCTGACTTCATGTCAAATTTCGAAAATACTTTTGCTTTTGAAATCCTTTTTAAAAGGTCTTGTTTATTTGGAATTGGATATCTAATCCATTCCAAAACTTTGTTTAAGGGCTTGTAGTTGATAACTAACCTTGGCACACCACGCTCCTGTTCGGCTGCGTTGTTGACATAGAATGCTGCACATGACCATGGGCTTTTGGATGGTCGGATCAGCTTCTTATTGAGCAAATCCTGTATTTCCTTTTTACAGAATGTTAGTAAATCCGAATTCATTTGAATTGGTCTTGCCTTTGTTGGAATTTTTGATTCATCAAAATCTTTTGAGTAAGGAAGCTGAACAATGTGTTTTTTCCTTGCCCAAAAAGCATTTGGCAAATTTGAACAAATCTCTTTTTCAATTTTGCTTTCTAAATCTTTGATTTTGACAATAACAGAAGGGTTTTTGAGGTTTTCATCAATCTTTTTATAACTGATGTCCTCTTTGAGAAAAGAAATTTGTTTTTGTTTTTGCCGAATTTCATTTAAACTCACTTCCATAAAATCAACTGGAAGGATTGGGCAAATAAATTCAAAAGTTATTTCTGAACCGGCAAAATTTGAAACCAAACCGTTTTCGGTTATCTTAATAGGATAGAGTTGTGTTAGGAATGGGGTTCCTAATATCAACTCTTGTTTGAGGTCTTTGACCAAAAGAAATGAGCAAACAATACATATGTCATTGTTGCAAATATGGGCATTTGAAAGTTTATACTGTACGCAAAGACGCTGGCCATTAGCACTGTTAAGTCTTTGAGTGGTTTTTTCAAAATACTTTGTAGGGATTAGCCCTTGTTGAATACAATTTTGATCTGCCCCTGAATCAATTAGGGCTTTGACCGTGATTTGAGAATCCTCAATTTTAAGAGTAATCATTGAATACCATTTTTGAAATTGAGATTTTGTAATTTGATTAAGAAGAAAATCTTTTTCTTCGTCATTGGAAATCAAGGGTTTTGTTTTGAGATTGTTAATCTCTATTTTGATCAAATCTATTTCGATTTTGCTTTTTTCTATCTCTTTCTTGAGATTGTTGATTTCAAATTGAAGATCTTGAATAGAAGAAGGTTGAGGATCAGATTTCGGTTTGAAGAAATCATCTCTTTGAAGAATCTGGGAAAGAGAGGGTTGCTCAACAACCTTTTCTCTGAACTCAGAAGTTCTTTGAGAAGACAAAGACTGCTTGAGGGTTTTCAGAATTGTCTTCTTCATTTCCTTATCCTCTATATGGTCTATAGAGTTAAAGAGAACTTCTTGTTCTAGTGTAAGGACATTTATGCATTGTCCTTCACAATCCTTTTTACAAGCTTTGATGCCTTCAGATTCTTTGCTCTGGCTATCGCTAGAGATTTCTGAATCTGTGTCGTCGAATTGAAATTCGTTCAATTCTTGATCAGAGCTATCATAGATAGAAGAATACTCTTCTTCTATATCTAGCTCATTGATTCTAAGGTTGGGACATCTATTTGCATAGTGTCCTTCCTTTCGACATTTAAAACAAAAGGTTTTTCCCTTTGTCTTAAAGGCAGCTTGCCTTGGTCTGGGTTGATCCCGAGATTGTCTTTTCTTGAATCGAGGATTTGGATTGTATTGCCTTTTAGGGAAATACTTCCTCGATTGCCTCTGGAAATTCTGAGGTCTTTCGAATTGATTTTTGTAAAACCTTCGACTATTACGTCGTCGGATCATTTTGTTAGCAGAGCGGTTTGGTTCCTCCAAACGCTCGCAACCATATTGAGAGCAAAAGGCTTTCATATCTCTGAGCCTGCTCTTATCATCCCTTTGGACTTTGCGCTGAACTTTTATTTCATTGCAAATTTGAAGTCCGCAGTTGATGACATATGATGTAAGATCACCATATGTTAGATTGTTCCATTCGATTTTTCCATTATACCGTTCCTTCAGAGTCATATAAACTCTTTCAGAAACGTAATTTGGAAGGCCATCCAGAAATTTTTCTTTCCAGTGGCTCCAATCTGGATCTTTCATATAGAAGACCCTGGAAATGAACATATCCTTGTACCAATTGAAGTTGGCCAAGTTTTTGCATCTAAGATTTTTGAGAATTGTTCTTTGAGTGTCATCATGCTTCACATTTTGGGCTGTTGTGAAGTTCCAAGAGATAGCATAGACCAGTGCCTCAACGGCATCTTCCTGATCTACCTCTTCTTCTATGATGACTTTTTTTGGAGAAGATTTTGATGATTCAGGTTTAGTAATAGGTTCTCCGCCTATTCTAATCCCTGGATCGGCTTTGATATCGGGAACTTCTCTAGTTCTTTTGACTCTGGTGGTGTGGGTCTTGATCTCATTTCTAAGAGCAGGACCAAGGCAATCCCACCATGCTTTGAGGACACCTGTGAATCCATTAACAAGAGTAGCACAGGCGACATGATTTGTATTACCATTCTCTTGGTAAGAGGTTGCAGCAATGAGCATCTCAGATAGCATATCTTGTATTTGCCTATCTGATCTTCCATCTAGATTCCATATCACGATGGATTGCCCATCAAACTGTTTGATTTTTCCGAACTTATGACTTTGTTCGTAATTGAGGTCAGGCATGGAAGGCCTATGGTACCAGTTTACTCTATCACCTGGATTATAACCCAGTTTGTTTAGAGATGGAGGGTCTTCTAAGTGAAGACCTTTAAGCTGGTCAACAATTGAATCTATATCTTCACTATCTGTATCATCAAGGGTGTTAAGCTGATTTGAGCTTTCACCTTTTGAGATGGCAGATAGCTTTCTGTCAATTTCCTCCAAAAGTCTTGTCTTTGGAGTTCTTAGATTGACTGGCTCGAGAGGTCTGAACATTGGTTTAACGGGCGCTGGAGGAGGATCAATTAATTCCTCTAGCCTATAAACTTGTTCAGCTATTGAGGTAAGCATCCGATTTGAGAAGTTGTTTTGACATTGGATGCTTTTGATTTCCTTGTTAGTTGGAGGTTGAGCTTCCTCGCTATCTTTAACAAGTTGGAAAGGTTTGGCGACAATCCTTTCATGGTAGAAACTGTCGAATTCGACGTCTTCCATGGGAGGAAAGTTACCTTGAATTTCACCTCTCCTGGCGGTTTTCCACCTTTCTTTTTCTCGAATGGCGCAAATATGGGAAAATTCATCCCTTTGATTGAACCATCTGAAAAAGGAGATGTGTTCTTGAAGTTTATCAAGGAGTTTGAAATACTCTTCTTTGAATGCTTTCCTCTGCTCGGCAGAGTAAGTTGCAAAGAAGTGTTTTCTTGCTTCCTTGTTTTCATCCGCCATGAATTCCTTTTGAAGGGCTTCTTTATCGATTTTGAATTCGTTATCAGCGATGATAACATTCAATTGACTTTTGAAAACAGATTCTGTTTCCATGTCGGTTTGAGAAGGAGAAGGAGGTTTTTCTTCTTCGTATTGGAAGTTTGGAATTCCTTCATCCAATCTTACAGATTTGACTCTAAGTGAGCCAGATCTTCCAATACTTTGAAGAGACTCTGGTCTGATACCAGAGGTGCTTGGTCTGGAACTCATGAACTCCTTTTTGTTCATATTTTCCTTCAGAATTGGGAAACGAGGTTCTTCCTCATCGAATTTGATTTCTACTCTCCCATCTGGGTGCTCAATGATGTGAGAGAGTTCTTTTTCTTTCTTCTTGGGGACGAAGGCATTTTCAATGGTCCAAGAAGGGTTTTTGGTAAGGCTATCCCATGAAAGCATCTTTGGGACACTGACAGAGGATTTATTGATGTTGGTTTCAATAAGCATGGTTTTCCCTTTAGGGGATTGTAACAATGCTTTTGGTTCCATTGAAGAAGTAAGGGTTTTATAGGTGATCTTGTATAGAAGCGTCATCTTCTTGACTCCTTCTTCAAGATTCAGACCTTTTCCCGTAACTTCTAGGGTTAAGGTTTTGAGGATATGGGGGTCATCTAATGCCACAATAAAGTTTGGAAAGCAATTGAAATATACCGGTCCATCGGCAAGATTTGATTCGATGATACCGAGAAGAGAGTTAGAGAAGTCTTTGTGACGTCTATCTCTCAGGATTGCAAGAACAGGGGTATCGAGACCCGTTCTGAACATTGGACGAAGTGCGACCTGAACAGCTCCGATATGAAGGAACTGAAAGTCTTTTCTGTGTTTGAGAATATCGTCTTTTGGAAATAACTTAATTGAATCAATATTTCCATAGACTGGAATTTTTCGCTCAACAATCTTTATGCAGTGTTGTTCTTTGAAGTTGAACGTATTGTGCATGTAGATTGTTTTGTTGTCAAGCTTGGGCAAACCCCATGCTTGAAGATTGTTTTCGATCTTTGCTATATGCAAAGCTTCGTTTGAGATGTCAGAGCCGGATGAGGCCATATGCTGGTCCTCAATTTCATTTTGAGTTAGCTCCTTTGAGGGAGCAGGTTTTGAGGGAAGAGTTTTGAAAAGAATTTTCTTTAGAAGAGACATTGATTAATTCAAGAAAAACATTTTTCAAAAATTTCAAACAGTAAGCTTTGAGAACGAAAACTATTTTCTTTGAATTGATAATCAAAAGATTTTTACCTTTACTTACTCTTCGGGCGTGAAGGCGAGGAAGGCTGACCAACGGATTCACCGCGCTCTTTTGCATCTTACAACCGGGACCACCAACCGACAACAGTCCTTCGCAACGGTCCTTTGGAGTAAATGAAAGTAAATCGCTTTTGACGATCTCTTCTTTGAAGATAGTTTTTGAACTCGAAGTTTACGGAATGAACTTATGAAGGATGATTTTCTGGAATAGATCTCCTCTCCCCCAGAAAAAATTTGAAATCAACAATTGAACACTCGAAAATTGAATAATTTGAATTTTATTGAATGGCTCTGATACCAGGTTGATAACAGCTTGGGCGCCCTTAACAGGATCGACTAGCTGATAAAAGAAAGCAAGGTGAGATTCAAGCTTTACAAGAGAAGATAGCTTGAGAGTTCTCAGTGCATGCCTTTGCAATACAAGAATGAAGTCTTTTATAGACTCCGGACTTCAAATGAAAATTGAATGCGGAGAATTAAAAGATAAGATCGAATCATCAGGACAGGACCCCTGACAGATTCGTCTTTTTGAAAAGTAATAACGACAAAATTGAAAAAGTAAATCTAAATTATTATTCCGACAGGACAGGACCCCTGACCGGATAGACGTGACTTAAAGAAAAATAATTAAATCAAATAATTACAAAAGACAAAATAGGATAAGATAAGAAGATAAGATATCATGTCTGCCACTTTTCAGCTGTTGAAGATGCTTCAGCTTTATCTCTTTTTAGTAGATAAGATTCTTTATCTTGTCGGCTGAATTATTAGCTCCAATCCTAACCCTCGATCACCCTAGGCGGATTATAGGCTAAACCCGGACTTACATCATCATCTGCCGGTAAACGCCAAACTAGGTCCTCACGATCTAGGAAAGTTGCTAACAATCTTTGCCTTCAAAACATCGAAGTCTTGTATCTTGATCGTACTGCTGCTTCATCTTCTAAGGCTGTGCTTTGGCAGAAATGTATTTACAGTGTAAACTAGATTACTTACAGAGTTTACACCTTTTAACACTAAAGTGGAGAATTTACAACACTTTTTTTTTTCTTTTTTTTTTTTTTTTTTTTTTTTTTTACGGAATTACTTCCTTTTGAAGTATTCCTGAAATACTGACTGCTTCTATGTGAAACAGGATTATTTGACTCGGAGCTCACATGGGTTGTGAGTCGAGGAACGGGTCGTCCAGATCATAATCCGGATCTTCGTCTTCTTCTTCTTGAGCAGAAGAAGATGGAGACGCGCTTGAAGCCGCCATCTGGAGAATTCTTTGGAAATCTGCGTCAGATGTGGTCTGAGCAAGAGCTGCAAGGAGCTTTGATTTGTCGTTGAGAAATTCTGCATTTATCTTGATGTCGATATCCTGAAGATATCCATTGGCCGCAAACCACTCTTTAACCTTGTTGAGGGTTGCATTCTGAAAATTGTATTTGTCCCACCATTTGATCTTTAGGATCTTGGTGACTGTTTCGTATTGTGGTTGATTGCTGGTTGAGAAGTTCCAGCAAAAAATCCACGGAACTTGAAAGTATAAACAGAATCTCATGGAATTATGAAATGCAGTTTTTTGAATATTCCTTGCAAAATGATAGTATGATTCTTGCAAGGGAGTTGGTAAAATATCATCCGTAAGACCGAATGTATTCCACCATTGAATAAACCACAAAGGAAATGTGATTTTGTATGCATTTTGACAGAAGGATATAAACCAAGAATGTTTGAAGTGGGAATACCACATAACATTATACCAGGCTCTTATGTAGTCCCGATATGAATACGTTTGTGGTACAAATGGCTTTGAGAAAGATTTGTCGGTGTATAAACCTTGATTCCAGTGGGTTGGATTCAAGGCCTTGAAAATCTTGAATTTTGAATAGGCTATTTTGGAGGGATCGTTTTTGTCAGGTATATGAGTTATCTCGGCCGACTTGGTGTCAACGAGAATGAACTCATAGAAAGTTCTGGTTTTGTTCAGATCCTCAGGCATGAAATTGAAGCCTGCAGGATACATATTTGAAACGGTCTCTTCAAGATTGAGACCTTGAAATTCAGGTTCTATGATGGGTTCATAAATAACCTGGGATTTTTGAAAATAACCTTTAATCTCTGGGCGAGGTACAAACCTCTTTTCTGGTGTTACCGCCGCAGAGTAGGTTGAGGAAGATGGGATTGATGATCCCACGACTGAAGAGGGAGAGACAGGAGGTCTCAATTGAACAATTCCGCCTGAAGGACGGACGAGATTGGCCGAAGGCCGTGGAGGTGGAGTAGAAGACTCCATTGGAGGCATAGGGCGTATACCGCCTTGCCTTGATCTGGAACGGGTTACCGGAGTAAACCCTAATTCCATAGCATATTGATCTGCACTCATGGGAGGAGGTGCAGAGGAGGAAGAAGATGGGCGACTGCCCCTTGAAGAGGAGGCTCTGCCTCTATTTTCACTCATTCGCTCTTTTCTTTTCTTTGGCAGAAGGGAGAGAGAGAGGAGAGAGTTTTGGAGTTAGGAACTCCCTTGAGAGATAATCAGCAAGGGGGTTTTCAGTTCCTTTTATAGGCAAAATTTTGAAATCAAAGCATGAAAGAATTGCTTGCCATCTGGCAAAGATTTGTTTTGAAACAAGATTTTTAACATCTTTTTCTAAAACAAATTTTGAAGCTTGAGAATCAGTTTTGATGGTAAAATTTTTGTTTATCAAATCTCCTTGCAATTTTTGAACACAGAGTACTATAGCTAGTAACTCTTTTTTGACTGTTGAGTAATTCTTTTGGGTGTCATTCCAGATTCCTGAATGGAATCGGATAATTGATTCTTTCTTATCAAGACACTGTTTTAGGATTCCTCCATATCCAATGTCTGATGCATCTGTCTCTACGATCAGATCTGCTTTTGGATTGATAAGACTCAAACAGGGAAGTGATTTGACTAAAGCTTTTATCTTTTGGACAGCTTTAGTATGTTCATTGGACCACGACTTTGGATTTTTCCTAAGCCTTTGAAAAACCGGTTTGCAAATGGGTCTGAGGTTTTGAATAAAATCAGACACATAATTGAGACAGCCCAAGAACCTTTGAAGTTGGGTTTTGTCTGTAATTTGGTCCGGAAAATTTGAAGCAAAGTTTATGGACCTTTGAATTGGTTTGATCAGGCCCATATTGATATTAAAGCCCAAAAATTTAATCTGGGTTTGAAAAAGTTTGACTCTTGGTAGAGAGACTACCAAACCATTTTGTTTAACAACTTTGATAAATATCTCCAAATGTTTGAAATGTTGATCGATGCTTGAGGAGAAAACCAAGACATCGTCAATGTAAACTATTGTAAAATCTTGAAAATCATTGAAAATATCATTCATGATTTTTTGAAACTCTGATGGGGCATTCTTTAGCCCAAATGGCATGACATTCCATTCGTATTGCCCGAATGGCACATTGAAAGCGGTTTTATATTTATCCTTTTCGGAAATTTGAATTTGCCAGAAACCTGACTTCATGTCAAATTTCGAAAATACTTTTGCTTTTGAAATCCTTTTTAAAAGGTCTTGTTTATTTGGAATTGGATATCTAATCCATTCCAAAACTTTGTTTAAGGGCTTGTAGTTGATAACTAACCTTGGCACACCACGCTCCTGTTCGGCTGCGTTGTTGACATAGAATGCTGCACATGACCATGGGCTTTTGGATGGTCGGATCAGCTTCTTATTGAGCAAATCCTGTATTTCCTTTTTACAGAATGTTAGTAAATCCGAATTCATTTGAATTGGTCTTGCCTTTGTTGGAATTTTTGATTCATCAAAATCTTTTGAGTAAGGAAGCTGAACAATGTGTTTTTTCCTTGCCCAAAAAGCATTTGGCAAATTTGAACAAATCTCTTTTTCAATTTTGCTTTCTAAATCTTTGATTTTGACAATAACAGAAGGGTTTTTGAGGTTTTCATCAATCTTTTTATAACTGATGTCCTCTTTGAGAAAAGAAATTTGTTTTTGTTTTTGCCGAATTTCATTTAAACTCACTTCCATAAAATCAACTGGAAGGATTGGGCAAATAAATTCAAAAGTTATTTCTGAACCGGCAAAATTTGAAACCAAACCGTTTTCGGTTATCTTAATAGGATAGAGTTGTGTTAGGAATGGGGTTCCTAATATCAACTCTTGTTTGAGGTCTTTGACCAAAAGAAATGAGCAAACAATACATATGTCATTGTTGCAAATATGGGCATTTGAAAGTTTATACTGTACGCAAAGACGCTGGCCATTAGCACTGTTAAGTCTTTGAGTGGTTTTTTCAAAATACTTTGTAGGGATTAGCCCCTGTTGAATACAATTTTGATCTGCCCCTGAATCAATTAGGGCTTTGACCGTGATTTGAAAATCCTCAATTTTAAGAGTAATCATTGAATACCATTTTTGAAATTGAGATTTTGTAATTTGATTAAGAAGAAAATCTTTTTCTTCGTCATTGGAAATCAAGGGTTTTGTTTTGAGATTGTTAATCTCTATTTTGATCAAATCTATTTCGATTTTGCTTTTTTCTATCTCTTTCTTGAGATTGTTGATTTCAAATTGAAGATCTTGAATAGAAGAAGGTTGAGGATCAGATTTCGGTTTGAAGAAATCATCTCTTTGAAGAATCTGGGAAAGAGAGGGTTGCTCAACAACCTTTTCTCTGAACTCAGAAGTTCTTTGAGAAGACAAAGACTGCTTGAGGGTTTTCAGAATTGTCTTCTTCATTTCCTTATCCTCTATATGGTCTATAGAGTTAAAGAGAACTTCTTGTTCTAGTGTAAGGACATTTATGCATTGTCCTTCACAATCCTTTTTACAAGGTTTGATGCCTTCAGATTCTTTGCTCTGGCTATCGCTAGAGATTTCTGAATCTGTGTCGTCGAATTGAAATTCGTTCAATTCTTGATCAGAGCTATCATAGATAGAAGAATACTCTTCTTCTATATCTAGCTCATTGATTCTAAGGTTGGGACATCTATTTGCATAGTGTCCTTCCTTTCGACATTTAAAACAAAAGGTTTTTCCCTTTGTCTTAAAGGCAGCTTGCCTTGGTCTGGGTTGATCCCGAGATTGTCTTTTCTTGAATCGAGGATTTGGATTGTATTGCCTTTTAGGGAAATACTTCCTCGATTGCCTCTGGAAATTCTGAGGTCTTTCGAATTGATTTTTGTAAAACCTTCGACTATTACGCCGTCGGATCATTTTGTTAGCAGAGCGGTTTGGTTCCTCCAAACGCTCGCAACCATATTGAGAGCAAAAGGCTTTCATATCTCTGAGCCTGCTCTTATCATCCCTTTGGACTTTGAGCTGAACTTTTATTTCATTGCAAATTTGAAGTCCGCAGTTGATGACATATGATGTAAGGTCACCATATGTTAGATTGTTCCATTCGATTTTTCCATTATACCGTTCCTTCAGAGTCATATAAACTCTTTCAGAAACGTAATTTGGAAGGCCATCCAGAAATTTTTCTTTCCAGTGGCTCCAATCTGGATCTTTCATATAGAAGACCCTGGAAATGAACATATCCTTGTACCAATGGAAGTTGGCCAAGTTTTTGCATCTAAGATTTTTGAGAATTGTTCTTTGAGTGTCATTTTTCCATAAATGATTCATTATGATTCATTTCTAACCATGTGATGCTTTAGTCGAGATACAATGTAAATGACGATTGGCAAAAACAATACCTTTTCCAAAAGATGGGTACGTTATGGAGGGCTGGAAAATCTCGTCTGGTAAACAAAATTCGCAAGGCCCCAACAAAGGATGCACTTTTGAAACTTATGCTAGATAATTTTTAAACTACAGATGATTGGATGGATTTTGTCAATGAAAAGACTAGTGCAACCTTTGTGGTAAAAAACTCCTACTTAAGTTTAACTAAAATTTTTATACTATTACTTTGATATAAATATTAGACATATCTTTGTTTTTGTAGGTAAAAAGTGAGAAATATAAAGCCATGAAGAAGAAACAACTACCACATACATGTAGTAGAAAGGGGTATGCTCGTTTGGCTGAAGAGATGGTAAAGATCATTATTACTTAGTTTAATTATTCTACTTTCATTATTGTTTGTGAGTTTCATTTTTCTTTATTTCCTTTGATAGAAAAAAAGCTCCTCAGATCCAACTTCAATCACGAGGGTTATGTTGTGGACAAAGGCACACAAAAAGAAAGATGGGCAACCAGTGAATGCCAAAGTTGCTGAGACACTCGTAAGACATTTATTTTATTGTCTTGGAGGGAAAGCCAACAAATAATATAGTCAAGTTACATTTTTAACTTCAAGGATTTTGCGATGTTGGAAGGAAAAGGGTGAAAAAGTTTAGTAAAGTCGATTTTGTTTTGATATTTTGTTTATGGGCTAGGTGGAATTTAGTTGAAAATGACTTTTAATGAATTTTTCTTTGTTTGGGGGGGGGGGTGGAAAATGCTTAGGAAAGTTGTCCTTGTGACTATGTTGTGATATTTTTCTTATAAAATATATGAGATTTAGTTGAAAATTACGTTTCATGTATTTTACTTTGTTCAGGGGGGGGGGGAGGAACACTTAGAAGAGTTATCCTTGTAACTTAGTTTTGATATTTTGCTTATAGAATATGTGAGATTTTGTTGAAAGTGACATTTCATGTATTTTGCTTTGTTTGTGTCTATGTGTGTGTTGGGAGGAGGTGGAAAAAAACATTATTTAGAAGAGTTATCCTTGTTTCTTAGTTTTGATATTTTGCTTATAAAATATGTCGAATTTAGTTGAAACTTTTCAATTTTACATTGTTGAGAGGGGGGAGGGGGTGGAAAACACTTGGGAGATTCATATTCCTTGTGACATGGTTTTGATATTTTACTTATTGAATATGTGGGATTAAGTTGAAAATGACTTTTCATGTATTTTTCTTTGTTTGGAAATGACTTTTCAATAACATTATTCAATGTTTTTTTTCTTATAAAGAGTATTAATAATAATACTCAAATTATTAAGTGCAAGTTATTATATTGGCATGGTTCGGGAGAGATAGTTGCAGAAGGACGATGGTCTTCTAATGATCCAACTGCTCTTGTTCATCATATTCCTCTTGGACCAGATGCAGTTAGAGTATGGGTTGATGTATCAAAGAAACCCAATGCATATTTGTGGAGGCCTACATCAGAGATGACATGTATTGAAGAAGCTTACAGTTGCATGGCCATCTGACAAAGTGACTATTTGTATGTTATTTTCTAGGTCTATTTATTTATATTTAAGAAATAATCTCTTTATTTAGTTTAATTATATTGGTATTCATATATTTTGTTTTATATATTTATGTAGGTGAATGAAACGATACTTTTACACAAGCAAAAGGATCAAAGATGGCATCTTCAACATTTTGTGAATTTTCTATTTTGTGAACTAACTTATCAAAGGTGGCATCTTCAACATATTGTGAATTTTCTATTTTGTGAACTAACTTTGTTGGAAACTAGGATTAAGTGAATATTTTATCTTTTGTTGGTAACTAGATTCTATATTTTAGGAAGCTATTTGATACTTTATTTTGTAATGTAAATAGATTGTGAAATTTCAATTATGAAAGGAAATCATGGTATTTAATGTGTTATGAATTTTATGTGTGTGGGCTTAGCTAGAAACAAGTGCTTAAAGTAAATTTTATTAAAATTGAACAAGTTCAAATAATACAATGAATTGTAATTTATTATTTATGTAAAGAAAATTAATGTTGAGAAAAAAAGCTAATACTTTTTATAGCCATAATTAAAAACTATAACAAAATTTATGTAACAAAAATAAAACGCTATGAAAAAGTTATTATGAGATTTAATAAGTTTATTATAGCACACGATTGAAGCTACTGATACAATATAATAGCATTACTAAAACGCTATTATATGTTAAAGATAGCGCAAAATTTTAGCTATATTAACATATTATAACTTTAATAGGAAAAGGCTATAAAATGTTTTCATAGCAACGCATATAAGCTATATCTCCGTAATCTATTATAGCATCCGTTATAGCTATATAAAAACGCTATAAAAAGTCTTAGACTTTTAATAACATGGGTTGTCAGGACCTTTGCAAAAAGGCTATAAAAGACCTTTTATAGCGTTTTTCGTTAGCTATCATATCCGTTATTTCTTGTAGTGTGATGCCCTAGTTTATTGTATTTGTACATTGTATATGTTTTATACATGTATTTATACACCCACTGCTGAATAGATTATTGTACATCCCACTAAACTAGAGTTTTAGTTCAAGTGGGAGTTTGTTGGTTTTATGCCCTAAAACTCGTAGATAGTGAATGTAAACAAATTGTATACTTGTTTTAATAAAGTGTTATTAAGTTTCTGCAATAAAATGTTATTGTTAAATATTTCACAATTTGACCCAAATCCAATAAACTAAGATCCAAGGTTGTTTGTATGCAACTTGAACTAGTATGTGGGGACATACGGGGATCGATGTTCAAGTTACAACCTAAAAGGTCTATAGTACAAGGATAAGACAGGGTGCCTTATCCTGGTAACACTATGTGATACGGCCCGCTTTGTATTTGATACAGACGCATTGATCCAAAGCGTCCATGTAGTAGACATGCGAGTGGGGGTATCCTATGGAATGAGTATGCATAAGACCGGACCGCGAAATAGTAACTGCTAGCTGTAACACCGTTAACTAGTTAGGTTTCAATTTCACTAGGATGACCTAGGCAACTTAGTCTGAATCCTAAGTGGATTATGGACTCCTGTTCACGAGGGATTGTCCTTTGATTTGTATGGGTGAGAGTGGCCAGTACGCCGACTCAATAAGCCTACCATTTTAGGGACAAGACCAAGTGGAAAGCTGGGAACATAATCACACAAGATGAAATTCACTCCTTCCCGACTTTTGAGGAAGTAGATGAGTGTTCCCTTAAAGTGGTGTCTCCGGGTCTTGAACAAAGGGCCCTACCCTCTCACTGGCCCGAGAGGGGTTTCTGTTTGATGGTTTGACCACAAACAGGTTGTTCATTAGAGGAGCACTGGTACTTAAGGAGGTAGAGGTAACTTAAGGGTAAAATGGTAATTTGACCCAGCTGGAGTTACGAACACTCGTGAAGGACTAACTTGCCGTTATTGGTTGATATCCGTGGACACAGAAATATTCTGTAGTGAGAAGAGTGCAGCTGTGGGTCTTTAGTGGAGTGACCCACAGTTAACGAATGGTGACTAACTTGGTTAATGAGTTTAGCCAATTAGTCTCGTATCGTTGGAGCTTCTGATCTGTAGGTCCGTTAGGTCCCACTGGTAGCTCGTAAAGAGACTTGAGGCAATTAAGTTATAAATTGAAAGTGTTCAATTTATTTAAGGGAATCGTATAATGTATGTTGATACATTATAATATAAAGTTTATGAAACTTTATAATATAATTTTTGAATTAATTTCAAAAATTAATTCTTGAGAGAAAAATATTTGAAAGAGTTCAAATAATTAAATATGAATTGGATTCATATTAATTTAAATTTAATAAAATCCCTAAGATTAAATATGTGATATTTAATTGGGTAATTAGTTAATTATGGAATTAATTAATTATTTATTAAAATTAGATATGAATAAGATAGTATATTTGAACTTATTTATAACATTTTCATATTAGGAAAAGGTCTTGGCCTTTACCTATATATAGGACCCCTGGGGTGGGGTGAAAGGCATGTCATTCATTCTACTTCTCTCAGAGATCTCTCCGAAAAAGACTCCCACCAGTCTTCTGCCTCCAGTAGTCTCAGAGATATACCGGTGTAACCAATTGGTGGTGTTCGCACAAGAAGGTTGCTGCGTTTTTTATCTCACTAGCAAGAAAAGGCGAATCGATCAAGGCTTCCTACGAAAGTAAGTTTCCTTTGAAAACCTTGATCACTCGGATCATCTAGATTAGATCTGGACAATTATTAAGCATGTGTACAACATCTTAAATATAGTTTTATCGTTGTATTCTTTTGCAAATTGTATTTGTATTCCAATTAGAATCTAAGACTCTGAGTAGGTTCTGTCCACGCGTCCCATTCTTCCGCTGCGCCGAGGGCTCTCATTCCCTTCACTATGCCTTTAGTTCCTAGTAGGTAGGATCTAAATTTTTCAAAACCAAATACTACTGCAAGTAATTCCTTCTCTGTGACAGTATAGTTGAACTGAGCCTTGTTGAGCGTTTTGCTTGCAAAGTAAATGGTTGCACGATTTTTCCTCTTTTTTGACATAGGATTGCTCCAACTGCAAAATCGGTAGCATCGCACATCAACTCGAATGATTGGGTCCAATCTGGTTCAATTATGATCGGCGATGCGCTGAATACATTCTTTAAAGTATCGAAAGCTTGCTTACAATCTTCATTAAAGTCGAACGGTCTATCTACTTCAAGTAACCTGCACAAAGGTTTGGAAATTTTTGAGAAATATTTAATGAATCTTCTATAAAAACCTGCGTGACCTAGAAAGCTCCTGATATCTCAAACTGTTTTTGGGAAGGGCAACTTGGATATGATCTCAACTTTCGCCTTATCTACCTCAATTCCATTTCTGAAAATGCAGTGTCCAAGGACTATGCCTTCGCGTACCATGAAATGGCACTTTTCCCAATTCAATACCAGGTTGGTTTCTTCACATCTTTCCAGCACTTGGTCTAAATTCTGTAAACACGCTACAAACGTTTCACCAAAGACAGGTGTTTGGTGCATTGCATAGTCCGAATGGCATTCTTCAAAAGGTGAATGTCCCGTATGGACATGTGAACGTGGTTTTCTCTTGGTCTTCTGGGGCTATTGTTATCTGATTATAACCTGAGTAACCGTCTAAAAAGCAGTAATAATCCTTCCCTGCAAGTCTGTCGAACATTTGATATATGAATGGTAACGGGAAGTGGTCTTTCCTAGTTACTTTATTGAGGCGGCGATAGTCTATGCAGACTCGCCATCCTGTGACTGCCCTTGTCGGAATCAATTAGTTTTTCTCGTTCTCCACTACAGTTATTCCACCCTTTTTAGGGACGCATTGTACTGGGCTGACCCAGCTGCTATCTGAAATTGGGTAGATGACTCCTGCGTCCAGCCATTTTAAGATCTCTTTCCTGACAACTTCTTTCATAATGGGATTTAGTCTCCGCTGACTTTCAATGGAATTCTTTGCTCCCTCTTCAAGGTTGATCCTATGCATGCAGAATGATGGGATGATTCCTTGAATGTCTGCTATTGTCCATACTATTGCCTTTTTATGTCTAGAGAGGACCTGCAACAAAGAGATTTCATCCTTGTCAGTAAGATAGGCTGATATAATAACTGGTAGTGTTTTCTTTTCTCCAAGGAAACTATATTTAAGATGTTCTGGTAGCGGTTTGAGTTCTAGATCCGGAGGGTTGATCATTGATGGCTACAGCGACACAACTTCTTCTTGATTTGATTCCAAGGAATCTCTCAACGCTTCTATCCTTGCTACTGCAAAACCATTTGTGACTGGTTCTTCTACTCCTTCAATATTTTTCCCACCTTTTGCTTCTTGTTCCTCCTTTGCAAGCACGTTTCCTTTCAGTGGTTCTCCCTTTAATGTTTCCTGCAAAATAGATACAGAAAGTTCATCAATCTCTTCAATCATAGAGCATTCCTCAAGATATCCTGGATATTTCATTGCATTCATCACATTGAAAGTGACTTGTTGGTCATTGACCCTCATGGTCAACTCTCCTTTCTGAACATCAACTAAGGTCCTACTAGTTGCTAAGAATGGTCTTCCTAAAATAATTGGCACTTCTTTATCAGCTTCACAATCTAGAATGATGAAATCTGTTGTGAATATGAATTAATCAACCTTGACTAACACATCTTCGATTTTTCCAATAGGTTGTGTTAGTGATCTGTCAGCTAACTGTAAGGTTACAGTTGTTGGTCTGGCTTCTCCTATGCCCAGTTGTTGAAAAACCGAGTATGGCATCGGGTTTATACTTGCTTCTAGATCGCATAAAGACCTGCCTACATTCCTTCCTCCAATGGAGCATGGAATGGTGAAACTTCCTGGGTCCTTTAGTTTGGAAGGTATCTCATTCTTGACCAATGCACTAGAACATTCAGTAAGTGCAATTGTTTCATATTCTCCCAATCTTCTTTTCTTGGATAGAATGTCCTTCAGAAACTTCATGTAAGTAGGCATTTGTTCAAGCGCTTCTACCAACGGAATGTTGATATGTAACTGCTTTAAAACATCTAGAAACTTTTTAAACTGTGCATCTTGTGAAGCATATTTAAATCTTTGAGGGTATGGAGGTGGTGGTCTATATTCTGGATCTATATCAAACTTTTTAGGTTTTACGATCGCATTCTCCTGTTTTTTCTCTAAACTTGAATTTTCATTTTTTTCTTCCAAGGCTTCTTGTTCCTTGCTCTTTTCATTATTTTGGCAAACTTCTGTAGTAACTTCTGACTTCTTTTCTGGAGACTTTTCTTGAGCATCTTCTGGGATCTTCCATACTTCTTGATTCACGGGGTGTTTTGGGCCATCATACTCTAGTCCACTTCTCAAGGTGACTACCTTGCACTGCTCTTTTCCTTCTCTATGAGGGTTCTCAGTCTTGCTGGGCAGCGTCCCTTGTGGTCTATTTTTGATTTCTTGAGTAATCTGTCCAATCTGTACTTCAAAATTTCTAACAGCTGCATCATTTCTTGCCATGTATTCTTTCATAAGAGCCTCTAGATTTGACCCTTGATTCTGTACTTGGACTGGTTGGAAGTTCTTTTGCGGCTGTTGTTGTGTACGAGGTTTCCCAAACTAATTTGTATTGGAATTACTTGAGCCGGCTTGTCCTCCCCAAGAGAAGTTTGGATGCTGTCTCCAACCTGGGTTGTACGTGGCCGAGTATGGATTCCATCTGTTCTAGTTTTGGTTCCCTTGTTGACCTACATAAAAGACAGACACGGGCAGTGGACAGTTATCAGCAATATGTTCCTCACCACAAATTTCATAGCTGGGAGAAGAAATAGCATTGGCAGGGGCTATGTTCGCTTGATTGCCCATAGTCATGCCCATCATCATGTTGTGGATAGCCTTGATTTGAGCTTGCATGGTAGAATTAGCCTCTGTCTCTACTGCTTTAGCTGAATTCTTCAAAATTGTTGTTGGCTCAGTTTCTCCCCAGTGTCTATTGTTTGTGGCTATGGTGTCCAGAATAGCGTGTGCCTCATTTGCAGACTTCTTTAAGAAAGATCCGCTTGCAGATGCATTGACTAGTGCCTTCGAAGCTTGATCCAATCCGCTATAAAAATGCTCTAGGATGATGCAAGCAAGCAATCCGTGATATGGAAACTTCCGAACCAGCCTTTGAAATCTCTCCCAGGTTGCATCCAGAGGTTCATTGTAAGATTGTCTAAATGCAATAATTTCAGCTTTATATTTGACATTTTTATTAGAAGGAAAAAACTTCTCTAAAAACTTTTCAGCCAAGTCATTCCAAGAAGTGATGGAGTTTGGAGGGAATCAGTCCAACTAAGCTTCAGCATCTCCTTGCAAAGAAAATGGCAAAAGCTTTAGCTTCAAAGTATCTTCAGGCACTCCTGTCACTTTGAAAGAATTGCAAACTCTCAAAAATACCTTAATGTGTTTATGTGGATCTTCATTTGGTAGTCCAGAAAATTGGCCCATGGTATTCAACATTTGAAACATCACTGGTTTTAGTTCAAATTGTGGAGCGTCTATCGGTGGCTCCAAAATTCCTTGATTTAAAGTCTGAAAAACAGATAAAGCATAGTCCCTTATTGCTCTATTGAAGTCTTCATCAATATAAATTGGATTTTCATGTGGTGGCACCGGTGGAATTGCAGGTGCTGGAGGGATTCTCCCACCATTTTGCTCCCTTCCACGATTCTGTGGGTCAGCTTGAGGATGTTGGGTTTTATGCCCTAAAACTCGTAGATAGTAAATGTACCTTTTGACCGAACATTAATAAAATGATGTATTATTCATTTCTCTGTGTTTGTATTGAGTAATCTTGTCTTATTAACCCTAATCCAATAAACTAAACATCCTAGGCTGATAGTATGAGGCTTGAACTAGTATGTAGGGACATACAGGGATCAATGTTCAAGATTCAGCCTAAAGGGTCTATAGTATAGGGATAAGGCTGGGTACCTTATCCTGGTGACACTATGGATACGACCCGCTTTGTATTATGATACAAACGTATTGATCCAACGCATTCATGTAGTTGACATGCGAGTGGGGGTATCCTATGCAATGAGTTTGCATAAGACCGAACCGCGAAATAGTTAACCACTAACTATAACACCGTTAGTTAGCTTGGTTTCTATTTCACTAGGATGACCTAGGCAACTTAGTCTCAATCGTGAGTGGATTATGGACTCTTGTCCGTGAGGGATTGTCCTTTGATTTGTACGGGTGAGAGTGGCCTGCACGACGACTCAATAAGCCTACCATTTTGGGGACAAGATCGAGTGGGGAGCTGGGAACATAATCACACAAGATCGAATTCACTCCTTCCCGACTCTATGGTAAGTAGAGGTGTGTTCCCTTAAGTGTCTCTGGGACTTGAATAATGGGCCCTACCCTCTTTATGGCATGAGAGGGACTTCTGTTTGTTGGTTGGACCTCAAACAGGTTGTTCAATAGAGGAGCACTGATACTTAAGGATAAAGAGGTAGCCCAGGGGTAAAACGCTAATTTGACCTTGTTGGGGTATGAACACACGTGAAGGGCTAACTTGCTATTGATGGTCGATATCCGTGGACACAGAAATATGTCTGCAATGAGAAGAGTACAGCTGGGGTTCTATAGTGGAGTGAACAACAGTTAACGAACATTGATTAACTTCGTTAATGAGTTTAGCCAATTAATCTCATATCGTTGGAGCTTCTGATCTGTAGGTCCATTAGGTCCCACCGGTAGCTCACTAAGGGCGTTGAGGTAAATTTCTAAGGGAGAATTGAATATTCGAAGGGGTTCGAATGTTAAGTTAAAATATGACTTTGATTCATATTAAAACTATAGGTTATAATTAATGCGCATTAGATGTACATTAATACTATAGTTAATATGAGAGAAATATAATTAAATATTTGATATTTAATTACAATAATAATTCAATTGTGAATTAATTAATTATTTGTTTTAATTTAATTTAATTTAATTTTTATTTAATTGAATTACATTAAAACTATAGGTTATGTGGAAGATTTATATCAATGTGTTTATATAAATGGTATTAAATTAAATTAAATGTTAATTTAATTAAAAGATTAATAAATAATATTAATTATTAATTAATTAATTTTTCATCAGTTAGGTTAACTGATGAAAACGTGGTCTTCCACTTATCCTGCCACTTGCGTGAATTGAGAGAGTTTTTTTAAGGGGAGTTGGTTTTCATCCGTAACTTCACTTTTCAGTTTTGACCATAATCTCTCAAGCCTCTCACACAACTCTCTCTCATTCTCTCAACCATTCTCTGCGTTCTCAACTATCACAAAGATCACAATTCTCCCTTAGAGTTTTTTGCTCCCACAAGCCCCTCAACCAAGTATCTTGTGAGTATATCTGTGTAGCCAATTGCTGGTGTTTGTGTTGATTTTTCCAGCAAGAAAAAGAAGTTTTTGCTGCTGTTTTTTGGACATCAAGACAAGAAAAGGCGAACCTCGATCAAGGCTTCTACGGTAGTAAGTTAATACTTGATCCCTCGTCTTTTAGGTTGGCATCTAGATTAGATCTAGGTCTTTAATCCTTCAAATGCATGTTTTATAACTTATTTCCAGCAAGTTTAATGTATGTTTATGTTGCTATAAATTAATTTGCAATCTGTATTGGTATTCCAATCATAATAAAAATTATAGTGTGGTTTGATTATTTTTCCGCTGCGCTAGGGCTTTAATCCCTACAGAGGATCGACTCCAGGTTGTTCCATCGGAAACTCTTATATGTAAGAAGCTTCTTCTAGAGGTTCTTGTGCGCTCAACTCTTGTTGTTCCCTTCTCTTTCGTCTTTTCTCTTTCCTACGACGACGAAAGGTTCTTTCTATCTCAGGATCGATATCAAGGAGTAGACACCCCTTGCTCATGCACCAACTCTAACCTGCAAAAAGAAAAATTGCAAATCAAAGTCAAATCCTTCTTGAGACAGAAATGTAGTCGCAATTGAATCGCAATCTCAATAACAAAAATGGTTTCACTTTTGGTCCCCGACAACGGCGCCAAAAACTTGGTGCGGTGTCGGCTGAATGATAATGATGGATATGTTAGAAAATGATGGTAGATAATGATTAAGAATAATTCAGCCAACCTAGTGCAAGTATACACTGTCGCAGGTAGTATCAAAAACCTTAGAAGTATTCCAAGGGTATCGATCCCACGAGGACTAAATTGGAAACTCAGATTTGAAGAAGAAACTGTTCAAAGATTGCTTAGAATAGGTAACCAAAGAAATAGTTGATGATTGATTTTTGGAAAATAAACAAAACAAATAAGTAAAGAAATAACAATGATAAATAAAACGAGGTGTTCAATATAGATTCATCCCAAAGGCAAATAACTCTAATCATAGAGTATTCAACTTAAGCCTATTCAATGCATTGGGTGAGATTTATCTTCTATTTGGTCTTGCTCCCAAGAACCGTTAGAAGGCTAAGCGAGTAGCATTATGCACATTTCTGTGACTTGACTCCAACATAGATAAAGCAAGCATGCAATCTATAACCCTATAGTTGTTAGAGGGTGCCTTAGGCAGCCTCGCCCTATAACACCGAATACACTCTTTCGAGCCCTTTCTCCTTTATCACCTTTATGAGAACCGGTATTGTTCGTCCCTTTCGAGATCAAACTCATATAGCATGCAAAGTCCAAGTGATCAATTTAAACTCAACAAGATCAGAATGATAATCAATAAAGAATGACATGCATTGAATAATACTTAAGCAAATAAACACTTTCAAGCTATTGAACCATAAAGGAATTCACTATATTGAACCCCTCAGTGGGATTTAGCTAAGCATGATGGGATAAAGTGCAAATGAACAACTTTCCATTGAATAAAATATAAAGAATACAAATGAATGAACAGTGACAAGTGCTGGAAATAATGGGCAGTAGCTAAATACTAGGGTTTTTTCTTTTATCCAATCCTTCTAGAGTTCGCTAGACACTCTACTCTCCTTTACAAATGGGAATAGGGTGAAAATCCCTACAAACACTCAGGTTTGATGTCTAACTAAGGTTAGAATTTAGTCATCTAAGAAGGATATTTTGAAAGCATATTTTGAAAAATATGACTCTCAACTCCCTAATTCATCAACTTTAACATAATTTGAGCTCGGGAATAGTAAAATTGATCTAAACATGCAACGTTTGACAAGAAAATGAGCTAAATATAAGGGTAAAATAGGTATATTTTTTAACCTTATCACCCTAGCATACATTGTTGGTTGTGAAACATCTTAGCAAGTGTGGGAGACTGTGGTGAAGCATTATTCTTCAAATACTCGTACGAATGTTGTCAACCTCAAGTCTGATCTGCAATCCATCACTAAGAAGCCTTTTGAATCTATTGCGCAGTATATTCAGAGAATCAAGGAACTCAAAGATAAGTTGGCTAGTGTTTCTCTCGTTATTGATAATGAAGATCTAATCATTCATACTTTGAATGGCCTCTCTGCGGAGTATAATACTTTTCGCACTTCAATGTGAACTCGTGCTCAACCGGTTTCTTTTGAAGAACTTCATGTTCTCTTAGTCTCTGAGGAATCCGCAGTCAGAATGCTAACCCTAACATTGGTCGTGGTCGTGGAATTCCTAGTAAGAATGGTCGTGATCGAGGTAAGTGTCCTTTTCTTAGTAATCTTGGTCGTGGTTGTGGCTTCTTTCCCCCTAGATCTGGATCTTCTTCTACTAAAACTCCGGATATTTCATCTAATCGTCTGGTATGTCAGATTTGCCAAAAGCCTGGCCATACTGCTCTTGACTGTTTCAACAGGATGAATTATAGCTTTCAAGGCCGTCATCCTCCTGCTCAGTTGGCTGCCATGGTTGCAAATCAAAATTATGCCACTATTGCCGCTCCTAATAGTTCTCCTTTGCTGATAGATTTTGGCTGTAATGCGCATATGACCGCTGATTTTAATAAACTCAATGTTGTGTCTGAGTACTATGGTGAAGAACAAATTGGTGTTGGTAGTGGTCAAGCCTTACCGATTGCTCATACAGGTTGTGGTGTTCTCCAAACCTCTCAATCTCCTTTAAATCTGACCAATCTTTTACATGTCTCTAATATCTCTTCCAACTTAATATGTGTTCATCAACTTTGTCTTGATAACAATTTCCTTGTTATTTTTTATTCTAATCGTTTTCTTATCCAGGACAAATTTTCGGGCAAGATCCTCTTCCAAGGACCTAGTGTAAACGACCTATACCCAATCTCACTTGCCCCATCTAATTCATCGTCTATTTCACCAAGTACTGTTGCTCATGTTGGAATAAAGCAATTCTCTTCCATCTGGCATAATCGGTTAGGCAATCCAAGCACATCTGTTTTTAATTCTGTTATGCGGTCATTAAGTTTACCTTCGTATTCTTCTACCAATGTTTGTGAACATTGTTTGTATGGAAAATCACATAAGTTGCCTTTTTCCTGCTTCTTGCTCTGTTTCCTAGTATCCTTTAGAGTTGATTCATGCTGATGTATGGGGTTCATCCCCTGAAACCTCAATAAATGGCTTCAATTATTATATCTCTTTTGTTGATAACTACTCAAAATATACATGGTTATATCCTATGATCTTTAAATCTAATGTTGTTTCGATTTTCAAAGTGTTCAAACCTCTTACTGAAAACTTACTCAACTCTAAGATTAAAATTCTAAGAACTGATGGGGGAGGGGAATTTGTTAATCATAGTCTCGGCTCTTTTCTACAAACTCATGGGATTCTCCATAAAAAATCGTGTCCCTATACCCCTCAACAAAACGGTGTTGCCGAGTGAAAACATAGACATGTTGAAGTAGCTCTAACCCTTATTTCTCGTGCGTCTGTTCCTCTAAAGTTTTGGCCTTTTGCTTTTGCCACTGCTGTTTTTCTCATAAATCGGCTTCCCTCTCCAAACCTTGGTGGCAAAACTCCCTTTGAGCTACTTTTTCATAAACCACCCAATTATAGTTATCTCAAAACTTTCGGTTGTGCTTGTTATCCTCTTCTTAAACCTTACCTGTCTCATAAACTTGAGCCTAAATCTACTCAATGTGTCATTCTTGGTTATCCCTTGGATTATAAAGGATATCTTTGTTACAACAAGAGCAATGGTCGCCTATATACCTCTCGACATGTAGTTTTTGATGAAAATCTTTTTCCATTTGATGTCCAACCTACATCTTCACCTAATATATCTCCATCACCTTCCTCTTCTCTTTCCTTACATTTATCCTTGTTATTGTCCTCTACACCTTTATCACATACATCAACACCACAATCAAATGAGTCTATCGGTACTGATTGTGCTCACACCACTCCTTTGTCTACTTCCTCTGATAATGCTGTGAATTTTTCCACTACTACTACTGTACCCGCTGAAAATATTGTTTGTGATGATTATGCTACTGTTGTTCCTATTAATAATGCTTATTCTTCTTCTAATATTGATGCTCATATTGGGGCTGCTACTGTTAATATACATCCTATGCAAACTAGAAGTAAGTCTGGGATCTCAAAAAGAAAATTATTTCTAGCATCTGTTGATAATGTTGATAATGTAGCTTTGGATCAAGAGGAACCTAGTTCATTCACTAAAGCTTCTAAATTACATGTTTGGAAACATGCTATGAATGAGGAGTATACTGCCTTAGTTAACCAGAATACTTGGTGTTTAACTACTTTACCCCCTTGAAAAAATGTTATTGGCTGTAAATTGGTATATAGGATAAAGAGGAATCCCAATGGTAGCGTTGCTCGTTATAAGGCTCGTCTTGTAGCCAAAGGGTATCATCAAGAGCATGGCATAGATTACGATGAGACTTTTAGCCCTGTTGTAAAAAAACCTACTGTTCGAATTATTCTTTCTTTGGCAGCTCAATACAGCTGGACATTAAGGAAGTTGGATGTTAAAAAGGCTTTCCTTCATGGGGAGCTTCAGGAAGAAGTATATATGTACCAACCTCAAGATTTTGTCGACCCTACAAAGCCTCAATATGTGTGCAAACTTCTTAAATCTTTGTATGGCCTTAAGCAGGCACCCCGAGCTTGGTTCGATTGTTTCATTTCTCATTTGGTTTCTCTTGGTTTTACATCCTCTTTAGCTGATTCTTCTCTGTTTGTTCGGGCTGTTAATGGTTCTCTTACATATCTTCTATTATATGTTGATGATATCATTGTTATTGGAAGTGATCCTATGTATGTAAATGACTTGATTGCTCAGCTTAAGCTTCATTTTGACATGACTGATTTGGGTGTTTTACGTTATTTCCTTGGTCTTGAAATATCTGGTGTTAAGGATGGATATTTTGTCAATCAAACAAGTATACTAGGGACATTCTTAAACTTTTTGGCATGATTAATGCCAAACCTTGCTCAACACCACTTGCTTTACAATCTTCTTCTGATGTTGGTGAGTTGTGCTCTGCGGATGATATACGAAATTATCGAGCTTTAATTGGCGTGCTTCATTATCTGACTTTTAGTCGTCCTGATATTACATTTTCTGTTAGTAAATTATCATAGCACATGCATTCTCCTCATGTTGGACATTTGGTGGTTGCTAAGCGTATATTGTGATATCTAAATGGTACCATTGGTTATGGTTTGCTGTTTAAACGAAGTACTCTTGATTTTTTAAGATTACAGGCCTTTTCTAATTCAGATTGGGCGGGTGATCCGTCCGATAAACGTTCCACTACAGGTTATGTTATTTTCTTGGGCTGTAATCCGATTTCTTGGGGATCTAGAAAGCAAACGATAGTGTCTCGTAGCTCCACCGAGGTTGAATATCGTGCCCTTGCTTCAACAGCAGCTGAATTGTCTTAGCTTCGGTAGGTTCTTAAAGATCTCCATGTTTTTAACTCTCAGCCTCCATTACTTTAGTGTGACAATTTTTCGACTATTCAGTTAGCTCGTAATCCTGTGTTCCATGGTCGCACTAAACATGTGGAAATTGATTTTCATTTTATCAGAGAGTGTGTGGTTCGAAAGGATATTGATCTTCGATATGTTTCTTCTACCAACCAGCTTGCAGATTTCTTTACTATACCTCATACCAGTGAACGACTTCGATGCTTGAGATCCAAACTTTTGCACTCTTGTGCCTTAGTTTGAGGGGGATGTTAACATAATCATATATTTTATTATTTGGTTGTTGTAAAGTGGTTATTTTGTTTCAGCCGGTTTCTATTCTTTTTCTTTATTTTTATTCCATTATTATTATTGTCTATAAATAGGTTTTTACAGTTCTCATGATGGCCTATAAATAGGCTTGTATATTGCACATTGGATAATGAGAAAAAGCTCTCTTGAAATCTAATAGATTGTTTCAAAACTCGTAGATAGTAAATGAAACAAATTAATTAACCTCAATAAATTGTTATTTGAGTGATTCAGTAATTTGTTATTGAATAACTGAGATTTGCATTAATTAACCCTAAAATCCAATAAACTAAGATCCAAGGTTTTTTAGATGAAACTTGGACTAGTATGTGGGGACATACGAGGATCAATGTTCAAGTAACAACCTAAATGGTTTATAGTATAGGGATAAGGTTGCGTAGCTTATCCTGGTGACACTATGTGATACGGCCTACTTTGTATTCCATACAGATGCAATGATCCAAAGAATCCATGTAGGAGACATGTGAGTGGGGGTATCCTATACGTTGTTGACTAGATTAGGTTTATATTTCAATAGGATGATCTAGGTATCTCAATCTGAATCCTGAGTCTGTTATGAACCACTTTTCATGAGGGATTGTCCTTAGATCTATATGGGGGAGAGTGGCCAGTTTTGCCGACTCAATAAGCCTACCATTTAGGCGCAAGACCGAGTGGGGGCTGGGAACATAACAATACAAGATGAAATTCACTCCTTTCCCTATTGGGGTAAGTAGATGTGTGTTCTGTTAAGGGCTGGTTCCAAGTCTTGAACAAAGGCGCGTCGTCCTCTCCTGGCCCGAGAGGAACTCCTGTTTAGTGGTGGACCCTAAACAACTTTTTCATTAGAGGGAGCAGTGGTACTTACGGATCCAGAGGAAACCCAGGGGTAAAACGATAATTTGACCCAGCTAGCATTACGAACACTCGTGAAGGATTGACTTACCGTTATGGTCGATATCCGTGGACACAGAAATATTCTACAGTGAAAAGAGTGCAGTTGTGGGTCTTTAGTGGAGTGCCCCACAGTTAACGAATATTGATTAACTTGGTTAATGAGTTTAGCCAATTAATCTCATATCGTTGGAGCTTCTGATCTGTAGGTCCGTTAGGTGCCACTGGTAGCTCGTAAAGGGTATTGAGGTAAATAAAGTAATTTGAAATGTTCAAAATTACTAAGGGAAACAATATAATGTATTATGATACATTATAATATAAAGTTTATATTTTAATTAAACTTTATAATATAAATTTATTCTGAATATATATTCAAAATTAATTTATCGAGGAATTAAATATTTGAAGGAGTTCAAATATTAAATTTATTATGAGTTAGATTCATATTGAAACTATAGGTTAAAATTAATGTGCATGGGATGTGCATTAAATTTAGGGTTATTTAAGACAAAACTAATACAATAATTTGATAACTCTTTATATAATACTAATCAATAACGCTTTATTGATAACAATCAATAGCTTACATTAACTATCTACGAGTTTTAGGGCATAAAACCCAACACGTATGTCCCCACATATTGTTCAAGTTACATAATACAACCTTGGATGTCAGTTTATTGGATTTAGGGTTATTTAATGCAATTCTAATACAACAAATTCATCAACAACTTATTGAATATACTTCAATAACATTTTATTGATAAAATTAATTTGTTACATTTACTATATACGAGTTTTAGGGCATAAAAGCCAACAAACTCTCACTTGAACTAAAACTCTTGTGGGGTGTTGATAAGTGTAAAAAATATACATATTTTGCCCCTTATTCGAAGTCAATTTGCCTTATCCCGAGCCTAAAAAGTACCAGAGTTGGTAAGATGAGTCTTAGGGAGTCATATTTGTCAAATCATGCTTATTTGTGCTCAAAATGACTTATTTTATATGAATTTGATCAAATTTTACATGTTATAGGAAAACAGATGAAAAACAGAGGAAAAACAGAGAAATGTTATTCAAATGCGACCGCATTTCTGGGCAGAAACTATGTGTCCTCAATTTCTGCGAGTCAACAACCTGTAGGGACGAAGGTCCCGACACAGGGGAAGCGGTTCAGGAAAAATTCACAATTAATTAAGAATCATTAAATACCAATACATTAGCAACATACAAGCGTGCTGAAAAACTATAGAATCTAATTCTAATTTACATTAAGTAACAAGTCACTTACTCTCATTGACGACTCAGATTAATTTCACCAACTGCTTGAGAAATAATCACGAACAACTTGGAACACTACCACAAGGATGTTGGGTTTTATGCCCTAAAACTCGTAGATAGTGAATGTAACGATTGACCGAATATTAATGAAATGATATTGATGTATTACTCAAATCAGAATTATTAGTTGTATTATTTTTGTCTTGCCTAAATAATCCTAATCCAATAAACTAGACATCTTAGGCTGTAGTATGAGTCTTGAACTGTATGTGAAGTCATACGGGGTTCACTGTTCAAGATACAACCTAAAGAGTCTATAGTATAGGGATAAGACTGGGTGCCTTATCCTGGTGACACTATGGATACGACCCACTTTGTATTTGATACAAACGCCATGATCCAACGCGTTCGTGTAGGAGACATGCGAGTGGGGGTATCCTATGCAATGAGTTTGCATAAGATCGGACCGCGAAATAGTAACCACTGGTTATAACACCGTTAACTAGTTAGGTTTCTATTTCACTAGGACGACCTAGACAACTTAGTCTTAATCCTAAGTTAGTTACGGACTCCTGCTCATGAGGGATTGTCCTTTGATTTGTATGAGTGAGGGTGGCCAATACGCCGACTCAATAAGCCTATCATTTTGGGGACAAGACCGAGTGGGGAGCTGGAAACATAATCACACAAGATGGAATTCACTCCTTTCCGACTTTAGGGAAGCAGATGAGTGATCCCTTAAGTGGTGTCTCCGAGTCTTGAACAAAGGGCCCTACCCTCTTAATGGCATGAGAGGTTTTTCTGGTGATGGTTGGACCACAAACAGGTTGTTCATTAGAGGAGAACTGGTACTTTAGGAAACAAAAGTAACCCAGGGGTAAAACGGTAATTTGACCCAGTTGGTGTTACGGACACTCGCGAAGGACTAACTTGTTGTTATTGGTCTATATCCGTGGACACAGAAATATGTCTGCAGTGAGAAGAGTGCAACTGTGAGTCTATAGTGGAATGTACTGATGGGACCAAATTGTCCCTATTTATTTGTTCTTATTCTTGCTAGTTTTACGGCAATTATCTTGCTTAAAATTATATTTTGTAGGGGCTTGGTATCAAGCGTTTCTAGGAAGCCCATATTCGGAATTGGCGTTAATTCGAGGAAATTAACATTGTTTTGATCCATCTTGAAGTCCATGGGATGCCGAGACGGTGAAAAGACCAAAGTGGAGCACTCGAGACTCGAAAACAACGTCAATGGACCAAGTTTTGAAGCAGCCAAATAAGGAAGACCCGAGAGATTGCGTCTCAACGCCATCCTCCGGCGTCTCGACGCTTCAGAAAAGAAGGACCGGCGAAATCACCGTCGGCGTCTCGACATCGCTTCGTTATTTAAATGCAACAGATTCGTCTTTAGGGCATAGAGGATAGAAGGAGAGTTCGATTGGGAGCAGGGAGCAGCCGTTTCTCTCGATTTAGCTTCGATTTCTTCATTCTTCCTTTATATTTTATAGTTTCTAGGTAGATTAGGTTGGTTTCTCGAGCCTTGGGCTTGGATTAGGTTTGTCCATGGCCGTCTAATCACCATTCGCTGTAGTTGGAACCTCGGGATTATAAGTTCATTTGTCTTTCCATGAGATGTTTTAGAGTTTACTAAACTGATTTGTTGTATATCTTGGGTTTGCTGAGCTTTATGCATGATTTACTGGTAGTTTGTGGCTTTAGATTCCCGCTTTTATAATTAGCATGCGCAGTAGGTTAGATTGACGCCCTAACTCGCAGCTCGTATGTCGTTAATAATTCGTTAAGGAACTAATTTCCAAGTAGCTAATGGATAGTTAGTTCAATAGTTAGCATTAGATTGATTCGTGGGCACAGGTCCCAAGAGCAGACTTTGACTTTGTTGCTTGACACGATAGACCTAGGGTCTAAGCCAATATTTGTAATTGATTAGATTTCCCCTAATTGGTTATGTGTATTCTAGCCTAAAGCAACAATTAGTTAATTTATTAATCGTGGCCAGGTTAATTAATTGATCAATTGCATGTTGGTTCAACGGGTTCCTTGGGTTAGCGCTCTAGGGGTATCTTGTTCTTAATGCAGTTGCCTAATTGATTGACTTTGACGGGTTCGTGGGGTTAATTAATCAGTAACTAGTAATTGAGTCGGTGGACGTTGGGATCGAGTCAATTGATTTAGAGTACCAATTAGACAATATGCATGTAAATCATTATCTGCTAATCGATGAGTGAAAAGTAAATGTACTAATCCCGAGTGTCCCCAGCTACAGTGAGCGGCAAGGTGAATTAGCCAACCTCCCTATTTACTTTTCTACCATTTAATTTTCGCAATTTACTTTCTTCCAATTTAATTTTCCCTGGCAATATAATCTTTTCCTTCAACCCCACCTTCTATAACCAAACACAAAATAAATTAGAAGTAAATTAGTTGTTCCCTGAGTTCGACCCCGGCCACTACTACTACAAGTAGTTTAGCGATCGGTGACTATAAATTCGTTTTGGCACCAGGAGCCTCGACAACTCCGATCCCGCCAAACTGGCACCGTTGCCGGGAACACGATGTTTATTTCTAATTAATTTTGTGTTTTTCACCTTTTTCTTGTCTCTTGTGTATTAGTTTGTTTCTTGTAGATCCAATGACAAATCCTTACAAGAGTAAACACCTCCCTGCCAAGAACAAGAAAAGGCAATCGAGCTTCATGGATATCTGGCAGACTCTCGATCCACTGTCCGCTCAGATAAGAAGGGTCGAGGGTGCAGTGCAAGTTCGCTTTTCAGCTCCTAAATATCCAACACCTCCTGTATCATTAATCACGAAGAAGGTAATTCTGGCTCCCTATTTGAATTTATTTTCTTAGTTCCTTCCTTTTGTGGTGAGCCAAGAACAAGTGCCTACTTTCATATATCTGAGTTCCTTTCGAGCTGTTCCGAAAAGAAACCCCCGGAGGAATCTGAAGATCAATTCAAATTGAGTGTGTTTCCTCACTCACTGCGAGGAGAAGCTAGGAAGTGGATTTTCTCGGTGCCTCCAAGGTCGGTGTCTTCTTGGAGCGAGATGAGAAGAATTTTCCTGAAGAAGTACCACCCCATTGCGCTGCTAATAAAAGCCACCGGAAGAATTTTCAATGCTGCGCAAGCACCTGAAGAGTTGTTCCACGAGTTCGTGAGCCGCTTCAATCTGTACTGCATGGAACACCACACCCCACTCTTAGAGGAGTCCCTGATAGAAAGCTTCTACGGAGGGTTAACACCTGACGATAGAAGAATGCTTGACTCAGCTAGTGGTGCTGATGTGCTTGCTACAACACCCGGTGAGGCGTGGGAGATTATTGAAAAACTGGCGGAAGTCACTAGATTCCGTGCCAACTCCCCTGATGAGCTAGAGAGCCAAATCTCGCAGTAGCAGGAAGGTAAGCTAGAAGAAAATCCCAACGAGGTCAGTAAACCTAAACTTAACTCTTCCTTTAATTATAGGTCTGATTCAATTAACACTTCGAGCATGTTAGGAGAGTTAAAGATTAGGAATGCAAAGCTAAACTCTGATTATTACGCACCTAATTCCTTTGCGCCTGATGTCCCTGATTCTATAGAGCATGATTTAGGCCTAGAGATTCAAGTGGCCGACCAAGTTGAGCCTAGGGTGCTTAGAATTAGCTTAAATTTGGTGGATGAGGATATACTGCTTAAAATTACTTACGTTGTGCACTCTGTGTGCAAGTTGAGTTTTCCTATGCAGGAGGTGAATAAGAAAAAGAAGAAAGATCCTCTGAGGATCAAAGAAGTGGATTTCGGTTGAAGATTGCAAATCCCGTTGAGCAATCGACGTTAAAAATTTGCACTTCTGGGAGGCAGCCCAGCTTAAAAAATAATTTCTATCCCTTCTCTTTGCTTTTAGTTGTTTTTCTTCTTATTAGTTTTTAGTTGTTTTTCTTCTTATTAGTTTCTATTTATGTTTGATTTCCTTTATTATTTTTAGGATTCTATGACCTATTTCAGCGACACTGTTATCTTTCAAGTCATGGTGAACCATTCCCTTCCAACCATTGAGCTTAAAGCAAGGGAGATTTTCTGTTCCCTTACTCTTAGTCCTTTAAACTTTTCTTGATTAAGTACATTGAGGACAATGCATGATTTTAGGTTGGGGGTGGAGTTGGTCCTGCATGCCTGTTTTGGTTGAGTCTTGATGCATCTGAGCATCAGACTACTTTATTATGCATGCTTTACTTTACTGTTCTGTTTTTTTTTTTTTTTTTTTTTTTTTTTGGATTGAAACCATGCATCTGAGCATTGGACCTATTTTTGAACAAATTTTTAAAGATTGAGTGTTGATGTATGGATGGTCTGGTTGCTTTTTCTCTGATTATGAAAGTCAACGATGTGTCATCTTGCCAACTTTATTGCTTTTATTGAATGATGAGCATGATGCCCAGAAACTGAGCCTTTTTAAAATTTTTCTAGTACTTTTCTTGCAAGAGTAAACCTTAGCATGCCTAGGATTAGTTTGAAGGCCTAAGAGCGAATTATAGATCCATATGCTTGTTCTCACCTCGATAGGTGTAGTGATGAGCTATAGAGTCAAATGCCTGCAAATTAGCATGTAATATCTTGCCTAGGAGAAAAGAAAGAAAATATGCCAAAGGAAAAAAAAGAGAAAAGAGAAAAGAGAACGAAAAGAAAGAAAAGAAAATGAGCGCGAGCTTAAAAAAGAAAATCATATGCTCGTTTATTATTTCTATTTTTGAGAAAAAGCATGATTTGTAATGTTCATGAGCGATAAGGGGTAAAAAGAGCTTTCTGCAGTGTGATCAGTTAGGCCAACCAAGGGTTAAACTCGGGTTATGGGTCCTTGCATCGTAGTGTGAAAGCTAGTGCCCCGCCATAAAAGAATGCAGAAAGGAAATGTCTTTTATTTTTATGGAACCTAGGTACAGACAAAAACAGTCTAATTTGTTTTGTTTGCTCCTTGGTTAGTTCCTAGTGCCAGTGTAGAGGGAAGATAGGTTGAGGGTTGTGTAATCCAATCCCGGGCTTGTAAAATCGGTTCCAAGTAGGCTAAGTGTAAACTTGAGCAAGAACTTTCATGAAAACTTTTGATTTGTCTCTCTATTTGGACGGCATGTAAGTTGTTCTTGATTGCAATAATTTTTGGCATTCTAGACATTGAGATTATTGTCTATGAGATTGCAACCATTTAATCCTATACTTCTATTTTATGTTTGCTCGAGGACTAGCAAGGTTTAGGTTGGGGGTATTTGATGGCACCAAATTGTCCCTCTTTATTTGTTCTTAATCTTGCTAGTTTTACGGTAATTATCTTGCTTAAAATTATATTTTGTAGGGGTTTGGTATCAAGCGTTTCTAGGGAGCCCATATTCGAAATTGGCTTTAATTCGAGGAAATTAACATTGTTTTGATCCATCTTGAAGTCCATGGGATGCCGAGACAATAAAAAGACCAAAGTGGAGCACGCGAGACTCAGAAACAACGTCAAAGGATCAAGTTTTGAAGCAGCCAAACAAGGAAGACCCGAGAGATTGCGTCTCGACGCCATCCTCCGGCGTCTCGACGCTTGGAAAAAGAAGGACTGGCGAAATCACCGTCGGCGTCGAGACGCCGCTTTGTTATTTAAATGCAGCAGATTCATCTTTAGGGCAGAGAGGATAGGAGGAGAGTTCGATTGGTAGCTCGTAAAGTAATTTGAGGCAACTAAGTAATACATGTAAATTGAAAGTGTTCAATTTGCTAAGTGAAACAATATAATGTATGTTGATACATTATTATGAGAGAAATAAATATTTGAAGAAAATCAAATATTAATATGAATTTGATTCATATTAAATTTATAGGATATAAGAGAATTTGAAGGAGTTTAAATATGAATTAATTAATTTAAGACCTAAAATTAAATATACGATATTTAATAGGACAATTAATTAATTCAAGCCCGAAAATTAAATATATGATATTTAAATCGTTATTAATTAATTAAAAAATTAATTAATTTGAAATTAATCAATTATGAAAATGATTAATCACTTATGGAAGTAATTAATCATTTATGGAAAGGATTTAATCACTTATGGAAGTAATCAATCATTTATGGAAAAGATTAATCAATTATGGAATTGATTGGTCATGGAATTGATTAATTATGGAAAATATTAAATCAATTATGGAAATAATTGATTTTATGTGAATATTTTATTCATGGTCTTTCTCCTATAAATAGAACACTAGACCTAAAGGTTTGGGTGCCCAATACTCATATTGACAATACAAGACCAAAGACTGACTCTTGTATTCTATCAAGCCTCCCTCTTAGAGAAAGACTCCCACCAATTCATTGCCTCCTAGACTTAGAGATATGCCGGTATAACCTCATTGGTAGTGTGTTTTGGAGAAGAAAATCCATCGAAGGATTTCTCGGAGTTGTTGCGTTTTCTACATAAGAGCGGAGTTGGTGAAAATCGTTCAAGTCTACAACAAAGGTATGTAACGGTTTGTCTTTTCTCTTTAAAAAGCATGTAAAATAAAATAGTTTTATTTTTCAGTTTTTTCCAGCATGTTTAGACCAAATATCAACAACTTTAATGTATGATTAAAGTAGTGTTTTGCCTTTCGTATCGGAATTTTAATATAGATTAATATACGGTGTGAGATCCTCTCGATGTGCTTCCGCTGCGCAGGGGCTTTAATACCTACAAGGGAAACACTGGTATTCTCTGAAAAATTTGAGGCCAAGGCAGTGAGAACCTTCTTCTTGATTTTAGGGAGAATTGAGTGAAGTGAGTTTGTTCAACTAAGAGGAATTCAATGGTTTATATAGAATGTCATATCCCTTTTCTATTCATAATAGGTTAGGGATATATTTAATTAATTAATAATAATTAATTACTCTTCCCAGTTTTAATAGGACTGTGGTTTAATTAATTAATAATAATTAATTAATTAAATCAAATTTAATTATTTCATTTAAATCATATTTAAATGATTATCTCCCACATAACCTATAGTTTAACATGAATTCGATTCATATTAAAATTAATATTTGAACTCCTTCAAATATTTAATTAATTTTGAATCATATCCAAAACTAAATGTATCACCATACATTACATTATTTCCCTTAATAAATTTGAACACTTCAATTTACAATCAAGACTTAATTTCCTCAATTACCCTTTACGAGCTATCAGTGGGACCTAATGAACCTACAGATCAGAAGCTCCAATGATATGAGATTAATTGGCTAAACTCATTAACCAAATTAATCAATATTCGTTAATTGTGGGTACATGATAACATGAAAAAATGCTATCGTTTTAGCCCTAAATTTGAGCTTATTTCATGCTTAATTTGGTACCTAATTGCATTAATTTATTGATTTCTGAATTCTTAGTCCCAAAATGAGCAATTGATGCAATTTTGAGAAATTGACGCTAATCGAGCCCAATTTGGAGATTATTTGATGAGTTAAAAGCCTGGCGCATGGAAAGCTTGATGTTGTAGAAGTCTGGCGCATGGAAGCATGATGAGCTCGCATGATGAACTGGAGCTTATGAGCTAGAGCATTGGTATTGAGTGGGGAGCAAGTTTGTGTTGAGTAGGGAGCAACTTTCTATCCATATGATGATCCTTTGGCTCCAAGTAAAAATCATCCAAGAATCAACGAAGGTATTACTAAAGGGTTGAAATCCCTTTGGCAGCGGAAACATATCAAGATCGATCTCGAATTGAATTTCAAAATTGAAAAACCAATACGTTGGCAAAAGAAAAATAGAAACAATTTCTAAATTAAATGTTCAGACTAAGCATGTTCAGATTCAAGATCTAAAACTATTTAGATCATAGAAAACTTACTTGGATCGAAGACCGAAAACTGCACTATGCTCCTACGATCAAGACACAACCACAAGCGAACACCGTCTATCCTCTTGGGCTGTGAGAATAGGATTGTGGGATCCTCGTTGTCTTGAAGGGAATTTTCCAGCAAGAAGGTTGCTGAATTTTTAGAGAGATTTGAGAGAGTTGAGAGAGAAAAATTCTCACTGCCTATTTTTGCGTGAGAAGACATAATGAGAGAGCCGTAGGGAACCCTCCTCCCCTCAAACGATGAGTAGGGAAGGAAGTTATCTTCCCTACTTCATCTCGTTCGTTGATCGTAATCAACGCGATCCAGACCATCCAATAATAATTAAATAATTAATTATAATAATTAAATAATAATAATTAATTATCTAATTAATTTAATTAAACCAATTTTAATTAAATCAATTATAACATATAGTTTTAATTCAATTAAATCATATTCAATTAAATTAAATAGGTCATTCAATTAATACAAATTAATTGATCCCACATTAATTAAATATCAAATATTTAATTAATATTACAATTGAATCACATTCAATTTTATATCTCTAATTTAACCTATAGTTTTAATGTGCATCAAAATGTACATTAATATAAACTATAGTATTAATTTGATTAAATCACATTTAACCAAATTAGGTTAATTAATTCTCTAATTAATTAATTAATTAATTAAATATCACATATTTAATAAAATTCATATTCTCATTAATTAATTTTCAATCACATCCAAAATTAATTATTAAGTTTAATTCTCTAATTAAACTTATATAATAATGTATCTCCATACATTATATTAATTCCCTTAATATTCAAGACTATATTATTTCAGTACCCATTACGAGTTAGCAGGTGGACCTAATGGACCTATAGATCAGAAGCTCCAACGATATGAGATTAACTTGCTAAACTCATTAACCAAATTAATCAACATTCGTTAACTGTGGGTCACTCCACTAAAGACCCACAGCTGCACTCTTCTCACTATAAAATATTTCTGTGTCCACGGATATCGACCAATGCAGTAAGTCAATCCTTCACGTGTGTTCGTAACACCAGCTGGGTCAAATTACCGTTTTACCCCTAGGTTACCTCTGGATCCTTAAGTACCACTGATCCCTCTAATGAACAAGTTGTTTAGGGTCCAACCACTAAACATGAGTTTCTCTCGGGCCAGGATAGGACGGCGCGCCTTTGTTCAAGCCCCGAAATCAGCCCTTAAGGGAACACACATCTACTTGCCCCAATAGAGAAAGGAGTGAATTCCATCTTGTACTGTTATGTTCCCAGCCCCCATTCGGTCTTGCCCCTGAAATGGTAGGATTATTGAGTCGGCGAACTGGCCACTCTCACCCATACAAATCTAAGGACAATCCCTCCTGAAAAGGAGTTCATAATAGACTTAGGATTGAGATTGAGTTACCTAGGTCATCCTATTGAAATAGAAACCTAAACTAGTCAACGACGTTACATCTCGTGGTTACTATTTTGTGGTCCGGTCTTATGCAAACTCATTGCATTGGATACCCCCACCCGCATGTCTTCTACATGGATGCTTTGGATCATTGCATATGTATCGAATACAAGGTGAGCCGTATCACATAGTGTCACCAGGATAAGGTACCTAGCCTTATCCTTATACTATAGACCATTTAGGTTGTTACTTGGACACCGATCCCTGTATGTCCCTACATACCAGTCCAAGTTTCATTTATACAACCTTGGATCTTAGTTTATTGGATTTAGGGTTTATTAATGCAAACTCGATTATTTAATAACAAAATTACTGAATCACTCAAATAAAGCTTATTGAGATCGATTAATTTATTTCATTTTCTATCTACGAGTTTTTGGGCATAAAACCCAACAACTCCCACTTAAACTAAAACTCTAGTGGGCAATGTACATCATTCATCATAACTAATTGAACAATCATAGAAGTAGGAATAATGATTTTGTATTATTACTGTATAATATATGAAAAGTACAAATACAAATAAGTACAATAAACTAGGGCATTTAGAATACCCATTACACTTCTCCCACTTGCTAGATTATTCTGTGTACATATCCCGCAGACCTAGACCCTCTAAATGACTCTCGAACACTTTAGCCGTGAGAGGCTTCGTAAATGGATCAGCAATATTGTGCTCCGAAGCTATATTCGTGACGATCACGTCCCCTTGTTGCACGATCTCTCTTATGAGATGGTATTTTCGCTCTATGTGCTTGCCTCTCTTGTGGCTGCGAGGTTCTTTAGAATTTGCCACTGCACCACTATTATCACAATAAAGGGTGATTGGCAAGTTCATATTTGGAAGACCTTCCAAATCCATTAAGAACTTCCTAAGCCATACAGCCTCCTTAGCTGCTTCACAAGCAGAGACATATTCGGCCTCCATGGTGGAGTCTGCAATGAATCAGTGTTTGATGCTATGCCAGACTACAGCTCCCCCGTTAAGGGTAAATACTAACCCTGATGTGGATTTCCTAGAATCCTTATCAGTCTGAAAGTCAGTGTCTGTGTATCCCGTAAGGATCAAATCCTTAGTGTCATACACAAGCTGATAGTCCCTGGTTCTCCTAAGATACTTGAGGATATTTTTCTCTACAGTCCAGTGGTCTAACCCTGGATTAGACTGGTATCTACTAACTATCCCAACTGCATAACATATGTCAGGCCTAGTACACAATATGGCATACATAAGGCTGCCCACTACTGAAGCATAAGGGATCCGTCTCATATTCTCAATTTCTTGAGGTGTCTTAGGACACTGTTCCTTAGACAAATGAACTTCATGCCTGAAGGATAGTAAACCCCTCTTGGAATTTTGCATCTTATATTTAGACAACTTCTTGTCTATATAGGATGCTTGAGACAGGGCTAACGTTCTGTTCTTACGATTCCTGATAATTTGAATCCCTATAACATACTGAGCTTCACCCAAATCTTTCATTTGGAACTCAGTCGATAGCCAAGTTTTAATTTCAGCTAGATATTCTACATCATTCCCGATGAGTAGAATATCATCTACATTTAACACTAGAAAAGCTAATGAACTGTCAATAATCATTTTGTAAACACAAGGCTCATCAACATTCTGGTCAAGGCCATAAGATTTGATAGTAGTATCAAACCTTATATTCCAAGATCTGGAAGCTTGCTTCAACCCATAAATGGATCGTTTAAGCTTGCAAACGTTTTGCTCCTAACCTTGAGCAATGAACCCCTTTGGTTGAGACATAAAGATATTCTCCTCAAGATTGCCATTCAGAAAGGTAGTCTTGACATCCATTTGCCAAATCTCATAATCATAAAATGTGGCAATGGACAAGAGAATCCTTATTGACTTTAACATGGCAATTGGAGAAAAGGTTTCTTCATAGTCCACCCCTTCCTTTTCGGTATAACCCTTTGCCACAAGTCGAGCTTTGAAAGTTTGTACTTTCCCAGCTGCGTCTCGTTTTCTCTTGTAGATCCATTTGCACCCTATGGGTTTTACTCCTTCAGGTCGGTCTACAAGATCCCAGACTTGATTGAAGTACATAGACTCCATCTCCAGGTCCATAGCTTTGACCCATTGGTCATGGTCCACATCATTCATTGCCTGTCTAAAGGTCAATGGATCCTCAACTCCATCATCAGGTATGACAGCTGGAGTTTCTGCTAAACCCAGATAGCGTTCAGGTTGAATAACAACCCTCCCACTACGTTGAGGCATTCTCAATTGTTGAGAAAGATGGACTTGACCAGATGTAATGGGCTCATCAACAACTCTTGTTGAAGGTCCAACCTCTGAACTAGGCTCATCATCAACCCTTGTTGAAGGTCCAGCCTCATCAACAACTCTTGTTGATTCATTTGTAGCTTCACCAGAAAGTTCACTTAATACCATTTTATTGTGTGGCTTATGTTCTCTAACGTGGTCTTCTTCCAAGAAAGTAGCATTTGTCGATACAAATACTTTTATTTTCTTATGGATCGAAGAAGTATCCACCTCTAGTTTCTTTTGGATAGCCTATAAGTACGCACAATTTTGAATGTGAATCCAATTTCTTTGGGTTTGCCACTAGCACATGTGCAGGGCAGCCCCAAATTCTAAAATGACGTAAACTAGCTTTACGCCCTTTCCAGAGTTCAAATGGTGTTTCAGGAACACTCTTTGAGGGAACAACATTCAAAATATATACTGTAGTCTCTACTGCATAACCCCAAAAAGAATTAGGCAACTGAGCATAGATCATCATAGATCGAACCATGTCTAACAAGGTTCTGTTTCTCCTTTCAGATACACCATTCTGTTGAGGTGTACCTGGTGCAGAGAGTTGGGACGAGATTCCATGTTCCATCAAATAGTTTTGGAATTCTAAGTCCAAATACTCTCCACCTCGATCAGATCGAAGTGTTTTAATTGTCTTACCTAATAAGTTCTCAACTTCAACCTTATACTCCTTGAACTTTTCAAGGGCTTCAGACTTTTGACTCATTAGGTATAAATAACCATACCTTGAATAATCATCTATGAAAGAGATGAAATATTCATACCCTCCTCGAGCTCTAACATTCATTGGACCACAGAGATCCGTATGTACGAGCTCTAAGGGCTCCTTGGCACGATAACCTTTTCCAGTAAAAGATCGTTTGGTCATTTTACCTTCGAGACATGACTCACACGGAGGTAACGTACCATCTTCTAACTAGCTTAGAAGTCCGTTCTTAACCAATCTCCCAATCCTATTGAGATTTATGTGGCCAAGTCTCAACTGCCAAAGATAGGTACTTTGAGAAACTTTTTGCCTCTTTGGTTGAGTCCCAGCTATTTTAAACATCTGATTGTTCAAAATGGCCCTAGACTCTATTGGTCTTAAAACATATAAATTGTTCTCCATTTTTGCATAACAGATATCAGCACCCCTTTTAGTAATGAAAACTTCATTTCCAGAAAAGGACACTGAATATCCTTGTTCGAGCAAACAAGAAATAGAAATCAAATTTCTTTTTATTTTAGGAACTATATATACATTATCTAATAACATATAGCGTTCCCTGGAGAAGAACATTTTAATATCTCCCACTGCTTTAGCTGAAATGAACTCCCTAGTCCCAACTGTGAGAGTCATTTCCCCAACATCTAATTGTTGCCAGGAACTCATTCCCTCAAAGGAAGAGCAAACGTGATGAGTGGCACCTGAATCAAGGATCCAGGCTGTATCATCATTTTCCACTATACACGTTTCAATGACCAATAAATCACATTTATTTTCATTGAGTTCTGCTAAGCAGTCTATGTCATATTCATCATGAACAATTTCAGATTAATTAGACATGTGGGCCTAAGGACAATCCTCAGTTAAGACCAATTCCACGTAATTAGTATTTAAGTTCATTTTCTTAGTTGTATTAGATATACCAGTTTTATAATTTGCGTTATTAGAGGCATTCATAGAACAATTCGTGCCGGAAAACAAACAAATTAATTAGTGTTGTTGCATTAACCCATTACACAAAATAATATTATTTTAATCAAATCAATTTAGCAAAAGTAATGATTGACCCATAGAATAAACATTCATTTTGCAATGATACTTCAAAGGTTTAGAGCAACAGCTACCGTAGGCCAGTCAGCTACTCCTCCCCTGAATTGAGACAATCTCAGCCAATCCCTATTTCCAGAATAACTCATATTCCAATAGTTCTTAGCTACCGTTTTTCGGTTAAGAAATTATTAACACCTTAACAATTTCCCGTAAGTGTGACCCTCCATTTTAAGATCTCAAAGGTCGGCCCCAACAATGCTACCGTAGGGAAAGTCAAAGTTGGAAATGGATCTAAGAAACCCTATCCATTTCTGGAGTTTGCGTTGTTCCGACTCCCATTATCAAACCCTCCGTAGGGTGATCGCTCCCAGGACGACTGGCAGGCAGATCATGGGGATCTCACGGTGTAACCTAATGGAGGAGACCGTAGGATACGTTGACACGTGTCCTGCTCCCACTTACTATAAAATACTCCCTCATTCACCTTGATATTGATCCATGCAAACATCATCCGTAGGGGGTCACTCCTAGGGTGACTCGAGGCCAAGCATGGACCTCACGTTGTGAACTCTTGAGGATGTGAGAGCAAAACTTCATTTATGAAAATCTTGTTTTGATATATTTCCTCCCACTAAGTATTTTTATAATTAAAGGGTCTATTACTTAGGTAAATTCTGACTAAGTGAATCTATCTAAGTCTATGCCTGAATATAACTCTTATATAAAGGTCTTTACTCTAATGTCTGGGTGAATTAAACCCTTTTAATTACCTTACCTAGTGACATTGCATGCTAACATTAGACTATGATTAATTCAACTCAAGTTCCGGGTTAGTTCCCAGGTAGGAGGTGTTCCGTAAACCGTCAACTTAAATACCCCCAGCCTAGACAGAACCTCACCGGGAAAGTTCCCTTATAACCATAATAATGTGTTTTCTACTTAGTATATTAAAACTATTTTAATTCTAAGTAAGAAAATAACTCTTATCCTATTAGAATTATAATGAGCTTAGGTCTAATTAATTTTAAACATTTTAAAATTAATTCAATTTAACCTAAGATCCTATGTTTGTATGCAACTCTTTGTTATAGGTTGACGGTTTCTAATCATTTTGAAACAATTCAAAATTTTAATGATCAACCCTATAACATGCTTCTATGGTGTTGGAAAAAAAACAATCATATTCTAATTATTAAACACCATATAGCCCATGATGCCAATAACTTTAATATAACGATTATATTAATCTAAAGTGGTGTCATGCTTCATGCAATATCAACTTCATTTAATTAATATCGATTATACTAATTAAACACTCTCGAAATTAAAATACATGAAAGTCGACATTAATGTCATGCTCAATGCTATTCCATTTTCATTTAATTAATATAACACTTTACATTAAATCCATACATGAAATAAGCATTGAATTGTTATTCTCATCCATAACATAACACTTATATTATTATTCATGAAAATAAACCTAAGCATGCATGCTACATTAATTAAATATAACCTTTATGTTTAACTAAATTAATGACATGCATCATGCTTCATCAATTTCATATATTTAATATAACAATTATACTAAATCACTCATGAAATTAAATTCATACATATTAATCATACATTATAACAATTATAACATTAATATGCATGAAAACATGCTTAATCTATGGTGGGATCTAGCTAAATGGCATTCATAAAGCAATAAATAGTTGAAAAACCGGTAGATTGGCCCCTAGGATAATTAAAATAAACAAAATTACATTAATTTCATTGCTAATTATCCTACTGAGTCTAGAACCGCTCTAGAACCGGCCCGAACCAGCTTGAAACACTTCAAACCGGACCTCAAAAACATTGAACCGAGCTGAACAACTTGAAAACCGGACCTAACCAGCCCAAAAAACTCTGAACCGGTCGAACCGAACCATTCTCACTGCCTAAACCGCGCGTTTATCAGTCAACAAACCACCCACGAACGCTCCGCACGAAAAACGCGACATGATCCGTAACTTTCATCAGCGTCGAAACGCTGATGGCGGCGTCTCAACGCTGGCCCAAAAATTACCCAACGCCTGATCTTCAGCGTCGCGACGCTACGCCTCTGGTCAGCCTCTGTTTTCCAGTTTTCAGCGCCGATTTCAATCGTTTTTGGCCCGAATTCATCACGATCTTCATCAAAATGAATCCTAATCTAGACACGGACTTTATAGGACTCGATTTACTTATAAAGATGCCCAAAAATGCATGGGCCTTTACATTTCGATCAAATCAAAAGCAGTAAATCTAAGGCCAAATATAACCAAAACAGTTTTTTAGCAACACCACATTCATAATGCATAAAATCCCACCAAAAACCAACGCAATTTTCAAAATTTGAAATCAATTAAAAACTTGGCTCTGATACCAATTGAAGGGTTGAAATCCCTTTGGCAGCAAAAACATATCAAGATCGATCTCGAATTGAATTTGAAAATTGAAAAACCAATACATTGGCAAAAGAAAAATAGAAAAAAATTCTAAATTAAATGTCCAGATTAAGCATGCTCAAATTCAAGATCTAAAACTATTTAGATCATAGAAAACTTATTTGGATCGAAGACCGAAAACTACACTATGCTCCTACGATCAAGACATGACCACAAGCGAACACCGGTTGTCCTCTTGGGCTGTGAGAATAGGATTGTGGGATCATCGTTGTCTTGAAGGGAATTTTCCAACAAGAAGGTTGCTGAATTTTTAGAGAGATCTGAAAGAGTTGAGAGAGAAAAATTCCCACTGTCTATTTTTGCGTGAGATGACAGAATGAGAGAGCCGTAGGGAACTTCCCCTCCCCTCAAACGATGAGTAGGGAAGGAAGTTATCTTCCCTACTTCATCTCGTTCGTTGATCGTAATCAACGCGATCCAGGCCGTCTAATAATAATTAAATAATTAATTATAATAATTAATTATCTAATTAATTATAATTAATTTAATTAAACCAATTTTAATTAAATCAATTATAACATATAGTTTTAATTCAATTAAATCATATTTAATTAAATTAAATAGGTCATTCCATTAATACAAATTAATTGATCCCACATTAATTAAATATCAAATATTTAATTAATATTACAATCGAATCACATTCAATTTTATATCTCTCATTTAACCTATAGTTTTAATGTGCATCAAAATGTACATTAATATAAACTATAGTATTAATTTGATTAAATCACATTTAACCAAATTAGGTTAATTAATTCTCTAATTAATTAATGAATTAATTAAATATCACATATTTAATTAAATTCATATTCTCTCATTAATTAATTTTTAATCACATCCAAAATTAATCATTAAGTTTAATTCTCTAATTAAACTTATTTAATAATGTATCTCCATACATTATATTAATTCCCTTAATATTCAAGACTATATTATTTCAGTACCCATTACGAGCTAGCAGGTGGACCTAATGGACCTACAGATCAGAAGCTCCAACGAAACGTGATTAACTGGCTAAACTCATTAACCAAGTTAATCAACATTCGTTAACTGTGGGTCACTCCACTAAAGACCCACAGCTGCACTCTTCTCACTATAGAATATTTCTGTGTCCACGGATATCGACCAATGCAGTAAGTCAATCCTTCACGTGTGTTCGTAACACCAGCTGGGTCAAATTACCGTTTTACCCCTAGGTTACCTCTGGATCCTTAAGTACCACTGATCCCTCTAATGAACAAGTTTTTTAGGGTCCAACCACTAAACAGGAGTTTTGCTCGGGCCAGGATAGGACGACACGTCTTTGTTCAATCCCCGGAATCAGCCCTTAAGGGAACACACATCTACTTGCCCCAATAGAGAAAGGAGTGAATTCCATCTTGTACTGTTATGTTCCTAGCCCCCATTCGGTCTTGCCCCTGAAATGGTAGGATTATTGAGTCGGCGAACTAGCCACTCTCACCCATACAAATCTAAGGACAATCCCTCCTGACGGAAGAGATTGTCGCAGTCTCTTGTCAAATAAATTTATAACCCACGATTCCTAAAGCTAACTTGTAGCAGTAGTGGTCGGGGTCGATCACAGGGAACAATCGGTTTATTTCTAAATTCTTTTGTGTTTTTTGAGGTAACCAAAAAAGGGGGGTTTATGGATAAAAGATTAAGATGGGGTTAGTTGATCTTACCACGAGGATCACTGTAATCGAGGTTGAACTCGGTGTTAAGTTTGATTAATTTCATTCATCAATTCTCAATTGATATTTAATTAACTATCTAAGTCCGGCGTACTCCGGCAACAAACCGAGAGCCATGATCCAACTATCACAAACATGCAAACGCTAAGTTTGATTCTAGTCTAAATTAATTATTAGGCATATTAACTAATCTAAACCGCATTGGGATCTAGCCGAATTAATTCACATTCAACGGGCAACAAACCACAATTACAATTGATTAAATCATTTAGTTCTAGGGACGCATGCGTATAATCATTACGTTAACCTATTTGATACTTAGATTTAGCGAGTAAATTTAGAGAGGGCGCGGTCATGGTTGTCAATCTTTCCTACCACACTCTAAACTTATAGAAAAAGAACTAAAATCACAAAGACAATTAACTAAGTAATGAAGAATGGAAATCTCATAAAATTGAATCAAACTTACAAACAGAGGTCCCGATTACAACGATCCAAGCTTAGTTGGCCATAGACAAGCACCTCCAAGCTCGAGGCTCGATCAACCGACCCATGGACTAAGAAAACTTAAAAGAACTCTAGAAAAGTAAAGAGAAAGGTGGCTACAATATTGTATTGAGGAATGATTCTAAACCTACACCAAAGGCCTCTATTTATAGGGATTCTTGGCCTTCAATTCGTGGTAATTTGGTGCTGAATAGGTCCTCCAAATTTTGGAAAATCGCCAGCAAAAATAGGAAAAAATAAAATCTGGAAAACTGCCTAGCGTCCCAACGCTGTGGATAGCGTCGCGACGCTGTCGCTTCAATTTTGGAAAATATCTCTCGGATTGCCCTAGCGTCGCGACGCTGCGGGCAAGCGTCTTGACGCCATAGCGTCTCGACGCTGATGAGGCTCTAGGGGCAGAATGGTCATTTTATGCTCCAGTTTCGCTCGTTTAAGCCCCGAATTGCTTCCAAAGCTCCGGTGAGGACCTATAGACATATTATACTCATTTTAAAGCATTTTTCGCAAGGAATTCAACTAAGATAAGCAAATTGGGAGATTCTAAGTGTATAACAAATTAGACCGATCACCTCCTGAAAAGGATTTCATAACAGACTCAGGATTGAGAATGAGTTACCTAGGTCATCTTATTGAAATAGAAACCTAAACTAGTCAACGACGTTACATCTAGTGGTTACTATTTTGTGGTCCGGTCTTATGCAAACTCATTGCATAGGATACCCCCACCTGCATGTCTCCTACATGGATGCTTTGGATCATTGCATCTATATCGAATAAAAGGTGAGTCGTATCACATAGTGTCACCAGGATAAGGTACCCATCCTTATCCCTATACTATAGACCATTTAGGTTGTTACTTGGACACCGATCCCCATATGTCCCTACATACCTGTCCAAGTTTCATTTAAACAACCTTGGATCTTAGTTTATTGGATTTAGGGTTTATTAATGCAAACTCAATTATTCAATTACTGAATCACTCAAATAACCCTTATTGAGATCGATTAATTTGTTTCATTTACTATCTACGAGTTTTAGGGCATAAAACCCAACAATTACTACATTTTTATGTTTTATTGCATTGTGTGCTTTATATTATATCTTGAAGTAATTTCTCTTCATCAAGGCTTAGCCCAAGCGCCCATGTGGCTTTAGGATTATTTTTGTATGCGCTACAATGAATCAATGATATTGATGTTTTCTATTTAGCTGCGTTAATTTTTCCATTGCTAATATCTGCCTGGCCAGCCAATTGCAATAGCAGCATGATAAATCCCGGAAGGGTAACGCATGTGAAAACGTCTAAGTAGAGCAAGATAATTCATTGGATGTAGTCTAGGTTGCGTTAGAGTTAGTGTTGCCGCAAGAGATAATTCATGAATGTGTTTAGATTGTCTTAGGGATAATTTAGTCACTTGCAAGTAACTAAGAGAACTGCGCTAACGCATGAATTAGGTGAACAGAAACGTTCTTAATTCTACGCCACATGCATGTGTAATACTGGGAGGGAATCACATGATTATTTCTCCCTAAGGCATCAATATTCTGTCAATTCATTGTTATGCGCTGCACTAATATCTTATTTGACATATGCGGTTGTTGCGGTTAAAACATTGATAGCTCATCTCTCACTGTTTTCCTTTTAATGCATAACTTCTATTTTTATATAATCGCATGTTTATCTCACCGCATCTCAACCTCTTTTGTAATTTCTAACGCCCATGCATTAGAGTAGGATTTAAGGAAAGACACTTTTACTACTCGCCCCTTCCCTATGGATCTGACCCTAGAATACTCCAGGTATTACTTGGTACTGCATAATTTATACTTGGATTAATGCACAGTAATGACCTATTCTTTAATTAATTCAATAAAATTAGAACTGATTATAGTTCGAACAAGTACACTCCACCATAAACCCACAGCTGCACTCTTCTCACTGCACAATATTTCTGTGTCTACGGATATAGACCAATAACAGCAAGTTAGTCCTTCACAAGACTTCATAACACCAGCTGGGTCAAATTACCGTTTCACCCCTGGGTTACCTTTATATCCTTAAGTACCAGTGCTCCTCTAATGAACAACCTGTTTATGGTCCAACCAATAAACATAAATTCCTCTTGTGCCGGTGAGAGGGTAGAGCCCTTTGTTCAAGACCTGGAGACACCACTTAAGGGAACACTCATCTACTTGCCCTGAAGTCTGGAAGGAGTGAATTCAATCTTGTGTGATTATGTTTCCAGCCACCCACTCGGTCTTGTCCTCAAAATGGTAGGCTTATTGAGTCGACGATTTGGCCACTCTCTCCCATACAAATCAAAGGACATCCTATTGAAACAGAAACCTAACTAGTCAACGGAGTTACATCTAGCGGTTACTATTTCGTGGTCCGATCTTATGTAAACTCATTGCATAGGACACCCCCACTCGCATTTTCCCACTTGCATTTCGTGGTCCAGTCTTATGCAAATTCATTGCATCAATGTTTTGGTCAAAACCAAAAAATCTGATCGCATTATCAAATATGTTATTCCAAGATCTGGAAGTCTGTTTCAACCCATAAATGGATCGATTTAACTTGCAAACTTTTTTCTCCTGACCTTGTGGTATGAACCCTTCGGGCTGTGACATAAAGATATTCTCTTCAAGATTACCATTCAAAAAGGCAGTCTTGACGTCCATTTGTCATATCTCATAGTCATAATATGTGGCTATGGACAAGAGAATTCTTATAGAATTTAACATAGCAACAAGAGAAAAGGTTTCCTCATAGTCAACCTTTTCCTTTTGGGTATAACCCTTTGCTACAAGTCTAGCTTTGAAGGTCTGTACTTTCCCAGCTACATCTCTCTTTCTCTTATAGATCCATTTGCACCCTATGGGTTTTACCCCTTTAGGTGGATCTACAAGCTCCCACAATGAATTGAAGTACGTAGACTCCATTTCAAGGTCCATGGCTTTGACCCATTGGTATGTCTACGTCATTCATTGCCTGTTTATAAGACAATGGATCCTCAACGCCATCATTAGGTATGACGACCTGAGTTTTAGCTAAACCCAGGTAATGGTTAGGTTGTATTACAACCCTCCCACTGCATTGAGACACTCTCACATTTGAGAAGGACAATACTGACCTGAAGTACTGGTCCCTTCATTAACTCTTGATGATGGACCAATTTCATCAATAACCTTTGTTGATTCTTTAGTAGCTTTATTTAGTATTAACTTTCTCTGTTGTTGTGATCTTCTCGTTTATTTGGGGAAAAACTTTTTTAACGAGGTTCTAACTTCTTAGGATTTGTCACTAGCACGTGTGCTAGACAACCCCAGATCCTAAAGTAGTGCAAACTTGGTTTACGCCATCTCCATAACTCGAAAGGCGTTTCAGAAACACTTTTCGAGGGAACATTGTTCAAAATGTGAACTACAGTTTGCACTGCATACTCCCAAAACGAGCTAGGCAACTAAGCATAGCTCATCATAAAACAAACCATGTCTAACAAGGTTCTATTTCTCCTTTCTGATACACCGTTCTACTGAGGTGTACCAAGTGCTGAGAGTTGGGATTGGATTCCATGTCCTATCATATAGTCCTAGAATCTTAGATCCATATACTGTCAACCTCGATCGGATTGAAATGTTTTTATCGTCTTACCTAACAAGTTTTCAACTTCAGTCTTATACACCTTGAACTTTTCAAGGACTTCAGACTTGTGTTGCATTAGGCAGAGATATCCATACCTTGAATAATCATCTATAAAAGAGATGAAATATTCATACCCTTCTCTTACTTTTACATTCATTGGACCACAAAGATCCGAATGTATAAGCTCCAAGGGTTCTTTGGCTCTATAGCTTTTTCCCGTAAAAGGCCTTTTAGTCATTTTGTCCTCAAAGCACGGCTCACAAGGTGGTAGAGAGTCATCTTCTAACTCACTTAGAAGTCCACTCTTGACCTATCTCTCAATCCTATTGAGATTAATATGGCCTAACCTTAAGTGCCAAAGATAGGTATTCTCTTTATGAGAAATCTTTTGCCTCTTATTACTTTGAGTAGTAGTAATCTTAAACAACTCAGTGTTCATGACTGCTTTGCTCTCGATTGGTCTTGAAACATATAAATTATTTTCCAATTTAGCTGAACAAATATAAACTCCCTTTCTTGAAATGAATGATTCATTTACTAAGAAAGATATGGAGTAATCTTGTTCAAGCATGTATAGAAATAAAATTTCTTTTGTTCTTTGGAACAACAAACACATTATCTAATAATATGTATTTATTTTGACTGAAAAATAATTTGATGTTCCCCACTGCTATAGCTGAACAACCTCTTCTGTTCCAACTTTGAGAGTCATCTCACCAGCTTCAAGTTGTTGCTAGGAACTCATTCCTTTAAAGGAAGAACAAACGTTTGTACTATATACAAAGTGGGTCGCGTCTCATTGTGTTCCCTGTTGGGTTTTATGTCCTAAAACTCATAGTTTGTAATCTTTTTGCAATAAAGATGTTATCGTAATATTTAGTGAATTGCTTGTTTATATATATAACCTAAATCCAATATATAAAATCCTTGGTTATAACATGAAATACTCGAACTATATGTATGAATATGGACAAGGATCAAGTTCTAGTATATAACCAAAATGGTGTTGGGTTTTATGCCCTAAAACTCGTAGATAGTAAATGTAACATTTGACCGAATATTAATAAAATGATGTATTATTCATTTATTTTGTTTGTATTGTGTAATCTTTCCTAAATAACCCTAATCCAATAAACTAACTACCCTAGGTTGTTAGTATGAGACTTGAACTAGTATGTGGGAACATACAGGGATCACTGTTCAAGTTACAGCCTAAAGGGTCTAGTATAGGGATAAGGCTGGGTACCTTATCCTGGTGACACGATGGATACGACCCGCTTTGTATTTTGATGCAAACACAATGATCCAACGCGTTCATGTAGAGGACATGCGAGTGGGGGTATCCTGTGCAATGAGATTGCATAAGACCGGACCGCAAAATAGTTAACCACTAAATGTAACACCGTTGACTAGTTAGGTTTCTATTTCACTAGGATGACCTAGGCAACTTAGTCTAAATCGTGAGTGGGTTATGGACTCCTGTTCATGAGGGATTTTCCTTTGATTTGTATGGGTGAGAGTGGCCTGCATGCCGACTCAATAAGCCTACCATTTTGGGGACAAGACCGAGTGGGGAGCTGGGAACATAATCACACAAGATGGAATTCACTCCTTCCCGTCATTAGGGTAAGTAGAGGTGTGTTCCCTTAAGTTGTGTCCCTGGGTCTTGAACAAAGGGCCCTGCCCTCTCTATGGCACGAGAGGGACTTCTGTTTGTTGGTTGGACCTCAAACAGGTTGTTCATTAGAGGAGCACTGGGACTTAAGGATGTAGAGGTAACCCAAGGTAAAACGGTAATTTGACCTAGCTGGGGTTACGAACACACGTGAAGGACTGGCTTGCTGTTATTGGTCGATATCCGTGGACACATAAATATATCTGCAGTGAGAAGAGTGCAGTTGTGGTTCTATAGTGGAGTGAACCACTGTTAACGAATATTGATTAACTTGGTTAATGAGTTTAGCCAATTAATCTCATATCGTTGTAGCTTCTGATCTGTAGGTCCATGAGGTCCCACCGGTAGCTCATATAAGGCGTTGAGACAAATTTACTAAGGGAAATTTAATATGAATTATATTCATATTAAAACTATAAGTTAAAATTAATGTGAATAAGATGCATATTAATACTATAGACTTAATGAGAGAAAATATAATTGAATATGAAATGTTCAATTTAATAATTAATTGATTAATTGATTGATTGATTATTAATTTTAATTTAATTAAATTTTGATTTTATTAAATGACACTAGCTCTATTGGTTATGTAGGAAACGTACATTTATATTTGATATAAATGTTATAATCAATTAAACTTTGTTTTAATTGAATATCAATTTAATTAATTATATAATTATTATTATATTAATTAAATTAAATAAATATTTTTTAATTTAATTATTAATTAAATTAAAAGATATTTTATCTGACTTGGTCAGTTGAAGGAGGAGTCCACGTTTACCCTGATTTTCCTACGCTAACCGGCTAGCCCACTTCCATATCGATAGGAAAAAGCGTTTGGGTGTTACTCTCTCTAAGTTTTTGGTTTTTCTCTCGATTGAGGAACAAAGAACTAGATCACATAATTTCCTTGAGTGAATTCCCTTCTCCGATAAGAAACCTCACAAAGGGCCTTAGTAGATATACCGGTTGCTCTTTCGTGGTGGTGTTTTTGGAGAGAATTCCAGCAAGTTAGAGGATCAAGGGGGTGCTGCAAATCAGAGAAGAAAGCTTGGAGAATTTGGTGAAATTCGGTCAAGACTTCAACGGCAGTAAGTTTCTTCTTCATCCCTTTGATCCCTAGGCTTAAATCTAAGATTAGATCTAGGTTTAAATCTCAATTTAGCATGTTTTATAATATATTTACAGCATGTTTAAATTAGTTTTGTTGTTGTAAAATTATTGTCGTCGTATGGGTATTCGATTCGTGGTTTAATTGAGTATGGTCCTCTGTTAAGTTTTCGCTGCGAAAGGGATTTTAACCCTACAAATGGTCTATAGTATAGGGATGAGGCTGGGTACCTAATCCTGGGGACACTATGGATGCGGCCTACTTTGCACATAAGGCAAACGATGTGATACTGGATCGTTCATGTAGAGACATGCGAGTAGGGGCATCCTGTGCAAATGAGTTTGTACAAGACCGGACCAAGAAATAAGTCACTCTTACTTTATAACACGTTTACTGATAAGACTGACTATTTCATATGACCTAGGTAACTCGATCTTAATCTTGAGCTAAGTGCTCAACATGTGCAAGGAAATCAAAGCTAAAAAATTCAAATTTACATGAATCTTGAGCATGCTTTCATATTTCACAAAAAATGCCCAAAATTCATTATGTAGATCATATCACAAATCATCCTCATCAAAACAGATGCAATAGAATCATCACAAAAAAATTTCAACAAGCTCAGATTAGAACAGCAAGGTCTCCCCCCCCAAACTTAAATTGTACATTGTCCTCAATGTATTCATTATTCATCTAAGCATGCATAAGGACAATCAAAAAGATATAGGGAGAACAATACTGATCTAGAGTGCAAGAGAAACCAAGGATGTCAGCCTGAACATTCATTGGGTTATTTATGGAAGAAATTGTGGTCTCGAGCTCCTACAAAATTTAATCAACGGGAACGAAAGATCAACATGCACTAACTAAAAGAAAAGCTGGAAAACAAAGAAAAGAAAATTAAAAGAAAATAAACTTGGGTTGCCTCCCAAAAAGGGGGTTTTTAACATCTCTTAGCTAGACGAGCTCATGCGGGCTTTCAAGGCACGTAAAAATTCTCGTATTTCTTTGGGTCCTTTTTCCTTGAATCGATGAAGCCAACTATTGGTAGCAGGCTCACTAGCTTTTCATGGGCCCCTGAGACAGAAATATTTTTTGTATTTTTGGATAATAAAAGCATAAAAGGAGAAAGATCAAAATAAATGGACTCAGACTCTGACACAAACTCGTGAGAATAAGAAAAAGAACAATCATGATGAATAGAGGATGGGGAAGATAAAAAAGACAAAGGCTTCTCAACCTCAAACTCTACCTCATGAACATCCTCAAAGACTACAAGCTCATTTTCTTTTTCTTCCTCACAAACTTGTTCTTGGTGGGTGCTAAAAGTCTCCAATTTTTCCCCTCTATCTATACAACTCACCCCTATATGCTCAAACTCAATAAAATTGAAAGAATCAGACTCCTGAATTGTCGTTAATGAATCATTGGCCACATGACTCACTAGACATTCTAATGAAGTGGATCCTACTTCCCTAACCTCCCTTTGGGTCTGGAGTCTCTCCATAGATTTTTCTAGCTCTAAACTCATGGCTCTACACTCAATAAAATTTTGAATCAAGCTTTCTAAGAGAGAATTTGTTTCTAAAGGGGGGTAACTTGAAAAGAAAAAATTGGAAGATGGTGTTGGTTCTTCGGGCTAAGATTCCCTAAAGGGAAATCCAAAATTATAAAAAGCCATTTAAAACAATTAAAGCAACAACAATCAGGCTCTTAATCAGATGCAGACACCAAATAACAACACAACAAGAACAATGGACCAGGACCGAAAAAAAAAAGAAAGCGAAATAAAACCTCTAAATTAAAACAAGAAAATTCTTCACAATATTAATTGAATGAGATCGTGCTATCGTGGGTGGTTGGCATCAAACGGTTCTTGATGAAGTGAAGCCAAACTGCCGATTCTGGCTTTAGGTCGCTTGGCACCAGAGACTTCACTTTTGTCTGAGATTCTTTCCATTGGACCCCCTTATTGGCCACAAGTTTCAATGCATCTTTCATCTGCTTGGCCGAAGGGTTCCTTATCACATCATTCCCTCTCGGATTCAGGGGTGCCTTGATCCTGTACACCCTATTAATGTCGACTGAGGAGAAACTGACCATCTTCCCCCTCACAACCGCCATGCTAATGCTCTCCTCCCTCAGGTCGACATAAAATTCACGAACTAGAGGCACGACAGCCTTCTGAGGGTGAGCACAGAAGTCGTGCCATTTGCACTGCGAAATGATCCTGCTCACGAACTCTGGCAGTGCTCCTGCTCTATTAGAGAATCCCTTCTCGTTGAGGAAATCCCTTTTCTTCATGATCTCCATCCGTTCCTGAAAATTGACATCTTTAAATACCTCAGGAAATGGATTTTTGGGAGATGCAGACTTAGGTGATTTGCCTTTTGGCTTGGCGGGTGAGATGGTGGGAGGAACTACAAGAGAGGAGTCCATGGACCTCGTCCTCGGCCTCTTGGCAAATATCGGGTCATTCTTGTTCTTTGTCCTCCTCTCTCAGCCTTAATCTCTCTCTTTCTCTTTCTCCTCAATCCTGCAGAGATAGGAACTTGGTCGCCATCTAGCTCCCTTATCTCTGAATCGGATTCTGTATCAGAGTTAGTGGAGGTCTCAGCCTCCTCGTCTTCTTTTTCCTCTTCATCCATCTTCTCTCCCGAAGAGGTGCTATTAGCTTCTGGTGGGTCATTCGAAACTAGAGGTTCAAAAACCTCTTCAGCTGGCTGATCAATGGTGGCCTCAGCTAGGCCTTCTTCAGAATGCGGCCCAGATGCGGTCACATTCTGGGCTTCAATCTCTACTTCTCTTTCGTTTTCTTTTTCTAAATTTTCTTCTCTTGGCCTTGTGGAGTGGCTCAAAAGCTGCAAGGAAGTCTTCCGCTTCCTTCTTTTCTCATCTTCTTTTATTTCTTCCCTTCTCTTTTTCTCTTCCTCAAGGAGTTGCAAATCAATGGCTGCCCTCCTGAGGTTTTCCTCAAACTTTCTTTCTTCCTCAGCTTCTAAGGTCCTCTCGGCCTCTTGTTATTCTTCTCTCCTTTTTTCTCTTTTTCCTCATCTCTTCTCTTCGCAAAGTCATCCTCCTCCATCATATGCTGATTTTCCATCTCTCTCTCAGCTTCTACCTCTTTCAAAGCATCCTGTTCAGCCTAGTACCCTTCAGCAATCACGAGGGCCTTTGCCACTCCTTGGTGGATTATATCTTCAAATACGTCCAAAGGCATTCTCGCGATTTTGAGGGGCTCAATTTCAAGCGGCTTTTCAGGCACAACCTTCTTCGGGCTCCTCTTCCTTGCGCTATAGGTAACGAATGGTTTGGTCCTGCAAGATGAAGAGGGGTTAGTCGAAGGTTCAGAATGCTTACCCGATGAAGCTTCTCCTTGCCGAGAGCTTCCAGCTGCCTTGGCGGCTTTTTCTTCAACTTTCTGATTTCCTTCTTCTTCAAGGGCAGCACGTCTCTGAGCTCCCATCTCCCGGATCATCGCAAACCACTCCCGCGAGCGTTTCTTGAACTGTTGAGCGGTGGTGATAAGCGCCCAATATGCTTATGTTTACAAAGCTAGAGGTCCTTCTAGGATCCTTGTAAACGGACACAAATAAGACAAACTTACAGAATGATTCCAACCAAGAGTTTAGTTAAAAGATGAATCACTCTTAGATCAAACTTAGAATCTATGATGGTCACTGAAAGATCCTAAGACGACTCACTCCAGAATTAGATTGATCAAAACTAATCCAATGAATCGGTTGACATCAAACCTAAAACAAGATTTGGAAGAAAAGATAACACCAAAGGGGTTGAATAAGCAAAAGCTTTTTAATATGCATAATCTGAGTTTTCAAGAGTATTACAAGCCATTTTAAAGGCCAAATGGTCGTGGATAGACCAAGGAACTCAAAAGTCATTCATTTACACTTAATTGCAAATTGTAGAAAATAAGACCTAGGAACTTAAAACTTGATTGCACATCAAACGAGCAGCCATATCTTAAAACTAAAAAGATAGAATTGCTTTAAATTGTCTTAAATATGTGCTATGGAATCCGCTCCTCATAATGGCAACGTTTGACAACCTTTGACATCACGAAATCCCAAGAGATGCAAGTTGGACAGCCACCTCTTCACAAATTCTGCACACTGTTTTCGTCCCCCGTGCCATCTTCCAAACTACACAACTTTTCTCGTGCCATCTTGACTCCATTCTCTTCTTGACTTGCTGAACTAACATTATACAAAAGTTTGGATTCAAAATTCTTTGCCTCTTGCTGTGCATTTGCTAGCTTTTGAACATGCAATGTGAAAGCCTCTTGTATCTTCTTTGCCTTGCTCCTTGTGATTGGTCCTTCAGGTACATGCAATGGATTATTGATCGAATCCATATCATCCCCCCTTTCTTTAAAAGGATTTGTCCTCAAATCAAGGTCTTCATTGCCTACATCAAAAGGAGTCAAGTCAGCCACATTAAAAGTAGAACTTACATTGTACTCACCTCGTAGATCTAATTTGTATGCATTGTTATTGATCCGTTCAAGCACTTGAAAAGGACCATCTCCCCTTGGTTGAAGTTTAGACTTTCTTTGATCTGGAAACCTTTCCTTTCTTTGATGAACCCAAACCCAATCACCCGGTTTGAAAATCAATTCCTTTCTTCCTTGGTTCTTGCGAGTGACTAGCTTTTGATTCTTCTTTTCAATCCTTTCTTTGATTTCTTTGTGTAAAGTTTTGATGTATTCGGCCCTAGAAGAAGCATTTTTTGTAATGGATGACATAAGGAAATGTCTCAATGAATTCCACCCATTTTGCATGCCTCTTGTTAAGCTTAGTTTGGCCTTTGAGATGCTTCAAGCTTTCATGATCCGTGTGGATAACAAACTCTTTTGGCCATAGGTAATGTTGCCAAACTTTCAAAGCCCTCACAAGAGCATGTAGCTCCTTGTCATAAGTCTGGTAGTTGAGTTGAGCTCCATTTAGCTTTTCACTAAAAAACATGATTGGTCGCTTTTCTTGCATCAAAACAACCCCTATACCTATTCCACTTGCATCACATTCAATCTCAAAAGATTTATCAAAGTTAGGTAAAGCAAGACAAGGTGCATTGGTCAATTTTTCTTTTAACTCATTGAATGCATTCTCTTGCTTTTCTTTCCATTCAAATTTCACATGCTTTTTCACAAGTTCAGTTAATGGTGAGGCTATGCTACTAAAATCTTTAATAAATCTCCTATAGAAACTAGCCAAACCATGAAAGGATCTTACCTCGGATGCATTGGTAGGGGTTGGCCATTCTCGGATAGCCTTTACCTTTTCTTCATCAACTTTCACTCCATCCTTTCCAACAATGAATCCTAGGAAATTGACTTGTTCTAGACAAAAACTACATTTTTGAAGTTGGCATAAAGCTTCTCTTCTCTAAGTTTAAGTAAAATTGTCTTAACATGCAAAATATGATCATTCAAGCCTTTTGAGTAAACAAGGATATCATCAAAGTATACAACAACAAATTTTCCTATGTATTCCCTCAAAACATGATTCATTAGCCTCATAAAAGTACTTGGTGCATTAGTGAGGCCAAATGGCATAACAAGCCACTCATAAAGCCCAAACTTTGTTTATAAAGCCGTTTTCCATTCATCTCCTACATGCATACGAATTTGATGATAACCACTCTTAAGATCTATTTTTGAAAACAGATTAGCACTATGTAATTCATCTAACATGTCATCTAATCGAGGAATAGGATGTCGATACTTTACCGTTATTTTGTTGATAGCTCGACAATCAACACACATCCTCCATGTACCATCTTTCTTGGGTACCAAAACCACCGGAACCGAGCAAGGACTCATGCTTTCTCTAATATATCCTTTATCCATGAGTTCTTCCACTTGCCTTTGGATCTCCTTAGTCTCGGTTGGATTGGTCCTATAGGCAGCCATGTTTGGAAGAGTTGCACCCGGAATGAAGTCAATTTGATGTTCAATCCCTCTTAAAGGAGGCAATCCCGTAGGTGCATCTTCATGTGGAAACATGTCATTAAATTCCTGCAAAAGAGACTTAAAAGCACTAGGCAAACCATCATTAGAGTTAGGTTTAGTTACTAAACACTTTCCTTTGCACATAAGTACAAAGTTTGGTGCTTCAAATGAAAACAGATTTCTCACTTCCCCCTTTCTTAGAACCAAACTCACATTCTTTCTTTTTTCCTCAAAATCACTTTTTTTTCCCACTTCGTTTTCACTCACCTTTTGCCCCTCACTTTCCTCTCTTTTTTCACTCTTCTCTCTTTCTTTTAACTTACTTTCTTCTCTCCTCTCTTTTTCTTCAAATTCTTTTCTTTTCTTCTCTAATTTTAAATGATCACAATGTACTTCATATGGAGATAATGGCAGCAAAGTAAACTTCTTCCCATCCAAAGTAAATGTGTACTTGTTGAACAATCCATCATATGTGACTTCTCTATCATATTGCGAAGGTCGGCCTAACAAAATATCTCCCGCATGCATAGGTACAACATCACAAAGAACTTCATCTTTGTACCTCCCTAAAGTAAAAGAAATAAGAACTTGAGAGTTTACCTTCAATTCTCCTTTGTTTGTCAACCATTGAAGTTTATATGGTTTTGGATGTGGACGAGTAGTAAGTTGGAGCCTTTTCACCAGAAAAGTACTTACCACATTTGTGCAACTTCCACTATCAATCACCAAGCTGCATGGGCTTCCTTCAATCAAACATCTTGTGTGAAACAAGTTTTCCCTTTGATCTTCAACTTTCTCTTCCTTGATTTTCACATTAAGTACCCGCCTTGTAATCAAGGATATGGAATTACCTTCTTCAATATACTCGTCATCATCAGGGTGTTTCATATTCTTCCTCAAGTTGTGCATCATTTTCCTCACATTCATCTTCCGAATCAATCACGCCATTTCTTACCACCATGACTCTTTTATTGACACACTCTTTGCTCATGTGTCCATACCCTTTGCACTTCCAACATTGAATAGAGCTAGTTTTCTCCCTTACCTCCTTTGAAGCTTCAACCTTCTTAGTATTAGGGCTTTCGGCCTCCACTCTTTTGGCAGCCACAAATTTCCCCTTTGATTGCGTCAATTCATTCCTGTTCACAAAACCATCCTTGTTCCACGTACATACCTTTTTTAACGCTCCTTTTCTTCCTTCAATTGAGCTTCAATTTTGATAGCATAATGATACATATCTTCCATATAAGGTGGTGGATTTCTATCAACAAGATGAGCAATTTCTTGATTCAAACCTCCAAGGAATCTAGACATGGTGTCTTCCTCATCTTCTCGAATTTTTGCTCTTCCAATCAAAGTTTCCATCTCTCGATAATATTTAGCAACACTTTTTGTACCTTGCCTCAAAGCTTGCAATTTAGTTTTCAAATCTCTTTCATAATGTTTTGGATCAAACCTTTTTCTCATGGCTTCTTTGAGTTCTTCCCAAGTTTCTATTGGATCCTCCTCTTTCCTCCTTCTCTCGGACTTGAGATAATGATACCATTCAGATGCATAATTGGTGAATTCGGCAATGGCAAGTTTCATCTTTTTATTCTCACTAAATGTGTTGCAATCAAACACATGTTCTATCTTCCTTTCCCATTGCAAATATGTCTCCGAATCCGTCGTTCCAGTAAAAGGTGGGATCTTGAGTTTCACTCCTCCATCTCTATCTTCATGCACTCTCTCCATCCTTCTAGGTTGCATCACATTGGCGAGGTTATTTCTTCCTCTCCCTCTATCATTTCCTCTACCTCCAAGTTGTCTTTCATGTGCATCTAAGTCAAACATTCCTTCATCTTCTTGGAACGGATGTACTTCCCTTTGTTGTTGTGCCCTCCTTTCTTGCCTATCTTCCCTCATCAATTCCAACATACCTTGAATTGCTTGAAGAATAGCAACATTTGGATCTATCACTTCTGGAACTTCCTCTCCATCATGCGACATTTTGTATTAAGTAACGAGGACCTTTCCACACTTCTCACAAAGATTTCACTCAAGGACACTCGTGTTTATCACTCAAGGGTAGGCTTTTGGTACTAGGTCAAAGATGTAAGGGTTGGCTTAAATTTTGGTGCAATCTTGCTGTAAGTTTGATATAACTAATTCAAATGATCAATTTTCACAAACTAAACTAGAGCAAATCAACCTTAAGATCAGCAACTACAAACTTTGAACAAACATACAATATAATGACACTAACTTTTGGTGTGCCTCGAATCTTCGAATAAAAGCTTTTTCCTTTTTTTTTTGTTTTTTTCTCTTTTTTTTCTATTTGCTACTGATTTTTTTTTCTTCTTTTGCTATTGATTTCTTTTTCTTTTGCTACTGATTTTTTTTTCTTTTTTTTCTTTTTTTTTTTTGGATAATCCGAGAGCAAGACACAATAATACAATTTCGTAAGGAAAAAAAATGAAAGAAAGTAAAGATATTTCACCTCTAGAGTCGGCCAAAGGATGTTGACCAAGTGCTCTGATACCAAATGATAAGCGCCCTATATGCTTAAGTTTACAAAGCTAGAGGTCCTTCTAGGATCCTTGTAAACGGACACAAATAAGACAAACTTACCGAATGATTCCAACCAAGAGTTTAGTTAGAAGATGAATCACTCTTAGATCAAACTTAGAATCTATGATGGTCACTGAAAGATCCTAAGACGACTCGCTCCAGAATTAGATTGATCAAAACTAATCCAATGAATCGGTTGACATCAAACCTAAAACAAGATTTGGAAGAAAAGATAACACCAAAGGGGTTGAATAAGCAAAAGCTTTTTAATATGCATAATCTGAGTTTTCAAGAGTATTACAAGCCATTTTAAAGGCCAAATGGTCGTGGATAGACCAAGGAACTCAAAAGTCATTCGTTTACACTTAATTGCAAATTGTAGAAAATAAGACGTAGGAACTTAAAACTTGATTGCACATCAAACGAGCAGCCATATCTTAAAACTAAAAAGATAGAATTGCTTTAAATTGTCTTAAATATGTGCTATGGAATCCGCTCCTCATAATGGCAACGTTTGACAACCTTTGACATCACGAAACCCCAAGAGATGCAAGTTGGACAGCCACCTCTTCACAAATTCTGCACACTGTTTTCGTCCCCCGTGCCATCTTCCAAACTACACAACTTTTCCCGTGCCATCTTGACTCCATTCTCTTCTTGACTTGCTAAACTAACATTATACAAAAGTTTGGATTCAAAATTCTTTGCCTCTTGTTGTGCATTTGCTAGCTTTTGAACATGCAATGTGAAAGCCTCTTGTATCTTCTTTGCCTTGCTCCTTGTGATTGGTCCTTCAGGTACATGCAATGGATTATTGATTGAATCCATATCAGGTGGGTTTTTGGGTTTGATGGACGGCGGCGGCACGCGTGAGCCTCCTTGGCGTAGACGAACTCGGCATCTCCCTCGAATTGGCCGGCATTGCCGAAGAAGACGGAGCTTGAGCGTTGGGTCCGACGTTCACGATCGCCGGCGAGAATCCCGTGGGTCTCGTCCTTCACGTGCCTTGCATGGGCGTTTCGGATTGCTCTTCTTGTCGTCGCATGCTAGCTTCTTCTCCGTGGGTTGCTTGAGCACTCTGAGATCGAGTGTTCTTGCGTGATGATTAGGGTTTTTGCGTGTTCTCCATCTTCTCGAATGTGGGTTTTTCGGTTTCAAGATGAGAGAATATGGAGAGTTGAGGTTTTGACTTGAATGCAAAACACTTGAGTGGTTGGTGAAGAAGAAAAGAACATAAGTCAGTTATTTATACTTTTCCAATTAGGTCACGTGCAGGTCAAACGAAATTCGTGACTCCCCACTTATTTCTGAAAATGCAGTCGCATTCTCAAATACACTGGGGAGAAATGCGATCGCATTTCACCTAGTTTTTCTGCCTTCTTTATTTTTTCTGACTTTTTCACTTTCCTTCGCTTTTCTTCTTTGTTGAAACACTCATAAACATGTTAAAAAAGTTCACATGCTTAATCATGATTTATTATTTTTTTTTTCTTTTTAATACAAAATGTTTTTATCAATTCAACTTCCAGGTAAGTCCCCAGGTAGAGGTGTTGCCAATGGTCATCTTAAATACCTCAGCCTAGGCAGGACTTTCCTTAGACAAAGTTCCCTCTTGATCAAAAATCCTTTATTCTAAACAAACTTACATTTTTTTCCCATTTTTTTACTTTCATTTCAACACAAGACAAGGCACAAAATAATATGGACTTTTCAAAACTCCCAGGTAAATCCCCAGGAAAAGGTGTTCCCAATGGTCATCTTAAATACCTTTTCCTAGACAGAGTCTTTACTCTTGTCCAGATATTTTGGAGGTCTTGTCTAGATTATTATTTTATTCCACAATAGATCCAGATAACATACAAAATAACTTTTCAAAGTATATAAATCATACCAGGTCAATCACGGAGACATGGGCTTCCTCATCCTCGAAGCCTTTTCCCCAATATGGTTTGATCCTTTGTCCATTTACTTTGAAGTGCATGCCCTGATTATCTGTCAGTACCACAGTTCCATAGTCAAAGATCTTCACAATCTTAAATGGCCCTGACCACCTCGATTTAAGTTTTCCAGGGAATAACTTGAGCCTCAAATTAAAAAGTAGCACTTTCTGGCCTTTATAGAACTCCTTTGGGTGGATTCTTCTGTCGTGTCACCATTTGACCTTCTCCTTGTAGAGTTTTGCATTTTCGTAGGAGAAATGTTGGAGTTCTTCTAGCTCATTAAGTTGTAACTTCCTTTTGATTCCTGCTTTGTCCATGATGAAGTTAAACTTTTTCAATGCCCAGTAAGCTTTATGTTCTAGCTCGAGCAGCAAATGGCAGGCTTTTCCAAATATGAGGCGATACGGAGACATCCCTAATGGCGTTTTATATGCAGTTCTGTGGGCCCATAGTGCTTCATCAAGTCGTAATGACCAATCCTTGCGGGAAGGGTCCACTGTCTTTTCCAAAATAACCTTGATTTCCCTGTTAGAGAGCTCTGTTTGTCCATTAGTCTAGGGATGGTAAGCAGTGGCTACTTTATGCCTAATGTTGTACTTGGAATATAAGTTGGCTATCATTTTGTTCAGGAAGTGAGATCCTTCGTCACTTATGATGAAGCGTGGGGTTCCATATCTTGTGAAAATATTCTTTAGAAAAAATTTCCTCACCACCTTTGCATCATTTGTTGCAATAGCGATTGCCTCAATCCATTTTGATACATAATCAACTGCGAGCAAGATGTAAATGTTTCCAAAGGATGGCGGGAACAGTCCCATAAAGTCTATCCCCCATACGTCGAAGATTTCCGCTTCGAGTATGAAGTGTAGAGGCATTTCGCTTTTCGCTGTCAGGTTCCCTGTCCTTTGGCATTGATCACAGTTTTTCGTGATGAGGTGCGCATCTTTGAAGAGGCTGGGCCAAAAATAACCAGATTGGAGGACTTTGGCAGCTGTCTTTAGTCCTGCGAAATGTCCTCCATATGGAGCTGCATGGCAGGCTCCCAATATCAAAGGCATCTCCTCTTCCGATACACACCGTCTTTGTATTTGATCAGGTCCTAGCTTATACAAATACGGTTCATCCAAGTAGTAGTCTTTGACGTCTTTTAAAAACTTCTTGAGTTGTTGAGTGGTTGCCTCTGGTGGTTTTAGTCCACTGACTAGATAGTTCACATAATCTGAAAACCATGGAAATTCAACAGTCTTGACCGCCAAAATTTGCTCATCTGCAAATGACTCTTGAATATCCAGTCCCTTTTCTCTTTGTGCTTCCTCTCCAAGCCTTGATAGGTGGTCTGCTACCTGATTCTCTGTTCCTTTTCTGTCTTGGATCTCTATTTCAAACTCCTGCAAAAGCAAAATCTATCGAATTAGTCGGGGTTTGGCATCTTTTTTCGAGAGTAAATGCTTGAGGGCTGAATGATCTGTGAGAACTATGACTTTAGTTCCCATAAGGTAGGATCTAAATTTGTCAAAGCAAAATACTACAGCAAGTAGTTCCTTTTCTATGACTGTATAGTTCAACTGGGCCTCATTGAGTGTTTTGCTTGCGAAGTAAATTGGCTGCACAATCTTTCCTCTTTTTTGACATAGGACTGCACCGACTGCAAAGTCACTGGCGTCACACATCAACTCAAATGGTTGAGTCCAGTCTGGTTCAATTATGATTGGTGATGTGCTGAGTGCCTTCTTTAAAATCTCGAACGCCTGTTTGCAATCTTCATCGAAGTTGAACGGTCTATCTACTTCCAATAACCTGCACAAAGGTTTGGAAATTTTAGAAAAGTCTTTAATGAATCTTCTATAGAAACCTGCATGACCTAGAAAGCTTCTAATATCTCGCACTGTTTTTGGGAAACGCAACTTGGATATGATCTCGATCTTTGCCTTGTCCACCTCAATTCCTTTCCTGGAGATGCGATGTCCAAGGACTATGCCTTCTCGTACCATAAAATGGCATTTCTCCCAGTTCAGTACCAAATTGGTTCCTTCACACCTTTCTAGTACTTGGTCTAAATTTCGTAAACAAGTTGCAAATGATTCACCGAAGACAGAGAAGTCATCCATGAATACTTCCATGGTACGTTCCACCATGTCGGAAAATATAGCCATCATACACCTCTGGAAGGTGGCTGGTGCATTGCATAAACCAAATGGCATTCTCTAGAAGGCAAACGTCCCGTATGGACATGTGAACGTAGTCTTTTCTTGGTCTTCTGGGGTTATGGTTATCTGGTTGTAATCGGAGTAACCGTCTAAAAAGCAATAATAGACCTTTCCAGCAAGCCTGTCCAGCATCTGATCTATGAGTGGCAACGAGAAGTGGTCTTTCCTGGTTACTTTATTAAGGCGGCTGTAGTCTATACAGACTCGCCATCCTGTAACATTCTTGTTGGGATCAATTCATTTTTCTCGTTTTCTACTATGGTCATCCCACCCTTTTTTGGAACGCATTGTACTGGGCTAACCCAGCTACTGTCTGAAATTGGGTAGATGACTCCCGCTTCTAGCCATTTTAAGATTTCCTTCCTAACAACTTCTTTCATGATGGGATTTAATCTCCGCTGGCTTTCAATGGAATTCTTAGCTCCTTCTTCAAGGTTAATTCTGTGCATGCAGTATGAAGGGCTGATTCCTTGGATGTCTGCAATGGTCCATCCTATTGTTTTTTTATGTTTTGAGAGGACCTGCAACAAAGAAATTTCATCTTGTTCAGTAAGGTAAGCTGAAATAATAACTGGTAATGTCCTGTTTCCGCCAAGAAAACTATATTTAAGATGCCACGACAGAGGCTTGAGTTCTAGTTCAGGAGGATTGATCAGCGATGATTGCAATGGCTTGATTTCTGCTTGGTCTGATGAATCCCTTAATGCCTCTATTCTCGCTGCTGTAGAATCATTTGTGACTGGTACTTCTACTCCTTCAATCCCTTTCTCTTCTGGTTCCTCTTTTTCGAACTTGTTCCGTTCCAGTGGTTCCCCTTTTAATGTTTCCTGCAAAATAGATACGGAAAGTTCGTCAACTTCTTTAATCATGGAACACCTCTCAAGGTATCCTGGATATTGCATGGTCAATTCTCCTTTCTATACATCTATTAAGGTTCTGCCAGTGGCTAAGAACGGTCGTCCAAAGATGATTGGCACGTCCTTGTCAGCTTCACAATCTAAAATGATGAAATCTACAGGAAAAAAGAACTTGTCAACCTTAACCAATACGTCTTCAATCTTTCCAATGGGATGTGTGAGTGATTTATCTACCAACTGTAGAGTTGCTGAATTATTCTTTATTATTATTATTCATTTTATCTCACATCCCATCCATTCAGCTGACGACGCACCAAGTTTTTGGCGTCGTTGCCGGGGACTAAATAGATAACTGGGGACATAGCTTTCCAAGACGGAATTCACTGCTACCTGTTTTAGGGTTAGTAAAGAGGTTGTTCCCTTAAGTACTGACTTCAAGTCTTTTACAAGGGGCCCCACCCCTCATAACTGATAGCGAGCAGAAATGTCGCTATTTTAGTCCCAATTTATTAGGCTTTTTTGTGCTTTAATTGTGTTTTTATTGAAAATATTTCATATATTGTGTTATTTGGTCTTTAGGAGAAAACTATGGATTTTGGTGATAAAAGTGCCCAAAATGAAGCCATTCAAGCCCAATTTCCATGCTTGGGTCAAGGGGAGTCAAAAGAGGACAACTATGAAGAAAAAGCCCAAAAAGAATTGAAGTTGGCCCAAGAAAAGAAGCCCAATCCGCAGCTGGAAGTTCTGGAAAATACCTAGCGTCGCGATGCTGTCCATTTCTTGGCCGGCAAGTGGATGACGTCACAGCATCGCGACGCTGTGCCGTATAGCGTCGCGACGCTACCCCCTTTCCGAGCCTATAAAAGGCACCCCTTGGTGCCTCATTTTACCATCAATCATCATATTCTTCCATTCCTTTCTTGCTTTCTTGGCTCCTTTGGGAGCCTCTCTCAAGGCTTTCAAGCCTTTTTGAGAGTTTCTTTAGTGGGAAACTTTTGGGGAATTTTGGGGAGCATTCTAGGAGGCTCAAGGAGTGTTCGGAGGGACTCCAAGCGTCAGCGAGGGGGTCTTCAACGGTCAATTCCTTCCCTTTTATTATGTTCTTAATTATGCTTTCCATTGTAATTATTGGGAATATTTTAGCTATGTATAGCTAAACCCCAATTTGGGGTCTTGAATTGAAATTATAGTTCAAATGTTGTTATAATTGCCTATCTCTAGCCCTTTGTCCTAATTATTTGTATGGATGTGCTTAATGCTTTATGCAATCTGGCCAATTGTGTACTGATCTGATTCTTAATGGAAACTCGACGGAGAGAAGTTAGGATAGATCATAATCTATGTAACTAGTTTAATTGCCCGTCGTGACAACGGGATTAGTTGATTAAACTTAGATTCCTAAAATGAATCAGAGCGTAATAATTAATGATTTTTAATGGCGCTAAGGACACTTAGGTTGTTAAAATGAATTAATTACAATTAGGGGAGACCGACAGGAGAACCTATGTTATTAACGGAGATTCTAGGAGTATAATTAGTTGGGCGATGAGATAGGACAATTGTAGCAATTGTTTAGCTAATAATTGATTTTCAAGACCCCTCTTCCCATTAGAAAACTCTTTCTTCGTATTTTATTTTTACTGATTGATCAAATTTTCTCTCTAATTGTTTTGATTTTTTTTTATTTTCTTTGATTGCATGATCTGGTCCCTAAATATTGTTTATCCCAAGTATTTTTAATGCTCTAGGAATCTTTGCTTGCTTAAATTTCGCTTCGCCTCCCTGTGGATTCGATACTCGGTACACCTACCGTTTTATATTACTTGTGACGACCCGTGCGCTTGCTGTATGAAAGTCGTAAAACGGCTAATAGTAGTCGTGGAACCAACAAGTTTTTGGCGCCGTTGCCGGGGAGGCTTGATTTTTAAGCAAACCAATTTTTCTTGACGTCAAAAAGCAAGGGATAAATAGTAATTTAGGTGTAAATATTTTTCTTTTATTATTTTGTGAATATCATTTTATTTTTGTTTTTGTTTGGTTCTTTTGATTGATTGGGAGTATTGTATGCGAAGCAACAAGGTGGTTAATTTGTTTCCGCTAGATCTCGAAATTGACAGGACTCTTAGAACCATTCGTAGAGAAAAAAGATTAGCAGAAGCAATGGCCGAACAAGAAGCTCCCAAGGCAATCAGAGACTTTTTACAGCCAGTTCTCCCGACCGAAAATTCAGGAATTGTTTACGCCCCGATACAAGCTACAAATTTTGAGTTAAAGACGGGATTGATTCAGATGGCACGCGATAATTCTTTTAAGGGACATCCTTCTGAGGATCCACACTCACATCTGCGATCATTCTTGGAAATATGCGGGACAGTAAAGATGAATGGAGTTCCGGCAGACGCTATAAGATTGAGGTTATTTCCATTTTCTCTGCAAGACAAAGCTAAGGATTGGCTCGAATCAGTCGAGACGGGCAGTATTAGTACATGGGATGAGCTTGCCCAGGCTTTCCTAACTAAATTTTTCCCGCCTGCCAAAACTACGAAGCTCTGGACTGAGATTGGAACGTTTAGGCAGTTGGATGAGGAGCAATTGTACGAGGCATGGGAGAGATATAAGGAGATGCTCAGGCGATGCCCACAACATGGATATCCGGATTGGCTCCAGGTACAGTTATTTTACAATGGATTGAATCCCTCCACCAAGACAGTTTTAGACACATCAGCAGGTGGAAGTTTTCTTTCCAAGACAGTAACGGAAGCCAAAGATCTGTTAGAGGAAATGGCAGCAACCAGTTATCAGTGGCCGACCGAGAGGGGAGTGATTTCTAAGAAGGCTGGAATGTATGAATTAGATGAGTCGAGTTCATTGGAAGCACATATGACATCTCTGACCAATGCCCTGAACAAGCTGACTTCATCTGAGGTGGTCAAATCCATATCCACCTTAGCTGGAGGATATTCGAAGAAGGAAGGTCAAGATGTGGAGGAAGTCCAGTACGTGGGGAACATACCATTTACTCAAATACCGAACTTCTACCACCCCAGTCTGCGCAATCACGAGAACTTCTCGTACTCGAACACGAAGAATGTTTTGCAGCCACCGCCAGGTTTTGCATCATCCAATGCGCCTGAAAAGAAGAATAACCTGGAGGAGATGGTGGCTATGTTTATCAAAGAACAAAAAGTGCTGAATGTCAATCTCTAGACGGCAGTCAATAACCACGACACTACTTTGAAAAATATGGAAGTTCAAATAGGTCAGATAGCTTCAGCAGTGAATGCCCTTCAGAAGGGGAAATTTCCAAGCGACACTGAACCTAACCCAAGAGAGCAGTGCAAGATGGTGACACTAAGAAGTGGTAGGAAGCTGGAGATCAGTTCAGAAAAGAAGAAGGAAGAAGAAAAGAGGAAGGATGAAGATGAAAGGGCTGAGGCACAAAAAGCCTCCTCTGAAAGGAAGATTGGTTTAACAGGAATGAAGGACACCGATGTTACTCTTCAGCTTGCTGACAGATCGATTACCCACCCGATGGGTGTTGTGGAGGACGTACTGGTGAAGGTCAATAAGTTTATCTTCCCTGTAGACTTTGTGGTACTAGACATGCAGGAGGACAGAGAGGTGCCCATTATTCTAGGCAGACCTTTCCTAGCTACAGGTAAAGCTGAGATTAGTGTGCATACAGGTAAGCTTACCTTGAACATTGATGATGAAAAAGTCGTGTTTAGTATTTTTGGCCAAGATGAGTCTGTATGTAGTTTGCATACTTGTTTTTCTATTGGTCCTGAATACTTGACTGACGATGATGAAGAGGTAGAATATAATCTTGGCCTAGGATTAGGAGAGGAGCTTATGAATGATGGGGATTTCAATCATAATGCTTTATTAGATGACCCTCTGTTTGAGAATGAGCTGAATGATTTAGAATTGCCTGACTTTAAAAATGAATTGGAATTGCCTGCTTATGAGCATGAAATATCTGCAGTTGATGATTTACCTTTCTTTTGAAAATGAGTTGGATTTGCCTGAAATCGATGATTTTGATGATGATATTGAATTACCTGATATTGAGAAAGAGCATGATTTGCATAGAAAGGATTACTCGATAGATAATTCTGAGTCTGATCATGATAATATTAAATCTATTGAGTCTGATCTTGACATTCCTGAGTGCATGAACCCTGAAAATGTTAATAACTTTGATTCGTGTCCTAATGATGTAGATAGCATAGAATCTGACCCAGAGGAACTCGAATCTGTGCATAGTATAGAATCTGACACAGAAGAGCTTACATTCTTTAATTCTTCTGATAGCGAGTCATATGATAGCCTAATTGATTCATTTTTTAATTCTGAGTCTAAGGAATCTTCTGAGCATTTAGATGTTAAATCTGATGAATGGACTGACATGATTGATAGGCCACCTTTAGATCCCAGACCGGTTGATATCATAACGCTTGATGACTCTGTTAACAATTGTTTTGTGAATAGAGATTTAGAAAAGAGATTCGACACTGTTGCATATTTTTTGAAATGTTATTATGATAATCTCTTTAGCGAAGATGGGCCAGGGGAAAGTTTTTTTTCTCCCCTATTTGCAGTATGAAATTCAGTGCGCGATTTTTTTCAGGGCCCGGAGGATGATGAAAACTTTTATTTCGAGCCTCCGTAAGCGTGCCGAGCCTCGTCTAGCTAAAGACGTTAAAGAAAGCCCTGCTTGGGAGGCAACCCAAGGATTTAAGTTTAAGTAGTTGTTTTTGCGGTAAATAATTTTCTTTGCTTCGTGATCCAATTTTGTTTTGCAGGATCACCTTAGCAAATCCCAAAAGCTCCTAAAAAAATCCCATTTTTTTGAATCCAAAAGGAAGAGGATGAAGCGCTCCTAGCTCAAGGAAGTCTCAGTATCCCTCTATTTGCTTTATTATTTTTAAAACATTGGGGACAATGTTTAGTTTAAGTTTGGGGGGGAGGCTTTCGCTGTGTTGAGCATATTTGAATTCTGTTGGATGCATGAATAGATAGCCATGATAGCCAAGGATGTGATTTTAGAAGTTTTGGGAGAAAATGGTTTATATGTTGTGGAATCTGGGAGCACGGCAGAAATTGTGAAATTTTAAAATTTTTTGATATTTAGTTTTGATGTCTAAAGCATGTAATAGTCTTATCTAATGACGTCTTTGAAAATCTAGATTCTTATTATGATTTTTAAAGTTTTTTGTCACCCCGATAGGCTTAGTTTCTAATACTAGGAAGTTCATGCTTGATTGTTCTAAAGAGCTAGGTAGAAAAAAAAAATGTTATGCCTGCTGAGAGAAAAGCAAAAGCAACAAAAGAAAATGAGAGAAAAGAAAAATCTGTTGAAAAAGAAAAAAAAATTTGCTTGCACAAAAGAAAAAGCCTAGGGGTAAAAAGAGCTACCTGCGGTGTGATCAGTTAGGCCAACCAAAGAATAAAATTCGGGTTAAGGGTCCCTGCACCGTAGTGTGAAAGCTAGTGCCATTAGATATCAAAATGCAAGTTTGGGGGAGTAGCAAAAGAAAAAGAAAAAGAAAAAGAAAGTGAAAAACCAATTGAGAGTTTTGCTCCCCCATGAAAAAGAAAAAAATCAGGCACCCTAGTTTCTTTTTTTGCATGATAGAAGAACTCCGACCTATTAGGGGCTCTTAGCCAGTGTAGGGGGGAAAACAAATGGAGAAAGCCATAAGACTAATCTAGGTTAGTAAAAGAATCAATAGATAAGTCTTGAGCATGCTATTCATTAATCTTAAGTTCAAACTAGTTTAAGATTTCTTCATGAGTATGTGGTGCTTGCTTATTCCACTTGCATGTTTTCCATTCTATCTTAAGAATTCCAAAATCATTGAGGCTTGAGCGATTCTATTTCATGCATCTTTAGAATTTATTTTGCTCGGGACTAGCAAAAGTTTAAGTTTGGGGGTGTGATAGCGAGCAGAAATGTCGCTATTTTAGTCCCAATTTATTAGGCTTTTTTGTGATTTAATTGTGTTTTTATTGAAAATATTTCATATATTGTGTTATTTGGTCTTTAGGAGCAAACTATGGATTTTGGTGATAAAAGTGCCCAAAATGAAGCCATTCAAGCCCAATTTCCATGCTTGGGTCAAGGGGAGTCAAAAGAGGACAACTATGAAGAATAAGCCCAAAAAGAATTGAAGTTGGCCCAAGAAAAGAAGCCCAATCCGCAGCTGGAAGTTCTGGAAAATGCCTAGCGTCGCGACGCTGTCCATTTCTTGGTCGGCAAGTCGATGACGTCACAGCGTCGCGACGCTGTGCCGTATAGCGTCGCGACGCTACCCCCTTTCCGAACCTATAAAAGGCGCCCCTTGGTGCCTCATTTTACCATTAATCATCATATTCTTCCATTCCTTTCTTGCTTTCTTGGCTCCTTTGGGAGCCTCTCTCAAGGCTTTCAAGCCTTTTTGAGAGTTTCTTTAGTGGGAAACTTTTGGGAAATTTTGGGGAGCATTCTAGGAGGCTCAAGGAGTGTTCGGAGGGACTCCAAGCGTCAGCGAGGGGGTCTTCAACGGTCAATTCCTTCCCTTTTATTATGTTCTTAATTATGCTTTCCATTGTAATTATTGTGAATATTTTAGCTATGTATAGCTAAACCCCAATTTGGGGTCTTGAATTGAAATTATAGTTCAAATGTTGTTATAATTGTCTATCTCTAGCCCTTTGTCCTAATTATTTGTATGGATGTGCTTAAATCTTTATGCAATCTGGCCAATTGCGTACTGATCTGATTCTTAATGGAAACTCGACAGAGAGAAGTTAGGATAGATCATAATCCATGCAACTAGTTTAATTGCCCGTCGTGACAACGAGATTAGTTGATTAAACTTAGATGCCTAAAATGAATCAGAGCGTAATAATTAATGATTTTTAATGGGGCTAAGGACACTTAGGTTGTTAAAATGAATTAATTACAATTAGGGGAGACCGACAGGAGAACCTATGTTATTAACGGAAATTCTAGGAGTATAATTAGTTGGGCGATGAGATAGGACAATTGTAGCAATTGTTTAGCTAATAATTGATTTTCAAGACCCCTTTTCCCATTAGAAAACTATTTCTCCGTATTTTATTTTTACTGATTGATCAAATTTTCTCTCTAATTGTTTTGATTTTTTTTATTTTCTTTGATTGCATGATCTGGTCCCTAAATATTGTTTATCCCAAGTATTTTTAGTGCTCTAGGAATCTTTGCTTGCTTAAATTTCGCTTCGCCTCCCTGTGGATTTGATACTCGGTATACCTACCGTTTTATATTACTTGTGAGGACCCGTGCGCTTGCGGTGTGAAAGTCGTAAAACGGCTAATAGTAGTCGTTTGCCCCAACAATAACCTTGAGAGGGATTTGGTTCAGTGATTGTATCACGAACTAATTGTTCATTAGAGGATCAGTGGAACTTAAGGAACAAGATGTAACTATAGGGGTAAAACGAACATTTGACCCAGCTCTAGTTACAAACAACCTATGAAGGGTCGGCTTACTAATCGTGGTTATCTCGAGTGGACAAGAAATATATCTACAGTGAGGGGAGTGCAGCTACGGGCTATAGTGGAGCGTCCCGGAAGCTAACGAACAATGAATAACTGGGTTAATGAGTTTAACTGGTTATGCTCGTATCGTTGGAGCCCATGATCTGTAGGTTCATTAGGTCCCTCTACTAGCTCAATAGGAATAAAACTTGGAACAATATGATACGTTAGCATTTGAAACTTTCAAATTCGGAAAAGGATACAAAAGTCGGTTATATACGATATTTAACGACATATTGGTTTAATTTCGAATTAAACTTAAAATGAGAGTTGGATATATTTAAATATGATTTAAATATTAAACACGTGAATAGGGATTCATGTTCGGGAAATTTTTCGTTGGGAGAAAAACCGGGATTGGACAAGTGATATTAGTTTAATATAAGATATTAAATTAATTGATTTTATTGTCATTTTAATTAAATAAAATTTTATTTAAATTAAAATGAAAATAAAAGTGAGTGGGATTAGTCAGATTTTTTCATTTCAAATTACAAAAGTTTGAATTTAAAAGAAATTCAAATAATTGGTAATTCTTTGAAGAAGTGCTGAGTGACTAATCACATGGAATTAGCCTTCTTGCAACACCTATTCCATGACTCAAATCACTATTTGTTGTCACTTTTTTGTGCATTTTTTCAAGTCTCCGGCAACGGCGCCAAAAACTTGTTGCCTTCTGAAGTGGTTAAAAATATTGATAGAATTCTCTCCAAAATATTGTGCAAGTATACACAATCAGCAACAAGTTATAAGTATTTATCGTATTCACAGGGTCTTGATAGTCTCGCTCAATTGATTTTAAATTGTCTTTTTGTGATTTCAAAAGTTGGTTAAATTGATTGGGTTTTAAAATGTTGAAACAAAAGAAATGAGGAAACAGAAAACGTAAACGACTAAAGAAAACATAATAGAAACAGGCACATGTTAAGACTTCTGCAATAGTTTATAAAGATGATCTAGCAATTCATTTGATCAGTCAATCTCACGCAATCTTATCAGCGAGATCTTCCCGGAACTCTGAATTTTTTGAAATGATTTTCAACTCCAACGAAGCACTACCGATCATGCACTAGGTAATTGGTTATCCCTAACTCAACTATTGGCGTTCACCAACTATCTACAGTCTAGTGTGAATATTTGCCACACAACCTTTAAATCATCCCTAAAACTAGAGGAAGATATACGTACCGGTTAGTCAGGCGGGCAGATAATAGAATTAAGCACAACAAATAGTCAAAATGATCATAATCAAATAGAATTTCCTGATTTTATAAAAATAACAATCACATAGTTCTCAACCCGTGCCTACAAGTAATTTAGTCCATAATATAAAACATAAAGCACGCTACAATCTCATTAAGCACATCCAAAATATAAATTCTTCAATAAAATATTAATCCTTCTAGCAATGGTGGCTGAAACGGCTGCTCCAAACCATCAAGAGCATGGAAAGACTTCGTCTTCCTTGAGAGAATTCACAGAATGGTCTTCTATGATCTCTAATCGGTTTCTTGGTCCTTAATCGGCCTCCAAGGATGGAATGTGTTGACTTCATACGACTCCTCTATTTATAAGATGAGAGTTTAACCTAATTAGGTTAATTAGGACACGTGGAGTGCTTGTAGGATTGGAATTCCCAATTCCGTTACAGCGGAAGCAATTGGACCGTTCGTAAATTAATTTTGTTCTACAAAATACCAATACATAGGCAAAAAGTTAAGCGTTGAAAAACATACCTCCGTTGACGACTCTGAATACTTCAACGGACACCACCACGAGGCTACCCTGCTATTCTCTGAGATTAGGAACGTAGTTGTGGGACTACTAATCTTGATTGGGAAAAACTCTTAGAGAGAAAATTTCTCTCTATAGTTCTTGAGAGAATATGTGAGGGAGGCTAGAATGAGACCTTAGGGCTAGGGTTCTCATAACCTTTCCTTTTATAAGAGAGGAAACCCTAATGTGAGGTTAGGAAACAATCTTGACCGTTAGATCAAGCTCAATTAATTAATTGATTAAATCAATTAATTAAATGTTAATTAACTAATCATATTAATTAATTAAATGTTAATTAATTAATCATATTAATTAATTAATTTTATGCACATTTAAATCTTATTTAAATGTAATTTCCTCACATAATATATTTTAATTAAACTTAATTAAATCACATTTAATTAATTTAATTAAACTAATCAATTAATTCATTTCAATAATTAATTAATTTTACAATTAATTAAATATCTCCCATATTCAATTAATTACATATTAGAATCATATTCTAATAATTCCCTCATAGACTATAGTTTAATTAAATCTCATTTAATTTAAACTAAATTGAATAATTAATTAATTCATAATTAATTAATTCATCTTCTAATTAAATATCATATATTTAATTAGACATATATTTGAACTCTTTCAAATATATCAATCTCTCAATATAATAAAGTTTAATCTTAAATTAGACTTTATATTTTAATGCATCATTATACATTATATTAATTTGTATCTCATACAATTAACTTAATTCCCAATACGAATTTGAACTATTCAAATTCTCTCAAGATATATTTGTTCCTAATTACTCTTTACGAGCTAGCAGGGGGACCTAATGGACCTACAGATCAGAAGCTCCAATGATATGAGGTTAATTGATTAAACTCATTAATCAGGTTAACCAATATTCATTAACTGTGGGTCATTCCACTAAAGACCCACAGCTGAACTCTTCTCACTGTAGAACATTTCTGTGTCCACGGATATAGACCTATGTCGGTAAGTCAATCCTTCACGAGTGTCCGTAATCACAGCTAGGTCAAATTACCGTTTTACCCCTGTGTTACATCTGTCTCCTTAAGTACCAGCGCTCCTCTAATGAACAACCTGTTTATGGTCCAACTATTAAACAGAAAGTCCCTCTCGGGCCAGTGAGAGGGCGGGATCCCTTTGTTCAAGTCCCGGAGTCACCACTTAAGGGAACACTCATCTACTTCTCCTAGAAGTGGGAAGAAGTGAATTCCATCTTGTGTTGTCATGTCTCCAGCCCCCCACTCGATCTCGTCCCCAAGAAGGTAGGCTTATTAAGTCGGCGTGCAGGCCACTCTCACCCATACTAATCAAAGGACAATCCCTCATGAGAAGGAGTTCATGACACACTCAGGATTAAGACTGAGTTACCTAGGTCATCCTATTGAAACAGTAACCTAACTAGTTAACGGTGTTACATCTAGTGGTTTACTATTTCGTGGTCCGGTCTTATGCAAACTCATTGCATAGGATACCCCCACTCGCATGACTCCTACATGGACGCCTTGGATCAATACGTCTGTATCGAATACAAAGCGGGTCGTATCACATAGTGTTACCAGGATATGGTACCCAGCCTTATCCCTGTACTATAGACCTTTTAGGTTGTTACTTGAACACCGATCCCCGTATGTCCCCACATACTAGTTCAAGTCACATGTAAACAACCTTGGATCTTAGTTTATTGGATTTGGGTCAAATTGTGCAATATTTAACAATAACACTTTATTGTAGAAACTCAATAACACTTTATTGAAACAAGTATACAATTTGTTTACATTCACTATCTACGAGTTTTAGGGCATAAAACCCAACAAACACCAACTTGAACTAAAACTCTATTCTAGTGGGATGTACAATAATCTATACAGCAGCAGGTATATAAATACATGTATAAAACATATACAATGTACAAATCCAATAAACTAGGGCATCACTATACCCATTACATAATGGTATCACTATACCCATTACATTTCTCCCACTTGCCCTAGATTTCATCTTTGTACATAACTCGTAGACCTAGACCTTCTAGATGACCCTCATACACTTTAGCCGAGAGAGCCTTCATTAATGAATCAACAAAATTCCATTCAATTCAATGCGTCTGTTTGTCTTGGGCTGCGAGGTTCTTTTGAATTTGCCACAGCACCACTATATCACTATAAAGTGTGATGGGCAAGTTCACATTTGGAACACATTCCAAATCAGTCAAGAACTTCCTAAGCCTTACAGTCTCTATCGCTGCTTCACAAGTAGCTTTATTTTCGTCCTATATGGTCAAGACTGTAACTATGCCATACTATAGCTCCTTCTGTAAAGATTGACCATGGATACTGATGTAGATTTCCTCAAATCCTTATCAGTCTTACAATCTTTGTCAGTGTATCCTGTAAGGATCAAATCCTTAGTCCCATACACGAGCATATAGTTCCTCTTTCTCCTCAGATACTTGAGGATCTTCTTAACGATTTTCCAGTGATCAAATCTTGGATTAAATTGATACTGACAATCCCTACTACAAAGGGCATTCGTCTCATGTCCTCAATCTCTTGAGGTGTCTTAGGAAACACTTTCTTAGACAAACGAATTCCATGTCTGAAAGGTAGTGAACCCTTATTTGAATTCTGAATCTTATATCTAACTAACATTTTGTAGATATAAGACACTTGAGACAAGGCTAGCTTTTTTTTGTTCTTACGGTTCCTAACAATTTGGATCTCAAGAACAAACTCAGCTTCTCCCAAATTTTCATTTGGAAATGAGCTGCTAGCTTATTTTACTAGTCAGTAAGATAACCTACTGTTGGGTTTTATGCCCTAAAACTCGTAGATAGTTAATGTAAACAAATTGTATACTTGTTTCAATAAAGTATTATTGAGTTTCTACAATAAAGTGTTATTGTTAAATATTGCACAATTTGACCCAAATCCAATAAACTAAGATCCAAGGTTGTTTACATGTGACTTGAACTAGTACGTGGGGAAATACGGGGATCGGTGTTCAAGTAACAACCTAAAAGGTCTATAGTACAAGGATAAGGCTGGGTACCTTATCCTGGTAACACTGTGTGATACGGCCCACTTTGTATTCGATACAGACGTATTGATCCAAGGCGTCCATGTAGGAGACATGTGAGCGGGGGTATCATATGCAATGAGTTTGCATAAGACCGGACCACGAAATAGTAAACCACTAGATGTAACACCGTTAACTAGTTAGGTTACTGTTTCAATAGGATGACTAGGTAACTTAGTCTTAACCCTGAGTGTGTCATGAACTCCTTCTCACGAGGGATTGTCCTTTGATTAGTATGGGTGAGAGTGGCCTGGACGCCGACTCAATAAGCCTACCTTCTTGGGGACAAGACCGAGTGGGGGGCTGGGGACATGACAACATAAGATGGAATTCACTCCTTCCCGCTTCTAGGAGAAGTAGATGAGTCTTCCCTTAAGTGGTGACTCCGTGTCTTGAACAAAGGGATCCCGCCCTCTCACTGGCCCGAGAGGGACTTTCTGTTTACTCGTTGGACCATAAACAGGTTGTTCATTAGAGGTGTTGGGTTTTATGCAGTAAAACTCGTAGATAGTAAATGAAACAAATTAATCGATCTCAATAAAGTGTTATTTGAGTAATTCAGTAATTTGGTTATTGAATAATCGAGTTTGCATTAATAAACCCTAAATCCAATAAACTAAGATCCAAGGTTGTTTAAATGAAACTTGGACTAGTATGTGGGGACATACGGGGATCAGTGTCCAAGTAACAACCTAAATGGTCTATAGTATAGGGATAAGGTTGGGTACCTTATCCTGGTGACACTATGTGATACGGCCCACCTTGTATTCGATACTGATGCAATGATCCAAAGCATCCATGTAGGAGACATGCGGGTGGGGGTATCCTATGCAATGAGTTTGCATAAGACCGAACCGCGAAATAGTAACCACTAGATGTAACACCGTTAACTAGTTTAGGTTTCTATTTCAATAGGATGACCTAGGTAACTCAATCTCAATCCTGAGTCTATTATGAACCTCTTTCAGGAGGGACTGTCCTTAGATTTGTATGGGTGAGAGTGGCCAGTTCGCCGACTCAATAAGCCTACCATTTCAGGGGCAAGACCGAATGGGGGCTGGGAACATAACAGTACAAGATGGAATTCACTCCTTCCCCTATTGGGGTAAGTAGATGTGTGTTCCCTTAAGGGCTGATTCTAGGGCTTGAACAAAGGCGCGCCGTCCTCTCCTAGCCTGAGAGGAACTCCTGTTTAGTGGTTGGACCCTAAATAACTTGTTCATTAGAGGAATCAGTGGTACTTAAGGAACCAGAGGTAACCCAGGGGTAAAACGGTAATTTGACCCAGCTGGTGTTACGAACACACGTGAAGGATTGACTTACTACTTGGTCGATATCCGTGGACACAGAAATATTCTATAGTGAGAAGAGTGCAGCTGTGGGTCTTTAGTGGAGTGACCCACAGTTAACGAATGTTGACTAAACTTGGTCAATGAGTTTGGCCAATTAGTCTCGTATCGTTGGAGCTTCTGATCTGTAGGTCCATTAGGTCCCACTGGTAGCTCGTAAAGAGACTTGAGGCAATTAAGTATAAATTGTAAATTGAAAGTGTTCAATTTATTTGGGGAATCGTATAATGTATATTGATGCATTATAATATAAAGTTTATGAAACTTTATAATATAATTTTTGAATTAATTTGAAAAAAAAATTATTTCTTGAGAGAAAGTATTTGAAAGAGTTCAAATAAATTTAATATGAATTGGATTCATATTAATTTTAATTTTAATAAAATCCCTAAGATTAAATATATGATATTTAATTGGGTAAATTAATTAATTATGAAATTAATTAATTATTTATTAAAATTAGAGACCTTTTCCTATTAGGAAAGAAAATATTTGAAAGAGTTCAAATAAATTTAATATGAATTGGATTCATATTAATTTTAATTTTAATAAAATCCCTAAGATTAAATATATGATATTTAATTGGGAAATTAATTAATTATGGAATTAATTAATTATTTATTAAAATTAGAGACTTTTTCCTATTAGGAAAAGGTCTCCCTTTTCCTATTAGGAAAAAGGTCTTGGCCTTTACTATATATAGGACCCCTGGGGTGGGGTGAAAGGTATCCCATTCATTCTCCTACTCTCATAGAATTCTCCCAAAGGCTCCCACAAGTCTCCTGCCTCTAGAAGTCTCAGAGTCATACCGGTGTAGCCATAGTGGTGGTGTTCACACTAGTTCATGATTAATTCACAAGCAGTTGGTGAATTTAATCTGAGTCGTCAACGAGAGTAAGTAATTTGTTACTTTATAAATTAGATTTAGATCTAATATTTTTGTATGCTTAGCCTTAATATATATTTAGAATAGTTCTAATATTATTGTCTATGTATTGGTATTTTAGATTAAACAAAATTAATTACGAATCGGTCCCAATCACGCTTCCGCTTTACGGAATTATGGAATTCCAATCCTTCAATTGGTATCAGAGCCGATCGTAGATCTAATTTTGTTTCTCTAAAATTTGCATTGGCTATTGGTGGGATTGATTAATACATAATGTATGTATGATTTGCATTGAACTGTTTAGGTTAATTTTATGGCCATAGATTTTACTGTTTTTATGTGATTTGATCATGTAAGGGCCCGGTGTTTCGGGTATTTTATGTAAAATCGAGTCTTATGTAAGTCCGGGTCTAGAATAGGTTTTTATGAGATAAAAATCGGAGAAATTGCGACGTTCTCACGATTACAGCACGCGCTAGAAATTCGCAACAGGACGGTTCAAGGCTGTTGGGCGGTCCGATTCACGCAGTCTGGCTGAGCTGGGACCAATTCGTTCCGGTTCAGCTGGAATTTAGTTCGGTTCGTGATTTTCGTAGCTGGTTCGAAGTGGTTTGGGTTGGTTCGGGCGGTCTAGACCAGTATTTGGAGCTGCAGAAGGACTTTAAGGATAGAATATAGCTATAATTATTGTAATTTATGCTTTATTTTATCCTAGGGGCCAAAATTAACCAGTTCAATTGCTATTTACTTGCTTTATGGATGTCATATAGCTTAAATTCCCACCATAGGTTAAGCATGTTTCATGCATATTTATGTTATAAATGTTATAATATATGATAATTATGCATGAATTTATATTTCATGAGTTATTTAGTATAATTGTTATATTAAATATATGAAATTGGAAAAGCATGATGCATGACATTAATTAGATAAATATAATTGTTATATTTTATTAATGTAGCATGCATGCTTAGCATTATTTTCATGAGAATTAATATAATTAGTTATATTATGAATGAAAATAATAAATATAAATCAATGCTTGTTTTCATGTATGATTTAATATAAAATGTTATATTAATTAAATGAAAATGGAATAACATTGAGCATGACATTAATTAGATTAATATAAGAGTTATATTATATTAATGTCAAATTTCATGTAATTTAATTTCATGGATGTTTAATTAATATAATCGATATTAATTAAATGAAATTGAAATTGCATGAAGCATGACACCACTTTAGATTAATATAATCGTTATATTATCATTATCGGCGTCATAATAATATGGTGTTGAATAATTAGAATATGATTGTTATTTTTCCAACACCATAGAAGCATGTTATAGGGCTAATCATTAAAATTTTATAATAAGTTATAAAATTGATTAGAAACCGTCAACCTATAACAAAGAGTTGCATGCAAACATAGGACCTTAGGTTAAAATGAATTAATTTTAAAATGTTTAAAATTAATTAGACCTAAGCTCATTATAATTCTAATAGGATTAGAATTATTTTCTTACTTAGAATTAAAAATAGTTTTAATTGACTAAGTAGGAAAAACATTACTATGATTATAAGGGAACTCCACCAGTTAAGTTCTGTCTAAGGCTGGGGGTACTTAAGATGACGGTTTACGGAACACCTCCTACCTGGGAACTAACCCGGAATACCGGAGTTGAATTAATCATAGTTAAATGTTAGCATGCAATATCACTAGGTTTATTAAAAGAGTTTAATTCACCTAGATCTTTAGAGTAAAGAGTTTACTTTACTATGGTTATAAGGGAACTCTCCCAATGAAGTTCTGTCTAAGGCTGGAGGTACTTAAGATGACGGTTTACGGAACACCTGCTACCTGGGAACTGACTCGGAACTTGAGTTGAATTAACCATAGTTATGTTAGCATGCAATATCACTAGGTCAATTAAAAGAGTTTAATTCACCTAGATCTTTAGAGTAAAGATTTATCATAACTATTGGTTATAAGGGAACTCTACTGGTAAAGTTCTGTCTAAGGCTGGAGGTACTTAAGATGACGGTTTACGGAACACCTGCTACCTGGGAACTGAGCCGGAACTTGAGTTGAATTAACCATAGTTATATTAGCATGCAATGTCTCTAGGTAATTAAAAGCTTTTAATCCACCTAGACATTAGAGAAAAGACCTATATATATAAAAGTTATATACAGGCATAGACTTAGATAGATTCACTTAGCCGGAATTTACCTAAGTAATAGACCCTATAATTATAAAAATACTTAGTGGGAGGAAATATATCAAAACAAGATTTTCATAAATCAAGTTTTGCTCTCACGTCCTCAAAAGTTCACAACGTGAGGTTCATGCTTGGCCTCGAGTCACCCTGGGAGTGACCCCCTACAGATGGTGTTTGCATGGATCAATATCAAGGTGAATGAGGGAGTATTTTATAGTAAGTGGGAGCAGGACACGTGTCAACGTATCCTACGGTCTCCTCCATTAGGTTGCACCGTGAGATCCCAATGATCTGCCTGCGAGTCGCCCTGGGAGCGATCACCCTACGGAGGGCTTGATCATGGGAGTCGGAGCAACGCAAACTCCAGAAATGGATAGGGTTTCTTAGGTCCATTTCCAACTTTGACTTTCCCTACGGTAGCATTGTTGGGGCCGACCTCTGAAATCTGAAAAATGGAGGGTCACACTTACGGGAAATTGTTAAGGTGTTAATAATTTCCTGACCGAAAAAAACGGTAGCTAAGAACTATTGGAATATGAGTTATTCCGGGAATAGGGATTAGCTGAGATTGTCTCAATTCAGAGGTGGAGTAGCTGACTACCCTACGGTAGCTGTTGTTCTAAACCTCTGAAGTATCGTTGCAAAATGAATGTTTATTCTATAGGTTGATCATTACTTTTGCTAAATTGATTGGATTAAAATAATATTTATATTTTGTGTAATGGGTTAATGTAACAATACTTATTAAGTTAGTTTGTTTGTTCTCAGCAATGAAACGTTCTTTATATTCCTCGAATAACGCCAACTACAAAACTGGTATTTCTAATACAACTAAGAAAATGAACTTAAACACTAAATGCGTGGAATTGGTCTTAACTGAGGACGGTCCTCAAGCCCATATGTCTAATTTATCCGAAATTGTTCATGATGAATATGACGTAGACTGCTTAGCACATCTCAATGAAAATAAATTTGATTTATTGATCATTGAAACGTGTATAGTGGAAAATGATGACACAGCATGGATCCTAGATTCAGGTGCCACTCATCACGTATGCTCTTCCTTTGAGGGAATGAGCTCCTGGCAACAGTTGGATGCTGGGGAAATGACTCTCAGAGTTGGGACTGGGGAGCTCATTTCAGCTAAAGCAGTGGGAGATATTAAAGTGTTCTTCTCCAGGGAACGCTATATGTTATTAGATAACGTATATATAGTTCCCAGAATAAAAAGAAATTTAATTTCTATTTCTTGTTTGCTAGAACAAGGGTATTCAGTGTCCTTTTCTGTGAATGAAGCTTTCATTACTAAAAGGGGTGCTGATATATGTTCTGCAAAAATGGAGAACAATTTGTATGTCTTAAGACCAATAGAGTCTAGGGCTATTTTGAACAATGAAATGTTTAAAACAGCTGAGACTCAACCAAAAAGGCAAAAAGTTTCTCAAAGTACCTATCTTTGGCACTTGAGACTTGGCCACATAAATCTCAATAGGATTGGGAGATTGGTTAAGAACGGACTTCTAAGCCAGTTAGAAGATGGTACTTTTCCTCCATGTGAGTCATGTCTCGAAGGTAAGATGACCAAACGACCTTTTACTGGAAAAGGTTATCGTGCCAAGGAGCCCGTAGAACTCGTACATACGGATCTCTGTGGTCCAATGAATGTAAGAGCTCGAGGAGGGTATGAATATTTCATCTCTTTCATAGATGATTATTCAAGGTATGGTTATTTATACCTAATGAGTCATAAGTCTGAAGCCCTTGAAAAGTTCAAGGAGTACAGGACTGAAGTTGAGAACTTGTTAGGTAAGACCATTAAAACACTTCGATCTGATCGAGGTGGAGAGTATTTGGACTTAAAATTCAAAAACTATTTGATAGAACATGGAATATCGTCCCAACTCTCAGCACCAGGTACACCTCAACAGAATGGTGTATCTGAAAGGAGAAACAGAACCTTGTTAGACATGGTTCGATCTATTATGAGCTATGCTCAGTTGCCTAGTTCTTTTTGGGGTTATGCAGTAGAGACTGCAGTTTATATTTTGAATGTTGTTCCCTCAAAGAGTGTTTCTGAAACACCATTTGAGCTTTGGAAAGGGCGTAAAGCTAGTTTACGTCATTTCAGAATTTGGGGCTGCCCTGCACATGTGTTAGTAGCAAACCCAAAGAAATTGGATTCACGTTCAAAATTATGCCTATTCGTAGGCTACCCAAAAGAAACAAGAGGTGGATACTTCTTTGATCCAAAAGAAAATAAAGTGTTTGTATCGACAAATGCTACTTTCTTGGAAGAAGACCACGTTAAAGAACACATACCACGCAGTAAAATTGTGTTAAGTGAACTTTCTGGTAAACCTACAAATAAATCAACAAGAGTTGTTGATGAGGCTGGACCTTCAACAAGAGTTGTTGATGAGCCCAGTTCAGAGGCTGGACCTTCAACAAGAGTTATTGATGAGCCCAGTACATCTGGTCAAGCCCATCCTTCTCAAGAGTTGAGAATGCCTCGACGTAGTGGGAGGGTTGTTATTCAACCTGAACGCTATCTGGGTTTAGCAGAAACTCCAACTGTCATACCTGATGATGGGGTTGAGGATCCATTGACCTTTAGACAGGCAATGAATGATGTGGACCATGACCAGTGGGTCAAAGCTATGGACCTAGAGATGGAGTCTATGTACTTCAATCAAGTCTGGGATCTTGTAGACCTACCTGAAGGGGTTAAACCCATAGGGTGCAAATGGATCTACAAGAGAAAACGAGACGCAGTTGGGAAAGTACAGACTTTCAAAGCTCGACTTGTGGAAAAGGGTTATACCCAAAAGGAGGGGGTGGACTATGAGGAAACCTTCTCCCCAGTTGCCATTTTAAAGTCGATAAGAATTCTCTTGTCCATTGCCACCTTTTATGATTATGAGATTTGGCAAATGGACGTCAAGACTGCCTTTCTAAATGGCAATCTTGATGAGAACATCTTTATGTCTCAACCAGAGGGGTTCGTTGCTCAAGGTCAAGAGCAAAAAGTTTGCAAGCTTAGACGATCCATTTATGGGTTGAAGCAAGCTTCCAGATCTTGGAATATAAAGTTTGACACTGCTGTCAAATCTTATGGCTTTGACCAGAACGTTGATGAGCCTTGTGTTTACAAAAGGATTATCAACAGTTCAGTAGCTTTTCTGGTGTTGTATGTAGATGATATTCTTCTCATTGGAAATGATGTAGAATATCTAGCTGACATTAAAAAATGCCTATCGACTGAGTTCCAAATGAAAGATTTGGGTGAAGCTCAGTATGTTCTAGGGATTCAAATTATCAGGAATCGTAAGAACAGAACGTTAGCCCTGTCTCAAGCATCATATATAGACAAGATGTTGTCTAGATATAAGATACAGAATTCCAAGAGGGGTTTACTACCCTTTAGGCATGGAGTTCATTTGTCTAAGGAACAGTGTCCTAAGACACCTCAAGAAATTGAGGATATGAGACACATCCCTTATGCTTCAGCTGTAGGCAGTCTTATGTATGCCATGTTGTGTACTAGGCCTGACATTTGCTATGCAGTTGGGATAGTCAGCAGGTACCAGTCCAATCCAGGGTTAGACCACTGGACTGCAGTTAAAAACATCCTCAAGTATCTTCGGAGAACGAGGGGCTATCAGCTTGTGTATGGCTCTAAGGATTTGATACTTACAGAATACACAGACTCTGACTTTCAGACTGATAAGGATTCTAGGAAATCCACATCAGGGTCAGTATTTACCCTCAACGGTGGAGCTATAGTCTGGCGTAGCATCAAGCAAGGATGCATTGCAGACTCCACCATGGAGATCGAATATGTCGCTGCTTGTGAAGCAGCTAAGGAGGCTGTATGGCTACGGAAGTTCTTGATGGATTTGGAAGTTGTTCCAAATATGAACTTGCCAATCACCCTTTACTGTGATAATAGTGGTGCAGTGGCAAATTCTAAAGAACCTCGCAATCATAAAAGAGGCAAGCACATAGAGCGCAAATATCATCTCATCATAGACATCGTGCAACGAGGGGACGTGATCGTCACGAAGGTAGCCTCTGAGCACAATATTGCTGATCCATTTACGAAGGCTCTCACGGCTAAAGTGTTCGAGGGTCATCTAGAGGGTCTAGGTCTGCGAGATATGTACATAGAATAATCTAGGGCAAGTGGGAGAAGTGTAATGGGTATTGTGAATGCCCTAGTTTATTGTATTTATCTGTATTTGTACTTTTCATGTATTATACAATATTAATACAAACTACTATTCCTACTTCAATGATTATTCATTCAATTTTGATTGTTGATGTACATTGCCCACTACAGTTTTAGTTCAAGTGGGAGTTGTTGGGTTTTATGCCCTAAAACTCGTAGATAGTAAATGAAACAAATTAATCGATCTCAATAAAGTGTTATTTGAGTAATTCAGTAATTTGGTTATTGAATAATCGAGTTTGCATTAATAAACCCTAAATCCAATAAACTAAGATCCAAGGTTGTTTAAATGAAACTTGGACTAGTATGTGGGGACATACGGGGATCAGTGTCCAAGTAACAACCTAAATGGTCTATAGTATAGGGATAAGGCTGGGTACCTTATCCTGGTGACACTATGTGATACGGCCCACCTTGTATTCGATACAGATGCAATGATCCAAAGCATCCATGTAGGAGACATGCGGGTGGGGGTATCCTATGCAATGAGTTTGCATAAGACCGGACCGCGAAATAGTAACCACTAGATGTAACGTCGTTAACTAGTTTAGGTTTCTATTTCAATAGGATGGCCTAGGTAACTGAATCTCAATCCTGAGTCTGTTATGAACCCCTTTCAGGAGGGTTTGTCCTTAGATTTGTATGGGTGAGAGTGGCCAGTTCGCTGGCTCAATAATCCTACCATTTCAAGGGCAAGACCGAATGGGGGCTGAGAACATAACAGTACAAGATGGACTTCACTCCTTCCCCTATTGGGGTAAGTAGATGTGTGTTCCCTTAAGGGCTGATTCCGGGGCTTGAACAAAGGCGCGTCGTCCTCTCCTGCCCCGAGAGGAACTCCTGTTTAGTGGTTGGACCCTAAACAACTTGTTCATTAGAGGAATCAATGGTACTTAAGGAACCAGAGGTAACCCAGGGGTAAAACGGTAATTTGACCCAGCTGGTGTTACTAACACACGTGAAGGATTGACTTACTGCTTGGTCGATATCCGTGGACACAGAAATATTCTATAGTGAGAAGAGTGCAGCTGTGGGTCTTTAGTGGAGTGACCCACAGTTAACGAATGTTGACTAAACTTGGTCAATGAGTTTGGCCAATTAGTCTCGTATCGTTGGAGCTTCTGATCTGTAGGTCCATTAGGTCCCACTAGTAGCTCGTAAAGAGACTTGAGGCAATTAAGTATAAATTGTAAATTGAAAGTGTTCAATTTATTTGGGGAATCGTATAATGTATATTGATGCATTATAATATAAAGTTTATGAAACTTTATAATATAATTTTTGAATTAATTTAAAAAAAATTATTTCTTGAGAGAAAGTATTTGAAAGAGTTCAAATAAATTTAATATGAATTGGATTCATATTAATTTTAATTTTAATAAAATCCCTAAGATTAAATATATGATATTTAATTGGGTAAATTAATTAATTATGGAATTAATTAATTATTTATTAAAATTAGAGACGTTTTCCTATTAGGAAAGAAAATATTTGAAAGAGTTCAAATAAATTTGATATGAATTGGATTCATATTAATTTTAATTTTAATAAAATCCCTAAGATTAAATATATGATATTTAATTGGGAAATTAATTAATTATGGAATTAATTAATTATTTATTAAAATTAGAGACTTTTTCCTATTAGGAAAAGGTCCCTTTTCCTATTAGGAAAAAGGTCTTGGCCTTTACTATATATATAGGACCCCTGGGGTGGGGTGAAAGGTATCTCATTCATTCTCCTACTCTCAGAGAATTCTCCCAAAGGCTCCCACAAGTCTCCTGCCTCTAGAAGTCTCAGAGTCATACCGGTGTAGCCATAGTGGTGGCGTTCACACTAGTTCGTGATTAATTCACAAGCAGTTGGTGAATTTAATCTGAGTCGTCAACGAGAGTAAGTAATTTGATACTTTATAAATTAGATTTAGATCTAATATTTTTGTATGTTTAGCCTTAATATATATTTAGAATAGTTCTAATATTATTGTCAATGTATTGGTATTTTAGATTAAACAAAATTAATTACGAATCGGTCCCAATCACGCTTCCGCTTTACGGAATTATGGAATTCCAATCCTTCAAGAGGAGCACTGGTACTTAAGGAGTCAGAGGTAACACAGGGGTAAAATGGTAATTTGACCCAGCTGTGATTACGGACACTCGTGAAGGATTGACTTACCGGTATAGGTCTATATCCGTGGACACAAAAATGTTCTACAGTGAGAAGAGTTCAGTTGTGGGTCTTTAGTGGAATGACCCACAGTTAATGAATATTGGTTAACCTAGTTAATGAGTTTAATCTATTATCCTCATATCATTGGAGCTTCTGATCTGTAGGTCCATTAGGTCCCCCTGCTAGCTCGTAAAGAGTAATTAGGAACAAATATATCTTGAGAGAATTTGAATAGTTCAAATTCATATTAGGAATTAAGTTAATTGTATGAGATACAAATTAATATAATGTATAGTGATGCATTAAAATATAAAGTCTAATTTGAGATTAAACTTTATTATATTGAGAGATTGATATATTTGAAAGAGTTCAAATATATGTCTAATTAAATATATGGTATTTAATTAGAAGATGAATTAATTAATTATTCAATTTAGTTTAAATTAAATGAGATTTAATTAAACTATAGTCTATGAGAGAAATAAATATTTGAAGAAGTTCAAATATTAATATGAATTTGATTTATATTAAATTTATAGGATATAAGAGAATTTGAAGGAGTTCAAATTTTAATATGAATTTGATTCATATTATAGAATTAATTAATTGAAGGCATGAAATTAAATATATGATATTTAATTGGGTAATTAATTAATTAACTAATAGAAGGTCTTAAATTAAATATATGATATTTAATTGGTGATTAATTAATTAAAGAATTAATGAATTGGAAATTAATCAATTATGGAAATGATTAATCACTTATGGAAGTAATTAATCATTTATGGAAATGATTTAATCACATATGGAAGTGATCAATCATTTATGGAAAAGATTAATCAATTATGGAATTGATTGGTCATGGAATTGATTAATTATGGAAAAGATTAAATCAATTGTGGAAATAATTGATTTTAAATGAATATTTTATTCATGATCTTTCTCTTATAAATAGAACACTAAACCTAGGGTTTAGGTACTACAACATAAGGCCACAAGAATGCACTCTTGCATTCTCTCTAGCCTCCCTCTCATATTCTCTCAACCCAAGAATTCTAGGGAGAATTTTCTCTCTAGAGTTTTTCCCATTTAAGATTAGGTAGTCCCACAACTACGTTCCTAATCTCAGAGTCATAGCGGGGAAGATCAATTGGTGGTGTCCCAATTGTTGATGCTTGGTCCAAAATCAAGAAAGGTGTCTGTTGAAGTATTCAGAGTCGTCAACGACGGTATGTTTGCTTCTCTCGTTTAGATTTAGATCTAATAATTTTTGTATGCTTAGCCCTAAGTTTGTATAGAATTTGTTCTATGTTTTTTGCCAATGTAATAGTATTTTTGGATAAACAAAATTAACTACGAATCGGTCCCAATTACGCTTCCGCTTTAACAGAATTGGGGAATTCCAAATCCTTTCACCTACATCATTCCCAATGACTAGGATATCAATCATATACAACACTAATAAAGCTACTAAACTATTGACGATCTTCTTGTAGAGACAAGATTCATCAATGTTCTTATTAAAGCCAAAAGATTTGGTCACTATATCAAATCTTATATTTCAAGATCGAAATGCTTAGGTCAATCCATGAATGGATCACTTTAGCTTGCAAACCCTTTTGCTTTTGATCTTGTTGTATGAACCCTTCTGGTTAAGACATGAATGTCTCGTTTCCTCTTGTAAATCCACTTGTAACTAATAGGTGTTACCCATCAAGCAGATCTACAAGATCCCAGATGGAAGTGAAATACAAAAGACTTCATTTTTAGGTCCATGGCTTTAATCCTCTGATCGTTGTCAACATCATTCATTTTCTTTCTAAAAGACAATGAATCCTCTATGCCATCATCAGGTATGATGACCTAGGCTTCAATCAAGCCCATGTGACGTTCAGGTTATAAAACAACCCTCCCACTACATCGAGGCACTCTCAACTATTGGGATGAATGTGTCTGACCAGATGCACTGGTCCATCAACAACTTTTTTTGAATAGCCAACCTCATCAACAACTCTTGTGGATGTTACTGTAGCTTCATTAGTTAACTTACTTAAACCGACTTTTACTCTGTGGTTTATGATTTTTTATGTGGACTTCTTCTGAAAATTTAGCATTTGTCAATACAAATTCTTTATTCTCTTGTGAATTGAAGAAGTATCCACTTCTCGTTTCCTTTGGGGTTGCCTACTGCAGTATGCAATGCAGTCAACACTGCATGACCCCAAAACGAGCCAGACAATTGAGCATAGCTCAACATGAAATGAACCATATCCAATAGGGTTCTATTTCTCCTAAATGAGATTTAGGGTGTGATCCCATGTATTATCAAATAGTTCTGGAATCTCAAATCTCTATGCTCAACACTTTGATCAGATCGAAGTGTTTTTATCATCTCACCTAACAAGTTTTCAACTTCAGTCCTAAGCCCCTTTGAATATCTCAAGAGCTTCAGACTTAAGTTGCATTAGGTAAAGATACTCATACCTTTGAATAATCATCCAAAAGAGATGAATTATCCATGCCCTCCCACTACTCTAACATATTGAACCATGAGGATCCAAATGTACAAGCTCCAAGGGCTCTTTGGCTCTTAGATCTTTTCCAGTAAAAGATCTATCAGTCATATTGCCCACAAGGCATGACTTACAAGGTAGTAGAGAGTCATCTTCTAACTCGCTTAGAAGTTCACTCTTGACCAATCTCCCAATCAAATTGAGATTAATATGGTCTACCTTAGAACTAAAGAGAGGTATTTTCCTTTAGGAGAAAGCATTTCCCTCTTTTCACATTGAGTAGTAGCAGTCTTAAACAACCCAGTGTTCATGACTGCTTTACTCTTGATTAGTCTTAAAACATTTAGGTTACTTTCCAGTAAAGCTAAACAAATGTCAACTCCCTTTCTTGAAACAAAACTGCGTTAGCAGAGAAAGGTAAAGAGTAACATTGATCCAGCAAATAAGACACAGAAATCAAATTTCTTTTGATCTTAGGAATTACATACACATTATCTAATAGTATGTATTTTCTCCCACTGAGAAAAATAACTTAATGTTCCCCACTGCTATAGCTAAAATAACCTCTCTAATTCTAACTTTGAGAGTTATTACAAAAGTAGCAAGCTCTTGCCAGGAACTTATTTCTTTAAAAGAAGAACACACGTGACTTGTGGACCCTGAATCAAGTATTCAGGGAGAATCACTATTCTTCACTAATCACGTTTTCAAGACAGGTAAATGAAAATTACGGTCTTGAACAAGTTCTCTTTTTGCTAAGTAGGGTTTTATGTCATATTCACCAAGAACAATTCTTAATGAATTAAACATATGGGGCATGAAGACATTCCTCAGTTAAGAATAATCCTAGACTTATTTACCACAATTTGTCATTGAAGCTAGTTGTATTACCGTTATTTATAAAAATTACGTAAGACAATACACATAAAATTATTATATAATTGCTGAAGTAACAAATTACTTGTATTATTGTTTGCACTAACCCATCGCAAATAATCCAATCAAATTCTGCAAAAACAAATAAGCAATCAAAGAAACCCTATAAAACTATTGATTTAGTTTTTGCAACGATACTTCAAAGGTTTAGAACAACAGCCACCGAAGGGTGGTCAGCTACTCCTCCTCTGAATTGAGACAATCTCAACCAAACTCTAACACCAGAATAACTCATATTCCGTTAGCGTTTAGTTACCGTTGTTCGGTCAAGGGTTAGTTAACACATTTAACTCATCCTCGTAAGTGTAACCCTCCCACTTTAAGATCTCAGAGGCACGCACCAACAGGCTACCGAAGGGAAAGACAACTGTTGGTGATTAGCCTAAGTGACCCTATCCTATTCAGGAGTTCACGGTGTTCCGAATCCTATGATCAGGCCCTCCGAAGGGATGGTTGCGCCAGGACAACCTGCAGGCGGATCATAGGACTCTCACGGTGCGAACTAGGGGCGGAGACCGAGGGATATGTTGACACGTGTCCCGCTCCCACTTACTCTAGACATTTTTCCCATTCACCTTGTTATTGATTCATGCAAACACTTTCCGAAGGGAGGCCGCTCCTAAGGCGACTCGAAGCCGAGCATGAACCTCACGTTGTGAATATAGGGACGTAGGAGCAAAGTAATTTTCCTTCCACTGAAAATGTCCTAAGGTTAATTTAGGGTTGTTTAACTTAGATAAAATTCGGCTAAGTCAATCTATCTAAGTCTGATCCTATTATAACAATTATGGAAAGGATTCAACCGCAATGTTTTAGGTGAATTAAACTTCTTTTAATAAACCCAACATTGCAAGTCAACATTACTATGGTTAATTCAACTCAAGGTTCGGGTCAGTTCCCAAGTAGGAGGTGTTCCATAAACCGTCATCTTAAGTACCCCCAGCCTTAGACAGAACTTTACCGAGAGAGTTCCCTTATAACCACAGTAATGTAAGGTCTTTACTCTAAAGATCTAGGTGTATTAAATACTTTAAACAAACCTAGTGACATTGCATGCTAACATTTAACTATGATTAATTCAACTCCGGTATTCCGAGTCAGTTCCCAGGTAGGAGGTGTTCCGTAAACTGTCAACTTAAATACCCCCAGCCTTAGACAGAACTTTACCGGTGGAGTTCCCTTATAATCATAGCAATGTTTTTCCTACTTAGTCAATTAAAACTAATTTTAATTCTAAGTAAGAATAATGCTAATCCTATTAGAAATGCGATCTTAGGCCTAATTAATTTTAAACATTTTAAAATTAATTCATTTATCCTAAGATCCTATGTTTGCATGCAATTCTTTGTTATAGGTTAACGGTTTCTATTCATTAATTTTATAACTATTATAAATTTTAATGAATTAACCCTATAACATGCTACTATGGTGAATAAACTAACAATCAAATTCTAATTAATTTATAAAACCATACATTAGCATACATGACATACCATAAATATCACAATTATATTAATCTAAGGTAATGTCATGCTCAATGCAATTTAATTTCCTTTTAATTAATCTAACACTTAAATTAATTACCCAAGAAAATTAAAATTAAGCATTACCATTTTCATACATTAACATAACATTTATATTAATATATCATGAAAATTAATTAAGCATGTTAATTACTTATATAAATATAACTCTTATATTTTTTAAACTAAAGTAATTTCATGCTCAATTCAAATTAATTTTCTTCAATTAATATAACTCTTAAATTAATTACCCAAGAAAATTAAAATAAGCATTCACATTTTCATACATTAACATAACACTTTATATTAATTGCTCATGAAAATAAATAAGAATATAAATCACTTTCATAAATATAACTCTTTATATTCTTTACTAAAGTAATTTCATACTCAATGCTTCTCAATTTTCATCCATTTAATCATAACAATTTATATTAAATACTCATGAAAACTAAATTCATGCATAATACTTATTTTATAACAATTATAATTAAAAATGCATGAATATGCTTAACCTATGGTGGAATTTTAAGCTATATGACATCCATAAAGCAATTAAATAGCTATGTAGACGGGTTTTGGCATCCTAGGACTCAAAACAATAGAAAAATTACAATAATTAATCTATCTAAGTCCTATCCTGCTGTGAACCAGCTCAAAACAGCCTCAAACCGCATCCAAACCCTTCGAACCAGCGAAAAATGAGCTAAACCATGTTGAACCGTGCAAAACCAGCTTAAAATAAGCTTGAACCGCCTTGAAATTCACTGAACCAGCCTAAACGGAGCCGAACCGCGCCAGACCGAGCCAGATTGCGCCGAACCACCCCAGACTGCGCCGAACCGCTCCAGACCACGCCAGACCCGAGCTGACAACCCACGAACTGACTGCACAAAAGGAAAAAATTAATTGTTCAAAGCAGGCTTCGAACACACGACCATCCGGATAATAGCCGCAAGCACCTGCCACTCAGAAGCATCCTGGTTTCGAGTCATATTATACGCACGTTTTATTTATTTAATATCGCGTGAACGATCTGCTCCGTTTCAGGGTTTTCCGTCAGCGTCGGGACGCCAATTAGCAGAGTCTCGACGCTGGATCTCGGCTTTTCCGAATTTTGCGATTTCCAGCATCGTTTCTTCTCTGATTTGGCTCCAAACTTCACAGATTTTCACACCAAAATAACCACAATCGATAGACACGGACTTACAGACTCGATTTGCAACAAAACGCCCAAAAACAACGGGCCTTTACATGATCAAATCAATGAAAATTTGCAAAACTAAATGCCAAAAACCCAAACATCTACTAGCAAACTCACACATCAAATGCATAAATTAATCCCACCAATCAACCAATGCAAATTTTGTAAAACAAAATTAAGCATACGATCGGCTCTGATACCAATTGAAGGATTGGAATTCCCAATTCCGTTACAGCGGAAGCAATTGGACCGTTTCTTAGTTAATTTTGTTTTCACCAAAATATCAATACATTGGCAAAATTTAGAATACTATTCTAAATCAATTATTAAGGCTAAGCATACAACCTTAGAACTAATTCTAAAGGGGAGAAGCAAACATACCGTCGTTGTCGTCTCTGAATTCTTCAAGAACGTCTTTCTTGATTTGCGTCAACAATTGGGACACCACCAATTTGATCTTCCCCGCTATGACTCTGAGATTAGGAACGTAGTTGTGGGACTACTTAATCTTGATTGGGAAAAACTCTTGGAGAGAAAAATTCTCTCTAGAGTTCTTGAGAGAATATGTGAGGGAGGCTAGAATGAGACCTTAGGGCTAGGGTTATCATAACCTTTCCATTTATAAGAGAGGAAACCCTAATGTGAGGTTAGGAAACAATCTTGACCGTTAGATCAAGATCAATTAATTAATTGATTAAATCAATTAATTAAATGTTAATTAACTAATCATATTAATTAATTAAATGTTAATTAACTAATCATATTAATTAATTAATTTTATGCACATTTAAATCTTATTTAAATGTAATTTCCTCACATAATAATATATTTTAATTAAACTTAATTAAATCACATTTAATTAATTCAATTAAACTAATCAATTAATTCATTTCAATAATTAATTAAATATCTCCCATATTCAATTAATTACATATTAGAATCATATTCTAATAATTCCCTCATAGACAATAGTTTAATTAAATCTCATTTAATTTAAACTAAATATAATAATTAATTAATTCATAATTAATTAATTCATCTTCTAATTAAATACCATATATTTAATTAGACATATATTTGAACTCTTTCAAATATATCAATCTCTCAATATAATAAAGTTTAATCTTAAATTAGACTTTATATCTCATACAATTAACTTAATTCCCAATATGAATTTGAACTATTCAAATTCTCTCAAGATATATTTGTTCCTAATTACTCTTTACGAGCTAGCAGGGGGACCTAATGGACCTACAGATCAGAAGCTCCAATGATATGAGGTTAACTGATTAAACTCATTAATCAGGTTAACCAATATTCATTAACTGTGGGTCATTCCACTAAAGACCCACAGCTGAACTCTTCTCACTGTAGAACATTTCTGTGTCCACGGATATAGACCTATGTCGGTAAGTCAATCCTTCACGAGTGTCCGTAATCACAGTTGGGTCAAATTACTGTTTTACCCCTGTGCTACATCTGTCTCCTTAAGTACTAGCGCTCCTCTAATGAACAACCTATTTATGGTCCAACCATTAAACAGAAAGTCCCTCTCGGGCCAGTGAGAGGGCGGGATCCCTTTGTTCAAGTCCCGGAGTCACTACTTAAGGGAACACTCATCTACTTCTCCTAAAAGTGGGAAGGAGTGAATTCCTTCTTGTGTTGTCATGTCCCCAGCCTCCCACTCAGTCTTGTCCCCAAAAAGGAAGGCATATTGAGTCGGCATATTGGCCACTCTCACCCATGCTAATCAAAGGACAATCCCTCATGAGAAGGAGTTCATGACACACTCAGGATTAAGACTGAGTTACCTAGGTCATCCTATTGAAACAGTAACCTAACTAGTTAACGGTGTTATAACTAATGGTTGACTATTTCGTGGTCCGGTCTTATGCAAACTCATTGCATAGGATACCCCCGCTTGCATGTCTACTACATGGACGTTTTGGATCAATACGTCTGTATCAAATACAAAGCGGGTCGTATCTCATAGTGTTACCAGGATAAGGTACCCAACCTTATCCTTGTACTATAGACCTTTTAGGTTGTTACTTGAACATCGATCCCCGTATGTCCCCACATACTAGTTCAAGTTACATACAAACAACCTTGGATCTTAGTTTATTGGATTTAGGTCAAATTGTGCAATATTTAACAATAACACTTTATTGTAGAATATCAATAACACTTTATTGAAACAAGTATACAATTTGTTTACATTCACTATCTACGAGTTTTAGGGCATAAAACCCAACATAAACAACCTTGGATCTTAGTTTATTGGATTTGGGTCAAATTGTGCAATATTTAACAATAACACTTTATTGTAGAAACTCAATAACACCTTATTGAAACAAGTATACAATTTGTTTACATTCACTATCTACGAGTTTTAGGGCATAAAACCCAACAGTGCTTCCCCATCTTGATTATTTTGAGATCTATGCTAAAAATGCTACCTCATTTAATGAATCATGTGCGACTCACGTGACTCGGTTCGCTAATATTTTGCTAGATCATCAAACTTTGCTCTCTCAACTTGTCAGCATTAACATTTTTCTGTAAAGAAACTCCAAAGTATCAATTCTCAGGATTAGGCTAAAACACAATAAATCCATCTATAAACACATCCAAAAGGCACAATTAGAATACAAAACATTAGATAAAGGACTATAAATAACTCCTTTATGGAGAGTTATCAGGTACCCAGCCCTATCCACATACTATAGATCGTTTTTGCCATTTACTTGAACTTGATCCACTCTTATGTCTCCACATATAGTTCGAGTATTCATACTATAGCTAGGGTTCTTAGTTCATTGGGTTTAGGTTAAACAACAAGCAATTCACTTATTCAATAACATCTTTATTGCAAATAGAATATGTTAATTGTTTACAAACTACGAGTTTTAGGACATAAAACCCAACAGTTCTAAGCGTAGATCTAGGAGTAATCGGGTTGGGAAATCACTCCACGTGCATAATTTAACCTAATTATGTTAAACTTCCTCTTATAAAAGGAGAAGTCGGAGGAAATTAAACACAATCCACCTTGGAGGTCGATTAGAGACCAAATTCTCGATTGGAGACCCTTAGAAGACCAAAGTGCGATTCCTCACAAGGAAGACAAAGTTATTCCATGTTCTTGAGGGTTTGGAGAAGAAGTTTCAGCCTCATCAACTAGAAGGATTAATATTTCTTGATTTCTTGCATCCTAGAAATAGGACTGGAACCATTAGAGTTTTGGGAGTCGTGTGCAATAATTATCTAAGTTTCAGCTAGCTCTAGAAATAGATGTATAATTGATAGCGAGCATAGCAAGCTATTTTTCCTATCTATTTTAGTTAGTCTTTGAGAATAAATTGGCCAAAATTATGCATTTCAATGTTCTATTTGTAGGAATCAATTATTGGAGCTAAATCGTGAAAATGGAGTTGATCGGGTGTTCGGGACGCGAAAAGAGGCCAAGGAACCGAAAAGAATCAATGTTAGAGGCTTGGCAAAGTGGGCAAATTGATTATTGGTAGCAAGAGGCCAGTGTCGAGACGCGACGCTGGCAGATTTTTCCATATTTACTTGGACGGCAGCAGGACAGCATCGAGACGTTGTCGACCAGATTCCTATAAATTCATCTCATTCTTGCACGACCAAGGGGAGTCCATTTGGTTAGATTTTAGCCTTAATTTCGACTAGAGACCTTTGGTGGGAGCTAAAGCAAGGCCAAGGAGTGGGAACCAAGCTTGAAGACGTGGAGATCGTGACAGGGATGTGTCGGTTTCAACGGATTCAATAGTTTTCTTTTTCTTTTCCTTACCTCTTGTTGTTTTTATGGCTTTTCTTTCAATTAGTGTTTGTTGTTGCAAGACTATGAGTTGCTAATTCTTTGTCTTAGGGATTGATGTAGTTGTTTAGTTTGTTGGATTGATTTTTGGTATGAATGTGCTTTTGTTTTATCTATGCAATTATGATTAAATGCTTTCAATTATTTGATCACTAATTGAATGATTTAAGTGTTGAATCTAACTCGGGAGAGAGGATTTAGCCTAAGACTTAATTTACTAATTGCATGACTAAAGTAGAGTTTCTAAGATCATGACGGAATTTAGAATTACTTTAGAAGTTGTTAGAAGAACTAAACCCAAAGCCTTGCATGTTAATGAACTTAGATAGGGATATAAAGCTAGTTGCATGCATGAGAATCAATTATGCTCGTGAGAGATAGTTGTGATAAAAGGTTCCTAGACTTGGTAGAATAATTGCATGCAAATTTCATTCTATTAATTAATCCTCAATCTCAACAATGAAATCAATTCCCTGAGAGTCTTTCCATTTGAGTCTCTACCTTTATTTTATGCTTTTTGTCTTTAGATTTATCTTTTATCATTAAGTTTTGCTCTCTAAATAAAATTGGACAAGATTATTCATGGTACTTAATTTACTAGAAAACCAATCCAGAGGACGACACTCGTTTTACACGAAAACACTATATTATTACTTGACCCATACACTTGCGGTAAGCAAATCGCGTATCAATAGTTGGCTTAGTCTTCTAAAGGCACCTACAACGGAGCTGAATAGGAGTAGGACTTAACTCACAATCTAGTTGTCAAGGTATTTGCGAGCGTAAATGAGAGCAATCTGTCTACACCATGTCTATGTGGGCACTATAGATAGTATTCTCCAGCCGTTTGCATTGTCTGAGTGAGTTGCTAGCAAAGGTGGGCGCAATTTAATGCCTTTAGTTGATGCTTATTTGAAATTCCCGCTTATCTCATATATCTTTAATCGCTTTCATTCTCTTGCTTTATTTTATCTATTTTTCTTCAATTACAAAAACCCCAATCAAATTATTTATTTGGTTACCATCCTCGATTGTAAAGTTAGAGGAGATTCTTGTTTTGCAGAATTGAATGTTTTCAACTAGTCACCATCTCCCTTGGGTACGATATCCTGAGTACTCTCCACTTTATTACTTGATGTGTATACTTGCACTTAGAGGCGTCTAGCGTGCACTCGTCCCCACGCAAGGTACGTAATTGTCTAATTAAATTAGGAATTAAAATTCTCTAATTAGATTAAATTAATTTCTCCTAGATTCTTAGGCCTATCGAAAGTCTACGCTAGTCTACCATGGAACTAATGATAGATTCGCCTCAGCCTAGTGGCTATCTAAAAATAACGATAAATTGCAATTCTATGAGTCCTAAGAGTCATCAATTCAATGGAGAATCATAAACCACAATTGTTTAAACAAGAAAACTATGATGCATCATAAACCATTCAGTAAAACCCAATTCATAACAAAAATCTCATGAAAATTGAATAAACTTACAGACCGAAGTTCCGATTACAACAATCCACGCTTAGACGGTCATAGACGAGCCAAATCTAAGCCCCAAGACTTGATTAACCGACCTAATACTAACCTAAACTAAGAACTATTAAGAAAATATAGAGGGAACCGAAAGGAATCGAAGAATAAAGAAGAAAGACGGCTGAATGAATGACCTAAAAATCGGAAAACGCATTTAAATACTAATTGTAGCGTCGAGACGCTGAGGCCAATGTCTCGACGCTAGCTCTTCTGTCAACGGGCGTGGATCGTGGTAACGTCGAGACGCTGCGTTATAGCATCTCAACGCTACCTCTCGGGTAGACAATATTTCATCAATGCCCTTTTTATGCCAATTGACTCCAATCTCGAGGCCCGAGTGCTCCGCTCACGTCTTTTAGCTCCCTTGTCATCTTGGGGACTCCAAGATAGCTCGAAAATGTTCTTAAACTCTCAAATTAGCATCGGATTTGACATAATGGCCTAATTGTCCTCTTGTGCTCGAGTTTCTATAAAACAACAAACTCATAAAATATAAACTAACAAGATCAAATTAAAGGTAATTAAATAGCACAATTTAGGTGTTATCAAGCTTGGTGAGTTAAAAGCTTGGTGTATTGGTAGCTTGACGCATTGGTGAAAAGTATTAAGTAGGGAGCAAGTATCCATCCATATAATGACCATTTGGCTCCAAGAATGATCCTTTGGCTCCAAGAATGACCCTTTGGCTCAAAGTAAGAGGATATTATAAATAGAGGGGACAAGAGAGGAGAGAATTATCCAAGGAATTATTACATTTTCATGTTTTATTGTATGCTTTGTATTGTAGCATGAACTAATTTCTCTCTATCAAGGTTTAGTGATAAGCGCCCAAATATGCTAGGTTTACAAAGCTAGAGGTCCTTCTAGGATCCTTGTAAATGGACACAAATAAGACTAACTTACCGAATGATTCCAACCAAGAGTTTAGTTAGAAGATGAATCACTCTTAGATCAAACTTAGAATCTATGATGGTCACTCAAAGATCCTAAGACGACTCACTCCAAAATTAGATTGATCAAAACTAATCCAATGAATCGGTTGAACATCAAACCTAAAACAAGATTTGAAAGAAAAGATAACACCAAAGGGGTTGAATAAGCAAAAGCTTTTTAATATGCATAATCTGAGTTTTCAAGAGTATTACAAGCCATTTTAAAGGCCAAATGGTCGTGGATAGACCAAGGAACTCAAAAGTCATTCATTTACACTTAATTGCAAATTGTAGAAAATAAGACCTAGGAACTTAAAACTTGATTGCACATCAAACGAGCAGCCATATCTTAAAACTAAAAAGATATAATTGCTTTAAATTGTCTTAAATATGTGCTATGGAATCCGCTCCTCATAATGGCAACGTTTGACAACCTTTGACATCACGAAATCCCAAGAGATGCAAGTTGGACAGCCACCTCTTCACAAATTCTGCACACTGTTTTCGTCCCCCATGCCATCTTCCAAACTACACAACTTTTCCCGTGCCATCTTGACTCCATTCTCTTCTTGACTTGCTGAACTAACATTATACAAAAGTTTGGATTCAAAATTCTTTGCCTCTTGCTGTGCATTTGCTAGCTTTTGAACATGCAATGTGAAAGCCTCTTGTATCTTGTTTGCCTTGCTCCTTGTGATTGGTCCTTCAGGTACATGCAATGGATTATTGATTGAATCCATATCATCCCCCCTTTCTTTAAAAGGATTTGTCCTCAAATCAAGGTCTTCATTGCCTACATCAAAAGGAGTCAAGTCAGCCACATTAAAAGTAGAACTTACATTGTACTCACCTCGTAGATCTAATTTGTATGCATTGTTATTGATCCGTTCAAGCACTTGAAAAGGACCATCTCCCCTTGGTTGAAGTTTAGACTTTCTTTGATCTGGAAACCTTTCCTTTCTTAGATGAACCCAAACCCAATCACCCGGTTTGAAAATCAATTCCTTTCTTCCTTGGTTCTTGCGAGTGACTAGCTTTTGATTCTTCTTTTCAATCCTTTCTTTGATTTCTTTGTGCAAAGTTTTGATGTATTCGGCCCTAGAAGAAGCTGCATCACTAGTAAACATATTAAGCGGCAAAGGTGATAAATCTAGAGGAGTCAAAGGATTAAAGCCGTACACAACCTCAAAAGGTGAACAATGAGTTGTGCTATGAATCGCCCTATTGTATGCAAACTCCACAAAAGGTAGAGTCTCTTCCGAAGACTTAAGATTTTTAGAAATTAGTGACCTAAGCAAGGCCCCCAATGTTCTATTAACCACCTCAGTTTGCCCATCCGTTTGTGGGTGACAAGTTGTAGAAAATAGAAGCTTAGTTCCCAATTTTCCCCATAAAACTTTCCAAAAATGACTTAAAAATTTAACATCCCTATCACTAACAATAGTTTTGGGAATGCCATGCAATCTAACCACTTCCCTAAAGAAAAGATTAGCTATGTTGGTAGCATCATCGGTTTTGTTACATGGAATGAAATGCGTCATCTTACTAAACCTATCAACCACCACAAAAATACTATCATGATGTCTTCTAGTCTTTGGTAATCCTAGAACAAAATCCATGCTAATGTCTACCCATGGTTCACTAGGAACATCTAAAGGTGTGTAAAGGCCATGTGGTTGTGTCTTAGATTTAGCCTCCTTACACTTGAAACATTGCTTGCACACTTTGTTCACATCTTTCCTCATTTTAAGCCAATAAAAATGTTCACACAACATGCTGTATGTTTTAAATTCTCCAAAATGTCCCATAAGTCCTCCCCCATGAGCCTCCTTCACAAGTAACTCTCTAATGGAACACTTAGGAATACAAGGCTTACCCTTCCTAAAAAGCATCCCATCAAACACAATATAATCTTGTACATTTTTCCCTTCTAAACATTGTGCATACACATCATAAAATTCAGATTTCTCAACTTTGTACAGCTCAATCATGTGTTTAAAACCAAGAACTTTTGCACTAAGGGATGAGAATAAAGCGTACCTTCTTGATAATGCATCAGCCACCACATTGTCCTTACCTTTTTTGTAATGGATGACATAAGGAAATGTCTCAATGAATTCCACCCATTTTGCATGCCTCTTGTTAAGCTTAGTTTGGCCTTTGAGATGCTTCAAGCTTTCATGATCCGTGTGGATAACAAACTCTTTTGGCCATAGGTAATGTTGCCAAACTTTCAAAGCCCTCACAAGCGCATGTAGCTCCTTGTCATAAGTCGGGTAGTTGAGTTGAGCTCCATTTAGCTTTTCACTAAAAAACATGATTGGTCGCTTTTCTTGCATCAAAACAGCCCCTATACCTATTCCACTTGCATCACATTCAATCTCAAAAGATTTATCAAAGTTAGGTAAAGCAAGACAAGGTGCATTGGTCAATTTTTCTTTTAACTCATTGAATGCATTCTCTTGCTTTTCTTTCCATTCAAATTTCACATGCTTTTTCACAAGTTCAGTTAATGGTGAGGCTATGCTACTAAAATCTTTAATAAATCTCCTATAGAAACTAGCCAAACCATGAAAGGATCTTACCTCGGATGCATTGGTAGGGGTTGGCCATTCTCGGATAGCCTTTACCTTTTCTTCATCAACTTTCACTCCATCCTTTCCAACAATGAATCCTAGGAAATTGACTTGTTCTAGACAAAAACTACACTTTTTGAAGTTGGCATAAAGCTTCTCTTCTCTAAGTTTAAGTAAAATTGTCTTAACATGCAAAATATGATCATTCAAGCCTTTTGAGTAAACAAGGATATCATCAAAGTATACAACCACAAATTTTCATATGTATTCCCTCAAAACATGATTCATTAGCCTCATAAAATTACTTGGTGCATTAGTGAGGCCAAATGGCATAACAAGCCACTCATAAAGCCCAAACTTTGTTTTGAAAGCCGTTTTCCATTCATCTCCTACATGCATACGAATTTGATGATAACCACTCTTAAGATCTATTTTTGAAAACAGATTAGCACCATGTAATTCATCTAACATGTCATCTAATCGAGGAATAGGATGTCGATACTTTACCGTTATTTTGTTGATAGCTCGACAATCAACACACATCCTCCATGTACCATCTTTCTTGGGTACCAAAATCACCGGAACCGAGCAAGGACTCATGCTTTCTCTAATATATCCTTTATCCATGAGTTCTTCCACTTGCCTTTGGATCTCCTTAGTCTCGGTTGGATTGGTCCTATAGGCAGCCATGTTTGGAAGAGTTGCACCCGGAATGAAGTCAATTTGATGTTCAATCCCTCTTAAAGGAGGCAATCCCGTAGGTGCATCTTCATGTGGAAACATGTTATTAAATTCCTGCAAAAGAGACTTAAAAGCACTAGGCAAACCATCATTAGAGTTAGGTTCAGTTACTAAACACTTTCCTTTGCACATAAGTACAAAGTTTGGTGCTTCGAATGAAAACAGATTTCTCACTTCCCCCTTTCTTAGAACCAAACTCACATTCTTTCTTTTTTCCTCAAAATCACTCTTTTTTCCCACTTCGTTTTCACTCACCTTTTGCCCCTCACTTTCCTCTCTTTTTTCACTCTTCTCTCTTTCTTTTAACTTACTTTCTTCTCTCCTCTCTTCTTCTTCAAATTCTTTTCTTTTCTTCTCTAATTTCAAATGATCACAATGTACTTCATATGGAGATAATGGCAGCAAAGTAAACTTCTTCCCATCCAAAGTAAATGTGTACTTGTTGAACAATCCATCATATGTGACTTCTCTATCATATTGCCAAGGTCGCCCTAACAAAATATCTCCCGCATGCATAGGTACAACATCACAAAGAACTTCATCCTTGTATCTCCCTAAAGTAAAAGAAACAAGAACTTGAGAGTTTACCTTCAATTCTCCTTTGTTTGTCAACCATTGAAGTTTATATGGTTTTGGATGTGGACGAGTAGTAAGTTGAAGCCTTTTTACAAGAAAACTACTTACCACATTTGTGCAACTTCCACTATCAATCACCAAGCTACATGGGCTTCCTTCACTCAAATATCTTGTGTGAAACAAGTTTTCCCTTTGATCTTCAACTTTCTCTTCCTTGATTTTCACATTAAGTACCCGCCTTGTAATCAAGGATATGGAATTACCTTCTTCAATATACTCGTCATCATCGGGTGTTTCATATTCTTCCTCAAGTTGTGCATCATTTTCCTCACATTCATCTTCCGAATCAATCACGCCATTTCTTACCACCATGACTCTTTTATTGACACACTCTTTGCTCATGTGTCCATACCCTTTGCACTTCCAACATTGAATAGAGCTAGTTTTCTCCCTTACCTCCTTTGAAGCTTCAACCTTCTTAGTATTAGAGCTTTCGGCCTCCACTCTTTTGGCAGCCACAAATTTCCCCTTTGATTGCATCGATTCATTCCTATTCACAAAACCATCCTTGTTCCACGTATTAGAACTTGAAAAGGTGTGAGTTTTAGATACATACCTTTTTGAACGCTCCTTTTCTTCCTTCAATTGAGCTTCAACTTTGATAGCATAATGATACATATCTTCCATATAAGGTGGTGGATTTCTATCAACAAGATGAGCAATTTCTTGATTCAAACCTCCAAGGAATCTAGACATGGTGTCTTCCTCATCTTCTCGAATTTTTGCTCTTCCAATCAAAGTCTCCATCTCTCGATAATATTCAGCAACACTTTTTGTACCTTGCCTCAAAGCTTGCAATTTAGTTTTCAAATCTCTTTCATAATGTTTTGGAACAAACCTTTTCCTCATGGCTTCTTTGAGTTCTTCCCAAGTTTCTATTGGATCCTCCTCTTTCCTCCTTCTCTCGGACTTGAGATAATGATACCATTCAGATGCATAGTTGGTAAATTCGGCAATGGCAAGTTTCATCTTCTTATTCTCACTAAATGTGTTGCAATCAAACACATGTTCTATCTTTCTTTCCCATTGCAAATATGTCTCCGAATCCGCCGTTCCAGTAAAAGGTGGGATCTTGAGTTTAACTCCTCCATCTCTATCTTCATGCACTCTCTCCATCCTTCTAGGTTGCATCACATTGGCGAGGTTATTTCTTCCTCTCCCTCTCACATTTCCTCTACCTCCAAGCTGTCTTTCATGTGCATCTAAGTCAAACATACCTTCATCTTCTTGGAATGGTCGTACTTCCCTTTGTTGTTGTGCCCTCCTTTCTTGTCTATCTTCCCTCATCAATTCCAACATACCTTGAATTGCTTGAAGAATAGTAACATTTGGATCTATCACTTCTGGAACTTCTTCTCCATCATGCTACATTTTGTATTAAGTAACAAGGACCTTTCCACACTTCTCACAAAGATTTCACTCAAGGACACTCGTGTTTATCACTCAAGGGTAGGCTTTTGGTACTAGGTCAAAGATGTAAGGGTTGGCTTAAATTTTGGTGCAATCTTGTTGTAAGCTTGATATAACTAATTCAAATGATCAACTTTTCACAACCTAAACTAGAGCAACTCAACCTTAAGACCAGCAACTACAAACTTTGAACAAACATACAATATAATGACACTAACTTTTGGTGTGCCTCGGATCTTCGAATAAAAGCTTTTTCCTTTTTTTTTTTGTTTTTTTTTTTCTATTTGCTACTGATTTTTTTTTCTTCTTTTGCTACTGATTCCTTTTTCTTTTGCTATTGATTTTTTTTTCTTTTTTTTTCTTTTTTTTTTTTTTTTTTGATAATCCGAGAGCAAGACACAATAATACAATTTCGTAAGGAAAAAAAAATGAAAGAAAGTAAAGATATTTCACCTCTAGAGTCAGCCAAAGGATGTTGACCAAGGCTCTGATACCAAATGATAAGCGCCCAAATATGCTAGGTTTACAAAGCTAGAGGTCCTTCTAGGATCCTTGTAAACGGACACAAATAAGACTAACTTACCGAATGATTCCAACCAAGAGTTTAGTTAGAAGATGAATCACTCTTAGATCAAACTTAGAATCTATGATGGTCACTCAAAGATCCTAAGACGGCTCACTCCAGAATTAGATTGATCAAAACTAATCCAATGAATCGGTTGAACATCAAACCTAAAACAAGATTTGAAAGAAAAGATAACACCAAAGGGGTTGAATAAGCAAAAGCTTTTAAATATGCATAATCTGAGTTTTCAAGAGTATTACAAGCCATTTTAAAGGCCAAATGGTCGTGGATAGACCAAGGAACTCAAAAGTCATTCATTTACATTTAATTGCAAATTGTAGAAAATAAGACCTAGGAACTTAAAACTTGATTGCACATCAAACGAGCAGCCATATCTTAAAACTAAAAAGATATAATTGCTTTAAATTGTCTTAAATATGTGCTATGGAATCCGCTCCTCATAATGGCAACGTTTGACAACCTTTGACATCACGAAATCCCAAGAGATGCAAGTTGGACAGCCACCTCTTCACAAATTCTGCACACTGTTTTCGTCCCCCGTGCCATCTTCCAAACTACACAACTTTTCCCGTGCCATCTTGACTCCATTCTCTTCTTGACTTGCTGAACTAACATTATACAAAAGTTTGGATTCAAAATTCTTTGCCTCTTGTTGTGCATTTGTTAGCTTTTGAACATGCAATGTGAAAGCCTCTTGTATCTTGTTTGCCTTGCTCCTTGTGATTGGTCCTTCAGGTACATGCAATGGATTATTGATTGAATCCATATCATCTAGCCTAGGCGCCCATGTAGTTTTAAGATTATTTATGTATGCGTTACATTGAATATAATATTTATTGATGCTTTCTACTTAAATGTACTAATTCTTTCATTACTAATATCTGTCTGGCCAACCGATAGAGGTAGTAGCATGCTAAGGCACCGGGAGGGTAATGCCTATTGAAAGATTTAAGTAGAGCAAGATAACGCATGAATGTAGTCTAGTTGCTTTAGGAATAATTCGACTACATAAGATATTTCATGAATGTGTTTGAGTCGCCTTAGGGATAATTCAACCACTTGCAAGCTAAAGAGAACTGAGTAAATGCATGAGAATAAGTCATAGGGATATGTTTAATCTCATCACACTTGTAATACCGGGAGGGAAACGCATGATAATTTCTCACATAGGCATCAATAGTAGTACTGGTACAATGATATGCGTTGCAGTAATATCTTAATAACTACATGTGGTTGTTGCGGTGAAAGTCTTGATAGCTCATCATCCATTATATCTTCTTATTGTTTTATCTACTGCTTTACTCTACCACATGATAATTACCGCATCACCACTTTATTTGTAACACTTCCCATGGTAGCATCAGAATAAGACTTAGTTTAGGGCATTCATACTACTAACCCCTTCCCTGTGGATTTGACCCTGGAATACTCCAGGTATTACTTTGGTTGCATAATTTACACTTGGATTAATGCACAACAACGACATATTCATCTTCATTAGCTGATTCATGCAATAGAATATTTCGAGGAGTGGATCCCACCAACCAGCCACACGAGCCTGATCTTCTTTAATACGTACCTGAGGATCCCAAAGGATCAAATCAATCGGTGCGAAATCAAACAACAATGGCCTTCCCAGAAATGCGGCGCATTTCTGGGTGATTTCCAACTTTCCTCTGTTTTCCTGCACAACACCAAATTGGGTCAAATTCATATCAAATTGAGTCTTTTTAAGCACAATTAAGCATATTTTGACAAATGTGACTCTCAACTCCCTAATTCATTAACTTTAACATAATTTGAGCTCAGAAATAGTAAAATTAATCTAAACATTCAACTTTTGACAAGAAAATGAGCTAAATATAAGGGTAAAATAGGTATATTTTTTACCCTTATCACTATCACACCCCCAAACTTAAGCTTTTGCTAGTCCCGAGCAAAATAAATTCTAAGGATGCATGAAAAGAATCGCTCTAGTCTCAATGATTTTAGAATTCTTAGGAAAATACGAAAAACATGCAAGTGGACTAAGCAAGCAAAACATACTCATGAAGAAATTTCAAAAATGAAACTTATAATTAACGAATAGCATGCTCAAAACTTATCTAATGATTCTTTTACTAACCTAGATTAGTTTTACGGCTTTTTCCATTTGTCTTCCCCTACACTGGCTAAGAGTCCTAATAGGTCGGAATTTATCTATTATGCAAACAAAGAAACTAGGGCGCCTAATTCATTTTCTTTTTCTTCGGGGATTCCCCCAAACTTGCATCTTATGATCCTAAGGGCACTAGCTTTCACACACCGCTGCAGGGACCCATATCTCGAATTTAATCCTTGGATGATTCTAACTGATCACAAGGAGGTAGCTCTTTTTACCCCTAGTCTATTTTTCTCTTTTTGCAAGCAAAAATAATTTTCTTTTTCAACAGATAATTCTTTTTTTCTAGTGTTGCTTTTCTTTTTGCAGGCATAGCACTTTTTCTTTTTCTTTTCACCTAGTTCTTAAAAACAGTCAAGCATAACTCCTAGTGCTAAAGACTAAGTCTATCGGAGTGACAACAAACTTATAAAAGTCATAATAAGAATCTAAATTTTCAAAGATCTCACAAGACAAGTTCATTGCATGTTTTAGACATTAATACTAAGTAAAAAATTTTCAAAATTTCTCAGATTTCTGCTATGCTCCCGAACTCCACAATCGTATAAACCTCATCCCCCAAAAACTCAAAAACCAAATCCTCGGTTATCATTGCTATCCTAACATGCATCCAGAAGAATTCAACTAAGCTCAAACACAACGAAAGCCTCCCCCCCCCCCCAAACTTAAACTAAACATTGTCCCTAATGTTTAAAGCAAGAAAGCATAAAGGGGGGATACTGAGACTTCCCTGAGTTCTTTGGAGAAAACGTCCTCATCATTTGAGGTCGGGAAAGCACATCCTTGGATTTCTCAAGGCTTGCTATGCGGATCCTGCAAAACAAAATCGGATCACGAAGCAAAAGGGGGATTTATTTACAACCGCAAAAAGAAAACAACTAACTAATTTTAAATCCTTGGGTTGCCTCCCAAGCAACGCTTCTTTAACGTCTCTAGCTAGACGAGGCTCGGCACGCTCATGGAGGTTCGAAGTAAAAATTTTCGTCCTCCTCTAGGCCTCTGATAAAATCTCGAGTTGTAACACACATAGCAAACAAGGGATGGAAGAAAATCTCCCCTAGCCCATCTTCACAAAACAAATTATCAAAATAACATTTCATAACAAACTCCATCATATCAAAACTTTTTTAAATCCCTGTTCTCAAAACAATTATTAACAGAGTCATCTAGCATCATAATATCAACAGGTCTCGGATCCTGGGGTGGTTTCTCTAAAAGGACCAACCATTCATCATGCGTAAACTGTACATGATCATGAGACTCAGAAACTGTACTAGACTGTACAATGCTATCATCTAACTCATACTCATCAAAATTCAGAACAGGCAATTCAAAATTATCCATCAACTCATTTTCGAACAAAATATCATAGAAAAACTCATCAGGGTTAAAATCATCATCATTCATAAGAAGACCTTCTAATTCTAGGGCTAAGCTTAACTCCTCTTCATCTTCTTCATCAGGTAGAAATTCTAGGCCAACAGAAAAGCTAGTATGTATACTGCAAACAGACTCATCATGGCCAAAGATATTAAAAACTACCTTTTCATCATCTACATTAAGAGTCAACTTACCTGTATGAACGCTAATCTCGACCTTACCAGTGGCCAAGAAAGGTCGTCCCAAAATGATGGGAACTTTTTTGTCCTCCTGCATGTCCAACACCACGAAGTCTACAGGAAAAATGAACTTGTTCACCTTTACTAACACGTCCTCCACAATCCCCATCGGATGGGTTATTGATCAGTCCGCCAGCTGGAGGGTTGTGTCAATGTCTTTCAGTCTCGTTAGTCCAATTTTTCTAAAAAGGGAATAAGGCATCAGATTAATACTTGCACCCAAATCACATAATGCCCTATCAAATGACACCTCTCCTATAGTACAGGGAACAGTGAAACTCCCTAGGTCTTTTTGTTTAAGAGGCATCTTCCCTAAGACTATCGTGCTACTGTTTTCCGATAATCTAAAAACTTCTTTTTTCTTCAAATTTTTCTTTCTCGCAAGCATTTCTTTCATAAACTTCCCATAATTAGGCATGTTAGATAAAGCATCTACTAAAGGAATATTGACAATCAATTTTTTAAACATTTCTAAAAATCTAGTAAACTGCTTATCTAACTTAACATTTTTAAATCTATGGGGAAAAGGCAACTCCCTGTAATCGAAAGTCAGACATTCACCCCTCCTCCTGGGCGGACTAATGTGAGACCCTCGGTCGTGATGGTTGCAAGGGACTTCCTCTTCTTCTTCTTCCTTCATCTTCTCTTTCATCTTCTCTTGATTTCCTACACAACTGTTAGTCAAATCAAAATTAAATTCAACTGAGCAAGGAGGATTTTGGGACCTTTCTGCGGAGGTTTTTTCTGCCTCAGCCCTGCCGTCTTCATCCATGCTCATTCTTTCTTCCTTCCTCTTTTGTTGCTCTTCATCCAAACGGTTCTCCAATTGTCTCCCACTCTGGAGTGTGATTACCTTACACTGCTCTCTAGGATTTACCTCTGTACCTCTAGGAAATTTACCCTTCTGAAAGGCATTCACTGTTGTAGCGATCTGTCCCAGTTGTACCTCCATATTTTTCAGAGCGATGTCGTGGTTGTTCATCGATGTCACCAGAGTGTTCACCGTCATTTGGAGATTAACATTCAGCACTTTTTATTCCTTGATGAAGAGTGCCACCATGTCCTCCAGGTTACTCTTCTTCTCTTGAGAATTTGATGTAGAAGCAAATCCTGGCGGTGGCTGCAAAACATCTTTTGTATTTGAATAAGAAAAATTCTCATGGTTACGCAGACCTAGGTGGTAGAAGTTCGGTAGGCCTTGGTTCTGATTGAAGGCTCGGTTGCCTATGAACTGAACTTCTTCCATCTCATGACTTTCCTTCTTCGAATAATTTTCCGCTAAGGTGGCAATGGATTTCACCACCTCAGAGGAAGATAACTTGTTTAGTGCGTTCGTCAGGGAAGCCATCTGTGCCTTTAATGAACTTGATTCATCGATCTCGTATATACCAGTCTTTTTTGTTGATGCCCTCTCCGTGGGCCATTGATAACTGGTGGATGCCATCTCCTCCAACAACTCCTTCGCATCATTAACGGTTTTTGACAAGAAGCTTCCACTTACAGATGTATCAAGAACAATTTTAGTGGAAGAATTTAAACCGTTATTAAACAATTGTACCTGGAGCCAATCCGTGTGGCCATCCTGTGGGCATCTCCTTAGCATCTCTTTGTAGCGTTTCCATGCCTCGTACAGTTGCTCGTCATCACTCTGTCTGAATGTTCCAATCTCCGTACGGAGCTTGGTTGTCTTGGCGGTTGGGAAAAACTTCGTAAGAAACGCCTGAGCTAGCACGTCCTAGGTGTTTATACTGCCAGGCTCTAAGGATTCAAGTCAATCCTTAGCTTTATCTTGAAGGGAGAATGGAAATAACCTCAATCTTATAACATCCATCGAAACTCTGTTCATCTTGGTCGTCCCACAAATCTCTAAGAAGGACCGAAGGTGGGAGTGAGGATCTTCTGAAGGGTGTCCTTTAAAAGAACAGTCCCTCGCCATTTGCATCAAACCCGTCTTCAGTTCAAAATTGTTCGCCTGTATGGGAGCGTAGACGATGCCAAAATTTTCGGTGACAACTGATAACCCAAACCAAGAATTTGGAGCGTGGCTGAGGTTCCAAGGGTTCCTAAGAACAAATAAAAAAACAGAATCACCATCAAAGAAGGAGGACAATAATATGGAAGAAAACAAAGAGAAAGGGAAAGAATAGGAAACAGAGAAAGAAATAGGGGACAATATGTCTCAAGAAGGGAGCAAATCAAGGAAATTAGCACAAAGAGGGGCCATCTTTGATTTAAACTCTCAAGAAGAAGGAATACAATATATAGCAGACGATACAAATAATATTAATATGACTTCAAACGATATGGCTTGGAACATCATGGAGGGGATAGAGGATAATATGGAAAGGACAGAGATGAATGAAAATAATCCTGAAGGAAGATCAACGCCAATAGCACCAGAAACATCAGAAAAGAAAAATTCTACATGGGAAAGGAAAGTTAGAACGGAGATCAATGAAGGGAAAAGAGAAGAAAACAACCAAAGACAAAAGAGGAAAAGGGAGGAAACAAAGATCAGTGAAGGAAAGAGACACAAAGGGAAAGAAGGAACAGAATTGGAGACTAATAGCTGCTTGAATCCATTGGCAAAGGCTGCAATGCAGCCCTACCAAAAATTATGAAAACATTGTGTTGGAATGTCTAGGGGTTGGAGAACCCGAGGGCATTCCGTGCTCTTAAAAACCTAGTTGTAACTAGGAATCCCCAATTAGTTTTCATAGCAGAAACAAAGTGTGGAGTGGAAGTCACAGAAAAAGTAAAAAGGCAATGTAATTTTGAAGGGTGCCTCACAATCAACCGTGTAGAAGCAAAAGGAGGCTTGTGTTTACTCTGGAAGGATTCCAAAATGGTGACTATTAAATCATATTCCCAAAATCATATAGATTCTGAGATCATTTGGAATGGCAGAGTGTGGAGGTTTACGGGAATTTATGGCCACCCAGAATCAAATCAAAGAAATCAGAAGTAACCTCCCTTGGCTTATGGGGGTGACCTTAATAAAATTTTGAGAGATTATGAAAAGATGGACGGTCTTAGCAGGGACACAAGATGTTTGGAGGAGTTCAGAAAAGCCTTGGATAATTGTGAGCTCAAAGACATAAACACAATGGGAGAAGTATACACGTGGCATGGAAACAGAAGAGGCCAGCAAGTTTGGGAGAGGTTAGACCATTTTCTTTGCAACTCATCCTTTGAAAGTATGTTTAATATTGCAGGATCATCAAATATGGATTGGTTATTCTTGGACCATCGACCTATAGAAATCAAGATAGACATTCGGGGAACAAGCAGACCAAATAAGAGAAGAAGGGCCTTCAAATTTGAGGAGTATTGGACGAGAAGGGAGGAATGTGCAGAAATCATTAAAGAAAATGGTTGCTGGGAGGGTAACGATGTATCTGTTCCTTTGCTTTCCAATAATCTTTCTAGATGTTCAAAAGAACTTTTGAAATGGGGAATAAATATTAATGCTAGTAGGAAAAATAGAATTGAAGAATGCAAGAAATCACTAAAAGAAGCATATGATAATATTTCCAAATGTGAACTTTTCTAATATTCATGAAATAGAATTTGAGCTTGATAAACTTTTGGAAGAAGAGGAGATATATTGGAGACAAAAGTCTCGAGATGATTGGCTAAAATGGGGAGATAAAAATACTAGGTGGTTCCACAAAAAAAACATCCATTAAGAAGAAAATTAATGAGATATCTGGGATCTTAGATGAAAATGGATGTTGGATTGAGGACCCTAATTACATTGAAGACAGATTCTTATCCTACTTTGAGAATATGTTTGAATCCCAAAACCCAGAACAAATAAACATAGATTTGGCCATGAGAGACTTACTGAAGGATTGAAATTCCGTAATTCCGTAATTCCGTAAAGCAGAAGCGTGATTGGGACCGATTCGTAATTAATTTTGTTTAATCTAAAATACCAATACATTGCCAATAATATTAGAACTATTCTAAATATCTATTAAGGCTAAGCATACAAAAATATTAGATTTAAATCTAATTTATAAAGTAACAAATTACTTACTCTCGTTGACGACTCAGATTAAATTCACCAACTACTTGTGAAATAATCAAGAACTACTGCGAACACCACCACTATGGCTACACCGGTATGACTCTGAGACTTCTAGAGGCAGGAGACTTGTCGGAGTCTAGAGGGAGCCTTTAGGGGAATTTTCTGAGAGTAGGAGAATGAATGGGATGTCTTTCACCCCACCCCAGGGGTATTATTTATAGGAAAAGGAAGACATTTTCCTAATAGGAAAAGGTCTCTAATTTTAATAAATAATTAATTAATTCCATAATTAATTAATTTCCCTAATTAAATATCATATATTTAATCTTAGGGATTTTATTAAAATTAAAATTAATATGAATCCAATTCATATTAAATTTATTTGAACTCTTTCAAATATTTTCTTTCCTAATAGGAAAATGTCTCTAATTTTAATAAATAATTAATTAATTCCATAATTAATTAATTTACCCAATTAAATATCATATATTTAATCTTAGGGATTTTATTAAAATTAAAATTAATATGAATCCAATTCATATTAAATTTATTTGAACTCTTTCAAATATTTTCTCTCAAGAATTAATTTTTTAAATTAGTTCAAAAATTATATTATAAAGTTTCATAAACTTTATATATGCATCAATATACATTATACGATTCCCCAAATAAATTGAACACTTTCAATTTACAATTTATACTTAAATGCCTCAAGTCTCTTTACGAGCTACCAGTGGGACCTAATGGACCTACAGATCAGAAGCTCCAACGATACGAGACTAATTGGCCAAACTCATTAACCAAGTTTAGTCAACATTCGTTAACTGTGGGTCACTCCACTAAAGACCCACAGCTGCACTCTTCTCATTGTAGAATATTTCTGTGTCCACGGATATCGACCAAGCAGTAAGTCAATCCTTCACGTGTGTTCGTAACACCAGCTGGGTCAAATTACCGTTTTACCCCTGAGTTACCTCTGGTTCCTTAAGTACCACTGATTCCTCTAATGAACAAGTTGTTTAGGATCCAACCACTAAACATGAGTTCCTCTCGAGTCAGGAGAGGACGACGCGCCTTTGTTCAAGCCCCAGAATCAGCCCTTAAGGGAACACACATCTACTTACCCCAATAGGGGAAGGAGTGAATTCCATCTTATACTATTATGTTCCCAGCCCCCATTCGGTCTTGCCCCTGAAATGGTAGGATTATTGAGTCGGCGAACTGGCCACTCTCACCCATACAAATCTAAGGACAATCCCTCCATAAAGGGGTTCATAACAGACTCAGGATTGAGATTGAGTTACCTAGGTCATCCTATTGAAATAGAAACCTAAACTAGTTAACGACGTTACATCTAGTGGTTACTATTTCGCGATCCGGTCTTATGCAAACTCATTGCATAGGATACCCCCACCCGCATGTCTCCTACATGGATGCCTTGGATCATTGCATCTGTATCAAATACAAGGTGGGTCGTATCACATAGTGTCACCAGGATAAGGTACCCAGCCTTATCCCTATACTATAGACCTTTTAGGTTGTTACTTGAACACCGATCCCCGTATGTCCCCACATACTAGTTCAAGTTTCATTTAAACAACCTTGGATCTTAGTTTATTGGATTTAGGGTTTATTAATGCAAACTCGATTATTCAATAACCAAATTACTGAATTACTCAAATAACGCTTTATTGAGATCGATTAATTTGTTTCATTTACTATCTACGAGTTTTAGGGCATAAAACCCAACACTTACAACCTAGAGTAAAACAAGATATGAATGGAAAACTTTTAGCTCCTTTCACAAAACTGGAAATTGAGCAAGCAATAAACCAAATGTTTCCTACAAAAGCCTCTGGCCCCGATGGTTTTCCTGCCCTTTTTTTACCAAAAATACTAGAATATTGTGGGCTTGAAGACAGTAAATGAGTGCATAGCCAGAAGCGACTAGTCGCTTCCCGAATGCCTCTTTACTTTAGTATGGTCTAGTCTTTCCAATGCCTCTTTTCTTGCCGAAATTATGAATAACAAAAAAGGGATTAGTGAGTGGAATAAAACTAATATAGTGCTAATACCAAAGGTAAACAACCCTAGAGAAGTAAGTGACTTTAGACCAATAAGTTTGTGTAATGTTAATTACAAAATAGTGACAAAAGCCATTGCAAACAGATTTAAAGGGGTGCTAAATGATATTATTTCAGAATCTCAATTAGCTTTTATCCAAGATAGGCTAATTACAGATAATATTCTAACTGGCCATGAATGTATAAATGCTTTAAAAAAAACCACAGATACATTAGAAAGGATATGACAGCCTTGAAATTGGATATTAGCAAAGCTTATGATAGGCTAGAATGGGCTTATCTTAAAGAAATAATGCTTAGGCTAGGGTTTAGTGTCAATTGGGTTGAATTAGTCATCAACTGTATATCTTCAGCTAGCTTTTCAGTAATAATAAATGGAGAGTAGAAAGGGAGTTTTAATTCTAGTAGGGGTCTTCGCCAAGGGGATCCGTTGTCTCCCTATTTGTTTCTCCTAATAGTCGAAGGTCTGTCTAAACAAACAATAATTGAACCTTATCATGCATGGTATGCTCTAATGGCCCTTTAGCATCCCATCTCCTATTTGCGAACGATAGCCTAGTTTTTTGTAGAACAAATGAACAAGAGCTAGTTACATTAAAAGATCGGCTGAAAATTTATGAAATAGCTTCAGGAGAAAGTATAAACATTACAAAATCAACTATTATGTTTTCTAAAAAGGTTAGTGAGGATAGGAGAAACTTAGTTGGTAGCATTTTAGGGGTTAAATGTGCAAAAAACTTTCGAAATTACCTAGGCATTCCTTCGGCTCTATCTAAATAGAAATCTAAGGATTCAGGATATATTTTAGATAGGATATGGAAATCTGTTCAAGGCTGGAAGGGTTCCTTTTTCCTCTATAGCAAGGAAAGAAATATTAATTAAAGGGAAAAATACACTTTTAGTCCCTGAGGTTTAGGTTAGGTTTCATTTTGGTCCCTGAGTTTTCAAACTCAAAAATTTAGTCCCTGAGGTTTGGTTTTAATTTCATTTTGGTCCCTCCATCCATTTTTCCGTTAAAAACTAACGGTTGGATGACGTGGCGCTAGTTTTTATTTTAAAAAATTATTTTAAAGTTTTTTAATTAAAAATATATTAAAATAATAAAAATATTATTATTTTTATTTTTTTTCTTTCTTCTCTTCTTCTTCTTCTTCTTCTTCTTCTTCACATGGCCGGCGGCCGGCGTCGACGACTTTTTTTTTCCTGTTTTCTTTTCTTCTTCTTCTATTTTCTTCTAGTCCCACTTCTCTTTTTTCTCTCTTCTTCTCTTATTCTTCCTCAACTTTTCTTTTCTCTTCTTTTCTTCTTTTCTTTTCTCCTCAAAAAAGAAACTTTTTAGATCTGGACGAAAATGAGGGAGAGAGACGACCGATTCTCCGTGCACGCACCAATTCTCCGTGGGTCACCGTTGATTCTCTGTGGGTCACACGAAACAAAGCAGCGAACAACCCATACCACACCTCTCTTCCACATCGTTTCGATCGCATTGTGAACAACCCAGACGGCATAAACCCACGGGAAAAATCCAAACCTCTGTTCCTGCGAGCAGATCCACACGAACAAACCCACGGCTCGCTCTAGATCGTGTGGGTCTCGACGACAGTAGCATCCTCGTGCGAACAACCTAGATCTACTCCGGAAACCACCAGATCTGCTCCAGCCGTCCACGTTCGAACGTTTAAGCGTAGATTAGTTCGGGGCTCTCCAGAAACCACCAGATCTCCCCTTTGTTTCAGTCCTCCCTCCTCTTTTCTTTTCTTTTTTTTTAAAGAAAATGAAGATGACTTCGGTTTGCAGAGGAGAGGGAAAGGAACAGAGAAAGAGAGGGATGGTGTGAGAGAGAGGGATGGTGAACAGAGAAGAGAGAGACAGTGAGAGAGAAAGAGATGGTGAGAGAAAGAAAAATAAAGAAGAAAGAAGAGGAAGAAAAAAAAAATTCGGCGACGGACGACGGTGGTCGGCAGGTAGCTTGCCGACGGACGGCGACTGGTGGAGAGATTTGAAGAAGAAAACTTGGAGAAGAAGAAGACTTAAAAGAAAAAGGAGAAATGAAAATAATATTATTTTAATTAATTTATTCTTATTTTATTTAAAAAAAAATTAAAAATATTTTTTTAATAAAAAACACGATGCCACGTCAGCATTCCGTTAGTAATTAACAGAAAAGTGGATGGAGGGACCAAAATGAAACTAAAACCAAACCTTAGGGACTAAATTGTTGAGTTTGAAAACTCATGGACCAAAATGAAACCTAACCCAAACCTCAGGGACCAAAAGTGTATTTTTCCCTTAATTAAAAGTATAGGTCAAGCAATTCCATCCTATGCCATGAGTGTCTTTAAGTTCCCTAAGAAACTTTGTGATGAGATTATTAGAACCTTTGTTAGATTTTTGTGGGGATCAAGTGAAAATAAAAAGAAAATGCATTGGTGTAAGTGGGCAAAAGGTCTGCCTTCCAAAAAGTTTAGGGGGATTAAACTTTAGAGATGTGGAGGGATTCAATCAAGCTCTCCTAGCCAAACAAGTATGGAGGATTGTATCTAATCCAAACTCTCTAGTATCTCAATTGCTTAAAAGCATTTACTTTAAAGACACGGATATAATGAATGCTTTTGTTGGGAGAAAACCATCTTATGTATGGAAAAACATTATGTGGGGTCGGGAGTTGTTAGAGAAGGGAATAAGGAGTAGAGTGGGGAATGGCTCTTCCATATATATGTTTAAAGATCCTTGGATCCCAAGAGAATCTACTTTTAAAACTACATGCACTAATATGGAGGTTTTCAATGAAAAGGTAGTTGATTTTATTGATCAGACAGGAGCATGGAATATTAATAAACTTAAAAACCTTGTTATGGCTGAAGATAATGAGATTATAAAGAGAGTGCCCATCAATGTGAATCTAAGGGATAGACTAATCTGGCATTATGATCGGACAGGAAAATATTCAGTGAAAAGCAGTTATAAATTGTACATGAAAAGCGGTTATAAATTGTACATCAACTCTAAGATAAATGAGGCTTCTTCTAGTAGAAATATCCTAGGAAATGTTTGGAGTAATTTGTGGAAACTAAGGATCCCAAATAAGATAAAACATTTCTGTTGGAAGGCTTTAAACGAATTTTTACCTACTAGACTAAATGACGGGACTTGTCGAAGGTCCAGATCAAAGCAAATTTATAATCCGCGATCACTAAACTACTTGCAGTAGTAGTGGTCAGGGTCGATCACAGGGAGTGGCGTTTGGTTATTTATTTCCTATTTACCTTGAGTTTGAAAGTAGTAAAAAAAGGGGGGATTGCATAAGAATGAATTTAACATGCAAGAAATCTAAAGGTAGGAATTTAAATATCATAAAATTTAAAGACAAGAAACTAAATTGCAAGAAACATAAATTAGCAAAGAAATCAATTAAACTAACGACACCGATTAGGGAGATTCTTGGGGGTTGAATGGTTTACTTTGATCATTGTCTTCCTACCTATTTTAAGGCTAACTTAACTTGTTTAATTGCCCAATCGATCTAATCTGAACCCAAAAAAGACCCTAAGCCCACCTAAGCCATCTAGTTCGATCATACACCGTCCATCGAATTAGACCCTAATTGATTAACTAATTAATTCGATTTAACCATCAAATCATACAATCAACCAATTGCCTTAAGTCTAGTGGATTGATTAGGACATTAGAAATAATTAGGCCTTCTAATGCTATTTTGGATTCTAGACCTATCGTGTCAAGCAACAAAGTCAGAGAACTGCTCTTGGGACCCCTGCCCACGAATCGGTCTATGTGCTAACTATTGAACTAACTATCCATTAGCTACTTGGAAATCAGTTCTTTAGCATATTATTAACATACGAGCTGCGAGTTAGGGTGTCAATCTAACTTACTGCGCATGCTAATTTTACATACCGAATCCAAAATACAATAGCAATATAAAATTAAAGAAGCAATCAGAACATGAAACTCACAAAGAAACACATTCTATAACCCAAGAATCATCCAATTGGTGTCAACGGGTTTAGATGACGGTAAAGCCAACTAAAACCCGTGACCCTATGCAATAATAATGAAGAAATACAAGAGAAATCGGTAAGAAACATACACTACAAAGGTCTAGTCGTGCAAGATAGAGAAGAACCGAAAAAGGGACCAAAAATTACAACCAAAATCTCTCTTTTACGACGGAACAAAACGAGGGTTTATATAGAAAATTAATCGTGGCGTTGAGACGTTGGGCATGGCATCTCGACGCCATGTCGTCTGGGCCTAGGGTTCAAGAACGGGCCAGCGTCTCGACGCTGGCCACGACGTCTCGACGCTTGGCCTTTGTCCATTATGCCTTCATTCTTTTATTGGTCTTCTTTGTTACTTGCTCGACTTGGGACTCGAACCTTTGACTCCTTGGAACCATTCTTCGGGCTCGTCACGATCCTCACGGTCTTCTCACCTTCTCGAGATCCATGGACTTCAACTTAGCTCGAAAACTCTCTAAATCGCCCGAATTAGCTCCAATTTGTGTAGTTCGTCCCTGATGCCCTTAATGCACAAATAATCTACAAAATAGACAAATAAAGCGTAAAGTGCACTCTAATAGGCTTAGATTAATAAAAAATAAATAGGACTAATTTGGTCCTATCACTAAACCTTAGGAACAGAGGAATTGATTTTCCTGTAATTTGTCCTGTTTGCTCAAACAAAACCGAATCTATAGATCACATTATTTTTTATTGCAGTCGGGCTAGAGAGATTTGGAGGTTGACTTACAATCGAGTGTACCTGGAATAAGATTTTAACAATTGCTTGATGGATCGATGGCTGAAAAATAAATGATTTTGCATCGTTAGCGGAGCTGGAATTGATTGCAGTCACAAGCTGGTCAATTTGGAGCGACATAAACAAGAAGGTTCATGGTCAGAGTATTCTGCCAATTAATACGAAAAGCAGCTGGATAAATAATTATTTAAAGGATTTTCAGGATGCAAACTCAAGAAGAGCTGAAAATTTACCTCTGAGAAGAAATCTCGAGCCGAAATTGCATTGTTGGATTCCCCCTTCTGGAAACATGTGGAAGGTTAACGTTGATGCAGCTTGGACTTCGTCTCCTCTGTCAACAGGGTTGGGGGCAATTATCAGAGATTCCATGGGCAACATAGCTGGAGCTTCGGCTTTCTCAGTAAAAATCGACTACAAAGCCCCCATAGAAGAAGTGATGGCAATCTTCGAAGGAGTATCGCTTGCTAAGTCTTTGGGATGTAAGGAGATTATCGTGGAATCTGATTGCTCTCAGGAAATTAATTTGGTGGCAAAGAAAATTGAAGTCTGGGGTGAGGTGGAACCTTGGTTGGAGGCCATCTGGGATCAACTTACTTTTTTCTCAAATGTCATTTTTGTATATACTTCCAGAAAGAAAAATGGGGTGGCTGATGGTATAATTAAGAGGGCTAGGAATGCTTAATACATATGAAACTTGGGTAGAATCTATCCCGTGTTGGTTAAGTTCATTGGTCGATATTGACCGTTCAAATTTTGTCCAAGTGGCGTAATGAAATTTCGTATTTTCTTCTTAAAAAAAAGGTGTATTAGTCGTTCCTTTGACAATTTATACTAGATAGGAGTCTCATTAATTTTAAATAAAATAAATATTTTAAAAAGTATTAATTGGTTTCTTTTTAGTTATTTTGTATTTAATACTTACAAAATAAAACATAGGTAAAAGTACCATTTTTTTAAATTATTGTAATGAATTTATTCATTTACTACCAACAAAAAATTAAAAGAAAAAAAAGTGGATATTCCTAACAATAATAATAGTAATTGTTATCATCATCATAAAAGAAGCTAAATACATTATAAAAGAAAATAGCTATGAACTTGATTTGAAACATACTTGTGCTTAACTTCAATTGGTATATCATCTTCTAGCTTCTCTTTTTGTATATCTTCAAGTTTTTTCTTAAATTACAAAGGATCAATATTGCAAAAAAAAAAAAAAAAAAAAAAAGAAGCAACAAGAATGTTAGATTATGTAATTCAACAAAAGTTACAAGGCAAAGCAAGAAGAAAAGCAAACCTAAATATAAGAGAAAACTCAAATGCTTGTAAAAACAATTTGAAGAGAGCTTTATAAAGTTGTAGGAGATAAAAAGTTACAAAACATTTGAAATTTCACTATTAAACATATAATTAAAGATAAGGTCGTAAATTTTGGAAATTAAATTGTAGAAATAATGATATAAAATTTTTCACATTCTAGCCTCATCATCTTTCATATATTTACATTGGGTGTTTACTAAAAAAAACTTATATAGGTAGGTTATTTATGGATGTGAAAATGTGAAAAGAAGTTCAACCATTAATCTTGATTTTATTGTATTTATTTTAAATTAAATAAAATAATAATAAGTGAAAAAAAATGTAAAAAAATTTATGATGATTTTTTATTTTAAAAAGGTATTAGTACATACAGGTGGTGGGTATAATTTTTTTTAGTTATTTCATTTTTTAAATAAGACAATTAGGTATTATGTTATCTTAATAATACCAATGACAATGTTGTCATTTCCTTTTTCTTCTTTATGATATTATAGCCTTTTAAATTCTATTTTAAATTAAATGAGCAGTGGCGGAGGCATCATGGGTCTAGGGGCTCGAGTCCCCCTCAACTTCTAAATATGTTATATTAATAATATAAATCACAAAGGTGTACAACATTAGTTGCCTTTGTGGCTTAAGCCCCCTGATTTCCTTCAAATTCTGAGTTTGAACACTTGCGTGCGCCTACGCGCACGATAATCACTCTTTTTTCCTTTCCCTTTTTTTCCTTCTTTTCGTTTTAACGGTTATGATTTTATTTTCCCTTTTTTAGTCAAATAAAGATACAATAAAAATATTTTTTAATTTTAGTCATAGACTTTTGAATTTAAAAAAAAAAAAAAAAAACACATGTCATTGATCTTTAAACTTTTAATTTTGTATCGAGTATATTTAAAAGTTTTCAATTTAATGTCTAATAGATCTAATAAACTAATAAACTGTATGTTTTTTTAGTTCAAAGTTGTATTAGATACCGAATTGAAAATTAAAAATCATATTAAGTAGAAAAGTGAAAGTTTAGGGACTTGGTATACACTTTTTAAAGTCAATGATTTTATTGAGCATAATCTTGAAAATTTAATGGTTAGATTTATAATTTAACAAATTTAATATCAAAATATACGAATTGATATTAACATAGTCACTCTTTTTTCCTTCTTTTCGTTTTACCCTTTTTTTAATTTTTTTTTTTTTTTTTGACTCAGCGTTCGTGCCCCTGCACGCGCAATAATCACTCTTTTTTCCTTTCCTTTTTTTTCCTTTCTCTTTGTTTTACCTGTTATAATTTTATTTTTCCTTTTTTAGTCAAATAAAGATACGATAAAAATATTTTTAAATTTTAGTAATAGACTTTTGAATTTTTTTTTTAAAAAACATGCAATTGATCTTTAAACTTTTAATTTTGTATCTAGTATGTTTACAAGTTTTCAATTTAATGTCTAATAAATCTAATAAACTAATAAACTGTGTTTTTTAAGTTCGAAATTCTATTAGATACAAAATTGAAAATTAAAAAACCTATAAGGTAGAAAAGTGAAAGTTTAGAGACTTGATATAAACTTTTTAAAGTCAGTGATTTATTGAGCATAATCTTGAAAATTTAATGATTAAATTTATAATTTAACAAATTCAATATCAAAATATACGAATTGATATTAACATATGTCAACGTGTTCAAAATATCATTTTGGTTATTGTGCTTTGAGTTTTGTTTCATTTTAGTCATTGTACTTTGAAATGTCTAATTTTAGTCCAAATACTTTCAATAAAGTTGAAAATTGATCCCTATAGTGAGTTTGTTGTTAGTTTTTCTAAAAAAATTGGTCTCTATTGCATTCTTTCTATAAATTTTAGAAATATATGTTCACATTGTTGTTGAGAGAGAAATTTTGGCCAATCACAAATTACCACATCATTATTTAAAATTAATGACGAAATTACAAATAATTAAATTTGGGACCAATTATAAATGGACACATGTCTCAAATTTAATTTGAAGATAAAGTTGGCTAATTATAAATTTTTAGAGCCAAATGTCCATTTGATCAATTAATTAAAAATAAATTATTTTGATCAAATTAATTAATTTGACCAATTAATTAAAAAATAATAATTAATTGGATCAAATTTGGTCTTTTAAATATTTGGGTCATGTGGTTTTTGGGTCAAATATAAACCAGACCAAAAAACCAAATAGTTGGGCCCAAGCCCAATTTAAGCCCAAGCCCACAAAGACCTTTGAAAAACTCTATAAATAGGAGGTCTTGGCTCATTTGAGAGGGAGGAGAATTTTGAAGCTCTCAGCTAGAGTCAGAGAATTTAGAGAAACTCCACCAAGACTTCTTGAAGACTGAAGACCCTTCAAGACTAGAAGACTTCAACAATCCTTGAAGACCAAAGACTCTTCAAGACTTAAAGACCCCAAGACTTCTTGAAGACTGAAGACCCTTCAAGACTAGAAGACTTCAACAATCCTTGAAGACCAAAGACTCTTCAAGACTTCAAGATCTCAAGACTTCTTGAAGACTGGAGACCCTTCAAGACTAGAAGACTTCAACAATCCTTGAAGACTGAAGACTCTTCAAAACTTCAAGACCCCAAGACTTCTTGAAGACTGAAGACCCTTCAAGACTAGAAGACTTCAACAATCCTTGAAGACCAAAGACTCTTTAAGACTTCAAGATCCTAAGACTTCTTGAAGACTGAAGACCCTTCAAGACTAGAAGACTTCAACAATCCTTGAAGACTGAAGATCCTTTAAGACTAGAAGACTTCAACAATCCTTAAAGACCAAAAACTCTTCAAGACTTCAAGACTTCAAAAGCTCAAAGAATCAATTGAAGCTTCAGACTCGAGAACAAACGCTACCGCCCTCGAGTGAAACACAATCACACACAAGAGAGAGAATCAAAGGATTAAAGTTAGAGATTGTACACCCACACGCATATTACATCAATACAAATATATATTTTATTCCACGTGTCTCCATCTCTGAAGTTACGTGTGAACAATTGTGTCTCTTATTGTACGAAAAATATTATTATTTAACAAATTTCAGTAAAAATTAACTTAAACTTATGGTAGGGACCAATTTTAAGCATAGACTAAAATTATTTGTGTATAGTGCCCCTCACATAAAATTCTGAATCCGTCACTGTTTATGAGTTAAATCATCGAAAAAAAATCCTCCCTTGAGATAGTAAGATTTTATAAACTTCTGAATGTTTGAGGTTGTTCCCTTGAACTTTCATGTACTTACAGGTTTTGGTACTTTGGTTTTTAATATCTCATTATTCGTTATCCAACTTTTATTAAATTCCACATTTAATATTAGTTACAGAAATCTTCGAAGTAATTTATTGAAAATTTGGTGTAAATGCAATTGTTTTTATTAGTCATAAAAGTTGAGGGATTAAAATATAATATTTTCAAATTTAAAGGATCAAATTGAAAAATAGCTAAAAAATTATACATTAAAATTATATTTAAGCAAAGGCTCAAAACCTATTTTGGTTGTTAAACCTCACTTTTATTCTAATTTCGTCTCTAAAATTTCAAATAGTATGTTTTAGTCTCAAAATTTTTCATTTAAAATTATCTTAATCACTATTATTTATTTTTTATTAAATAGTCAAAACACCAAAGGTGCCCTATTACATGTAACTTCAACCATCATTTGTCTATCTATAGACTTTTATTTCCTTTGAATTATTACCAATCAAGAATCAAATCCACGACCATTAAAGTAGGGCAATCAATTAATAACTTAACAAATTGAAGTAGGTCAAGACATCAACTTGGTAATATCAAATATGTATAAATTCAAGCAATTGACAATAGAATAATCTAAAGAAATAATTTTTCTTTTCAAGTTTGGACAAATGTAATGGTAATTAGGGATCAAACCCTTCAATAACATTAGAAAAGGTAATAAGTATTTTATCCATTAAGTTATATTTAGTCCAAACAAAGAGGAAGATGAATTATTTTTTGTGGTAGTGGGAGTAAATATAGGAAAATAGGGGGGTTTGGAAGTTGGTAAGAAAAGTAATGTAGAGAGGATTAATGGATATGAGGGAGGGAAAGTTGTGTACAAGTAAAATGCACTAAAAGAGGTGAACAGAGAGAGGGAATAAAAGGGGAAGAGAGGTGGGGTTGTGTAGAGGAGACAGAGTGAAAAGACAAGTCAAATGTCAAATCCATGGTCTTTGATATCATAAGACAGTCAGTGGGATGTGCTGTCAATCCAATGGATTTGATTTCCCCTCCCTCTCTCTCTCTTCTTTCTCTCTCTACCATTTTTTTTCCTTCAAATTTGGAGAGGGGAAATTAACAGTCCTCTTTTTACTATTCTCTCATGACATTTTTTTTTCAAATATTCCAAAATGTTTCTCTTTTATTAAAAATAAAATGAAAATGTCTTTGCACGTGCCAAAGAAGTTCCCACGTGCACATCTTCCTCCTTCAAAATGAAATCAACTTTTAGGGCTGTTTGTGGAAGCTTGAACCCTATATGGACCCATCCAACACTCTTCTCCATGCCCCTTTTTATTATTTCACCTTTTCTTTTTTTCTTTTTTCTTTTTAAAAAATGAACGTTTCACCCATTATATTTGAATCAAATAAAATAAAGTCATGTTTGTCTTTTTTCCAATCTCGACTCCATTCAAATTGAAACTTAATGATTCTATTTTTCTAAATCAGATTTGTTTTTAAATAATTTCATTCATTCATTGCCCTTTATTATACTTTTTAAAAATATGTTCCTTTAAATTTTAAGATATTTGAGAGATTTTGAAAGTATATATGGTTGAAAATAAAAATTCAAACAATGAAAATGGTAGTAAACAAAATTAAAAAAAAAACAAAATTATTTTTTTTTTTTTAAAATCAATTGAATTTAGATAATATTACAATTTGAATAAGGAGTGGAGATTTGAAATCTAAATTATATTAAAAAGGTTACCTGGTAATTTTATTTGAATTATTTTGATATGAGATATTTTTTATATAGTTTATAATGCACGTATCAGAGGGAGAATGAAGGGTAGAGGTTTAAAAAGAAAAAGAAAATACACATAATTTCATGATTGAAATTACCTCTTGCTGATTTTACTCTCAACCATTAATTATATTTGTTGTCATCATTCAACAGTGAAAAAAATGTACAAAACTTTGTTATAAAAATCATATATAGTATGAGGTTAAAATGGTTCCATCAAATCTAGTCAACACACTAATTATTTCTATAATACCCTGAATAATTGAAGATCATAGTTTTGCATCATCACTAATTTGAAAATCTTAGAGTAATTTTTTATTTCATAAATTGAAATAGTGTTGCACATGTTTGTATGTATATACACTAATGGATATCTAAACAAAATATAAAATTTCATCAATACATCAAAATTATATATAAAAGAAATGGTATGTTTAAAACTGAATTTAATTGTAACTATTCTTTTCCATTATATAATTAACTATATTCTTCTTAACCTTGATTCAAAATTAGTAATCATACCATAATTATTTTAGAATTAAATTAATTTATTGTTTTTAGTTCAAGGACATGAGAAAGTGGAGAATTCAAACTTATGAATTTTTAATTGAGTATATATATAGATTTTGATCAATTGAGCAATGCTCAGGTTGACATGTGAGATTGAATTAAATTTATTTAGTTTATAATATGTGTTTATAAGTTTCAATTTAATCTTTTATGATTCTAAAACTTTTATGTTTATGTTCTCCTAATTCAGTAAAAAATTTCTAAAATTTTTTCACCATTATTAAATTTTAAAATTTTTTACACGACATTCTTTTATATTAGTTCATCATCTCTCTCCCACATAAAAAAAAAAATCAATATTTTTACTAACAACGTTGATGTCTTGGAAGATTTTACATAATAACATAGACGGAATAGAAGCACATATAAGTCAACATAATTTTAACTCAATAATTAATGTATCTCTACTTTCTCTTATTTTATCTAACCACATAATATAATATTAAAAAAAACATTTAAAACCATAGTAATCAAATTATCACTGATGATAAGGCCAATAAAGAAACTAAAATAGCAATTTAACCTTATTCCACATGAAGCAAAATTGTATATACACATGAGAAAAGAAATGGGAAACTTTTTAGCTATCCTCCTGTTTAAAAATAAAAAAATAGGCATATAATAATAATAATAAAGAATGGATTTGGCATAAGCCCCCACATCTACAAAAATGAGTATTATAATAATAACAATAATGGTTACACTTACACATACAAAATTTGTTTGTTTTATTTTTATTTTTGTTTATAATAAAAACTGGCTTTATAATAGCTCAGCCGCCCAAAAGAGCCATCCATTTCCATTTCCCATTCTTCCATTTCTCTCTCTGAAAAAAATATCTAATTGCAACACAACACCACCACACCCCACACCCCACGCCACTCCCTCTCCGCTCAAGATTCTCACACTGCCAACGAACAACAACAACAGCAACAAAAATCAAATGAAATCCTTCTTCTTCCTCTTCTTCTTCTCTTGAAGGTTTTTATCATCCTCAAAATTGACCTACTTTGCTGAAGCTTTTTGTTTCTGAATCTATCGGCCGGCGCCATGACCCTTGAAGACTCCTTAAGATCCCTCTCTTTGGATTACCTCAATCTCCTCATCAACGGCCAGGCCTTCAGCGACGTCACCTTCAGCGTCGAGGGCCGTCTCGTCCATGCCCACCGCTGCATCTTGGCGGCCAGGAGTTTGTTCTTTCGGAAGTTTTTCTGTGGCCCGGACCCGCCGCCTTCCTCCGCCCTCGATCTGGCGGCGTCCAGGATGAGCCCCGTCGGGTCGCCGCCGTCGTCGTCCAGGCCCGCCAGCCCCCAAGTGATTCCGGTGAACTCGGTGGGGTATGAGGTGTTTTTGTTGCTGTTGCAGTTTCTGTACAGTGGACAAGTTTCGATCGTGCCGCAGAAGCAAGAGCCCAGGCCTAATTGCGGTGAGAGAGGCTGTTGGCACACGCATTGCACCTCTGCCGTTGATCTTGCTCTTGATACTCTCTCCGCCGCTAGATCCTTCGGCGTTGAACAGCTCGCATTGCTCACTCAGGTTCCTTTTTCTTTTTTTTTGTTTTTTGTTTCTTCCCCCTTTTCTAGATCACTGTGTGCTTCTGGGCAGTGTTCTAATCCACTTGTTTCTAGTTTTTCTTGTATTTTGGGATTCTTTGGGAACTGGGATTTCATTATTTTTTTAAAGTGTTGAGGGTCTGTTTTTTTTTTTCTTTTCCTCCTTTTTTTTCTTTTTTGGCTTTGGATTCTATAGTTATAAAGATTATGATTTTGGGGCTGAACTTTTATTATCTCATGTGAGGATTGAGATTTTGTTTTTGAGTTTTAATTCTGATGCTGATGAATTTGGGGTTGAATTGGTTCTTTTTTTTCCTGAATTTTTTGGTTAGATTTTTTCTCGAGTAGTCTGGTTAATTTCTATTATATATCTCTGCATCTTCGATTGTTTTGCACGTTTAAGAAATGACTTTCTAAATTTGGATTTTTTTTAATCTATTATTCATTCCCACTCATCTTATCTTTCTACAGTTAATTGGTGAATTTCCCTCACCAAATTTCACTTTCCTCATTTGGGTTTTTGTTGGAAATGAAACCTTTAACAGCTAACAGTACAAAACTTGTGAATTAATCCTTCCGTTTTTTTAGCACAAAGAAAAAAGAAAATCCTATATATTCAATCATCATCGTCTAAAGGAAATTTTCCCCATTATTTGATTTCTTTTCCTATTTTTTTTTTTTTTTTTGCAGAAGCAATTAGCAAGCATGGTGGAGAAGGCCTCCATTGAAGATGTAATGAAGGTATTATTAGCTTCAAGAAAACAAGACATGCACCAACTTTGGTCGACTTGTTCTCACCTTGTTGCTAAATCCGGACTCCCACCGGAGGTGCTCGCCAAACACCTTCCGATTGATGTGGTGGCTAAAATAGAAGAACTTCGGCTAAAATCCTCCTTGGCCCGCCGTTCTCTAATGCCCCACCACCATCACCACCACCACGACCTCTCGGTCGCTGCGGACCTCGAAGATCAAAAGATCCGCCGTATGAGAAGGGCCTTAGACTCCTCCGACGTTGAGCTTGTAAAACTCATGGTAATGGGTGAAGGGCTGAATCTTGATGAAGCTTTGGCCTTACATTATGCTGTCGAGAATTGCAGCCGGGAAGTTGTCAAGGCTTTGCTCGAGCTCGGCGCCGCTGACGTTAACTACCCGGCCGGCCCTGCTGGCAAAACCCCACTTCATATGGCAGCGGAAATGGTGTCGCCCGACATGGTCGCCGTCCTCCTCGACCACCATGCCGATCCAAATGTTCGAACCGTGGATGGTGTCACGCCGTTAGATGTCCTAAGAACCCTAACTTCTGACTTCCTCTTCAAAGGCGCGGTCCCAGGACTAACCCACATCGAACCAAACAAGCTTAGGCTCTGCCTCGAGCTGGTTCAGTCCGCTGCATTGGTTCTCTCCCGCGAGGAAGGAAATGCCAATGCTAATGCCAATGCTAATGTCAATGTTTCATCATCTCCAATTTACCCGCCGATGAGTGAGGATCATAGCAGCAGTAGCAACAGCAACAACATTGGCAATCTCAATCTCGATTCGAGATTGGTTTATCTGAATCTCGGGGCATCCGCGTCGGCGCAGATGGGTGGTTCTAGAGTGGATGGAGAAGATGATAACAGACATGGGTCACAAGGAGGCTGTATCCCAACAATGTACCATCATTCCCATGACTTTTGATGAGTACCATCAGAAATCCTTATTATATAAATTCACAAATTAAAATCATCTAAATTAGAATTCAAAAGAGAAAGAGTGAAAGGGGAAAAAAATGGAGGATGGAAAAGAAGTTGATTGAAAAGCTAGCAAGATCAGCAGCTGGTCTCTCTTGGGAATCAATTATCATTGGATCAATTATATGTTTTCCATATGTCAGTTCTTTTTTTCTTTTTTTTTTTTTTTAATTAATTCAGTTTTGCTTTCTCTCTCTCTCTCTCTATCTCTCTATCTGCTTTGTGTGGAGTTTTTCTCTTTTTTTTTTTTTTTTTTTTTTTTTTGTAGGGCTTTTCAATTCAGTCATCAAGGTATGAAGTAGAGAAGTACTCCATATTGTGAGAATGGATGTGGGAGAGTTGAGATGAGACAAGGGAAAGAATCTGACATATTTCCTTTAAATTTCTTCTGCTTCTCTGATTGGAAGACAGTCTCTCAGGTCAATCTTTTCAAACCCTTTTGGTCCTTTCTCATACTTCTTCTTTACACACACACACACATATCTATTAATTAACGTATCTCTCTACCTTAAGTTGTTTTATATATAATACATATTATTTTAACTACCAAACTTATCAAAATGAAAACTTTTGTGAGGCTTTAATAAGAAAACCCTCTTCTACTTAGTAAATAATATAATTTGGGCCCTTTGTTATTTCATTTTCCCACTTCTAAATGTCATTTTGTCCCCCACCTGCCCTCCATAATACAAATTAGTGATTACAACAATTTTTGGTTTTATATGCAATGGGGCTCTCTTCTCCTTGTTCTTTAATTTTTCCCCTTAGGACATCAATATTTTTATATCTTGGATCCCATCCACCAGAGATAAAGGCAACCTAGAAGAGAAATAGGAGATGGGAAACAAGGGTGATTCTTGGCTGCATATGGGTATGTAGGGTATCTCCCTATACACCACTACAACTATGATAGATGATTTTTTTTTTTTTCATTATCTATTTTTCTCTCTTAGTTGTCAAGATTTTAATAGGGCGTGTAAGGGATCCTTACCCACCATTATACAGCCAAATATTATTTAGAAAAGAATTTTGGAAAATTGCAGTGGGTGGCAAATTGGACCAAATTAATAGTAAATATAACACCATGTAAAAAAAATTGCAAATATAGCAAAATCTATGAGAGTCTATCTGATAGACTTCGATTATCAGAGTTTATCAACGATAGACTCTGATTAATCAGAATCTATCAGTCTACTGATAGATTCTGATTATTTGGAGTTTATCAATGTCTAGCGCTGATAAACTTTGGTTAATCAAAGTCTATCAGCGACTATCACTGATAGGCTCTGATTAATCAAAGTCTATCAGTAATAGTCACTGATAGATTTTTATTAATCGAAGTCTATCAGTGATAGACACTGATATACTTTGAATAATCAGAGTCTATCAGTGATAGACACGGATAGAATCTGACAACAGCTTTTTGGTCTTGTACAATTAATTTTGCTATATTTGCAATTAGTTTGCAACTATGCTATATTTTCTATTAATTTGGTCTAATTTGTCATCTCTGCAACTGTCCCAAGAATTTTTTATTTAGTGATAAACATTTTTTTAGAAATATTTTAATTTTTCTCCTAATATAAACCTTTTACTACTGTTCATGCAATGATGTTTTAATTTAGAAATTTGTAATGGGTAGTTTTTTTTTTCCAAACTTATGAAATGTGACATTTCATTTCAATTTAGGGTTGATTTTGGTTAATATTTAGTCCATTCGACTCAATGACTATATTCAAATCATTGATGGACAAAGTATATTTGATGTCAATCAGATGATTGATTAGTATATTTGATGCCAACTAGATTTCAATATTCAATTATACTTACAATTTTGCATTTGATATGCTATATTTAAACAAAAATAAATCACATTTCAAAAATATCATTTGTGCAATCAGTGAAAAGACTGTCAAAATTTTGGCACATATGTCTAGATGAGATTGGGCATGTTGACTAAAATTTTCTGCTAACAAACTTTTTGGGAGGGATGTGTTTGATTTTGGTGAAATTAGCATCATCTATGTTGGGTTGTGGACAAATTCAATTGGGTATGAGCTTGACTAATATATATATATATATACGAAAAATGATGATATTATATAATATTGTAATTAGAATTATAATAATGTGTGGAGAGAGAAAAGGGAAGAGAAATTGTGGCTGTCATGCATGAGTGCAACATTGAATGTGACCAAAACATTGATTGGTTTTGTTAAATAATATTGAGTGATATCTAAATATGGATTCCCTTCTCCCTTTAAATACTCCTTTGTGTCCCCTCACTCTTTCCTAATTTGGGATTGCTTTGCTTTTCAAAACCCTAGCCTGCCTCCCTGCCTGTCTTTTTTATTTTACATGTTATGTTATGTACTGTCTCCACATCAGAAGGTTTGGTTGTTGTATTGTTTTCTTTCAGAATTCAATAGAGACTAAAAGCAAATTTGCTGCCAACCCCATCTAAGTTTCTGAATTTTTGCTTCCCCATCTTTTTCTACCTCACTTCTTTGCACCAAACTTTTGGAAGACTTAATTGCTTTGGTTGGAAACCATTTTACTAAGGGGAAAAAGGTATTTTTGTTTCCTTCAAATATATTTGTTGTCATAGTACTTTTAATTTTAAGTTTTTAGTGATATGATTCCGTCATAGAGGGAGGATTTCAACATTTGAGCTCGAGGAGAGATTACAAATACTTTGATCAATTGAGTTATACTTTATTATGATCAAATCTTCATCTTTTTAGGTTAAAATTAAGTTTTCAGATAAAATTTTGATTGAAAAATAATCCAGGTATAAAATCTGGGTGAATGAATGAAGTACGAAAACTTTGGACTTTCTTTGATTAACCATTTTGATTTTGGTTTTTTAGTTTCAAAAATTAAGCTTATGAAACACAACTTCTATCTATGATTTTGTTGCTTCATTAAAGTTTGAAAAACTTGATTTTGCTACTGAAATTTGGCTTAGAAATTCATTTTCCTTTATTTTTAGGTGGAAAACTTACCAAAAGCTTGTAGGGTAACAAACATAACTTTAAAAAACAAAAAACAAGATGGTCATTAAGAGGCTCATAACAATTCAAAATTAAAAGTTCTAATATTTTCTGGTTTGTAACTCAAATATACCGATTAGATTTCCAAGATTAGGGACTCAATTAGCCTTTAAAAAAATATAGACTAATCATTATTTTATAAAGAAGCCATTGCCACATTTCAAGAACCAAAAACTAGAGCTAAATTTATGTTTCAACTTTTTACTTTTTAATATGTGAGACGAAATTTGGTTTCATTTTAAAAAAAAAAAACTGTGCTTGCTTTTTGCAAATTTCTTTGATATTTTCTTCCGTTTCCAAGTTTATGTGACAATTATATATATAGTTTTCCGTGGTAACAACATATATACAAAATACCTTTGAAAAAAACAAACATATAAACAAAATATTGTTATGGTAAATTATTAATGTTCATCATCAAGTGTGAATGATTTAGCTATAGCTTCCACGCAAACACATGTTTGGTAACTAGGAGTTGTTTTCAGCCAAATATTCTGAGTCTAATGCTTTCCCAGCATAATTAACAAATGTTTTTTTTTTTCGATTTCCCATAAAAATTTAAAATGGGGGCTAATGAGTAATTTTAAATATAAAATATCTCAATAATATGAGATGTTTCAAATCTTGATTAAAAGGTTAGATATTGTTATTTAGGGGGTGGGGGGGTTAGATATTGTTGAACAAAAAGGATTAAAAAATAGGAAAATTCAAATCTTCGTATATAGTTAAAAAGTAAAATCTTGATGACTTAGTTCCATAATGCACAATATTTTGTTTGTTTTAAAATATGAAAGGTGTATTGTTGTACTAACAAAATTATTACCCTTAATTTTGGTAATGATATATGAATCTATATTTCATTTACAATTAAAGATAGACAAATTCATGCACAAAACATCACAATCCCTATTACTTTTGTTAATTGATTTTCGTGTGGGCTAAGTTCGAAACTCTTGGATGACTTTTAAGATAGCTTGTCATGAAACTACTAACATAGTGGCCATCTTTTTATTTATTTATTTGAAACCAACATAGTGACCATTTAATAGAGGTGTAAAATGGGGGAAAAAAATTAAAACTATGCAAATGTATTTGGGATTTGGAATACGTGGGTACTATTTTTACATAATAGGAAGGGTCATAATGTTTGTACTCTTGACCAAAAGGTCTTAGGTTAGAATCTCCCATATTGTAAAAAAAAAAAGGTTTAATTTAGATCTCAGATATTGTGCAATCAATTTTACCAAGGTTCGATGCATAATGGCATGGAACAATTCGAGCTAGGGAATACACTTGAGATTAGATTGAGTTGCAACTTTTTTGTTTTATTTTTCTAGGTCAACGATATGATCAGGATAAAGATTTAAATATTTAACATTTTGGAGATATGTTTAGGTTGAACAATTAAGTTGCAAGTTCTTTTAGTTCAATAATTTTAAGGGTGAGCCAACTCAGCATAGCTCAACTATTTAAAGCATATAACTTTGACCAAGAGGTTAGAGTTGGCCACAGGTTTAAATCCTCACTCTCATATATTGTTGAACTAAAACAAATGTGGGGCCGAAAGAATGAACCATTGACTTTTGGAATGTTAATACTGAAGGATTGGAATTCCCAATTCCGTTACAGCGGAAGCAATTGGACCGTTCGTAAATTAATTTTGTTCTACAAAATACCAATACATTGGCAAAAGGTTAAGCGGTGAAAAACATACCTCCGTTGACGACTCTGAATACTTCAACGAACACCACCACGAGGCTACCCTGCTATTCTCTGAGGTTAGGAACGTAGTTGTGGGACTACTAATCTTGATTGGGAAAAACTCTTTGAGAGAAAATTTCTCTCTAGAGTTCTTGAGAGAATATGTGGGGGAGGCTAGAATGAGACCTTATGGTGGCCATATGTTGTAGCCCCTAAACCCTAGGGTTAGTGTTCTATTTATAGGAGAAAGACCATGAATAAAATATTCATTTAAAATCAATTATTTCCATAACTGATTTAATCTTTTCCATAATCAATCAATTCCATAACCAATCAATTCCATAATTGATTAATCTTTTCTATAAATGATTGATCACTTCCATAAGTGATTAAATCATTTCCATAAATGATTAATTACTTCCATAAGTGATTAATCATTTTCATAATTGATTAATTTCCAATTAATTAATTCTTTAAATTAATTAATCACCAATTAAATATCATATATTTAATTTCAGACCTTCTATTAGTTAATTAATTAATTACCCAATTAAATATCATATATTTAATTTCAGACCTTTAATTAATTAATTCTATAATATGAATCAAATTCATATTAAAATTGGAACTCCTTCCAATTCTCTTGTATCCTATAAATTTAATATGAATCAAATTCATATTAATATTTGAACTTCTTCAAATATTTATTTCTCTCATAATAATCAAGTTTAATTCCAAATTAGACTTTACATTTTAATGTATCATTATACATTATATTAATTTGTATCTCACACAATTAACTTAATTCCCAATATGAATTTGAACTATCCAAATTCTCTCAAGATATAATTGTTCCTAATTACTCTTTACGAGCTAGCAGGGGGACCTAATGGACCTACAGATCAGAAGCTCCAATGATATGAGGTTAATAGATTAAACTCATTAATCAAGTTAACCAATATTCATTAACTGTGGGTCATTCCACTAAAGACCCACAGCTGAACTCTTCTCACTGTAGAACATTTCTGTGTCCACGGATATAGACCTATACCGGTAAGTCAATCCTTCACGAGTGTTCGTAACTACAGCTGGGTCAAATTACCGTTTTACCCCTGTGTTACATCTGTCTCCTTAAGTACCAGTGCTCCTCTAATGAACAACCTGTTTATGGTCCAACCAATAAACAGAAAGTCCCTCTCGGGCCAGTGAGAGGGCGGGATCCCTTTGTTCAAGTCCCGGAGTCACCACTTAAGGGAACACTCATCTACTTCTCCTATAAGTGGGAAGGAGTGAATTCCTTCTTGTGTTGTCATGTCCTCAGCCTCCCACTCGGTCTTGTCCCAAAAAAGGAAGGCATATTGAGTCGGCGTATTGGCCACTCTCACCCATGCTAATCAAAGGACAATCCTTCATGAGAAGGAGTTCATGACACACTCAGGATTAAGACTGAGTTACCTACGTCATCCTATTGAAACGGTAACCTAACTAGTTAACGGTGTTATATCTAGTGGTTTACCATTTCATGGTCTGGTCTTATGCAAACTCATTGCATAGTATACCCCCGCTCGCATGTCTACTACATGGACGCTTTGGATCAATACGTCTGTATCAAATACAAAGCGGGCCGTATCACATAGTGTTACCAGGATAAGGTACCCAACCTTATCCTTGTACTATAGACCTTTTAGGTTGTTACTTGAACACCGATCCCCGTATGTCCCCACATACTAGTTCAAGTCACATGTAAACAAACTTGGATCTTAGTTTATTGGATTTGGGTCAAATTGTGCAATATTTAACAATAACACTTTATTGTAGAAACTCAATAACACTTTATTGAAACAAGTATACAATTTGTTTACATTCACTATCTACGAGTTTTAGGGCATAAAACCCTACAAATACATATCTTGTCCATTACGTTATGTTTGGATTTACATGTTAAATTGCTAGTCGATAGATTTATTGGATAAATCGATAACAATTCGTTAGTAAATAGATGAGCGTAAATTTTTTTCAGAGATTGTTGGGTAAAATTAATGGAATGTGTATATCACTGTACATAATGTAACTTAATTCAAAGAATGAGACATATGAAATAAACTTTGATTTGTATTGAATTTGTATGCGTGTGGATGTACAATCTTTAACTTTAATCCTCTGATTCTCTCTCTTGAAGAGTCTTTGGTCTTCAAAGAGTGTTGGAGTCTTGAAGAGCGTTTGGTCTTCAAGGAGTGTTGAAGTCTTGAAGAATGTTTGGTCTTCAAGGACTGTTGTGCAAATTTGCTACCGCAAGTGTACGGGTCATGTAATAATATAGTGATATGAAAATCGAATGTCGTCCTCTGGATTGGTTTTCTAGTCAAACTAATTACCGTGAATACTTTTATCCAATTTTATTTAGAGATCACACTAGGATGAAAACTAAGATCACAAGGTAATGCAAATTAAAGTATGGAAATTCAATTGGAAGAATTCTTAGGGAATTGATTTTGTGAATTTAGATTTAGGATTAATTAAAGGGAATGAATTGTTAACGTGCAATTATTTTATAAGTCTAAGAACCTTAAATCACAAATATATCTCCCGAGCATAATTGATTCTCATGCATACAATAAACTTGATATACCTATCTAAGTTCATTAACATGCTGCAAGGCTTTAAGTTTAGTTCTTTTAACAACTTCTAAAGTTATTCTAAATCTCCTGATCTTAGAATTCTACCTTAGTCATGCAATTAGCAAAGTCTAAGCTAAATCCTCTCTCTCGAGCAAGATTCAACACTTAAATCATTCAATTAGTGGTCAATTAATTGAAAACAATCATAATCACATGAATAAAATAAAGCCACAAAACATCCCAATAATCAATCCATAATCTTAAAAGACTACATCAATCCCTAAGAAACACGTCTAGCTACTCATACATTGCGTTATGATACAAGCTAAACATGAAAAAGTGATAGCGGGCAGAAATGTCGCTATTTTAGTCCTAAATTATTAAGCTTTTGGGCGCTTTAATTGTGTTTTTATTGAAGAAATCTATAATAATTTGTTATTTGGTCTGTAGGAGCATATTATGGATTTTTGGTGGAAAAAGACCCTAAAATGAGCTATCCAAGCCTAAAATCCTACCACGGGTCAAAAGGGGAGCCCAAGAAGTCAACCATGCAAAGAAGATCCAAAAAGAAATGAAGAAAGGCCCAAGTCCAAGCCCAAATCTACGCCTACTTGTTCTGGAAACTACATAGCATCGAGACGCTGTGGGGATAGCGTCGTGACGCTGTCCCATTTCTTGGCCAGCAAGTTGGGTGACGTCATAGCGTTGCGACACTGTGCCCATAGCGTCGCGACGCTGTCCTATTTCCGGGCCTATAAAAGGCCTCCCTTGGTGCCCATTTTTCTCATTAATCATTCCTTCATTCATTCATTTCTTTCTTTCCTAGGCTCTTTTTGAGCCTTCTCTCAAGGTTTTTTAGCCTTTTTTAGAGTTCTTAGTGGAAAAATTTTGGGGAGCTTTGGGGAGCACTCTAGGAGGCTCAAGGCGTGCTCGGAGGGACTCCAAGCGCTAGCAACGGGGTCTTCGACGGTCATTTCCTTTCCTTTTATTTTGCTCATATTTATGCTTTCCATTGTATATTTTGTGGATATTTTAGCCATGTATAGCTAAACCCAATTTGGGGTCTTGAAATGAAAATATATAGTTAAATGTTATTATAATTGCCTTTCTCTTGCCCTCTTTTACTAATTATTTGTATGGATGCTCGTAATGCTGTATGCAATCTGGCCAGTTGTATATTGATCCGATTCTTAATGGAAACTTGACGGAGAGAAATTAGGATAGATCATAATCCATGCAACTAGTTTAATTGTCTGTTGTGACAACGGGATTAGTTGATTAAACTTAGATTCCTAAAATGAATCAGAGCGTAATAATTAACGAATTTTAATGCCGCTAAGGACACTTAGGTTGTTAAAATGGATTAATTAGAATTAGGGGAAACCGATAGGAGATCCTATGTGATTAACGAAGATTCTAGGAGTATAATTAGTTGGACAATGAGATAGGTTAATTGTAATAATTATTTAGCTATTAATTGATTTTCAAGACCTCGCTTCTCACTAAAAACTCTTTCTCCATATTTTTTTATTTCCTTTATTGATCAATTTCAAACCTTTAATTGCTTTAATTTTAAATTCATTTTAATTTCATGTTTTGGTCCCTAAATATTATTTCGCCCAGGTATTTTTAGTGATCAAGAATTTATTGCTTTGCTTAATTTTCGCTTCACCTCCCTGAGGATTCGATACTCGGAATATTTCCGTTTTATATTACTTGCGGCCCGTGCACTTGCGGTAAAGGCACTTGCTAACAAAAAGCCAAAAAACTAACTAGAGATAAGAGAAAGATAAGGAAAAACTCAATTCCGCCGAAAACCGCACATCCCCGTCACGATCTCCACATGTTCTTGAGTTATTCCTCCTTGACCTTGCTTCAGCTCCCATAGAAGGTCCCTTGTCAAAATTAGACCTAAAAACTCCCAAATTGAACTCCCCTGGCCGTGCAAGATATGGATGTATTTATAGAAAATCTGTCGACAGCTTCGAGACGCTAGGGACAGCATCTCGACGCTGTCCTGTTTATCTCCCAAATCAGATATGAAAATTTTGTAGCGTTGAGACGCTAAGGAGGCAGCGTCTCGAGCTACCTCTCGGGTTTGTCCACTTTGCTAAGCCTCCATCTTGATTTATTTTTTGCTTCTTTTGCTCTTCTTTAGGTCCAAGCACCCGATCAACTCCAATTTCTCCAATTCATCTTCAAAACTCAATTTCCTACAAAATAAACATTATCGTGCATTAAAATGACCAAATAATTCCCAAAGACTAACTAAAATAATCGAGAAAAATAGGTCGTATGCGTGCTATCAAACACTCCCAAACTTAAGCTTTTGCTAGTCCTCGAGCAAACTAAAAATTAGACAAAGGTTGTACATAGATGCAACAAACATAACTCAGTCCTCAAGGCTCACAAGTCAATAATTAAGCAATTAAGAAACATGCACATAAGGCCCAATGAAGGAGACAAATCGAAGTTTTTCCAAAATTAACTTGCATATGAGGGATCTAACTTACTTAGACTGGACTCTACTAGCTCGGGATTGGATTGTTAAACTCTCAACTCATCTTCCCTCTACACTAGCACTAAGGATTTACTAATGAGCCAATGGAACAAATTAGTTTGTTTTTATCCATACCTAGGTGCTTTAAATTAAAATTAAATTAAACATTTATAAGTGGCACTAGCTTTCACACACCTATTGTAGGGACCCATAACCCAAGTTTAACCCTTGGTTGGCCTAACTAATCACAACAAGGATTGCTCTTTTTGCCTAAAACATTATTATACATTTGATGTGGATTTTTCCTACCGCAAGTGCACAAGTCAAGTTTTAATATAGTGATTTTCGTATTAAACGAGTGTCGTCCTCTAGATTGAGTTTCTAGTCAAATTAATTACCGTGAAGACTTTTTGTTCAATTTTATCTAGAGATCTAAATTTAGTGAGAATGCAATAACCAAACACAAAAGCTAAAAAGTATAGAATTCAAATGGAGAAAACTCTTAGGGAATTGATTTCACCTATTGGGGTTAAGAATTAATTACATGGATGTATAAACATGCAACAACTCATAAATCTAGGATTATCTAATCTCATATTTATCTCTCTTGAGCATAAATAATTCTCATACATATGATCAACCCGATATCCCTATCTAGATTCATTCACATGCATGGTTTAAATCTAATCCTATTAATGATTTCTACAACTATTCTAGTTATGCAATTTATTATCTTTGACTAAATCCTCTTTCCCGAGCAAGAATTAGAGAAATCATCATTTAACTCATGGCCAGTGATTTAAAAGCATTAAAAATCGTAAATTGCATAAATGAGTTCAAAGCAATAAAACATCCATGAATAAATTCAACAATGGCCAAAGGGCTACATCAATCCCTAAGAAACACGTCTAGCTACTCATAATTTGCGTTACGATATAAGCTAGAGATGAAAACGCCATAAAAACAACTAAAGTAAGGAAAGAAAAGAGTTAAAACACTATTGTCTCTGAAACCGCACAACCTCGTCACGATCTCCATGAGCTAAGCCTTGAATCCCGCTCCTCCACTTTGCTTCAGCTCCCATAGAAGGTCTCTAATCGATTTTAGGGCTAAAATTTCACCAAATGAACTCCCCTTGGCTGTAGCAAATCACATTCCTTATATAGCAGATTTTGTCGACAGCGTCTCGATGCTAGCGACGCTGTCCCTTTTACCGCCAGAGTCAGATTTGGAAAACCGCTAGCGTCGAGACGCTCTCAACCCAGAGTCTTGACGTTGAGCCTTGAGTCTTCAACTTTTAACAAGCTTCCAATTTGATTCCTTTTCATTTCCTTAGCCTTTTTTAGTGTCCCGATCACCCAAATAGCTTCAAAATGCTTCATTTCATGCGAAAACTCATTTCCTACAAAACAAACATTAAAGTGCATAATTTGGCCAAATAATACTCAAAGATTAACTAAAATTACTTGGGAAAAATAACTCTCTATGTGTGCTGATAACTGTCCAAAAGGTAGTTATTTAGGCCTCATTTATATAGGGTTTTGTGTGTCCTTTGTGCTTATTAGGGTTGGTTGTGGATAGATATTACATGTTTTAACCCATTTGGAAGAATGGAAGCTTTGGAAATCATTTTGTGCAGAATCTGTTGCTGGGCGACTTGAGGGAGCGAATTTTATGCTGGAGCAAACTCGGAGGCAAAACTGCCACGTCACAACTCGTTATCCAATGTAGTAAACCGACTTCTGTTGAGTTACTTTCGGGATAAAGGAGCAAGGAGAGCCTTACACGTGTCCAAGTTGACCTAATTCAAGCCTCCTACCACCCCTATAAAAGGAGATAACCGCCCAAGTCAAATTCATTTCCAACTTTCCTTGGAAGCCGAGTAGTATAGAGAGATTGGAGATTACCAAGAACACCATCATCCACAAGCTGATTAAGGAGATTATTATTTTCTTTATTATCTTGTGTAAATGGACATGCCTACTCAGATTGTAATTCGTGTTTCCATGCTTATTATGAACTAAGTAGCTTTAGGCGTTGGTTAAGGAATATGTAGTTGCCGTGCTCAAACTCTAATAATATTCATTGATTATTGCATCTTGGTTAATTGTTGTGCTTGTTTCTATTTTATGCCCGCTTGGCCAGCCGGTGTGAATACCTCTCTCTAGTTTCAGGGATGATTTAGAGAGTGTGTGGCAATTAATCACACTACGATCATTGTGTATTGGTGAACGCCAGTGACTGAGCTAGGGATAGCCAGTTGCCAAGTGCTTGATCGGTCGCACTTCATTGGGGTTGAAACACATTCCAAAAGATCCGGAGTTCCGGGAGGAATCCGCTAATAATACTGCGAGAGTTTGCATGATCAATGATATTGCTAGAGCATCTTTTAAAACAATTACTAAATTTAACCAGCGCCTGCCTCTAATCTATCTGCCTATTTGTTTATTCTTTGTTCTGTCGTTTATTTTGATTCAGCATTATTCTTGCAAAACCAAATCATTTTTATTACCTTGAAACCATTAGAAAGTTACACAAATTAGGTAAAGTGGAAGCTAGTTCAGGACTCGGATTGATAATATTACTTGCTGCCGACTGTGTATACTTGCACAGGAATTCTAGAGTCTTTTATACCATATTTCTACTCACTCTAGGAACCCAACAAGTTTTTGGCGCCGTTGCCGGGGAACTTGAATAAGTTTTTATCTGATCTATTTTGTGTATGTGTTTTAGTGGTTTGGTGCTAGAACTTTTTGATTGTTTCTTTTGTTTTTGCAGGTGTGAGTTTGGTGCATGAGCGATCCGCCTGGGGTGAAGTTCGAGCTTGATCCAGAAATCGAGAGGACATTCATGATAAGACGAAGAGAGCAGCGTAGACAGCAGAATCAAATGGCTGACATACCGCATCTACCGCAGGGTCCTGAAGGTCTAGCGAACCCCCAGCAGAATCGTGTGCTGCAGCAAAACCCGCCGCTGGAGCAAAATGAGCAGCAAAATAATCAGGCTGAGAATCCTATCTTGGTAGCGAACGATAGGACCAGAGCCATTCGAGCTTATGCTTTTCCAATGTTTGATGAGTTGAATCCAGGGATTGCACGTCCTCAAATTCAAGCGGCGAATTTTGAAATGAAACCGGTAATGTTTCAGATGTTGCAAACCGTGGGGCAATTCCATGGTTTGTCATCTGAAGACCCTCATTTACATCTTAAGTCTCTTCTAGGAGTTAGTGATTCTTTTGTAATTCAAGGAGTGCCTAGAGATGCTCTTAGATTAACTTTGTTCCCGTATTCTCTTAGGGATGGAGCAAAGGCGTGGTTAAATTCTTTTGCTCCAGGGTCAATTAGGACATGGGATGAGTTAGCTGAAAAATTCTTGAGTAAATATTTCCCACCTAATAGAAATGCTAAATTACGGAGTGAAATAGTAGGGTTTAGGCAACTTGAAGACGAGACTTTTAGTGAGGCTTGGGAGAGGTTTAAGGAGCTTTTGCGAAAGTGTCCCCACCATGGCCTACCACATTGTATCCAAATGGAAACATTTTACAATGGATTGAACGCAGTAACTCAAGGTATGGTTGATGCTTCGGCTGGAGGGGCCCTTTTGGCAAAAACTTTTAACGAAGCCTATGAAATTTTGGAAAGAATATCTACTAATAGTTGTCAGTGGTCGAATGTTAGAAGCACAAATAAAAAGGTTAAGAGTGTGTTAGAGGTTGATGGTGTGTCCACCATTAGGGCTGATCTTGCTATGATTGCTAACGCTCTTAAGAATGTGACAATGATTAGTCATCAGCAGCCGCCGGCTGTAGAGCCTGCTGGAGTGGTGAACCAGGTTGCAGAGGAAGCTTGTGTCTATTGTGGTGAAAACCACAACTTCGAGTTTTGCCCCAGCAATCCAGCTTCTGTGTTTTTTTATAGGTAATCAGAGGAACAACCCGTATTCTAACTTTTATAATCCAGGTTGGCGCAACCACCCCAACTTCGCGTGGGGGGGACAAGGAAGTAATGTGCAAGCACAGCAAAAGGTGAACCAGCCGGGATTTGCTAAAACGCAGGTATTGCCCCAGCAAAATAAGCAGGCTTTGCCCCAGCAAAGTTCGGAGAATTCTCTTGAGGCAATGATGAAAGAATTTATGGCTCGTACAGACGCTGCAATTCAAAGTAATCAAGCTTCAATGAGAGCCCTGGAATTGCAAGTGGGTCAGCTAGCTAATGAGCTGAAGGCAAGGCCTAAAGGGAAACTTCCTTCAGATACGGAACACCCTAGAAGGGAAGGTAAGGAGCAGGTAAAGGCAGTGACTCTAAGGAGTGGTAAACCCCTAGAAGAAAGAAAAGAGCCTAGTAAAACCCAGGATATAGATAATAATTGTGATAGGAATGTTGTTGAGAAAGAGTTGGAGTCCGGTCAGGGTGCTGGAGGCAGCAATAAAGATGCTGGAGCATCTATTCCAGATGTGGAACCACCTTATGTGCCGCCCCCACCTTATGTACCACCTCTACCTTTTCCACAAAGGCAAAAGCCTAAGAATCAGGATGGTTAATTTAAAATTTTTTTAGAGATTCTTAAGCAATTGCATATAAATATCCCTTTAGTAGAAGCTATAGAGCAAATGCCTAATTATGCTAAATTTCTTAAGGATATTTTAACTAAAAAGAAGAGGTTAGGTGAGTTTGAAACTGTATCTCTTACTGAGGAATGTAGTGCTATTCTTAAGAATGGGCTACCAACCAAGGCTAAGGATCCAGGATCATTCACTATACCTGTGTCTATAGGTGGAAAAGAGTTAGGTAGAGCGCTCTGTGATTTAGGTGCAAGCATTAACCTTATGCCTCTTTCGGTCTATCGAAAGCTAGGTATTGGTGAAGCTAGACCTACCACAGTCACGCTCCAACTAGCTGATAGGTCTATCACATATCCAGAGGGTAAGATTGAGGATGTCTTAGTAAAGGTAGATAAATTCATATTTCCTGTTGATTTCATTATTTTAGACTATGAGGCTGACAAAGATGTCCCAATTATTCTAGGACGTCCATTTTTGGCTACTGGTAGGGCGTTAATAGATGTTCAAAAAGGGGAATTAACAATGAGAGTCTGTAATGAGGAAGTAAAATTTAACGTGTTTAAGGCCATGAAGTATCCAGACGAGATGGAAGATTGCTCTTTCATTAGGATTCTGGAGAACACAATTGTTGAGACAGCAATTCGGGATTCGGCTAATAAGCATTTGGAAAATCATGGAGAGGTGAATGTAGAGGATTTAGAAGCTCGTTCTTTAGGAAGAAAAAATGAAAAAGAATTGTTTAGGTGTGAGGATGTTTTTGAGTCTTTAGATTTAGATCAAAGGAAGGCTCCTCCGATTAAGCCATCCCTGATTGAGGCACCTACTTTAGATTTGAAGCCCTTGCCGGATCATCTAAAGTATGTGTATCTTGGGGAAGGTGAGACGTTGCCCATTATTGTTGCATCAGATTTAATGCCGGAGCATGAAGAGGCCTTAATAAAGTTGCTGCAGCAATACCGCAAGGCTATTGGTTGGACATTGGCTGACATTCAGGGGATTAGCCCATCTTTTTGTATGCACAAAATCACTCTAGAGGAGGGATCCTTTAGAAGTATTGAGCAACAAAGAAGGCTTAACCCTGCAATGAAAGAAGTGGTTAAGAAGGAGGTGATTAAATGGTTGGATGCTGGCATCATTTATCCAATTGCAGACAGCAATTGGGTAAGCCCTGTCCAATGTGTTCCTAAGAAAGGAGGTGTCACTGTGGTAAGCAATAAAGATAATGAATTGATCCCAACCAGGACAGTAACTGGTTGGAGGGTTTGCATGGATTACAGGAGGCTTAACAAAGCCACCCGTAAGGACCACTTCCCTCTGCCATTTATTGACCAAATGTTGGATCGATTGGCTGGTCAGGCCTACTACTGTTTCTTGGATGGTTATTCTGGGTATAACCAGATTACTATTGCTCCTGAGGATCAGGAAAAAACCACTTTCACCTGCCCTTATGGGACGTTTGCTTTCAGGCGAATGCCTTTTGGCCTTTGCAATGCTCCAGCAACATTTCAGCAGTGTATGTTAGCAATTTTTTCTGATATGATTGAGTCCACTGTTGAGGTCTTTATGGACGATTTTTCAGTCTTTGGAGGGTCTTTTCAGAATTGTTTAGATAATTTAGGTCAGGTGTTAAAGAGATGTGAGGATACCCATCTAGTTCTTAATTGGGAGAAATGCCACTTCGTGGTGAAGGAGGGCATAGTGTTAGGTCATAGGATTTCTAAGAATGGTCTAGAAGTTGATAGAGCAAAAGTTGAGGTTATTGAGAGATTAGAACCACCGAATTCAGTGAAGGGGATTCGGAGTTTTTTAGGACATGCTGGATTTTATAGAAGGTTCATAAAGGATTTTTCCAAAATCAGTAAACCTCTTTGTAACTTATTGTGCACTGATCATGTTTTTGACTTTGATGCAGAATGTAGGAAGGCTTTTGAGACATTGAAGGCTGCTTTAATCTCAGCACCTATTCTTTGTGCACCTAATTGGAAATTACCGTTTGAGGTAATGTGCGATGCGAGTGATGCTGCAGTAGGTGCAATGCTGGGGCAAAAGCAGGGCAAATTTATCCATCCTATATATTATGCAAGCAGGATTTTAAATGAGGCACAGGTCAACTACACAACAACTGAAAAGGAGTTGTTAGCTGTTGTGTTTGCCTTTTAGAAATTCCGGCCATATTTGGTTGGATCCAAAGTCACGATGTTCACGAATCATGCAGCAATAAGGTATTTAATGACAAAGAAAGATGCAAAGCCTAGACTAATTCGTTGGGTTTTATTATTGCAGGAGTTCGACTTGGAGATAAAGGATAAGAAGGGATCAGAGAATGTCATTGCAGATCATTTGTCTCGTCTTGATCCATCATCATCTTTGCCGGAGCAATCTGCTATTTCCGATTCTTTTCCAGATGAACAGCTCTTTGCTGTTCAGGTAAAGGTAGTCAGGGATGTCCCTTGGTATGCTGATATTGCCAACTTTTTAGTGAAGGGAGCCACCCCTGTTGACATGGATTGGAGGCAGAAAAAAAAGTTTAAGCATGATGCAAAATTTTTCTATTGGGATGAGCCATTTATGTATAAGCAATGCTCTGACGGTATTATTCGTAGGTGTGTTTCAGGTGCTGAAGCAAAGGAAATCCTGGAGCAATGTCACTCTTCGCCGTATGGAGGCCATATCAGCGGTCAGAGGACAGCTATGAGGATTTTGCATTGCGGATTCTTTTGGCCTACCTTGTTTAAAGATGCCCACTGGTTCTACAAGCAATGTGACGCTTGTCAAAGGAGAGGAAACTTGGGGCCTAGAGATGAAATGCCTCTTACTTACATTTTAGAAGTCGAATTATTCGATGTATGGGGTATTGATTTTATGGGGCCATTTCCCCCTTCTAATGGCAATGTTTTTATCTTACTGGCAGTAGATTATGTGTCCAAGTGGGTGGAGGCCATTGCCTGCCATCAGAGTGATGCCAAGACAGTTTCAAAATTTCTCCAATCGCACATTTTTGCGCAGTTTGGGACACCTAGAGCTCTAATAAGTGATGAGGGTACACATTTTGTTAATAATATCTTAACTAAGCTTTTAGCTAAGTATGAAATCAAGCATAGGATAGCTACCCCCTATCACCCACAGGCTAATGGTCAAGCTGAAATAAGTAATAGGGAAATTAAATCAATTCTAGAAAAAGTAGTCCATCCATCTAGAAAGGATTGATCTTTTAGGTTGGATGAGGCTCTTTGGGCTTATAGGACAACCTATAAGACTCCTCTAGGTATGTCTCCCCATCGGTTAGTATATGGGAAAGCTTGTCATTTACCATTAGAGTTGGAGCATAAAACGTTTTGGGCTTTGAAAAAGTTAAATTTTGATCTGAGTAGTGCAGGAGCAATGCGAATGCTGCAGCTTAACGAATTGGAGGAATTTCGCCAGTTTTCTTATGAGAATGCGAAAATATATAAAGAAAAGACTAAGTTGTGGCATGACAAGAAAATTAGGCCTAAAGAATTTGTCAAAGGTCAAAAAGTTTTGCTTTATAATTCTAGATTAAAATTGTTTCCTGGGAAACTAAAGTCCAAGTGGTCAGGTCCGTTTGTGGTGATTGAGGTTTTCCCCCATGGAGCAGTGACTTTTCAAGACGAGAAGGATGGGAGAATGTTCAAAGTGAATGGACAGCGTGTCAAACATTATTGGGGAGAGGAGTTCCAGATGAAATATCCTTCCCTAAAGTTGGTTGATGATTGAGAGAGCAGGATTTTTACAGGAGCATTTCACAGAGCAAAATTTTGAGCTCCCAGAGTTTGTATTAATTTTATTTTTTAGCTGATTTATTTTAATTTCGATTAGGTTAGATTTAATGTTGCATGGTTTGCTAGATTTTATCTTTAAGTATTTTTGTTCATTTTTGGTAGTTTAGATTTTGTCTATTTCATTTTTTAAGTTGATTTTATTTTATTTTCGGGTTATTTATTTAAATTATCTTTGAATTATCTTTTAATTAGATAGATTAGATTTTGTCTAGATTTTATTTTCAGTTATTTGAATTCTAGTTTAGATTAGATTTTCTCTAATTTATTCGGCTTCGCTTGAAAAGAATTAGATTTGATTTGATTGGTTAATTCAAATTTGAATTTGAAAAAATTTTGATTTTCCTATTTTGAAATTTAAAATTCCGTATCTAAGATTCTGCAAGATCAGAAGGTTGTTGCGGCAAGGTGATGGCTGGAGCAGAATCATCCGAACTACGAAGGGATTTCGTTGAGAATTTATTAGTTTTACCGTTGGGATTTTCTTTGAATTTTCGCAGGTAAATTTGCAAGTGTCATTTGATGAAGCCACGTGTCACGCAGTAATCATCCGAGGGCTTTAATAGAGGACAGCGCATAGTAATTTACCATGGGCGATTGAACTTCACGATTTTACCGTTGTGGGTTTAAAATTTTCCGGTTGCATGCAATTAAAACGGTAATATTATTTAGTGCAGAGCAAATCTTTTCGGTTAAGATTACATTCTGCTGGAGCCTTATTTATTCACAGACATTGGTGAGTTTCTTCTCATTTCGTCTTCTTGTTTCAATCTTTCTGCATTCTTTTTTCTTTTTCCCTTTCATTCTTTGGAAAAATCCTTGAATCCTTCATGGCAAAAACACGAGCAAGGAAAGAAAGAGAAAGTGAGGAGGAGGAGGTGCCCGTTACCCCTGAAGTTCGGAAAGCTAAAACCAAGAAGAAGAAAACGCCAGAAGAGAAAGAAGCCAAACGGAGAAGAAGGCAGCAGAGGGCTGTGGAGCAAGAAGCTATCCAAGAAGGACCAGTGAATGACCCAGATACGGAAGGAATTCAGAATCCTGAGGTAGAACCAGTAGTCCAAGAGTCGGTGCAAAAGGAGAATGTTGAGAAGAATCAAGAAACACAGGCTGAAGAAGTTCGAGACGAACAGACCGCGGTTGTGCCTGAGGAAGGGGATGAACAGGAAACGGTGCAGGAGGCTCATGTTGAGGTCATAATGCCTGAACCACCAAAGCGCCGCCGCATCAAGCGGAAGGCTGGGCTCGTTTAGGTGATTCGGACTGATACCCCGTCACCACCATCGTCGGATTCTGAGAAAGAGAAGGCAGAGCGAGAGGAACGAGAGAAAAAAGAAGCTGAGGAAAGAGTGCGAGAAGAAGGAAAGAAGGCTGAGGAAGAGATTTTGCAGAAGCGAAGAGAAGACAAGGGCAAAGGTATTGCCGAGGCATCAGGTGCGGCTGACGAGGTTGAGGCACAAGGGTTACCTTTTATTCGCTTCGTCAACAACCTTGCTCGAGCAAAATACCAGGAGATGCTGAAACGGGACTTTCTGTTCGAACGAGGATTTGGCAATGAGTTGCCACGGTTCTTGAGGACTGGAATAGAAAACCTCGGTTGGAGCCAATTTTGTGCGAAACCAGAGCCTGTGAATTCCAACTTTGTTCGGGAATTTTACGCAAATCTTGACGATCAGGAAGAATTTCAGGTTATAGTTCGAGGAGTCCCAGTGGATTGGAGCCCAGAAACTATTAATGAATTGTTTGATCTCTAGGATTTTCCGCGTGCAGTCTTCAATGAGATGGTGGTTGCCCCATCTAACGATCAGTTAAGTGCGGCTGTCCGAGAGGTTGGCATTGAGGGGGCCCAATGGAGGTTGTCGCAGACGCGGAAGCGCACATTTCAGGCAGCTTATTTGAAAAGCGAGGCCAACACCTGGATGGGTTTTATTAAGTTGCGCTTACTACCGACTACGCATGACTCCACAGTGTCTCGAGACAGGGTATTGCTTGCCTTTGCTATTCTTCGCTCAATGAGTATTGATGTAGGAAAAATAATTTCGTCTGAGATTCTTGACTGCTGGCGGAAAAAGGTGGGGAAGCTATTTTTCCCCAACACTATCACGATGCTATGCCAAAGGGCAGGGGTGCTAGAGAGTGAGGATGATATGATATTACCAGATAAGGGAATAATTGATACGCTTAACTTGGCACGGCTCCAGTGTATGCAGGAGGTACGTCAGGGAGGGCTGGTCCACGGCATCAACACGATTTTAGAAAAACTCGCACTTTCGACCAGCAGGCAGGAGTTTGCTGAACGGCAAGCTCTGACTTTCTGGAGCTATGTTAAAAATCGTGATGCCAATCTAAAGAAGGCGCTGCAAGAGAATTTTTCGAAACCATATCCAGCCCTTCCAGCATTCCCTGAAGATTTATTCAACCCCTGGATTCCGCCCCCACCAATGGAAGGAGGAGAAGAGGAAGATGGAAATGAACCGGGCCAAGAGGACTGAAGGATGAAGTGGCCCTGAGCGAGCATGATTTTTGTTCTAACTTTTTGTTTGCTCGCGCATTTTCTACTTTCCTTTTCTGTTGATGTTTTGTTTGTTTCTTTTTAATATTTCTGCTTCTAAAAAAATATATCTGCTGATGTAATTTCTTTTTCTATATTTTTAATGAAATTTCCAGATGTTTCTGTTCTGTAGCACTGAGTATTCTAACTTAACTAATTTTCTTCTGAATTTTTGAAGCTTGGACTGGTTGAGCTTTATTAGATCACGGTATTCTGATCTCCAGAAACCTTTTGCTTGAGCATTTCTTATAGCCTGGACTGTTGCTGCGGCAAAGAAGAATTCTTGAGGTAGTGTTGACTTATATGATCCACTTTAAGCTTAAGTTCTAATCCCACGCTTAGGTTAAAAATTCAGATAGAAAAATTTAAGTTTGTGGGTATCATTTAAAATTTTAATGATTCATTGGGGACAATGAATAATTCAAGTTTGGGGGACTTTTTGCTACTCCACTTATTTTGCTCGAGCATTCCTCTCCTTCATTAAATAATTTGTTAGGTTATTGAGTAACCGGGGACATCTGTGATACCCACAGTTTGTCTTCGCGTCAAAAGGTGACCTAGGAAATATAAAAAAAAAAAAATTATTTTCTGAAAAATTATTTGTTGAAAATTTTGCTGAGAAAATTCATGGAGCAAAAGTTTTGAAGGATGAATGATGATCCAGCAGTTTTTTCTGTCTCCCAGAACTTAGGTGAGTTTCATCATAAAATGTTGCCATTCTGAGGGGCAAGAGATGGAATAACTAAGGATTTTTGAGCTTAGTAAAGAGTATTTAGCCTAATTGGTGATGAGTTTGAGGCAGGGGTATACTACACCATAAAGTGGGTCATCCCATGCTTAAGAGCTTATGACTGTAGGGCTGCTTTAAGTCTGAAAAACAAAAATATAAACCCCTTAAAAATGTGTTTTGATATGTCTGATAATAGAGCTAAGCTGTGGCAAGTTCTTAGAATTGAGTTGAAAGTGGTGGTTATTTGTCCATGCCGGAGGAATCATTTTGCTGCAGTAGAGCTCGGTTGTGCAGAGTGCTCAGGTAAAGGTTAAAGGTAGTATTGGATTGTCTGGTTTGATTAAGCTAATCTTTGTCTAATGTTTTGAATTCTTAAGGGAAAGTTGGTTAGCATTGCTCGGGACGCGCAATAGTTCAAGTTTGGGGGTGTGATAACTGCCCAAAAGGTAGTTATTTAGGCCTCATTTATATAGGGTTTTGTGTGTCCTTTGTGCTTATTAGGGTTGGTTGTGGATAGATATTACATGTTTTAACCCATTTGGAAGAATGGAAGCTTTGGAAATCATTTTGTGCAGAATCTGTTGCTGGGCGACTTGAGGGAGCGAATTTTATGCTGGAGCAAACCCGGAGGCAAAACTGCCACGTCACAACTCGTTATCCAATGTAGTAAACCGACTTCTGTTGAGTTACTTTCGGGATAAAGGAGCAAGGAGAGCCTTACACGTGTCCAAGTTGACCTAATTCAAGCCTCCTACCACCCCTATAAAAGGAGATAGCCGCCCAAGTCAAATTCATTTCCAACTTTCCTTGGAAGCCGAGTAGTATAGAGAGATTGGAGATTACCAAGAACACCATCATCCACAAGCTGATTAAGGAGATTATTATTTTCTTTATTATCTTGTGTAAATGGACATGCCTACTCAGATTGTAATTCGTGTTTCCATGCTTATTATGAACTAAGTAGCTTTAGGCGTTGGTTAAGGAATATGTAGTTGCCGTGCTCAAACTCTAATAATATTCATTGATTATTGCATCTTGGTTAATTGTTGTGCTTGTTTCTATTTTATGCCCGCTTGGCCAGCCGGTGTGAATACCTCTCTCTAGTTTCAGGGATGATTTAGAGAGTGTGTGGCAATTAATCACACTACGATCATTGTGTATTGGTGAACGCCAGTGACTGAACTAGGGATAGCCAGTTGCCTAGTGCTTGATCGGTCGCACTTCATTGGGGTTGAAACACATTCCAAAAGATCCGGAGTTCCGGGAGGAATCCGCTAATAATACTGCGAGAGTTTGCATGATCAATGATATTGCTAGAGCATCTTTTAAAACAATTACTAAATTTAACCAGCGCCTGCCTCTAATCTATCTGCCTATTTGTTTATTCTTTGTTCTGTCGTTTATTTTGATTCAGCATTATTCTTGCAAAACCAAATCATTTTTATTACCTTGAAACCATTAGAAAGTTACACAAAATAGGTAAAGTGGAAGCTAGTTCAGGACTCGGATTGATAATATTACTTGCTGCCGACTGTGTATACTTGCACAGGAATTCTAGAGTCTTTTATACCATATTTCTACTCACTCTAGGAACCCAACATGTGCTATCAAACATCCCCAAACTTAAGCTTTTGCTAGTCCTCGAGCAAACTAAAAATTAGGTATAGGTTGTAAATAGATGCAACAAACACAACTCAATCCTCAAGGCTCAAAATTCAATACTTAAGCAATCACGAGATGTGCACATAGGACCCAATGAATGAGACAAATCAAAATTCTTCCAAAATTAACTTGCATAAGAGAGACCTAACTTACTTAGATTGAACTCTACTAGCTCGGGATTGGATTATTAAACTCTCAACTCATCTTTCCTCGACACTAGCACTAATTAAGATTTACTAATGAGCCAATTGAACAAATTAGATTGTTTTTATCCATACCTAGGTGCTGTAAATTTAAAATTAGATCAAACATTTATATGTGGCACTAGCTTTCACACACGTATTGTAGGGACCCATAACCTGAGTTTAACCCTTGGTTGGCCTAACTGATCACAACTCGGGTAGCTCTTTTTGCCTAAAACATTATTATACAATGCATATGTTGGGTTTTATGCCCTAAAACTCGTAGATAGTGGATGTAAACAAATTGTATACTTGTTTTAATAAAATATTATTGAGTTTCTACAATAAAATGTTATTGTTAAATATTGCACAATTTGACCCAAATCCAATAAACTAAGATCCAAGGTTGTTTGTATGTAACTTGAACTAGTATGTGGAGACATACGGGGATCGATGTTCATGTAACAACCTAAAAGGTACAAGGATAAAACTGGGTACCTTATCCTGGTAACACTATGTGATACGACCTGCTTTGTGTTTGATACAGACACATTGGTTCAAAGAGTCCATGTAGTAGACATGCAAGTGGGGGTATCCTATGCAATGAGTTTGCATAAGACCGGACCGCGAAATAGTAACCGCTAGCTATAACACCGTTAACTAGTTAGGCTTCTATTTCACTAGGATGACCTAGGCAACTTAGTTTGAATCCTGAGTGGATTATGGACTCCTGTTCACGAGGGATTGTCCTTTGATTTGTATGAGTGAGAGTGGCCAGTACGCCGACTCAATAAGCCTACCATTTTGGGGACAAGACCGAGTGAGGAGCTGGGAACATAATCACACAAGATGGAATTCACTCCTTCCCGACTTTTGAGGAAGTAGATGAGTGTTCCCTTAAGTGGTGTCTCTGGGTCTTGAACAAAGTGCCCTACCCTATCACTGACCCGAGAGGGGTTTCTGTTTGATGATTGGACCACAAACAAGTTGTTCATTAGAGGAGCACTGGTACTTAAAAAGGTAGAGGTAACTCAGGGGTAAAAAGGTAAGTTGACCTAGCTGGAGTTACGAACACTCGTGAAGGACTAACTTGCCGTTATTGGTCGATATCCGTGGACACAGAAATATTCTGCAGTGAGAAGAGTGCAGCTGTGGGTCTTTAGTGGAGTGACCCACAGTTAACGAATGGAGAGTAACTTGGTTAATGAGTTTAGCCAATTAGTCTCGTATCGTTGGAGCTTCTGATCTGTAGGTCCATTAGGTCCCACTGGTAGCTCGTAAAGAGACTTGAAGCAATTAAATATAAATTGTAAATTGAAAGTGTTCAATTTATTTGGAGAATCGTATAATGTATGTTGATACATTATAATATAAAGTTTATGAAACTTTATAATATAATTTTTGAATTAATTTCAAAAATTAATTCTTGAGAGAAAAATATTTGAGAGAGTTCAAATAAATTTAATATGAATTGGATTCATATTAATTTTAATTTTAATAAAATCCCTAGGATTAAATATGTGATATTTAATTGGGTAATTAATTAATTATGGAATTAATTATTTATTTATTAAAATTAGATATGATTCAGATAATAGATTTGAACTTATTCATAGACCTTTTCCTATTAGGAAAAGGTCTTGGCCTTTATCTATATATAAGACCCCTGGGTGGGGTGAAAGGCATCCCATTCACTCTCCTTCTCTCAGAGATCTCTCCTGAAAGACTCCCACCGGTCTCCTACTTCAAGAAGTTTTAGAGATATACTGGTGTAACCAATTGGTGGTGTTCGCACAAGAAGGTTGTTGCGTTTTTTATCCTACTAGCAAGAAAAGGTGAATTGATCAAAGCTTTCTACAAAAGTAAGTTTTCTTTGAAATCCTTGATAACTAGGATCAACTAGATTAGATCTAGTTAATTATTTAGCATGTTCATAGCTGTTGTACAACCCGTTAAATATAGATTTATTGTTGTAATATTTTGCAAATTGTATTGGTATTTCAATTAAAAATCGAAGACTATGAGTAGGTTCGGTAATTCTTTCCGCTGCGTAGGGCTTTTATCCCTTCAATTAGTATCAAAGCCAACTCAGTTGTTCTTGATTTTAAATTGAAATTTGCATTGTGAATGTTATGGTTTGTGTATAAATGGTTTCGATTAATTTGACCATAGATTTACGTTTTCTTGAATGGTTCAATGTAAAGGCCCATGCGTTTTTGAGCATAATTTGTAAATCTATTATCCTCTGTAAGTTCGGGTCTAGAATAGGGTGTTCTATGATGAAGATCGTTGAAGACCACGTCCAAAATTGAGGCCAAACACGAAGAACAACCGTTGGAATGTCCAGATTCTGCCTCCAGACGCAGTAGCGTCGCGACCTTGTTCATCAGGCGTCGCGACGCTATCGCGATTTGGCGAAGTGGAGGTCTGCGACTGCATAAGCGTCGCGACGCTAACACGATTACATGCGGCGTGCGGCTAGGGTTTATGAGGCAGCTGAAGGTGATTTTGCGGTCCGGATTGCTGCTTTAGGGTCGGTTTGGCCCAGTCCAGCCCGGTTCAAGCTTGGTTTGGTAATTTGGAGTCTGGTTCGAGGCGGTTCGGGTCAATTCGTGTGGTCTAGTCCGGTTCTGAAGTTGCAGAAGGATGTTTTTAGGATAAAATAACTTAAATTATTGTAATTTATGTCATTTATTTTATCCTAGGGGCCAATTAATCGGTTTATACGCTATTTAAATGCTTTATGGATGTCATTTAGATTTAAAATCCCACCATAGGTTATAAAGCATGCTCATGCATTTTATATATATTATAATTAGTTATAATGTATGGATTGAAATGCATGGTTTATTTTTCATGAGTTGTTTAATATATAGTTGGGCTATATTAAAATCATGAAAAATGGAATAGAATGATGCATGGAATTACTTAGTTAAATATAAAGAGTTATATTTGATAAGTTGTTTGCAGCATGCTACTTTGATTTACCTTGATTGGCAATAATATAATTGTTATTATTATTTAATAAGGAAATCAAAGTTGCATTGAGCATAAAACATCCATAGCTTAATATAATTGTTATATTAAATTCATGCAATGCAAGATATATAGTTTTATTATTATTAACTTGAATGTGATTGTTAATTATTTTAAAACTATAGTATGATTATAGGGCTAATCATTAAAATTTGAATAGTTTAAGATTAATGATTGGAAACCGTCAACCTATAATAAAGACTACATGCAAACATAGGATCATAGGTAAATGAATTAATTTTAAAATGTTTAAAATTAATTAGACCTAAGATCTCGTTAATTCTAATAGGATTAGAATTAAGTCTTGCTTAGTTTTAAAATAGTTTTAATATGACTAAGTAGGACAAACATAACTATTGGTTATAAGGGAACTCTACCGGTGAAGTTTTGTCTAAGGCTGGAGGTACTTAAGTTGACGGTTTACGGAACACCTCCTACCTGGGAACTGACCCAGAACTTGAGTTGAATTAACCACAGTTATGTAAGCATGCAATGTCGCTAGGTTAATTACAAAAGTATAATACACCTAGATCTTTAGAGCAAAGACTTTACATTGCTATGGCTAAAAGGGAACTCTCCCGGTTAAGTTCTGTCTAAGGCTGAAGGTATTTAAGCTGACGGTTCACGGAACACCTGCTACCTGGGAACAGACCTGAAACCTGAGTTGAAATAACCATTGTCATGTTAGCATACGATGTTGCTAGGTATGTTAAAAGAGTTTAATTCACCTAGAGCATTACAGTAAAATTCTCATTATAATAATTATAATATGATTAGACTTAGATAAATTGAATTAGCCAGATTTATCTAGGTTAATAAACCCTAAAATATACGGTAGGTCACTTTAGTGGGAAGTAACATCAAAACTTGATTTAAATCGAGTTTTTACTCCTACGTCCCTATATTTACAACATGAGATCCATGCTCGGCTTTGTGTCATTTAAGCGCGGCCTCCCTTCAGAAACTGTTTGCATGGGTCAATAACAAGGTGAATGGGGAAAGTGCCCATAGTAAGTGGGAGCGGGACACGTGTCAACGTATCCCTCGGTCTCCACCCATAGGTCACATCGTGAGAGTCTTATGATCTGCCTGTGTTTTGTCCTGGAGCAACCATCCCTTTAGGGGCCCGATCATAGGATTCATAACACCGTGAACTCCTGAGAGGGATAGGGTCACTTAGGCTAATTACCAACAATTGTCTTTCCCTTCGGTAGCCTGTTGGTGCGTGCATCTGAGATATGAAAGTGGGAGGGTTACACTTACGAGGATGAGTTAAGTGTGTTAACAAATCGTTGACCGAATAATGGTGGCTAATGTCTATAGGAATATGAATTATTCCGGAATTAGAATTAGCTGAGAAGTGTCTCATTTCAAAGGAGGAGTAGCTGATCACCCTTCGGTGGCTGTTGCTCTAAACCTCTAAAACATCGTTGCAAAATTTAATCAATAGTCATAGGGTTCTATGATTGCTTGTTTTTGCTAAATTGATTGGATTGTATGCAATTGTTTGTATTGCTCTTGTAATGGGTTAGTGCGATAAATAATCAAGTAATTTGTTATTTTCAACGATTCAATGATTAAATATGTGCATAGTCTTACGCCTATTTAATAAATAACGGTGATTATACAACAAACTTAAACGATTAATTTGTGGCGAATAATTTAAGATTAGTCTTAACAGAGAAATATTCTCATGCCCCAAATGTTTAATTCATTAAGAAGTGTTATTAATGAATGTAACATTGAGTCTTGCTCAGCCAAAGAAGACTTGTCCAAAGACAGTAAATTCGATTTACTAGTCTTGGAAGCGTAATTTGTGAAGAATGGTGATTCTACCCGAATACTTGATTCATAGTCACAAATCACGTTTGTTCTTATTAAAAGGAATGAATTCCTGGCAACAACTTGATGCTATTGAGATAACTCTCAAAATTTTGAACTAGAGAGGTTGTCTTGGCTGTAGCAATGGGGAACGTTAAGTTATTTTTTCCAGTGGGAGCAAATACATATTATTAGATAATGTGTATATAATTCCTAAGATCAAAAGAAATTCGATTTCTGTATCTTATTAGCTGGAACAATGTTACTCTTTACCTTTCCCTGCTAACGCAGTTCAGTTCAAGAAAGGGAGTTAACTTTTGTTCAGCTGGACTGAAAAATAACATAAATGTTTTAAGACTAATCAAGAGTAAAGCAGTCATGAACACTGAGTTGCTTGAGACTGCTACTACTCAAAGAAATGAAAGACAAAGGATTCCTCCTAAAGGAAAATACTTTTATTTGGCACCTAAGGTTAGGACATATTTACCTCAATATGATTGGGAGATTGGTCAAGAGTATACTTCTAAGCAAGTTAGAAGATGACTCTCTGCTACCTTATAGGTGATGCCTTAAGGGCAATATGACTAATAGATTCTTTTGCTTGAAAAGCACTATAGAGCCAAAGAGCCCTTGGAGCTTGTACATTTGGATCCTTGTGGTCCAATATGTTAAAGCAGTGGGAGGGCATGAATAATTATCTATATTATAGATAATCATTCAAGGTATGGGTATCTCAACCTAATGCAACTTAAGTCTAAAGCTCTTGAGAAATTCAAAGTGGTTTGAGACTGAAGTTGGAAACTTGTTAGGTGAGATGATAAAAAAACTTCGATCTGATCGAGATGTAGAGTATATGAGACTTAAGATTCCAAGACTATTTGATAGAACATGGAATTACATCCCAACCTTCAAACCCCTGAAACACCATAGGAAAACCGTGTATCAAATAGGAGAAATAGAACCCTATTGGATATGGTTCGATTCATTATGAGCTATGCTCATTTGCCTGACTCGTTTTGGGGTCGTGCAGTGTTGACTGCAGTACATATTTCGAACAACATTCCATCAAAAGTGTTTCTAAAACATCTTTTGAATTGTGGATAAGGCGTAAAAGTAGTTTATGTTACTTTTTGGGAGTCCAACACACGTGCTTGTGGCTAACCCAAAAGAAACTGGAACACTGTTCAATAGTATACCTATTCCTAGGCCATCCCAAGGAAACGAGAAATGTGGAAACTTCTTCAATCCACGAGAGAATAAAGAATTTGTACCGACAAATTCTACATTATCAGAAGAAGACCACATGAGAAATAATAAGCCACAAAGTAAGATCGTTTTAAGTAAATTAACTAATGAAGCTACAAAAATATCAATAAGAGTTGTTGATAAGTCTACAAGGGTTGTTGATGATGTTGGACCTTTAACAAGAGTTGTTGATAGGGCCAATACAACTGGTTAGTTACATCTATCTCAAGAGTTGAAAGTGCCTCAAAATAGTGGGAGGGTTGTTCTACAATCTGACCGTTACATGGGCTTAATTGAAGCCCAGATCGTCATACCTGATGATAGCTTTGAGGATTCATTATCTTAGAGCAAGGTAATGAATGATGTTAACAAGAACCAATTGGATTAAAGCAATGAACCCAAAATTAAAATGTGTGATTTCAATTCCATCTAGGATCTTTTAGATCTATCTAATGGGGTAACACCTATGGATTACAAATGAATCTACAAGAAGAAACGAGACATAATGGTTAGACTTATAGCAAAGGGTTGTACACAGAGACAGGGGACTGTAAGAAATTTTTATCTCTTGTCGTCATGCTGAAGTCTGTTAGAACTCTTGTCCATTTTGAATGGATGTCAAGACTACCCTTTTGAAGGGTAATCTTGAGAAGAGTATCTACATGTCTCAACCAGAATGGTTCATTTAGCAAGATCAAAAGCAAAAGGGTTTGCAAAGCTTAAGTGATCCATTCATGGATTGACCTAAGCAATTTGACCTTGGAATATAAGATTTGATACTGTGATCAAATCTTTTGGCTTTGATCAGAACATTGATGAATCTTGTCTTAAAGAGCGTCAATAGTTTAGTAGCTTTATTAGTGTTGTATTTGATTGATATCCAAGTCATTGGAAATGATGTAGGTTATCTTACTGACTAGTAAAATGAGCTAGCAGCTCATTTCCAAATGAATATTTGGGAGAAGCTAAGTTTGTTCTTCGGATCCAAATTGTTAGGAACCGTAAGAACAAAAAGCTAGCCTTGTCTCAAGTGTCTTATATCTAAAAGATATTAGTTATATATAAGATGCAGAATTCCAAGAAGGGTTCACTACCTTTCAGACGTGGAATTCATTTTATCTAAGAAACTATTTCTTGAGACACCTCAAGAAGTTGAGGACATGAGACGAATGCCCTATGCATTAGGGATTGTCAGTAAGTATCAATCTAATCCAAGATTTGATCACTGGAAAAACCGTTAAGAATATCCTCAAGTATCTGAGGAGAAAGAGGAACTATATGCTCGTGTATGGGACTAAGGATTTGATTCTTACAGGATACACTAACATGGGTTTTAAGACTGATAAGGATTTGAGGAAATCTACATCAGTATCCATGGTCTATCTTTACGAAAGAGCTATAGTATGGCATAGTTACAGTCTTTACCATATAGGCCGAAAATATAGCTGCTTGTGAAGTAGCGATAGAGACTGTAAGGCTTAGAAAGTTCTTGATTGGTTTGGAATGTGTTCCAAATGTGAACTTGCCCATCACACTTTATAGTGATACAGTGGTGCTGTGGCAAATACAAAAGAACCTTGCAAGCAAGCACATTGAATTAAATGGAATATTGTTGATTAATTCACAAAGACTCTCTCGGTTAAAGGGTATGAGAGTCATCTAGAAGGTCTAGGTCTACGAGTTATGTACAAAGATGAAATCTAGGGCAAGTGGGAGAAATATAATGGGTATAGTGATACCTTTATGTAATGGGTATAGTGATGCCCTAGTTTATTGTATTTGTACATTGTATATGTTTTATACATGTATTTATACACCCACTGCTGAATAGATTATTGTACATCCCACTAAACTAGAGTTTTAGTTCAAGTGGGAGTTTGTTGGGTTTTATGCCCTAAAACTCGTAGATAGTGAATGTAAACAAATTGTATACTTCTTTTAATAAAGTATTATTGAGTCTCTACAATAAAATGTTATTGTTAAATATTTCACAATTTGACCAAAATTCAATAAACTAAGATCCAAGATTGTTTGTATGTAACTTGAACTAGTATGTGGAGACATACGGGGATCGATGTTCAAGTAACAACCTAAAAGGTCTATAGTACAAGGATAAGACTGGGTACCTTATCCTGGTAACACTATGTGATACGACCCGCTTTGTGTTTGATACAGACGCATTGATCCAAAGAGTCCATGTAGTAGACATGCGAGTGAGGGTATCCTATGCAATGAGTTTGCATAAGACCGGATAGCGAAATAGTAACCGCTAGCTGTAACACCGTTAACTAGTTAGGTTTCTATTTCACTAGGATGACCTAGGCAACTTAGTCTGAATCCTGAGTGGATTATGGACTCCTGTTCACGAGGGATTGTCCTTTGATTTGTATGAGTGAGAGTGGCCAGTACGCCAACTCAATAAGCCTACCATTTTGGGGACAAGACCGAGTGGGGAACTGGGAACATAATCACACAAGATGGAATTCACTCCTTCCCGACTTTTGAGGAAGTAGATAAGTGTTCCCTTAAGTGGTGTCTCCGGGTCTTGAACAAAGGGCCCTACCCTCTCACTGGCCCGAGAGGGGTTTCTGTTTGATGGTTGGACCACAAACAGGTTGTTCATTAGAGGAGCACTGGTACTTAAGGACGTAGAGGTAACTTAGGGGTAAAACGGTAATTTGACCCAACTGGATTTACGAACACTCGTGAAGGACTAACTTGCCGTTATTGGTCGATATCCATGGACACAGAAATATTCTGCAGTGAGAAGAGTGCAACTGTGGGTCTTTAGTGGAGTGACCCACAGTTAACGAATGGAGAGTAACTTAGTTAATGAGTTTAGCCAATTAGTCTCATATCGTTGGAGCTTCTGATCTGTAGGTCCATTAGGTCCCACTGGTAGCTCGTAAAGAGACTTGACGCAATTAAATATAAATTTTAAATTGAAAGTGTTCAATTTATTTGGGGAATCGTATAATGTATGTTGATACATTATAATATAAAGTTTATGAAACTTTATAATATAACTTTTGAATTAATTTCAAAAATTAATTCTTGAGAGAAAAATATTTGAAAGAGTTCAAATAAATTTAATATGAATTGGATTCATATTAATTTTAATTTTAATAAAATCCTTAAGATTAAATATGTGATATTTAATTGGGTAATTAATTAATTATGGAATTAATTAATTATTTATTAAAATTAGATATGATTCAGATAATAGATATGAACTTATTCATAGACCTTTTCTTATTAGGAAAAGGTCTTGGCCTTTATCTATATATAGGACCCTTGGGGTGGGGTGAAAGGCATCCCATTCACTCTCCTTCTCTCAGAGATCTCTCCTGAAAGACTCCCACTAGTCTCCTGCTTCGTGAAGTTTTAGAGATATACCGGTGTAACCAATTGGTGGTGTTCGTACAAGAAGGTTGTTGCGTTTTCGATCTTACTAGCAAGAAAAGGCGAATTGATCAAATCTTTCTACAAAAGTAAGTTTTCTTTGAAATCCTTGATCACTAGGATCAACTAGATTAGATCTAGTTAATTATTTAGCATGTTCATAGCCGCTGTACAACCCCTTAAATATAAATTTATTGCTGTAATATTTTGCAAATTGTATTGATATTTCAATTACAAATCAAAGACTATGAGTAGGTTCGGTAATTCTTTCAACTGCATAGGGCTTTTATCCCTTCAGCATATTGTGTACACAAGCCGAAATTATCTTTCTTTCAAATAAAACAAGAGTGATGTTTCTTTCCAAGCACAATAAGCAAGTATTATTTTCTTTCCTCCTAGGCAAGATTAAACATTAACTCTTTAGCTCCTCCCTATAGCTATGAAGGTGACAACAAGCCTCTAAATCTAATAATTCGCTCCTAAGCATTGAAGTCCAATTCTAAACTGAGGAAAATGCTCCACTAATGCAAGACATCTCCTAGAAAAAATTTAAAAAGTCTGCCTTTTGGTGCACTCATGCTTAAAACTCATCAAAAGCTTAAAAATTGACAAGAAGGCCTATCCTAGGAGATCACTTGCAAAAATAGCATAAAAAAACAACCACATGCCAACTTCACAATAAGTTAAAAAATATAGCCCGAACTCAGATGCTCAAAGGCTCAACAAGCAAAGCATTCTACCCCCAATCTTAAAACATGCATTGTCCTCAATGTATAGAAAACTAAAGCCTAAATAAGCATGAGAACAAGAAAAGAATGGAAGGGGTGAGAAATACTGCCCTGGAATGATGACCTTCTCATGAATGCTAGCAAAGACAAGAGCCACATGAATACCTACAAAACAAAATGAACAAACACATCACAAACAAAAAAACAAAAAATAAAAATAAAAATAAAAACAACTAACTTCGGTTGCCTCCCATAAGCGCTTGTTTAACGTCTTTAGCTTGACTAAGGCTCAACAAGCAAAGCATTCTACCCCCAATCTTAAAACATGCATTGTCCTCAATGTATAGAAAACTAAAGCCTAAATAAGCATGAGAACAAGAAAAGAATGGAAGGGGTGAGCAATACAGCCTTGGAATGATGACCTTCTCATGAATGCTAGCAAAGACAAGAGCCACATGAATACCTACAAAACAAAATCAACAAACACATCACAAACAAAAAAAAATAAAAATAAAAATAAAAACAACTAACTTAGGTTGCCTCCCATAAGCGCTTGTTTAACGTCTTTAGCTTGACTTGTTGACCGTGTATGCACCAAGGAGGTCTAATGTCAGGAGATCCATCAATGGCGCTCTTGCTTGCACCTTTCCTGTAGCCCACCACCATTGCTTCATAAGGGTTCTTAGGGTCCTCAAATGCTTTAAGAATTTCTTTCTCCTGTTGAACCCTAATGATGAGCTCCCTGTGCTCAATATCAATGATGACTCGCCCAGTTGCGAGAAATGGTCTTCCTAGATTAACTGGCATTAAAGGATTCTCTTTAACATCCATCACATAAAAGTCAACAGGCAGAAAAAATTTACCTACTTTAATCAGCACATTCTCAATAATCCCAACAGGACTAACAACAAATTGGTTAGCCAATTGTAGTTTAACAGCTGTAGGTTTAATTTCTCCTATTTCCAACCTTTTGCACAACGATAAGTGAATCACATTAATACTAGCTCCTAGATCACACAAAGCACAAAAAGAATGATTACTAAAGCTACAGGGAATAGAAAAACTCCATGTATCAGTCAATTTTGTTGGTACCCTCTGTTGAAGCCTTGAACTGCAAGTCTCCGTGAGTTACACTGTCTCCATTCTTCTTTCTCGAGAGCCATTCCTTCATGAACTTCACATAATTGGGCATTTGCTCTAACGCCTCTGCAAAAGGTAAATTAATGTTAAGACTCATAAAGGCATCTAAAAACTTTTTAAATTGAGCAGCATTATTCTTTTTCTTCTTTTTCTTAGGCTTTGGAACTAAAGCGGTGGGAAAAGGGGTAGAGAGAGTAGGGGTAAGCTTTTAAGCTTCGTTTGAGGTTGACTTCTCTTCCACTTCTCCAATGCGGCTATCTAGCTCCTCAAACTTTGGTTCCTCTGCTTCTTTAATCTCCTCCTCATGATGTACAGTGATGGCTTTGCATTACTCCATCTGGGATCGCTCCTGCTCAGTTGGGGCCTTTCCTTTCTTCATAGTGTTGACAACACTTACCAATTGTCCTAGTTGAGTTTCAATGTTTTTGATCGCTACACTGTGGCTAATCACCATGGTGTTGATGGCGATCATTGCCTCATCCAGCTTGTTGGTCTTGTTACTTGATTCTGCAATAAAAGCTCCAACAAGATCCTCAAGAGATTGTTTGTTTTCTTGCTTTTGAGGGGCTAATTCAGGAGGATTTAAAACATTCTTATTATTAACGTAAGAAATATTTTCATGGTTCCTATTGTTAGGGTGATTGTGTGTGGGTGTAGGATTATTATATCCCCTAAAATTAGAATTTAATACACACTAAACCTGTTCCATGGTGGTCTCCTCTTAAGACTGAGATACAATAGCAGCAACTGACTCGATGGATTGTGCACTCCCTGTACCTGAAAATTTCAAGAAAACATTAGCAAGGGAGGACATCTGGGCTTGAAGAGCACTTTGTTATGCTCACTGCAAGCGTACAGTTGCCCAAGTAATATAAAATGGTATAGTAATACCGAGTATCAATTTTCACAGGGAAGATAGTGATTAGGCAAGATAATGATCCGAACACTAAAATTACTAGGATAGAATATTATCTAGAAACCTAAACATGATGATAAAAACAATTAAAAATAAAACAATCAAAGAATTAAAATGATAATTCAAAGTGAAAAAGGTGGAGAAAGAATCAATTATGAGGCGGGGTCTTGAAAATCGGATTATAGCTAATTGATTATCCTAATTATCCTATCTCATGTCCGACTAATTATAAACCTAGAATCTCTGTTTAGCACATAGGTTCTCCTTTCGTTTTCCCCTAATTATAATTAACTCATATTAATAACCTAAGTGTCCTTAGCGCTATTAAATTCGTTAATTAATTAGCCCTGATTCATTTTCGGTCTCTAAGCCTAACCAACTACTCTCGCGGTCACTACGAGCAGTTAAGCCTAGTTGAGTGGATTATGATCTATCATAACTTCTCTCCGTCATGTTTCTGGTGCGTCGTCAGCTGAATGGATGGATGTGAGATAAGATGATAAATAATAAATTAGATAAATTCAGCTAACCATAGTGCAAGTATACACTGTCGCAAATAGTAATAAAAAAACCTTAGAAGTATTCCAAGGGTATCGATCCCACGAGGACTAACTGGAAATTCAGATTTGAAGAAGAAACTGCTCAACTTGATTGCTTAAAAATAGGTAACCAAAGAAATATGATTGATGATTGGTTTTTAGAAATAGATAAAACAAGCAAATAAATAATAAAGAATAACAATAATAAACAAACGAGGTATTCAACATGGATTCATCCCAAAGGCAATAACTTTAATCATGGATTATTCAACTTAAGCTTATTCAATGCATTGGGTCAGATTTAACTTCTATTTGGCCTTGCTCCCAAGAACCGTTAGAAGGCTAAGCAAGTACCGTTATGCACATTTCTGTGACTCGACTCCGACATAGATAATTCACGAATGCAATCTATAACCCTATAGTCGATATAGGGTGCCTTAGGCAGCTTGCCCTATACCGCCGAACAATCTCTTTCGAGCTTTTTCTCCTATATCACTTTTATGAGAACCGATATCGTCTGTCCCTTTCGAGATCAAACTCACATGGCATGCAAATTCTAAGTGATCAATTTAAACTCAGCAAGATTAGAGTGATATTCAATAAAGAATGACATGCATTGAACAATACTTAAGCAAATAAAACACTTTCAAGCTATTGAACCATAAGAGAATTCACCATATTGAACCCCTCAACGGAATTTAGCTACTCATGGTGAGATAAAGTGCAAATGAATACCATTTCATTGAAACTAAGATGTAAAGAATACAGATAAATGAAAAGTATCAAGAGCTTGAAATAAAGACAGTAGCCAAATACTATGGGTTTTTCTATTTATCCAATCCTTCTAGAGTTTGCTTAGACACTCCACTCTCTCGCTCTTACAAGTGGGAATGGGTGAAAATCCCTACAAACCCTAAGGTTTGATGTCTAACTAAGGTTAGAATTTAGTCATCTAAGAAGGACCTCGAGCATCCTTACTCATAGACGTCAACTAGGGTTCTTTCACCACCCTCTTCTTCCAAATGAGTTTTGCTTGGATTTGACTTCGAATCACGAGCTTATATAGTGTTGGAAATAGTTGAGGAGCTGCGAAATAGGTGCTGGTAGGTAGCCCAGTCGGTTTTGGGGTCAAAATAGCCGGTTAGGTGCGAAGAAGTCTCGTTCAAAACGACCCGCGGACGACTCGAAACTGCCTCTGTTTTTCCAGAAATGCGGTCGCATTTCTGGGTAAATCCCAGCTCTTCCTCTGTTTTCCTGCACAACAACAAACTTAGTCAAATTCTCTTAAAATTAAGTCTTTTTAAGCACAAATGAGCACAATTTGACAAAAGTGAATCTCAACACCCTAACTTATCAACTTTAACATATTTTGAGCTCGGGAACAGTAAAATTGATCTAAACATGCAATATTTGACAAAGAAATGAGCTAAATATAAGGGTAAAATAGGTATATTTATTACCCTTATCAATTTCCATTAAGAATCTATTCACTATAAAATTGGCCAGATTCTATAGAGCATTACGACCATCCACACAAATAATCAGTATAAGGACAGAGATAGGCAATCAAGATAATTGTTGGGTTCCTAGAGTGAGTAAAAATAAGTTGTAAATAGACTCTAGAACTCTGTGCAAGCATACACAATCCGCCGCAAGTAATAAGTATTTATCGAATCCAAGGTCTGAATTAGCTCTCCCTTTATCTATTTTGTATAACTTTTCAATGGTTTCAAAGGTGGTTAAAATGATTGATTTTTATAGAATGCTGAAGCAAAAGAAATGACGGAACAGAAAGTAAACAAATAAAGCAGACAGATTAAAAACAGGCGCTGGTCAGGATTTAGTAATTGTTTTAAAAGATGCTCTAGCAATATTATTGATCAGGCAAAACTCTTGCAGTCTTATTAGCAGGATCCTCCCGAAACTCTGGATTTTTTAGAATATGTTTCAACTCCAATGATGCACTACCGATCAAGCACTAGGCAACTGGCTATCCCTAGCTTAGTTACTGGCATTCACCAATACACAATGATCTAGTGTGATTAAATGCCACACACTCCCCAAATCATCCCTGAAACTAGGAAGTGGTATTCATACCGTCTGGCCAAGCGGGCACAAAATATAAATAAGCACAACAAATAATCAAGATGCATCAAATCAACATATATTGCATAAAGATTAACCACGACAATTACATATTTCCTAACCAACACCTAAGTGAATTTAGTTCATAGAGCTCATGGCAACACACGTTATAATTTGAGTAAGTGCATCCATAATTACAAAATAACACAAGAAAATACTAATTTCCCTTGATCAACTTCGTAATTGATGGTCTTCTTGTAGTCTCCAATTTCTCTCCTCTATTCGGCTCCCAATGATGGAAATGAGAAATGATCTCTTCCCCAAGAGTGGAATGTCTTTGACTTGGGCGACTCTTCCCTTTTATAGAGTGAAGACAAGCTTAAATTAGGTTGACCTAGACACGTGGATGGCTCTCCTTGCTCCTTAAATATGAGAATAGCTTAACTAATTTCAATTCATTAAATTGGCTAACGAGCTGTGACGTGGCAGTTTTGCTCCCTACTTTGGTGCAGCGCAGATTTTGCTCCGTCAAGTCGCTCAACAATATATTCTGCACAAAATAACTTCCAAAGCATCCATTCTTCCAAATGGGTTAAAACATATAATATATATCTAAAAGCAACCCTATTTAGCACAAAAGACACACAAATCAATATAGAAATAAGGTCTAAATAACTCCCTTTTGAACAATTATCATACCCCCAAACTTGAACTATTGTGCGTCCCGAGCAATACTAACCATCCTTCCCTTAAGAATTCAAAACATTAGACAAAGCATAGTTTAATCAAAACAGATAATCCAACACTACCTTCAACCTTTACCTGAGCATTCTGCAAAACCAAGGACTGCTGCAGCAAAATAATTCTTTCAGCATGGACAAATAATCACCACCTTTTAACTTAATCCTAGGAACTTGCCACAGCCTAGCTCTATTATCAGATATTTTAAAACACATTTTTAAGGGGTTTATATTTTTGTCTTTCAGACTTAAAGCAGCCCTACGGTCATAAGCTCTTAAGCATGGGATGACCCACTTTATGGTGCAGTATACCCTTGCCTCAAACCTTTCAAAACTTTTGCTCATAAATTTTCTCAGCAAAATTTTCAACAATCGATTCTTTCAGTAAATAATTTTTCTCATTTTTTAATATTTCATAGGCTATCTTTTGGCGCAAAGACGAACTGTGGGTATCACAAATGTCCCTGGTTACTCAACAACCTAGCAAATTATTTAATGAAGGAGAGGAATGCTTGAGCAAAACAATTGGAGTAGCAAAAAGTCCCCCAAACTTGAATTATTCATTGTCCTCAATGAATCATTAACATTAAGAATTATACCCCCAAACTTAAATATTTCTATCTGAATTTTCAAACTAAGTGTGGGACTAGAAGTAAGCTAAAAGTGGATCACATAAGTCAACACTACCTCAGAATCTTCTTGCCGCAACAACGACCAGGCTAGAAGAAATGCTCAAGCAAAAGGTTTCTGGAGATCAGAATACCTTGATCTAATTAAGCTTAACTAGTCCAAGCTTCAAAAATTCAGAAGAAAATTAGTTAAGTTAGAATTACTCAGTGCTTATAGAACATAAATGCTTGGGAATTTCATTAAAAACATCGAAAAAGAAATTTACAGCAGCAAATATTTTGATGGCCAAGGAACAAAAAAATTAAAAACAAGAAAACATAAGATCAACAGAAATTGGGGTCAGAAATACCCGAGCAATCAAAAATAGAGAAACAAAAATAATGCTCGCCCAAGGTCATCATATCCATCAATCTTCCTGACCCTGTTCTTCATCGTCCTCTTCTTCTCTCTCTACTGGAGGTGGCGGAATCCAGGGGTTAAATAAATCATCAGGGAACATAGGTAAGGCCGGATACGGTTTGGAGAAATTGGATTGCAAGGCCCTCCGAAGTGTGTCATCTCTCCTCTTAGCATAGGTCCAGTAAGTTTGAGCTTGCCTCTCAGCAAACTCTTGCCTACTGGCCGACAGTGCCAACTGCTCTAGGATTTGATGGATTCCACACACTAGCCCACCCTGCGTGCCTCCTGCGTGCGCTGAAGCCAAGCCAGATTAGGCATATCTATTATCCCCTTGTCAAGCAAAATCACATCCTCTGGAACTGTGGGCACTCCTGCCCTGCTGCACAACATCGTGATCGTATTCGGGAAAAACAGCTTCCCCACCTTTTTTCGCCAGCAATTATAAATTTCATTCGAAATGATTTTTCCAACATCAATACTTAAAGATCGAAGAATTGCGAATATCAGAAGCACTCGGTCTCGAGACACTGTTGAATCATAAGTAGTCGGAAGCTGGCCGCAACTTAATGAAGCCCAACCATGTATTGGCCTCACTCTTCAGATAGGCAGCTTAAAATGTGCGCTTCTCCATCTTTGATAATCTCCACTGAGCCCCCTGGATGCCAACCTCTCGGACAGCCGCATTTAACTGATCACTCGATGGTGCCACCATCATCTCATTGAAGCCTGCGTGCGGGAAGTCCTGGAGGTTGAATAAAGAATTGATAGCTCCTGGGCTCCAGTCAACAGCCACTCCTCGGACCATGGCTTGAAATCCTTCTGGACTATCAATATTCGCATAAAATTCTCAAACGATGTTTGAATTCAACGGATCTGGTTTTGCACAGAATTGGCTCCAGCCGTGATTCGCGATCCCAACCCTCAAGAAATGTGGTAAGTCTTCACCGAAACCTCTCTCGAATAAGAAATCCCTTTTTAGCATCTCCCTGTATTTTGCTCGGGCAAGTTCATTGATGAAGCGAATGAACGGTATTCCTTCTGTTTCCTCTTCTGGTTCATCTGATGCTTCAGCAATTCCCTTGCCCCTGTCTGCTTGATGCTTTGCCAAAGTCTCTTCCGTTGCTTTTTTTTTTGCTTCTTCTCTTGCTTTGTCTTCAACCTCCTTTTTGTCCTGTTCTTCTTGTGCATCCTCTGTCTGTTTTGCTTGTGCATCCTCTGTCTGTTCTTCTTGAACTTCTTGCGTATCCTCAACTATCGGGTCAGTCTGTTCAGGGTTTTGTCCTTCAGGTTCTTTCGGATTGCCTACCTCAACTACCTCGGCAGCAATATCCTCCACTACCTTCTATACAATTTCTTGATCCTCAGCCCTCTGTTGCCTTCTTCTTCTTTTAGCTTCCTTTTCCTCCAGCGTTTTCTTCTTCTTTGCCTTCGTCTTTTGTACCTCAAGGGTAACTGGTACTTTTTCTTCCTCATTGTCTATTTCCTTTCTTCCTATTGTTTTCGCCATTAGAGACTCAAAGGATTTACAGTAAACAGAAGCAAGGAGGAAAAACAAAAAAAACGACAAGGTATAAAAGCAAGAAGATGAAGTGAATAAAAACTTACCGAAGGCTGTGAATAAATAGGGCTTCAGCAAAAGGAATCATAACCGAATGATTTTGCTCTTCATTAAATAATATTACCGTTTTAAATCGCATGCAATCAGTAGAATTAAACCATCAAACGGTAAAATCTGAAGTTCAAACGCCCATGGTAAATGATGATGCGCTGTCTAACGACTACACCTTTGGATTTCCCTTGCGCGACAAGTGGCAGCATCAGACTCTTCATGCAATTTACCTGCCCACGACAAATTCAAAATCAAACGGTAAAAATAATTAATCCACAACAAAACCCTTCCTAATCGGACGAAATATTTGATTCGGCCATAAAATTGCCGCAACAACCTTCTGAACAAAGATTACCTTCTAGAAGAATCTTGGATACGGAAGAATTCAAATTCAAATCAGAAAAATCAAATTAGGAATTTTTAATTAACCGCTTAAATCAAATCTTTTTTTTATTTGAAGCCAAATAAATCAGGAAAAACTTTATTAAAATCTAAACCTAAACAAAAATTCAAATAACCGAAAATACAAACTGAAATAAAATCTAATTAAATCTAATCGGAATAAATAAAAACTGAACTGGCAAAAATAATAAAAATAATCAAAAATAAAATATACTGAATTAAAAATAACAACGAATCAAAATAAATCAGGCAAGATTTAAACAAACCAAATCGAAAATTATTCAAATTTAAATCAAACCAAATCAGCGAGAAATAAAATCAAAACAACCACTGGGAGCTCAAAATATTGCTCTGTGAAATGCTCCCGCAAATATCTCGCTCTCTCATTCATCAACCAACTTTAGGGAAGGATATTTTGACTGGAACTCCTCTCCCCAATAATGTTTCACACACTGTCCATTAACTTTGAACACTCTCCCATCTTTTTCATCCTGCAAAGTAATTGCTCCATGGGGAAAAACTTCAATCACAATAAATGGCCCTGACCATTTAGATTTTAGTTTCCCAGGAAACAATTTTAATCTAGAATTGTAAAGCAAAACCCTTTGACCTTTGACAAACTCTTTAGGCTTAATTTTCTTATCATGCCACTGTTTAGTTTTTTCTTTATACATTTTTTAATTTTCATAAGAAAATTGGCGAAATTCCTCCAACTCGTTAAGCTGCAGCATTCTTATTGCCCCTGCACGACTCAGATCAAAATTTAATTTTTTCAAAGCCCAAACGTTTTATGCTCAAGCTCTAATGGTAAATGACAAGCTTTCCCATATACTAACCTATAGGGAGACATACCTAGAGGAGTCTTATAGGTTGTCCTATGAGCCCAAAAAGGCTCATCCAACCTAAAAGACCAATCCTTCCTAGATGGATGGACTACTTTTTCTAGAATAGATTTAATTTTCCTATTGCTAATTTTAGCTTGACCATTTGCCTGTGGGTGATAAGGGGTAGCTATCCTATGTTTAATTCCATACTTAGCTAAAAGCTTAGTTAAGACATTATTAACAAAGTGTGTACCCTCATCACTCACTAGAGCTCTAGGTGTCCCAAACCGCGCAAAAATGTGTGATTGAAGAAACCTTGATACTGTCTTGGCATCATTCTGATGGCATGCAATGGCCTCCACCCACTTGGATACATAATCAACTGCCAATAAGATAAAAACTGAAGGTGTACATATTACACATGCGGAAGCAATTGAAGATCGAAAGCACTTAAGACATTCAATTTTACTCCTAAAGCATGCATGTTCTAGAAAAGACAGAATAGAGAGTTTAGAAAACATCAACCTTTGTAGCTCACTTATGTTGAACTCCTTGTGGTGTTTGCCTCTCCTATGCTCCTTGGACAACCTCTAGAGTCTTCCCTACTATACTCCGGGCCAAGAACGACTTGTGGGAGATATAAGATAGGGAATGGGAAGGGAATGCTTGAAGCATCAAGCAATGGAGAAGAATGAGAGATGAGAGAACTTTGAGTCCAAATTCCAGCAGCATAACATTAAGGAAAATGGCTCTCTTATGTTTGAAACTGATTCAAAATCCTTTTAAAGACATTCTCCATGCAAAGCCAAGCCTCAAGACACAAGACACATGGTGTATTTGCAAGCTCAAGTGGATTCTAGGTGTACATTACACAAGACATGCAACAATGCATGAATGAGTTGTCTTTCCACTTTGAATGATCATGCATTAAATGGATTTCCAACTAAATCCACTAAATTCAAATTGAAATCAAATTTCAAGCTTGCAAATTATCCCCAATTTCAATTCTAAATTGAAATTGATTGCTTGGTAATTATTTTGAAAATTTTCAAATTAATTTTGATATGATTAATCTAATTAATCTTTGTTATCTTGTGCAATTCCATATATATGATTCCTAATACATATATATAGTATTCAAAACACTTTTAAATACTTCATCTCTCATTTTCTAATTTAATTCATAATTAAATTATTGTGTCAAACACAATTTATGATAATACCCTTTTTTTCCCGATTTTGAACGATTCAAAGCTTCCTATCTTTTGTTCTAGGCTTAATTCCGATATGAGCTAGTAGGGGGACCTAATGGACCTATAGATCATGGGCTCCAACGATTCGAGGCTAACCGACTAATCTCATTGCCAAGCTAGCCAACATTCGTTAACTATCGGGACACTCCACTATAGCCCGATAGTTGCACTCCCCTCACTATAGATATATTTCCGTCCACTTGATTTAACCATGATTAGTAAGTCGATCCTTCACAGGTTGTTCGTAGCTATAGCTAGGTCAATAAGCCGTTTTACCCCTATAGTACTTCTAGTTCCTTAAGTCCCACTGATCCTCTAATGAACAATTGGTTTATGGTCCAACCAATAAACCGAGTCCCTCTCGGGCCAATGAGAGGGCGGGATCCCTTTGTTCAAGCCCCGGAGTCAGCACTTAAGGGAACAACCTCTCTACTATCCCTAATTCGGGTAGGAGTGAATTCCTTCTTGCACGACTATGTCCCCAGCTATCTACCCGTTCCTATCCCTGAAATGGGAGGCTTATTGAGTCGGCGATACTGAGCCACTCTCACCCTTGCAGATCTAAGGATAAGCCCGAATAAACAGGAGTTCATAGTTAGCTCAGGATTAAGATCGAGTTACCTAGGTCATCATATGAAATAGTCAGTCTCGTCAGTAAACGGTGTTATAAAGCGAGAGTGACTTATTTCTTGGTTCTGGTCTTATGCAAACTCATTGCATAGGACGCCCCCACTCGCATGTCTCTACATGGACGATTTAGGATCACATCGTCTATACCATCTATAAAGTGGGCCGCGTCTCATAGTGTCTCCAGAATAAGGTACCGAACCCTATCCCTATACTATAGACCGTTTTGGCTATTACTCAAGCTTGATCCACTTTTATGTCTCTACATAAAGCTCAAGAGTTCATCCTATAGCCATGGATCTTAGTTTATTGGATTTGGGTAATTATATGTGCAATTTACTTTATTCAGTAATAACTTTACTGAATTAGTCTCGATAACGCCTTTATCGAATAAGTATAAAATTCGTTTATCATTCACTATCTACGAGTTTTGGGACACCTATCCCAACAAAAACATTGCCATTAGAAGGGGGAAATGACCCCATAAAATCAATACCCCACACATCGAATAATTCCACTTCCAAAATGTAAGTTAGAGGCATTTCATCTCTAGGCCCCAAGTTTCCTCTTCTTTGGCAAGCATCGCATTGCTTATAGAACCAATGGGCATCCTTAAATAAGGAAGGCCAGAAGAATCCACATTGCAAAATCCTCATAGCTGTCCTCTGTCCACTAAAATGGCCTCCATACGGCGAAGAGTGACATTGCTCCAGGATTTCCTTTGCTTCATCACCTGAAACACACCTACGAATAATACCATCAGAGCCTTGCTTATACATAAATGGCTCATCCCAATAGAAAAATTTTGCATCATGCTTAAACTTTTTCATCTGCCTCCAATCCATATCAATAGGAGTGACTCCCTTTACCAAAAAGTTAGCAATATCAGCATAGCAAGGGACATCGTTGACTACCTTTACCTTAACAGCAAAGAGCTGTTCATCTGGAAAGGAATCTGAAATGGCAGATTGCTTCAGCGAAGATGATGTTGGATCAAGACGAGACAAATGATCTGCAATGACATTCTCTGATCCCTTCTTGTCCTTTATCTCTAAGTCAAATTCCTGCAATAATAAAACCCAACGAATTAATCTAGGCTTTGCATATTTCTTAGACATTAAGTACCTTATTGCTGCATGATCAGTGAAGACTGTGACTTTGGATCCAACCAAATATGGGCGAAACTTTTCAAAGGAAAAGACAACCGCTAACAACTCCTTTTTAGTAGTTGTAAAGTTTATTTGTGCCTCATTTAAAACCCTGCTTGCATAATATATAGGATGGATAAATTTTCTCTGCTTTTGCCCCAGCATAGCGCCTACTGCAACATCACTCGCATCACTCATCACCTCAAATGGTAAATTTCAATTAGGTGCACACAAAATGGGGGCTGAGATTAAAGCAGCCTTTAAAGTTTCAAAAGCATTCCTACAATATGCATTAAAGTAAAAAACATGAGCAGTGCACAATAAGTTACAAAGAATTTTACTAATCTTTGAAAAATCCTTTATGAACCTTCTATAAAATCCAGCATGACCTAAAAAACTCCGAATCCCTTTAACTGAACTCGGTGGTTCTAATCTCTCAATAACCTCTATTTTTGCTCGATCAACTTCTAGACCTTTCTTTGAAATTCTATGACCTAGCACAATGCCCTCCTTTACCACGAAGTGGCATTTCTCCCAATCAAGAACTAGATGGGTATCCTCACATCTTTTTAACACCTTACCTAAATTATCCAAACAACTCTGAAAAGATCCTCCAAAAACTGAAAAATCGTCCATAAATACCTTAACTGTGGATTCAATCATATAAAAAAATGGCTAACATAGACCGCTGAAATGTTGCTGGAGCATTGTAAAGGCCAAAAGACATTCACCTAAAAGCAAACATCCCATAAAGGCAGGTGAAAGTGGTTTTTTCCTGATCATCAGGAGCAATGGTAATCTGGTTATACCCAGAATAACCATCTAAGAAACAGCAGTAGGCCTGACCAGCCAATCTATCCAACATTTGGTCAATAAATGGTAGAGGGAAATGGTCCTTACGGATGGATTTATTAAGCCTCCTGTAATCCATGCAAACCCTCCAGCCAGTCACTGTCCTGGTTGGGATCAACTCATTGTCTTTATTACTTACCACCGTGACACCTCCTTTCTTAGGAACACATTGGACAGGGCTCACCCAATTGCTATCTGCAATTGGATAAATGATCCCAACATCCAACCATTTAATCACCTCATTTTTAACAACCTCTTTCATTGCAGGGTTAAGCCTTCTTTGTTGCTCAATACTCCTAAAGGATCTCTCCTCTAGAGTGATTTTGTGCATACAGAAAGATGGGCTAATTCCCTGAATGTCAGCCAATGTCCAACTTATTGCCTTGCGATATTGCTGCAGAAACTTTATTAAGGCATCTTCATGCTCTGGCATTAAATCTGATGCAACAATAATGGGCAACGTCTCACCCTCCCCAAGATACACTTACTTTAGATGATCCGACAAGGGCTTCGAATCTAAAGTGGGTGCCTCAATTAGGGATGGCTTAGTAGGAGGAGCCTTCCTTTGATCCAAATCTAAAGACTCAAAAACATCCTCACACCTAGACACTTCGTTTTCATTTTTTCTTTCTAAAGAACAAACTTCTAAATCCTCTACACTAACCTCTCCATGATCTTCCAAATGTTTATTTGCAGAATCCTGTATTGCTGTCTCAACAATTGTGTTCTCCAGAATCCTAATGAAAGAGCAATCTTCCATTTCGTTTGGATACTTCATGGCCTTAAAAACATTAAATTTTACTTCCTCATTATAAAACATCATTATTAATTCCCCTTTTTTAACATCTATCAATGCCCTACCAGTAGCAAAAAATGTACGACCCAGAATAGTTGGGACATCTTTATCTGCCTCATAATCTAAGATAATTAAATCAACAGGAAATATGAATTTATCTACCTTCACTAAGACATCCTCAATTTTACCCTCTGGATATGTGATAGACCTATCAGCTAGTTGAAGTGTGACTGTGGTGAGCCTTGCTTCACCAATACCTAACTTTCGAAAGACCGAAATAGGCATAAGGTTAATGCTTGCGTCTAAATCACAAAGTGCTCTACCTAACTCTTTTCCACCTATAGACACAGGTATAGTAAATGATCCTGGATCCTTGGCCTTGGTTGGTAGCCAATTCTTAAGAATAACACTACATTCCTCAGTAAGAGATACAATTTCAAACTCACCTAACCTCGTATTTTTAGTTAAAATATCCTTAAGAAATTTAGCATAATTAGGCATTTGCTCTATAGCTTCTACTAAAGGGATATTTATATGCAATTGCTTAAGAATCTCTAAAAACTTCTTAAATTGACCATCCTGATTCTTAGGCCTTTGCCTTTGTGGAAAGGTAGAGGTGGCACATAAAATGGGGGCGACACATAAGGTGGTTCCACATCTGGAACAGACCCAGATGCTCCAGCATCATTATTGCTGCCTCCGACACCCTGACCAGACTCCAACTCTTTCTCAACAACAACATTTTTATCACTACTATTTTCTTCATCCTGGGGTTTACTAAGCTCTTTTCTCTCTTCTAATGGCTTACCACTCCTGAGAGTCACTGCCTTTACCTGCTCCTTACCTTCCCTTCTAGGGTGTTCAGTATCTGAAGGAAGCTTTCCCTGAGGCCTTGCCTTCAGCTCATTAGCTAGCTGGCCCACCTGCAATTCCAGGGCTCTCATTGAACCTTGATTACTTTGAATTACGGCATCTGTACGAGCCATATATTCTTTCATCACTGCCTCAAGAGAACTCTCTGAATTTTGCTGGGGCAAAGCCTGCTTATTTTGCTGGGGCAATACCTGCGCTTTAGCAAATCCCAATTGGTTCACCTTTTGCTGTGCTTGCACATTACTTCCTTGTCCTCCCCATGCGAAGTTGGGGTGGTTGCGTCAACTTGGATTATAAAAGTTAGAAGAAGGGTTATTCCTCTGATTACCTACAAAAAACACAGAAGCTGGATTGCTGGGGCAAAACTCGTAGTTGTGCTCTTCACCTCAATAGACACATGCTTCCTCTACAACTTGGTTCACCATGAAGGTGTTCATATAACACATGCAGAAGCAATTTTAGGATCGGAGGCACTTAACTACATCAATTTTAGAAAATGAAAACATGCTGTCCAAATACCGTAAGGTGAGAGAAGAATTTTTACCAACCTTTTGGAGACCGATTCAACAACTCCCTTTGATTCCTTTGATCACGAACGGTGTGTGGACCACCTCTAGTGTCTTCCGTACTATTTTCCGGGCCAAGAACGACTTGTGGGAGTCTATAGAGATAGGGAATGCTTGAAGGTTCAAGCACTAGAGAGATATATGGAGATGAGTGAGTATGAGACCAAAATCCAGCAGCATAACAATATGGAAAATGGCTCTCCTTCCTTTGAATCTTATTCATACTCCTTATATAGACATCTTCCATGCAAAGAGAAGCCTCATGACACTAGACACATGGTGAAATTGCAACTCAAAGTGGATTCTAGGTGTTTAATTCACAACACATGCAACTAGTGCATGGTTGTGTTGTTTTCCACTATGCATCAACATGCAAGAGTGGGAATGCCACTAAATCCACTTAAAATTGAATCTAACTTCTCAATTTTCAGCTTGCAATTCATTCCTATTTCAATTCAAAATTGAAATTGATTTCTTGGCAATTAATTTGTACAATTCCAAGTAATTTTTACATGATTAATCCAATTAATCTTTATCACCTAGTGCCATGAATTATATATGATTCCTAATACATATATATGGCATTCAAAACACTTTTAAATACTCCATCTCTCATTTTCTAATTTAATTCATAATTAAATTATTGTGTCAAACACAATTTACGATAATACCCGTTTTCCCGATTTTGAACGATTCAAAGCTTCCTATCTTTTTGTTCTAGGCTTTGTTCCGATATGAGCTAGTAGGGGGACCTAATGGACCTATAGATCATGGGCTCCAACGATTCGAGACTAACCGACTAATCTCATTATCCAAGCTAGCCAACATTCGTCAACTACCGGGACACTCCACTATAGCCCGATAGTTGCACTCCCCTCACTATAGATATATTTCCGTCCACTTGATTTAACCATGATTAGTAAGTCGATCCTTCACAGGTTGTTCGTATCTATAGCTAGGTCAAAAAAGCCGTTTTACCCCTATAGTACTTCTAGTTCCTTAAGTCCCACTGATCCTCTAATGAACAATTGGTTTATGGTCCAACCAATAAACCGAGTCCCTCTCGGGCCAATGAGAGGGCGGGATCCCTTTGTTCAAGCCCCGGAGTCAGCAATTAATGGAACAACCTCTCTACTATCCCTAATTCGGGTAGGAGTGAATTCCTTCTTGCACGACTATGTCCCCAGCTATCTACTCGTTCCTATCCCTGAAATGGGAGGCTTATTGAGTCGGCGATACTGAGCCACTCTCACCTATGCAGATCTAAGGATAAGTCTGAATAAACAGGAGTTCATAGTTAGCTCAGGATTAAGATCGAGTTACCTAGGTCATCACATGAAATAGTCAGTCTCGTCAGTAAACGGTGTTATAAAGCGAGAGCGACTTATTTCTTGGTCCTGGTCTTATGCAAACTCATTGCATAGGACGCCACCACTCGCATGTCTCTACATGGACGATTTAGGATCACATCGTCTATACCATCTATAAAGTGAGCCACGTCTCATAGTGTCTCCAGAATAAGGTACCCAACCCTATCCCTATACTATAGACCGTTTTGGCTATTACTCAAGCTTGATCCACTTTTATGTCTCTACATAAAGCTCAAGTGTTCATCCTATAGCCATGGATCTTAGTTTATTGGATTTGGGTTATTATATGTGCAATTTACTTTATTCAGTAATAACTTTACTGAATTAATCTCGATAACGCCTTTATCGAATAAGTATATAATTCGTTTAACATTCACTATCTACGAGTTTTAGGACACCAATCCCAACACACCACTGCAGTAGGCTCCACAGCTGGCGGCTGCTGATGACTAACCACTGTCACATTTTTAAGAGCGTTAGCTAACATTGCAATATCAGCCTTAATGGTAGACACACCATCAACCTCTAACACACTCTTAATCTTTTTATTTGTGCCTCTAACATCTGACCACTGACAACTATTAGTTGATATTCTTTCTAAAATTTCATGGGCTTCATTAAAAGTTTTTGCCAAAAGGGCCCCTCCAGCCGAAGCATCAACCATACCTTGGGTTGCTCCATTTAACCCATTGTAAAATGTTTCCATTTGGATACAATGTGGTAAACCATGGTGGGGACACTTTCGCAAAAGCTCCTTAAACCTCTCCCAAGCCTCACTAAAAGTTTTATCTTCAAGTTGCCTAAACCCTACTATTTCACTCCTCAATTTAGCATTCCTATTTGGTGGGAAATATTTACTAAGAATTTTTTCCGCTAACTCATTCCATGTCCTAATTGATCCTAGAGCAAAAGAATTTAACCATGTCTTTGCTCCATCTCTAAGAGAATATGGGAACAAAGTTAATCTAAGGGCATCTCTAGGCACTCCTTGAATTACAAAAGAATCACTAACTCCTAGAAAAGACTTAAGGTGTAAATGGGGGTCTTCAGATGACAAACCATGGAATTGACCCACGGTTTGCAACATCTGAAACATTACCGGTTTCATTTCAAAATTTGCTGCCTCAATTTGAGGACGTGCAATCCCTGGATTTAACTCATCAAACATTGGAAAAGCATACGCTCGAATGTCTCTGACCCTATCATTTGCTACCAAGATAGGATTTTCAGCCTGATTATTATGCTGTTCATTTCTCTCCAGCGGTGGATTTTGCTGTAGCAAACGATTCTACTGGGGGTTCATTGGATCTTCTGGACCCTGCGGGAGACGCGGCACATCAGCCATTGAATTTTTGTTTCTACGATGCTCTCTCCTTCTTCTCCTGAATGTCCTCTAGATTTCTGGATCAAGCTCGAACCTTACCCCAGGCGGATCGTTCATGCACCAAACTCACACCTGCAAAAACAAAAGAAACAATAAAAAAGTTCTAGCACCAAACCACTAAAACACATACACAAAACAGATCAGATAAAAACTTATTCAAGTCCCCGACAACGGTGCCAAAAACTTGTTGGGTTCCTAGAGTGAGTAAAAATAAGGTGTAAATAGACTCTAGAACTCTGTGCAAGCATACACAATCCGCAACAAGTAATAAGTATTTATCGAATCCAAGGTCTGAATTGGCTCTTACTTTATCTATTTTGTATAACTTTTCAATGGTTTCAAAGGTGGTTAAAATGATTGATTTTTATAGAATGCTGAAACAAAAGAAATGACGGAACAGAAAGTAAACAAATAAAGCAGACAGATTAGAAACAAGCGTTGGTCAGGATTTAGTAATTGTTTTAAAAGATGCTCTAGCAATATTATTGATCAGGCAAAACTCTTGTAGTCTTATTAGCAGGATCCTCCCGAAACTCTGGATTTTTTAGAATATGTTTCAACTCCAATGACGCACTACCGATCAAGCACTAGGCAATTGGCTATTCCTAGCTCAGTTACTGGCGTTCACCAATACACAATGATCTAGTGTGATTAAATGCTACACACTCCCTAAATCATCCCTGAAACTAGGAAGTGGTATTCATACCGGTTGGCCAAGCGGGCATAAAATATAAATAAGCACAACAAATAATCAAGATGCATCAAATCAGCATATATTGCATAAAGATTAAGCACGACAATTACATATTTCCTAACCAACACCTAAGTGAATTTAGTTCATAGAGCTCATGGCAACACACGTTACAATTCGAGTAAGTGCATCCATAATTACAAAATAACACAAGAAAATACTAATTTCCCTTGATCAACTTCGTAATTGATGGTCTTCTTGTAGTCACCAATCTCTCTCCTCTATTCAGCTCCCAATGATGGAAATGAGAAATGATCTCTTCCCCAAGAGTGGAATGTCTTTGACTTGGGCGACTCTTCCCTTTTATAGAGTGAAGACAAGCTTAAATTCGGTTGACCTAGACACGTGGATGGCCCTCCTTACTCCTTAAATCCGAGAAGAGCTTAACTAATTTCAGTTCATTAAATTGGCTAACAAGCTGTGACGTGGCAGTTTTGCTCCCTGCTTTGCTGCAGCGCAGATTTTGCTCCCTCAAGTTGCTCAGCAATATATTCTACAAAATAACTTCCAAAGCATCCATTCTTCCAAATGGGTTAAAACATATAATATATATCTAAAAGCAACCCTATTTAGCACAAAAGACACACAAATCAATATAGAAATAAGGTCTAAATAACTCCCTTTTGGAGAGTTATCAATAATAATCAACTATAATCTTCCATTTCAAGACCCACAATTGGGATTTAGCTATACATGAGATTCAAAACTTCCCAAGAGTACATAATAATATGCATAAAAGAGCAATTAAGAGAGTTAAGAGATGAACCGTAGGAAGACCCCTTGCTTGCGCCTTGGATCCCCTTCGTTACAAGCCCCCGAACACTAAAAAATAGCTCGATACAAGAATTCGCAATTTCCTCACAGCTCGATCCTCAAGGAGGCTCTAAGAGCCTTCGAAAGACTAAAGAAATGGATTGGAGTGTGATTGATGATGAAATGGGGAGGTGAGGCACGCTATTTATAGGCTTTAAAATGGGGCAGCGTCGTGACGCTGATGTCACAGCGACGTACGCTTCTTGGGCAGCAAGTCAGGACAACGTCGCGACACTGTCCTAGTTCCAGAACGTTTCAGGCGCATTTTGAGCTGAAATTCGGGCCTTTTTCCATTCTTTTGGCCCAAATACTTTTCATGATGGGTCTTGGGCTATTTCATCTTGACCCAACTTGATCTTCAAGGCTTGAACTCCTTTTTCTGCAATAATCCATAAAATTCTCCTAGGGACAAAATTACATAATTAAATGGATTTGTATGATAAAAACACATAAAAGCATACAAAAGCTAGTAAATCTATGGATAAAATAACAACATTTATGCTCGCTATCACACCCCCAAATTTAAGCTTTTGCTAGTCCTGAGCAAAATAAATTCTACAAATGCATGAAAAGAATCGCTCTAGCCTCAATGATTTTAAAATTCTCAAGCGAATACAGAAAACATGCAAGTGGACTAAGCAAGCACAACATACTCATGAAGAAATTTCAAAAATGAAACTTAGAATTAACGAATAACATGCTCAAAACTTATTTAATGGCTCTTTTACTAACCTAGATTAGTTTTACGGCTTTTTCCATTTGTTTTCGCCCTACATGGCTAAAAGTCCTAACAGGTCGAAATTTAGCCATCATGCAAACAAAGATACTAGGGCGCCTGATTCTTTTCTTTTTCTTAGGAAAATTCCCCCAAACTTGCTTTTTATGATTCTAATGGCACTAGCTTTCACACTACGATGCAGGAACCCATAACCCGAGTTTAGCCCTTGGTTGGCCTAACTGATCACACCGCAGGTAGCTCTTTTTACCCCTAGCTTATTTTTTCATGCAAGCAAAAAATTATTTTCTTTTTTCAATAGATGATTCTTTTTAGTGTTGCTTTTCTTTTTGCAGGCATAACATATATTCTTTTCTTTTCACCTAGTTCTTAAAAACAATCAAGCATAACTCCTATTGTCAGAGACTAAGCCTATCGGAGTGACAACAAACTTATAAAAACCATAATAAAAATCTAGATTTTCAAAGAACACAAAATATAAGTTTATTGCATGCTTTAGACATTAAAACTAAGCAAAACATTTTCAAAATTTTTCATTTTTCTGCTATGCTCCCAAATTCCACATCATATAAACCATATCCCCCAAAAATTCAAAAACCAAATCCTCAGCTTTCATTGCTACCCTAACATGCATCCATAAGAATTTAAACATGCTCAAACACAGCGAAAGCCTCCCCCCAAACTTAAACTAAACATTGTCCTCAATGTTTTAAAACAAGAAAACATAAAGGGGATATTGAGACTTCCCTGAGTCCAGGAGAAAACGTCCTCATTCTTTAGGGTTGGGAAAGCGCATCTTTGTGAACTCTCGGGGCTTGCTGCGCGGATCCTGCAAAACAAAATTGGATCACGAAGCAAGGGGGATTTATTTACCGCAAAAAGAAAATCTAACTAACAAAAAATTCTTAATCCTTGGGTTGCCTCCCAAGCAGCGCTTTCTTTAACGTCTTCAGCTAGACGAGGCTCGTCATGCTCATGGAGGTTCGAAGTAAAAGCTTTCATCCTCCTCTGGGACCTAGATAAAATCACGTGCTGAAGCACACATCGCAAACAAGGGAGTAAAAAAACATTCCTCTGGCCCGTTCTCGCTAAACAAATTATCAAAATAAGAAGTCATGAAAAATTCAACAGTATTAAAACTTTTTTCTAGGTGTCTATTCACAAAACAATTATTTACGGAGTCATCAAGCATCAAAATGTTTACTGGTCTCGTGTCCTAGGGTGGTCTATCAACTAAGACTAACCATTCATCAGGCATAATCTCTACATGCTCATGAGACTCAGCAATCAAATCAGACTGTACAATGCTTTCATTTGACTCATCAATGTCAGACTCAAAAATGTCATCTATCACATGCTCCTCTAAATTCAAAGCAGGGAAGTTATACTCATAAATATTTACACTAGGCAATTCAACATTCAACAATTCATTTTCAAACATAGCATCGTCAAAAAATTCATCAGGATCGAAATTAACCTCATCAATCATGGGAAAATCTTCTAACTCTAGGCCTAAGTTTAATTATTCTTCCTCATCCTCATCAAGTAGTAAATCTAAGCCAATAGAAAAGCAAGTATGTATGCTACAAACTGACTAATCCTAACCAAAGATATTGAAGACTACCTTCTCATCATCAACGCTAAGAGTTAATTTACCTGTATGAACACTGATTTCAGCCTTACTAGTAGCTAGAAAATGTCTACCAAGAATGATGGGCACCTCTATATCTTCCTGCATATCCAGCACAACAAAGTCTACCGGAAAGATGAACTTGTTTACCTTCACCAGCACATCCTCCACTATCCCCATCGGGTGAGTAACTGATCGATCTGCCAACTGGAGGGTGATGTCGGTGTCCTTAAGCCAGTGAGTCCAATCTTTCTGTACAGGGAGTAGGGCATAAGATTAATACTCGCTCCTAGATCGCATAAAGCCCTATCAAAAGATACCTCTCCTATTATGCAGGGAACAGTAAAACTCCCTAGGTCTTTTTGTTTTAAAGGTATCTTTCTTGTGACTATCATGCTGATATTTTCTAACAACCTACAAACTTCTTTCGTATTCAAATTTTTCTTCTTTGCTAACATCTCTTTCATAAATTTCCCATAGTTAGGCATATTAGATAGAGCGTCTACTAAAGGTATATTAATAGACAAATTCTTGAACATTTCTAGAAATCTAGCAAACTGCTCATCTAATTTAACATTTTTAAACCTATGGGGGAAAAGGTAACTCCCTGTAATCAAAGGTTGGACATTCGCCCCTCCTCCTGGGCGGGCTGATGTGCGACCCCTGGTCATGATGTCTGCATGGGACCACCTCTTCTTCTTTTTCTGTCATATTCTCTTTCAGCTTCTCTTTTTCTTCAAACTTTTTCTTTTCAACTGCAAAACTGTTAGTATCATCAAAGTTTAAATCAACTGAGCAAGGAAGACTTTAGGACCTGTCTATGGAGGTTTTTCGTGCCTTAGTCCTTCCATCTTCATCCAAGCTCAGTTTTTCTTCCTTCTTCTGTTTCTCTTCATTCGAGCGGTCCTCCAGTTGTCTCCCAATTCGTAGTGTAATCACCTTGCATTGCTCTTGGGGGTTCACCTCAGTATCACTGGGAAACTTACCCTTTTGAAGGGCATTCACCGCATTTACTATCTGCCCCATCTGAACTTCCATATTTTTAAGAGTTATGTCATGGTTGTTTACATATGCTACCAAAGTGTTCACTAACGTTTGGAGGTTCACATTCAGCACCTTCTGCTCCTTTATGAAGAGTGCCACCATCTCCTCAAGGTTGCTCTTCTTTACCGACGTACTTGTAGAAGCAAACCTCGGGGGTGGCTACAAAACATTCTTATTATTCGAATATGAAAAATTCTCATGATTGCGCAAACCTGGGTGATAGAAATTCGGTACGCCTTGGGTTTGATTGAATGCACGGTTGCTTACATACTGAACTTCTTCAACCTCCTGGCTCTTCTTCTTTGAGTAACCCTCTGCTAAGGTAGAAATGGACTTTACTACCTCAAAACAAGATAATTTGTTTAGCGCGTTCGTCAGGGAGGCCATTTGTGCTTTCAGTGAGCTCGACTCGTCAATTTCAAAAATTCCAGCCTTCTTAAATCAATTATAACATAAGGTATTTAATTCAATTTGAATCATATTCAATTGAATTAAGTTGACCATTCAATTAATTCTATTAATTGAATCCACATTAATTAAATATCAAATATTTAATTAATTTTATAATTGAAATCATATTCAATTTTATCTCTCTCATTTAACCTATAGTTTTAATGTGCATCAAAATGTACATTAATATAAACTATAGTATTAATTTGATTAAATCACATTTAACCAAATTAAATTAATTCATTCATGAATTAATCAAATATCACATATTTAATTAAATCCATAATTCTCTCTTTAATTAATTTTGAATCATATCCAAAATTAATTTTATTATAAATTTTAATTCATTAATTAAACATATACTATAATGTATCTCCATACATTATATTAATTGCATCAAAATACAATTAACTTAAATTCCCTTTAATATTCAAGACTATATTATCTCAGAACTGATGTGGACTTTTCCTACCGCAAGCGCACGGGTCAAGTAATAATATAGTGAATGTAATTCGAATGTCGTCCTCTGGATTGGATTTTTAAGCAAATCAAGTATTGTGAATTATCTTGCTCAATTTTATTTAGGGATCAAAAAGTGATGAATAGATGATATGAAAACTAAATCAAAACAAGTAAAAAGTGTGGAAATTCAATTGGGAAAAACACTTAGGGAATTGATTTCGCCGATTTAGTCTAGGATTGATTTTAAGGATTAAGTTATTATGCACAATGAAATTATGAGCCTAAGACCCTTTTATCACAACTACCTCTCCCGAGTATAATTGATTCTCGTGCAAATTAATCTACTTGATATCCCTATCTAAGTTGGTTAACATGCAAGGCAATGAGATCTTTTGACCAATTCTAAAGTTAATCTAAAACCGTCACGAATTAGAAAATAAACTTTAGTCATGCAATCTTGAGTAAGTCTATATTAAATCCCCTCTCCCGAGCAAGAATCAACACTTAAATCATCCAACTAATGGCCAATTAATTGAAAGCATTAAATCAAGATTACAAACATAATAACCATTGCACAACTTAAACCATAAATTCAATCCATAAACTTAATCAACTACATCAATCCCTAAGCTACAAGTTTAGGTACTCATGAAAAGAATTACAAGCTCAACTAAACATGTAAAAGCCATAAAGTCTAGCTAAAGAAAGGAAAAGGGAAGGAAAAACTCAATGTAGGCCGAGACCGAGCGTCCCCGTCACGATCCCCACGAACGATGGGTTGATTTCCCCCTTGCTCCCTTTCTTCAGCCTTAATCCTCTCTGTTTCTGCTCTCTTTACGGCTCTCAAAGGTCCCAAAATTGAATCCCCCAAAAACCTAGCCGAAAAGAACTATAAATACTGATTTTTCGTCGTAGCGTCGAGACGCTATCCAGACAGCGTCTCGACGCTGCCTCTAAAACACGCGCATCTGGAATGGAAATAACGGTAGCGTCGAGACGCTATTGTCACAGCGTCTCGACGCTGTGACGCTGCCGCCTCTTCTAATTAAGGAAAACCAGCGTCGAGACCCTCCAAGAGTGGCGTCTCGACGCTGATGGGCAGAATGCCCTCTCTTGGCTCCTTGTTGCTTGAACTTTCCGGTTCTTTGGCATATTTTCACGTCCCAAACACCCGATTAACTCCAATTCCACGTTTTAGCTCTAATTATCGCTTTCCTACAAAATAAACAATAAAGCACAATAAAATGGTCCAAAAATCATAAAAGACTAGCTAAATTAAATAAGTAAAAGTAGCTAGCTATGCTCGCTATCAAATACCCCCAAACTTAAACTTTTGCTAGTCCTCGAGCAAACTACAAATCAAACACACAGTAGAAAAATGGATGCAATAATCATAACTCAATCCTCAAGGCTCAAAAGTCAATAGACAAGCAAGCAAGAGACATGCACATAAGGACCAATGAGGGAGACAAATTAAAATTTTTCCAAAATTAACTTGCACAAGCGAGATCTAACTCAACAAGATCAGACTCTACTAGCCCGGGATTGGATTATTAAACTCTCAGCTCATCTTCCCTCTACACTGGCACTAAGGTTTCACTAATGAGTTAATGAAACAAATTAGTTTGTTTTCCTCCATACTTGGGTGCTTATAATTAACAATTAAATTAAGCAAGTATATGTGGCACTAGCTTTCACACACCCATTGCAGGGACCCTTAACCTGAGATTTCTCTGGTTGGCCTAACTGATCACAACAGGGGTAGCTCTTTTTGCCTAAATCTTTATTACTCATTGCTTTGTGCGCACAAGTCATGACTTTTTTACTTTTTCAATAATAACAACAAGAATGATTTTTCGTTATGAACAAGATAAGCAGATATTCTTTTCTTTTCTCCTAAGCCAGATCAAACATGCTAATTTGCAAAAAATTAACTCTTTAGCTCTACCCTACACCTATCGAGGTGACAACAAGCATATGAACCCAATAATTCGCTCCTAAGCATTCAAATCCAAATCTAGCCAAGACAAATACTCTACTCATGCAAGCCATCTCCTAGAAAAATTTTAAAAAGTCTCCCTTTTTGGGCACTCATGCTTACAACTCATCACAAGCTTGAAAATTGACAAGAAAGCCTATCCTAGGAAATCATAGTCATGCAAAAATAGCATCCAGAAAACAACCATATGCTCAATTCAAAGAAAGCTCAAAACTATGGCCCGAACTCAGATGCTCAAGGGCTCCACAACCATGCTACTCCACCCCCAAACTTAAAACATGCATTGTCCTCAATGTATAAAGAAAGTAAGGTATAAACAAGCATGAGAACAATAAAAGAATGAGAGGAGTGAATAATACTGGCCTGAATTGAGGATGACTTCTTGCTTGAAATCTTGAAAGCTTGAAAGCAAAGGAGAGACAGAAAACAAGACCTACAACACAAAAACAAACAATGAATCAAAAGCAAACAGAAAAGCACAACTACACTTACTTGGGTTGCCTCCCATAAGCGCTTGTTTAACGTCATTAGCTCGACGTGTTGGCCGTGCTTCAAGGAGGCTTCTTTTCTGTGAATCCAACAGTGGTGCTCTTTCTTGCACCTTTCTTGTAGCCCATGAAAAGCACGTCCGAGTGTCCCTTAGAGTCTTCAACTGCTTTAAATATTTCTTTGTCATTCCTGACTCTTACAGTGAGCTCCCTGCGCTCAATATCAATAATCACTCGCCCAGTGGCGAGGAATGGTCTTCCTAATATGACAGGCATTGAAGGATTTTCTATCATGTCCATAACATACAAATCAATAGGGAGGAAAAATCTACCTACTCTGATTAAGACATTTTCTACAATGCCAACTGGTCTAACCACAGACTGATCAGCCAATTGGAGCTTTACAGGAGTAGATTTAATCTCACCTATGTCTAACTTTTTGCACAGAGATAGAGGAATGATATTGATGCTAGCACCTAAATCACATAATGCTCTGAAAGAATAAGTACCAAAACTACAAGGAACAGAAAAACTCCCTGGATCTGCTACTTTTTCAGGTACTTTCTGTTGTACTCTGGTGCTGCATGTGGAAGCAAGATAAACAGTGTCAACCTTCTTTTCCTTTCGCTTCTTTGCTAACCACTCCTTCATGAACCTGTTATATTGTGGCATCTCTAATGCCTCTGCAAAAGGAATATTAATGTTCAGATTCATAAAAGCATTTATAAATTTATCAAACTGAACCTGATTGTTCTTTTTCTTCTTTTTCTTCTTCTTTTCCTTGGGAACCATCAGTGTGGGAGAAAGAATAGGAGGCTCAAGGTTAGGCTTTTCAGCCTCATCTGCTGATGTGTCCTCCTCAGCTTCCCCTGTGGGCGTTTCATAATCCTCAGACTCAGGCTCCTCTTCAGCTTCCTCCTGATGCACAGTGATTGCCTTACAGTACTCCATCTGAGTTTTCTCCTGTTCAACTGGGGCCTTACCTTTATTCATGGTACTTACAACACTTACCAACTGTCCCAGCTGAGTCTCAATATTCTTGATGGCAGCATCGTGGCCATTCACCGTGGTGTTGATGGCAAAAACTGCCTCCTCCAATTTAGTTGTCCTGTTACTAGACTCTGCAATGAAAGCTCCAACAAGATCTTCTAACTTTTTATTTTCTTGAGTTTGAGGGGCAAACCCAGGAGGGTTAAGAACATTCTTAGTATTTGCATAAGAGAAATTTTCATGGTTCCTATTGTTAGGGTGATAATGTGTAGGTGTAGAATTATTATTATATCCCCTAAAATTGGAATTTGATACATACTGAACCTGTTCAATGGTCTCCTCCTGAGGTCTAGATGCCAAAGCAGCAGCTGATTCAATTGATTGTGCACTCCCTGTTCCTGAAAATTTCATAAAAGCATTAGCAAGGGAGGTCATCTGGGCCTGGAGTGCACTTACTTTATCAACCTCAAACACTCCAGCAGCAATCTTTTTAGGTGTAGACCGCTCAGATGGCCACTGATAGCTGTTGGTGGCCATATCCTCTAGAAGTGTGCGAGCATTTTCCACGGTCTTGGACAACAGAGTCCCACCTGCAGCTGCATCAACAATCGTCTTTGTACTAGGAGTTAAACCATTATAAAACAATTGAACCTGAAGCCAGTCTGGGTATCCATGCTGAGGGCACTTCCTCAGTAGTTCTTTAAATCGCTCCCAGGCCTCGAACAGCTGCTCATCATATTGTTGTTGGAATGTCCCAATCTCGGTCCTCAGCTTGACCGTCTTTGCAGGAGGGAAAAATTTCTTTAAAAAGGCCTGGACCAAAGCATCCCAAGTGGTGATGCTCCCAGGGGGAATGGACTGCAGCCAATCTCGTGCTTTATCCTGCAAAGAAAAAGGAAATAAGCGTAAGCGAATAGCATCCTCAGAAACTCCATTAATTTTTACCGTCCCACAAATATCCAAAAATGATTTAAGATGAGAATTTGGATCCTCGGTGGGCGATCCTCTATATGCACAGTCTCGAGCCATCTGAATGAGACCGGTCTTCAGCTCAAAGTTGTTGGCATTAATTGGGGCATAGACAATCCCCGACTGTTGCCCCTGAAACACGGGCTGAAAGTAATCTCTTATAGGCCTAGGCTCCTCAGGTGGATTTTGGTCAGCCATCTGAATAATTTCTCTTTTTTCCCTTCGAAGCCTATGAATTGTTCTTTCAATCTCGGGATCCAACGGTATCACTTCTCTACTACTACGCATACAAAAAAAACAAATCTACCCTAAAAAGGAAAGAAAACAATTATGGAAAGAAACAAAGAAAAGAAAACAACTAATCTAAATATGGAAAATATAATCTAGAAAAGGAAACAAAATAACCTAATATGGAATGCAAAAATAAATATGGCAAAACACAAATAAGGAATCTAACAAATAAGGAAAAACTAATCTAAAAAGGAATAACAAGAAACAAATAAGGAAAAGATTACTCAACTAAAAGAAAAACTAAACTTGAAAAACAAATATGGAAAGAAAAACAAATATGGAAAAAAATGCAATCAACCTAGAAAAGTAAAAATACACCCTAAATTAAGATCAAACAATTTTTTCACAATATCAATCTAGCTAAATGTGCCAATCCCCGGCAACGGCGAAAAAAACTTGATGTGGACTTTTCCTACCGCAAGCGCACGGGTCAAGTAATAATATAGTGAATGTAATTCGAATGTCGTCCTCTGGATTGGATTTTTAAGCAAATCAAGTATTGTGAATTATCTTGCTCAATTTTATTTAGGGATCAAAAAGTGATGAATAGATGATATGAAAACTAAATCAAAACAAGTAAAAAGTGTGGAAATTCAATTGGGAAAAACACTTAGGGAATTGATTTCGCCGATTTAGTCTAGGATTGATTTTAAGGATTAAGTTATTATGCACAATGAAATTATGAGCCTAAGACCCTTTTATCACAACTACCTCTCCCGAGTATAATTGATTCTCTTGCAAATTAATCTACTTGATATCCCTATCTAAGTTGGTTAACATGCAAGGCAATGAGATCTTTTGACCAATTCTAAAGTTAATCTAAAACCGTCACGAATTAGAAAATAAACTTTAGTCATGCAATCTTGAGTAAGTCTATATTAAATCCCCTCTCCCGAGCAAGAATCAACACTTAAATCATCCAACTAATGGCCAATTAATTGAAAGCATTAAATCAAGATTACAAACATAATAACCATTGCACAACTTAAACCATAAATTCAATCCATAAACTTAATCAACTACATCAATCCCTAAGCTACAAGTTTAGGTACTCATGAAAAGAATTACAAGCTCAACTAAACATGTAAAAGCCATAAAGTCTAGCTAAAGAAAGGAAAAGGGAAGGAAAAACTCAATGTAGGCCGAGACCGAGCGTCCCCGTCACGATCCCCACGAACGATGGGTTGATTTCCCCCTTGCTCCCTTTCTTCAGCCTTAATCCTCTCTGTTTCTGCTCTCTTTACGGCTCTCAAAGGTCCCAAAATTGAATCCCCCAAAAACCTAGCCGAAAAGAACTATAAATACTGATTTTTCGTCGTAGCGTCGAGACGCTATCCAGACAGCGTCTCGACGCTGCCTCTAAAACACGCGCATCTGGAATGGAAATAACGGTAGCGTCGAGACGCTATTGTCACAGCGTCTCGACGCTGTGACGCTGCCGCCTCTTCTAATTAAGGAAAACCAGCGTCGAGACCCTCCAAGAGTGGCGTCTCGACGCTGATGGGCAGAATGCCCTCTCTTGGCTCCTTGTTGCTTGAACTTTCCGGTTCTTTGGCATATTTTCACGTCCCAAACACCCGATTAACTCCAATTCCACGTTTTAGCTCTAATTATCGCTTTCCTACAAAATAAACAATAAAGCACAATAAAATGGTCCAAAAATCATAAAAGACTAGCTAAATTAAATAGGTAAAAGTAGCTAGCTATGCTCGCTATCAAGAACCCGTTATGAGCTAGCAGGTGGACCTAATGGACCTACAGATCAGAAGCTCCAACGATACGAGATTGATTAGCTAAACTCATTAACTGAGTCAATCAACATTCGTTAACTGTGGGTCACTCCACTAAAGACCCACAACTGCACTATTCTCACTGTAGAATATTTTTGTGTCCACGGATATCGACCAATGCAGTAAGTCAATCCTTCACGTGTGTTCGTAACACCAGCTGGGTCAAATTACCGTTTTACCCTTGGGTTACCTCTGGATCCTTAAGTACCACTGATCCCTCTAATGAACAACCTGTTTAGGGTCCAACCACTAAACAGAAATTCCTCTCGGGCCAAGAGAGGACTGCGCGGTTTTGTTCAAGCCCCAGAATCAGCCATTAAGGGAACACACATCTACTTGCCCCAATAGGGGAAGAAGTGAATTCCATCTTGTACTGTTATGTTCCCAGCCCCCATTCGGTCTTGCCCCTGTCTCACCCATACAAATCTAAGGACAATCCCTCCTGAAAATGAGTTCATAACAGAGTCAAGATTGAGATTGAGTTACCTAGGTCATCCTAATGAAATAGAAACCTAAATTAGTTAACGGCGTTACATCTAGTGGTTACTATTTCGCGGTCCGGTCTTATGAAAACTCATTGCATAGGATACCCCCACCCGCATTTCTCCTACATGGATGCTTTGGATCATTGCATCTGTCTCGGATACAAGGGGGGCCGTATCACATAGTGTCACCAGGATAGGGTAACCAACCTTATCCCTATACTATAGATCATTTAGGTTGTTACTTGAACACTGATCCCCGTATGTCCCTACATACTAGTCCAAGTTTCATTTAAACAACCTTGGATCTTAGTTTATTGGATTTAGGGTTTATTAGTGCAAACTCGATTTATTCAATAACCAAATTACTGAATCACTCAAATAACGACTTATTAAGATCGATTAATTTGTTTCATTTACTATCTACAAGTTTTAGGGCATAAAACCCAACAACTCCCACTTGAGCTAAAACTTTAGTGGGCAATGTACATCAACAATCAGAATTGAATGAATAATCATTGAAGTAGGAATAATAGTTTGTATTAATACTGTATAATACATGAAAAGTACAAATACAGATAAATACAATAAACTAGGGCATTTGAATACCCATTACACTTCTCCCACTTGCCCTAGATTATTCTATGTACATATCTCGCAGACCTAGACCCTCTAGATGACCCTCGAACACTTTAGACGTGAGAGCCTTCGTAAATGGATCAACAATGCTATGCTCCGAAGCTATCTTCGTGACGATCACGTCCCTTCGTTGCATGATCTCTCTGATGAGATTATACTTGCGCTCTATGTGCTTGCCTCTCTTGTGACTACGAGGTTCTTTAGAATTTGCCACTGCACCACTATTATCACAATAAAGGGTGATTGGCAAGTTCATATTTGGAACAACTTCCAAATCCATCAAGAACTTCCTAAGCCATACAGCCTCCTTAGCTGCTTCACAAGTAGCGATATATTCGGCCTCCATTGTGGAGTCTGCAATGCATCATTGTTTGATGCTACGCCAGACTACAACTCCCCCATTCAGGGTAAACACTAACCCTGATGTGGATTTCCTAGAATCCTTATCAGTCTGAAAGTCAGAGTCTGTGTATCCTATAAGGATCAAATCCTTAGCTCCATACACAAGCTGATAGTCCCTCGTTCTCCTAAGATACTTGAGGATGTTTTTCACTGCAGTCCAGTGGTCTAACCCTGGATTAGACTGGTATCTACTAACTATCCCAATTGCATAACATATGTCAGGCTTAGTACACAACATGACACACATAAGGCTGCCCAATGCTGAAGCATAAGGGATCCGTCTCATCTCCTCAATTTCTTGAGGTGTCTTAGGACACTGTTCCTTTGATAGATGAACTTCATGCCTGAAGAGTAGTAAACCCCTCTTGGAATTCAGCATCTTATATTTAGACAACATCTTGTCTATATAGGATGCTTGAGACAGAGCTAACGTTCTGTTCTTACAATTCCTGATAATTTGAATCCCTAGAACATACTGAGCTTCACTCAAATCTTTCATTTTGAACTCAGTCGATAGCCAAGTTTTAATTTCAGCGAGATATTCTACATCATTCCCAATGAGTAGAATATCATCTACATACAACACTAGAAAAGCTACTGAACTGTTGATAATCCTTTTGTAAACACAAGGCTCATCAACGTTCTGGTCAAAGCCATAAGATTTGACAGTAGTGTCAAACCTTATATTCCAAGATCTGGAAGCTTGCTTCAACCCATAGATGGATCGTTTAAGCTTGCAAACTTTTTGCTCCTGACCTTGAGCAATGAACCCCTCTGGTTGAGACATAAAGATGCTCTCTTCAAGATTGCCATTCAGAAAAGCAGTCTTGACATCCATTTGGCAAATCTCATAATCATAAAACGTGGCAATGGACAAGAGAATCCTTATTGACTTTAACATGGCAACTGGGGAGAAGGTTTCTTCATAGTCCACCCCTTCCTTTTGGTTATAACCCTTTGCCACAAGTCGAGCTTTGAAAGTCTGTACTTTCCCAGATGCGTCTCGTTTTCTCTTGTAGATCCATTTGCACCCGATGGGTTTTACCTCTTTAGGTTGGCCAGCAAGATCCCAGACTTGATTGAAGTACATAGACTCCATCTCTAGGTCCATAGTTTTGACCCACTGGTCATGATCCACATCAACCATTGCCTGCCTAAAGGTCAATGGATCCTCAACTCCATCATCAGTTATGACAGCTGGAATTTCTTCTAAACCCAGATAGCGTTCAGGTTGAATAACAACCCTCCTACTACGTCGAGGCATTCTCAACTCTTGAGAAGGATGGGTGTTGGGTCGTCACACTGCAATACCGCAAGTGCACGGGCCACAAGTAATATAAAACCGAAATATTCCGAGTATCAAATCCACAGGGAGGCGAAGCGAAAATTAAGCAAAGCAAAAATTATTTGAACACTAAAAATACTTGGGTGAAATAATATTTAGGGACCAAAACATGAAATTGAAACGAAATTAAAAATTAAAGCAATTAAAGGGAATTAAATTGATCAATCAAGGAAATAAAAAATTATGGAGAAAGAGTTTTTAAATGGGAAGTGGGGTCTTGAAACTCAATTAGTAGCTAAATAATTATTACAACTAACCTATCTCATTGCCCAACTAATTATACTCCTAGAATCTCCGTTAGTCACATAGGATCTCTTGTCGTTTCCCCTAATTCAAATTAATCCATTTTAACAGCGTAAGTGTCCTTAGCGCTATTAAAATTCGTTAATTATTACGCTCTGATTCATTTTAGGAATCTAAGTTTAATCAACTAATCTCGCTGTCACGACGGGCAATTAAACTAGTTGCATGGATTATGATCTATCCTAATTTCTCTCCGTTGAGTTTTCATTAAGAATCAGATCAATATACAATTGGCCAGATTGCATACAGCATTACGAACATCCATACAAATAATCAGTAAAAGAGGGCAAGAGATAGACAATTATAACAACATTTAACTATAATTTCATTTCAAGACCCCAAATTGGAGTTTAGCTATACATAGCTAAAATATTCACAAAATATACAATGGAAAGCATAAATATGAGAAAAATAAAAGGAAAGGAAATGACCGTCAAAGACCCCATCGCTGGCGCTTGGATTCCCTCCGAGCACATCTCGAGCCTCCTAGAGTGCTCCCCAAAACTCCCCAAAATTTTCCCACTAAGGAACTCTCAAAAAGGCTAAAAAGCCTTGAGAGAAGGCTCCAAAAGAGCAAAGGAAAGGAAAGAATGGAAGGATTGAATGATGATTGATGGTAAAAAATGGCACCAAGGGGCGCCTTTTATAGGCCCGAAAATAGGACAGCGTCGCGACGCTGTGACGTCACTCAACTTGCTGGCCAAGAAATGGGACAGCATCTCGACGCTATGCGGATTTCAGACCAGGCTGACGTGGATTGTGTTGGGTTTAATGTCCTATAAACTCGTAGTTTGTAAATCATTAAACATATTCTATTTCCAATAAAGACGTTATTGAGGTTATTCAGTAAAAGATGTTATTGAATATGTAAATTGCGAATGATTAACCTAAATCCAATAAACTAAGATTCTTGGCTATAAAATGAATACTTGAACTATATGTAGGGACATATCATAGGATCAAGTTCAAGTTTATAGTCAAAATAGTCTATAGTATAAGGATAAGGTTGGGTACCTTATCCTGGAGACACTATGCCCACTTTGTATTAAGTACAAACGATGAGATCCTAAATCGTTCATGTGGTGACATGCGAGTGGGGGCGTCCTATGCAATGGGTTTGCATAAGACTGGACCACGAAATAAGTCACTTTCTCTTTATAACGTCGTTTACTGAAGAAACTGACTATTTCTCATAGATGACCTAGGTAACTCGTTCTTAATCCTGAGCTATCTATGAACTCCTGTTTATGTGAGATTATCCTTTGATCTGCATGGGTGAGAGTGGCCAACATCGCCGACTCGACAAGCCTACCATTTTGGGGATAAGATCGAATAGATAGCTGGGCACATAGTTTCGCAAGACGGAATTCACTCCTACCCATTTCAGGGATAGCAGAGAGGTTGTTCTCTTAAGTACTAACTCCAGGACTTGAACAAGGGGCCCCACCCTCTCGTTGGATCGAGAGGAACTTAGGTTTGATGGTTGGACCGCAAACCGATTGTTCATTAGAGGATTGGTGAAACTTAAGGAACAAGAAGTACTATAGGGGTGTAACGGTTATTTGACCTAGCTATAGCTACGAACAACCTGTGAAGGAACGACTTACTAAACATGGTTAAATCAAGTGGACGGAAATATATCTATAGTGAGGGGAGTGCAACTATCGGGCTATAGTGGAGTGTCCCGGTAGTTAACGAATGTTGGCTAGCTTAGATAATGAGATTAGTCGGTTAGCCTTGAATCGTTGGAGCCCATGATCTATAGGTCCATTAGGTCCCTCTACTAGCTCATATCGGATTAAAGCCTAGAACATATTGGTAGGAATCTTTGAATCGTTCAAAAACGGGAAATAGGGTTTTATCGTAAAACGTGTTCGACACAATGATTTAATTATGAATTAAATTAGGAATTGAGAGATAAGGTATTTAAAAGTGTTTTAAATACTATATATGTATTAGGAATCATATATAATTCATGGCATTAGGTGATAAAGATTAATTGGATTAATCATATCAAAATTACTTGGAAATGTCCCAATTAATTGCCTAGAAATCAATTTCAATTTTGAATTGAAATTGAAATGAATTGCAAGCTGAAAATTCAAAATTAGGATTCAATTCATAATGGATTTAGTGGCATTTCCACTCTTGCATGATGATGCATAGTGGAAAACAACACAACCATGCACTAGATGCATGTGTTGTGAAGTAGACACCTAGAATCCACTTTGAGTTGCATCTTGACCATGTGGCTAAGTGTCATGAAGCTTGTCTTTGCATGGGAGAGGTCTATAAAAGGGGCTTGAATTAGATTCAAGATGAGAAAGCTTTCATTTAGTGTTATGCTGCAAATTTTCTCCCTCAAATTCTCTCTCATTTCATCTCCTTCCAAAAACTTGTACCATCAAGCATTCCCTTCCTATTTCTTTCTTCTATAGACTCCCACAAGTCTTTCTAGGCTCAAGAGAATAGTAGGGAAGACACTAAAGGTTGTCCAAGAGAAGTTGGAGAAAGATAATATCACAAGGAGTTCCTTACAAGTGAGCATCAAAGAGGTTGGTACTCATTTAGTCTCTTTTCTACCCTTTCTAGAACATGCATGCTTTAGGAGTAAAATTGAATGTCTTAAGTGCTTTCGATCTTCAATTGCTTCTGCATGTGTTATATGAACACCTTCAATTGGTATCAGAGCAAGGTTAGAGCACTTAATTCGTTTTAATTTTGCTTTGGTGGGTACCATTTTGAAATTGAATTTTCTGTGTGCTAAAATGGAAGTGTTCTGGTTTGGCAATTTTTTGAGCATTCAAACCTTCATGAAATTGTAATTGCTCGGATATGTAAGAGCATTAATGTGTGTACTATAGTCTGTAATTTTTATAGAGTCATTAGAGTCCATATAGGATGTAAAATCGAAGAAAAACCGGAGAAGACGCAGCAGAAAATGAAAATTCCAGCAGCAGTTTTTTTTTTCTTCTTCTTTTCCAGTCCGGTTCGGTTCAGCTGCTTTTGTTGGGGTCCGGTTCGGTCTGCTGCAGCTTATTTACACATATTTGAAGGCCGGTTCACTCCATGGAGGGTTGGTTCGGGTCGGTTCGTAAAGCTCGGGATCATCACAAGCAATTTTATTGATTATTATTGTAATAATTAGTTGATTGTTTGTTTTAAATTGCCAAACCATTCCATTTTAGCTTGATTTAATTTCTTTTATGCATTGAGAATGTATGGTTTAATTGGATTAAATGTATGTGCATTATGAGCATGCCATATAGTTTAAAATCCCACCATAGGAAAGCATGTTCATGCATTTTTAATAAGTGTTATTAATAGTTCAAATGCATGAGGGAAATTTCATGTTTAAATTGATATAAATGTTGTATTGATTTAGGGAGATTCATGCTTGAATGGTTAATTAAAATTGATTAATTGATATAAAAGTTATATTAATCAAAAGATTAAATTAACCTAGCATGAAGCATGAAATTTCCTTAGAATTTTGTTTATAAGAGTTATATTCAAAAGGCAAGTTTGTTATAGTTTAGATTTATAATTGTTATAAATCACATAGAAATTTAAAATCTATAACAAAGAAAAAGGTGCATGCTCACTTAGGGTTAATTTGATCCAACTCTCGATCGATTTCAATTAGATTCAAATAGGTCGATAAGCTTGTAAAACATAGGTTACAAGAGAACTCACCCGACGAGATGCTGTCTAAGGCTGGAGGTATTTAAGTTGACGGTTTACGGAATACCTCCTACCTGGGCATCGAGTCGGTTCTTGAGTTAAAGTTAACCCAGTTTTATGAGCATGCACGTGTGTGATGTGAGGTTTTAATCGTTATCACCTAGACATCGTAAGATTATATGAACTTAGACTTAGGGTTATTCAATTAGCCGGAATTCGCCTAAGTATAAGTATACCCAAAACCGTTTAAAATACTTAGTGGGAGGGGAGAGATATATCAAATCCATTTCCCTTTTACGTTCTCCCTTTTGTTCACAAGGTGAGATTTATGCTTGGCCTCGTCATGAAGCTTGTCTTTGCATGGGAGAGGTCTATAAAAGGGGCTTGAATTAGATTCAAGATGAGAAAGCTTTCATTTAGTTTTATGCTGCAAATTTTCTCCCTCAAATTCTCTCTCATTTCATCTCCTTCCAAAAACTTGTACCATCAAGCATTCCCTTCCTATTTCTTTCTTCTATAGACTCCCACAAGTCTTTCTAGGCTCAAGAGAATAGTAGGGAAGACACTAAAGGTTGTCCAAGAGAAGTTGGAGAAAGATAATAACACAAGGAGTTCCTTACAAGTGAGCATCAAAGAGGTTGGTACTCATTTACTCTCTTTTCTACCCTTTCTAGAACATGCATGCTTTAGGAGTAAAATTGAATGTCTTAAGTGCTTTCGATCTTCAATTGCTTCCGCATGTGTTATATGAACACCTTCAGATTGGGCTTGAAATTGGGCCTTTCTTCATTTCTTCTTTGGATCAACTTTAAATGGTTGACTTTCTAGGACTCCCCCTTGACCCATGTATGGAATTTGGGCTTGAATGGCTCCTTTTGGGCATTTTTTTCACCATAATCCATAATTTGCTCCTAAAGACCAAATAACAAAATATATTAAATTTCTTCAATAAAAACACAATTAAAGCGCCCAAAAGCTTAGTAAATTAGGACTAAAATAACAACATTTTTATCCGCTATCAATGGGCTTGACCAGATGTACTGGGCTCATCAACAACTCTTGTTGATGGTCTAGCCTCTGAACTTGGCTCATCAAGAACCCTTGTTGAAGGTCCAACCTCATCAACAACTCTTGTTGATTCATTTGTAGCTTCCCTAGAGAGTTCACTCAACACAATTTTACTACGTGGCTTATGCTGTCGAACGTGGTCTTCTTCCAAGAAAGTAGCATTTGTCGATACAAATACTTTGTTTTCTTGTGGATCGAAGAAGTATCCACCTCTTGTTTCTTTTGGGTAGCCTACGAATAGGAATAATTTTGAACGTGAATCCAATTTCTTTGGATTTGCCACTAGCACATGTGCAGGCAGCCCCAAATTCTGAAATGACGTAAACTAGCTTTACGCCCTTTCCAGAGCTCAAAAGGTGTTTCAGAAACACTCTTTGAGAGAGCAACATTCAAAATATAAACTGCAGTCTCTACTGAATAACCCCAAAAAGAATTAGGCAACTCATCATAGATCGAACCATGTCTAACAAGGTTCTGTTTCTCCTTTCAGCTACACCATTCTGCTGAGGTGTACCTGGTGCTGAGAGTTGGGACGTGAATCCATGTTCCATCAAATAGTTCTGGAATTCTAAGTCCAAATACTCTCCACCTCGATCAGATCGAAGTGTTTTAATGGTCTTACCTAATAAGTTCTCAACTTCAGCCTTATACTCCTTGAACTTTTCAAGGGCTTCAGACTTATGACTCATTAGGTATAAATAACCATACCTTGAATAATCATCAATGAAAGAGATGAAATATTCATACCCTCCTTGAGCCCTTACATTCATTGGACCATAGAGATTCGTATGTACGAGCTCTAAGGGCTCCTTGGCGCGATAGCCTTTTCCAGTAAAAGGTTGTTTGTTCATTTTACCTTCGAGACTTGACTCACATGGAGGTAAAGTACCATCTTCTAACTGGCTTAGAAGTCCGTTCTTAACCAATCTTCCAATCCTATTGAGATTAATGTGGCCAAGTCTCAAGTGCCAAAGATAGGTACTTTGAGAAACCTTTTGCCTTTTAGGTTGAGTCTCAGCTGTTTTAAACATCTCATTGTTCAAAACAGCCATAGACTCTATTGGTCTTAAAACATATAAGTTGTTCTCCAAGTTTGCAGAACAGATATCAGCACCCCTTTTAGTAATGAGAGCTTCATTTACAGAAAAGGACACTGAATATCCTTGTTCAGACAAACAAGAAACATAAATCAAATTTCTTTTTATTTTAGGAACTATATATACATTATCTAATAAAATATAACGTTCCCTGGAGAAGAACATTTTAATGTTTCCCACTGCTTTAGTTGAAATGAACTCCCCAGTCCCAACTTTGAGAGTCATTTCCCCAGCATCTAATTGTTGCCAGGAGCTCATTCCCTCAAAGGAAGAACATACGTGATGAGTGGCACCCGAATCAAGGATCCAAGTTGTATCATCATTTTTCACTATACACGTTTCAATGACCAATAATTCACATTTATTTTCATTGAGTTTTGCTAAGCAGTCTATGTAATATTCATCATGAACAATTTCAGATGAATTAAACATTTGGGCCTGAGGACAATCCTCAGTTAAGACCAATTCCACGCAATTAGTGTCTAAGTGCATTTCCTTAGTTGTATTAGCGATACCAGTTATATTACATACGACGTTATTAGAGGCATACAATGAACGATTCATGCTGAAACAAAAAAATTAATTTAATTAGTATTGTTGCATTAACCCATTACACAAAATAATATTATTATTATTTTAATCCAATCAATTTAGCAAAAGTAATGATCGACCCATAGAAAAAACATTCATTTTGCAACGATACTTCAGAGGTTTAAAGCAACAGCTACCGTAGGGCAGTCAGCTACTCCTCCCCTGAATTGAGACAATCTCAGCCAATCCCTATTCCCAGAATAACTCATACTCCAATAGTTCCTAGCTATTGTTTTTCCGTTAGGAAATTCTTAACACCTTATCAATTCCCCGTAAGTGTATCCCTCCATTTTTCAGATTTCAGAGGTCGGTCCCAACAATGCTACCGTAGGGAAAGTCAAAGTTGGAAATGGACCTAAGAAACCCTATCCATTTCTAGAGTTTGCGTTGATCCGACTCCCATGATCAAGCCCTCCGTAGAGTGATCGCTCCCAGGGCAACTCGCAAGCAGATCATGGGGATCTCACGATGCAACCTAATGGAGGAGACAATAGGATACGTTGACACGTGTTCTGCTCCCACTTACTATAAAATACTCCCTCATTCACCTTGATATTGATCCTTGCAAACACCATCCGTAGGGGGTCACTCCCAAGGTGACTCGAGGCGAAGCATGGACCTCACGTTGTGAACTGTTGAGGACGTGAGAGCAAAACTTGATTTATGAAAATCTTGTTTTGATATGTTTCCTCTCACTAAGTATTTTTATAATTTAAGGGTCTATTACTTAGGTAAATTTCGACTAAGTGAATCTATCTAAGTCTATGCTTGTATATAACTCTTATATAAAGGTCTTTACTCTGATGTCTAGGTCTACGGGATATGTACATAGAATAATCTAGGGCAAGTGGGAGAAGTGTAATGGGTATTCAAATGCCCTAGTTTATTGTATTTATCTGTATTTGTACTTTTCATGTATTATACAATATTAATACAAACTATTATTTATTCAATAACCAAGTTACTGAATCACTCAAATAACGACTTATTGAGATCGATTAATTTGTTTCATTTACTATCTACGAGTTTTAGGGCATAAAACCCAACACTTCGATGATGATGCCCTCTACATGGGCCACTGATAGCTAGTTGAAGCCATCTCTTCCAAAAGCTCCTTTGCGTCCATAACGATTTTGGATAGAAAACTCCCACCTGCAGAAGTATCAAGAATAGTTTTAGTGGAAGAATTCAAACCGTTATAAAATAGTTGTACCTGAAGCCAATCTGGATAGTTGTGTTGCGGGCATTTTCTGAGCATCTCCTTGTACCATTCCCACGTCTCGTACAATTGTTCGTCGTCCAGCTGTTTGAAGGTACCAATCTCCGTACGGAGCTTGGTTGTCTTGGCGAGCGGGAAAAATTTTGTGAGAAACGCCAGAGCTAGCTCGTCCCAGGTACTTATGCTACCAGGCTCTACCGATTCTAACCAATCCTTGGCTTTATCTTGGAGAGAGAATGGAAACAACCTTAGTCTTATCGCATCTGTCGAAACTCTGTTCATCTTGACTGTTTTGCAAATCTCGAGAAAAGATCGAAGATGGGAATGCAGATCCTCCGAAGGGTGTCCTTTAAAGGAATTGTCCCTTTCCATTTGAATTAACCCCGTCTTCAGTTCGAAGTTATTTTCTTGGATCGGAGCATAGACGATACGAGAATTTTTGGTTGGGAGAATTGGCTTAAGAAAATCTCTGATAACCTTGGGAGCGTTATCTTGCTAGGCCATTGTTTCTGTTAATCTTTTGTCTCTGCGAATTGCTTTTATCGTCCTGTCAATCTCAAGATCTAGAGGAAAACAGATTAGCCTCCTTATCACTTCGCATACAAAAGCCCCAAGCTAATAAAAAGAAATAAAACTATGCACAAAAAGAATAAAAGAAAATATTTACACCCTAAATTAATACTTAGTCCGTTTTTTTCAATGTCAGAGAATTATTTTGCCTCAAAAAAACCTAACTTCCTCGGCAACGGCGCCAAAAACGTGTTATGCTCACCGCAAGCGTACGGTTGCCCAAGTAATATAAAACGGTACAGTAATACCGAGTATCGATTTCCACAGGGAGAATAGTGATTAGGCAAGATAATGATTTGAACACTAAAATTACTAGAACAAAATATTATCTAGGAACCTAAACATGATGATAAAAGCAATTAAAAATAAAACAATCAAAGAATTGGCTCGAATCAGTCGAGACGAGCAGTATCAGCACATGGGACGAGCTTGCCCAAGCATTCCTGACAAAATTTTTCCCGCCTGCCAAGACTATGAAGCTCCGGACTGAGATCGGAACATTCAGGCAGTTGGATGAGGAGCAACTTTATGAGGCATGGGAGAGATATAAGGAGATGCTTAGGCGGTGCCCGCAACATGGCTACCCAGATTGGCTCCAGGTGCAGTTATTTTACAATGGACCGAATCCTTCTACCAAGACATTTCTAGACACATCAGCGGGTGGGAGTTTTCTTTCCAAGACAGTAACGGAAGCCAAGGATCTTTTAGAGGAAATGGCAACGACCAGTTACCAGTGGCCGACTGAAAGGGGGATAGTTTCCAAGAAGGCTGGTATTTATGAATTAGATGAGTCAAGTTCGTTGAAGGCACATATGGCATCTTTGACATATGCACTGAACAAGATGACTTCGTCTGAGGTGGTCAAGTCCATTTCCAGATTTGCTGAAGGATATTCAAAGAAAGAGAATCAAGATGTGGAAGAAGTTCAGTATGTGGGAAACAGAGCATTCACTCAAGGAGTACCGAACTTCTACCATCCCAGTCTGCGCAATCATGAGAACTTTTCCTATTCGAACACCAAGAACGTATTACAGCCACCCCCAGGATTTGCTTCAACCAGTACGCTAGAAAAGAAGAGTAACCTGGAGGAGATGGTGGCCATGTTTATCAAGGAACAAAAGGTGTTAAATGTGAATCTCCAGACAACAGTTAATAACCATGACACAACTCTTAAGAATATGGAAGTTCAGATAGGTCAGATCGCTTCAGCGGTGAATGCCCTTTAGAAAGGGAAGTTTCCTAGCGACACTGAACCCAATCCTAGAGAGCAGTGCAAGATGGTGACACTGAGAAGTGGTAGACAGCTGGAGGTCAGTTCAGAGAAGAAGAAAGAAGAGAAGAGCAAGGATGAAGATGGAAGGGCTGAGGCACAAAAAGCCTCCTCTGAAAGGTCCCAACATCCTCCTAACTCTATTGATTTGAATTATGATTTTTCTAACAATTTTGAAGGAAAGAAAGAAGATAAGAAAAAACAAAATGAAAGGCATGAAGAGAAGTTGAACGAGGAAGAAGTGGTTCCATGCAACCATCATGATAAAGGCTCGCACATTAGCCCACCCAAGCGGAGGGGCGAATGTCTTACCTTTGACTACAAGGAGTTACCTTTTCCTCAACGCTTTAAAAATGTTAAATTAGATGAACACTTTCAGAAATTCATTGAGATCTTTAGAAAATTATCTGTGAACATTCCCTTAGTCGATGCTTTGTATAATATGCCTAATTATGGGAAGTTCATGAAAGAGATGTTATCTAGGAAGAAAAGTTTGAAAAAAGAGGTTTTTAGGTTGTCTGAAAACAGTAGCACCATAGTATCAGGAAAGATGCCTTCTAAACAAAAAGACCCAGGGAGTTTTACTGTTCCCTATATTATAGGAGAAGTATCTTTCGATAGGGCTTTGTGTGATCTAGGTGCTAGTATAAATCTGATACCCTATTCATTGTACAGGAAGATTGGTTTGACAGGTCTGAAAGACACCGACATCGACATCACCCTCCAGTTGGCTGATAGATCGATTACCCATTCGATGGGTATTGTGGAGGACGTGTTGGTGAAGGTTAACAAATTCATCTTCCCTGTAGATTTTGTGGTGCTTGACATGCAAGAAGACAAAGAGGTACCCATCATTTTAGGCAGACCTTTCTTAGCCACAGGTAAGACTGAAATTAACGTGCATACTGGTAAGCTTACCTTGAATGTGGATGATAAAAAAGTCGTTTTTAATATTTTTGGACAGGATGAATCTGTATGTAGTTTGCATACTTGTTTTTCTATAGGTCCAGAATATTTGACTGACGATGATGAAGAGGTAGAATATAATCTTGGCTTAGGATTAGGAGAAGCGCCTATGAATGATGAGAATTTTAATCCTAATGCATTTTTTGATGACCCTCTATTTGAAAATAAGCTGATAGATATAGATTTGCCTGATTTTGAAAATGAATTGGAATTGTCTGCTTTTGAGAATGAAATGTTTACAATTGATGATTTGCCTGATTTTGAGAATGAAATAGAAATGCCTGAAATGGATGATTTGTCTGATTTTGAGAATGAGCTTGATATGCCTGATAATGAGCATGATTTTCATGGAGATGATTACTTGATAGATGATAATTTTGAGTCTGATCATGATAATGCTGAATCTATCGAGTCTGATCCAGATGAGTATATAGAGTCAGACCCTGGAAGTGTGAATAATTTTGATTCGGGTCCTGATGATGTGGATAATAGTATAGAATCTGACCCAGAGGAGCTTGAATTCTTTAATTCTCTTCTGATAGTGAGTCATATGATACCCTAGTTGAATCATTTTTCAATACTGAATCTGAGGAATCTTCTGAGCATGTAGATATTGAATCCGATGAATGGATTGGCATAGTTGATAGGCCATCCTTAGATCCTAGACCAGTAGATATCATAACGCTGGATGACTTTGTGAATAACTGTTTTGAGAATAGAGACTTAGAAAAGAGATTTGATGCTGCTACATATTTTTTGAAATGTTATTATAACAATCTCTTTAGTGATGATGGGCCAGGGGAAAGTTTTTTTTCTCCCCTGTTTGCAGTGTGCAAATCGGTGCAAGATTTTCTGCAAGGCCCGGAAGACGATGAAATTTTTTATTTCGAGCCTCCGTGATCGTGCCGAGCCTCGTCTAGGTAAAGACGTTAAAGAAAGCGCTGCTTGGGAGGCAACCCAAGGATTAAAGTTTAGGTAGTTGTTTTTGCGGTAAATAATTTTCTTTGCTTCGTGATCCAATTTTGTTTTGCAGGATCACCTTAGCAAATCCCAAAGCTCCAAGAATCCCATTTTTCTGGAACCAAAGGAAGAAGATGAACTGCTCCTAACTCAGGGAAGTCTCAATATCCCTCTTTATGCTTTATTGTTTATAAACATTACGAACAATGTTTAGTTTAAGTTTGGGGGGAGGCTTTCGCTGTGTTGAGCATATTTAAATTCTGTTGGATGCATGAGTAGATAGCCATGATAGCCGAGGATGTGATTTTAGTAGTTTTGGGAGAAAATGGTTTATATGTTGTGGAATCTGGGAGCATAGCAGAAATTGTGAAATTTTAAATTTTTTTTATACTTAGTTTTAATGTCTAAAGCATGCGATAGACTTATCTGATGACGTCTTTGAAAATCTAGATTTTTATTATGATTTTTAAAGGTTGTCTTCACCCCGATAGGCTTAGTTTCTAACACTAGGAGTTCATGCTTGATTGTCCTAAAGAGTTAGGTAGAAAAAATGCTATGCCTGTTGAGAGAAAAGCAAAAGCAGCAAAAGAAAAGAGAGAAAAAGAAAAATCTGTTGAAAAAGAAAAGAAAATTTTTTGCTTGCACAAAAGAAAAGCCTAGGGGTAAAAAGAGCTACCTGCGGTGTGATCAGTTAGGCCAACCAGAGAATAAAATTCGGGTTAAGGGTCCCTGCACCGTAGTGTGAAAGCTAGTACCATTAGATATCAAAATGCAAGTTTGGGGAGTAGCAAAAGAAAAAAAGAAAGAAAAATATTTGTGAGTTTTGCTCCCCCATGAAAAAGAAAATTGTCAGGCGCCCTAGTTTCTTTTTTTTTTTTTTGCACGATAGTAGAACTCTGACCTATTAGGGGCTCTTAGCCAGTGTAGGGGAAAACAAATGAAGAAAGCCATAAGACTAATCTAGGTTAGTAAAAGAATCATTAGAAAAATCTTGAGCATGGTATTCATTAATCTTAAGTTCAATCTCTTTTAAGATTTCTTCATGAGTATGCGGTGATTGCTTATTCCACTTGCATGTTTTCCATTTTAGCTTAAAAGTTCCAAAATCATTGAGGCTTGAGTGATTCTATTTCATGCATCTTTCGAATTTATTTTGCTCGGGACTAGCAAAAGCTTAAGTTTGGGGGTGTGATAGCAGGCAGAAATGTCGCTATTTTAGTCCTAAATTATTAAGCTTTTAGGCACTTTAATTGTGTTTTGATTGAAGAAATCTAAAATATTATGTTATTTGGTCTTTAGGAGCAAATTATGGATTTTGGTGGAAAAATGCCCTAAAATGAGCTATCCAAGCCCAAATTTCCATACATGGGTCAAGGGGGAGTCCAAGAAGTCAACCATGCAAAGTTGATCCAAAAAGAAATGAAGAAAGACCCAATTTCAAGCCGAATCCGCGCCAGTCTGGTCTAAAAACCGCACAGCGTCGCGACGCTGTCCTATTTCCAGGCCCTATATAAGGCGCCCCTTGGTGCCCATTTTATGCATCAATCATCATTCAATTCTTTCATTCCTTTCTTTCCTTGGCTCCTTTGGAGCCTTCTCTCTAGGCTGTCTAGCCTTTTTTAGAGTTCTTAGTGGGAAATTTTTGGGGAGTTTTGGGGAGCACTCTAGGAGGCTCAAGGTGTGCTCGGAGGGACTCCAAGCGCCAGCGACGGGGTCTTCGACGGTCATTTCCTTTCCTTTTATTTTGCTCATATTTATGCTTTCCATTGTATATTTTGTGAATATTTTAGCTATGTATAGCTAAAGCCCAATTTGGGGTCTTGAAATGAAATTATATAGTTAAATATTGTTATAATTGCCTATCTCTTGCCCTCTTTTACTGATTATTTGTATGGATGTTCGTAATGCTGTTTGCAATCTGGACAATTGTATATTGATCCGATTCTTAATGGAAACTCGACAGAGAGAAATTATGATAGATCATAATCCAAGCAACTAGTTTAATTGCCCGTAGTGACAACGAGATTAGTTGATTAAACTTAGATTCCTAAAATGAATCAGAGCGTAATAATTAATGATTTTTAATGGCGTTAAGGACACTTAGGTTGTTAAAATGAGTTAGTTATAATTAGGAGAAACCAACAGGAGATTCTATGTGGTTAACAAAGATTCTAGGAGTATAATTAGTTGGGCAACGAGATAGGATAACTGTAATAATTGTTTAGCTATTAATTGATTTTCAAGACCCCACTTCCCATTAAAAACTCTTTCTCCATACTTTTTATTTCTTGATTGATCAATTTAATTTCCTTAATCGCTTTAATTTTTAAATTCATTTTAATTGCATGTTTTGATCCCTTAATATTATTTCCCCCAAGTATTTTTAGTGTTCAAGGAATTTTTGCTTTGCTTAAATTTTGCTTTGCCTCCCTGTGGATTCGATACTCGGAATATTTTCGTTTTATATTACTTGCGGCCCGTGCACTTGCGGTATTGCGGTGTGACGCCCGAATAGAACTCCATGAAATTGGGCTCTTTTCATTCCTTTTTCTCAAATAATCCATAAAATTCTCATAGGGACAAAATTACATAATTAAATGGATTTGTATGATAAAAAAACAATAAAAGCATACAAAAGCTAGTAAATCTAAGGATAAAATAGCAACATTTATTCTTGCTATCACACTTACATTATCAATCTCGAACACCCCAACTGCTACTTTCTTTGGTGTAGACCGCTGATAGCGGGCAGAAATGCCGCTATTTTAGCCCTAGATTAATAGGCTTTTGTATGCTTTTATAGTGTTTTTATAAAGAATATTTAATTAAATTCATTATTTTGTCCCTAGGAGCAATTTATGGAATTATGGAGAAAAAGAGCCAAAACTTGAGTAATCCAAGGCATATTTTTCCAAGTTGGGTTAAGAAGGAAGCCCAAAAATCATCATGAAAAGAGTTGATCCAAAAGGAATGGAGAAAGCCCAAGAGAAATGCCCAGCCCGCGCATGAAGCTTCTGGAATCGGCCTAGCGTCGCGACGCTTGGAGGACAGCATCGCGACGCTGTCCATTTCTTGCCACCCAAGTCGCAGTGAGGTCACAACGTCGTGACGCTGTCCATTTTTCAGGCCTATAAAAGTCGCCCCTTGCTCCCCATTTTGGCATCAATCAACCATCAATCATCCTTCATTTTCCTTTCCTTTAGGCTCCTTTCAAGGCTCTTAAAGTCTTTTTGAGGGTCGACTGTGAGATTTTTGTGGGAAACATTGTAACGAGCATTTTAGGAGGATCGGGAGCGTGGTTCGAAGGGGCTCCATAGCGTAAGTAAGGGGTTCTTGACGGTCACTTTCCTTACTCTTATTTTGCTCTATTTTATGCTTTATATCATGTACATTTGGGAAATTTTGACCATGTATAGCTAATCCCATTTGGGGGTCTTGGAATGAAAGTTAATAGATAATTATTATTCATAATTTCCTATCTCTTGTCCAATTACTAGTTATTTGTATGGATGTTCGTAATGCTTTATATGATCTGGCCGATTATATATTGAATTGATTCCTAATGGAAACTCGACGGAGAGAAATTAGGATAGATCATAATCCATGCAACTGAGTTTAACTGCTCGTAGTGACAGCGAGAGTAGTTGGTTAGACTTAGATCCCGATAATGAATCAGAGCTTATTAATTAACAAATTTAATAGTGCTAAGGACACTTAGGTTATTAATATGAGTTAATTCCAATTAGGGGAGACCGACAGGAGAACCTATGTGATAGACGGAGATTCTAGGATTATAATTAGTCAGGCATTGAGATAGGACAATTAGAATAATTAATTAGCTTTTCTCTGATTTTTCAAGACCACGTTTCTCATTCGACTCTTTCTCCACATCTTATTTTTGATTGATCGCCTGAATTCTTTAATTGCTTAAATTCTTGATTTGTTTTAGCATCATGATTAGGCTCCTAAATAATATTCTACACTAGTATTTTTAGTGTTCAATTAATTATCTTGCTTAATTATCGTTCTTCCTCCATGTGGATTCGATACTCGGAATACTTTCTGTTTTATTATTACTTGCGACCCATGCACTTTGCGGTCAACAAGCTTTTGGCGCCGTTGCCGGAGAGGATAGGTTTTGTTTAAGCAAAATAATTTTTAGACATTAAAAAGAACGAGTCGAATATTAATTTAGATTGTGAATATTTTTCTTTTATTTAATTTGTGAATATTTTTTTTGTTTTTGTTTTTAATTCTGATTAGTTTGGGGGTTATTGCATGCGAAGAGATAAGGAGGCTAATTTGTTTCCACTAGACCTTGAAATTGACAGGACTATCAGAACGATTCGTACAGAAAGAAGATTGACGGAAACAATGGCCCAACAAGACAACGCTCCCAAAGCAATCAAAGATTTTCTTCAGCCAGTTCTCCCGACTGAGAATTCTGGTGTAGTATATGAACTGATTCAAGCAAGCAACTTTGAATTAAAGACTGGGTTGATCCAGATGGCGAGGGATAATTCTTTCAAGGGACATCCTTCAGAGGACCCACATTCCCATCTCCGATCATTCCTAGAGATTTGCGGGATAGTTAAAATGAACGGAGTTCCGGCCGATGCAATCAGATTGAGGTTATTTCCTTTTTTTCTCCAAGACAAAGCAAAAGATTGGCTACAGTCAGTTGAACCGAGAAGCATTAGTACCTGAGACGAGCTTGCTCAGGCGTTTCTTACCAAATTTTTCCCGCCTGCGAAGACCACCAAGCTCCGTACAGAGATTGAGACTTTTAGACAAGTGGATGATGAGCAGTTATATGAGGCGTGGGAAAGGTATAAAGAAATGCTAAGGAGATGCCCACAACACGGTTATCCCGATTGGCTACAAGTGCAGTTGTTCTACAATGGGTTGAACTCTTCTACCAAGACGGTTCCCGATACATCGGCTGGTGGAAGTTTTATACGTGCATTTTCCAGTAGTGTACGTTCATTTTCTACGGTCTTGGACAACAAAGTCCCACCTGCAGCTACATCCACAATAGCTTACTACTAGGATTTAAACAATTATAAAAGAGTTGTATCTGCAACCCGTCGGGATATCCATTATGAGGGCACTTCAACAGCAGCTCCTTGTAGCACTCTAATGCCTCGAACAGCTGCTGGAATGTTCCAATCTCGGTCCTCACTTGACCGTCTTCACAGGGGGAAAGAATTTCTTCAAAAAGGCCCGGACCAAAGCATCCCAGGTGGTGATGTTCCCAGATGGAATAGACTGCAATCAATCTCGGGCTTTGTCCTGCAATGAAAAAGGAAACAAGTGTTAGCGAATGACATCCTCAGTAACACCATTAATTTTTACTGTCCTATAGATATCTAGAAAAGATTTCAAGTGAGAATTTGAATCTTCTGTGGGTGATCCTCTGTAAGCGCAATCTCGAGCCATTTGAATGAGACCGGTTTTTAGCTCAATGTTGTTTGCATTAATCAAGGCATAGACAATCCCTGATTGTTGCTGATAGCGCCCAAAACGTGTTATCTTATCACTTCTAATTTGATCTTGTTAGTGTGCATTTGATGGTTTAAATGTCTATTTTACAGGGATTCGAGCACAATAGGGCAAAATAGGCCTATATTTTGTTTTGGTGCTAACTCGAAGATTTTACGATGTTTTTCGAGCTATTTTGAAGTCCCTGAGATGACGTGAGGCTAAAGGTATCAGCCGGAACGCTTGGACATCATTTTTGGAGCCAAAGGGGTCAAGCAAGAAATTGCAATTTTTGGAGCAACCCGAGAGCAAGCGTCTTGATGCCATGATGGCGGCGTCGAGACGCCAACGCGAGTCTCAGCCCACTTACGATTCCTTCGTCTTTTTTAGCCGCTAGGTCATATTTCAAGCCGCTTTGGACGATTGTTCTCTGTATTTTTCCGTTCTTTTGAGTTTAGACCTCTATTTCTATCCTGATTTTTATTATTTTGCTATGTATTGTCTTTTATTTATTAGATTTGCTTGTAGCACGAGGGGCTAAACACCTTAGGATTGTTGGATTGGTTTAATCTATAGATGCTTTGATTTATTTAGTTGAGTTTGTTGATTCTTGCTTCCTGTTTTATGGTTTTGAATGATCTGCATCTTAGTTTCTTGTTTAAACCATCACGTTTGTATATCGATTTGAGTCTTGACGTCCTTAAGTCGAATATGAGCGTGGTCATATCAATTATTTTTAGATAGCCACAAGGTTGAGGCACATCCATCACTAGTTTGATGGTAGCCTAGTGTAGACTTGTTGTGTGGGTACCGCAAGCGCACAGTATCGCAAGTAATATAAAACGGAAAGAATTCCGAGTATCGAATCCACAGGGAGGCGAAGCGAAAATTAAGCAAGCAAAAATCTCTTGAGCACTAAAAATAGTTAGGAGAAATAATATTTAGGGGACAGTTCATGCAGTTAAAAAGGATTCAAAAATCAAAGCAGTTAAAGAAAATAATTTGATCAATCAAAAAAAATAAAATGGAGAGAAAGAGCTTTTTTTTTTTAATGGGAAGAGGGGTCTTTGAAAATCAATTATTAGCCAAACAATTGTTATAATTATCCTATCTCATTGCCCAACTAATTATAATCCTAGAATCTCCGTTAATCACATAGGTTCTCCTGTCGGTTTCCCCTAATTGTAATTAATTCATTTTAACAACCTAAGTGTCCTTAGCGTTATTAAAAATCATTAATTATTACGCTCTGATTCATTTTAGGAATCTAAGTTTAATCAACTAATCCCGGTGTCACGACGGGCAATTAAACTAGTTGCATGGATTATGATTTATCCTAACTTCTCTCCGTCGAGTTTCCATTAAGAATCGAATCATTACACAATTGGCCAGATTGAATAAAGCATTAAGCACATCCATACAAATAATTAGGAAAAAAGGGCAAGAGACAGGTAACTATAACAACATTTTGACTATAATTTCATTTCAAGACCCCAAATTGGGGTTTAGCTATACATAGCTAAAATATCCACAACATTCACAATAGAAAGCATAATTAAGAGCATAAAAGGAAAGGAATTGACAGTCGAAGAACCCCTTTGCTGACGCTCAGAGCTCCGCCGAACACTTCTTGAGCCTTCTAGGATGCTCCCCAAAATTCCCCAAATATTTCCCACTAAGAAATCTCTCAAAAAGGCTAGAAAGCCTTGAGAGAGGCTCCAAAGGAGCCAAAGGAGGGAGGAAAGGAAGGAAAGGATTGATTGATTGATTGATGATTGATGCATAAATGAGGCACTAAGAGGTGCTTTTTATAGGCCCGGATTGGAGGTAGCGTCGGGACGCTATATTGCACAGCGTCGCGACGCTGCTATGCACGCGTCGTGTTGCCTAAGAAATGGACAGCGTCGCGACGCTGTCTTCACAACATCTCGACGCTGTGCCATTTTCTAGCAATTCCAGCTTCGGTTTGGGCTAATTTTTGGGCCTTCTCTTCACTTCTTTTTGGGTTTTTCCATCATGATTGGCCTCTTTGGATCCCCTTTTGATCCAAGCTTGGATTTGGGCTTCATTAGCTTCATTTTTGGCACTTTTTCTCCCAAAATCACCGACTTTGCTCCTAAGGACCAAATAACATAATACATTAAATATTTTCATTAAAAACACAATTAAAGCACAAAAAAACCTAATAAATTGGGACTAAAATAGCGACATTTTTGCTCGCTATCACACCCCCAAACTTAAGCTTTTGCTAGTCCCGAGCAAAATAAATTCTAAAGATGCATGAAATAGAATCGCTCAAGCCTCAATGATTTTGGAATTCCTAAGATAGAATGGAAAACATGCAAGTGGAATAAGCAAGCACCGCATACTCTTGAAGAAATCTTAAACTAGTTTGAACTTAAGATTAATGAATAGCATGCTCAAGACTTATCTATTGATTCTTTTACTAACCTAGATTAGTCTTATGGCTTTCTCCATTTGTTTTCCCCCTACACTGGCTAAGAGCCCCTAATAGGTCGGAGTCCTTCTATCATTAAAAAAGAAAAAAAAAAAGAAACTAGGGCGCCTGTCATTTTCTTTTTCATGGGGGAGCAAAATTCACAATTGATTTTTCTTTTTCTTTTTCTTTTGCTACTCCCCCAAACTTGCATTTTGATATCTAATGGTACTAGCTTTCACACTACGGTGCAGGGACCCTTAACCCGAATTTTATTCTCTGGTTGGCCTAACTGATCACACCGCAGGTAGCTCTTTTTACCCGTAGGCTTTTTCTTTTGTGCAAGCAAAAATTTTCTTTTTCAACAGATTTTTCTTTTCTCTCATTTTCTTTTGTTGCTTTTGCTTTTCTCTCAACAGGCATAGCATTTTTTTCTACCTAGCTCTTTAGAACAATCAAGCATGAACTTCCTAGTATTAGAAACTAAGCCTATCGAGGTGACAACAAACTTTAAAAATCATAATAAGAATCTAGATTTTCAAAGACGTCATTAAATAAGACTATTACATGCTTTAGACATCAAAACTAAGTATCAAAAAAAAAATTAAAATTTCACAATTTCTGCCGTGCTCCCAGATTCCACAACATATAAACCATTTTCTCCCAAAACTTCTAAAATCACATCCTTGGCTATCATAGCTATCTATTCATGCATCCAAAAGAATTCAAATATGCTCAACACAGCGAAAGCCTCCCCCCCCCCAAACTTAAATTAAACATTGTCCCCAATGTTTTAAAACAATAAAGCAAATAGAGGGATACTGAGACTTCCCTGAGCTAGGAGCGCTTCATCCTCTTCCTTTCGATCCAGAAAAATGGGATTCTTGGAATTTTGGGATTTGCTTAAGGTGATCCTGCAAAACAAAATTGGATCACGAAGCAAAGAAAATTATTTACCGCAAAAACAACTATCTAAACTTTAATCCTTGGGTTGCCTCCCAAGCAACGCTTTCTTTAACGTCTTTAGCTAGACGAGGCTCGGCACGCTTACGGAGGCTCGAAATAAAAGTTTTCATCATCCTCCGGGCCCTGCAAAAAATCACGCACCGAATTGCACACAGCAAACAGGGGAGAAAAAAAACTTTCCCCTGGCCCATCTTCGCTAAAGAGATTATCATAATAACATTTCAGAAAATATGCAACAGCATCAAATCTCTTTTCTAGATCTCTATTCTCAAAACAATTGTTAACAGAGTCATCAAGCGTTATGATATCAAACGGTCTGGGATCTAAAGATGGCCTATCAATCATGTCGGTCCATTCATCAGATTCAATATCTATATGCTCAGAAGATTCCTCAGACTCAGAATTAAAAAATGATTCGACTAGGCTATCATATGACTAACTATCAGAATAAAAGAATTCAAGCTCTTCAGGGTCAGATTCTATACTATGCATAGATTCGAGTTCCTCTGGGTCAGATTCTATGCTATATACATCATCAGGACACGAATCAAAGGTATTAACATTGTCAGGTTTCATGCACTCAGGAATATCAAGATCAGACTCAATAGATTCAGTGTTATCATGATCAAACTCAAAATTATCTATCGAGTAATCCTTTCTATACAATTCATGCTCATCCTCAATGTCAGGCAAATCAATATCATCATCAAAATCATTGATTTCAGGTAAGTTTAATTCATTCTCAAAAGAAGGTAAATCGTCAACTGCAGACTTTTCATTCTCATAAGCAGGCAAGTCTAATTCATTTTCAAAGTCAGGCAACTCTAAATCATTCTCAAACAGAGGGTCATTCAAATATGCATTATGATCAAAATCCTCATCATCCATAGGCACTTCCCCTAAGCCTAAGCCAAGATTAAACTCTACCTCTTCATCATCGTCAGTCAAGTATTCAGGACCAATAGAAAAACAAGTATGCAAACTACATACAGACTCATCTTGGCCAAAAATACTAAACACAACTTTTTCATCATCAATGTTCAAGGTAAGCTTACTTGTATGCACACTAATCTCAGCTTTACCTGTAGCTAGGAAAGGTCTGCCTAGAATAATGGGCACCTCTCTGTCCTCCTGCATGTCTAGTACCACAAAGTCTACAGGGAAGATAAATTTGTTGACCTTCACCAACACGTCCTCCACAACACCCATTGGGTGGGTAATTGATCTATCAGCAAGCTGGAGAGTGACGTCGGTGTCCTTCATTCCTGTTAAACCAATCCTCCTGTAAACAGAATAGGGCATTAAATTTATACTAGCACCTAGATCACACAAGACCCTATTGAAAGATACTTCTCCTATGGTGCAGGGAACAATAAAACTCTCTGGCTCTTTCTGTTTAGAAGGCATCTTTCCAGAAACTATGGTACTACTACTTTCAGACAATTTAAAAACTTCTTTTTTCAAACTTTTCTTCCTAGAAAGCATTTCTTTCATGAATTTCCCATAATTAGGCATGTTATACAAAGCATCTACCAAGGGAATATTCACAGACAATTTTTTAAACATCTCTAGGAACTTTTGAAACTGCTCATCTAATTTAACATTTTTAAAGCGTTGAGGAAAAGGTAACTCCCTGTAATCAAAGGTTGGACATTCGCCCCTCCGCTTGGGCAGGCTGATGTGCGAGCCTTTGTCATGATGGTTGCATGGAACCACTTCTTCCTCGTACAGTTTCTCTTCATGACTGCCATTCTTCCTTTCATCTTCTTTCTTTCCTGCAAAAGAGTTAGAAAATTCATAATTTAAATCAATAGAGTTAGGAGGATGTTGGGACCTTTCAGAGGAGGCTTTTTGTGCCTCAGCCCTTTCATCGTCATCCTTGCTCTTTTCTTCTTCTTTCTTCTTTTCTGAACTGATCTCCAGCTTCCTACCACTTCTTAGTGTCACCATCTTGTACTGCTCTCTTGGGTTTGGCTCATTGTCGCTTGGAAATTTTCCCTTCTGAAAGGCATTCACCGCTGAAGCGATCTTTCGTATCTGCACTTCCATGGTTTTCAGAGCTGTGTCGTGGTTATTGACTACCGTCTGAAGATTCACGTTCAGCACTTTCTGCTCCTTTATAAACATAGCCACCAACTCCTCCAGGTTATTATTCTTTTCAGGCGCACTCGATGATGCAAAACCTGGCGGCGGCTGCAAAACATTCTTCGTATTCCTTGCGTAAATGGTCTGTTCCCCACGTACTGGACTTCTTCCATATCCTGACCTTCCTTCTCCGAATAGCCTTCAGCTAAGGTGGAAATGGATTTGACCACCTCAGATGAAGTTAACTTGTTCAGGGCGTTGGTCAGCGATGCCATCTGAGCTTTCAACGAACTCGACTCATCCAATTCATAAATTCCAGCCTTCTTTGAAACTGCTCCCCTCTCCGTCGGCCATTGATAACTGGTTGCCGCCATTTCCTCTAGCAAATCCTTGGCTTCTGTCACCGTCTTTCAAAGAAAACTTCCTCCTGCTGATGTGTCTAGGACTGTCTTGGTGGAGGGATGCAATCCATTGTAAAATAACTGCACTTGGAGCCAATCAGGATATCCATGCTGGGGGCACCGCCTAAGCATCTCCTTGTATCTCTCCCATGCCTCGTACAACTGCTCCTCGTCAAGCTGTCTAAACGTCCTGATCTCAGTTCGGAGCTTGGTAGTTTTGGCAAGCAGGAAAAATTTAGTCAAGAAAGCCTGGGCTAGCTCGTCCCATGTACTAATACTGCCCGTCTCAACTGATTCGAGCCAATCTTTAGCTTTGTCTTGCAGAGAAAATGGAAATAACCTCAATCTTATAGCGTCTGCCGGAACTCCATTCATCTTTACTCTCTCGCATATTTCCAAGAATGATCTCAGATGTGAGTGTGGATCCTCTGAAGGGTGTCCCTTAAAAGAATTATCGCGCGCCATCTGAATCAATCCCGTCTTTAACTCAAAATTTGTAGCTTGAATTGCGGCGTAAACAATTCCGGAATTCTCGGTTGGGAGAACTGGCTGTAAAAAGTCTCTGATTGCCTTGGGAGCTTCGTCTTGGTGGGCCATTGCTTCTGCTAATCTTCTCTCTCTACGAATGGTTCTAAGAGTCCTGTCAATTTCAAGATCTAGCGGAAACAAATTAACCACCTTGTTCCTTCGCATACAATACTCCCAATCAATCAAGAAAACCAAACAAAAACAAAAACAAAATAATATTCACAAAATAATAAAAGAAAAATATTTACACCTAAATTACTATTTATCCCTTTCTTTTCGATGTCAAGAAAAATATATTTGCTTAAAAATCAAGCCTCCTCGGCAACGGCGCCAAAAACTTGTTGTGTGGGTACCGCAAGCGCACGGTATCGCAAGTAATATAAAACGGAAAGAATTTCGAGTATCGAATCCACAGGGAGGCGAAGCGAAAATTAAGCAAGCAAAAATCTCTTGAGCACTAAAAATAGTTAGGAGAAATAATATTTAGGGGACAGTTCATGCAGTTAAAAAGGATTCAAAAATCAAAGCAGTCAAAGAAAATAATTTGATCAATCGAAAAAAAATAAAATGGAGAGAAAGAGCTTTTTTTTTAATGGGAAGAAGGGTCTTTGAAAATCAATTATTAGCCAAACAATTGTTATAATTATCCTATATCATTGCCCAACTAATTATAATCCTAGAATCTCCGTTAATCACATAGGTTCTCCTGTCGGTTTCCCCTAATTGTAATTAATTCATTTTAACAACCTAAGTGTTCTTAGCGCTATTAAAAATCATTAATTATTACGCTCTAATTCATTTTAGAAATCTAAGTTTAATCAACTAATCCCGGTGTCACGACGGGCAATTAAACTAGTTGCATGGATTATGATTTATCCTAACTTCTCTCCGTCGAGTTTCCATTAAGAATCGAATCATTACACAATTGGCCAGATTGAATAAAGCATTAAGCACATCCATACAAATAATTAGGAAAAAAGGGCAAGAGACAGGTAACTATAACAACATTTTGACTATAATTTCATTTCAAGACCCCAAATTGGGGTTTAGCTATACATAGCTAGAATATCCACAACATTCACAATAGAAAGCATAATTAAGAGCATAAAAGGAAAGGAATTGACCGTCGAAGAACCCCTTCGCTGACGCTCCGAGCTCTGCCGAACACTCCTTGAGCCTCCTAGGATGCTCCCCAAAATTCCCCAAATATTTCCCACTAAGAAATATCTCAAAAAGGCTAGAAAGCCTTGAGAGAGGCTCCAAAGGAGCCAAAGGAGGGAGGAAAGGAAGGAAAGAATGGATTGATTGATTGATGATTGATGCATAAATGAGGCACCAAGAGGTGCCTTTTATAGGCCCGGATTGGAGGTAGCGTCGCGACGCTATATTGCACAGCGCCGCGACGCTGCTATGCACGCGTCGTGTTGCCCAACAAATGGACAGCGTCGCGACGCTGTCTTCACAGCGTCTTGACGCTGTGCCACTTTCCAGCAATTCCAGCTTCGGTTTGGGCTAATTTTTTGGCCTTCTCTTCACTTCTTTTTGGGTTTTTCCATCATGATTGGCCTTTTTGGATCCCCTTTTGATCCAAGCTTGGATTTGGGCTTAATTAGCTTCATTTTTGGCACTTTTTCTCCCAAAATCACCGACTTTGCTCCTAAGGACCAAATAACAGAATACATTAAATATTTTCATTAAAAACACAATTAAAGCACAAAAAAACCTAATAAATTGGGACTAAAATAGCGACATTTTTGCTCGCTATCAAGACTTCCAACAGGCCTAAGATTCTAAGAGAAGTTAGATTAATTTGATTAGAGAAATCTAAATCCTAATTTAATTAACTAATTTCGGGCCTTGTACGATCATGCAATTAATCGGTTAGCAATTTAGAGGATTTATCGGGTTGTTAATTTGGTTAATTATATTTAGGCTGAGAATTTATCGATCTAAGTATGAGAGGCAGTGGGCGCAATTTACAATAATAATTAATTAAGTTTGTTTCGTGGGGTTATCTGTTGGGTTTTATGCCCTAAAACTCGTAGATAGTAAATGTAACATTTGACTTGTTTCAACGAAGTATTATTTCTATATATTTGTTTTGCCTAAATATAACAACAAATCCAAAAAACTAAGAACCCATGGCGATATTATGTATACTTGAAGTTTATGTGTGACATAAGTATGGATCAAGTTCAAGTAAATAGTCTAAACAATCTATAGTACATGGATAAGGTTGGGTACCTTAATCCTGTGGAGACTATTGGCGTGGCTCACTTTGTTCTTTAAAGGTAGATGATGTGATCCTAATCATTCATGTATAAGCCATGTGAGTGAGGGCGTCCTATATATGCAAAGAGTTTGCATAGAGATCGGATCAGGAGATAAGTCACTTTCACTTTACAACACCGTTTACTGTTGAAATTGAACATCTCATACATATAACCTATGAAACTCGATCTTAATCCTGAGCTAACTATGAACTCCTGTTTATTTAGGATCGTCCTTTGATTTGCATGGGTTAGAGTAACCAAACATTACCGACTCAATAAGCTTACCATTTCGGGGATAAAACTAAATAGATAGCTGGGGACATAGCTCTGTAAGACGGAATTCACTGCTACCCATTTTAGGGTTAGTAAAGAGGTTGTTCCCTTAAGTACTGAATCCAAGTCTTGAACAAGGGGCCCCGCCCTCTCATAAACTTGAGAGGGATATAATTCCGTGATTGTATCACGAACTAATCGTTCATTAGAGAATCAGTGGAACTTAAGGAACAAGATGTACCTATAGGGGTAAAACGAACATTTGACCCAACTCTAGTTACGAACAACCGGTGAAGGGTCGACTTACTAATCATGGTTATCTAAAGTGGACAAAAAATATATCTACAGTGAGGGGAGTGTAGCTACGGGCTATAGTGGAGTGTCCCGGAAGCTAACGAACGATGAATGACTAGGTTAATGAGATTAACTGGTTATCATCATTTCGTTGGAGCCCATGATCTGTAGGTCCATTAGGTCCCTCTACTAGCAGAATAGGAATAAAACTTGGAACAATATGATAGGATAAAATTTGAAACGTTCAAATTCGGAAAAGGATACAAAAGTCGGTTATATACGATATTTAACGACATATTAGTTTAATTATGAATTAAACTTAAAATGAGAGTTATATATATTTAAATATGATTTAAATATTAAACACGTGAATAGGGATTCATGTTCAAGAATTTTCGTTAGGAGAAAAATAAGGATTGGACAAGTGATATTGATTTAATATAAGATATTAAATTAATTGATTTTATTATCATTTTGAATTAAATAAAAATTTTATTTAAATTAAAATGAAAATAAAAATGAGTGGGATTATTAAGATTTTTTTATTAAAAATTAAATTTTTTGGATTTAAAAGAAATTCAAATAATTGGTAATTTTGAAGAAGTGCTTAGTGACTAAACACATCAAATTAGCCTTCTTGCTATTGGAATTCCCAATTCCGTTACAGCGGAAGCAATTGGACCGTTCGTAAATTAATTTCGTTCTACAAAATACCAATACATTGGCAAAAGGTTAAGCGGTGAAAAACATACCTCCGTTGACTACTCTGAATACTTCAAGAATGATTATTGATTGCTCTGCAACAACGAAGAACACCACCATTTGATCTTCCCCGCTATAACTCTGAGATTAGGAACGTAGTTGTGGGACTACCTAATCTTGAATGGGAAAGAACTCTAGAGAGAAAATTCTCCCTAGAGTTCTTGAGTTGAGAGAATATGAGAGGGCCTTATGGTGGCCATATGTTGTAGCCCATAAACCCTAGGGTTAGTGTTCTATTTATAGGAGAAAGGCCATGAATAAAATATTCATTTAAAATCAATTATTTCCATAATTGATTTAATCTTTTCCATAATTAATCAATTCCATAACCAATCAATTCCATAATTGATTAATCTTTTCCATAAATGATTGATCACCTCCATAAGTGATTAAATTGTTAGCTTTACAAGCTTCAATCATTCTATATGTTTTGATGATAACAAACTTTAATTTACTAATGATTTTAGTGTTTCAAAGTGTTCATCTTGTAGAGCTCGGAAGGACGATTCCAACGCATTTTGAATCGCTCAAATCGGAGTTCAAACGAAAAAGTTACAAGCAAAAGAAGATTGGAAGAAAAAAGCCTACGTGGCAGTGACGTGGCGCTTACGTGGCATCGAACGTGGCAGCTGATGTGAATGATCAATTTCCTCCATGTTTCTCCTAATTTTAAACCTAATTTTAATTCCCTTCATTTTATTATTTTCTTTCATCCTATTTTGTCAAAATTACATCAAAATTCCACCAATTCAAATTCTATTCTTTCCAAAACTCCACCAATTCAAATTTTATCCTTTCCAAAATTTGCATCATTCAAATCTTGATTTATTCTCAAATTTCAATATTTCCAATCCTTCAAAATTCTCCCTTAATGTTGAAATTCTTTCCTTTTCTATTTTAAATTCAATCTCCACCATCCATCTTTAGTTTGATCTAACGGCCAATGTTCATCCTCCTCGCCTATAAATTGGACTTGATTTTCACCTTTCAGAAATACACTCAAGCCATCAAAGTCTTAAACTCTCAAGTCTCCTTACTCTCCATTCTTGTCAAAATTCCTCCCTTGCTCCTAAATTGGCCTATTGTTATTTTGTGAGGTTTTATTATTGTGAGTGCTCAACCTTGTGTAATTAGCCTTCAAGAGGTATTTTATTTTGTGAGCTTCTTTTCTTCTTTTATCATTGGGAACTTGTAATAAGGTGTGGGTGCACCTTGGGAATTGAGTGAGTGGTTTGATCCTGAACCCGAAAAAGGATTTGTAGTGGTTTAATCCTGAACCCGATTAAAAAGGATCCTAGTGGTTTGATCTTGAACCCGTTTAAAAAGATCGGTATAGGTTGGGTCCTGAACCTGTAAAAGGATCGGTAAAGGTTTACTCTTGAACCGGAAAAAGAGTCGGTTTGGTTCTCACTCGTAAGAGAGTCGTTGCAGTAAAATACCCAAGAAGGAGTCTTGGGGAGTGGAGTAGGAATTTCCGAACCACTATAAAATTTCCCGGTGTTATCTCTTTCTCTCTACTCTTTTAATTTCCGCTATTTTATTTTTATGAGTAGATTGCATGCCTAGGAAAATTGTCAAATATTTCTAGCATACTTTATGTTTTATAGTGTTTATTAAATTTATTTAGTTTAAATCAATTCCTTTTAATTTGGAAAAAAGTTTTAAATTTTATTAAGCAACGCTATTCACCCCCCTCTAGTGTTGTCATACGATCCTACATAAATCATTTCCAAAAATGATTAATTACTTACAAGTAATTAATCATTTTCATAATTGATTAATTTCCAATTAATTAATTCTTTAAATTAATTAATCACCAATTAAATATCATATATTTAATTTCAGACCTTCTATTAGTTAATTAATTAATTACCCAATTAAATATCATATATTTAATTTCAGGCCTTCAATTAATTAATTCTATAATATGAATCAAATTCATATTAAAATTGGAACTCCTTCCAATTCTCTTATATCCTATAAATTTAATATGAATCAAATTCATATTGATATTTGAACTTCTTCAAATATTTATTTCTCTCATAATAATAAAGTTTAATTTCAAATTAGACTTTATATTTTAATGTATCATTATACATTATATTAATTTGTATCTCATACAATTAACTTAATTCCCAATATGAATTTGAACTATTCAAATCCTCTCAAGATATAATTGTTCCTAATTACTCTTTACGAGCTAGCAGGGGGACCTAATGGACCTACAGATCAGAAGCTCCAATGATATGAGGTTAACCGATTAAACTCATTAATCAGGTTAACCAATATTCATTAACTGTGGGTCATTCCACTAAAGACCCACAGCTGAACTCTTCTCACTGTAGAACATTTCTGTGTCCACGGATATAGACCTATACCGGTAAGTCAATCCTTCACAAGTGCTCGTAACTACAGTTGGGTCAAATTACCGTTTTACCCCTGTGTTACATCTGTCTCCTAAAGTACCAGCGCTCCTCTAATGAACAACCTGTTTATGGTCCAACCATTAAACAAAAAGTTCCTCTTGGGCCAGTGAGAGGACGGGATCCCTTTGTTCAAGTCCCGGAGTCACCACTTTAGGGAACACTCATCTACTTCTCCTAGAAGTGGGAAGGAGTGAATTCCTTCTTGTGTTGTCATGTCCCCAACCTCCCACTCGGTCTTGTCCCCAAAAAGGAAGGCATATTGAGTCGACGTATTGGCCACTCTCACCCATGCTAATCAAAGGACAATCCCTCATGAGAAGGAGTTCATGACACACTCAAGATTAAGACTGAGTTACCTAGGTCATCGTATTGAAACAGTAACCTAACTAGTTAACGGTGTTACATCTAGTGGTTTACTATTTCGTGGTCCGGTCTTATGCAAACTCATTGCATACGATACCCCCGCTCGCATGTCTCCTACATGGACGCCTTGGATCAATACGTCTGTATCGAATACAGAGCGGGTCGTATCACATAGTGTTACCAGGATAAGGTACCCAGTCTTATCCTTGTACTATAGACCTTTTAGGTTGTTACTTGAACACTGATCCCCGTATGTCCCCACATACCAGTTCAAGTCACATGTAAACAACCTTGGATCTTAGTTTATTGGATTTGGGTCAAATTGTGCAATATTTAACAATAACACTTTATTGTAGAAACTCAATAACACTTTATTGAAACAAGTATACAATTCGTTTACATTCACTATCTACGAGTTTTAGGGCATAAAACCCAACAGTTGCAACACCTAATCCATGACTCAATCACTCCCTATCTGTTGTCAATTTTTTGTGCATTTTTTATGCATGCTTTTCCTCTATATATAGAGGATTAGCTAGTGAAAATTAGTGGTATTATTCAACCTAAAATGCTGCCAAAATTCTCCCAAAACCTCCATAGCTCAAACTCTCAAACTTGCTTATACCCATAAGCTTTCCTTTCCAATTCCTACCAATTGAGGGTCCCACTGACGGAAGAGATTGTCGAGGTCTCTTATCAAATAAATTTATAATCCTCAACCTCTAAAGCTAACTTGTAGCAGTAGTGGCCGGGGTCGATCACAGGGAGCAGCGTAATTAATTAATTTAATTAGATTTCTCAATTATTAACTAAAAAGGGGGGTTTTTGAAAGATGGATTGATTGGAAACGAATAAATTGCAATAACGTAATATAACAGGAAAGTAAAGGTTGTCTAGTTAATCTCACCTCGGTATCGCGCAATTGGTTATTCTAACTTGGGTTTGGCTACTCAATCATTGACACTTAAATTTTAAGAATTATTATTGATTACTCAACATTCATTGGAACCAATGATCAAGATCTATAACCTTCCAACTCGACAAAAACATCAAAGTTAGAATCTAATTAGAATTCATAAACATGAACCTAACCGCATTAAGCGAATTGGATCGTTGAGTAAACTCACATAAACTAGGAACAACCTAAATTCATGCAATACTAAGCTCAAATTCCTAAATCTATCATGCAAATATATCAAGTGAGATAACACTCCATTCAACACAATCACACAATAAATTTATCACTAACCAATTAGTAAAGCAATTACTTTAAATCAAGGAAATAGTTTGTCAAACCATTCTATCAAAGCAATTGTAATTTGAGAATGGGAATTCAAGACATAACCAACAATAATTCAACTAAAACCATAAACAAGGTCTCAAGAGTATGCCTAACTTACATTAGAAGTCCCCAATTGCAACGACGTGAACTTAGCCGGTCATCGAAACGCTCCAACTAAGCTCCTCGGCTCGATTAACCATCCCCAAAATATAATAAAACTCACTAAAATTATAAGGGAGTTCAGAATAGTACAAGGAAGAAGAGGGAGAAATCGGATCTAGGGGGAAAAAGCCAAGCAGAAACGCAAAAAATCTGCAATATACATTTTATACCCAGTCGCAGCGTCGCGACACTAGGGCAATAGCGTCGCGACGCTGCCCCCTACAGAATAGGAAAAAGTCTCGGGTTTGCCCTAGCGTCGCGACGCTAGGGCAACAGCGTCTCGACGCTCTCGCCTCGCGCGCGAATTGCAGGATCTTTTCCTAATTTGCGCAGCGTCCCGACGCTCTGACGGTAGCATCTCGACGCTGTGACGGCTCCAGTGGCAGAATAGTCATTTTACGCTCCGGTTTTGCTCGTTAAAGCCCCGAATTGCTTCCAAAGCTCCGACGAGGACCTATAGACATATTATACTCATTTTAAAGCATTTTTCGCAAGGAATTCAACTAAGATAAGCAAATTAGGAGATTCTAAGTGTATAACAAATTGGATTTATCACAACGCTAGGGCAATAGCGTCGCGACGCTGCCCCCTACAGAATAGGAAAAAGTCTCGGGTTTGCCCTAACGTTGCGACGCTAGGGCAACAGGTAGGTACCTTATTACTCTGTTTTTTGTTCTTATGAACAACATGACTTCTAGGATCAAATTGATGAAATTGTGTGCCTAAGATCTTAAATTACTTCCGCATGTGTGATATTAACACCTACAATTGGTATCAGAGCATGGTTTGGGCACCCAATTTGCATTAATTTGATCATGGTGGGTAACATTTGCATATTGAATTTTTCTGGGTGCTAGAATGAATATATTACGGTTTTTGCAATTTAATTCTCTCAAATTTGTTGAAATAATTTGTAATTGCCTACATGTTTATGGGCATTAATGAGTTAATATCGAGTCTGTAAAATTTGAGAGTCATTAGAGTCCATTTACGGCGTCAATTTGATGAAATTCCAAGACTATGGAAGCTGGCCGAAAACAGAGCATTAGCTTTTTTTTAAATCTGGAAAATGGGAATAGATGACGAGCAGAGAAAAACCAAGCCAGACCGGGGAAGAAAAAAACAAGCAGTTCAGCTCGATTTCAGACCGGTTCGATTAATTGTTTTTGGTTCCTGGTAGATTGATGAGTGCTCTGTCCGGTTCAAGTTTCCCCGATTAGGTTTGTACGCGTCTGGACCGGTTTTGGCTCGTTTTCGCTCCAATGGTCTGTTTTTGCTTGGTCTGGCCGGTTCAGTGATTTTTTCCTTGAAGAAGTGGGCGGTTCAAGCAACTTTTGGCTCGGTTCAGCATGGTTTGGGTTGGTTCAAGCAAATTTGAAGCGGTTTGGGTTGATTTGAAGCGTTCAAGAGCAATTTCGAGCTATTATTGTGATATTATTTGTAATAATTTAGTTGTTGCTTTCTTGAAATTGCCAAAACCGGTCCATTTTAGTGTCATTTAGTTAATTATGCATGTATGGATGTATGTTTTAATTAAATAGTCGACAATATGCATAAAGCATGTCATATAGATTTAAAATCCCACCATAGGAAGCATGTTACATGCATTAAGTATATTATAATAAAGTTATAATATTAAGATGCATGTTTAGGTTTCATGATAGATGCATGTTGAATGAAGTAATTAGATTATCGTTTGATTATATAAACGTTTTATTAACTAAACGAAAACGAACAAAGCATGCTGCATGAAACTTCCTTAGCTCAATTTAAAGCGTTTCGATCGAATAAATGCATGTTATAGGTTAATGTCGTTTTAATTGATATAAAACCGACATAGACATTTAAAATCTATAACAAATATAAAAGCATGCTCACTTAGGGTTTAAAAAGGACTCAAAGATTAATCGATTCAAAATAGTTTTGGTCGATAACTTGTGAAGCTAAGGTTACAAGAGAACTCACCCGGTTAGATGTTGTCTAAGGCTGGAGGTATTTAAGTTGACGATTTACGGAACACCTCCTGCTTGGGCATCAAGCTGGTACTTGAGTTAAGTTAACCCAGTTTTATGAGCATGTGTGAGCGATGTGAGGTTATAATATGATTTTATCACCTAGACATCGTATGTTAAGTCCATTTGTGGTCGTATCACCTAGACTTACGTAAATTTAATTAGCCGGATTCTATCTAAGTTAAAATTAAAACCCTAAACATAATATGACACTTTAGTGGGAGGAAAAGTAATAAAAACGAGATATTTTAAATAAAGTTTTTACTCTCACGTCCCCCTGTGTTCACACCGTGAGATACATACTCGGCTTCGTATCGCCCTAGGAGCGGCCTCCCTTCGGAGAGCATTAAGCATGGATCAATACCAAGGTGGATTGGGAAAGTGTTCATAGTAAGTGGGAGAATGACTCGTGACAACGTATCCTACGGTCTCCACTCCTAGGTTGCAACGTGAGATACCTATGATCTGCCTGCGTGTCACCCTGGGAGCGACCACCCCTTCGGAGGGCCTGGTCATAGGATTTAGAACACCGCAAACTCCAGAAATGGATAGGGTCACTTAGGTCACTCACCAACAGTTGTCTTTTCCTAACGGTAGCCTATTAGTGCATACCTTTGGGATCTGAAAGTGGGAGGGTCACACTTATAAGAATGAGTTCTTGACCAAACAAACGGTAGCTAGTAACTATAAGAATATGAGATGTTCTGGTTTTAGATATTGGCTTAGATAAGTCTCAATTCAGTGGAGGAATAGCTGATCACCCTTCGATGGCTGTTATTCTAAACCTCTGAAGTATCGTTGCAAAACTATATCGATAGTTTATTAGGATTACTTTGATTAAATAGTTTTGCTAAAATTGATTGGATTGTTTAAATGGTTAAAGGCAAAAACTAATATGGTCAATTGTTTGTTTTCAGCATGTTGATAGCGAGCATAGCTAGCTAGTTTTCCCTAATTAATTAAGTTAGTCTTTTATATTTAAATGGCCAAAATCATGCATTTTCATGTTTTATTTGTAGGAAATAAATACCAGAGCTAATTGTGTGTTCGTGACATGAATAGGGGCTAAAGATCGAAAAAGATTCAAGTTGGAAGAAGTCAAAATCCGCCGAGCCGAGAGCCAGCGTCGGGACGCTGCTCTTTGGGCGTCTCGACGCTGTGACCCTAGCGTAGGAAAATTCAATCCTATCAAGTTTTTGGCGCCGATTTCACAATCACTTTACTATTACTTGACTCGTGCGCTTGCGGTAGGAAAATTCCAGATCAAGTTTTTGGCGTCGTTGCTGGGGATTGGCATATTTAGTCAATTTAATATCGTAGAAAAATTGTCCGGTCTTAGTTTAGGGTGTATTTTATTTTTTGCTATTTTATCTATTTTTGTTTTTAGGTAGATTGTTTTTTTTTTCTTTATTGTTTTTCGTTTCCATATTAAGATTTTTCCATATTTGATTGAATTTTCCGTAGATAGAGTTTTTCTTTTTAGTTTTTTCCTTTTTAGATTAGTTTTTCCTTATTTGCTAGTTTCCTTATTTGTTTTTGCCATATTTGATTTTGCATTCCTTATTTGTTTATCTTTCCCTTTTATAGATTATTTTTTCCTATTTTAGATTTAGTTATTTAATTTTCTAGTTTCTTTCCTAATTTATTTTCTTTCATTTTCTTTTATTTTCCTTTTTAGGTTATTTTTGTTGGTGTATGCGAAAGGTTAGGGAGTTGGCCTTAGTTCCCTTTGACGCAGATATCGAAAGAACTTTTAATAGACTTCGAAGTGAAAGTAAAGTTAATGATATCCAAATGGCCAATCCTAACCCCGAGGAGCCTAAGCCTATTAGGGACTATTTTCAGCCGGTCTTTTAGGAGCAACAGTCGGGGATTGTCTATGCCCCGATCAATGCTAATAATTTTGAGCTTAAAACAGGTCTCATACAGATGGCTCGAGACTATGCTTACAGAGGATCGCCCACGGAGGATCCAAATTCTCACCTAAAATTTTTCCTAGACATTTGTGGGACGGTAAAATTAAATGGCGTTTCTGAAGATACCATTCACTTACGTTTGTTTCCTTTTTCGTTGCAGGACAAAGCGAGGGATTTGTTGCAATCGATTCCATCTGGGAGCATTACCACTTGGGATGCTTTGGTCCAGGCATTCTTGAAGCAGTTCTTTCCTCCTACTAAGACGGTCAAACTGAGGATCGAGATTGGGACGTCCCAGCAGCAGTTTGATGAGCAGCTGTTCGAGACTTGGGAGCGATTTAAAGAGCTGCTGAGGAAGTGCCCTCAACATGGCTATCCCGACTGGCTTCAGGTTCAATTATTTTATAATGGTTTAACTCCTAGTACAAAAACTATTGTTGATGCAGCTGCAGGTGGGACTCTTTTGTCCAAAACTGTTGAGAACGCTAGGACTTTGCTGGAGGAAATGGCCACCAATAGACATCAGTGGCCATCTGAGCAGTTGGGACCGAAAAAGATTGCTGCTGGAGTGTTCGAGATTGACAATGTAAGTGCACTTCAGGCCCAACTGTCTTCCCTTGCTAATGCATTTTTAAAGATTTTCAGGTACAAGGAGTGCTCAATCGATCGAGTCTGCAGCTGCCCTTGCATCCCAGACTCAGAAGGAAAATCTCGAGCACGTTCAGTATGTCTCTAATTTTAATTCTAGGGGGTACAATAATAATTCTACACCTACACATTATCACCCTAGTAACAGAAATCATGAGAATTTTTCGTAAGCAAATAATAAGAATGTTCTGAATCTTCCTGGCTTTACTCCTCAAAGTCAAGAAAGTAAAAAATCTTTAGAGGATCTTGTTGGAGCTTTTATTGCAGAATCAAGAAACAGGTCAAATAAGCTCGAGGAGGCCGTGATTGCCATAAACACCACTGTCAATGGTCATTCTGCAACCATCAAGAACATCGAGACTCAGCTGGGACAACTGGTAAGTGTTGTCAACACAATGAATAAAGGCAAAGCCCCAGCTGAATAGGAGAAATCTCCATTGGAGTATTGCAAGGCCGTCACTGTGCATCACGAGGAGGAGACTCAAGTAGCTGAGGAGGAAGAGACTACTGAAACTGAGGAACTCACTGGAGAAGTGGAGGAGGGCACCACCTCAAACGAAGCTGAAAAGCTTATACCTGAGCCCTCTATCCCTTCTCCTACTGCTTTAGTTCATAAGTCAAAGAATAGGAAAAAGAGAAATTCTAAGGCTCAGTTTAATAAGTTTCTTGATGCTTTTACAGGTTTGACTGTTAATATTCCTTTTGCAGATGCACTAGAGCAGATGCCTCATTATAAGAAGTTCATGAAGGAATGACTCAACAAAAAGAAGAAGGAAAAGCAGATGGAGACTATATACCTTGCATGGACATGCAGTGCTCGTGTCCAACAGAAAGTACCAGAGAAATTGTCTGATCCAGGGAGTTTTACTATTCCTTGTAATTTTGGTACTTATTCTTGTAGAGCACTATGTGATATAGGGGCTAGCATAAACATAATTCCTCTATCATTATGCAAAAAGCTCAACATAGGAGAAATAAAATCTACTTCTGTTAGACTCCAGTTAGCAGACCAGTCTGTGGTTAGTCCTTATGGAATTATGGAGAATGTTTTGATTAAGGTAGGTAGATTTTTCCTTCCTGTTGATTTCTTTGTTTTGGACATTAAAGAGAATTCTGCCATGCCTATCATATTAGGGAGACCATTCCTTGCTACAGGGAGGGTTATAATTGATATTGAGTGCAGGGAGCTAATCATTAGAGTCCAACAGGAAAACGAAATCCTAAAGGCTTTTGAGGACCCTCAGAACACACCGAAGGCTATGTTGGTGGGGTATAGGAAAGGTGCTAGGAAGAGCACGGTTGATGGAACACTTGACATTAGACCACCTTGATGCTTATTTGGTCAACACGTCGAGCTATTGACGTTAAACAAGCGCTTATGGGAGGCAACCCAAGTAAGTCTACTTGTGTTTTTCTTTTTGTTTTTGATTTATTGTTTGTTTTTGTTTTGTAGGTCTTGGTTCCAGTTTCCCCTTTGCTTGCAAGCTTCCATAAAAGAGGACATTGTCATTCCAGGGCAGTATTGTTCACTCCTCCTACTCTTTTATTGTTCTCATGCTTGATTATGCCTTATTTTCTTTATACATTGAGGACAATGCATGTTTTAAGTTTGGGGGTGGAATATCATGTTTGTGGAGCCCTTGAGCATCTGAGTTCGGGCTATAGTTTTGAGCTTTCTTTGAATTGAGCATATGGTTGTTTTCTGGATGCTATTTTTGCATGACTATGATTTCCTAGGATAGGCTTTATTGTCAATTTTCAAGCTTTCGATGAGTTGTAAGCATGAGTGCCCGAAAAGGGAGACTTTTAAAACTTTTTCTAGGAGATGTCTTGCATGAGTAGAGTATTTTTCTTGGCTGGATTTGGATTTGAATGCTTAGGAGCGAATTATTAGGTTCATATACTTGTTGTCACCTCGATAGGTGTAGGGAAGAGCTAAAGAGTTAATTTTTTGCAAATTAGCATGTTCGATCTTGCTTAGGAGGAAAGAAAAGAATATATGCTTATCATGCTCATAAAGAAAAACCATTCTTGTTATTACAATTTGAAAGGAAAAAAAAAATAAAGTCATGACTTATGCGAGCAATGCAATGTTTAATAAAGCTTAGGCAAAAAGAGCTACCCCTATTGTGATCAGTTAGGCCAACCAAAGGGTAAAACTCGGGTTATGGGTCCCCGCAATAGGTGTGTGAAAGCTAGTGCCACATATAAATGCATATTGTAAGTTTCAATTATAAGCACCTAAGTATGGATGAAAATAAACTAATTTGTTCCATCGACTCGTTAGTGAATCCTTAGTGCCAATGTAGAGGGAAGATGAGTTGAGAGTTTAGTAATCCAATCCCAGGCTAGTAGAGTCTAATCTAGTTAAGTTAGATCTCACTCGTGCAAGTTAATTTTGGAAGACTTTTGATTTGTCTCTCTCATTGGTCCTTATGTGCATGTCTCTTGATTGCTTGATTATTGACTTTTGAGCCTTGAGGATTGAGTCATGTTTGTTGCATCCATTCTTCCATTGTATGCTTGATTTTTAGTTTGCTCAACGACCAACAAAAGCTTAAGTTTGGGGGTGTTTGATATCGAGCATAGCTAGCTAGTTTTCCCTAATTAATTTAGCTAGTCTTTTATATTTAAATGGCGAAAATCATGCACTTTCAAGTTTTATTTGTAGGAAATAAATATCGGAGCTAATTGTGTGTTCGGGACATGAATAGGGGCTAAAGATCGAAAAAGTTCAAGTTGGAAGAAGTCAAAATCCGCCCAGCTGAGAGCCAGCGTCTCGACGCTGGCATTCCATATTTGAAGTATGCGGCAAAAGGTCACAGACGTTGTGACCTTAACATCTCGACGTTAGGTGAATTTCATTTCGGAGTATGCGGTATCGCGACGCTGCCCCTATAGCATCGCGACGCTTTGACGGATTTTCAGCCTATTTATACTTTGCGATTAGGGCTTTTAAAGGGGACTTCTTTTGGACGATTTGGAGCCGTAAAACAGAGGAAAAAGGGGCTGAGGAAACTGAAACAAGGGGAGGAAAAGCGGGAATCAAAGCTTTGTTCATGGGGATCGTAACGGGGACGTGCGGTCTCGGCCTACCTAGCATTTAATTCTCTTTACCCTTTGCTTTTGTAGTTGTATGGCTGATTTGTACTTAGTTTATATCGTAATGCGGATTATGTGTAGCTAAGTTTAATTCTTAGGGATTGATGTAGCCGTTGGGCACTTTTGGATTGATTGTATGGATTTTTGCTATTGATTTCATTTATGCATAATTGTGTTCTTAATGCTTTCAATTTACCGGCCATAAATTGATTGATGTTTGTGATTGAATCTAACTCGGGAGAGAGGATTTAGCTTAGAAATCATCATGCATAACTAGGATTTAGGTAGAAATCGGGAGATAATAGTTAATTCTAGAAATCGTTTAAAAGGTTAACCTTAATGCCTTGCATGTTTAATGAATTTAGATAGGGATATCGGGTTCATTGCATGTGAGAGAATCATGTATGCTTGGGAGAGATATGTGTGATTTTAGTTTTCCATGATTTTTGAATCATAACATGTCATTAATCCATGAATTAATCCATAATCCCAATTGGTGAAATCAAATCCCTAAGTCCGTTGTCTCCATTAGATTGTCACACTGTTTGTTGTTTTGTGTTAGATTTTGCATTCATTCTCACTTCGTTTGGTTCCCTTAATAAAATTGGACAAGACTATTTTCGGTAATTAAAATTGATTAGTTGACCCGTGCGCTTGCGGTAGGAAAGTGCCACATCACATGTCTTCCTCAATATTACAACTGCTTAAAAACGATAAGTTAACCAGCACAAATTATGCAACATGGAAATCTAACCTGAACACGGTTCTGGTTATTGATGATCTGCGGTTTGTCCTAACAGAGGAGTGTCCTCTGGTCCCCATTCGTATTGCATCTTAATTTGTTAAAGATGCATATGATCGCTGGATGAAGGCCAACGAAAAGGTCTGAGTCTATATTCTGGCTAGTTTATCTTAAATTTTAGCCAAGAAAAATGAGGGAATGGTCCCAGCAAAAGAGATCATGAATTCACTTCAGGAAATTTTTGGACAGCCGTCCTTTCAACTCCATCATGAAGCCCTCAAATACATTTACAGTTGTCGCATGAAAGAAGGCCAACGTGTTCGAGAACATGTTCTTGATATGATGGTCCATTTCAATGTTGCTGAAGTAAATGGAGCGGTCATAGACGAATGTAGTCAAGTAGCATTTATAATGGAGTCACTTCCAAAAAGCTTCCTGCAATTCCGAAGCAATGCTGTAATGAATAAGATTCAATACAATTTGACTACACTCCTAAATGAGTTACAGACATTTCAATCACTTATGAAAGGTAAGGAATTGAAAGAAGGAGAGGAAAATATAGCCCATTCCAAAAGAAAATTCCTGAAGGGTTCATCCTCAGGAACAAAGTCTGTACCTCAAAATTCTGGCTCTAAAATTATCTAGAAAAAGATAGGGGTAAAGGGAAAGGCTCCCGCTACTGCTAATCGAGGAAAGAAGAAGGCTAAGAAGGTTGATAAAGGCAAATGCTTCTATTGCAATGTTAAAGAGCATTGGAAAAGAAATTGCCCCAAATTCCTCGCTGAAAAGAAGAAAGATAAAGAAGGTAAATACGATTTACTCATTTTGGAAACTTGTTTATTAGAACATGATCAAAATGCATGGATACTAGATTCCGGAGCTACTAATCATGTCTGTTCTTCTTTATAGGAAACTAGTTCATTTCGGTAGTTAAAGAAAGAAGAAATGATGCTCAAGGTTGGAACAAAAGTCATCATTTCAGCTTCTGCAGTGGGAGATATCAAGTTGTTTTTAGGAGATAGGTTTTTTGTTTTGGAAAATCTGTATATAGTTCCTAAAATACGTAGGAATCTTATATATATCTCCTGTCTAATCGAACAAGGATATTCTGTAAATTTTGAAGTTAATGACGCGTTCATCTCTCAAAAAGGAATGTTCATCTGTTCAGCAAAATTAGAAAACAAACGTAATAAAAACAGTTTTAAATCACGAGTTATTTAGAACTGTTGATACACAAAGAAAAAGGCAACACATTTCTCCAAATAGTAGAGCTTATCTTTGGCATCTAAGACTGGGCCACATATATAAGATCAAAAGATTGGTAAAGAGTGAACTTTTAAATGAGTTAGAAGACGATTCATTACCTCCATGTGAGTCCTGCCTAGAAGGAAAAATGACTAAAAGACCGTCTACGGCAAAAGGTTATAGAGCCAAAGAACCTCTAGAACTTATACATTCAGACCTCTGTGGTCCAATGAATGTAAAAGCTCGAGGAGGATACGAATATTTCATCTCTTTCATAGATGATTATTCGAGATATGGTTACTTGTACCTAATGACGTACAAATCTGAAGCACTTGAAAAGTTCAAAGAATATAAAGCTAAAGTTGAAAACCTATTAGGAAAAACAATCAAAACTCTTCGATCTGATCGAGGAGGAGAGTATATGGATTTATGATTCCAAGACTATATGATAGAAGATGGAATCAAATCACAACTCTCAGCACCGGGAACTGATGACCGCAAAGTGCACGGGCCGCAAGTAATATAAAACGGAAAGTATTCCGAGTATCGAATCCTCAGGGAATTTGAATTATTTCCATTAAGCACCAAGAACCATCATGTTTTAATTTTATTTAGAATTTCAACTTGAATTGGTAAAGCGAACATGAAAAAAAAAAAAACTAACAAAAAGAAACATGCAAGTAAAAAGGAATTTTCCTATCAAAGGGGGCTCGACCTAGGGTGTTAACTAGCTTTCTTGGATTTGTAGCTCCATCACATGGATGTATGTAACTAATAATCTTCAATTTCATAAATCTAGAAGTGATTATAAGCGGATTTCTCTTTCAAGTTCCTCCGCATCTCATACTAACATAACTAATTTATGTGTCCATCTCCTTAGTTAATCATAGTATGGCATTAAGCAACTTCATTATCAATTTCTAACAATTCTCTTTCACTCTCGTGTTCCAAGCAATTATTAGCCATGCAATTTGGATCTAATCTAATTTCTCTCTGTCGAGTATCAATTTAGACCAACAAATCAATTAATCCGTGATCAAGAGATTAAAAGCATTAAGAATGAATTGCATAGATGAAATATGAAGAAATTCATTACATAATCCAAGTAATTGCGCTACAATATCCAATTAGCTAGAGTAACGACCCTAGGTCTCAGGATCTACTCACAATTGGGAATAATTTTGCCAAAATGATCTTGATCCATGGGCCTAACTCAAATTAAAATAAGAAATTACAAAGAAGTAAGGAAGAAATAACCGATAAGTTGATCCCAAGCTCCCGCTGCAATCATCTCGAATCCGAGCCTTGGAATCTCGCTCAATTCCTCCTTTTTCCTCACAACTCTTCTCTCTTTTTCTCTCTATTGAGCTAGGGGAGAGCTCCCCAAAAATGGGATGATTTTCACCAAAGGGAAGGGGCCTTTTTATAGGGAAAGGGGCTGGAAATTTCTTGCTGAACAAGTCGGTAGCGTCGAGACGCTACGTCACAGCGTCGCGACGCTCTGACGTCATACTTTCTTGGAGCAGAGGTTGTTGCAGCGTCGCGACGCTACGCAGACAGCGTCGCGACGCTATCGCGATTTTGGAGCGCGCTTTGCTGATCACCTAGCGTCGAGACGCTACGGTCCTAGAGTCGAGACGCTAGGCCTTCTAGAAGCCTTATTTGCGGATTTTTGCCTCCTTTCTTTAATCTTTTGGGCTTTTTGGGCCTCCCACTTTAATTATCTTCTCTTCTTGGACCTTAGGGCTTGGATCTTCAATGATTATTCTTCAAATTGCCCAAAAAGTCTTCAAATTTACCTAAATTCTCTTAAAATCTCAGTTTTGCTGCTCGAACTCGGTTTTCTGTAAAATCAACATAAAAATACATTAAAGCTCACAATTTATGCACAAAACTAGCTAAAATGAATAGGAAAATGATGACATTTTTGCATGTCATCACACCCCCAAACTTAAAGTTTTGCTAGTCCCGAGCAAAATAAAGTAATGCATATGAATCATAACTTGCATGCTAACAACTCTATCCTCAATGTTTCTAGCCATGAATGCAAACTATTGAAACAAATAAGTAAGCATGAACAACCATCAAGAAGTTTAAAATTTAATCCTATCCTCCCTTGCAAAAACGAATCATCATCTGCCTTATTATAATTTTTACTAGCCCGGAATCATTTATACACTCCTCCATTCATCTTCCCCCTACACTGGCACTAAAGCTCGCCCTTTTAGCCATCATACTTATCTAGCAAGTACTACCTTACTAAGGTGCCCATAATTCTTTTCTTTTTTTTTTTTTTTTTTTTTTTTTTTTTTTTTTTTTTTAGATGACATTATCCTTTTAGATGTAGCACCTTCGTTCTGGCTTGCCAACATTGGTGATGAAAGCATCCAACTACGAGCGCCTCATCTTTCAGGTTGCCGAGGCATGCTCATTTCTTTCCAGCGCTTTCATGCAAAGGCAAACGATGGGTGTCATGAATGCCCCTGGTTACTAACGCTTTCAAGAAAGTGGAGCATTTTTTATTTTATTTTATTTTATTTTTTTTATTTTTTTTTTATTTTTTTATTTTTGGGCAAATCAAAGCATTTCTTTTTCCCAAAGCTCAGTATTACTAACTATTACGCAAGAAAGCTATCTAGACAAACTTTACACCTATCGGAGTGACAACGAACTTCTAAAGCATATAACTTTCATCTAGGCTTTCAAAATCATAATAAAACAAGTGAATCATCATACTTTGCAAGGGATTCAAAGAAAAAATTTTAAATTTTCTTGAATTTAGACATGCTTTCAAATTTGCAGCAATAAGAGAGAATTATGGCTAAAAGCAAATCATCAAACGTCATCATCATCAACATGCATTTAATTAATCATAAGCATTACTTATGCAAAACCTAAGCAGAGCAGATCTCCCCCCCAAACTTAAAATGTACATTGTCCCCAATGTATGAATATTTAACCAGATAAAGAGAGATTGATACTGCCCTGAAAAAGCGAGAGAATCTGAAACGTCTTGAATTTTCGTCCAAAGAGAGCTAGGCACGAATTCACGAGCTTCATGCATAAGGATCGATCTCAAAGGAGCATTAGGATCAACACAAAAAACTAAAATGAAATCTTCAAAAAACTTTAAAAGCTTGGGTTGCCTCCCAAGAAGCGCTTGTTTAACGTCCTGAGCTAGACGGGGCTTGGTCACCCTGGATCGACTAAAATCACTTTTTCTACCTTCCGCTCTTCGAATCCACAATAGTGCTTTACTCTTTGAACATTGACTTTAAAAGTTAACCCGCTGCTATCCATTAACTCAATTGGTCCAAATGGAGATACTTCCTTGACCAAGAATGGACCGGACCATCTTGACTTCAACTTTCCTGGGAACAATCGCAATCGAGAATTGAATAGAAGAACTTGCTGCCCTGGCTCAAAAGAACGTTTTTGAACTATACGATCATGCCATCTTGCCGTTCTTTCCTTGTAGAGCTTAGCGTTTTCGTACGCCTGGTTCCTGAATTCTTCTAATTCGTTAAGCTGCAGTAGTCGATGTTCCCCAGCCTTCTCTGCGTCCAAGTTCAACTTCTTGATAGCCCAGTATGCTTTGTGCTCGAGCTCCACAGGCAGATGACAGGCCTTACCATACACTAATCGATACGGGGATGTACCGATCGGAGTTTTGAAAGCCGTCCTATAGGCCCACAAAGCATCGTCCAATTTATATGCCCAGTCTTTTCTGTTGATGCGGACTGTCTTCTCCAAGATTTGCTTTATCTCCCTGTTAGAAATCTCAGCTTGACCGTTAGTTTGAGGATGATAAGCAAGAGAAGTCTTATGCTTGACACCATATTTTTTAAGTAATGATTCAAACAATTTATTGCAAAAATGGGACCCTTCATCACTAATTATAGCCCGTGGCGTGCCAAATCTAGTGAAAATATTTTTATGCAGAAAACGTAACACGACACGTGCATCATTAGTCTTAGTGGCTACTGCCTCTACCCATTTAGAAACATAATCAACTGCAACCAAAATGTACGAGTATCCATTGGAAGAGGGAAAAGGGCCCATAAAATCCATGCCCCACACATCAAAAAGTTCTACTTCAAGAATAGGAGTTAGGGGCATTTCATGGCGTCTAGAAATATTACCTGTCCTTTGGCATCTATCACAAGTTTTCACAAAGGTATAACAATCTTTAAATAAAGTAGGCCAATAAAAACCAGATTGAAGTACCTTTGCTGCAGTACGAGTTGGTCCAAAATGACCACCATAAGGAGAGGCATGACAATCATGTATAATCTTACCTACTTCTTCTGCTGGAATGCACCTTCGAATGATTTGGTCAGAACATACTTTAAAGAGATACGGGTCATTCCACAGGTAAGATTTCACATCATGGAAAAACTTCTTTCTTTTCTGCGCATTCAAGTCAGGAGGTATTTCTTTTCCTGCAAGAAAGTTTACAAAATCGGCGTACCAAGGAAGAGAAGTTTTAACAGCGTATAATCTTTCATCTGGAAAAACTTCTTTAATAGGAAAGGTTGCGATATTCTTTTCATGCTCTATCCTTGACAAATGGTCTGCTACCACATTTTCACAACCTTTTCTATCCTTGATCTCATAGTCAAACTCTTGCAATAACAGAATCCATCTTATGAGTCTGGGCTTGGAATCCTTTTTACTGCTCAGATAACGGATAGCAGCGTGGTCAGTGTGCACTATCACCTTCGTACCAAGCAAATAGGGCCTAAACTTATCGAAAGCAAACACAACTGCAAGCATCTCTTTTTCTGTAGTGGTGTAATTCTGCTGAGCATTATCTAGAGTTCTACTTGCGTAATATATAGCCCTAAAGAACTTATCTCGACGTTGCCCCAAGACAGCTCCTAAAGCATAGTCACTAGCATCGCACATGATTTCAAATGGTTGACTCCAGTCAGGCACAACAATGATAGGTGCGGAAATCAATTTTTCTTTTAAAACATTAAAAGCTAGCAAACAATCCTTTGAAAATACAAATGGAGCATCCTTTTCAAGCAAATGGCACAGGGGTTTAGCAATTTTTGAAAAATCTTTTATAAAACGCCTATAAAACCCTGCATGGCCTAAGAAACTACGAACTCCTTTGACATTGATGGGCGGAGGAAGTTGTTCAATAGCGGAAATTTTGGCTTTATCAACCTCCAAACCTCTTTCAGACACCTTGTGGCCTAAAACTATCCCTTCTTTTACCATAAAATGGCATTTTTCCCAATTTAAAACAAGGTTAGTCTCTTGGCATCTTTGTAAAACACGAGAGAGATTATGTAAACAGTTATCAAATGACGAACCGAAAACAGAAAAATCATCCATAAATACCTCCATAATCTCTTCTACAAAGTCTGAAAATATGGCCATCATACAACGTTGAAAGGTAGCTGGAGCATTACACAGTCCAAATGGCATACGCCGGAAAGCATAAGTACCATAGGGACACGTGAATGTTGTTTTCTCTTGGTCCTCAGGTGCAATCGCAACTTGATTGTAGCCCGAATAACCGTCCAGAAAACAATAATACGGATACCCAGCTAGCCTATCAAGCATTTGATCAATAAAAGGGAGAGGGAAATGATCTTTTCTGGTGGCTTTGTTTAACTTCCTATAATCAATACACACACGCCAACCGGTGACTGTCCTAGTAGAAATGGATTCATCTTTCTCATTCTTAACAACAGTCATTCCCCCTTTCTTAGGCACAACTTGAACGGGACTCACCCAAGGGCTGTCAGATATAGCATATATAATTCCTGCATTTAATAATTTTAACACCTCGGCTTTTACCACTTCCTTCATTGCTGGATTTAATCTCCTTTGGTGCTCTACTGTAGGATTAAAGGCATCTTCCATTAAGATTTTATGCATGACAATTGAAGGACTAATACCCTTAATATCACTAATAGACCATCCTAAGGCAGATTTATGCTTTTTCAAAACATCCAACAATTTTTCCTCTTCTACTTTACTTAAATCAGCAGAAATGATAACGGGAAAAGTAGAAGAGTCTCCTAAGAAAGCATAACGTAGGTGGGCAGGCAATTGTTTTAATTCAGGGGAAGGGACATCAACTTGAGCACAGATATCTAATGATAAAGTTTCTTCCCTTCCTAAAGATCTATCAATTAAGGCATTTTCCTGATCAACATCTAGTAATTCATCTCCGAACACGTCAGGCATGCTTATTTCATAATGATCAACAGGAGACTCTGACTCTACACATGCATTGATAATAGTGTCAACTGAATCAATCGAAAAGCAGGAACTAACCTCTTCTGGATGTTTTAATGCATTAAAAAGGTTGAACACTACCTCGTCGTCTTCTACTCTGAGAGTCAGGGTTCCTTTCTGTACCTCAATTAGAGCACGAGCGGTTGCCAAAAATGGTCTCCCAAGAATGATGGGGACTTCGGGGTCTTCTTCCATGTCTAACACTACGAAGTCTGCAGGGAATATGAATTTGTCAACGTTGACCAGAACATCCTCTAACACACCTTTAGGGTATGTCATCGAACGATCTGCCAATTGCAGAGCAATTGTAGTTGATTTTAGTTCCCCCAAACCGAGTTTCCTGTAAACACTGAAAGGCATTAGGTTAATACTTGCCCCTAAGTCACATAAAGCTTTTTTAATAAACAAACTTCCAACAGTACAAGGAAGGGTGAAACTCCCTGGATCTTTTAATTTTGGTGGTAGATGTTTTTGGATGATGGCACTACACTCTGCTGTCATATTTACTGTCTCATGGTTCTCGAATTTCTTTTTCTTTGACAATATTTCCTTCATAAACTTGGCATAGTGTGGCATCTGTTCCAAAGCATCAGCAAAAGGAATGTTAATATGGAGCTGTTTAAAAATATCAAGGAACTTTGAAAATTCAGCATCCAACTTTTTCTTTTGAAACCTCTGAGGATAAGGAATCTGATTGAGAACTAAAGGAATAGAATCAGAAGACTTATCTGACACTGATGGTGCTGATTCTTCCTCTGGTATGTGTTCATCTTCCTCATCCACTATCCTTCTAGTGATGGGCTTTGTTTCTTCTTTTCTTTCCATTTCTCTTAACTGTTTCCCACTTCTGAGAGATATGGCGGGGCATTGTTCTTGTGGGTCCATGGTGACGATATTGGATGAATTTCCTTGCTGGATTTCCTTCATAAATATTGTCATTTGATCCATTTTTGCTTCCATCTTATTAATAACAATATCTACTTTGGCTTGAACATTTTCATTCAGATTTCTAGTCTCATTCATGAAGTTTCTTAGCATTTCTTCCAAAGGGCTTTTCTTTTCTTCAGGTTTAAACTCCTTTTTTAATTCAGCTTTAGGCGAACTTGGAATTTCTGATCCTGTGAGCTTGTTTAGAGCCTTGGTTAGAGCTTCGACTTGCAACCTTAAAGCACTCACTTCTTCATTCTCACATGGTTTCTCCTTAATTTTGGACTCTGGTTGCCATTGGTAACTTGTCAAAGCCAACTCTTCTACTATGGTTCGTGCCTCCTTGACAGTTTTGGCTAAAAAGTTTCCTCCAGCCGTGGTGTCAAGAATTGTCTTTAAATTCCTATTTAACCCACTGTAGAAAAGTTGAATTTGAAGCCAATCAGGGTATCCATGTTGTGGGCATTTCCTTAACAAATCCTTATATCTCTCCCATGCTTCATATAATTGCTCTTCCTCTGATTGTTGAAACTTTCCAATTTCAGCTCTAAGCTTGGTAATCTTTTCTAATGGGAAAAATTTTGCAAGGAAAGCTTTGACTAAATCATTCCACCCAAGGATGCTGTTTGAGGTTAACGAGTCTAACCAATCTCTAGCCTTGTCTTGTAAAGAAAATGGGAATAACTGCAAACGAATTGAGTCAGGGCTAACTCCTCCTATTTTTACTGTTCCACAGATATCCAAAAATAATCTTAGGTGATTGTGTGGATCTTCTGATGGATGGCCTTTGAAAGCGTTCTCTCTCATCATTTGAATGAGACTAGCTTTGAGCTCAAAATTATCGACACTGACTGGCTCATAAGCTATTCCAGAATAGTTTAATGGAAATTCAGGCAAGAAATAATCTCGGATTGCTTTGTCTTCTGCCATGATTAAATCTCAAAAGAACAGATTATCCACCTTATAACTCCTCAAATTTTGCCACAACTTCTTAAACTAAAAATTTAAAATGCAAAAATAAAATTTCTAAATTAAAATCAAACACTTAATCCTCAATATTAACGAAAAAAAAATTACAAAATCCCCGGCAACGGCGCCAAAAACTTGATGACCGCAAAGTGCACGGGCCGCAAGTAATATAAAACGGAAAGTATTCCGAGTATCGAATCCTCAGGGAATTTGAATTATTTCCATTAAGCACCAAGAACCATCATGTTTTAATTTTATTTAGAATTTCAACTTGAATTGGTAAAGCGAACATGAAAAAAAAAAAAAAAACTAACAAAAAGAAACATGCAAGTAAAAAGGAATTTTCCTATCAAAGGGGGCTCGACCTAGGGTGTTAACTAGCTTTCTTGGATTTGTAGCTCCATCACATGGATGTATGTAACTAATAATCTTCAATTTCATAAATCTAGAAGTGATTATAAGCGGATTTCTCTTTCAAGTTCCTCCGCATCTCATACTAACATAACTAATTTATGTGTCCATCTCCTTAGTTAATCATAGTATGGCATTAAGCAACTTCATTATCAATTTCTAACAATTCTCTTTCACTCTCGTGTTCCAAGCAATTATTAGCCATGCAATTTGGATCTAATCTAATTTCTCTCTGTCGAGTATCAATTTAGACCAACAAATCAATTAATCCGTGATCAAGAGATTAAAAGCATTAAGAATGAATTGCATAGATGAAATATGAAGAAATTCATTACATAATCCAAGTAATTGCGCTACAATATCCAATTAGCTAGAGTAACGACCCTAGGTCTCAGGATCTACTCACAATTGGGAATAATTTTGCCAAAATGATCTTGATCCATGGGCCTAACTCAAATTAAAATAAGAAATTACAAAGAAGTAAGGAAGAAATAACCGATAAGTTGATCCCAAGCTCCCGCTGCAATCATCTCGAATCCGAGCCTTGGAATCTCGCTCAATTCCTCCTTTTTCCTCACAACTCTTCTCTCTTTTTCTCTCTATTGAGCTAGGGGAGAGCTCCCCAAAAATGGGATGATTTTCACCAAAGGGAAGGGGCCTTTTTATAGGGAAAGGGGCTGGAAATTTCTTGCTGAACAAGTCGGTAGCGTCGAGACGCTACGTCACAGCGTCGCGACGCTCTGACGTCATACTTTCTTGGAGCAGAGGTTGTTGCAGCGTCGCGACGCTACGCAGACAGCGTCGCGACGCTATCGCGATTTTGGAGCGCGCTTTGCTGATCACCTAGCGTCGAGACGCTACGGTCCTAGAGTCGAGACGCTAGGCCTTCTAGAAGCCTTATTTGCGGATTTTTGCCTCCTTTCTTTAATCTTTTGGGCTTTTTGGGCCTCCCACTTTAATTATCTTCTCTTCTTGGACCTTAGGGCTTGGATCTTCAATGATTATTCTTCAAATTGCCCAAAAAGTCTTCAAATTTACCTAAATTCTCTTAAAATCTCAGTTTTGCTGCTCGAACTCGGTTTTCTGTAAAATCAACATAAAAATACATTAAAGCTCACAATTTATGCACAAAACTAGCTAAAATGAATAGGAAAATGATGACATTTTTGCATGTCATCAGGAACACCGCAACAAAACGGTGTATTCGAAAGGAGAAATAGAACATTGATGGAAATAGTTCGATCAATGATGAGCTACGCTCAGTTGCCCAACTCGTTTTGGGGACATGCAGTAGAGACTGCAGTAGAGATTTTGAACAACGTTCCTTAAAAAATTGTTTCCAAAACACCCTTCGAATTATGGAAAGGACATAAACCTAGTTTGCGCTATTTCTAGATCTGGGGATGTCCTGCCTATGTGTTAGTGACGAATCCTAAGAAATTAGAACCACGTTCAAAATTATGCCAATTTGTTGGATATCCGAAAGAAACGAGAGGTGGTCTCTTCTACGACCCTCAAGAAAATAAAGTATTTGTTTCTACACACTCTACTTTCTTAGAAGAAGACTACTTGAGAAATCATAAACCACGAAGCAAGTTAGTATTAAAATAAGCTGTTGAAGAATCAACAAAAGTTATTGATCAAACTAGTTCATCAGCTTACAATAGTGCTGGAGCTAGTTCTTTTGGTCAACCTCGTCCTGCTCAAACATTGAGTATGCCTCGACGCAGTGGGAGGGTTGTAAAACAGCCTGACCGCTACTTAGGTTTAACTGAAACTCAGGTCGTCATACCAGGTGATGGCATCAAAGTTCCATTGTCCTTTAAACAAGCAATGAATGACGTTGATAAAGACCAATGGGTCAAAGCAATGGACCTTGAAATGGAGTCAATGCACTTCAATTGAGTTTGAGATCTCGTGGATCCACCTAGCGGGGTAAAACCCATAGGGTGCAAGTGGATCTATAAGAGAAAAAGAGACGCAGCTGGAAATGTGCAAACGTTTAAAGCTAGGCTCATAGCAAAAGGTTTTACCCAAAGGGAAAGAATTGACTATGAAGAAACTTTTTCCCCTGTTGCTATGCTTAAATCCATAAGAATTCTACTGTCCATAGCCGCATATTATGACTATGAAATATGGCAAATGGACGTCAAAACTGCCTTTCTGAATGACAACCTTGATGAGAATATCTATACGTCGCTGTTGGGTTTTATGCCCTAAAACTCGTAGATAGTAAATGAAAAAAATTAATCGATCTCAATAAAGCGTTATTTGAGTAATTCAGTAATTTGGTTATTGAAAAATCGAGTTGCATTAATAAAGCCTAAATCCAATAAACTAAGATCCAAGGTTGTTTAAATGAAACTTGGACTAGTATGTGGGGACATACGGGGATCAGTGTCCAATTAACAACCTAAAAGGTCTATAGTATAGGGATAAGTTTGGGTACCTTATCCTAGTGACACTATGTGATATGACTGTTGGGCTCCTAGAGTGAGTAGAAATATGGTATAAAAGACTCTAGAATTCCTGTGCAAGTATACACAGTCGGCAGCAAGTAATATTATCAATCCGAGTCCTGAACTAGCTTCCACTTTACCTATTTTGTGTAACTTTCTAATGGTTTCAAGGTAATAAAAATGATTTGGTTTTGTAAGAATAATGCTGAATCAAAATAAACGACAGAACAAAGAATAAACGAATAGGCAGACAGATTAGAGGCAGGCGCTGGTTAGGTTTAGTAATTGTTTTAAAAGATGCTCTAGCAATATTATTGATCATGCAACTCTCGCAGTATTATTAGCGGATTCCTCCCAGAACTCTGGATCTTTTGGAATGTGTTTCAACCCCAATGAAGTGCGACCGATCAAGCACTAGGCAACTGGCTATCCCTAGCTCAGTCACTGGCGTTCACCAATACACAATGATCGTAGTGTGGATAATTGCCACACACTCTCTAAATCATCCCTGAAACTAGAGAGAGGTATTCATACCGGCTGGCCAAGCGGGCATAAAATAGAAACAAGCACAACAATTAACCAAGATGCAATAATCAATAAATATTATTAGAGTTTAAGCACGACAACTACATATTCCTTAACCAACGCCTAAAGCTACTTAGTTCATAATAAGCATGGAAACACGAATTACAATCTGAGTAGGCATGCCCATTATCACAAGATAATAAAGAAAATAATAATCTCCTTAATCAGCTTGCGGATGATGGTGTTCTTGGTAATCTCCAATCTCTCTATACTACTCGGCTTCCAAGGAAAGTTGGAATGAATTTGACTTGGGCGGCTTTCTCCTTTTATAGAGGTGGTAGGAGGCTTGAATTAGGTCAACCTGGAGACGTGTAAGGCTTTCCTTGCTCCTTTATCCCGAAAATAATTCAACAGAAGTAGGTTCATGAAGTTGGCTAACGAGCTGTGACGTGGCAGTTCTGATTCCGGGTTTTGCTGCAGCACAGAATTTGCTCCCTCCAGTCGTCCAGCAACAGATTCTGCACAAAATGATTCCCAAAGCTTCCATTCTTCCAAATGGGTTAAAACATGTATTATATATCCAAAACCAACCCTATTAAGCACAAAAGACACACAAATCAATATAGAAATGAGACCTAAATAACTACCTTTCGGGCAGTTATCACACCCCCAAACTTGAACTATTGCGCGTCCCGAGCAATACTAACCAACCTTCCCTTCAAGAATTCAAAACATTAGACAAAGATTAGCTTAATCAAACCAGACAATCCAATACTACCTTTAACCTTTACCTGAGCACTCTGCACAACCGAGCTCTGCTGCAGCAAAGTGATTCCTCCGGCATGGACAAATAACCACCACTTTCAACTCAATTCTAAGAACTTGCCACAGCTTAGCTCTATTATCAGACATATCAAAACACGTTTTTAAGGGGTTTATATTTTTTTGTTTTTCAGACTTAAAGCAGCCCTACAGTCATAAGTTCTTAAGCACGGGATGACCCACTTTATGGTGCAGTATACCCTTGCCTCAAACTCATCACCAATTAGGCTAAATACTCTTTATAAAACTAAAAAATCCTTAGTTATTCCATCTTTTGCCCCTCAGAATGGCAACATTTTATGATGAAGCTCACCTAAGTTCTGGGAGACAGAAAAACTGCTGGACTATCATTCATCCTTCAAAACTTTTGCTCCATGAATTTTCTCAGCAAAATTTTCAACAAATAATTTTTTTCAGCAAATAATTTTTCATAAATTTTCACATTTCCTAGGTCACCTTTTGACGCGAAGACAAACTGTGGGTATCACAAATGTCCCCGGTACTCAATAACCTAACAAGTTATTTAATGAAGGAGAGGAATGCTCGAGCAAAATAATTGGAGTATCAAAAAGTCCCCCAAACTTGAATTATTCATTGTCCCTAATGAATCATTAAAATTTTAAATGACACCCCCAAACTTGAATTTTTCTATCTGAATTTTTAACCTAAGCGTGGGACTAGAACTAAGCTTAAAGTGGATCATATAAATCAACACTACCTCCAGAATTCTTCTTTGTCGCAGCAACAGTCCAGGCTAGAAGAAAATGCTCAAGTAAAAGGTTCCTGGAGATCAGAATATCTTGATCTAATTAAGCTTAGCCAGTCCAAGCTTCAAAAATTCAGAAGAAAATTAGTTAAGTTAGCATGCGCAGTGCTATAGAACAAAACATTTGGAAATTTCATTAAAAATATAGAAAAATAAAGTACATCAGCAGATACTTTTTTAGAAGCAGGAACATTAAAAAGAAACAACAAAACATCAACAGAAAAGGAAAGTCGAAAATGCACGAGCAAACAAAAAGTCAGAACAAAAATCATGCTCGCTCAGGGCCACTTCATCCTTCAATCCTCTTGGCCCGGTTCATTTTCATCTTCCTCTTCTCCTCCTTCCATTGGTGGGGGCGGAATCCAGGGGTTCAGTAGGTCCTCAGGGAATACGGGTAAGGCCGGGTATGGTTCGGAAAAATTTGATTGCAAGGCCACCCTTACGGCGGCATCCCTTCTCTTTACATAGTCCCAGAAAGTCTGAAATTGCCTTTCAGCGAATTCCATTCTGCTGGAATGCAACTGCAACAGCTCCTGAATTTGTTGGATGCCGCACACCAAACCCCCTTGGCGTGCTTCCTGTGTTCTCTGAAGCCTAGCAAAATTTGGCGTATCAATT